>OY728131.1:43721137-45023272 GCA_963277665.1 Viscum album
GTGCATGTTTTCATGCATGCATGTGCACACGTAAACAAGTCAAATATGCTTGTGTGCATCTGAGTTGTCCAAGACTTGAAGATCTTGAAGATATTTGAGAAGGCCATGCAATCAGTGCATGAGGATGCAGAGATGCCATGCACTCAGTGCATGAAGTTGATGTGAAGTGAGACTGGACCAGACTGAAGTTAAAGACATCATTTGTCTGAGAATTCAGTAGTTGGAGAGAAGCCAGGTCATCCTTAGAAGAAGGAGATAATTCCTGAGCAAGACGAGAAGACCTGATCAACTCAAGTGATCAGAGGTACAGAGCAAGGCCAGCAGCCTTTATCCCAGGCTGCTGAGGATACTTGAAGAACTTAAAAAGGAGAAGAGCTACTCGTGTGACTCGAGGAGCCAGGAGAATCCCCCTGTGAGACTCAGGGCGGAAGAATTCTTTAGTGGGATTTTGGAGCAGGCCAGTGGGACTCTGGTAACACTGTGGGACGCAGTATAAAGACCCTCCTGTGGGACTCAGGAGAGATACAGTGGGACTCTGTATCGACCATTGTAATACTAACAGATTATAATGGAAGAAACCATGTTGGGACGTATAACCAACATGGCAAGGACGTAGGCCTTTGGTGTCGAACCTTGTAAATCCTTGTGTCCTGTGCCTTTACATTTACTGCATCATTCGTGGAAAGGTGAGAGATACAAGAAGAGTGGATCGAGGCTTTAACCAGCCATAGAGGTTTAATTGATTAAGAATCAATTAGTAAAAAGTTTTAAAGGATCACTAATTCACCCCCTCCCCCTCTCAGTGATTCACACTGATCTGGGCACTTCAGTCTCCAGTAGGAAAATCGACCAATTATTGTTTGTTGGATTAGGGACATAAAATAATTTCACTACTTTTGATTCTATTATTAATGGCTCATATTTTCCCCCTTCTACACTGAAATTCACCTTCACAAATCCTATTTTATTTACTTTCACTGGATTTATATTGTCAACCCATTTTCAATATAAAATAGGAATTTTAAATGTTGTATAATCCAACTCATATAACTATTTGATAATGAAAAAATATGAAAATTTTGTATACATTGGATTTCTATCCTTCGAACCAGATATGTGTATCACTTTAGCCACAAGCGTAACACCACTATTTTTCATCGTACTAACGTCATCGTGTTCTTTTATATAGAACTTCTTACAATTGATTATAAAACTAGTGTACGATATAGAATTTTTATTCAGGTCTCTAGCTAGACATTGAAGTCATTTGACAATTTAATTCATATTTTCATATAAATCCTGATAAATTTGATCTCTAAACCATCCCATAAATAAACTGTTGATTATGTGTATTTGATATCTATCCTTCATCCCTTGATAGATTAAAATATATAAGAATTTATTTGTGGGATTTAATGTATGGATCATCATTTTCACTATTATGTAATATGTAAATATATTCTTGATCCTGATATATCAAGGTAATTGTAACTAAATATCTTATGAAAATCCCTTCACCCATAAGGTGTTCGTTGTGATGATGCTTTGGGTGACCGATGATTTAAATATATGATAGGTAATCAATACATAATTCAATAGCTTCTTTAATAACATATCATTCTATAATGAAACCTTCTAGACGACTTCAATTCTTAACATACACTTTCAAAATCTTCATATACTGTTCAATGGGGCATATCCATCTGTAATGGATAAGACCGCATATTTGAACCTCTATAACCAAGTGTACCATCAAGTGGACCATTATATCAAAGAATAATGGTAGGAAGAATATATATAATTTACATAATATTACTGCAATATCCTTATTCATGATGGGAAACTTCGCTAGGTCTACAACTCTACTACATATGGTTTTGAAAAATAATTAGAGCCTGGTTAACGTATGTAATACATTTTTAGGTAGAATGGAATGGAAAGAAATAGGCAATAAATCTTTCATCAAAACTTTAGATTCATGTGATTTTATTCCTTTCAACTTAAAATTACTCATTAACACGACATTTTTGATATTTGATGACTACCCCTGTGGAAATTTTACACTAGTAAGAAAATGAAAAAGTGAAATTTTTTTCTTTCTGGATAGAGTGTAAGCTACTGGAAGAATAAAACTACACCTTTTACCCTTCACCAGTGCCAAATCTTCCCTTACCCCATTTCAATCAACTCCAACCTATCCTTGATACTATCTTTCATTTTTCCAGGAAAATTTAGTAACATGAAAATAACACTATAAAATACATTTTTTCCACATGCAAGACATCAATAAAATTTATGACATACAAAAAATTACAATATAAAAATTCAAAGAAAATTGATCACTTCTTCCAACCTGATTTTGTAAGGTTTTTCAAAAATGATTTACCAAAAACAGTGTTAATATTTTTTAATTTTTTTGTACAGTTGATCACCTGTTGTTGGAGATGGTGTTATACCTTGTTCGATATTCCCATAAAATTATGCCATCTAGGATTGGTATTCATGTCGTTGAGGTAAAAAATGTTGATGTCCAAAAAACACAGTCTTCAATGAATGGTTCAACTGAACTGATTATGTGCGTTTTTCAAAAATAGGACACCCTAACATTCCTTTAATGCTATAGACTGATAAATTTCCATAACTGGGGAAGTTATTTATCATTCCATAAAACATGTCCCTAAATTTGAATTCTACACTTCTATGAGAATCATACATTGTAATACCTGTATCCCACATCAATTTGAGATCTTCAATCAATGGATCCAAATAGACATCAATATCATTACTGGGTTTCTTTAGTCTAGATATAAGAAGAGACAACATAATGTATTTGTGCTTCATGCATAACCATGGAAGTAATCTATAATTTACCAACATGATAGGAAATATACTATGAAACTAATCTATTCACCACAATTATTTATTCCATCTATTGATATTGCAAGATGAAAGTTTCTCATCTCATCTCCAAATTTAGGAAACTCATAACCAATTTTCTTCCACGGAAGAGAATCTTCTAGATGAATTTGGTTCTCATCTTTAAGTATTGTATCTGTATGACATGTTAATTGTCTCTTAGTTTCCTGAATTTCATATAGTCTTATAATCTATGGAATGATATGAAAGTACCATATAGATTTTGAAGGACTTGATTCATTTTTCTTGTATCTATCTGCACTACACTTAGGGAATTTTATGAGTGATTCATGGTCCTTAAGAAACAATATGAAATCATTTGGACAAGCATGTATTTTTTTAGAGATCATTACCATTGAATGTAACATTAATTAAGCATCATATGTTAGTCATGGTAGTTCATTTTCTTCTGGGGACATATCTTTCAGAAGACCAAGTAGTTCTATAAAGCTGGTGTCACTCCATCTGCTTCAAGCTATCAAATTATAGAACTTCAATATAGATAAAAATGTTATTAATTTATTACAACTAGTATAAAATGGTTTCTTGGAACAACTATTTAACTCCTCAAACAACTTTGGATAATCATAAAGGTCATCTTTAATTTCCATTTTCATTTCTTCCATGCGATCTCCACCATCTTTTACAAAGGTATGCATATCAAATGATTCATAAACCGTAGTATCATCCAAATCGATATACACATTCATTTTTTCCACATGTTTAGTCCAAAATTTATAGCTTTGATCTATTCTGTGAAAAATAAAATGTTTTTCCAACTCTTCCAGAATAATTTTTCTTGAATAACAATAATGTAAACACAAGCAGAGGATTTTAGAAGGGTTGTCTGCATGCTCTCTTACAAACTTGATGAACTCTTTAACTCCATATTCATGTTCATCTTTCAAATGATTATCATGAATCCATTTTAAGTTCATATCCATCCAATTGGGTTTACAAAAGATTAATTTTATAAAATATATAAATAAATACACTTAAGATATTCATTATCAAAATTAAAAGTTATAAACAATTCTAATAAGGGATACTCAACATTTTATTATTTCAAAGAATTTTAGTATGTTGAATAAAATGGGTAATTGAATTTAAGAAAATAATTTCCCCATATCAAATAATTCTTAAATCCCATAAAAAAATTAAATTATAACAAAGGAAATTAAGGAGTAATAAGAAACTCAAATTTTATAAACAAGAATAATAAAATCTCATTTAATCAACTAGATGATATAAAACTATATTGGAAAAAGTGTTTTAGTTTACTAAGGAATTATTAAATTTAAATTAATGGGATATCAATATTTAAAAACATCTCAAGACTCTTGGGAATTCATATCAACACACCGACCCATACCATGGAAATTTAAGGTACTCTAACGAGATGTAAAATTAGCATTTAATAATGGATTACATGAATAAGAAGTTTACATCAAACAAACATATAGTTTTATCATTTTTCATATGAGAATAATGTTTGTAAATTGAAAAAGGTGATGTATGAATTGAAACAAAAACTAAGTGCTTGGTATTGAAGGGTAGATGAACTATTAAATAAAATCTAATTTAAAAAATGAAGAATTTATCATAATAATTACATAAAAAATAATTTTATGGATAGTTTAAAAGTTTTTATCAATGTGGATAACATAATATTTAGAGCTCCAAGATATGAATGATTATAATAATTTTCTAAATTAATAATGACCAATGTTTAAATGTTGATGATTAGTGAGTTGACATTTTTCTTAGTTTATAGGAGACTCATTTAATTCTTGAGATATTTATTTCCCAATCAATGTATATGGGGGTAGTGTTTTAAAGATTTCAAATGGAATATTGAAAACCCTTGTTGACACCCATTAAAAATTGAATAAAATTTTCAAATGTTATGGATGGAATGTTAATATATATCATTGAGTGTGGGAGATTCGTTATATTCCAACTTTATTGATAGTAAAAAGGTTTGATATACTATTTTTCTATATGACATATAGCTAGGTATCCAAGTGATTCCATGAAAACTGACTTGTTATTATTTAAATAAATACTCAAAAGGGGGAGAAATTCTTGAAAATGTACATTTTTGAGCATGAAATTATAATGTATTATACTGGTATATAGGTCTTAAAAAAGTGGTATAACTAGAAAGGGGTAATCTCAAAATAATATATTTTTGTAAATTATTGAGAGGGGCTGGGGGGTAGGATGATGATGAAAAATTATAATGTAGTTATAAAATAGTAAATAACATCAAGGTATAATATTTCATCTATTATTATTAAAAGGATTTATAAAAAATTTTGGATTAATCTAATGAGGGAGAAAAATAAAATAGATTTTTTAAAGTATAGAGACATAGGATGTTGGATTATTGAGAAAAGGTACAACAAATTTAACAATAGATATAGTTTCCAAAACAAAACCAATACAACCACATATAAAACACCCGAGTTGGTCCATGATAGTGTCCAAGGGACATTCTCCACCACCTCGGGCAGACAACAAGCACCGGGGCATGAAAAAAACATAGCGGGAATGATTTAGACCAAAAAATAAATAAAAGTAGTAGAAAGAAAATTTAAATAAAAACTTCCATGATGAATACATATTTTGGATTCCCACACCAACCCAGATAAGTAGAAAAAAGAATATATGAATCAGTATAATATAAAAGAAATACCTAAGCCTACCTTTAACTCCCTCACACATAAAAGATATAGCTTCAATTTCTATAATTTCACATGTATGTAAAACCATTGATAAAATAAATAATGAAAAATATGTATGATGGCTTTGGGTGATCAATTTTGGAAATGTAAATAAAATAAAACAACCAACTAAACTCCATGTGATTCCATGTGTCACCATCGAGTCTAGAAACAATAAACTCTCCATATGCAATCAAGAGTTGAATCAAAATTGAAAAATGAGAAAATACGAAGACCTACCTCGCTAGTATACAATCATCAGACCAAAAATAACAACATTATTGAAGAAGAAATTAAAAATGAAACAAAAAATACGCAATGAAAATCGTAAGTCATACCTTACTATGTTTAAGAAAATACAAAACCCTCTACAGAAACCCTAACTTCAATCGAACACTAGATGTCAGACGAGATGTTCGATAGGCAGTCAAGTGGTGTGATTTGAGGTTCGATTCATCAAGGAGGAGAACCAGTAGTAGATGGATTCTATGAAAATATTCTGATATTATGGTGGGTTCATAGATGGTTATGGTTTTTTAATTAGACCAGGACACTTTTATTAGTGCTTACAAATAAGCGCTGATAAAGAGTCCATTTACCAATGCTTAAAATTTAAGCATTGATAAAAGGGCTCTTTATCAGTGATTTTTAGCACTAATAAAGGTAGGACTTTATTATTACTAAAAAAGTGCTGACAAAATCAATCTTTATCAGCACACAAATTATAGCGCTGATAAATGTTAATTTTATCAGCATGAAGAAAGTGCTGATAGAGATGCTTTTATCATCACTTATTACTTAAGTACTAATAAGGATTTATAATTATAATTATAAATAATAAAATTGTAAATATTTATATATACTTAATAAATATATATAAATATAAATACAATAAATATATTCCTTTTTAAATATATTTATTATAATTTTCTAGTTATTTATTTATAATTATAGAAATATTTTTAAAAAATAATATTTATATCATTATATATGTTTATATAATTATACATATATATATTTAATAAATATATATAAATATAGTAAATATATTCATTATTTAAGTAAATTTATAAAAAATTTATTAAGTATTTAAATATATATAATTATTTATTTATAATTATATATATACTTTTCAAAAATATTTATTTATTTATAATTATAAATATATAATTGTATAAATATAGTGAATGTACATTTTTAAATATATTTATTCATAGATATTTTTTACAAATATTTTTGTAACATTATTAATGAATATATAATTTTAAGTGCACGCATATATGTTAAAACTAAGTGAAATTGAATAAATTAAGAATAAGTACACTTTAACAATATTGAAAAAATGGATAAGTTTTATGTGTGTGCATTGTATATAAGAAGGAATTAATTATGTATATGTGAAATCAATATAACACAGATTTGATCTATATATATGTTAAATTGAAAAATTAAATGACATTCAATTATATGTTGAGTACTATGTGCACCTAGGGGTGTAGCCTAGTGGGTACATCTTTGAGGGGTCTCTTGGGAGGTCTCAGGATTAAGTCTCCCTGGGTACTTATAGGTGTAATATTTTCTTTGTTTTTTGTAATCCCCCTCCCCGAACTATCGTAATATGTTGAGTACTATGCAATTAGTCAATATTTTTAATTCGTATTGATTTTTAATTATAAACCATTATTCAATAAATATATGACTATTTAATGAAAATCACATAGATATTTTGTAATATATAAATCATATTTATATTCATTAATATTTATCTAAATATTTAATATATACAATTTAATAACATTAATTATCATAATTATCTAATTAATAAATTTTTTAATATTTAATAACGAATAATCAATTTATTCATTTTTAATAAAAATTATATAATTAATAAAATTTGTAATGTTTTTTAATAAAATCATTTTTTATTTTTTATTTATTTAATTATTTCATTTTATTCATTCGAATGTTTATCTACCGTAAAAAAACCCTGATGAAATAAATATTTATTAGCGCTAAAAATAAAGCACTGATAAAGGGTACACTTTTTCAGCACTACAAATAAAGTGTTGATAAAGGATATCCTTTATCAGTGCTAAAAATAAAGCAGTGATAAAGTGTACCATTTATCAGTGCTAAAAATAAAGCGCTGATAAAGGATACCCTTTATCAGTGTTAAAAATAAAGTGTTGATAAAGGTTCCATTTATCAGCGCTACAAAAAAAAGCACTGATAAAAGGTTAAATTTATTAGCACTTTCCATAGCGCTGATAATATGACATTTATCAGCATTTTTTTTCTAGCACTGATAAATACCAACACTATTAAATGTGGTTTTTATAATAGTGGGATGGGATAAAAATACCAATAAGGGAAAAACATTAAAAAGAATCATAACACATGAGTCAGAAGGCATAACATGATAACATTAAAGGCATGGATCTTGAATATTTATATGGAATCATAATAAATAGAACATAGAATTATACGATCATGGAAATATAGGAAATTAGAAGAAACAAATAACATGACATAAACATGAGGCAAGGCTAACTGCCAAGACTATATCTCATGGTGGAAAAAGTCCAGTAATGGATTAGGTTTACTTCTGAATCCCATACATTGCATCTCATGAGACAAAAACATTACCCAATGCATTGGAGCATTATCTGAGTGCACCCATTAGATCATGTTCATGAATATGTGTGACACATAAAAAATGAAACATATGTAATAAAAAAAAGGGTTACCCATGGAAATAAATGGGAATCATAATCATATCATAAGGCATAACTTAAGGTCATATTACAATGGAATCCATTAAATAAGGATTTTAAATCATTCTTGTACATTTATAATGGAAAAATACGAATAGATCATGAATAATGATGTTCAAATGAATTCAAAAAAAATAAAAAGAGTGTCTAGGTAACTTTATAAATGTTTCAATTAAGTACGATTTTAGTGAAAATAATAACGAGTCATTAAAAGGATAAAGGCATAATTATTTCCATAAAACCAGAATGGGGGAAGTTCTGTTTAATCGGGTTTACTTATCAAGAAAAATTGATAAGGGAATCTTTTAAAATATGTATTTACCAATAAATGAAATATGAATTGAGATAGATATATATTTTTTAAACATATTTATAGATTATAAAATAATTATGTGAGAATAATGAAGAGATAACTTAAGGAAAATAGAGATAAAGAGTTTCCCAAATGAAATATATAGGTTCAGAGAGACCCCTTTCCTTATGTCTGAATGTGTTATGCACTAGTAATTAATTTAATAGATAAAAAAATTAGATTCATTAATTGATTAATTCATAACCTCTTAAACATTTATTTGATTTATTCTAATTTTATTAAGTTTATTTGTGGTCATTTTGATGAGTTATAAGGTTTAATTTCATCATTCTAGGACTGTCTCTTTCACATTTTCATGGTTAGTTTAGTTGTGTATAATTATGGAAGTTATTTTAGAATGAGAATAATATTAAACAAGTGAAATGAAATGGTATTCATAAAATTACAAAAGTTTAAATGGTCTCATATATCATTTTTTTGACACGAGGATAATACATTTGATAAAAAGTTAATGTTAAATGTTTAGTTTATTTTGTCCGTTTTTTCTGACCATTACACATTAGTTTAATTTTATTTAATATTTTGTTTATATATAAGTTAAAAAAATTAAATAAGTTATAATATACTCACTAAAATATTATTTAACCATAATAATAGTTTTTTGACCATCCTTGAAGGTGGTAATGGAAAATGAAAACTCATTTTCCTTGGATACGGTTAACCGCCATAATTTGGATAATGGTTTCCTTTATTTTAATAAGAGGATATGAGGAAAATTATGGATAGAAAAAATTACATTAGAAATTTTACATTCAAGTATTTACATGATACTAGTATTATTATTATTTTATGTATGAAATAGGTGAGGAGAATGTATAAGAAGAAAATAAATTAAAAGAGGTAGTTTGATAATGATACCCCTTGAATATCACCTCCTAGAAGTACCCCTTTAAGAACATAGAATTTTGGTCTTTTGTTGAGAATATAATTAATTGAACAAAGGTAGAGTGAGGAGGATAGAATTTTAAAGATATTTTTAAAGATTCAAGTCTTTAAACATGTGAGGATAAGGGGTAGTATTTATAAGGGGAGGAGAGGCGTGTTTTTGGAATTTCTCAAAATATTGAAGTATAATAAGACCATTCAAGTGAAAGATGATTAAAAATGGACAATAAATGCACATGTGATGAAATTTAAGACCATATATTATCCTATTTTTTATTATAAAATATTTTTATTATTTTAAATAATTTAATAAAATATTATATTCAAGAAATATCATTAGAGTGAATTTTAATACTATTAATTACTATGAATTTAAAAACATTAAGAAAATAATTAAAATTAAAAAATATATTCTATTATATCCTGAACATGTCATGTCATGATAATATATAAAATTAGTGGATCACCTTAAATATCTTAAATTATAATTATTTTAATATTTTTAATTACAATTATTTTATTTTTTTATGAATTGAATAATTATTCTATCAGTGTTGTGCAAAGAATTTAAAGTAATTATTTCACCACTAAAAATTATAAATAAATTACCACGATGAATATAAAACTTTCATATTTAAAAATAGTATTTATGGTTGAATATATCTTATGGATAACCACATATTAAAAATGCTATACTAATTAAAAACAATAGCGTGACATCTTTGATATTTCATTAAATAAAATACTATAACGGAATTAATGTGAACCAAGTTGATCTAAATGGTAATAAATTATAAACATGAATGCTTATGGTTAAAAATTAATCATAAAATAGAATCGGGGAAAGTGTTAGGGTCACTTTCTAATCCTTTTTCATATTATTTTTATCCATAATTACCTGATTTATCCTTAACTGTGGTAACAAACATTACTACAGTTACTATTCATATTGAAAAAATTAAAAGGGGTGTATTTTATAAATTTGTACCTCCTGATTCCAAATATGGTATCCATTTAAAAAAATTCTAAAAAAGTGAAAAAATTTAATTTAAAATTAAATCGAAAAAATGCAAAGAAAAACAATTTTTTCTGAAAAATTCCCTTTTAAGTATAAAATGTTTTTATAATAAATTAAGGTATAAAATTCATTTAAAAGACAAAAATTATATTATTAATAATCAAAATAAACTAATTAAATTTTAAAATTAAACCAAAATAAAATTGTACTTTGTAAATTTCTTAAAAGAAAATACCGTTTTCAATATAAATCATTATTTTTCACTATTTATTAAAATTTCAAAACACTTATAAAATTATCAAAAAATCATCCTAAGATAATTTTGACACGAAGAATTCAAAAATTAAGTTTATTTTTTCAATAAAAGTTTCTAAAAGTGTCAAAATTAAAATGTGATTTTTCTCATAGAAAGAAATACAATCGTTTTTTTGAAGAAAACATATTTTTGAAGAATAAAACGACTTTACTAAAAATTAAGTGTTTATTTTCTAAGAATTAATAAATAAATATATTTCATAATATTTTTATTAATATTCATACCCAAAAATTCATTGGATACGTTATAATGGGCATCTATGAATAATAGTATTATATTAGTATTTCACGGTTTGTTTAAGCTTAGTGTTGCGTAGAACATAAGAAACCAAAAAAAATAAAATTATTTAATGAGAAATATTAAATAAAAAACTTAGGGTTTTATGATAAAATACTTTCAAAATAAATATATAAAGTTATAAATAAAATTTTAAAACATTGAGTGGTCATAATGATAGAAAATTATGTACATGCTAAGTATGTTAAAACAAAGATTCCTTTCACATTTTTGGAAAAATCCAAATAAGCATTGTTTTTAAAATGACATGAAGATTCATTTCAAAAAAAGTTTTTAAAATTAAAAATGGGAAAAAAGTTTAATAATTTTTTTAAAAGATTAAAAACATTTTTTTATTTTTTTAGAAAACATGGGTTTTGATTAAAAAGAATTTCTAAGTGAACAGAGAAATTAATTCAGAATTTCTTAAAAATATTTTTTATTTAATTTTAAGTACGAAAGAGTGAAAAAATGGTAATTTAAAACTTCATTAGTAACCATAGTATAATAATATTAAAGGTTTTATTATAGAATAATCAATAAATTCATTTTAATGGAAATTCAAGCCTAAACAATCTCGATTAATACAAGATTTTGAAATAAACACTTATAATTATCATAATGTCGAAGTGAGAATTAATGAATGAATAGATTTTTTATGAAATTTAAATCAACTTAAAAAAAGTGTAAATGCACAAATATATATTCAAAAGTTATTACATGTATAATCTTATAATTTCAAAGACAACGGAGGAGTAATATCACCCAATGAAATGAAATCCAGTAATGAAATTCTTTACCACTTGGTAATTTTCAAGTCAAATCCCCTTGGATGAAATAATTAAAATTTAAACTTTAAATATAATGAATCATTAAGGAATCAGGATATTATATTTTAAATGGGGAGTATATATACCATTTAAATAAATTTGGTCCATAACATTACAATATTCCTCAATGAAGGAAAATTGAGATGAATTCCCTTACCTCAGGATTTTTTTGGTTGAATATGATTTAACCTCATGTATAGTAGTTTTAAACATATTATTAATGTATTTTAGAAAAATATTAACATTTATAATTTCATATAACATATTATCAATCATTTGTTAATAATATTTTATTATTTTCATTATTTCGTGTGTTAATTGTCATGTTTTCTCATTCATGATTTGTTATGAAAGTTCTATTTCTTATAAATATTATATAGTTAAATCATCCCTAGAATAATAATCATGAAATAATTATCATATTTATACAATAATATTACTTTTTAGACCAATCAAGAAATATGTTTTTGATAAATTAAGTACATTACAACCATGGAGACAGTTGGTCGTATGTACGCATGGGTAATGTTTCCATTTCAAATAATAATTACGGAAAGATGGTAAGTAATATTTTACCTTTAAAGAATGATAATAATATAATATTATTTATTTAAATATACTTATACATATCATCCATGTGGTGTCGGGATGAAAAGAGAGTCACATCGCTACCTGAAGACTGTAGTCCACACATACATGAACGACGTTATCATCTTCCAGTGAGTGAAAAGGTAAGAATGAAAATGATATATTATATTTTAATAATGATATATATTTCATTAATATCATAATTATTTCCATTATATTACATATATTCATAAAAAATATCTTTATTATCTTTCATGTAAAGCATTAGTGAAAAACAAATCACATCACTTCATGAGGTGATAGTCCTCCGTACACACAAGAGACATCATCGTATCCCCTATGGGATGGAAAATAACAAAAAATAATGTATGATATAATGACTATAATGGTATAATTATGTTATAAATATCATTTATATACATTAGATCCATCATCATACCCAACCATGAGATGTGGTAATGAAAAAATGAATGACATTGGCCCGCGAGACGGTAGTCCTCCATACACACGAATGATGATTTCACAACCAATTTGATAGAAGTGGGGATGGTTGTAGATAATTAAATTTACATAAACAAATATAAGTTTATTTAATATACTCAAGTCATTATATCATCATGGTTTAATCATAATTGAAGGAGGTAAAGGATGACACAAAATAACAACACTAGTTGAAGAATATTACCTATTCTTCGAGTAACCTCCTTAGGTTTACACCAAAAGCCTTCATAGGTTAGATTTATGAAAAAACTAAATATTCTAGGATGTGAGGAGGGAAGTTTTAAAGTGATTAAATAATATAATGGTAGAAATCAAAGGGTTTTATGGTATGTAGAAGAGAGGATTGGGGTTATCCTTTTATAAGTGAGGTGAGTGACACACTTGTAATTTTTTGAAGAGAAAAATGTGTAACCATGTTCTAAAAATTAAAAAGGATAAAAAATTAATTATTATTGATAATTAGTTATTATTGGGTCTAAATATATCCATTATATATATTTAAAAAAAGTTTTTAGGTCTTTTTAACCCTCATCATTTTAGTTTAACCCAATGTTAGCCCATTTTTACCTTAATTGTGGTAAATAATTTTCACTATTAGTTATTAAAAAAAATTAAGATAAACTTATTAGAAAAAAATTATTATTATTAAAAATATAAAATATAATTTTCAAAATTCCATTCATATAATTGGAAAAATATAATTTAAAATTAATCCCACAAACGCACTGAAAAAACAAGTTTTTAAAGAGAAAATGTTCAGAAGTTTACAAAGATTTTATATAAAAATTATATTTGAAAATTATTATAATGATATAAATTTTATTAATAGATATATAATTTAACTATTTTTAAAAAAAAATTAAAAATATATTTTAATTTTATAAATAATTTAAATAAAATGGCAGTTTTCAATTAAAATTCTACATTTTTCACTATTCATAAAAAATGAATCATTTCAGAAAAATCTAAAAAATAAACCCTAAGATATTTTTTATATTATAATGTAGATAATTTTGTTAAATTTATTGAATAAATTTTCTAAAATTGGTAAAAATTAATTATAAATTATGTATGCAAAGCATGACTAAACCACCTTTTAGAAAAAATATAGTTTTTTCCGAAAATGTTTATTTTTTCTTTCAAATGATTCTTATTTTATTACTAATTAATATATAACCAGTGAATTTATTTATTAAATGTTAAAACTATATAATTTTCATAATTTAGTCAGTAATATTCATACCTATTAATTTAATAGATATTTTATGAAGATATACTATATTACAGTTCATTTAGACTCAGGGTTGCGTGTTATACAATCTATCAAAGAGATTAAATTTAAGAAAATATATTTTATGGGATGTTCTAGCTCGGTGGTTGATATTGTGTATACTATCAAATACAATATTCTTATTTTATAATTTTGGGGTGTTATAGTTTATAATTCAGAAATAGTTTATAAAAAAGAATATTCTTGAAGAATTAACAAATAAATAAAATCTTTACTTATTTTACAATACATATGATACTAATATAAACTTTATATATTTAACTTAGGAATGAGAAATATCATTTCACATGGACTAACATTCATATTTTAGAAATATTTTATAATCTATATAAAAATTTACCCAAATATTAAATGTTTTATATTTTTTACCTCAATCATATTTTATGAATGATAATAGGATTGAAATTCATAGTCGATGATTGATAAATATAGATAAACCCACATATCTATAATATCTTAAAATATAACACAATTTTAATTTTCAATTGATATCACTGCTTACGATTGGATATATCATAAGGCTCTAGTCATCTTTAAAGGTAACCCTCATACCATAAATATAGTACGATGCTGCATTTTTCCAAAATATGGGAAGTAATCATATTTTAAAGTATCATTTATCATATCATATGGTGTATTTAAAATAAAAAGGACTCCATTATATCATACCCTATGGTATGAGGTAGTCATATTCTATGACTAATCAAAACAGAAACATTTTTACATAAATTACTTTAAGATATGGCTTCAAACACCTTATGATGAATATGCTATTTGAAAAAATGTAGGAAAAAATATCGATCCATAGAAGAAAAAAGATAGTATTACATTGATGGGTTTTAGGTGTTCATTATATAAACTATTGAAGGAGAAACAATCCCATAAAATTCCCGATCTATCTTCAAAAAATTTAATATGTTATAAAATGAAGAATATAAAAAGGAATACATTAGCTACTAAGAATTCCACATTTTAATCCTTGACATAGTAATTTTAATAGAGATAATAGTGGTAGGATCCAAAATCCTCCTACCTATGAAGGATTACACAAGCCTTTGGGTCCTTATTTATAATTACATGATTCCTATTTATTAAAGGGGTTTTAGAACCTTCTTCGAAGAAGGCGAGTGAATAACCAAGAGATTGAAAAGATATTCAGTTAGGATTTCATGAAACGTGGTTAATCTCTATGAGAGGGATCACACCCCTTTTATAGACTCTCTTAATTTAATGAAAAAAATGCATAATAATTGGATTTTTTTCTACCATTTCATGGAAGCTTATGTGTTACTATCCGTTGGAGTTTCCATTCATTAAACACTTCAATGAATATTAAAACAATATTAACTCTTCAAATGATTATGTAAGTTTGTCTATTTAATGAATCAATATTTTTTAATCATTAATGAAGAGACCATTCAGGATAATGTGGAAGTTCCATGCAATTGAAACTATAAAATCATGCATCACATGTATATTATTCACCTTAACCAAGAGAAAAACTAATGGAATAACTCTAGGAAAGAACACCTGCCCCATGTTCTTACCTATAAATTCTCACTATATAATATAAAATCAAAAGATAAATTTAGAGAAGGAAATATACTTTTAAGGTATTTTATTCACTCAAGATACTAATAAAAACACACTCGATCTCATCAAAAGATGATAAACGACCCCAACTAAACTAAGTTCTATAAACTATAAAGAATGAACTAGTAATTTGACCATAAATGATCCACTAAATCTTTATCTATACAAAAAACCTTAATAATAAAATAAGCCTTATCAAATAAATAAACACTCTCCTAACACCATGAGAAACCTAGTTACACTACTTAAATCATTTCTATGTTCATTATCCTTTTATTTCAGGGTTAAAATTTATTATCATCATATTATGATTCTTAAATCACTTCCAATTTAATCATATGATTTCAACATGATATCAATATCACAAGGTAGTAGTTACATCACCCAAATTTATAACAACATTCCATAATGAATAATTTAGTAAATATTAATATATAAATTCCATTCTCATTAATTATTTCAAATCATATCCCCACTTAAACCATCATAACCTCATAAACACAATCATTGGTGTCTGCTTATAATATCATCGTTAACAATATAAAATGATAAGGAAACTATCCAACAAAATCACATTTCTATATTTATTTCCTAATAAAATTCATATCTTCTCTCCAATCCTCATGGAATTTTTATCATATGAATATTATTATATGTAGAAACTAAATAAATTAAGAATATAAATATAAAAACAAGACATGATAAAACTAAATAAATAATGAAATTAAATTATATAAAACATATAATATCCCCTTCCTCTAGACCAATACCCACAACGCCATCCTAAAAAAGGGGATAATATATGTAATAAAAGAAGGAATATAATAACCACCTCCCCCTGACCAAATAATTAATATTGAGTTCAGGGGAAGAGTCTGGATTTACTATTTTAGAGAGGCATCTCAGAAGTTAGAAGAAGGGATTGGTCTTCAAATGTTGGAGTGGTATAATAAAAGGGTCATGGTTTATAGAGTTCAATTGAAGGGTTACAATAAAAGGTGATGATGGTACAAAAGTTTAAGGGGACTAATAAAAAGGGATTCCAATAGTTCAATTCAAAGGATCTAGAAATAAAATGATTATGGATTAACAAGGTTAACTTATAATATTACACAAAATGTCAATAAAACATTTTATTCTCAAAAATAGAATAAAATATTAGGATTCACCTACCTAAATGGAGATGAGAAATACCATGTTGAGAATAATGATTTTAAGCTCTAATAAATCCATGATAATCTCCCACCAATATTCTTGATATCAAACTACATTAAACAATCCATTAACACTAAAAATAATCATTTTTGAAACATTTATGAAAAAGGATATTAGGATAAGATAGATAAGAGGGGAATAGGGGAACTACAGATCAAGGAAAAATCACCATATGATTTAGGTGGATAAGACCCACTAAAGGAAGACTAAAGAAGCACAAAGTAGGTCTTGGTGTCGGCTAAGGTTTAAATGAATGAAAAAAAATTCAACCCAAATGAATTCCCGAACCTTATTTATAATGAAACCCAATTGAAACCCCATAGTGTTAGGGAGATTTCCAAAATGGTCATGGTGGACTCAGTCTATTGTGATATAAAATTCTAGGTCTTTAAAATGGAAGACCCACTCTCAATGGTTTATCTTATTGTTTTAGAATGGTCTTGACCAACACCATGGTGTGAAGGTACCCAAAATGTCCATATCGACCTCAACCACAAATACTTTTGAAAATCCATGATGTCATAGAGGAACCAACCTCTTAATTTCTAACACACATGAAAATCTTGACTATTCCATGCCACAAAACCATTAAGTATCCTCAAATAGGAATCTTTCTCTTCCCTATTTACCATAAAGAAAACCTCTTTGCACTATTCTCACCAAAAAATCCATTAATATAGTGTTATGATCTCTAAACACTGTGATAAAGAAATGGAAAATGGATATATCCTCAAATATTTCAGGTTTATACACAAGGTTTACCTGGGTTTTTATTATGAAATATAAGGGTACTCTATATGTACAATCATAACATACAATTGATAATACCTCTATCAATCATAAAATACTATTTAATACAAAAATGAATTCTTTCACTTATATGGTAAATTCAATTCAATTTCCTATCTTTATATGGAAGGGTTACTCTTTTGATAGTAAGATTCATATATGGGTTACTCTAATACATATTCATCACTCCCTTTGGAGACAAAAACATTGGGATCACTCTGCAAGAGGGATGATATGAAAGGGTTACTGATGTAATGTTAATACCAAAAATTTTCATAAAAGAGTGTTGCATGTTTGGATTGAGAATCCTGTTCAAGGATCCTAAATATAATCATCAAATGTTTGGGACTCAGTTTATTAGAAGTAGGAAGTGACATTAGAGGCTTAAATAACTAAAATATCCATGAGGAAGTTATGATTTAATGACTATTTAGTGGAATGTGGATCATTGGAGAATTAGTTATTTGGGGGAATGGGTATGTGATTTGTTTACTAGGAGCATATAGTTGGTTTAAGTATTTCTATAGGATATTGGTGGTCATTGTTGTAAATGGATAAAGTCCATTAAAATTAGGAAGTCAGTGAAATTAGATATCCTATTATACACCACTATAAATAGTGACTGGATCACATATTTAATTATAAAAGATTTATGAACTTTAATGTGATTAAATTATAAAGGGGTCAACCTGGATGATATGTTACTCAATGGTTAGTATTTTCATTATTTATTTGTATTCTTGTGTTTATGTTTTTCCAGAAGAATTTGTTCATGCTGATGTAGGGTGAATTCACCTTTACTAAGTTCTGAAGAATATAGCTATGGAGATGTGGTGTGGTACTACATGTGATGTTTGGTTGAGATAAAGTTTTTAGTGATGGAAGATCCTATTTTGGTGGATTAACTTCTAGTGGTTTCACTCTTGGACTCGTTTCTCCTCACAAAAAGTGGTATCATAACTTGGTTCATGAAGAAGGATTACATATAACATACTCAGGAATATTCATTTTATATTTCTACCAAGATGTTATTAGATTTATTGGGAGTTATTACATTGGGATAATGGTGTTAGAATATGGAATGATCAAGGTTGATATCTTTTACATGAGAGATTACTAATTTTAGAGGATGTAGATGAAAGATTATCTCATCAAGAAGGACTTGGATGTTTTTTTGACCAGAGTCAAACTAGAGAAGTTAAAGAAATCTGAATGGGAATTGAGGGATCATAATGAACTTGTAATGGCGAGAATGATGTTGAAAATAAGTATTCCTTTTAACATTTGGACATAAGTAAGAATCATATATAGAATATTGTTTAAAGTTTCCAGTAAATGTTACTTTTAACATTTGATGATACTTATATTTGTTTCACATTTAATGATGATGCTATAAAAAAATTGTGGATATATTTCATAATGTAAAATTATTAATTATTTGGAATTTTTATCCAATATAAACCCATGTTCAAAATAGAGATTTAAATATGGATCAAATTTTATAGGCCAGATAATAGTGGTGAATATAGTGGAAGGGACTTCAAACAACACCATTGGAAGAAGGGAATTTGAAATGAGAAAAATGTTCTTGGTATATCAGAATAAAATTGAATGAATGACTAGATGAACAAAAAAATGAATTAGAAGGAACATAACATGATATTTCATTCAAAAATTTATAAATAACTTTGGGTGGAATCACTAAATATCATTATCTATTTATTCAAATAAATTCCATCAACCCTTGTGTGAAAGATGATCCATGAGTAGACTTATTCTGCTAAAAAAGTATAAATTCATTATTTAAATGTTTTCAAAATTTTATTTTATATTCAATTTGATTCTTAGAAAATGGAAAATATCAAGGCTAATTCTACAATTTGTTTCTTTATAGGACATGGAGAATAGAAATTTAGCTATGAACTCTAAGATAAAAATCACAAGAATATCATTATATCTTGTAACATTATCTCAAATGAGAGGATGTTGTATAATGATCAAAACTTAG
Organism: Viscum album; assembly: GCA_963277665.1. Taxonomy (NCBI): domain Eukaryota; kingdom Viridiplantae; phylum Streptophyta; class Magnoliopsida; order Santalales; family Viscaceae; genus Viscum; species Viscum album. Next base: position 43,741,237 of record OY728131.1, read on the forward strand.
TAGAGGAAGAAGTTGATCTCACTAGAAAAGTTTAAATTGATATAGATGTGAGAAGTATAATTTTTCTGACTCTTGTGAGTTTAGATGTTGGTTTAAATACTTTTTAAATTAAACTAGTAGAATATATACCTAAATTCGCAAGGGTTTCTAATATGTGAATCATATATATGAAAGTTTGATCCCTATAATATAGGGTTCAAGAAAATATAGCACCATAAATAGAAGAATCATAGATTGAGTTGTGAAGTTCTTCAAACTTTATATGAGTGGTAGAAATATATTGTTATAACTAACATTATCTACTTATAATGAATGAAGGAGAACATAAAAACCCAAAATAGGTTGCATCAGTCATTTATTCTCGTAAGTGGAAGATATTTATGGAGTATAAAGTGGATTCATTATACTCTAATCAGACCAGGGATCTAACATAATTACCATAAGGAATGAAAGTGTTCCCGAATAAATGATTTTTCTGATTAAATAATTAATTTAATGGAATAAATAGGTATAAAACTGGGATAATTATTAACGGTTTTCAATAGAAATAGGGAGTGCACTTATATAAAATTTCAATGGTCATAAAATGTACTACCGTTAAGATGATATTGAGTTTGGTTTTTACTGATGATTTATGTTTATAAAAAATTGATGTAAAGAACATATTTAATTGTAGTGTTTTGGAGGAAGACATTTTCGTAAAGCATCCAAATGTTTTTGAGGTTGATTAGAAGAAGGAGTTGGTGTGTAAGCTAAAACATAGTTTTTATGAATTGAAACAAGCACTACTATAATGGAACAAAGAATTTGACTCTTTCATGGTAAAAAATGGTTTTATTACAAAGAAAATCAGATAATTGTTGCTATCATATGGTGTGTAATAATGCTTTCTTTATCATCCTAATTTTATATTTTGATGATTGGTTAGGGTGATACAGTTCATTCAATAGACCTAGGATTTGAAGTGTGATTTGTATGTAAATTTTTAAATTAAGTATCTAGTTGGTGCAAAGAATATTCTTGGAATTAGGATTTAATGATATAGAGTACTAAGAGTCTTGTGTTGTCTCAGAGGGATTATATCTAGAAGATTGTCAAGAAAATTTCAATGATGGGATTTAAATCATTTTCAAATCCTCTAGCCATGAAATTTAAATTTTAAAAGGGGAAGTAACCTCAAATGAAAGTTGCGGCAAGATATATTGAGAAAGTTTCATTTTCATTGATACTCAAAAGTTTAATATATGTGATAGTTTACATTCACCCTGAAATTTCATTTGAAGTGGGATTCATTAGTGAGTATATAGAAAATATGGGGAGTGAACACTTGAAATATGTGGAATAGATCATTAGATATATCAAATCAATGGAAGATATCACCTTATATTTTGGTATATATGAACCATTACAACGGTATGTAGACACATATTTTTGGGGTGATTTCGATACTCATAAGAGTAAAATTGGTTTTATTAAATTGGGTGGAATGATAATTATATGGATGTCTATGTTATAATTAATAGTATCAATCTATAAAACCTAAGAAAAATATGTTTTTATAATATAATTAGTGAATAAAATGGTTTTTTGTAGGCTTGTTTGATCACAAATTAAAAATATATAGGAATTTTGATCACTCTAGTATGATATTCAAAGTGAAATTCACTTAGTGAAGAATCTAGTGTTTTATTAGTAGAAAAAACATATCAACTTTAATTATCATTAAATTATTTAGTTTTTCTAGGATGGGTAATTATAAATATATAGGATTACTAGGAAGAAAAATCTAGCTGATATGCGCATTGATATTCTAATCTAGGAAAGTATGATGGAACACTATGCCTTATTAGGATTAGGGTGATCAGAAGGTGGTAGAGAGGATTGCATGTATGTGGAAGGAGGATGTAAAGTTAAAATATGTATTAGTGTTAAAGGTTTTATATGTATCATTAAATAATTCTTCAAGTGGAAGATTTTATGGATTATTAAGCCTCTTTAAATATCTAGAATCAAATCATCAGATGTACGAGACTCAATTTGCTGAAATGAGGGAGTGACAAGGGAGAATTCAATAACCAAATGATCAATTTGGGAGAAGTTATGAGGGAATGAATATTCAGTGGAATATAGATCATAGGTGAACCAATTATTTGGTATAATAGTGATGCTCTCGATTTACCAAAAGTATCTAGTCACTTTCATGATTGTTACATGATATTGGTGGCCACTATTGTGAATGGATAAAGTCCCATATAGGTAGGTGGTTGCTGAAATCAGATAACTGGTTGGACCCCACTATAAATAGAAGGTGGGATCACCTATTGGATTGTATTATATTTGTGACTTGTAATGTGATTACTTACTTTAATTATCCACATGGCTGATAAGTCACTCAGCAGATTATTTAACTTCTAGAGATATAATACTATTATAGTGTTATCCTCTCGATGTAGTATGAAAATACAAACCATTTAAAACCAAATTGTTATTTATTTTTTTTTTCATTTATTTTTTGAATACTTGTATTTATGATTTTAAGAATATTTTTCTTTGTTGTGATTTAGAGTGCATTTATGGTTCCTAAGTTTTGGAGAATTTATTCAGGGAGGTGTAGTGTGACACAATTCATGAGGATGAGCTGAATTTATAAAGGATGAAAGATATTGTTTTCAATGGTTTAAATTATGTTGGTTTCACTCTTTCATTTTTTTATCCTCCTAGCATTATGGAATGAAACACTAGACTATAGTGATACCCTCTTCTAGCCAACTATTCATCATATAACACCAATGTCCACACCATGACACTCCCATTCCTACTAAAATCTAATCTTTAAAAACACCTTCATTCGACCAGCCTTCTCTTGAAACCTCCAACACAAAATAAATTACAAAGTAAGGGACTAGATAATTATTGTCCCTTATATTAGATATCTCTCAAATTATTCTCATCCTCAAGAATCAAAATAAAACATGAAAAAGGGAAAGAAACCCAATTAAAGGATAAGGAAACTTTGACTTTCACATTAGGTACCTCTCAAATGATTCTCATACTAAAGAATCCAATAATCTATAGGAAAGGGTTTGAATATGAATCTAACTAACTTTTGATAACACAAATTTAAAATTTTTTAGAACCATGGTAGATAACTCTAAAATAGTACCTCATTATCGAGGAAAACCAAACACAGTGAAGAAATATAACACCAACCACCCCAACTCATAACTGAAATCTTGTGAATTAATGATTTCTTATCATCCAACCTTGTTTCTTAAATAATCAGTACTTTTTAAATAATCCATAAACCATTTTTTTTAACTTTGTTGAAAACAAAACCCTTTGAAACTTTTAGAGTACTACTTAATTATTTCACCAAAGGGAGAATACACTTATTTTTTTTAAAAAATAAATATTCACCCCCTCTTTATTTTTGGATAGGATTTTAGAATTAAATTCAAAATCACTTTATATTTATATAAAAGAAGGTGTAGAGTTACTAACCTATGACTCGCTTCACTTCCCAAACCCCAAAAAACTATCCACCGAATATAGAGAGACACACCAACCTCATAAAATTAATACTGATGATTAATTCTTAAAAAAAATGAAAATAGAATAACTAACCTATCTGAGGACACCTTGAATGACTCAAGTCTATGGTTTAGATCCATACAAAAACTCTAGAGGATTTAAAAACACTCTACTTACATAGATTATGAGACTCATAAACTAAGATACTCATATGAACCATTTCTGATCTTCTTAAATCTTCTTCATAGTTATTTATGTCTATAAAAAAGTACTTCTTGAATATTTTAAGAAATTTGAGTAAGTAACCCCATATAGGTTTCTCTGCTTCTTTATCTACCATCTTTGAACCAATGTTCAAAGAGAACAATAAGGTTTTCACATATCACATTAATTATATCAACATGATAGAGGACATCAAATCATATATGAAAATGTGTTAACCAAACATATACTTCATCATTAACTGATTAATGAAAAAATTCCTTCCACATCATCATTCCATATACCATACACCATATCATTACCCAAATTTATATCTATTTCTCCACATAAACCATATCCACCACACAATATCATATTAAAATATACCAGAGATATAAACAACACCTCATTTCATAATACTTGAAATGGTAAATTAATAACCAAAATAATCAAGCTCATGTATTTAAATGAAACATATTACCAAAATGAAATAAAAATATTTCACCGATATAGGAAATGATTAATTACTCAACACATAATACTAATCATCATTAGAAGAAACATTTTATGGGACTAAGACTTGATATATTTTTATGCAATTATTTCATAATTACCACTTTATAATAATATGTTCATCGTAGTAGTTGAATCGAGATAATTTTTTTATAAATATTTTATCATGATTTTATCTCATCACATAATTACCGCATATCAACAACATTTGTAAATTTAAGGCATCATACTTAAATAAAAACATATAATTATTAACGAATCATTTAGGAAACTAAACCATGATATAAAAACATTAACACATCATGGTCATCATGGAATAAATAGAAACTATCACCTATACTTTTTTTCAAATCCTGTTTACATAATAAATCACTTATAGAACTTATCATATATTTAACCTATTGTTTATAATAGCCAGTTTATATATATATCACATTAATTCATACTTTAAATCAATCATCATTAATTTTTTCTAATTATAATATATATTAGGCAAGAATTAAAACATTTTATTAATTCATAAATGTAAAATATCAAGAATTTATACTCCATAATTCTATTTAAATAAATGAACTCATTCTTAAAACTTTAATTCCAAAAAACTTCCGAAATCTTCAATTCAGTTTAACACATGTCATAACCTTTCATACCAAGAACATTATATTGTAAAATATGATACTGATACATTTATTTTAAACACTTTTTTCCTAACCAATAATCAATCATTAAGGTAATTCTTAATAGATATAGATTCTAGAAAAATTTATTCATAGAAATAATTATGTATTAGAAATGCTTCACTATTAATTAAAATATTACATCTTACTACATATATTAATTTAAAACAACCCTTTTTAATTCCTTGCATTCTATTATAGGATTGATAATTAAAATGAATTAAATATTAAATTATAAAAATAAAAATAGAATATGAAAAGAAAATTATTCATCATTTCATGTCATGGGTTTATAAGAAATAATGTTTAAACTAGAATGAATCAATTAAAAAATTAATACAACATAAATAAAAATACAATATCATATCAATATATGTTATCATAAAAAAGTAAACATAATCAAAAATCAAAATTTTTATCTTAAACAAAACATATGACAATGATTCACGAGGAATTACAAAATTTTTTACCCTATAAGTAATGAATTTTCACCTCAACATGATTAGCTAACTATCATGGTCCTTGAATAAAATCATAAGGGGATACAATAACTATGTTCTAGCTAGTATCTCTTTTATATTAAGAGTTCTAGAATAATTCACATGGGCCTTAAATATCTATGTTATATCCAATCCCTTTCCTCCATCACAAGTTAAGATAAATTCCACTATTGCCTTACCAAACCCATGAAATACACACCTATGCCTAAATAAAAAACACTTCCTATCCCTTAACCAAATTAATTGATACCATATCTTCATGATTTTACCCTGCTAAAACATCTCCCAAAGCATAAGTGATGAAGAGTGTGACCCCCGAACCCCAACTCTAATATTTCATTGGTTGGTGACTAACACTGAAGTTTTTGGTCACACGTATGGGAGGTACTAACCTCATAAATTGTCAGAAAAATAAAGTGAAACCATGAATAAACTCCATATATATACACTAAAAGATAACCATTCCCATTCCCAAACCATATCTACATGGAAATAAAAATAATTCAGTCAAGAAAAATTCAATAATAACCTCATAGACTTCACTACAACAACCCAACAAAATCATCTCCAATCTCTAGAGAACTATCTTGAAAAAAAATCAGGAAAAATGTAAAGGGTTGAGTGATGTGGATTTATTTTATTGAATGTTTATACATATTTTTTGATTATCTAATTGTATTTATCATAATTAATTTTTCTTATAATAAAGTATTCTTGAATGTTAATTATTTTGTTTTCAAAAATGAAATTTAATTAATATTCTTAAAAAGATGATGATACTTTGTGCTTGGATGTTGAGGTATTATTGTCATGGTATTTAATTATTTCATATTCCATAGTTAAGAATATTTATTAATTATTGGATTTTAATTTGAAATGTTAATTCTTATTTAAATATGATTCAATTATTTTTCTTAATTTTTGATCATTTATTTTTCTTTATTCTCAAATTCTTCATATAGGTGTAGCCTCATGTAGCTGATAATCTACATAGAAAAATGATGTAGAATATTTTATAAAAGAGAGATTTGTAGACAATTCACATAGCTCATGTTTTTAGGAATCCAAATTCATATAACTAAAGTCTTTATATAATAAAATCCATAGATCCAAATTTCCATATATCCAAAATATACATTCTCAATTAGAGATATATCCAAATGAGGAGGTTGATCACATAGATGCATTTTCACATTGAATGTGGCTATGTAGGTGATTCCAGAACTGGACAATCATGTAGATGATTATTTAACCCACCAATTATTCACTTATCCAATTATTCACATAGAAAAAGTTCATGTATTTTATTATTCACACATCAAAATGTGAAATATCTTAAGATAAAGTTAACATACAGGAATGATCATGTAAAAGAATGGCTATGTAACCAAATATCCTTGAGGGATTTTATAAAGTGAATTTTCATAGCTAAATCACAAGGATACCTATCTTGTGAATTGAGGATAGAGCTCACAAAATCTGATAAGATCCTATGATTATTCTAGTATATGTTAGATATGGATGATGATGAATTAATCATTCAGAAGATTGTAACCAGATTCATCCTGATGAATTTTCAAGCAAGGAACCTGTCAGGTTGTTAGTATTATATTTTAGTATTTTTTCTTATGTCACATTATGGAAAGGATTATTGGATAGGGTGTGCATTGTATAGACCCAAGAGAGAATTTTGGGCAAGTTAAATGTGAGTTGGAGACCATGAAATATTGGACGATGAATTAAAAGGGATTCACTTTCATAAGAATAAGGGACACAACAACACACATACAAGGAGTAGAATTTTATGGAGAGTTTGAGAAGGAGAATTTTTCTTATTTCAAATGAGATAACTATTTAAGGATTTTAGTATACATAAACCATGTAAAGATTAGTCATTTTGTGAAAAAAAACTTGTACTTTTGAATGGTGAATTCTTCCAAGATTAAATCACTAGAACCTCTTACTGTGAATTCTCTCAAAATTTATATTACATTGAAATTTGGTTGAGTCTTGATGAATATATTTTCTATAATTTATTTATCTCTTAATTACATTCTTTAATATCCATAAATTTGATATAAAAGTGTCAATTGATAAGTATGGCTGGTTTAATTAGGGAAAGTAAGAGATTGAGGCAGACACTCGTTGTTCAAATTTCTCAATCTTTGATTGGTGATTGTGATTATAGAAAGTGTCAACTATGTCTATGAACTCAGTGATTGTTGAGTGTATTTAATGTCTCTTTCTAAAAGGTGAATGAAATAAAAGATTTTAATTTTTATTCTAAACTTTTTGAACATAATGAGATGATTGTGTTGTGATTACAATTCATGAATTTAGATAGTATAAGATTGAATTTTATTTCAAGTAATAAAGAAAGAAAAAACCAAGAGATATACTAGTTTTTTCCACTAATTTATAATTGGTTAACTTCTTGATCCTTTACTGCTATATTTATTTCACAATTCTAATTTATTTTTGTTTGAAATTTAGAGTAGTTTAATTTTAATCTTATAACCCCCTTTATAAAACATTTAAAATATATAAAATCATGATCAAAAAACTATTTAAAGAAAACTTCACTAGTGACTATTTAGGATTCTACTATACTTTATAATTTAAGGGATAAAAATTTAAAGTTAGGTTAAAGAAAATTTTAAAAAACAAGTAAATGAAAATTTAAATTTAGAAAAATATTAAATCTTAACCCCAAAATTACATATAATAGATTTAATAGAAATTTAAAACTTGTATAATTTTAAAAGAGTAAATGAAAACGGAACCCTATAGGAGATAAATACTATTGAATTTTGAAATCAAAAAATTGATCTTGGTTACCCTGAAATAACTCCTAGTTTTGAACTTAGATACAGATTGAATCACCATATTCGAAAATTCCATGGTTTATCGAGAGAGGACCCCCACAAGAATATTCATGAGTTTTATATGGTTTGTATAGACATGAAACCACATGGGGTTAGTGAGGACCAAATAAAGATAAGGAACTTTTTAGTTTCTTTATGGGATTCGGTAGTTGTAATGGGATACTCTATATGAATATTGGGAGTGGTTTAAGAAGTTATGTCCTATCTTCCGTCACCACAAAATTTATGATTAAATCTTAATATAATATTTTTATAAAGGTTTTGTCTTTATGTATAGGAGCATGATAAAAGATGCTATTGGAGGAGTTTTAGTGGATAAGACTCCTATAGATTCTACAAATATCATATATAATATGACACAAAATTCACAATATTTTAGTACATGGGGATTAATTAATATTAAACCATCCATGAAAGTATCTACTTATATTTTTGAGAATTAAAAAATTGAGATCCATTTATGTGATCTCACTGACATGATAAGATATATATTATCTAACTCCATCCCTTCACAAACATAACCTAATCTAGTTTTTACTCTCCATATGAATTGTTGAATTTTTTTACTCGTGATTATTTTAATGATCAATTTACATAATTGCTATGAACTTAAGAATACTATATTGGAATATTACCTAGAAATAATTTCTAGAATAACCCAAACAATCAATTTCCCAAAATGAAAAATCAATCTAGGTCCTTTCAACCCTACTATAATTTCAAAAAATGTTCAAATTATCAATAAAAAAATAGGTTTCCGAAACCTGAACAACCAACTAGGTATTTAAAATTACAAAATTACAATCAATAGACTTGGTACAATCAATATCAATTTCATAATAAATAATAAAAGAATTTTCCAAATTTTATGAATCAAGAAAACCAAAAACAATAAAACAATTGAAGAAATGATTTATATATTTAAGAAATGGTTAAAAATTTGCAAGTAATTTTTTAATAATAACAAATTATATTATATAATATAGAAACATTATGGGTCAATTGGAAAATTAAATTAGTGATATGGAAAATCAAAGAAGTGGTAGTTTTTTATTGCAAGATTAAGTGAACCTAAGAGGAAGAGAGAATGCTAGTGGTATTATTATTAGAAGTGAAATTGAAATTCAAAACCCAAAATTTATAATAAATTAATAAGAACCTAAAAAAGGATAATCCCACTTTTGAAACAAATAGGAAACCATATTAATAAATCATAAAACCACATGTTGAACTATTTATTGAACCTATTGAATCAGTTCTTTAACTTACGATCCACAAACACGTAGATTATGAAAAACAAAATAAACATTAATAAATCAATCTTGGAAGAACTTATAGGGATTTTAGAAATTTGATGCAATAAAACAAAGGGAATAAAATTTTTTATTATGACCTGAAAATTTACAAGGAACCATTATTATACCCTCTAGGTAGTCCTCCTATTAGGAATAACATTGAAATTAAAATGAACAAGGAAGTTATTAGAATATTTTTGAAATTTTATTTTTACATTACTTTTTTAGTAGTTGTGATATAGATCCCTAGATTTTCTAAATTTTTTATAAGGAAATGTGTACTTAGAAAAGGAAGTTCAAGGAAGGCGAAAAGTCAACTTGGTTAGGAATTTTTCATCTATAATATAACATTCTCCCCAAGTTAAATACAAGGATTCAGGTACATTTTCTATTCCTTATGTTATTAGAAAACACCAAATTGAGTACACAATGTAGATTTAGTATCCTCCATTATTTTTTTCATTATTATGTATTTTCATCTATGAAATTTGGAGAGATCAAGAATTATGGAAAAGTAATACAACTGGATAATAGAAGTTTATCTAATCCAACTATAGTCATTGAATATTTTTTAGTAAGGGTAAAAGATTTAGTTTTCCCTATGGAGTTTTATGTGTTAGGTATGGAGGATGGATGATTTAGGAAACATTAACCCTTAATTCTTGGTAAAAGATATTTTAAAATAGTTAATTCTCAAATAAATGTCCACGAAGAGACCTTTTATTTAGAGTTTAGATGTTAAATAGTTAATTTCCATATCTTTGAATCAATGAAACAACCTATAGAAGATCATTATTCAAAACAAGTTAAAATGATTGATTAGTTTTCTATAGATTTGTTTCTTGATTTTATTTAAAATAACCAACCTCTAAATTATTGTATAAGTGAAAATTTTCCTAATAATGAAGATGTTTGAACTGAAAATTCTAAAATACTCTATAATGATTTAGGAAACTAATCTATTTTCTAGAAAACAACTAGATATTTTGATATTTATGAACACAAAATATAGCTGAACCTATAAGGTTTTTGATAAAAATTATGTATGAAAATGATTTAAATTCTTCTCAAAATGATAGAACTATGGAAAATTATTTTCTCTCTAAATTTTTTCATGAGGTTATACTATTATGAATTTTAATTTTTCTCAAAGTTTCATTGAAGAGTCACCTCATTTTTTCACTAAAATCAGAATTTTATTTTTTAGTTTACTTGTGTACATTTTCTAATAATAATTAAACTACAGGTATAGAAGTTTGTAATTATTCTATCTTGGATAATGATTTAGAGAATAAAATAAATGTAAAATAACCCATAAAACCCATTTTTTTCAAATAGGAGTTTCTATATACACTGAAACATAAATACTTGCATGAAAATTGGATATATACCATCTTGGAATAGAAACAAATATTTATTGTCATAGTTACTACTTGAATATCTAGTGATCAAGAGAACCAAATCTAAAAGGTAATTAAAAAGAATATGAAGACCATATATTAGTCTTTATATGACTTAAAAAGGATTAATCCTTTATTCTTTATATACATAATACTTTTAGAGGGTAATTCTAAATCTATTAGACAATTCTAAAGGAGATTGAATCCAATCCTTCATGTGATTGTTAAAAAGGAGGTGACTTCCTAATTTGATATTAGTATAATTTACCTCATTTATAGTAGTAAATGGGTAAGTATAGTCCATATTATTCCTGAAAAAGGATGGTTTATAGTTTTTAATAATGAATTTGGAGAATAATTTCTTTCTAGGTTATTCAATAAGTGAAGGGTATGCATTGATTAGAGGTGGAAAATCTTAGTGGATAAGAAGGACCACTTTACCATTGATTTTCTTGATCAAGTAATTGAATGTTTTTCTAGTAAATCCCAATATTTATTTATGTTTGGGTTTTTAGGATACCATAAAAACCGTATATCTTTATAGGACCAAGATACAATAATTTTTACATGTTGTTTTGGTACCTGTGCTTATAAGCGATTTCCATTTGGACCATGTAATGCCCCTATCACCTTCTAATGATGCATGGTTATAATTTTTTTGATTTTATTAAGGAATTTATGGTGGTGTTTATGGATGATTTTAGAGTATATGATCTATATTTTGAGAGATTACTAAGAAGTTTTAGGTCTTTTATTATATTTTTTTAAAAAGGACCTTATTTTGAACTATGAGAAATGCTATTTTATGGATGAGAGTGGAATTGTGCTTGGTCATGAAATGTCTACGAAAGTGATTATAATGGAGTATAAAATTGACATAATCTATTAATTTTTTTTCCAAGGGCTGTGAAATATATTCAATATTTTCTTATCCATGCTGGATTCTATAAGAAGATCATAAAATATTTTATCCAAATTTCTTTTCCTTTGAAAATGATTCCACAGAAAGATATTTCTTTTTATTTTATATGAAGTATAAAGAAGACTTTAATAAACATAAATAGAAGGTAATGTCCCTAATAATTGTTCAACCACCAAATTAAGACTCTCCTTTTGAGTTGATAAAGGATTCATCATAATTATATTTAGGGGGTTTCTTTTGTTAGAGAGTAGAAAGAAAGTCACATGTCATTTATTATGCTTCTAGAAATATAGATACTACCTAGAATAATTACTCCATAGCAGATTATGAATTTTTAGACATTGGTTTTTCACTTGATAAGGTTATGTGATATATTTTGGAGTCCAAATTACTTGTTATTACTAACCATTTTAATATTAGACATATCATGAAAAATAAAGTGTTGAAACCACTAATGGTTTAGTGGATATTATTACTTCAGGAATGTGACAAAGATACCCAAGATATAATAGGGATAGAGAAAACTATAAATGATCATTTTAGTAGGATACCCAATGATTTATATTAGGATAAACCATATATTAAACCCATTAGATAGTTTTTATTTACAAAGTGATCATATTCTACTTTTATAGATAATAGACCATGGTTTTCTGATATATTGAATTTATTATAATCTAATGTTACTCCTCACTAATTTTCCTAGAATTAGGTTTATAAATTTATTAGATAGTCAAGGAAACATGTGTGTGATGATCCTTATATGTGGCAAATGGAAAGTGATCAAATTGTTAGTAAATATACCCCAAATTTTGAAATTTATTCATTGATGAAATTATTCTATAGTTTGAGATGGGGAAGCCAATTTTGGGCTCTAGAGAATATATAGGGATGTTTTAAACTTAGTCTTAATTTATTACACCACATTTAGAGGTACTCATTAATTTTTCAAGTCCTATTAATTGTGCCAATTCCAAGAATTTATTTTCCAATGATATGAGATGCCACATCAACCTTTTTTGTTTTTTGATGTCTTAGATACTTGGAAAATGTATTTTATGGATCCATTTCCAAATTCCTTTGGATATTATTACATCCTAATTTTTGCAGACTATGTATCTAAGTTGATTATTTCTATACCAACTTGGATTGATAATTCTAAAGTGGTGTCCTATTTTTTCAAGGTAAATATATTTTCTATATTTGGAATGCCAAGGTCCATTATTTTAGACCAAGGTAGTAATTTATTTAATAAGACATTGGGTGATTTGCTGAAAAATATGGGGTTAATAATAAAATTCCTACACCTTATCATCCTCAAGAAAATGGTATGGATGAAGTTTCTAACAGAGATATCAAACATATTCTTGAGCAAATAGTTAACCCTAACAAGAAATATTGGAGTTTAAGGCTTGAAAATGCTATGTGGGAATATATGACAGACTATAAGAATCTAATAGGGATTTAACTATATAGGATAGTCTTTAGTAGAGATTTTAATCTACCTATGGAATTAGAACATAGATATTTTTGGGGTTTCAAGTTATGCAATTTGAATCTATTTGAAGACATAAGAGTGTGGAAGTTTTTTTATGAATTAGAATAAATCAAGAGAAATTACTTTGATAGTGAAAATAATTTTCAATAAAAAAAATTCTATTCATGGAATTTTTTTGAAAAATTAATTTAAGATTAGAGATAAGTTGCTACTTTACAACTTCAGTTTTAAGATCTTCCCAATAAAATTTTATTCTAAATGGGATGTTTATTTTATTGTAACCCATATTTTTCAATTTTTTTGTTGAATATATTAGATATCCTCGAAATAATTTTCTATTTAATATGAGTGGATAGAGGCTTAATCTATTTATATATGAGATTAAGGAACCCTTAAGGGAGGAGTTCCTTTTGTTATAAGTTGAATACGACTGAATCATCTATGTTATATCTACCCTTTATATTTTTTATGGTTAGAATAATTTTGGGGGAGGTAATAAACTTTTTTAATGTTCATATTGTAATTTATTAGAATAGAATCATTACGGGAAATATATCCAGGTTACCCATGTGATTGGAGGGTATAATCACCACTATACTAACCTTTTGTAGTATAATATTTTTGTTTTTGTTTAATAGTATTCCTTTTTATAGAATAAAGTGATCTTGATGTGAGGATGTAGTTCCCATTTTACAGCATGGGTAATTATCTTGTGTATTCTCTATACTTTATGGAGTTGAAAGTTTAAAATTTTCAGTGATATAGGGAAGATAAAATATGAATCAACTCAATCCTGCCACCTTACTTTCTAAACTCTGGAAAATTTTTAATTGAGTTGGAATTTATTTAATGGAACATTAATTTTATTCTATTTTAATGATCTTGTATCTAATAAGAGGGAATTTTTCAGAGATAAGAATGTGGGGGGGGGGGGATTTAAGTGTATAAGAATGGGGTAAATCATCCATATCGAGGGAGTTATTTGTTTAAATTATTCTCATTTTCATGACTTTAAAATTTTATTGAAGTTTTTGTTGATTTAGATATTAATTAGTTAAAAAAGTTGATTTGGAAGAGTTTTTTCCTGATAATTTTAGCGGTTACTTATAGGGAATATTTTTTCATGCTTTGAGTTGTTGATTGTTTGTGTTATGTGGAAAAATACATTGATATTTCTTATAAACCTTTGTAAATGATTCTAGTATACTGAATTTCTAAATATTTTATTGACTATAAACTATATTTACATATTTTTCCCACCTTGAGTTAAACACTAGGGTCAATTTTGAGTTTTAAGTGTGGGGGAGGGGTATTAAACGTTATTTACAATGCTAAAATGTTGAACACACAAAAAACCACTTTAAAAATTGTGAGTTTTTAAGCATCACTTAAGAATTTGGCAGTGGGTAAATTTTTTTCTCAAAATTGATGGTTGTGGAGGGGTTAATATTTAATACCCCTTGAATCCAATTGAAACAATTTCTTTCTATCACCCTATTGGAAAAAATTAATTTTGGTAAACTTTTGGATAATTTTATACAGTCATAATTGAATTTGAAAATTTTAATTTGAATTTAAATCATAATGCATGCATCAAAATAGAAGATAAAATGAAAATCCTAATCCATGTTGAACTATATATTGTTTAATTCTTTATTATTTATTCATTAACTATTGTACGAGTTATTGATTCCACCAATAAAATATCATTACACCTCATCTAATGGAATGTATAATTATTTATATAGAGA
This sequence comes from Viscum album, assembly GCA_963277665.1. Taxonomy (NCBI): domain Eukaryota; kingdom Viridiplantae; phylum Streptophyta; class Magnoliopsida; order Santalales; family Viscaceae; genus Viscum; species Viscum album. Next base: position 43,756,410 of record OY728131.1, read on the forward strand.
TATAAAATTAAGTGAGTATGTTTTCCTAGAGGTAAAGAGAAGGTTATACTATTAGTTGGATGAAAATGTAAGCATGTTAAATTATATTTAAAATTTTCAATTTTAATATTTTTCATAAATTAGTAACAAATTTCTCATTTAAAACACTTAATTTATTTAGGAAATAAATGATTGGCCTTAAGTGAGTCAATGGGGTAAATTTTTACAAAAATCAATTATTAGTGGTAGTATAGTTTTCCAGTCATAGAATCTCTTTTCTTCCACTGAATTTTACTAATTGATTATTTGTGGACAAAAAGAATTTTAGTGTGGGGGAATTTTATGTGTCTCAATTTAATTGAATGTTTCCACATCTTATTTGATGATCTAATTGGATTTATAAGAATTAATTGTTCTTATAATAGAGTATTTTTGAATATTGATTATTTTGTTATAAAAAATGTGACATGCTAAGTATACGTATAAATATGAAAAAATTGTGTGTTTGAATATTGATGTTTTCTTGTATTGGAATTTAATACTCATATTCCATGGTTTATATTTTTTATTAATTGTTAGAATTTAATTTCAAATGGAAATTCTTGTTGAAATTCATATGAACTATTTTTATTTTTTTGATCTGTTTTATTTATTTATTATTGAGTTATATTTGAAAGATAATTTCTATGTAGTTGATTATATATGTATCCAAATTGTGTAAAAGATTTTATAAATGAGAGGTATGTAGCTGGTTGACATAGCTGATATTGATACATAGTTGAGTTGATAGACTCAAAGTATTTAAATAATCAAATCCAAAATTCTAAACTTCCACATATTCAAAATCTACATACTTTATTTGTGACTTTTAAAAATGAGGAGGGTGATCACATATCTGAATTTTCAAATTTAAAGTGACCAAAGAGGCGATTCCTGAGATGGCGAGTCACATATCCAATTATTCACATATCCAATTATTTATGCAGCTGATTATTCATGTAGACGATTATTCATATAGCTGATTATTCATGTATCCAAATGTGAAACATTAAAGATAATGTTTATGTACATGAATGATCATGTATGGGAATGTCTACATAACCAAATAACCTTGAGGGATTTTCTAAAGTGCGTTTTCATAGTGAAAAATCCTAGATCCCTAACTCATGTATTGAGGATAGATCTCATCCAAGATGAGAAGTTGCTATATAACACATGGAATTTAATTGAGAAGGAAAATGAGAACTAAATTATTTAGAAATCATGACCAAATTTTACCCACTGAATACTGACACAAGGCACACATCAGGATCTCATAATTATATTAGAGGAATTTTTCTCGAGTCATATTATAGGGAGGATTTTTGGAGAGGGTGTGACACATGGAGACCCAGGAGAAGAGTTTGGGAAAAGTTATTGTGAGATAGAGACCAAAAATTATCATGTGATGAATTAAAAGAGATTAAATTTTAAAATAATAAGGTACAAATGAAAACATATACTGGGAGCTAAATTTTATGGTGAGTTTGAGGAGGATAGATACTACTTCTTTCAAAAGATATGAATATTAAAGGTTTCTCTTTTAACTCAACCATGTTTAACTATGTCATTTTGTGAGAAAAACTTTTAGTTTTGAATTGGTAATTATTTATAATCTTAATGCTCTTGGAAAAATTTCTATAAATTCTCTCTAGATTTATATTACATTGAAATTCAATTGAATCTTGATGAATATATTTTCTACCATTTAGTTTATCTCTTCCTTACATTCTGTTATGGTCATAACTCTGATCAAAGAGTGTCAATTGATGGACATGACCTTTTTTAATTAGCCCAAGTAATGGATTGCGGTATTGAATCATTTTTAAAATTTTTCAATCTCATATTGAGGATTTTCAGTACAACAAGTATAGATTGTGTATATGAAATTAGCAATTTTTGAGTGCATTGAATGTCTCTTTTTGAAAGGAGAGTGGAAGCTAAGATTTTAATTATTTTTCTCAAAATTTTATGCTCAATGAGATTCATGTGTTGTGAATATAATAATTTCATTGAGATATTTATTTTATTGAATTTTATTTCAATAAATGAATAATTAATAAACCACAATATCTACTAAATTTTTCTACTGATTTATATTTTGTTAAATTCTTTCTCCTTTACCACTACGATTGTTTCACTATTTAAATTTAATTGTGTTTGAAAATTATAATAGTTTCATTTCAATATTATAATACCATTTATAAAAAATTTAAAATATATAAAATCAGGATAGAAAAACTATTTAAATGAAACCTCACTAGAGACTACTCCAGGTTCTTATATACTGTAGAAATTAAGCGATAAAAATTAGAAGTTATGTTAAATTTGACTAGTAAAAACTGATCCCTTTAGTGAGAACATGGGAGTAATTAGTAGGATCATACTTATCTATAATCCAATATACATGTTAAATTAATGTGTTTGGATATACATGAGTGAGATCAACTAATTAAAGGATGAAGTATTTATCAAGAGTAGGTTTTTCAAATCTATCATAGTCAAAACTAAACACAATCACCATTTTGAATTGTATCACCTAAAACCACCACATTACATCAATAATCCACTAGTATAAACAAATGAGGGTTATATCAATTTTTTAGAGCTATATATTATTAAAGAAAGATTTATAGAAATAAACCAACACTCTTTTAGCCTTCATAATTTATCCACTATATTGAAAAAAATAATAATCAAATCATCACCATTAGATGATCCAAACCAGATCCACATCACAACCACCACAAAATCTCCAAAACCATAGATACATCAAAACCACCACCACATAACCATATCAATGGCTCATTTTAAACTTGAGATCCATCACAACTGATATACATGACATAACCTAGATCCATCACAACCTAGGGATATATGTTAATGTCATAACCTTGACACATTATAACCCATATATGTTAATGTGTTGTAACCTTGAGCCATTATAGACTGTAAATACACACACACACATTTCACCTTAAGTAATTAAAACCCGTGTACATTTATAAATTCATATGATAACCATTTGCCTTTATAGATTGTATAGCTTGTATATTCTATACACATGATAAACCTAATCCATTAAAACTTGTGTATAGATGCACTATATTTTAATAAATTAAATACTATGTAATTATACACATAATTTAAGTCCATTATAGGTTGTATTTATAAATTCATAATATCACAAACAATCAAGAAAAAAACATGAAATCACACAAAAAAAAACAATCATGAATAATAATAATCAATGAAACATAAAAAATACTATAAAGAAATAATATCATTATAATGGATAATAAAATAGCCACATCAATTCATGATCAGAAAAGCAATCGTATAAGTATATAGAGCTAGAAGCTACCATCACCCCCACATCAGGTTCATTCTTAGATTTTAATTATTTATACCTTTATTATTAATTACAAAAAATTCATATTCAAAACCCTTTATTAAGATGATATTTATATTTAACTCACTATTATATTAGCATAACTTTTAATTCATTCAATCACTACTTTATGAATCAAAACGATTACAACAATTCATAATGGTATAACATTTATATTTAAGATACAAATAGGTAAAAAAAATCCTAGTCAATAAAGAGTAAATAGACAAACATGTTGAAATAATCAAATCAATGATAGTAATTCATATAAGATATGGCTACAAAAAAATATTTATAATTACAATATTAAATTCTTATCTTACCTATAAATTTATTTAATTACTCCATTTTAATTAATAGTTTAGTTAATTTAGAACAAGTATATAATTAAAAATAACCATAACATAACCATGAAATAATATTATAACCTCACACACTAATTATTCAAGAAAACTAAATATAAATAGATACCCAACACCTCATAAAAAAATTATAAAACATAACCACAACCTTTCATTTATCCCATCACCAAGGCAAACCAAATACTCCCAACAATGACTTCAAACTACCCCTTAGCTACCTTACTCACCTTAACTGAAATAAAAACTAATGGAATCACTCTAGGAGGAACACATAACCCATATTATTACCTTTAATTTCTCACTATCCATCCCAAAACCAAAATACACCATTGTAGGGAAGGTAATAGACTTCCAAATAAGTGACTATTCTCACAAGACTAATAAAAACATACTCTATCTCACCCAAAGATGATAACCAACCTCAGATAAACTAACCTCCTAAAACTAGAAGGAATGAACTAGTACTTTAATAATAAACCATCCCATAAATCTATCTAAATAAAAAAACCTCAATGAGATAATAGTACTACTTAAATAAAGAAACACTCTTATCTCTATGAGTAACTGATTTACACTACATGAATCATTTCCATGTTCACCAACCATTAATTTTTGGGTTCCACTTTATTATCATCATATTACCATTATTAAATCACTTACCATTTAATCATATGATTTCAATATGACATTGACATCCCAAGGTAGTATATATATATATATGTATATCTTTTAACTTCAAAAAAGATGTTAATAACAAATAATTAAGTAGACATTAATATTTAACTTCCATTCACATTACTACTTTCAAATCATATCCCAACTTAAAAAAGTATATCATCATAAATATACTTGTGTATTTATACTTATAATATCATAAATAACAATATTACATGATGAGGAAACTATCCTACACAATTACCATTCCATATTTAGTCTAATTACACTCAAATTTAAATATTTTTATAAATTTAAAAGATCTAAGAAAATATATAATTCATGAGGGTATAAATTATAATGTCCTAAGTGAATCCTTACAAACAATAAGATTATAGTTGGTGGAGAACTAATACCAGATTAAATGATAACCTAGTCATCATGTATTCCTTTAGATGCTAAGATTTCCATGGCTTTGTTCCCCTCATTCCATGTAAGATGAATCTCATCCTTACTATTCAAAAGAAATTTGTAGGTTCTAATATGGTATAAAATGAACCATGGAGTGGATAAATGAATAAGTATTGAGTCATATTGAAAGGCCAAGTCCATTTCCACTTCTTTAAGGTTTGTATTGTAGGGCTTGTAAAGTTCCATCTCGTTGAGCATAACATGAACTTTGACTATGAGAGAGTTTCCTGACCCATAGTAGGTACTAAATGCTACCACCATAAAGTTCCTCCCATCATGAATTATTCCACCTCTTATCATGATACCATGATTACACGATCAATCCCTATCAAGAATAAGACAAATTCATGGAGGCTTCCAGCTAACCCAATGACCCTAGAGCATGAAGTTGTTACACTTTGTTAGTTGGAGCCATTGCAGAATAATATTAATCATTAAAGAGGAAGTATACAACTATTTTACCAAGGTTACATGATTTAATATTAGGTTATTATCTTTCAATTTTGGTTAGAGGAGCATGTAGGATGTCCCTTTATTTATTCATTTGTTCCCAACCTCCCAAATGTACTGAAAACCATATTCTAAGATAGTGATGTGTTTCCATGCCTCTGTGGAAGTGTGAATAACCTATTGAAAGTATATATATATATATATATAAAAGAAGTTTTGTATTAAGTATCATGGACCCATTTTTCCCAATAATTTTCCATCGAGTCTCCATAAACTGCTTTCCCACTCCCATTCGAAGAAAAGGTGGTAATCCATTTCCATCTTCAGACTCTTATAATAGAGTAATTTGGAAGATAATTGGCTAAATTTGTTCTTAAATTCACCATTATTATATATTTATTGTTTTAAAAAATTATAGAAAAGAAATTTTTATTTAGAGTGAATTTCTCTACACTAAATAATCTTCACACATTCGTCATACTCTTTCCCTACATGAATGATATTATGATGGGTTTTCACAAAAAATGCACCCAAGGATGTTCCAAGGAGCATGAAATGACCAGTACCACTCATATTCTATATAATGTCAAAGTATATAATTTTTACAATATCGAGGATAACCAGAATGATGTCTGGGTGGTTGTTGTAACATCCAAATGTGATGTTAGGAATTAAGAATTTTGAAAAGAATAGAGACACCCTAGACCACTTTTTACACCAACAATTGATTTTTACACATCCTACAATCCATCATATCTGATTCTAAAGGTTATATAGGTGACCTTGAAAATAATGATTAATATGAGAAGTGTTTCCCTATGACTGTGACTTGGAAACTAGGTCCCTACTATACTTTTAATGAATGAACCTACATCAGAGATATAATATGACAATAAACTTAAAATATAACTTCACTTATAAAAATTAATTAGTGTTAGTAATTATTCTCAATATAATACCTCCCACACCAATTAGTTTGATCATCCTTGACAATCTTGCCTAGTGATACCACACCTCGTGATGGGAGTCCCTACTAAAATCATTTATCATTTTCTCGGTATCTTGTATGTTATCCTTTGAAACATTTAGGACTGAGAGAACATGCATTGGAATGAAGGAGAGAAAACTATTAGACAATTTGATCCTTCATTTGAAGGAAAGAAATTAGATCTTATTATTATTTATGTATGTTTTGATACGATTGGTGATCCATTCAAAATTAAGGATATGAAATCTTACTATATAAAATGGTATACCCTAGGTACTCCATGGGGATCTTATTTCTATCAATTCCTAGCCTCTCCTTAATAAGTTTTTCACACTTAAAACTTCATGAATTATAAATGTAGACATTATGTTTTTCTTGGATGATATATTGTACACTCCATATATTTTTATCTTTCAAGATTTATTTGAACCCATAGATAGAACCATGGATCCCATTGATGAATAAAATCCATTCATCCACAAATAACAGGTCAGAAACTCCAAAAAAACTATAATATTATCTAAAAGTAAAAACAACACTTGCAATATTGCCTAATCTGAGACACCTATTAAGAGAATATTGAGCCAAGATAAACAAGATAGGGGGGAGAGGTTCACCCAGACCAGGCCCACAAATTGACTTCCATAAGATAAATATTTTTCCCATGAGTGATATTATAAACCCGAGGGATGAGTAACATCTAAATAAAAGGTCACACAACCACTTAGTGAAGACTAAACATTCCATAATCCTTAAAATGAAATTCCATTTCATTATTTCATATTCCATTTCCATGTTCACTTTGATCATGATATTTTATTCTACAATCCTCCTATTAGTATTGGATATCATCCACTGAATTTATAATGTATCCCCTTGAATGGTTCTACCTTGGATGAAGTTGTGATACTCCCACAAAATCTAGTTTGGAATCATCTATGAGAAAATTATATTGAGAATTCACTTAGACACTTTTTAGGGTAAGTATCACATGAATATCATCCTTTGTTGATAGAAATAATTTGGGTTCTTATGCTTGGAAATAATCACAAAAGTGGTGGAACGAGACACTCTAAGAAGATACCTCATAGGTAGTCTTGTAAAACCTCAATTAAATATCCTTTAATAGTCTCCTAGTACACTGCATAAAATAATTCTAAGAATCTATCTCGGCATATGGTTTTATCTAGATTAAGAGAGATAATCAAATTCTTAATATCTTCATCATTTAGTGCAATACTCAATCTCTTATTGTTATTATCCTCTACCTGTTAAGAAATGCTATTGAATAAAGGGGACTATGAACTTTATCTAGGATAACCGATTCTTGTTTTATTACTAGCTCTTAAAATTGGGGATTTAAAGTGTGAAACATCACGATTCCCCACTTCCTTTAAATAACTAGTGTATGAGAGATATTTAAGAAGAATGTTCATTTCCCCCACTAACTTCTTCTATTTAATGCATACATAGAAATAAGTTGTATTTTTATCCCTATCCTTTAACTGAAATTCTCTTAACCTATCTCTAGTATTCATTTCCAATTTGATAATATTCAAATATAGATATTTTTTCTTAACGGTGAGAAGAGAAAAGGTATCATCATCCAACCACTCTAGTATCTTAGAATCAAGACGTTTTATATATGATTTCAAGTTCTCTATAACGATTTGTAACTAGGGTTTACTAATATTACATAACATTAAATTCTTATTAAGTCATCCCACCTAGTTATAAAATCCAACCCATACATGAATCCATATGGGATATCCCCATGAGGTATACAATTCATGGGAGAAATCATGATCCCACATCCCCCACTTGGAGAAGAATAAATTCATATCATTACTCAAAGAAATTTTGAGACAAATTATAAGGTTTTTGTGGTCCAAGAGTGTATGAACCATATCTGACACACATACATGTGTAAAAAAAGAGATTTCCTATAGGTTGGACAAGCATCAATCCAGCCAACTCTATATTTTAGCATTACCTTTCTTATTAATAAACTACATATACTTGTCTCCAATAGATCCCAAACCCAAGATATTATCCCAATCTATGAAAACATTGAAATATTGCATAACCCTCCTTGAATACATCCCACCATACCTCTTCTTATATTACTCAATGATGGTGTTAAAGTCTCCCACTATAAACCAAGATGAGTCTCCCAGGTTGAATGAAGATAGATAATTCCAAAGGGCATCCATTTTTGATACCTTTAATTTTTCATAAACAATAGATATGAATATATGGAAAGAAAAATTTCTCCCCTTTATGATAATGTGTTGAGAAGATGTATCCACATTATCTATTATTAGCACGATTTATAAAAAATATAGATGTGTTTTTTATTCGGGTATCCATTCATTAATTCTATAATACCAATTATCAATGTGATTTATTTAATGGGTTATGATTTCTGTTTCATCACAAGGAATTATATTAGAGATACCTAATTATTTTGGAGTTTGGTTTAGAGAGGGCTCATTTAAAGTGAGATACCAAGAACATGAAATTTTATAACATGGATTAAATAATTGGGTGGTATGACACATGGCCCTAAAGACAATATCCACAAGGTTTCAGGGAAGAGAGATTAAATTTAATAGGATGTATTTGGATCATTTTGTAGTGTTCAGACTGCTATTGGATACAGATAAGGAACACCCCTTTCAGAGTTTCTCTATGAATACTATAGAGTCCTAATAAATATTTTCCATCATTTAATAGGGGTTGGGAGAGATAGAGGTTGAATTGGGATGGGTAGATGTAGTATGTAACTAAGAATATGAATGAGGAAATGGGGTCTTTAAATTATTTTGGGCCCAAAAAAGGAAGGAACATATGCTGGGGTCCACACCTATACAAGAATCTTTACCATAAGTATTCTTACGAACCACAAGATGGTATGTATCCTTCCTCATAGGACCATCTTCATAGGGATATATAACCTTCGTAGGATTAAATTCTCCCACCTCCATGGGTGAATATAGAACCCCAAGGGATTAGATTTAGGCTATAATAGTTATTAGGTATGGATACAAAATGGAGTCTATAGAGATCCTACATGTTGATATATCCTTTTCCTACAGAAGTTAAGGGACAATTAGAGAGGAGAGAGGGTGGAAGGAATACCTGGGGAAGTGACGTTGGAATATTATTTACACCTACCGACTAAGATGAATTATCAAGATAAGGAAACTCCACCAGACATTACAAATTAATCCTAGGTGACCATTTCTTATTGTTGGTGAGTTAATAACCTTAAAACTGTCACTCTGAGTAAAACCTCATTAAGGAATGGGAGAAGGTCTTTTCCATCAAGAGATTTTATCTCCTACACACAGGTGTATGTGAGAAGGGAAGGGCTTTAAAATATCCATTTCCACACAAAATCATGAAATCAAATTATCTTTCATTTTTAGAGTACCTTAATCCATACAAAAAAAGTGACCCATAAAATTGCTAATTCCTTTGAAAATGAAGGGACTGTGGAATGGAAGAGGCTACCCTAATAGCTACTCCCACATAGTTACCATGATCAAATATCATATTGAGTGAATCAGCATGAACCATATGAAGATGTTAAAGCACCACCTACTACAGACCCATGATTCACTCATCTAATCATGTACAAATTCTTCCTAAGAGGAGATGTACTTGTAGAAAAATTTATATTTTAGCTATGATACTACCAGCAGAGAGGAGATACCCTAGGAAATGATGAAATTATGGAAGAGTTAAAGATTCTACCTATCGACCCTAAACCGAGCCATAAACATCCACTGATGAAATCCCAAAACAACATCAAACTCATTATAAGTCATGGAGAAAGAGGGAAATATGTCTATAAAAACTACGCACTAGGGAAGACTATAATAGATGAGATCTTAGGAGGGTGAGGTTCTAATTGAGGCCCAAGGGACATGAAAGAACATCCTTGAATGTATTTGGATGATAAGAACACCCAAATCCCACTAGAAGCTTAGGAGGTGAAGCCTTTGGAATGCCCGACTCAACCAAGGTAGAGGCAAGGAAAAGGAACCTATCACTAGCCTAACCACCTAGTTGGGTTAGAATGAAACCATTGCCAGCAGGTTGTGTGCAAGACACCATGATGGAGACCTTTGGGATGATGTAAGAGATCGTAATGGTTGAGAAATTATAAATCACTAGAGTAACATGATGCATGCACATGAGAGGTGAATAAAAACCCATATTTCAAACATCCATAATCATATGAAAATCAATGTACATTTTCATATTTAGTTCATAATAAAATTTATAAATTCACTTCACTTCTCAAGGAATACATTACATATGAATATTATTCACATCTTAAGTAAAATAGATTAATAAAATAAATATAAAAAACAAAACATCATAAAAATAAATAAATGATGAAATGAAATGAAAGAAGAACATACCATGTACCTTTCCCCTAGACCAAAACCCATAACATTAAGCTTGTAAGATGGTAGTAATATATGGAATAAAATAAGGCATACAAAAACCCCTTCCCTCAGACCAAACAATCATCACTAATCATGAGGGAAGAGTATGATCTTACCATTTTAGAGAGAAATATTAGAAGTAAGGTGAAGGGGTCAGTTATCCAATGTTGGAGTGAACCTATACAAGAGTCACTCTTTATAGAGTTCAATGTAAGGGTTCCAATCAAAGGAGATGATGGTAAACAAGTTTAAGGGGATCAATTAAAAGGTATTTTAATAGTTATATTCAAAGGGGATTACAATTTAAGGCTTATGAATCAAAAAGGATATATCAAAATATTAAACAAATTGTTAAGCAAACATATTATACTATAAAATATAAGAAAAGATTAGAATTCCCCAACCTCAATAGAGTTGAGAAATTCCATATCGAGAATATTTAATCCAAGAATCAACAAATCAATGAGAAAATACCACCAACCTAATTAATGTCAATCCACATCAAACAATCCACCAAAACTAAATATAATCACCACTAAAACTTATACAAAGAAAGATATCATGATGAAATTGACAAGAGAGGGGAAGAGGGGAACCTTTTATCAAGGAAGAAATCACTGTATGATTCGTGTGGTTTAGTTCCTCTAGGGGACGATTGTGAGTCACTAAGGAGGGTATGGGGTTGAATAAGTTTCAAAGGAATGGAATGAAAGTTGATCTGAGGGAAATACTACAACTTGTTTATAGGTAAATCTAGTTGAACCTCCCATGGTGTAGATATTTCCAAAAAAAACACGATGGCCTTGATTAAACATGATCCAAAATTTTAGATCTTCAAAATAGAAAATCCCTCCCTTATAGTTAGTTATTTTGACTGCTTTAATATGGTTTAAACTAACTCTATGATGTTAAGGTATCAAAAAAAGATTCATCAACCTCCACCATGACTTTAATCTAAGGCCCACCATGGTGTATAAGAAAAACCCTCACCGTTTACAACATACATGTAAAACCGTTCCATTCTATAACACAACAATTTTATAGATTCTAAAAATAGAAATTTTAAATTCCCTTTTTCCCATATGGATAACCTCCAGGCACCACACTCACCAAAATATCCATCACTACGGTGCAATGATATCTACATTCCATAATAGAAAAATGGAAAAGGGATATATCATCAAATATGAAAGGCACATACGTAAGGGTTACCTGGATTTTCCCTATGAAATGCAAGGTTAATTATTGTTTCCAATCATGTATTATGATTGATAATACCCCTATAAATAATAAAATATGATTCAATATAGAAATGGAAATTTTCACTACTATAGTAAAGAAAATTCTCATACATACCCTAATATATAAGGGTTACTTGGTGATGGTAACCTTTATGTGTATTTCACCCTGATACACAAGGAATACTCTCTCTATGAACTAATACACAAGGGCCGCTCTGCAACATGGGTGATATATAAAGGTTACTCACATAAGTTTAAATCCAAAATTTTTTAGAATAGAGTTTGTCAGATCGAAACACTAAACAACATAGCTACCCTTTTTCTGCCAACACTTTATAGGAGAACAGTGATGAACACACCATAAAACATACCTTATAGATAAAATCTCAAATTTAGAAACACCTCCCTTCCACCAAACTTCTCCCAATACATCTAACACCTGAAAAATGAAAATGTAAGGGTTTGGGAAATTTCGAGCCCTTACATAAGATCTATATATAGATTAAAATAGTTAATCAAGATAAATTAATTTATTATCAAAAAATATATTATTATTATTTAAAATAAAACATATACATAGATGTAAATAGATATATAGAGATATAGATATAGATAAATATAGAAATATAGATAGAAATACAGACAGAAAGAAAGACAGACATACAGATAAACCTATAGAGAGACAATAGAGACAGATATATAGATAAATAAAAAGATAGATAGACAGATAAAAAGATAGATAGATAGATAGATAGATAGATAGATATATAGATAGATAGATAGTTAGATACATTGATAGATAGATACATACATACATACATAGATAGATAGATAGATGGATAGATAGATAGATCGATAGATAGATATATACACACATAGATAGATAGATAGATAGATAGATAGATATATACACACATAGATAGATAGATAGATAGATAGATAGATAGATAGATAGATAGATAGATAGATAGATAGATAGATATATAGATAGATAGATAGATAGATAGATAGATAGATAGATAGATAGATAGATAGATAGATAGATATATAGATAGATAGATAGATAGATAGATAGATAGATAGATAGATAGATAGATAGATAGATAGATAGATAGATAAATAGATAGATAGATAGATAGATAGATAGATAGATAGATAGATAGGTAGATAGATAGATAGGTAGGTAGATAGATAGATATATATATATATATATATATATAGATAGATAGATAGATAGATAAATAGATATATAGATAGATAGATAGATAGATAGACAGACAGACAGACAGACATACAGATAGACAGACAGACAAACAGACAAACAGACAAACAGACAGATAGATAAATAGATAGATAGATAGATAGATAGATATATAGATAGATATATGGATAGATCGATAGATAAATATATACATAGATCGATGGATCGATCGATAGATAGATAGATAGGTAGGTATATATATATATATATAGATAAATAGATTGATAAATAGATAGAGATACATAGAGATAGAGAGACAAAGAGATAGATAGATAAACAGATATATATATATAGATAGATAACCAGATATATAGATAGATAGACAAACAGAAAGATAAACAAATAGATAAATATAGAGACATATATAGAGAAAGAGAGAAAGAGAGACATACAGACATACAAATTGATAGATAGAGAGATAAAGAGATAGATAGATAGATAGATGGATAGACATACAAATACAAATATATAAATATAGATGAAAAAATAGATAGACATATAGATAGAGATATAAATAGATATATTGACAGATATATTGATAGAGAGATATATAAATAGACAGATAGATAGATAGATAGATAGATATACAGATAGAAAGATAGAAATATTGTTAGTTCCACTAGGCTAGACACCCTAGGAGGGGGGGGGGGGGTGAATCAGGGTATGACAGATTAAAACAACTACCCCTTTTGATCTTGTTTTTCATTTAGACAAAACTGTCTTCTCTCTCCTTCCCGTTAAAGAGTATGAATAAACCTTAAAGAATTCACCGGACACAACAATTTTTACTTGGTTCACGCTCACTGGGATACGTCCATGGAGCATACACAGGCAGTGTGCCGATGTACCAATTCCACTATAAGTACACTACTGTTTACAAGTTTGAAGCAGACTCACTGTCCCTCCTGGCTTACAACCACTCACAATTTGAGAACTCACTACTCTCTCAACTGAAGTGAGCTCACTGCTTCATCAGAAGATCCACTCATAGTTTATAGACCTGTAGGTCTCTTCATTATCACCAATTAAATATGCATCCTTAACTATTTATATATGATCTGTTGCCATTAAACTTTCACCCGTAGATGAATCTCTCTTTGCCCCAGGTGTACCAGGAAACCCTAATTTTTATATGCAACCTTATCTGGGCACTGCGCGTAATTCACTTCTTTTATGCGAAATCCAATTTTCATACAACAGCTCTTTTACAGGCAACCACTCCTTTTACACACAACAACTCCTTTTACATGCAACCTCTACACTTCCTTGCACGTAATTTTATGCTTTTTGCGTGCAATCCACTTTTCGTGTAATAGTCTTCTTTTCACACAACCTCTTCTTTACGCGCAAACAATTCTTTTACGCGCAAACTTGTTGTTTTCGTGCAACTCTCTTGGGTAATCCAATTTCGCGCGCCAGAGCTCAGATGCTATCTAAGTCTTGAGCTCTGACGAATGAGGGGAGGGGGGTCACTTCATATTTATAGGAAAAATTAACCCCACAAGAAAAACCCTCCTTGAGCACGTAATTCACTTCGAGCGTGAAAAACACATCTTCCGCACAACATTATATTTATATTAATATAACTATTTCAAATTTTATTAAATATGATTTACATAGGAATAAATGTTCATTTACACTTAATATATAATATATTTAGTGAAAATGGATTAAAAATAATTAAAAATAATATGAATTAATAATTTACTAATTATTATTGAGTAAAATTTATTTAATAACAATTCGATGATATAAAAATTTAATAAATTAATGAACAACCTAAGCTAAGTTGAAAATAGGTCTTGAACTTCAAAAAACCATGAATTTTGATCCGAGTGTCACTTTGGGCCTCACTATATATAAAATAAAATCCTACAAATAAATATACACCAAGAGAAACCCAATCACTACTTTCTTAAGGTTAAAAAGGCCTCTAAAATTTAGTTTTTAGTTGGCATATTGATTTTTTTAATATTTAATGGGATTTCAGCTTCATTTAAGAGGAACTTATTGTATTCTTTAGGTGGAGAGTGGATTTACTTTTAGTGGTTACACTCATATGAATGTTA
The DNA here is from genome assembly GCA_963277665.1 of Viscum album. Lineage (NCBI taxonomy): Eukaryota > Viridiplantae > Streptophyta > Magnoliopsida > Santalales > Viscaceae > Viscum > Viscum album. The sequence continues at coordinate 43,771,775 of OY728131.1, forward strand.
TGGTTTTGAAATTATACCCTTTTAAATATTTTAGTGTTATTTTTAATTAAATATATAGCAATTTTTATTTATTTTCATATAATAAATCAATTTTACAAATAAATATTTAAATATATTTACATTAAAATGTATTTTTAAATATATAAACCAAATGAAAATAAATTTTTATGATTCATTTTATTTAAAATAAAATATTATCCATTTTATTTACTATATAAAAATGAATTAATATATATATATACCTATACAATTGTATATATAAGTTCCATATATAAATATACACGTGTCAATAAAAAATATATATTTATGTGTATATTCAAATATATGTACATAAATAAGCACACGTAAAGGGTACCTTGCATATATATTTTATATATACATATTTGTATATTCTTAGATATGATATAATATTATATATATATATGAATAAAATATATATTTATTTTTTATATTATATTATATTTATATATAATTGTATAATTATAATTATAAGTACATATATATATATTATAAAATATAGTGATATGAATTGTATAGATAAATATATAAATATATTTTTTGTGTATTTATTATATAAATATAAATATAAATATAAATATAAATATAAATATAAATATAAATATAAATATAAATATAAATATAAATATAAATATAAATATTAATATAAATATAAATATAAATATAAATATAAATATTAATATAAATATAAATATAAATATAAATATAAATATAAATATAAATATAAATATAAATATAAATATAGATATAAATATAAATATAGATATAAATATATATATAAATATAAATATAAATATAAATATAAATATAAATATAAATATAAATATAAATATTAATATAAATATAAATATAAATATAAATATAAATATAAATATAAATATAAATATAAATATAAATATAAATATAAATATAAATATAAATATAAATATAAATATAAATATAAATATAAATATAAATATAAATATAAATATAAATATAAATACATGTGTGTCTCTGTGTGTGTGAAATATAAATATAAATATAAATATGTGAGTGTATGTGGGAAATAAAAATATGTTTACATGCATGTCTATAAATATGTGTGTGTCTGTGTACATATGTGTGTGTCAATACTGTATAAATACATCATGTACATGTCTTTTTTATTAATATATCATTATCAATAAATGTATAATATAAATGTATATAAATGTACATAAGATAAATTTATTTAAAGATATTATAGAAATATATTACATAAACGTTTTTATAATAAATATTTATAAATAAATTAAAATTTTTTATTATGTAAATATATATAATTACATTTTAAAAATGTATTTAAAAATAAATATATAAATTTATATAATTATATGAATAAATATATAAATAAAAAAGAATTATGTGTATACATAAGTAGATATATCATAAAATATTAATGAAGTATAGATGGAGTGGTGGTAAAGTCATTGGGAAATAAAGGTAGAGATCCATGGTTCGAATTGAGGCATGTGAGCAAGGCTGAAGATGGCATGTTGAAGAACTGATAAGGGGTGGTGGGGGTGATGTACAATGAATGATAAAGTTGGGGAGGGTGGGGGCTTTGTGGTGGTGAATAACATCGACAAAGGTGGTGTCATATCACTGATAAAAAGAGATTTCGTTGTATTTTTTTTATAAAAATACTTTTCTAACTTAATCAACATTTTTAGTGTTGATAACAGGTTCCTTTCTCAAATCTAAAATGCACTGATAAAGGCGGCCTTTATCAGTGTTAAAAAATCACTAATTAAGGATGCAACATTTAAGAGTTCTTAAAATGTGAATGCTTTTTTATTGATGAAAAAGTCCATTTATAGCGATTTTAAAAGCACAGTCAATAGTAGTGATAGTAAACAAACAAGAGTGGAAACACACAATATTTTTACAAGGTTCGCCCCTAATTTGGGTGACTGTATCCTTTTTGTTTTTGGGATAATTTCGTGATATAGATATACACTAATATCGTAAAGTGAATACATGTGGGGAATTTATCATCCTTAACCCCAAAGGATAATTTTCTAAAGTCTTAATATCTTTTGAAAGTTTCTTTATACTAGTTCCCTCTGGCTTATAATGGAACTCCCAACTCCACTATTGAACTAGATATTCAATATTCTCCAGGATGTCACAATATCATAATGATAGATCTTCTTCGTCAATTCATAATAGATTAATAGTTGGTGGTTATTTAATATAACAACATGAATTAAACCTTCTTATCAAACATCAAAATGATCATCACATACTAATTGTTGGTTCATTTTTGTTGTCTTTTTTCTCCTTCATATAAGATCTTCAATGACTAGAATAAAATATAATAATGGTTGCACATTGTTTTTAAAAAAATATTCTTCTACTTATTTAAGATCCTATATACATAGATTATGACTAGGTAAAAGTAGCATCATCCTTCCATAAATCATTTAATCATTTGATTCTCCTCTTTTAAAAATAACAGAAGTATTCAGATCCAATGCTTCTCAATCCTATCTCACACTCTCTCATTATCTGAATTTTAAAATATCTTCAAGGAAATGCTTCATCAACTCTTCACACTCTTATAAAATATTTCTACCATTATTATTTTCCTTTATAATATCAACACAAAATCAATTAGATTAATTCCCATAATTAAATTATGGACATTCAAATTAAAGCACAATTTTTTTATAAAATCCATTGCTCATTATTTATGTGTTCATTAAAAAATATATAGATCATTATTGTGAAACCTACTTTATCACAACACAAGTGAATTCTCAATTATACTTTGAGATTCATGCTTACAGTGTGATTCCATAAATTATGACATAATCTATTTAACCATCTCAAAATAGCATAGATATTAACGTTCAAAATTTCTCATTGTAGTGTTATTTCATCCCACAATACCAACTCTATCATATACTCCAACACGAACTTCTCACTTTAATGTGACTGTTCTTAAATTAAGAGGACTAGTTATATCCATATAAATGAATTTTAATCATCCATATATTTTTTATAGTAATATCATAATTTTCATCGTAAAATCATTCCTTTCATTTTTTTTCTAGAATCACAACTTGATCCATCAAGGAAAGAGATGTTTAATCCATGGGGAAGAGCTTCAAAATCAATATATTTTATTTATTCATATATTTTTATTTAAATATCAATTTAAATACCTATAATAATAGCCTTTAAAATTCACTAAAAAATATTTAGTTTATTCATCCATAGAAGTAGGTTAATCCAAAATAGCCTTTGAAATACTCAATTTAATCTACCATAGCTCAGGATTAATCTGACACGACATTTATATCTTCTATTTTAATCCTATGATACTCTATTTTATTCTTTAATAACCCTAAATATTCTATAATAGATCCTCAATTTACTAAAATCCTTTAGATTAATCTTTTATAACACTATATCTACCAAATTTTATCTTTTATAGCCTCTGAATTAATATGATATAGATCCATTTCTAGAACAAGATTATTAAAAACAACTCTATATCTTTCAATATTATTCTAAAGTATCTTTAAATATTTTATAGTTAACCTCACAATACTACACAATTTATAGAGTTAATCTAATGTAGTAATGTATCTTATATATTCAAACATATACATATCATTGTATATTTTAGAATTTATCTTCTATAGGTATGAAACATCTAGATTTAATCCCCTATAGGCAATCCTAGATTCTAGAGTTAATCATACACAACTTAGTTTTTCCTTATATAAACCAACGTAGCAATCATGTTTTTTTATTTATTCATACAAAATAAACATTACTCTAGATTTATTCCTACATATGAATTATAGAATTATCATAATACTTAAAATCAACCCCAACCACTCCAAATCATCTTAAAATGATTCAAATGAATATAGAAAAATAATCTGAATATTTCTAAATCTTTATAACATAATTACAAAGTTCTTACAGAAAATATAAACTCAACTTGAGTAATTCCATGTATCTCTAACTCCATTAATTAATTTATCTCTATTTTCCCTTAGATATCCTCAATAATTATGATTAATTAATTATCAAATAAATAAAACACATGCTTCATCTTCACTTCTCTAAATAATATCATCTAAAAAAAGTATGGATTCCATTAATTCATGGTAAAATATCATTATCCCTTTCTAATTTATGAATAGATATCCATAAGAATATATATTAGAAATATTTTACATCAATTTTCCCACATATCCAATCCTTCACTCTCACTTGGTGTATATTGGCATTTCCAACCTCTTAATTGCTTTATCTATTATTGAAAAAAATACAACACTCATAATTCAGTGGGAACTTTAATACCCCATATTGGATTTTTTTGTCAATATCCATTATAGTTTCTAATTAAGGTAAAATAAACATGATACATGTATTATTTCTCTCTCTTATTTATTATAAATAAAATGGTTCTTTAGTAAGGGATAATTATACTCATATCATGCTCTAATATTGACTAAAACATGCTCTTTTCCCCCTCATTAAAAGTAAAATCGGATTTACTTGTGAGAAGGATGAAATAAAATTTCATTAATCAATGAGGCATAAACTAATCTACTGTAAGTCTAAATGATCTAACATTGTATAGAAAACAAAAGATATTAATCTAGAAATAAAAGGGGTTGATATATAATCCAATATGTGAAACCAATACAGAAACTCTCTTCTAGGGGATGTTAAATAATATTTTTAAATTTATCACCTATAATCACTGAAAAAAAACATAAAAAATACAATAATAATTTAGTTTATATTCCTTCAAAGTTAATTATCTTCTATAATCATTTTAACACATTCTTCCTCTTAAAATTACACTTAATTCAACTAAAAAAGGGATTTGAAAGGTGTGATTATCACACATAAAACTAAAATTGCACAAATAACTATCCAAATTTATTAATTTACATATAATAATAATTTTTGGTAGGTTCATAACATCAAATACTTCTCAACGTGTAATTCCATGAATTCTTTTATTATGATTGATGCCTTATTAAGTGTTTCTTGGAGGCATCATGGAGATGATTAAGGCACTTCATGATGGATATCTCATTACGTTTTTTATTCATCACAAAATTCAAAAAATTATCCCCCTAGATACATATATAATCCTCAATTCCTACATAGAAAAAAACATAATAGATGTGGGAAAAATGTGGTTCACCTTTTATTATTAGTGAGTGAAATAAAGTTGATATTTGTTTCTCAAACCCAAAACCCAAAAGATATTTTATTTTAAACTCCATTTATGAAATAAATAATCATGTTTTACCCACCAACGAGCCTGTACCCGAGTGGTAAGGGATCCTGATTGGCATCCAAGAGACCCGGGTTCAAAAACGAGTAGAGGTGAATTTCCGGGTTATTGTAGCAGTACTGTAGCAATCACTGTAGCAGTTACTGTTTGGTACTATAACAACTGGAACTATTCACATGATTTGGGCCTTCGGGCCATCGTCTTGGGCCTATGGGTCTTCAGGGCCTTCAGGTCATCAAAGGCCTTCGGGCCACAGGGCCTTCGGGTCATGTAGACCATGGAGTAACCCAATTCACACAGAACATACCCCAGAATAGGATCAAAGAAACAAGAGTAGCAGCCACCAGATGCAGAGCTAACCAGATTGGAAGAATGAGAGGGTATGACAGCCGCCATCGGGACTAGGCACCATGCAGCTTTGTATGGGGCAATGCTAGCCGATCAGCAATGCCAGGTGGGGAGCTAAGGAGATCAATGATTCAAGACGCTGGGGGGGGGGGGCAGTTCTAGTGGGCTGGGCCTACGGGTCATGTAATGGGCATGGTATGCCTCTGGGCCTTCGGGTCATGTTGGGCCCTGTGCCTTGGGCCTACGGGTCATGTACGGGTTCTCCTTAAACCCTTAAAAGGGGGATTATCTATAATAAAATAAAAAGAAGGCCTTCAGGCCATTCGGGCTTCAAATAATAATGTTTAACCCTCCTTTGATTTTATAAACTTTTACTAGCTTAGGTAGAATAGGATTATTTATCATTATATATTTTTACTTATATATGTTTATATTTTCCACAATAGCTAACAAAGCACACTCATTTTTCATTCTCACTTAATCTACATTTCCTTTTCCAATTATGTTGGCCAAAAAATAATGCATTATTTATGAAAATTCTCAACATTTTTGGATCTTCAAAATGATTTCACAAGAATTACTATGCCATATAAATTTGAAAATATCTCATGAAATTCATATTCCTCTTCATTGATGTCTTCAAAAAATAATTCTATATTATTTTTTCGACTGATTTTCATTTTTTTCCTCCAGATTGACTCCATTATCATTGATACTCATGGCATGATGAAGTATCTTCTTTCATATTAAATTAATGAGATGATATTTCCCAAATAATATTTTTCATGTGATGTAATAGGATGAATCATATTTTATGATTAGAGGATATCGTGATGGTATTAAATGTGATTGAATTCCACTACCTATTTCAATCACAAGGTTTGATTTATGGACATCATAATGTTACATTGATAGTAGGATTGATATAACATTTCCAACTAATGTAACATTGATTAATGAGTTGAGAATACATTGGTTCCAACATTATATAATATGCATGTGATTACTATCATGATACCATGCTTTCTCTAACATAGAATGGGATTACTATTTACCATATCTTATAGCATTAAATATCAATGATATAGCCTTCAATATTATGGGTGACTGAATGATAACTGTTATCATTCAAGGAATTTTCCCATGCATGATATTGTTTATGATACATTACATAATATTTAATACAAGGTATTACAATGATTTCATACATAAGTTCGATGTTTCATTAACTCATGCATTATAAAAAATGGGGTTATGAATGTATAACCAAGGAGAATCCTAGAAGGCCTTATAAATCCAAATTCAATGTGATGGTCAGTGTAAAATCATTATTTATCAGGCTTGATTAAATCTCCCTACCCAAAGATATATTCATCTTCTGCCTTTTTATAGTGAGACACCAACATTCCATGGTTTAGAGATGGATCTTGTTTGTATGAAGAGTGATCCAACAACCCATAAATACCTGAAGAGGTGGGATGTTATTTTTCTTCCAATTTTATATCTTCATTACCCATATATAATAAATATGGATTTTGTAGTGGCTCTTCAGTGTAAGGTACATAGTTTTCTTGACCATTATATACATTAATATTATATCATTTAGATGAATATTCAAAATATATCATAAAAATACTCACCCCAAACCATAAAGGTTTAGTGTCTTTAGATAATAGATACATAACCAAATTATTTCCTAAAAGATCTTCAAAATATCCCATAAATTTATTCTGTCATATTACACTTCTTAAAAATACCCTAATTAAAACCATTATTCATAACCTGGTAAAAATTGAAACATAAGAAAGGGTGAGCTCAGATGCTCAGTAAGGGTAAACATTGGAGATATCAATTGATGATAATATTAAAGAATAAGAAAAATTTAAGGTTATGAGCTCATGATCATAACTTCAAAAGTTTATACCTAATTAGACATAGATAATAAATCATGGGACATGTTATAAATCATTATCAACTCAAAGGACATGACTCATATGAGTAAATAAACATCATTAATCAATAATGAACCATGAGAAAATATCATAAGCCTAAAAACATGTCATATGAATTGTCTGTCACAACCATAAGCATAGAAAATCATAATAATATGTTTGGGCAACATACTTTCATCATGGAATCACCTAAATATGATAATCCCTACATTCTCTTAGGGGTAACTTATATGAGTTAAATCTATCACATCATAGGATTAATTAACTTCGTCATATCTTAAGAGACACTATTAGTCATTAAAACATCATCATATATTAGGATTAACATATTATTCAACTCTTCAATCTATAAGGAGTAACATATTTGTTACTATTCCATGATAACCCAAGGCATTGGAGGGCTATATATTTATGGTCCCACTAGTCACATAGTGAAAACCATATATATATATATATATATCAAAAATATCATAAAACATTCATCATATCATCATAGCATAACCAATGAAAATAAATGGGTTTTGTAAACATCACATTATCACATAATCACAATCCATCTAGTTGAAGTAAGTGAATGGTATTATAATAGTATTCATTATCACATCATAACTTAATTAACCCATGGAAAAAATGGGTTTCATGAAATCATACTAAGATCATCATCTTTATAAGTCATCCCAAAAATTGGATTCAATCATAAGGTCATATCCATAATAAATCATAAAATTCTTTAAATTATGTTGACAAAGATGGAAAATATCTTTTATAAAATCATTTAAAATACACTTTAAAAATCAAGAGAAAGGATACCTCTTATTTTGGAAACCTTTAAAAAATTCCCAGAATGAATTATAATTGAGTTTTATTTGTAAAACATATAAAAATTATAAATTAAAATTCATTAATAAGGTAAAATATAATGACAAGAAATACCTCTTATGTCTCATAAGTTAAAAAAACATTCTTTTTATACTTTTTTAAAAATTTAAAAGTGAGTCGTATATAAAACTATTGAAAATATTACTTTTAATAATTTATAAATAATGTAAAAGGTAGTAAAAATAACCATTCTAAAAAATTTAATTATATATAAAAACTTTCATAAAACATTTTTAAGAACATATACATGGATGAAAAACATTCCCAAATAAAAGAGGAGAAATATGGCCTGCTTTTCTTAAAAACATTTTCTTGATCATTTTAAGTATAAAAGAGAAGAAAATGGAACCATTACTTAAAAATTATAGAAATAAACATAGGGTAAAGAAATATATGGGGTTTAAAGTATAAGGATCATGTAATTTCCCTCAATGGAAATTTGATATAGATAATGTAACATACCAGGTAAATAAAGAATATGAATTTTTCATATTTATTAATATTTGTGAATTAAATATTAATTTTAATTTAAATTGGATGCTATGTATAATAGTGTACTCATCACACAACAATGGATTTCTCCAAAATCTTATGTTGCACACAACTTTGAGTTATGCTGAAAAATGATATAATAATATTATTATTTTAAATCATAGTTAACGCATAGTCGTTGTATTGGAGGGAATGAAAAGAGATAACTAAAATATGATTATACATGTTTTTTAAATCTATTTAAATTTATCTAATAAATTTTAGAGGCATAAAATAAGAATGAATCCAATTTTAAGCATGAAGTACTCTAATATTCATTAAAAGGTCGATTTACCGCCTTTTGATAGAGAACCATGTTTAAATATAGTTTTGTAACTTTTATATGTTATATTTGAAAAAATAAAATTATTATTTATAAGGGGTGAATCAAAATTTACTTTCGGTAAATTTTTGGTATTTTTCCGATAAAGTTCATTTTTTAATGAATAGTGCAAAATACTGCATTTTCAGTCAAAACTGTCTTTTCAGCTGATTTATTTATATGGTTAGATTATATATTTAGTTGGTTTTAAAGTTTAATTGGTTTATATTTTTACAATTTAATCCAATTTTTTTCATTGGATGTAATTTCACTTTTAAATTGGACATAAACACATGTCAATGTTTTGGTAGTTTTTACTTCTTAAAAACAAGCTTTTTGGTTTTGACAAAAGGAATTAATTTTAAATTAATTAATGAAACTTATGAATTTTAAATTTTGAAAAATGGATTAAATATTTTTAATTATGAGGTCCCAGTTTTTTAAATAGGTACCTTTTATGTTTAGTCATTACGAATAGTAACTTCAGTAATTATTTTATTTACCATGGTTAAATGGTAAATCTGGTAAATTAGGGTAACAAAATAATATTATAACAATATTAAACTACCCTTACATGTGTACTAATCCTATTTTATGATACATTTCCAACTATGGGAATCCTTGGGTCAATTTGGGGACCCCATGGAGCCAATTTGATGTGAAAATGACATTTTATAAGAATTAATTTAATGTAAAGAAAAATGTCACATAAAGATGTATCTTTTAGTAAAGAAACTTTTATATGGGGTTAAATAAGTGATATTTTAGACTATAAATAGTCATCATAAATATAAAAATATTTCCTACATCATGATATTTTATTTATAGTTTTTAGACATCAAATAAATAAATATATTTATGACACAATGATGATGTAGTGATTACCTTATCAATGAATGATTCAGATAAATGAGATTATAAATATTAAAATAAATTTATTTTGAAACTTTTTATGCCATACACTAATTTTAGGCAAGATTATGACTTTATATAGTTGAATTAATGAAGTTTTTTAGAAATAATAAAGTTGTTTAGGATTTCTTAAAATTCCTGACATGAATAGTATATAAATTGACATAAATGAGTTTTAAAAAAAAATAATTTTTTATTAAATTATTTAATAGTACTAATAATCTAAGATTTATCCAAATGACTTTTATAAGGTTTTAAAAGTAATTAATTAACCACTTGAGGTTTGATTAGAATTTTATAGTAACTATATTTTCCATATAGAATCAATATACAAGAAGATATCATAAGAATCAAATTAGTTAACTAAGGGTTAAACCTAAATGATAAGGTCACATTTGAAACCAAAACTTGTAAAAAACGTATTTTTTTAGAGTATTTAAAACAATACTCACCTTATATTCTAATTAAATGAGTTGGGGACCTTTTTAAATCGAAATTTAGTTTATAATAAAATAATCTATCAAGACATTCCTAAAGTGCCCCTCCTTCCTCTTATAATAAGGCGTCACCTGTAACCCTTAATCACACCTCTCAAGTACCTTGGCTCATCAAAAATCTTCCCAAATAGTCTCCCAACATCTATATATTCCTTCTATAAGTATCATCTTGGGAGGAAGGGATTTATATAATTCCATTTAGCTTAAATAAAAAGGAGTTACCCGATTTGAGGTAATGTCTTCTCTCAAGATTCTTTCATTTATTTTCCTTCTCCAACCCACTAAAATACCTTTATTACAGTATTTTATAAAAAAATTATTCTAAATATACTATTATGTTTTTATGAGAATTATTTTAATTACACTTACACATACCTCCATCTAATGGATACGAACATACTGTTTCTGTGTACGACGAACTGTTGCCTCACGAAAAGATGATTGTTCAATTATCTCCTACCACCTTTCATGGTGGCCATTATGATGGAACTGTATTTATATGTTATATATATATATTATATTAATTTTTATTTATGGTTTTTTAATTTTCATTTATATTATACCTTTATGGTTTCCATAATAGGTAAATAATATAATTTCATTTGAGGAAGTGCGGACTACCGCCCCCTCAAAGTGACATGACTCGTTCATACCATACATGGAATTTATAAAGGATGGAGTTAATGAACATATATATGATATTATACTGGAATTATAATATACCTATGTATCATTTATTTTTCATTCCATTAAATATGAAATTGAAAAGAAAGTAGCATTTATGTGTACATACAACTTACCGTCTCCATGAACTATGCATTTCATTTCATATCTCCAAATGTTATGTACTATTATAAATAAATATATATGATGGATATAAATAATATATAAGATATATAAATAATGAATAAAATTCTATAGATAATTGCTTTTTGACCACATCGAAAATTTGTAATTATAACAACTTCATTTTTCACTCAATTGCCAAATATTGACAAAATGACCAATATTAACTTAAATAATTATTTATTGTTTATAATGAGGTAGTAAGTGATATAAAAGTAATAATAAAATTGAAAATTTATCTAAATAAATTATAAATAAAATTATATTTTTTATTCTGGAAGAACACGGAATATACGTGATGAGTCAGACGCAAGGTAAGGGACTTCGCCACAATCTCTTTTCATTGAGACATATTTTGGTTTATACACAACCATAATTTTTATGATGTATAATTATACCCTTTTTATTTAAATTTAATTAAATGGTTTTCAAAATTAATCTTTAATTTTATGAATAATTTTACTAAACAATAAATGGGATGTTTCTTTTTAACGTATGCGGTGACAACAACCTTTCTGCCGCCGCAAGCGTAATTTGATATTTGGATTCCTTAACAATCCATAACATTTTTAAGAAAAGAAAAAAAATACCAAATACATTTTTCATGTATTTTGGTATTGAAAATGGTTTTGAGAAAGTATTGATTATTTCAATATATTGAAATGTTATATTGTGATTGGAATGTGGAAATGTTATCTTTCCTTTATACTTGTTTTATGTGTTATGTTTATGGTATGGTTCTTGGACATTGTTTATGTATATGGGTGGTTCCATGATAAACATAGGGTGGGAAAGCCTGAGATAGCTCTCCAATGCATTGGGTAATGTGACAGAGGTAAACGTTAATGTTTCTCCTAATAGATTTAGGGAATATACTGTAACGGGTATTCCAAATGTAACTCCCCATGTAGTTGTGAAAGATATAATGTAAGTATGTTATGGATGACACAAGTTAACTTTATGATTTATGATTTCTATGTGATATTCATAAATATTATTATTTCATGAGGTATGTTAAAGAGATTATATTTTTTGAGTGAAAATTATGTTTTTATTGATTTGAATTTATTGATGGACTAATGTTTTCTTTAAATATTTTATAACCCTTGATGATCCTTTTATGCTCATACCAAGTTTTTGAAATGTTTTTCACAGGGTATAAGGAAGGGTAAGAGAAAGGATGAATTCAAGAAGATTTATATCAATATAGTAATTCTTGTTTCATTTAATAAGTTTTATTAGTGTAAAAAAATTGGTTAGAGTAGAAGTGTCTACTTGTAATATTCAAGAAGTTTTGTATAAGTTATGACATAATTATCTAAATCTCTAAATCGGAAAAGATTCTCAATGTATAATTCTTGACTTAACTCAAGATTATGTAATGTTTAAGGCTAGGGACTTATAGTTGGTATCATAGGTTGGTTTAGATAACATTATAGGATAGAGTTTTATTTAAGTATAAGTGGCTTAACCATAATGGTGAGCACATTAGAAAGAGTCATAGTTATTTTAGATAAATTAAATGGGTTTAATATAACATGAATAAGTATTTCTTAGTGTATAAACTCCTCATAAGATAATATATGATGATTTTACTGATATACTCACACTAACCTTTTTGGTTAGTAAATGGCTGGATCTAGTAGGCACCAATGTAATGAGGGATATGAAGGAAAATTTGGTGGTTTTTTTTAATAATCAACTAAATGAAATGTGAGCTGCAATGATAACTCTTTTAGTTTTTCTCAGCTAATTATCTAGAGTTTTGATTGACCTCTTGAACCTTGGTGATTATTCTAAGGCATCATATATGCGATAAACAAATCCCAATGGAAGTTTAGGTAATAATCATAAAGGTAAGTATGTTAAAAAACCTATGTGTCAAGGATGTGGAAACAAACACCTAGGAAAATTCTTCAAAGGGATGGGAAGATGTTTTAGATGTGGTAATGCAGGTCATAAATCAATAACCTACCATAGAAAAAGGAAGCGTCTAGTTGACTCTAGAAAAGGGAAAGAAGTAATTTATGAAGGATCAATTGAATTATTTAAATGTGGTGTTCATGGTCATTATAAAAATAGATTTCCTACGAAGAAGTTTTAGGAATGGGATCAATAAGACCGTAAAAATATATGTTTACCAATTCCTAATTCCATTCCAATTGATGATGAGGAAACTAAAAATGACCTATGAAAGGTATGGATTATTTCTTAGCTCATGTTTTGAAATTGTTGAATCTTAAAACATTATGCATGATTTTGTTTATAGGAAATAGGTATAAAAGAGAAATATGAAAAAACATGGATAAAATATCATGAAGAATGTTTGACATTTAAGATGTCTTGTAATTGAAGAGTTATTTTGGATATATGGATGATGATATGTTTAAATGTATTAATGATAAGATTACTTTGGAAGATTTTTTCTAGTATATGTAACCCTGATGTTTGATATGTGAAAATGTTATTCAAGGAAGAATTATCTTTTCTTGTGTGTACATAATATATAAACTTAGGGGTTCATGTGATCTTTTATTTTTGAGGAAATTATGGGTTATTAGTTTTTGGGATGCAAAATGTGAGGTATGAAATAACCTTTTAGGTTAAAACATGTTATGGATATTTTAAATGATTTTATCTAATTTTTTAATGTTATTAGGATTATATAGATTTTGAAAAAGGACAACACACAGACAGTGTGATGACTCGTCACATCGGACAAAGTTTCAGGAATCAAACACACAACTGGAGTTCGACTAGGATTTATCCCCTACAATTGGACTACATGAAGTCCCGGGTTAGTATGACTAATTATTTTTATTTAAATGATTTTATGGATCAAGAATAATTTGATTTTCATAACTTATGTTTTATTAAATGGATATCCTTATTATATGAAAATGATTTGGTGATTAAGTGATAAAGGTTATTTTGGAAGATGTTATCTCTTTTGGGAACACTATATGGCTAAAAAAATAGAATACTATGTGATTTAATTTGCGGAGTAATGGTTGAAATTTTATTTTGGAATAATATATGTTTTTATTGTGTAAATATGGTGATTTGGGTTATTTATGGAAATGATTAACCTATCATAGAGAATATTCAATTATATGATTACAATTCAGTATGAGACTTTAAGAGTAGTCGATGTTATTTGGAGATAAATGTTAAAATTTACTATAGAATACTATGTGATTAAATTATTCTGAGTTTTAGGTTTTAATCTTAGTTTGGATTATATTGAATAATTTTAATAGAAATTTTGTATTGAATGGTATTTGTTGAAATTTGGGTATTGTTTGTTGAATTTTGGAGATTAATAGTACAATTTATTTTTTATAAAGAATTATACTTTTGGGGATTATCTAATCTCGTACTAACTATTTTTGGTTTTGGTTAATGTATAAAGATAGGGGAAATATATAGTTCATTTTTTGTGGATTATTTGATTCTATAGAAGTTGATTCTAGTGCTTTTGGTGTGACCAAGTCATCTTGAATACTAGTCATTAGGAGAAAATATAAGTTTGTGGTAGAAATTTAGTAAAGGATGAAAGTCTACATGACAAGTAAGCATGTTTCCTTATATTCTTAGTCAATCTCATAAATAAATTCCTCATTTCATGAAAAAGATATTAAAACAAAAACATTTCTTGTTTACATTTCCTACTAGGAAATAAAATACTGTTTAATCCATCACAAGTTTGTGGTTTTCCAGTGGTTAATTTTCTCCTGATCATGTTTTCTATCACTCTCCATCAGAAATTGATGGTTTGTTTCTCTTCCATATCCATGTTTTTCTACATGGAATCATAGTATTGGTTATCTCGATTGACCTTTTTACTTATATTTCTTTATTTTAAAGTGATAGTTTTATTGACTATTTTTCCGATGTGTCACTTTCAATGAAGTTTCCAAACCAATTTTAAAATTGTGAGGATGAAATTACTAAAAGGGGGGAAGGATGTAACATCCCAGGTTAATAAAGAATATGACATTTTCATATTTATTAATATTTGTGAATTAAATATTAAATTTACTTTAAATAAGATATTATGTCCGATAACATACTCAACACAGAACAACTGATTTTTCTGAAATCATACGTTGTATACAACTTTGAGTTATACCAAAAAATAATATAAT
Organism: Viscum album; assembly: GCA_963277665.1. NCBI lineage: Eukaryota > Viridiplantae > Streptophyta > Magnoliopsida > Santalales > Viscaceae > Viscum > Viscum album. The sequence continues at coordinate 43,787,521 of OY728131.1, forward strand.
CATATTATTATTTTAAATGGTAGTTAACGTATAGTCGTTGTATTAGAGGTAATGAATAGTGCTAACTAAAATATTATTATACATGTTTTTTAAATGTCTTTACATTTATCCAATAATATTTAGAGGCTTAAAATAAGAATGACTACAATTTTAAGCATGAAATATTCTAATATTCTTTAAATGGTCGATTTACCGCCTTTTGATGGAGAACCATTTTTAAATCTAGTTTCTATCACTTTTATATGTTATATTTTAAAATATAAAATTATAATTTATAAGTGGGACATCAAAATTTATTTTGGGTAAATTTTTGGTATTTTTCTAATAAAGTTCATTTTTTAATGAATAGTGAAAAATACTGCATTTTATGTCAAAAATGTCTTTTCATCTGATTTATTTATATGGTTAGATTTAATTTTTAATTGGTTTTAAAGTTTAATTGGATTATATTTTTACCATTTAATCCAATTTTGGTCATTGGAAGTAATTTCACATTTTAATTAGACATAAACACATGTCAATCTTTTGGTAGTTTTTACTTCATAAAAACACGCTTTTTGGTTTTGACAATTGGAATTAATTTCAAATTAATTACTTCAACTTATGAATTTTGAATTTGGAAAAATGGATTCCATATTTTGAACCATTATTTCAAAATTGTGTCCATAATTTTCATTTATTTTTAGAAATTATGTGTAGTAACTTCAGTAATTATTTTATTTACCATGGTTAAAGTGTAAATCTGGTAAATAAGGGTAAATAAATAATATTATAATAATATTAAAATACCATAACATGTGTCCTAATCCTATTTGATAAGACATTTATGACCATGGGCATCCTTGGGTTTATTTTTGAACCCCATAGAGCCACTTTGATGTGAAAATAACATTTTATAAGAATTAATTTAAAGTAAAGAAAAATGTAACATAAATATGTATCTTTTAGTAAAAAAATTTTTATATGGGGTTAAATAAGTAATATTTCCGACTATAAATATTAATTATAAATATAAAATTATTTCCTACATCATGGAATTTTATTTATAATTTTTATACATCAAATAAATAAATATATGAATGACACAATGATGATGTAGTGATTACCATATTAATGAATGGTTCAAATAAATGAGATTATAAATATTAAAATAAGTTTATTTTGAAACTTTTTATGCCATAAAATAATTTTAGGGAAGATTATTACTTTTTATAGTTTAATTAATGAATTTTTTTAGAAATAATAAAGTTGGTTTGGATTTTTTAAAAGTCATGATATGAATATTATATAAATTGACATCAATGAGTTTTTAAAAAAAATACATTTTTATTAAATTATTTAATAGTACTAGTAATCTGAGATTTATCCAAATGAATTTTATAAGGTTTTAAATGTAATTAATTAACCACTTGAGGTTTTATTAGAATTTTATAGTAACTATATTTTCCATATAGAATCAATATACAAAAAGATATCGTAAGAATCAAATTAGTTAACTAAGGGTTAAACCTAAATGATAAGGTTACATTTGAATCCAAAACTTTTACAAAACCTATTTTTTGAGAGTATTTCAAACAATAATCACCTTATATTTTAATTAAATGAGTTAGGGACCTTTTTAAATCGAAATTCAGTTTATAATAAAATAATCTATCATGACATTCCTAAAGTGCCCCTCCTTCCTCTTATAATAGGGCGTCACCTGTAACCCTTAATCACACCTCTAAAGTCCCTTGGCTTGTCCAAAATCTTCCCAAATAGTCTCCCAACATCTATATATTCCTTCTATAAGTATCATCTTGGGAGGAATGGATTTATATAATTCATTTTAGCTTAAATAAAAAGGAGTTACCCGATTTGAGGTAATGTCTTCTCTCAAGCTTCTTTCATTTATTTTCCTTCTCCAACCCACTAAAATACCTTTATTAGATTGTTTTATAAAAAACATTATTTTAAATATACTATTATGTTTTTATGAGAAGTATTTTAACTACACTTACACATACCTTCATCTAATGGATATAAACATACTGTTTCTGTGTACGATGAACTGTTGCCTCACGAAATGATGATTGTTAAATTATCTCCTACCACCTTTCATGGTGACCATTATGATGGAACTGTATTTATATGTTATATATATATATATATTATTAATTTTTCTTTATGATTTTTTATTTTTCATTTATATCATACCTTTATGGTTTCCATAATAGGTAAATACTATAATTACATTTGAGGAAGTGCAGACTACCACCCCCTCAAAGTGATATGAATCGTTCATGTCATACATGGAATTTATAAAGGATGGAGTTAATGAAATTATATATGATATTATACTGGAATTATAATATACCTATGTATTATTTATTTTTCATTCCATTAAATATGAAATTGAAATGAAAGTAGCGTTTATGCGTACATACAACTTACCGTCTCCATGAACTGTGCATTTCATTTCATATCTCCAAATGTTATGTACTATTATAAATACATATATATACTAGATATAAATGATATAAACAATATATAAATAATGAATAACATTCTATAGATAATGGATTTTTGACCACATGGAAAATTTGTAATTATAACAAGTTCATTTTTCACTCAAGTACCAAATATTGACAAAACGACCGATATTAACTTAAATAATTATGTATTGTTTATAACGAGGTAGTAAGTGATATAAAAGGAATAATAAACTTGAAAAGGGATCTAAATCAATTAGAAATTAACTTCTATTTTTTCTTCAGGAAGAACACAGAATATACGTGATGAGTCAGACGTAAGGTGAGAGACTTCGTCTCAATCTCTTTTCATTGAGACATATTTTGGTTTATACACAACCATAATTTTTACGATGTATAAATATACCCTTTTTATTTTAGTTTAATTAAATGGTTTTCAAAATGAACCTTTACTTTTATGAATCATTTTACTAAACAATAAAGGGTATGTTTCTTTTTAACGTATGCGGTGACAAAAACCATTCTGACGCCGTGAGTGTTATTTGATATTTGGATTCCTTAACAATACATAACATTTTTAAGAAAAGAAAAAAAATACCAAATACAATTTTCATTTATTTTGGTATTGAAAATGGTTTTGAGAAATTATTGATTATGTCAATATATTGAAATGTTATATTATGATTGGAATGTGGAAATGTTATCTTTCCTTTGTACTGGTTTTATGTGTTATGTTTATGGTATGGTTATTGGAAATTGTTTATGTATATGGGTGGTTCCATGATAAACATAGGGTGGACAGGCCTGAGATAACTCTCCAATGCATTGGGTAATGTGAAAGAGGTAAACGTTAATGTTTCGCCTCAGAGATTTAGAGAATATACTGTGACGAGTATTCCAAATGTAACTCCCCATGTAGTTGTGAAAGCTACAATGTAAGTATGTTATGGATGACACAAGTAAACTTTATGATTTATGATTTCTATGTGTTATTCATAAATATTATTATTTCACGAGGTATGTTAAAGAGATTATATTTTTTGAGTGAAAATTATGTTTTCATTGATTTTAATTTATTGATGGACTAATGTTTTCCTTCAATATTTTATAACCCTTGATGAGCCTTTTATGATCATACCAAGTTTTTGAAATGTTTTTCACAGGGTATAAGGATGGGCAAGATAAAGGATGAATTCAAGAAGATTTATATCAATATAGTAATTCTTGTTTCATTTAATAAGTTTTATTGGTGTAAAACAATTGGTTAGAGTAGAATTGTCTACTTGTAATATTCAAGAAGTTATGTATAAGTTATGACATATTATCTAAATCTCTAAACCGGAAAATATCCTCAATGTATAATTCTTGACTTAACTCAAGATTATGTAATGTTTAAGGCTAGGGACTTATAGTTGGTATCAGAGGTTGGTTTAGATAACATTATAGGTTAGAGTTTTATTTTAGCATAAGTGGAATAACCATAATGGTGAGCACATTAGAAAGAGTCATAGTTATTTTAGATAAATTTAATGGGTTTAAGATAACATGAATAAGTATATCTTAGTGCATCGACTCCTTATAAGATAATATATGATGATTTTACTAATATACTCACACTGACCTTTATGGTTTTAGTAAATGGATGGATCTAGTAGGCACCAATGTAATAATGGATATGAAGGAAACTGTGGTGGGTTTTTTAATAATAAACTAAATGAAATGGGAGATGAAATGATAAATCTTTTAGTTATTCTCAACCAATTATCTAGAGTTATGATAGACCTCTTGAACCTTGGTGATTATTATAAGGCATAATATACGCGATAAAAAAATCCCAATGGAAGTTTAGGTAATAATCATAAAGGTAAGTATATTAAAAAACCTATGTGTCAAGGATGTGGAAAGAAACACCTAGAAAAATGCTTCAAATGGATGGGAAGATGTTTTAGATGTGTTAATGCAGGTCATAAAGCAATAACCTACCATAGAAAAAGGAAGCATCCAGTTGACTCTAGGAAAGGGAAATAATTTATTTAGGAAGGATCAATTGAATGATTTAAATGTGGTGTGCATGGTCATTATAAAAATTGTTGTCCTACGAAGAAGGTTTAGTAATGGGATCAAGAAGACCGTAAAAATATATGTTTACCAATTCCTAATTCCATTCCAATTGATGATGAGGAAACTAAAAATGACCAATTAAAGGTATGGATTATTTCGTAGCTCATGTTTTGACATTTTTGAATCTTAAGACATTATGCATGATTTTGTTTATAGGAAATAGGTATAAAAGAGAAATATGAAAAAACATGGATAAAATATCATAAATAATGTTTGACGTTTAAGATGTCTTTTAATTGAAGAGTTATGTTGGATCTATGGATGATTATATGTTTAAATGTATTAATGATAAGATTACTTTGGAATATTTTTTCTAGTATATGTAACCCTGATGTTAGATATGTGAAAATTTTATTCAAGGAAGAATTATCTTTTCTTGTGTGTACATAATAGATAAACTTAGGGGTTCATGTGATCTTTTATTTTTGATAAAATTATGGGTTATTAGTTTTTGGGATGCAAAATGTGAGGTATGAAATAACCTTTTAGGTTAAAACATGTTATGGAAATTTTTAATAATTTTATCTCATTTTTTAATGTTATTAGGATTATATAGATTTTGAAAAAGGACAACACATAGACCGTGTGATGACTCGTCACATTGGACAAAGTTGCGGGAATCAAACACACAACTGAAGTGCGACTAGGATTTATCGCCTACAATTGGACTACATGAAGTCCCTGGTTAGTATGACTAATTATTTTTATTTAAATTATTTTATGTATCAAGAATAATTTGATTTTAGGAAATTATGTTTTATTAAATGGATATCCTTATTATAGGAAAATAATTTGGTGATTAAGTGATAAAGGTTATTTTGTAAGATTTTATATCTTTTGGGAACACTATATGCCTCAAAAAATAGAATACTATAGGATTTAATTTACAGAGTAATGGTTGAAATTTTATTTTGGAAGAATATATGTTTTTATTGTGTAAATATGTTGATTTGGGTTATTTATGGAAATGATTAACCTATCATAGAGAATATGCAATTAGATGATTAGAATTCAGTATGAGACTTTAAGAGTAGTCGATGTTATTTAGAGATAAATGTTAAAATTTACTATGGAATACTATGTGATTAAATTATTCTGAGTTTTGGGTTTCAATATTAGTTTGGATTATATTGAATAATTTTAATAGAAATTTTGTATCGAATGGTCTTTGTTGAACTTTGGGTATTGTTTGTTGAATTTTGGAGATTAAGAGTACTATTTCTTTTTTTATAAAGGATTATCCTTTTGGGGATTATCTAATCTTGTACTAACCATTTTTGGTTTTGGTTAATGTCTAAAGATAGGGGAAATATATAGTTCATTTTTTGTGGATTATTTGGTTATCTAGAAGTTGATTCTAGTGCTTTTGGTGTGACCAAGTCATCTTGAGTACTCATCGTTTGAAGAAAAGATAAGTTTTTGGTAGAAATTTAGTAAAGGATGAAAGTCTACATGACAAGTAAGCATGTTCCTTATATTCTTAGTAAATCTCATAAATAAATTCCTCATTTCATGAAAAGGATATTAAAACAAAAACACTGATTGTTTACATTTCCTACTACGAAATAAAATACTGTTTAATCCATCACAAGTTTGTGTTTTTCTGGTGGTTAATTTTCTCCTGTTCATGTTTTCTATCCCTCTCCATCAGAAATTGATGGTTTTTTTCTCTTCCATATCCATGTTTTTATACATGGAATCATAGTATTGGTTATCTCGGGTGACCTTTTTACTTATATTTCTTTATTTTAAAGAGATAGTTTTATTGACTATTTTTCCGATGTGGAACTTTCAATGAAGTTTCCAAAACAATTTTAAAATTGTGAGGATGTAATTACTAAATGGGGGGAAGGATGTAACATCCTAGGTTAATAAAGAATATGACCTTTTCATATTTATTAATATTTTAGAATTAAATATTAAATTAAATTTAAATGGGATATTATGTCTGATAGCATACTTAACACACAACAACTGATTTTTCTGAAATCATACTTTGTATACAACTTTGAGTTATACCAAAAAATAATATAATAATAACATTATTTTAAATGGTAGTTAACGTATAGTCGTTGTATTGTAGGGAATGAACAGTGCTAACTAAAATATTATTATACATTTTTTTTAAATGTCTTTACATTTATCCAATAATATTTAGAGGCTTAAAATAAGAATGACTACAATTTTAAGCATGAAATATTCTAATATTCTTTAAATGGTCGATTTACCGCCTTTTGATGGAGAACCATTTTTAAATCTAGTTTCTATCACTTTTATATTTTATATTTGACAATATAAAGTTATTATTTAGAAGTGGGACATCAAAATTTACTTTGGGTAAATTTTTGGTATTTTTCTAATAAAGTTCATTTTTTAATGTATAGTGAAAAATAATGCATTTTATGTCAAAAATGTCTTTTCATCTGATTTATTTATATGGTTATATTTTCTCTTTAATTGGTTTTAAAGTTTAATTGGATTATAGTTTTAACATTTAATCCAATGTTGGTCATTGGAAGTAATTTCACATTTAAATTGGACATAAACACATGTCAATCTTTTGGTAGTTTTTACTTCTTAATAACACGCTTTTTGGTTTTGACAATAGGAATTAATTTTAAATTAATTACTGAAACTTATTCATTTTGAATTTGGAAAAATGGATTCCATATTTTGAACCATTAGTTCAAAATTGTGTTTATAATTATCTTTTATTTTTAGAAATTATGTAACGTCCCGACCCCAGTTACCCAAAGTCGGTGCATTATTGCGTAACATTGGCATGATCACAAAAGATCAAGTCTCGAAAGACCGATTAGTTTAGTAGCCTTGGAAACACTAGATACATTCATAAATGTTACATTACATCATAAAGTGAAAAACTACAATAACATAGTCTCCATTTTCCAAACTCATATCCCTTTCAAACTATCCCTGCAGGTCATTCCTAAAGTACTTCTTCACATACTGGAAAAATTAAAACATTGAAAGGGGTGAGCTCAGATGATCAGCAAGGATAATAATATAGCGGAAGCTTTCATAAATAAACATTAACATTTATAGCAATGTATAACTAAAACAAAATCCCTTTTAAACTTGAACTTCAGAATAATATGGAAAAATAAAATGAAATAATGCCATTTACTTATTCACATGGATATTCTACTGGTCGAATAATCACATGCAATATCAATAACCACTTTCATAATGTTGGAATGCATAATGACAGACTATCATAACCACGTAGCCAAGGCCTCGTTCCAAGACTACAAATAATATTTTGTCAAGGCCTCATGCCAAGACACTAGTTTGTCTCATGAGACCTGCCGATGCATCGAGGAGCTATAGCAGGCTCCACCCGTCACTTATTAAGTCCAATTCATTCCTCATATGAATAGGTTTAAACATATCATAAACCATAAAATAATCGTATAACATAAAACATGCATAAAGGAAACATAAAAGTTCCACATTTCAATCACAAGATATCAATACAACAAATTGATATAATAAAAAAATACTTTCAAAACCATTTTCAATACCAAAATAAAATAAAATTAAAACTTTGTATTTATTTTTCATTTAAAAAAAAGTTATGGCTTGTAGAGGAAGCCGAAACTTAAATAATGGTCACGACGGTCGAGAATTAGTTTTTTCCGTATACGTACGACAAAAAAACATTCCATTTTGTCGTTTAGTAAAACTCTTCGTTTAAAAATATTCCTTTTGAAAAAAACATAAAAGTCAAAGGGGTTTATAAACCGTATAAAAGGAAGTTGTGTATAAAATAAAATATGTCTCAATGAAAAGAGATTGAGATGAAGTCCTTACCAATATCATTTTTTTAAATAAAATAGATATATTATGTGTATTCAATATAAGTACACATAAAGAAAGTACAAATACAAGATAAGACATAATAATATCATAACATAACTTGAAAGTAGGAGATTAACCCAAAGAATGGAAATTGGGTTAAGAAGTTCCCTTACCTCGTGTCCGACTTGACTCGACCGCTCTTTAACCTCCTGAATAATAAACTAGAGTTAATTTATACTTGCTTAAGAACCTTTTTCAAGTTCATTATTCCTTTCATATCACTTATTACCATGTTATGAACATTATGTAATTATTTAAGTCAATAACAGTCGTTTTGTCAATCTTTGGTACTTGAGTCAAAAATAAACTTCTTATAATTACAAGTTGTTCATCTATTGAAATATCCATTATATCCAGAATTATATTCATGATGTAGATATCATATATGTCATATATATCCAGTATATACATTCATTTATAATATTACATAACATTTAGAGGTAAGAAATGAAATGCACCGTTCATGGAGACGGTAAGACGTACGTACGCATGAACGCTACTTTCATTTCTATTTCATATTCAATGGAATGAAATTATAATTATATAAAGGTATACTATAATTACAGTATAATATAATTTATAATAACATTTACTCCATCCTTTATACATCCCACGTATGGCATTAACGATTCAAATCACTTTGAGTGGGCGGTAGTCCGCACTTCCTAAAATGAAATTATCACGTTTACCCATAATGGAAATCATAAAGGTATGAAATAAATGAAAAATATAGAATTATAAGGAAAACAAAAACATAATATATATCATATATAAAAATAGTGTCATCATAATGGACACCATGAGAGGTGATAAAAGAAGATTGAACAATCATCGTTTCGTGAGGCAGAAATTTTCCAACCACAGAAACAATATGTTCTTTAACCATTAGACGAAGGTGTGTGTAAGTGTAAATAAAATACTTATCATAACAACATAATAGTATATTGAAGATACTGGTGTTGTTATAAAATAAAGGAATAAAAATAGTTTAAGGGGTTGGAGAAGCAAAATAAAACAAAATAACATAAGAGAAGACATTACCTTAAAATCGGGTAACTCTTTTTTTTTATTTGAGCCAAAGGCTTCCTTGGGAAGAATTATGCCCAAAGTGAGGCTTCTATGAGTAATATAAAGAAGTTGAGAGAGTATTTGGGGAGAGGTTGGCTGAGCCAAATGGCTTGGAAGGTGTAAATAAGGTGGTAGTGGTGGGTCCTTTTATAAGAGGAGAGGAGGGGCACTCTTGGAAAGTAATGAAATGTTACTTTATTATATAATGAGTTTCGGATTTTAAATGTCCCACACTTATATATTTCTAGTATAAGGTGATAAGGGTTCGAAATATAATCATCCAATAGGCTTTGTACAAGTGTAATTATTAGATTTTACATTATCCTTCCATTTTATTAAAATCGTTAATTAATGAGGTAATCGCTGCATCATCATGGTGTCATAAATAATTTAACTTATTTAATGTATAAAAATTATAAAAAAACTATAATGATGTTGGAAATATTTTTAGATTTATAATGAATATTTATAGTAATTAATATTACTTGTATAACCCCATTTAAAAATTGTTTTAGTAAAATAATTGATGTTTGTGACAGTTTTATTTTAACATTAAATAAAAAGTTTTTAATGTCATTTTCCTGCCAAAGTGGCTCCATGGGGTCCCCAAGTTGACCCATGGATTGTATTGGTCAGACATGACTCATCCAATAGGGGTAGGACAAGTTTAAGGGTATTTTCATATTTTTATAATATAATTTTTACCTTAAATTTCACTAATTACCTTTAATCGCGATTAATTAAACTTAAAAGTTACTATTCACCAAAAAATTATTTTAATCCCGTTGAACCACTTTTTACTTCCTAATAACAACCATGTATGTTGGATTTTTGAAAATCAAATCACAGAAGTGGTAATGTTTCATTTAAACGAAAAATTAGTTTTTTAACTACCACTTAGTGGTTTCACTATTCATCAAAAATTGAAGTTTTTCAGAATAATGCCAAAATTTCACTCTAAGCTGTAATTGATATTGTGAATTCAAAAATGATGTCTATTTTATGAAATTCCAAACATATAAGTTGAATTAATTAATTTTATAATTAATTCCCTCTCTCACAACAAATAACGTGTTTTTAAGAAACAATATATATCAAAAGATTGACAATTGTTTATGTCCAATTTCAAAGTAAAATTAATTCTAATGAACACCATTGGATAAAATGGTAAAAATATATTATAATTATACTTTAAAACCCCTCAATAGTATAATTTATCACTATAAATTATTTTGATTAAAAAGTTGTTTTTAAGTATTTTTCACTATTCATAGAAAATTGGAAGTTCTCAGAAAATTACAAAAAATTCAACGTAGGATAATTTCAATATTCCGACTACAAAAAAGAAGTCCATTTTGAAATATAAATTTTTTATAATTTCAAAAATTGGGTATTACTATTCATGACTGCTACTTTGATTGGTCGCGGTGTGTTAGAATCTCGAACTTGCGTATAATGCAAGCTATTGCATTATTGAAAGAGAAGCGCATCATGAAATCTTGGGGTGTTACACTCTCCCCTCCTTCAATAAATTTAATCCTCGTAATTTAAAATTTTTCTTTGAAAATAAAAGGTTGAAAATAGAAAATACCTTTGTGGAAAACCCACACTGGAAGTAGGGTTAATAAAAATATAACTTTAAAAGAAGTAAAGAGAAGTACAAAGGTCACCCGATATATCCCATACTAGGATTATATTAAAATATAGATATGGAGGGAAAAAAACCATCAAGGACTGATGGAGAGTTGTATAAAACAGGATTAGGAGAAAGTTAACCACAAGAAAATCACAAACTTGTGATTGGTTAAATGGTCATTGAATCCCCAGTTGGAAAATTTAACTAGAAAAATTTTTGTTTTATGTTTACTTTTATAAAGTTGAGGAATTTATTTAGGAGATTTACTAAGAACGTAAGGAAATATACTTACTTTTCATGTAGACTTTCATTCTTTAATAAATTTTTACCACAAACCCATCATTCACCCCAAAAGGTAATAGTACTCAAAAATATTCTATTTATCCTAATTGTATAAGGTTCCAAATATTAACACATACCATTTAGATTAGGAAAACTATTTGTAATAACCAGGGACTTTCTGTAGCCTAGTGATAGGTAATAAAGGCCTGTCGCACTATGGTTGTGGGTTCGATTTCTGCAGCTTTGTCTGATGTGATGGGTTATCCCCCGACCTGAAGGTTGTCCTTTTCCTAAAAATATAGTATTATAATATTCCAAAAGTAATCTTCAGAAATGTTTTAACCTTAAACAATACTATCCAAGGTTCAACTTAATCCATTCCAACCTTTATAGTTATCCAAAATACCTCTGTCCAGACTTTCTCTAAAAGGTCTCTAAATTCCAAAATCAATTGTAACATCAGATTCCACAAACAAAGTAAATTTTCTCTTATTGTCACATACTAAAAATATGATTACCATCATCATATTAAAACCTTAATGAAAACAACAAGTACTGCAGTACAATCCGTATATATATCACATTATTCTTATAACCAGAATATAATCCTTGAGTCCAAAAGCACCAATACATTAATTATTCCACTTCAACTGTAGTAACAGCATAAGATTATCCTTGATCCCTTGGCCTTTTCTGAGTTAATTTTCCCTGACGCTTAGGACATTCATTTGCATAATGCCCCATTTCCCTACAATTTTAGAATTCAACATTGATAGCCTCTTTCATTCCCTTGCAATTACGAGCCTGGTGACCTTTTTCTCCACATTTATAACAAACTCCCATTCTTTTTAGGCATTTACCGAGGTGATTCTTCCTACAATTATCGCATAATGGAAAATACTTCTTTCCCGTTTTCCATTTATCTGTCTCTTGTTCCATCGTTCTCTTCTTATCTTGCTTTACTTTGTTGTCATAAGACTTAGAGAATTCCTTTTCTGTCTTGATAGCACATGAGACAATATCTTCATACATTGAAAAAGATTGTGATACTAAAGCTCGACGGAGAAATGGTTTTAACCCATCAAAGAAACGTTCAATATTACTTCTTGGGTTACGTATATAATCTGCAGCATGCCTCGCTAACCTTGTAATGTTGGCCTCATACTTTGTGACATTCTCATCCTCCTTTTGTCTCAGACTCAGAAATTGCCTTTCCATATCTTCTCGATGGTCACAAGGGAAGTATTTTTCTAAGAAAATCTCTTTGAACTCCCTCCATTCCATATTCGATACGTCATCATCTTCCTGTGTGTTTATAATCAATGACCACCATTGATCAACATCTCCTGTGAGGCGGTAAACTGCCATGGTAACCTTTTCCTTTTCGCTACTCCCCAAGGCATGGAATATTTTCTCTAAGGAGTTTATCCATTGCTCAGCTTATAATGGATTTATACTCCCATTAAATGTTGGCGGTTGTTTCCTCATGAAGCGGTCTAACATTGATCCTCCACGTTGCGGATCAGGGTGCTCCATACGAGTAAGGTTGTTATTCATAACCTGAGTGAGTTGTCCCAAAATGGTAATAAGAGGATTAGCACCGGTTGTATCTCCAGCTCCATAATAATTATCTTGAGCAGGAGGGAAATCCCTATACATAGTGCATGCATTGATACGGTTTCCATTCCTCCCACTAGGCGCCATTTCTAAACAATGGCATAAACTAGATTAGTTTATGAATTAAAATACATAATTCCATACTTGTAAAACACTTAACATAAATTGAACTATTTATGGATATAATCCATAATCATAAAAAAGAAATATTTTCTTTGAGGAAGTATATACTCATAAACCCTTCATAATGGTTTGTAAAGAAAATGATAATTATCCTAAGCATATCCCCCGGGAGTGTCATAACCAAGAGTGCAGCAAGGCCCGTTGTCGTGCACCAGTTCCCGTTCGAGTCTAGCTCAAAGCGGTGTTTTCGGGTTGTACCCCTAGGTACATATGTGCCAGATCCACCTCTACCTGCTCATATCCAGACAGGGTTGTATTGCTTGGAAAACTCAAAAAATCTCTATAATACCAAAATTATGGGAAGTTTTTCTATACTAATCCTCAAAGTCTATCTTAGGGCTATGTGCTCTAATGAGAGTTTATTTAAATATATCTTCCAATGTTAATACTAAACTGCCTCTGATACCAACTGTAACGCCCCAACCCCAGTTACCTAGAGTCGGTGCATTATTGCGTAACATTTGCATGATCACAAAAGATCAAGTCTCGAAACACCGATTAGTTTAGTAGCCTTGAAAACACTAGATACATTCATAAATGTTACATTACATCATAAAGTGAAAAACTAAAATAACATAGTCTCCATTTTCCACACTCAAATCCCTTTCAGACTATCCCTGCAGGTCATTCCTAAAATACTTCTTCACATCCTGGAAAAATTAAAACATTGAAAGGGGTGAGCTCAGATGCTCAGTAAGGATAACAATATAGCAGAAGCTTTCATAAATAAACATTAAAATTTAAGGCAATGTATAACTAAAACAAAATCCCTTTTAAACTTGAACTTCAGCATAATATGGAAAAATAAAATGAAATAATTCCATTTAATTATTCACATGGATATTCTACTGGTCGAATAATCACATGAAATATCAATAACCACTTTCATAATGTTGGAATGAATAATTCCAGACTATCATAACCACGTAGCCAAGGCCTCGTTCCAAGAATACAAATAAGATTTTGTCAAGGCCTCGTTCTAAGACACTAGTTTGTCTCATGAGACCTGCCGATGCATCAAGGAGCTATAGCGGGCTCCACCCGTCACTTATTAAGTCCAATGCATTCCTCATATTAACAGGTTTAAACATATCATAAACCATAACATAATCGTATCACATAAAACATGCATAAAGGAAACATAAAATTTCCACATTTCAATCACAAGATATCAATAAAACACATTGATATAATAAAAAAATACTTTCAAAACCATTTTCAATACCAAAATAAAAGAAAATTAAAACTTTGTATTTATTTTTCATTTAAAAAAAAATTTATGGCCTGTAGAGGAAGCCGAAACTCAAATAATGGTCATGGTGGTAGAGAAGTTGTTTTCGCTGCATACGTACGAAAAAAAAACATTCCATTTTGTCTTTTAGTAAAACTCTTAATATAAAAAGATTCCTTTTGAAAAAAAACATAAAAGTGAAAGGGGTTTATACACCGTATAAAAGAAAGTTGTATATAAAATAAAATATGTATCAATGAAAGGAGATTGAGACGAAGTCCTTACCAAGATCATTTTTTTAAATAAAATAGATCTATTACATGTATTCAATATAATTACACATAAAGAAAGTACAAATACAATATATGACATAATAATATCATAACATAATTTGAAAGTAGGAGATTAACCCAAAGAATGGAAATTGGGTTAAGAAGTTCCCTTACCTCGTGTCCGACTTGACTCGACCGCTATTTAACCTCCTGAATAATAAACTAGAGTTAATTTATAATTACTTAAGAACCTTTTTCAAGTTCATTATTCCTTTCATATCACTTATTACAATGTTATGAACATTATGTAATTATTTAAGTTAATAACGGTCGTTTTGTCGATCTTTGGTACTTGAGTCAAAAATAAACTTCTTATAATTACAAGTTGTTCATGTGGTGAAATATCCATTATATCCAGAATTATATTCATGATGTAGATATAATATATATCATATATATCTAGTATATACATGCATTTATAATATTACATAACATTTAGAGTTAAGAAATGAAATGCACCGTTCATGGAGACGGTAAGCCGTACGTACGCATGAACGCTACTTTCATTTATATTTCGTATTTAATGGAATAAAATTATAATTATATAAAGGTATACTACAATTACAGTATAATATAATGTATAATACAATTTACTCCATCCTTTATACATCCCACATATGGCATTAACGATTCAAATCACTTTTGAGGGGGCGGTAGTCTGCACTTCCTAAAACGAAATTATCGCGTTTACCCATAATGGAAATCATAAAGGTACGACATAAATGAAAAATACAGAATCATAAGGAAAACAAAAACATAATATATATCATATATAAAAATAGTGTCATCATAATGGACACCATGAGAGGTGTTAAAAGAAGATTGAACAATCATCGTTTCGTGAGGAAGAAATTCTCCAACCACAGAAACAATATGTTCTTTAACCATTAGATGAAGGTGTGTGTAAGTGTAAATCAAATACTTCTCATAACAAAATCCTAGTATATTGAAGATACTGGCGTTGTTACAAAATAAAGGAATAAAAATAGTTTAAGGGGTTGGAAAATCAAAATAAAACAAAATAACATAAGAGAAGACGTTACCTTAAAATCGGGTAACTCGTTTTTTTTATTTGAGCCAAAGGCTTCCTTGGGAAGAATTATGCCCAAAGTGAGGCTTCTAGGAGTAAGATAGGAAATTTTAGAGAGTATTTGGGCAGAGTTTGGCCGAGACAAATGGCTTGGAAGGTGTAAATAAGGTGGTAGTGGTTGGGGCCTTTTATAAGAGGAGAGGAGGGGCACTCTTGGAAAGTAATGAAATGTTACTTTATTATATAATGAGTTTTGGATTTTAAAGGTCACAAACTTATATATTTCTAGGATAAGGTGATAAAAGGTTCGAAATATACTCATCCAATAGGTTTTTGACAAGTGTAACTCTTAGATTTTACATTATCCTTCCATTTTATCAAAATCGTTAATTAATGAGGTAATCGCTGCATCATCATGGTGTCATAAATAATTTAACTTATTTAATGTCTAAAAATTATAAAAAAACTATCATGATGTAGGAAATATTTTTAGATTTCTAATTAATATTTATAGTAAAAAATATTACTTGTATAACCCCATTTAAAAAATGTTTTAGTAAAACAACTAATGTTTGTGACATTTTTATTTTAACATTAAATAAAAAGTTTTTATTGTCATTTTCTTGCCAAAGTGGCTCCATGGGGTCCCCAAGTTGACCCATGTATTTTATAGGTCGGAAATGACTCATAAAATAGGGGTAGGACAAGTGTAAGGGTATTTTCATATTTTTATAATACCATTTTTACATTAAATTTCACTAATTACCTTTAATCGTGATTAATTAAACTTAAAAGTTACTATTCACCAAAAAATTATTTTAATCCCATTGAACCACATTTTACTTCCTAATAAAAACCATGTATGTTGTATTTTTGAAAATCAAATCACAGAAGTGGTAATGTTTCATTTAAACGAAAAATCAGTTTTTTATCTACCACTTAGTGGTTTCACTATTCATCAAAAATTGAAGTTTTTCAGAACAATGCCAAAATTTCACCCTAAGCTATAATTGATATTCTGAATTAAAAAATGATGTCTATTTTATGAAATTAAAAACATATAAGTTTAATTAATTAATTTTATTATTAATTCCTACTGTCACAACAAATAGCGTGTTTTTAAGAAACAATATATATCAAAAGATTGACAATTGTTTATGTCCAATTTCAAAGTGAAATTAATTCTAATGAACACCATTGGATAAAATTGTAAAAATATATTCTAATTATACTTTAAAACCACTCAATAGGTTAATTTATCACTGTAAATTATTTTGATTAAAAAAGTTGTTTTTAAGTATTTTTCACTATTCATAGAAAATTGGAAGTTCTCAGAAAATTACAAAAAATTCAACTTAGGATAATTTCGATATTCAGAATACAAAAATGAAGTCCATTTTGAAATATAAAATTTTTATAATTTCAAAAAGTGGGTATTACTATTCATAACTGTTACTTTGATTGGTCGCGGTGTGTTAGAATCTCGAACTTGCGTACAATGCAAGATATTGCATTATTGAAAGAGAAGCGTATCGTGAAAGCTTGGGGTGTTACAAATTATGTGTAGTAACTTCAGTAATTATTTTATTTACCATCATTAAAGGGTAAATCTGGTAAATAAGGGTAAATAAATAATATTATAATAATATTAAAATACCATAACATGTGTCATAATCCTATTTGATAAGACATTTCTGACCATGGGCATACTTGGGTTGATTTTTGAACCCCATAAAGCCACTTTTATGTGAAAATAACATTTTATAATAATTAATTTAAAGTAATGAAAAATGTAACATAAATATGTATCTTTTAGTAGAAAAAAAATTATATGGTGTTAAATAAGTAATATTTCTGACTATAAATATTAATTAGAAAGATAAAAATATTTCCTAAATCATGGTATTTTTGTTATAATTTTTATACATCAAATAAATAAATATATGAATGACACAATGATGATGTCGTGATTACCATATTAATGAATGGTTTAAATAAATGAGATTATAAATATTAAAATAAATTTATTTTGAAACTTTTTATGCCTTCCGAGAATTTTAGGGATGATTATGACTTTTTATATTTGAATTAATTATTTTTTTTGAGAAAATAAAGTTGTTTTAGTTTTTTTAAAAGTCATGATATGAATAGTATATAAATTGTCATAAATGTGTTTTTAAAACAAATACTTATTTATTAAATGATTTAATAGTCCTAAAAATATAATATTCTGAAAAATTACTTCAATAAGGCTTAAAATGTCATTAATGAACCACTTTAGGTTCTATTATCATTTTATAGTAACTGTATTAACCATATAGAATGAATATACAAGAAGACATGGTAAGAGTCAAATTAGTTAACTGAGGGTTAAAGCTAAATTATAAGGTTAAATTTGAAACTAAAACTTTTCTAAAACCTATTTTTTAAGATTATTTAGAACAATAATCACCTTATATTTTAATTAAATGATTTTGGAACCTTTTTAAATCTAAATTCATTTTATAATAAAATAATATTTTAAGACATTCCTAAAGTACCCCTCCTTCCTCTAATAAAAGGGCATCACCTATAACCTTAACTAACACCTATCAAGCCCCTTGGATCATCCAAAAACTTCCAAAATAATCTACCAACCTACCTATATTCCTCCTATAAGCATCACATTGGGTATAAGGAAATTAAATAAATCATTTTATCTTAAATCAAAAGGAGTTTCCCGATTTGAGGTAATGTCTTCTCTCTAGATTCTTTCATTTATTTTCCTTATCCAACCCCCTAAACTCTATTTATTACATTATTTTATAAAAAAGACAATATATTTAATATACTAGGATGTTTTTATTAGAATTATTCTATCTAAACTTACACACAACTCTATCTAATGGATACGAACATACTGTTTCTGTGTACGGTGAACTGCTGCCTCACGAAACGACGATTGTTCAATTATCTTCTACCGCCTTTCATAGTGTCCATTATGATGGAAATATATTTATATGATATATATATATATTATATTTTATTTATGTTTCTCTATTTTTCATTTATATCATACCTTTATATTTTCCATAATGGGTAAATAGGATAATTTCATTTGAGGAAGTGCGGACTACCGCCCCCTCAAAGTGATATGACTTATTCATGCCATACATGGAATGCATAAAGAATGGAGTTAATGAAATTATATATGATATTATACTGTAATTATAATATACCTATGTATCATTTAGTTTTCATTATTTTTAATATAAAAAAGAAATGAAAGTAGCGTTCATTCGTACGTACGACTTACCGTCTCCATGAACGGTGCATTTCAGTTCTTATCTCCAAATGTTATGTACTATTATAAATACATTTATATACTGTATATATATGATATATATGATATCTAAATCATGAATATCATTCTTGAGATAATGGGATTTTTACCACATAGAAAATTTGTAATTATAACAAGTTTAATTTTGACTCAAGTACCAAATATCGACAAAACGACCGATATTAACTTAAATAATTATGGAATGTTTATAATGTGGTAATAAGAGATATAAAAGGAATAATAAACTTGAAAAAGGTTATAAATAAAGTGTAAATTAACTTGAGATTTTTATTCATGAAGAACAAGGAACATACGTGATGATTCAGACGCAAGGTAAGGGACTTTGTCTTAATCTCCTTTTATTGAGGCATATTTTGGTTTATACACAACCATATTTTTTATGGTTTATAATTATAAACTTTTTCTTTTAATTTCATTAAATGTTTTTCAAAATGAATCTTTTGTTTTATGAATAATTTTACTAAATGATAAAGGGAATGATTCTTTTTAACGTACGTGGTGACACCAAACTTTCCACCGACACGAGTGTTATTTGATATTTGGCTTCCTTAACAAGTCGTAATGTTTTTTAAAAAAGAAAAAAAATACCAAATACACTTTTCATGTATTTTGGTATTGAAAATGGTTTTGAGAAATTATTGATTATGTCAATATCTTTAAATGTTATGTTGTGATTGGAATGTGGAAATGTTATCTTTCCTTTATACTTGTTTTATGTGTTATGTTTATATTATGGTTCTTAGAAATTATTTACATATATGGGTTGTTATATGATAAACCTAGGGAGGGAGAGCCTGAGATAACTCTCCAATTCATTGGGTAATGTGACATAGGTAAACATTAATGTTTCTTTTAAGATATTTAGGGAATATACTGTGATGGGTATTCCAAACGTAACTCCCTATATAGCTGTGAAAGCTACAATGTTTGTATGTTATTGATGAAACAAGTTACCTTTATGATTTATTATTTCTATTTGTTATTCAAAAATCTTATGATTTCATAAATTATGTTAAATAGATTTTGTTTTTAGAGGGAAAAGTATTATTTCATTGACTTGCATGTATTGATGGACTAATGTTTTATTTCATTATTTTATAACCCTTAATGAACCTTTTATGATCATCCAATGTTTTTGAAATTTTTTTCATAGGGTATAAGGAATGGTAAGATAAATTATGAATTCAATAATATTTATTTCAAGAAAGGAATTCTTAGTTTATTTAATTATTTTTATTGTTGTAAAAAAATTGTTCAGAGTAGAAGTGTCTATTGGTAATATTCAAGATGTTTTGTATAAGTTATGAACTAATTATCTAAAGATATAAAACTAAAAAGATCCTCAATGTATAATTCTTGACTTAACTTAAGATTATTTAATGTTTGAGGCTGGGGGCTTATAGATAATCCAGAAAATAAATGATATTGTAACATAAGTCCCTTACCTAAAGCTCTGTCTTTCTTCATATGAATTCAGACATCATTTATAATAAATTTATATTTTTTATAAATATAATATAGAACTATATTAAAATATATACTATTATATATCACTCCCTTATAATTTTCAATTACCTTTTTTATTAACAATTATTCACTAAAATCATTATTCGGATCAAAACAGGTCTATTTTCCATGCATGTTTTGGTTTAAAGATTCCAGGTCTTTAACCTTGATCCGGGTTTCATAATATTATGATTATATATTAAGTAATAAATCTCATATTTATTCATTTTATATACTTTTATGACCATTGATAAAAAGTGGTGGTGAAAAATGAATTACATCGGTTCGTAGAGATGATAATCTCTATGTACACATGAATGATGTTTCCACCTTTTAAAGGATGGAAGAAAAGAAAGGTAAATAATAATTAACCTTTGAAAAATAATTATGATATAATATATATCAATTAAATTTATCTTATTACCATCCATGTAATTAGATTTTGAAAAACTATTCACATCACTTCGTGGATGTGGTAGTACACACGTATTCATGGGCGGCGTTATCACTTTCCAAAGGATTAGAAGATAAGAAGGTAGATAATATTTTATAATTATAGAAGCATAATTATGTCTTAAATACTATATATAAATTTTAAATCCATCTTAATAACCAACCATGAATGGTATTTATCTAAAATTAAATTCATCACTTTGTGGAGATAGTAGTTCATACATACAAACGAGCGATGTTTTCATTTACCATTGGATGGAAAATAAAATAAAAAATGGTTATTATATGAAAATAATAACATATTTTAATTTAAGATAATTATTTATGAATTATAAGATGGTTACAGTATATTTAGATGAGGTTTAGGAAGAAATAAACTTGAGATATATTGGTAAAAACATATACCACTTCTTTGAAATACCTCCTTTGAATATCTTCTTAAAGAAACCAGTGTTGGTCTTTAAAGAAGATGAATCCATTTATAAAATGGATTAGTAATTTTATAAGATATTTTGGCAGGTATTTTTCAATTTAATTAGATCCATAATTGTTAATAATAGATTAAATGAGGTTACCTTTTATACGTGATTGGACTGACAAACTTGTAATTATTAAGAATATTAAAATATAATACACTCTCATGGGAAAGTGGCCCAAAAGTGACTCAATTTAAAATATTGGATGATAAGGATATAAATTCACTAAAAAAATTATAATTTAGACAGGTTTTTAGTTTATTTTAACCCTTATCTCTTTAATTTAACCCCTCATTAACCCCTTTTAATATTTACTAAAGGAATGCATTTTTACCTTGGTTTCTATTCATAATGACAAAAAATGAAATTGAAATAATTAAAAAATCTTAAAATTATGATTCAAAATATGAATTCCATTTTATTAAATTAAATTTCTATAAGTATCAAGTCTTTATTTTAAAGTAAGTGCACAAAAAACAACACAATTTTTTTTAAAAATGAATGTTTAGCATAAAACTGAATTTAATCCAATTCATTACCTAGGAAAAATCATTATATTAATCTTAACTTATTTTATTGAATAAAATATATTCACATTTCATTAAAATTATTAACTAATATTGATTAATTTAATTAATTTATATAAAAACACATTTCATGCAAAAAAATAGTTTATTTCTAGTAAAACATCGATTTTTTCCCTCCAAATACTTTTTTTTCATTTATAACCTACGATATCAAAAAAAAAAAATTTTTTATACGTAATACTACTCTGAATTAATGTTAAAATTACATAAATTAACCTTTTAGTAAAACATACATGATAAAATCAATGCTTATAAAAAATTCAAAACAGTTCTTTATGATCAATAATATTTCTTTAGTGAAATAGAAATTATTTTCAATAATTATATTCCATTTAAATTCTATAAAATGTAATTATTTTTATAATTTATAACAATTATTCACAAAATTTATGTGTTTCGTGTAAAGAAATCTATCAAACACTTCAATTTTTTTAAATAGAAATATATCATAAAATCTTAGGGTGTTATAGGAATGCAGAATATCTTAATTTTTTTACTTTAGCTATGGTTTCTTATATCTTTCATGTAGATATTGTTTTTGGATTTTTTAATCACTTGTAATTTCTATTATTAATTTAATAAGATCCCTATGAATCCTAATGATGGTACTAGATGCTACCATGTGATTAGATTTTGGAAATAATGTTGGAAATGAGGTTTTTTGATATCAATCAGCATGCCGTATTGCTATCATAAAATGCACATCAGTAATCATTTTGCATATTTGTAAAATTAATAGCATGTGAAATCAATATATCATATTATATGATATGTATTCTATATGTTTTTTCAAAAAATGTGCACTGAACCCCTAAGGTGATATTGATGCATATCATTAAATATGATCGGGAAATCATAGAAGGTGATATGGATATTAGTCATAAAATATAATTGATAATGCCAAAATTTTTAGCATTTCCATATGGTCTACCATAAACTACCCCATGGGATTAATCATAAAATATGATTAGTGAGGTAAAAATTATTTTATTTAAAATTCAATTATGATTTGAATTATATTATTTTACTTATAAATTATTTATAAATAGTGAAAATGGCATATTTGGGATATTTATTAATTAATAAAGTCTTTATAAAATAAATTATTATAAATAGTTTATATTTAATTAATATATATTCATAAAATATTTACTATTAAATATACCTCAATATTAAATGTTTGTATTAAAAATTCTTTTTACCAAATCATGTGGCATGTCTTATGAATTATAAATAGAGTTTTTATTTGGAAATTATAATGATAACACATTATGTGGTTATAAATTGTAAAATAAGGATAAAATATAATGTTTTTATATATTAAAATTATAAATTATTCACAATACATTATTTAAAATGTTCATATTAGGGGCCTTATTTGGGATATTATTTATTCCAAATCAAAATAGTTTTGATGATTGATTTTATCCAGTTGTAAATAATATTAAGTATGTGATAATTATTTTATATTTCAATTTTACATAATTTAATTTGATATATAAACTGTTTATATTTCAGGAAAAATCATATATTTAAATTAAAATTTCATATAATGAATAATATGAAGTAGTGCATATTATGAATTGAATATAAAGTGTTTATATTATTGATTATGAAATTTCCATAATTAATAGTTAACTTATAAAGTGTTTATAAATATATTTTGTTTATGAATTGTTCATAAATATTTATTTCATGCCTAAATATGTGAAATGTTCTATTATTTAAAACATTTTACCTTGTTTATTATTCATAAATATTTTTTTATAGTGAATACCGGTATTATTTAGTTTAATTGTTAAAATTATTCTAGAGATTATCATACATGCATATAATGAGTTACATGATCAGTCTAATGATGAATTAAATATCTATATACCTTGAATTAAATTTTTCATTAATGTTATTATCTTGAAGTTAATTATTGAATATATTTTTTACATATATCAATTGTCAGAGTTATAATTAATTGAAAACTCTCTCGAGTAAAATATTTGTTGGTTGAGGGACTTTGGGCCAGGATTCCCACTAGCCTGAAGGCTTACACCTTGTTCTTGAATGGTGGGGGATTACTATTTGTACCTCTAGGATTACTCATGAGGGGATTATCAAATATATATAATTCTTAACCATTATATAAAAAGTTAATGCACCTTTTGAATGATATGCATATGGATATGTATAAATATATTTGGATTCAATTTTTGTGATATTCACACAAAATGTGGGTTGTGTAATGGGTTACATATCAATATGGTTTGAAAATATTACTTTAGTGGAAGGAATAATATTCCAAAATAAATCACTAAAATCTTGGATACATATAAACTGAATAACATGAGATATGATGTTAAGATTAAATCCTCTTTGAATAATAAGTTTGAGATTCCTTCTAAAGACGCACATTTTATGCCCCCAATCATTTAGTATAGGAGACCCTAATGATTAGGTGATCATGAATTATCTTGTGTGAAGAAAGAAAGTAATGAAGTGATACTAATTATTAAGTGAATTTTTCTTGAAAATTTATTTAGGTTGTACTTATTTGGGAAAACTAAATTATTAGGATACTTATAGAATAAAGTTAGTTTTATTCACATGATCAATTGGATATAAAGTTTTCCGCTCAATTATCCAATGGTATTATATGATATGATTAATAATTTTTTCCTACCAGATACAAAATTAAATTATTTACTTTATTAACTGGTGTAGGTTATGTTGAAATTTGGATCTTGGATCACTAATTAATTTGACGTATTTTAAAGGGTTCATCATTTTAGTCGGGGGACCATTTAATAAAATTCCTTATTAAATGCTAATAGAACACGATTTTCATATGATAAATGATTTTTTATAGACAATGACATCATTATCATCAAAATTTACATTGAAATCAATCCTTCAAAGGATAATCTTAATGAAATAAACTCCAAATACTATTAATTTAATAAAGTTTCTTAAGTTATAGAAATTATATTAACTAGAGAAATACCTTCCCAAGTAACAAATTGTTGAGTTTGTTCAATAGTTTAATCTAGATTCTTATGAGAAGTATAGAATGTTTTACTTAAGGTTTCAAAGAAAATTAATGATAGAATTATTAAGGAATTTTACTCACTACTCAAATTCTCAATATGATTGAATATACTAATGACATAGGGATATTAAATATTTCATTATGGATATTATGGTTAAGGAATTTGTTCTATTTTCATCTATGAAATTTTTTGGACAATGTAAATGTGATCAATAAATGTTTACCCACTTTTATCAAATTATTGATTATAGAATAATTCATAATATGATCTCTAGGTTCTTGTATTGTATAGATTGTGAAAGTGGGTAAGCATTAAAACTATAAGATGATAAGTTTGTTAGAGAGTCCAATAATGTTTCTTTGAGAATCTAGTTAATATCACTAAATCTTGTTGAAATTAGGAAATAAGTATTAATGATTACATAATATGAAATCATTCAGAATTCATAAATGGGTTTTATGGAAAACCTCAGAATTTTCATATTAGGTATTACTATTATAGAAATTAATTCTTTAGTTTTGAAGGTTATATGATATCAAAAGTGTAATTTAAAACGTTTTAAATATATATGAGTTCACAATTATGGAAATAATTGTTATATCTTGTAGTTTTCAATCAAGTGATCAAGAAAAGAGTTTCTATA
Source organism: Viscum album (assembly GCA_963277665.1). Classification (NCBI taxonomy): domain Eukaryota; kingdom Viridiplantae; phylum Streptophyta; class Magnoliopsida; order Santalales; family Viscaceae; genus Viscum; species Viscum album. The sequence goes on from OY728131.1 coordinate 43,813,420, forward strand.
TATAATATTTTAATGTAAAGGAGTTTCTCAAGATTTGATGGATCTAAATAAAATATGTGTATAATTATCTCATTTCTCTTGTATGATAAGTGGAGTTTTTTATTAATAAAGTTATATTAAAAATAAAATGAGATAATGGACTTAATACACATGGTTTATAATTCATCTATTTCTATAACATGTTTCAAAAAAAATACAAGGATTCAAAAGTTTATCCAAGATAAAAGTGTTTATCTAGATATTTATTAAATTATGACGGTAGATTTTCCCACCATTTTTTAATGGAATATTTTGATAAATAGTCTTTTTTCAGAGGAAATTACTCTAAAAAAATAGAAAACCATATATGATATGGAAATAATAATTCATTTTTTAAATATTTCTAGCAAAATAAAATATGTTTTATTTCTGAATACAAAAGAGTTTGTGTGCCTTAAAATGTTATTCAAAAGATAATATACTATTTAAGATGATAGTGGTAGAATTTTTGATCTTAAAGAAGTTTAAATTTAACAAATAAAATATTATATAAATTTGAAAATAAATTTATTTTCACTTAATATCCCAAAATAGTTTTTGGATGTGTTGGTATAGAGAAATATAAAGAGTTTTAATTAGTTAACATGAAAAATTGAATGTCACTTTGTCCTTAAAAGAGTTTAGGATGTTCTAAAAAATAATAATGTAAATAGTTACATTCTTTACAATAATATTTCTATAAAAAAGTTTTATGGAAAGGGTTCCAATAATGATAATTTTAAACTTAGAAAGGTTCTAAATCGATAATAGAATATATTAGTGTCATAACATTTGATTTTTTCGAGTTAAGGAACTTGAATATGTTCAAGGAACTAAAAATTAGGAATATGATTCCTGAATCTCATAATCATTCAAAATTTCTTTATAAATGTTACTCAATAAAAATTTTATTGGTTTCATCAAGTGCTAACATAGTGATTTGGTTGGAATTACATATACATGTAAGGAGTTAACAAAATTTCAAAAAGTGTAACAAACATATGGATAATATGGTGGTCTATCATATATGATATGATATAAAAATGATTATATAGGGTTTTTTCAATTATTCCTAAAAGGTTTAAGAATATAAAATGTATTATATAAAATGAATTATACTTTTTTTATTTTTTTCACATCATATACATTAGTGTATATTTTGATATACATTTCATCACTTGTAATGATAATTTACTGCTCAAAGAATTACTTTGAGTTATCCCTAGCTTATATTCATCATGGGGTTATAGGTTATGAAATTTTTTTGAGGATATCATGAGTAATATTCTTTTATCAAGATACAAAATATGATCATGTGGAACAAAAAGTGTTTTTATACACCAAATCAACCACTAAGTGTACCAAATTGTGTGTCATACAAAATGTATTTAGTATAATAGTGGTCGATAAATCATATTAAATCCCAAATAACTAAGGTTGGTGAGATACCAAGCATGTTAACCCTCATATTTTGATACATTTCTTACACAATCCTTGAGGCTTAACTAAATAGGGGGTGCATGGGTATGTTGTTGATCATGTACTTGGTTAGAGCTTTTCTAAGATGAGATCTATTTTCCTGAATAATGAGTATGATATATTGTCCCTCGATTTAGATAGAATATGTAGTGTTCAGTCACAAATAAAAAGTATATATGATGTTTTTTATCTATTTAGGATGAGGAGCATGTGATATGATCACTACAAAAAATGACTTATACCAACAAAAATTCAGTGACAGATAATATATCTATTGGAAAAAAATGATTAATTCCAACAAATACTGAGTTTTTTATACTAAATTTAAGTACCAACATTTACCTTTACCAACAAATATATTTGTTTTTAGTAATTTTTTAATACCAAAAAATATTTTACCAAAAAATTAATTTGTCACTTTATAATATTAACAACAACAATTTTTTTACAAACAAATATAATTATTATTTATAATTACTATCAAAAACAATTTTTTTCCACATATAAACATGTTATTATTTATTCACTAAAAATAAATCATTTAAAAATAAAAATCTTTGTTAATGAGAATCAGGTGTTTATTAAAAAAAATATTTTCATATTAAAAAAATAAAACGATTATAAGACAAAATTTTATTTTAATTGCTAAAGATTATGTACACATTAACAATATGATCTTAATAAATATTTATCCTAAATTGAAATTTTCATTAAAAATATATTTTATATTAAACAAATTAAAATTATATCACAGATATATTTTACCAGGATGAGTTTTAAGAAACATTAACAAAAATTTAAAATGAAAAATAAAATAAAAATAACCAGAAAAAAGACAACCCCCCATTCGCATTTTCCCCGCACGGTCGTGCCTCCCCTCTCCCGACTTCTTCATTATCCATGTTTCAACACCATCCACCTCTACCAGCACTGGTTATGATCACATACCGAGTCCCTCACCATCACCCGCATCAACATCCACACCCTCGATTCTCCACCACTTCCTATACCACTCCGTCCACCGATGTTCAACATATTTTTTCCTCTTTCAACTATAATGCCGAGATGTTGGGAAGATCATCGACCGAAACCAATTTCTCATTTAGTTAGACTATGTTTGAGGCTACAGTAATGTATTTATTCTCTTCAAGTTTTAAGAACTTGAAATCCTGGGAATCTAATGTCTGAATTGAATTTTAGTTAGGGTTTCTTCAAAATTAATATTAAACAAGTTTTTTTATTTATTTTTTTATTATTTTAGTATGCTAATTGCATACTCTAATTTTTTTTTGTGATTTTATCACCTCCTTCTATTTGGATCATCTTTGACCTAGTTACTCCATTTCTAACTTTTGATGACATTAATTGGGTGTCTCAAAGAATGAATACTCTATGATATTACTGTCCTTCACATTATATAAATCCAGTGAGGAGGAGACACTGATGATTCTCATCAAATTGAAGCACTTGACCACTACTGCATGGGTTTCACCATCTACATTGAATCCCCTCTTCATTCTCTCAAGGGTCATGATTTGGATAGAAGGGTGATTGAGTTTTAGCACATATGTTTACAAAAATGATTTTTAATATCCTTTTTGTATGTTTTTACGTATCTATACATTCTATTAAGTGTTGAATGTTTTTTTGAAATTATTGATAACAAACTTTTCTAGTTAAATAGTATTGTGGAAATGACTAACCATATATTACTCCTTGCAGGTTTACATTGAAGGGAATGAATAAAAACTACTGGTTATCTGCACCAACCATTATATACTTATTGGTCAGAGATTCTTTCCTAGTAGAGATCCTTGTGTCTTTGGAAAGACTTCAATAATGGGGTACTCTTTTATGCCAGCTCTATTTTATACTTTTCCTTAACAAATGAGTTGTTGGTTATGACCAAATTTGGTCCTTGTGATAATCCTTAACATTCCAGAAAATTACAACTTCCCAATAATGAGTTATACTTCAAAAAAAAATTTAAACACATTTACATGGAATCATTTTGTCAAAATAAACTATAAATATTATACTTTTTGTTTCCTGAACACTTGGAAGTCATGATTCTTAATTTTTTATGTACTAAGATGTACTGGAGAGTGCCATTAAAAGTCAATGATGGTTTAATTTTTAATAGATATTAGTTTATATAGTGGATCTACTTGAAAATGTGATTTAATGTTTCTATTTTACCTAGGTAAGATAGTCTAGAATTTTTCCATACCCACTGTACAATAGAATCCATGTTATTAAAAAAATAATATGGTTTTACACATGAACATAAGAGACATTTTTACTGTAAAATATAGCTAAATGAACATGTAATAATAGTTAGACCTTACATTTGTGTTTTGGTAGAAAATTAATCATTTATAGATGAAAAATTGTTGGAATCATACATTCATCATGACTTTTATTATTATAACATCAATCTTAACCATTATCTGGGAAATCAGAACACTCAAAACAATAATTTCTAAAACATTATTTCTAAATCCATATTCAATTTTAGTGTTAGATGATAGGAGATCCCGAATTTATCCTATCATTCCATAAATGAATTACATTATCTCTAAATTGGAACAATGAATGGAAATAATGGAAGGTTGTCTTAAAGTTGTAAGCATAATACTTTCCACTTCTACACTCCTGGAAGAGCTAATAAAATAAAATTAAAATTTTTTCTAATTAATATACCTTTCAATTAAAAAAATATTAAACATAATTCATTTAAATTAAAATGATATTTTAAAATTTTATCATGCCGATTTAAAAAGTGATTTTAAAGTCATCAAAATTAATAAATGAGAAATAATAAGGACTTTTATTTGAAATTAATAAATGAAATTAATTATTATAATAAAAATATAAAACATATGTTGTGTCCAAAATTTATATAAAATTTTCAATCAAAAACTTAAGTTAACACTATTACCCCACTCGTACAATTACCTAGGACAACATAGCAAGTAAATCACTGAAAAATTAGATCTAACTAATAAAACCCCCAAACATGCATTAACATGAGAAAAGATAAATCAAAACATTTAGAAAAATGAAATATTAGAAAGAAAAAACAATGGAAGAGTAATTATTAGTTAACATAGAAAATTAAACAAAAATCATTGAGTTTCAGTCAACCATCAAAAGGTATTGCTAATTAGGGAACCAATACATTTCAAGAAATTAGTTGTTTATTCGATTTTCCTTTTCATATTGAATTGATCTATATTGACTTTAATTTTAATTTCATACAATGTTGAAGTATCTCTGGTCAAATCATTTTGGACATGGTCTCTTTCACTAAATCTCTCCTAATCAAAATCATGTTTTGTCTCTGCAAGGAATTTGTTTGTAGCATGTCAATAAAAGGTCATAGAGTAAAATGAGATAAAAAGTAGCATATGTTTTTCAATGTGAAATTAGTGAAGTGAATCCCATATTTGTAACTATATATTTTTTTACATGGTTATATCCATCCAGTCAAATGTCATCCATAATTTAATTGCATATTTTTGTAGTATATATCCATGTGTTTGTATTTTATTATAGGGAAACTATTTAAAAAGTATAAAATATATCTACATATTGTTTCAATTTCATAATTCATTTTCATAAATATGTTGGTAAATTTATTTATAATTCTTTAGGAAACAAAATGCATAACCCATAATAATAAATTGTATGCATATATATGTAAAATGTATTCGTATACTATACATGAATAATGTGGAATTAAACTTTACAGGAATGATATTGATCTCATGATACTGTACTGGGTAATATCACAAAGCAATATCATATATCAGATGAGAGGTTATACCCAATTCCTTATAATGAATTGTGTATACCTTTAGAAAAAGAAACTATGTATGAGTTAACTATATATATTGTATAGGAATGATGTGGATCATTTCTAACTGTATACATATATGAGTTAAATTTGTATATATGAGTAAATTGTCTCCATATATCATATTAATCCTTAATCAAAAATGGTTTCATTAATTAATTTTCAAATTGTACAAATATTTTTGTTCTATAATTAATTTAAAAACTGTACACATATATCATTTACATATAGTGTTGTCCAAATGAATAAATCATTATTCATATAGTTTCATTTTTGAAAAATTTCATTTTTAAAAAGTTTCATTTTCATATTTAATTTTCATACTGTTTCAATTATTGAAACATAATGTTGCATACTTTAAATTATTGATTGATGTTATTAAAAAATTTTCATGTATAAATAAAATTTTTCGTATATTTTATCTGCATATGGTTTCAATTATTCCATATGTGTACAATATCATAATTTAATTTTCTATATATTTCTCCCACATCACTTTATTTCTTAGCTGAATGTATTTTTTAGGTTTTACCACTCCTGTTAGGTCATTTTTCATTGATGGATCTCCTTTGTAATATGACATGAAAGATAATCACATCAGACATGCCTTGGAATTTTCTTAAAGAATGATTGAATGTTTTTAATTTTCTAGGTTCATATTTGTGGTATGATATCCTGTCATATTTTACAAGTATCTCTTAAAAGTATGAATGCATATATTTAAGATTACATTTATTTTTATTCATATTTGGGTGTGATTAGGTTATTACTAGTGTAACGGATATATTACAGTTCCACAGGCTCACCATATTTTAGTCTTTAGGATATTCTCCTTCAGTTTGATGGGAATATTTTATGTGACTCATGTTAATTGGGTTGGTTTTTATTTTTAGGAAATGTGTTGATTTTTTATTTTGGTTTAGAAAAAAAAATTAGTGTTTCACTAACTTATCAAATGGGAAAAATATAAAATTGACACATCATTTATCATAAGCTTTGAAGAACATATTTATGGTATATATAGTTTTGTAAATGAATTATTTATTACTCATGTTTTTGAATTTATAATTTCTTATTTGGAGTCTAGTCATTATAAATCGCAGGCAAGTGCATATTTATAATATTTTTAGTTTTGTAAATACACTATTGATTAATCATATTTTTTCATTTGGAATTTATTTTTTGGAGTTTTAATCCATATTAGATATGATACTGGACATTTTACGGTATTGTGATATTGTTACCAGTCATTTTGAAAGCTATTGGTTTGGAATTTGTAATGAAGGTGGTGATAGGCATTTGGAGTGGATGCCTACAATGCTGGACACTGGTACATTTAATTTTTTTACAAACTAAAATATTGTTTTAATCATGGTTATTTTGGATATTTCAAAACAATTAAATTTAGTTAGTTCATATGGTTTTTGGTTATTTTGGTTTTGGTTTCTAAAGCAGTAGGTTTGGTTAATAAAAAAAATAATTGGCTGGTTATTTTGGTTTTTGAAAATTCTGAATAGTTTTAACCAAACCGACCATTTTCTCACCCCTAAAAACACAATGGAGATTACTAATTTGAGTTTAATGTTCATCTATTTAGATTTCTTTTTCAAAATATTTACAACATAGATGTAGTGAAAAGACAATCTTCCACCTTTCAAACTAGAATGAATCAATACCATGTATAATGTTAATTATTACTATGATTTAACTTAGTCTTGTTTCCAAAAAATTTATTATGTTCATATAAATCATATTACAAAATATTATAGGCCTAAAATCCAAATATTCATAGTATAATTCATGTGGGGCCATGTCTTGTTATCTCCATCCGGCTTGGAAAACATAAAAATTAGGGCACATTTTCTTCAATCTCCCAACTCTAATTAGTAACACCATTTTGCATTTATCCTATTAGAAATGTAGAATTGTATTTCATGAAGGCTTTGAGAGATCATAATAGTGGAATCGTGGACTTGTATCGTGAGTTCAGTTTTCTGGTATCATCAACCTCCATCTTCTTGAGTCATGGATTTAGTTTTTCTTACCTTATTTATAATTACAACATGTTTTTGTATGTGATAATTTTTATGTATTTGAGTTTTGTTTAATATATATATATTTTAAGAACTCAATTTTTATATACTACAAGCTATATAAAATTTTCTCTATAAGTCATGAGCTCCATATTTTTAGAAGCCTGTTTAGTATGAAGAAATATCATACAATGCCTCACTACATGTCTACTTTCATCACTAACTGAGATTTTTATATACTTAACGCTGAATTTTGTTCTCCAACTTCATTATTTTTGGTTTCTTATTTAGTTGTGGTTTTTCCTATAAGGCCCAAACTGAGTCTTTTATATACTTTAGGTCACATTTTTTCTCCATCTACTTGATTCATGGCTTTTGATCTCTTTTTTTGTATGCATAATTCTATTTTTAATTCTCTTTTTTATTGATACGTTTCCTATAAAACTGTTGAACATATTTTTGTCGTGTATGTGTTTGGTATGTAGGAAGTTTTATTAAATATGTAAAAAATAAATGAGATTACTAATTATGTTTGACTGAAATATTCAATTTCCTTATTTGTTGTTCTATTTTATTTTTAGACATGTTTAACACTTTGGATATTCTTGATGATAGTGTTAGATTGGAGATGAACTCTTTTCATCGAAAAGTCCAAGAAAGGGGACGTGTGCATGAGTTGATATGATTAGATGCTTCCAACTACTGGTGTGAACTAGGACAATGACGACTGATGTGTAAGAGAAATATATTGCAGATGAAGTGTCAGAGCTAACTCACTGGCTGGTCCCTGGTGTTGGAGTTGTCATGGAGTGTTGGAGATGACTAGTTCACTGGAGTTGACTCATTGGTTGGTCCCTAATTCTGGTCTCTGGCATAGAGTGCTGGAGTTGACTCGCTGGCTGGAGATGGATTGGAGTGTTGGAGCTGACTCACTGGCTGGTCCCTGGTGTTGAAGCTGGCTCACTGGCATGACATGGATGTGGGGGTGGATCTTGTTGGGGGGGGGATCCTGTTGAGGACCTGTGTTTTTGTATTAAATTTCATTATTAATGTAATTAATTTTTTAACATGTTTGTAAATAGTCTTCTGTTTAATAATATGAAAATTTAATAAATATAATATAAAATCTTATTAGAAATAAAAATTTATAATTTTTATTCAAATGTAATTTATAAATAAATATTAAATGTTGATAATATTATTAACAATAGAAAAATTTGTCATTAGAACCTGTTGATAAACACTTTACCAATATATATATATATTATCTGTTGGTATTATTATAATTTTAATAGACGTATTTTATTTGTCACAAAAAAATTTATTGATAGAGTTTTTACCGACAATTTATTAACAGGGACATATATGTTGGTAAAACATTTTACCAATAGAAAATACACTTTTACCAACAGGTATGCCCCCATTAGAAAAAGTGAAATATTTTATAGTGGCTTATCCATAAAGGTTAATTAAATGTGATTTATTCATTCACTTGGTCATACTAAACTCATATAATCGAGAACGTATGAGTTGGTTATATGAGATTGATATATTATGTGTCCCATGATGTAACAATCTGTTACCTTCCTTTTAGTACTTTTAGACTATAACCTTTATTGACTTTATTTTGGGTGTGTTTCAGGCCCTATGAGGATGGAGATCTTTTTTTTTGGAAAAATTACTTATAGTATGGGGATGAATATTTGTTTGAATTGATTGAGTTTGAGTATAAATGTGTCAAAGGATTAACGGGGTTATCCTTGGGTTTAGAAATCTTTAGAGATGGTTCAATATTTTTTTAAAGAATCTAGAATATGGATTGCCAACTTGACATATTCACATCATGAACTAGTAACATGACATGAATTTGTTATATAGAAGATATCATGATTCCTATTCATAGCATCAAAAATCAAAATCAATTAAATAGTTTCACATCATGAATTGGTCAATTAAGATTAATTCATCATGAGGAGATTAATTTTTTTTGGAATATCTATAATATCATGAAATTCACAACATGGAAGGGTATAATGATGTGAATTCTTTGAGTTTAATGGTTTTTAATCGCATTAAACATAGGAATCTTCTACCATTTGGCATGATATCCTCCATCTCAAACCCTTGGGTGATTTTGGATGATCTCCCCCTCCTTCTGGATTTCTCTATTCATCATTTATTCCCTAGGTAGTTATGTTGATTTTCCATATTAATCGATCTTCCTATTTATTCTCTTCCTTTGATTGAGTCAATAGATTTGACAGTGTTTGTGGATTGGGTTTTTATTGGTTGGTGTCTTCTATCAATCCTTTGCAACTTCCCCTCAGGCCTTGTTTTTTGGAGGCCATTCATCTAGTTACCCATTTCTTTTATCGAAGGTGATGAGGATTCCTCCATTATTGAGGTAGGGGTCTCTATACAAGGGGTTAGTTCTTGAATTTATGTACTTTCTTGTCAATTCTGTTGGCTTATTCATTGAAATTAATTTATTTGACATGGTAATGTATTTTTTTGGAAAATATACATGTTTTTAAAGATATATTCATTAAATATAATTTTTATACACACAAGGTATTTAATTAAATGATTTAAAATGTGGTTTTGGTTTTGATATGTCTTTTCCAAACATAGACCATTGGGTAACATTGGGTGAATCGAGAATATATTTTTTAGACTTCCAAGCATGATGCCACAAGAAGTTTATTTCCACTTTAGTGTGTGTAATAACACTAGAGTTTATATTGGTTTATCATCTTTAAGCCTAGATTGGGTATTTTATTTCATGACTAGTATGTATACCCATAGGTTTGAGACAAAATGGTTTGAATTTTAATTTATTATTGGTTTATCACATGATGTTATTTTCATGGTTATTTTCTCACATATTTATATTATGGTGTATCCATGGTTGGTTTTCCTATGCATACCTTCTTTATTTTCATCTTGATATATTCCTATATTTTGTAAGTATGGTATGTTTTTTTTGAAAACTAAAGGATGATTTGTTAAATGGTTTTACTTTATGAAACTTCTTTATAGAATGGATTTCTTTTAAATTTAGAGATAATGCTTTATTGTTATTAGAAATTTTATATATTATTTAGTTGTATCCTATTAGTCTTTTTTCTTGCACCACAATATTTTATTTTGGGAGGTGTTAGATATTAATTTCTAGGACTTAGGTAAAGGGTAGGGAATTGTGTATAAATACAATTTCTCTTTTGAGCCTTTATCTTCGTAGAAGGATGGTTTGATTGTGATGGATGGTCACATTGGAACTTGTTTTTTATAGTCTGTTTTGTCCTTTTGGTTTGGCTGACTTGTATTGGATTTATTGGTCTCATGGATGTTTATCTTTCTAACATGATATAATCTGGTTGTATTACTTTTTTTACAAAAGAAAATGGTTTTTTCCTTAGTTTCATCTCTCTATGTGGCGGTAGGCCAACTCAGGTGACTTTTTTAGTTAAATTAGGACGGTTTGTTACAAATTGGCATTAGAGTGTTACCCAAACTGAAGTATTATAAACCTACCTAGGTTTGGTTTAGTGTCTTGGCAGACCAAACTTAGGACCATCATAACTTGGATTGTAAGTGGGGAATGTGGCTTGGCCATCTCACTTCCATGATTGAACCTGAGTTACAATGGGTGGTCATGTATTTTTTTTCAAGCCTGAGACTTGGTATTTTAGGTTATTTGAATAAACTAGATTTGGGGTTTATTTAAATGAAAATGTTCCTTTCTTTAATTGTTTTATTTTTTTCTCTAAGAATTCATAATTTCTTGAAATTATCATTTTTTTAAATAATTGATATGGATATTAGAAGTTAGTCCTATGATTTTGGAATTTTCTCATGATTGATTGGTTTTTTTTTCAGGGGATTATTTGAAAATGCATCCTTGAAGAGCTCTTCCAAATATGAGTGTGAATGTTGTGAGATAGGTTCTGTAGGATAATCCTTTGGTGGAACCTTCATTAGTATAAAGTATAAATTTCACTATTCATACTCAGGGTTAGCAGGTTTTGGGAACCCATGACAAGTAGTGTACTATGGATTAGAATTTACTAAGAAATACGCATATATATTCTATGGTGACAAAGGAACCCAAGAATCTGAAGAATGGATTTAGTAGATTGAGAGGATCTTTAAATATTTGAAGACTTGTGAGGACACTAATTTGGGGTTTTCCATGTATATGTGTGAGGGACTAGGAAGGATATGGTGAGACTCTATTTTTCAAGATAAGTTACATTAGAATGTCACCTAGGAATCTTTTAAGAAGATCATCATCCAATAGTTTTATCCTAAGACATTATGAGGGTAAAATACCTTAGTGTTTATAACATTAGAGAAAGGGGAACATACAATTCTGGAGTATTCCACACATTTTTCTAAGTTGGTGAATTTGATACCTGAGCTAGTCGCTAATTATTACCTAAAGGCTATGAGGTTTGAGTTGAGGTTGAGGGATGATATCTGGCTGATGCTGATTCTCATGTAAATTCCTACCTTTTTAAATTTAGTTGATAAGGACTCTTTGGGAGAGGTATACATAGATGGAAAAATAGTATTGGTTAGAGGTTCAGTTGGTATCCTCATTATCCAGGGGGTATCTTTTGGCCAGAAAAAGAAAGCACAAGGGGAGACTGTTTTATTTAGGTCCAGTTTCAACGGCTTCATTAGGATATCATCAGGTTGTTTTCTATCTGTATGGAAGGCTTGGTGATACTTAACCTAGTTTTATGGAGGCTCCCAAGACTTATCATCATTATGGAAAATCTGGGATCTAAGATTTTTTTTTTGTGAAAGGATGTCTTAAGGAAGTAAGGCTGGATCCAATATCACAAAGGGTTTATAGGTTCGTAACACTACTTCCAAGGGTGGTGGGTCTTATACTCAACATAAGGGGGAGTTAATGTGGATAATAAATCTTTAGGAGGTTCTAATATTGGACGTCCTTATACGATAGAGTATATACTAGAGGAATCTGATACTGGGCCGACTACTATTAGTGGAACGATGCTTATTTCATCTTATTTGGATATATCTTTGTTTGATACAGGTGATTATCATTTTTTATATCATCAAAGTTATTTTATGTGTTGGTATTTCATTAGAATCTTATTTCATTATTTTTGGATCTTTCCATGCCTTTGAGAAAGTGGTCTGAACAAGGTTTCAATTGTCCAGCATGTTGAGTAATGATATCCGACCATGAGGTAGAGTGGGACTTCTTGGTGCTTGATATTGATATACTTGACCAAATTTTGGAATGTATTGGATTCTCATTTTTAAGTACCAAATTTATGATTATCACCCTCGAGTTTAGTTTTTAACTCTAAATGGAATCGTTAATTAATTTTAGAGCAAGTGAGATTCTAGGATTTGGAGAGTGGGGCATGTTGTTCATTATGTTGGGGTGTTCTCATGTTAGTTGTTGAAAATTTTCATAGATACCATTGACCCTTGTTTGAGAAGTCCACTTCCCACCATGGTGTGTGTGTAACCCTAGGTCTTTATAAAGGGTTTTTCTATTCTACCACCATAGAGAGAGGTCGAGTTTACTATAGACCCGCTACCTAGTACAAAGATTGTTTCTATTCCATATTATCATATGTCACCTACTGAGTTTATAGAATGTAAGGTATTGCTTATATATTTTGAGGCTAAGAGATTCATGCATCCTATAATTTCACTATGGGTTTCACCTATCCTAATTTTTAAGAAGGTGTATGGGAGCCTCAAACATTGTATTGATTATGAAAAGCTAAATCAGATGACTATTAAGAAAAAATATCCCTTTTCTAGGATTGATGATCTCTTTAATCAAATTAGAGGGGCTCAATGGTTTTCAAATATTTTTCATTGGTTATGGTACCGAAAATTGAGATTATGATAATATAATATACCTAATATATCATTTAGGATCCGGTATAGGAATTTAGAGTTTCTGGTTTTTTCATTCGATCTCACTAATGATACTATGGTATTTATGGTATTGATGAACTAGATATTTCATCAGTTCGTAGAATATTTTTGTTATTGTGTTCATGGATGATATTTTGGTGTACTAAAATTTAGAGGAGGAGAACATTGACCATTTCAATATCATTCATAAAACCCTAAGATTACATCTCTTATATGGTAATATTTCTAAATATTAGTTTTGGAATCAAGAATGAAAGTGTATGAGTAATTTTATATCCAGTAAGGGAGTATCATTGGATCCTGAAAAGGTATAGGAAGTTATGTCCTAGGACCACAATAAAGATGTGTTTGATATATTAATATTTTTGAGGTTAGCTGATTATTATATAAGGTTTTTTTCCAGTCTTCTCCAAGATTTAATATAAAATGAAAAATTTAACCCATAAGGGTGTAAAGTTTGAGCTGAATGAAAATTGTTAGAGATATTTTAAGGAATTTAATGTGAGGTTTAATTTGTCTCAAGTTTTTTATTCTTCCAAGACCAAGTTCATTCTATGATTTTTTGGTGATGACTCTGGAATGGGATTTTGGAGTGTCTTGATTCAAGGGAAATAGGTGGTGTCCTATGAATCTTACCAGTTATAACCTCATGAGAAGAACTAACATAAACATGATCATGAGTTGGCATCATTTATGAAAGAAATCAAAACATGGAGTCACTAACTCTTTGGGGATAATTTTATATTATATTTAGATAACAAAATCCTAAAGTGTATTTTCACTCTGAGATAACTGAAAGTGATAGAGATTTCAGGTTGAGTATATTAGAAATTTTAATTTTGATATTTATTATACTTTTTGGAAAGGTAATGTGGTCTCTGATGTGTTGAGTAAAAAATTATCAACACAATACTTGAAGAAATCAGTGGATGAGTGGTATCTAATGAGTTTGTTTGATGAGATGAGATTGGGAGTGGAAGAAGTTATTAAGTTGTTTTTTTGGATTTGGTAAAGGATAAATAATCATTTGATTACCGAGTTTCAATTGAGAAAGTAGCTGAAACTAATTTATAGTGCTTTAGTGAAATTTTAAATGGTGGGGAGACCTTGGATGAGTGGTATCGGTCCCTCAGTGGAACTTTTTATTTCCAAAGAAGGTTTGTTGTTCTGTTTTTCTTAGAGACAAAATTTTATTGATTGAGGGGAACAATATTTATGGTCCATTCACCATACTAATATGTATCACAACTTTATAAATTGATATTGGTGGTCAGGGATGATAAGGTCAATTATTGTTTTTGTATCATGAAGTCTTATATGTCAGATAATTAATTTAGAGAACTAGATACCAAACATTTTGTTACAACCCTTATCCATTTTGGTATGTAAGTAGGATGTTATTTCAATAGACTTTTTCATTGTTTTACCATAGAATCCTAGCAAGAAGGATTCTATTTGGGTGATCATTGATCAACTCACAAAATTGGTGCATTTCCTCCCTATTAAAGAGATGAAAAATTCTAGCAAATTTGAGACATGTATGTCTAAGAGGTTTCAGACTTCATGGGGTTCCCTATGAGATTATTTGTGATAGGGGTCCTAGGTTCAAATATAGGTTTTGGAATGGTCTGAAAAAGGATAGGTTTTCAATATCAATACTTATCAGAAATATATTAAAATGGATCCCTTTTAGACGTTGTATGGGTGACCATGTAGATCCCCATTGAGCTTGGTAGAGTTGGGAGATCTGTCCTTGGTTGGGTTGAGTCTTGTTTAAGAAACAACATAAAAGGTGAAGCTGATGTAGAGAGATTGGTACCAATAAAGATTCATTATAAATACTATGTGTACTATCATCACTGTCCACTAGATTTTCAATTTGGTGATTGTGTTATTTATCAGAGTTTTAACTCACTTGGGACATCGCTGATTGGGAAGATAGGGTAAGTTGGTACCAAGTATTGCTGTGAAATTTGAGATTATGATACATATTAGAAAGGTGGAATATCAATTGGACTCATTTTACTTCTATCCAAAATTCATTTCATGTTTCCCAGCTGAGGATGTATCAACTTGATCTTTTTTATATGATTGAGTGAGAGGATATTTATCTTGAGGTTGACACAACTATGGTTGAACATTCAGTTCAAATTATGGATCATTGATAGAATATACTATGTGGTAAAATAATTACCTTGTTCCATGTACTATGGAAGTGTGTAAGGGAAAACCATGATACATGAGAACGAGAGTTGTTGATGAGGCAGTAGTGGGCTTCACTTTTTTCAAGTCCAGTATCTTCAGGACTTTCTAGGTAGAAAAAAATTGTTTTGTGGGGAGAGTGAAAGATTCAATTACCTTCATTTAGGTAATTATTCACTCTAGTATTTTTTCCATTTATGTTTGGGTACATTTTGGGCCCCATGGGTATGGATATACTTTATTGGGAAAATGATATAAAGTATTGGGATGTATGTTGTTTCAATTGATAGATTCCAGGTATAAATGTGTCAAAGGTTTAAGGGTGTTCTCTTGGGTTTCCAAAACTTAGGAGATATTTTGGTATTTTTCTCTATAATATAGACTATATACTTCCTTATAAACATATTTACATCATGAACTAGTTACATGATATAAATCTGTTATAGGGAAAATATTGTGAGTCCTGTTCAGAGCATAAAAAATTATAACATGTAAAATAGTTTCATGTTTTGAATGGTCCAATCAAGATTAATTCAACCTATGGAAACACTTTTTTTAATGTATATATAAAATAATGTAATTAATGACATAAAGGGGTTTATGATAGGAATTATTTAGGTTTGTTGATTTTTAATCACTCTTCTTAGATTAATCTTCTACCATTTGATGTGAAAGTATTCCTCTCAGGCCCTAGGTAAACTTTTTGGGTGATTTTGGAAATCTCCCTCCTTCCATATTACTCTATTTGGCATTTTATCCCCATTGTGATCGTATCGCTTCTCCCTAGTAATTGGAAATCCTATTTTATTTCTTACTTTGGTTCCAACATTGGATTTTTCTATGATTGTGAATTGTATTGTTATCAGTTGGTATTTTCCATCAATCCTGTGTAATTTTCCCTCCATCGTTATATTTAAGAGGCTGATTTTATAGTTACCCATTTCTATTTTTAAGGAAACTAGTATTCCTATATTATTGAGGTAGGTGTCTCTTTAAAAGAAGTTAATTATCAAATGTATACATGTTCTTATCAATTATTTTAGTTTGTTCATTGAAATTGATTTATTTTACATTGTAATGGGTTTTTGGAAAAGAATCATGTTTTAAAGGTATTTTATTTAAAAATGGTTTCGAGCACACATGGTATTTGATAAAATTATTTAATGGTTTTTTAGGTTATGATATGGATTTTGATAGATATCTCACATTGGGTAACCTTGGGTACATCATGAATAGACTTGTCACTCTTGCGTGTGTGATGCCACAAGAGAGTTATTGTCACTATAGTGTATGTAATGCCACTATAGTCTATATTGGTGGGATTTACCTTAGGAATGTATTGGTGATTTTATTTCATGTCTAGAATGTATACTTCAATGTTAGAGAACAAATGGCGTGCCTTTTCATTTATGATTAGTTTTACCACATGATGGTATTTTTATAGTTTTCACTCACATGTTTATCTTAAGGTGTATCCATGGTTGGTTTTCCTATGATTACCTAATTGCTTATATTCTTTACATATTATTGGATTTTGTGAACATGGGTTTTTTAAAAACCAAAGGATTAATTATGAAATGTATTTACATTAGAAATTATATTGATTTTTTGTGGTAACCTAATGGGATATTTCCACACACACTACCTTTTTTACTTTGAGTTGTTGTAGATATTGTTATAAATGAATCATGTAAATAAAAGGGAACTATGTAGAATTCCATATTATCTTATGGGTATTTATCTTTATAGAAGGATTGTTTGGTGGCAATATATGGTCACATAGGGATATTTTTATGGTCTGTTTTATCATTTTGGTTTGTCCTATTTGTCTTGACATTGTTGGTATCATGGATGTTTATCTTTCTTATACATTATAATTTGGATTTATATCTAGTTTCTACAACACACAATACTTATTTTTTATTCCTTGGTTTTACCTCACTAAGTAGTGGAAGTCCATCTCAGGTGAATTGTTTAGTTGAATCAGGATGGTTTTTACACATGACCACTCAATGTCTTTGAAAAAGGGAACACATGAGAGTGAATTATAGCTTATGATATTACTATTAGACGCATGTATAGAGATACATCTGTTTGATGTAGATCACTCTATATCCCTTTATATCTTGAGTAAAATTAATCATTTTCCATAGCTCGATATTTCATTACATTTTCAGATCTAGATATTCATAGTTATTATAAATGTTACAAAGGCCTATGGGATCTAACAATGTATTTGACTTACTGGGGATTTGATATTGAATCAAAAATCTTCTCTAAACTATTTTATAGTTGATCCAAAGAGTTTTAGATGAGTATTAACCAAGTTAATACGTATGATGTGGTACACAATGAAGTTGATGATAACTTTCCAAAAGTGTTTTAGAAGTTATCCAAAAGATTTTTTGGATATGATTTAAAAATTTATTGTATAAATAAAATATAAGTTAAAATTGCGCAAAGTCTTTTAGTCTTTAGTGCATGTGGGAAATTGAAGGATATGATATACCCAAAATCCTTTTTGAATGTGATATAATAGTATGAATCATATTCTTTGAATAGAGGATATCATAATAGCATAAAATATGATTTCATGTGAATTATCATTTCAATTTTAAGGAACAATTGACGGATATCCTAAGGTGAAAATTATATAGGGATTTAGGTTATATTTATAACTAATGTAAACTTGAGTTGTGACTTGAGAATACATGGGTTCAAATGTAATATGATATGAATGAGATGTATATCACAAGACTATATTTCCCTTGACAAATAATGGGATTAACATTTTTCATATCATACATTATGGAACACCAATATTACGTCCTTTAATATTATAGGTGGATAAATGATAACTGTTATCATTCAAGAAAGTTTCCAAATAAAACTATCATTTAAGAGATGTTACATAATATGTAACATAAGGGAGTATGATGCATTCATGCATATGTATTCCTGGGAATTAACTCATGATTTATAATGCATGAGTTAATGCATGAAATGTTGAGGATCATCCTCAAAGGCTTTATAAATCCTATGACCACATGATGTTGTCTGTACAAAATTTCTTGATCATGCTCATATGAAACTGCATATCTTGAATCTCTTTTCATCAATATAATTTACCTACAAAGGCACTAGTATGCTGTAGTGTGGAGATGGATCCTGGTCATACTTCGAAAATTAAGTATCCCATGGATATGTTCAAAGGCAAGACATCCTTTGGCTACAACTGTATGATCTTTATCAACCACATATAATGAAGATGGATATTTTAGTGGATCTTCGGTGTAAGCTACACATGATATATTCATTTATACTTTATGTTTGGTTTCATATATCTAGCTTGGAGATATTGTCTTCATTTTTTAATCACTTTAATATCCTCTAATAAATTTTTACTAGATCCATATGAAACCTAGTAGTTGAAGCATATCTTACTTTATGTAGCATCCTTATAAAAATTATTCTTGGGTGTGTGTTATTTAACACTCTTTATTTTTTTATACACCATTGTAGAATCAACTTGAATTATTTGTTTCCATCTCAGATTATGTGGTCTTATTTCTTCAAAATAAAATTATTTATTCACAGTTGGTGTGTACCAACACTCTTAATCACAATAACTACATTTTTTGAAATTTCTATAGAAATTATTTAAGATTCCAAATCTATTTTAGTGAATAGTTTTACGTTTTTCTCCATTACTTGTCTGAACTTAGTTTGATATCTCTTGACTTCAAGTTTTCTCCCCCTAAATATAATCAATATATGTAGAAACTTATTGTTTTTCTTTTTAACCCATTATAGTTTTTTGATATGGAAGTCTCTTTGAGGAATGGTTTTTAGTTTACACCATGATTATTTTCCATACACCATAGTGTTTTGGGTTGGGGTGTGAATAGTTTTGTTTATTTCACATTATTATAAAATATAAGATGTGGTGTCATGATAGTGGGTGATATTTCAGGTACATTTCTTTGAAATATTTGGTTAATCTAACATGGGTGGAATTGCATCATCAAACCATTTTTCATGCCACAACGGAGGTCAAGTCGCATGGTGTTTTAAGGTTGATGGGGTTTTCTGAGGATTTAAAAGGGTATTGATCACACCATGTTTTTCGAATCTCAAATCAACAAAGGACCTTTGTAGTGTGATAGTACCTATTACTCTATGATTTTTAGACTATGTTTAAGGTATTTTAGTATGACATGTAAACTCACTCCATAAAGGGATCAACCATGAGTTTCTTTAGAAATAAAAAAAACTATCCCTATACCTATATTTTTATCTCCCACTGACTCAAAATTAGTTTTTAATGAAAAAATGATGAGGAAAACAAGATAGAGAAATTAGAGAAAAAATAAAAAAAACATAAGATCAAAGTGGCCAGAAATGATGAAGTCCGAGTGCATCTCCTTGGAAAATAAATTTCCAGTTGTTCAAAAGGGACCCCAAGATAGTATAAATGATAAGGACCATATCTTTCCTACCTTCCTATGCAAGCCCATCCTCCCCAAGGTCCCCTTCTCTCCAAAAGTGTAAAAAAATGATCTGGTTGATTTTAAGTCTATAGTTTCAAAAAAATAAGAAAAATTCCATTAAGGGTCCACTTTATCATAGATAATTTGTACCAAAACCTCTGAGTCAGATTCAATATCATAAAATGAAATGTTGATCATCTTGCATTGTGAAATTCTTAAATGCATGGCTCTAATATACGCACCAATGGAGCTAACCAAACCATAGAAATAACTACAACCAAAGACAACCAAAATTCTACTGTATCTCATAGAATTCCATCCCTAATATACCTAGAAATGTAAGGTCCATATATATTTATCTTCAAGACCCTACACAGAAGATTCCATTGAATCCATCTTCCCTAATTAATGTAGCGTGGGCCCATCACACTAGGTCTCGAGACAAATATTCATAGTATAGAACGATTCCACTCTCCTCTGATGGTTGAACCCAGTTCATAAAAAGTTACTTTATCCTCACCTAGATAAAATGGAGGAGTTTTTTACACCCTCTCTAACCATGTTCATTTCTTCCCAAATATTCAAACATGAAACCACACATATTAAACCCCATATGTTCCTTTTCGTCCCTTGGTTCCCCATTCTATGGAACCAGTTATAAAGGATATCATGAAAATATTTTCCAACACTACATATATTTAGACTTTTCCCCATGAAATCCCAAAGCCTTAATGCCCACTTACCTTGAAAAAATATGTTAAATATAGATTATGAGCACGGAATGTCATAAAAATAACAATGTGATTCAATATTCAACCATTTACGTTGCACATTCTTGTCTATTGGGATTGATTATTTCCTAATCCTCCAGATGAAGAAAGTCATCTTATTAGGAATATCCTTATATTGGGGTTATTCTTATATGTAAGACATAGATCATGAAGTTAATCTTACATGAGGTGATCCGTGTCATAACATTTTTTTACTATGTCATGAAGGAGGAAACTATCGTGTGAAAATGTGAAATGTGGTATGAGGAGGAAAATAGTATCCAATGAATACATCATAATGAGTTTGTATTATAGTGTAGATAAAAAACATAGTGTTGTGGGTGTTTATACATATTTTCACCCATATATTTTATTAGGGGTAAGGAGATGAACTATCAATAGATTTTTTTACATAGAGAACATGATGGTGTGGTCCTTTGGAACACTTGAGGACCATTACATTCTATTTTATCTAGGTTTATGATTTATATCCATTGGATTGATAACTAGGTTTAGGAAAGACGAATGTAGTGAACATGGAGCCAGGTACTCCCTTGGTAGAAAGTGAGATAAGGTGGTTTCCCCCCATATTCATCCTAGAGTTTAGTACTCTCCCACCAACTTTGGGTATGAGTCATCCAAATTGAGTATGGGTTTTGTACTCAATCAGCATAGATGAGGTGTAGGAACCTAACACATAACTGATATATCTTGGTACTCCCACATATACTGTGAGTGTTGGTCTTTTATCCATTAATTCAATACTCCCTCATCCAACACATACTACCTGAAAGGGCACGAGTCCTCTATTAGGATTCAACACTTCCTTGACTGACATGTTTACTATGGTGAGGCATTGGTCCCTGAAATGATCAATTTTCTCTAGCTTCTTTAAAACTCACATTAAATTTCCCTTAAGTTATGTAGTATATAAGATCCCAGAGTTTTTTTCATAAGACTATATCTATATATTTTTTAACTTTCATGCTTTTTTTATTAATTTTTTATGTTTTTGATATTTTTTAGGGATTTTATTTGACAAAAGATAACTAATCTATGTTATCTACGCTATTTAATGTTGGAACTATGATAAAGAGTAGTAAATTAAATAGAATTTTAGAACAATTTTTTAGTAGTGAAATTATCAGAGTGTATAAGGAGTGGCTAGAACAAGTAGCTCTCATGGATCAATCTATCTTCATTGTTTGAAGAAAATTCATCATTATAACTCCCCCAATGCACAGATTGAAATATCAAATCTTCCATTTTATTTTGTTTGTTAAATTGACATTAATAACCAAGATCTTGGATCTTGATATCATTTCAATAATAGTTGATCAATTCACACAA
The DNA here is from genome assembly GCA_963277665.1 of Viscum album. NCBI lineage: Eukaryota > Viridiplantae > Streptophyta > Magnoliopsida > Santalales > Viscaceae > Viscum > Viscum album. The sequence continues at coordinate 43,835,552 of OY728131.1, forward strand.
TTATTACTAAGTATAGTGACACATTCAACTCACTCTATGCTCACAATACTCAATCAAGGATTGAAAAATTTAAACAAAGAAAATAAATTTCAAACTCCCACTCATCTTGAATATACAATCCACATTAATTTATCAACACACTTAAATAGGTGATATTCCATTCTCAAATTGGAAGGAAAACATTAATGAAGTGGCACAAGAATTGAACATCAATCAATGAATGAATCTCAATGATAATAAATCTAGAGAGAATTATAATTTTGAAATAAAGTATTGAATACATAGAAATATGTCACCATTAGATCCACTAGTTATGGACATTAAGAAACTTAGATGATCATGATAAAAAAACTAGAGTAATCCACCATATCTATCACATTGAAAGTAAGTAATTTAAATTTCTTTAGCTTGATATCTCTAGAAAATCTCTTGCAACAATGTAATCGAATCCATTATTTCTCATTTTTTCCCACTCCCTCCCCTTTTATCAATTTGTTCCTTTATTTTTTATTTTTTTGAAATCCAAATTGCATTGACTTAACAGTATTATTTTTCTTAAAAACTTCCCCATGGATCCATTAGGTAACCATTATCACCAAAACATATCCCATAAGTATACCCTCTAACCCCCATGTCATGCCCATATCAATTTTTTTTTGATTTTGAGTAATTTGAATATTGATGCATCCTTGAATAGGTTCATAGGAAATTAAATCCATTAGAAATCTCAAAATATCCAATAAGAAATTCTAGAAGCTTCTCATGTAGTCATATTTGAAGACTCGATCTTCCTATTTTTATTTTATAATGATTTGGTAATTTAGGGATCCATGAGTTTTAACTGGGTTTGAAGTACCTTTATGTAAATGGATTGAAGACTGGATGTAACCTTATGTAATATTATTGACCAAATATTGAGGGCTTTTAGAGGACCTTTCCATAGTCATACAGAACACTGTATTACCTTATTGAAACCTTTACCTAACTTTTACACAGATGATGTGATTCTGATATACCATGATCCAATTCAAAATTTATCCTACATCACTTGAAACAACCTTTTCAATCCTATATTCCTTCAACTTTAGTCATACATCATCCAAACCAAGTGGACAATTTTCCTCAATTTCTCTTCCACGTCATGGTTTTATTCCACAATGATTGTCTTTGTTGAAAGGTTATTTAAGAAAACTAAGTCTCTTCATCATATTCAATGAAGCTTGATATTTGATACTGGTACAACATGGCTATAATATTCCTTCATCAATTGGTTGACATATTCTAGAAGACTCATAGGAGTGGCTCAGTCTAAGTTGAACATGTCATGTTTTTTCCCTCCTCTCAACCTATCTTGGAACTACAACAAATATGTTCTATGCTCCGATTTTCATTGGAGAAATTCCTCTAATAGGTTGAATACACCACACTATGAATTCATAGACACAGCATCAGGGGTCTCAAACCACCATATCATTCATAAAAAGATCCTAGAAACAAGATACAATGAGAATATTTTGAGATGTCTCATTGAATTAGGTTACCATTTGTCTTGAAATTTTTACCTTCTCAAATGAATTGGAACCCCTTTGTCATCTGGTTATGATACTTCTTCAAATCAAAGACCAGGGTCGAACTTCTTCTTAGCTTCCAACATTCATGTTCTTGAATGAATCTCTATTCTTTCACCGTCAATATTGATTGATTTTCATTATAGTAAGTACGAGATACATCTTGAGGGTGAGTTTACATACAATTAGTTCTGATCTATATTCATTCAGTAAGCCTCATATAGATTCAAGATTGCTGAAAACCATTTTCAATGGTATAATCAATCATAAATTGAATCATATGGAAACTTGAAGTTAGGTTGAGGTTGGTTATTCTTTCCCTTATGGGGAGTTCTTCTCCTCATGTTACTTATGTCACTGTGATGCTTCATATAGTTTGTTTCACAGCATTCCTACTATCAGTCATGGATTCCCTCCATAACCAGTCTATCAATACACTTGTAGTACCTTTTTGTGTGGTTGGTACTCACGGTTGGTTGGGTTCCTAAAAAAATGACCAGTTAAATAACCATATCCATTATGCAGTTACATTGAAAATTAGGCATGGTCACTTAACCTTCCACAAATATTCCATTAACCAGAAAATTTATCCTTAAGGTAAGTTGGAATGATTAGTTTACAGACTGTGAGTCTTCTTTTACAACAAAAAATAAAAATGTAATTTTTTATTCATAAAAAATGCTAATAAAATTACAGAAAAATAAGATCAAAAGATCAATTTTTTTTATAGAAATTGAAAATGAGATCTGGAGAAAAAAGTTCTAATTAAAATCATTTGAATTGATAAAAGTTTACAATTTTTTAGAAAGATGGAGGTAGGGCCTGTTTTATTAAAATAATGTAAAAGATAGTAGCCGAGAAGATTATAGAAAAACAAGGAAAAACCCATATTAGTAACTACTTACCAATATTTTTCAATATTCGTGCACTTACCCTCATTTATTCTTCGTGAAGGGAGTTCTAGTCAACCCTTCCACGATCGTGCCCCTAGCCTCTCGATCAATCCCTACTTAAAGGAAGAGATTGAAGCCTTTTGTAAAGCGTCTCTGCATCAGTGCTTTCAGAATCAGAGTTATCCTCTTTTCATTCCTCGTATTTGTCACGAGAAGTGTCTCTTTTAATAGGCATCAACATTCCCTCAAGGGTCATTGCTTCAGTTGGGTCCACAATCTCCTGGTTATTTTTCTCATTTGGAGAGATCAGTGTTGAATCCTGTATCTCAATGTTACCTATATTCTTCTCAAATAAAGAGGCAACGTTACCTACAATCGATTTCTCAACCACCATTGGAGTGGAAACCGAGGATTTTTTCTTTTTTAGGAAACCATATAAATTCCTTCACTATCCAATGTAGGATTTGAATATTTAGAAAAGAATATAGAGTCATATTCTAAGCTATTATTACCTTTTCAGTTACCTACAACAACCATCCTTTTCTTTGAGAGATAGTGATCCACCTCTAACTAGACTCCTTCTTCATTCACATGACTAGACATTAAGTCATCATCTTTATAATATGAACAAGATTGAGTATGATACAATGTTTCACCTTTTCCTGTATTACAAGAATCGGTGATTTGAACATTTTATTCTTTGAAAAAGATAGAATCTCAAGATTTCGTCTTGTTTTCAGAGGTGGAGGCATTTTGTTGGTCTCCCATTTCAAGAACAACACCTTGCACCTCTATCTTCTATTCAATTACTAGTCTATCATCACTTTACAAGGTTCTTTACAATCCACATGATTCTAAAACTGAGGAAGGATATCATCTTTCCAAGAAGGATTTTTTCTCTTTTTTGAGACACTTACTCATGTAATGGACACATAAAGCACAGAAGCTGCAAATGATAGAGCGCATAAAGGTAGATGATTCATGAGCAATAAAATTGAATTACTTAGAGAATATGGGCATTTTTTCATAAATTATCTTTATCTAAATAATATCAGCATAAGTTGTAAGCATTAACTTTTCAAAAAGAGTAAACCCCAGTTCAACCTCAACTAATAATCTGGAAAAGTACCCAAAATGAGCTACTTAAATTTGCTTGTCAATTTTGACCAGGATACCGATTGATAGGGAAATAGCATAAAAACGTTTAGGGTGATATAGAATCCAATTTAAACCATAAACCCATAATTAGATTTGTGTAGTGGGGTTACCGAACTCAAAGGGATTGAATTTTTTTATCCCATTCACGCAAATAAATAATCTTAGGTTTGAGCGCTATTGAACTAAAGCCCTAGGATGAGACTTTTAATTATTCTAAAGGGAAGAGCATATGGAAATATCTTTGTCCTAGAGATACATACTCTTGGACGAAAAAACCGAAATTGAATAAATCCATGCCTTGAGATTATCCACTTTTAGAGGTTGAGAACCTTTAAGCAGAAATAAGTGAGCAATAATTGAGAACTCACCCATTTTGATTCGGTCTGATATTGCATCAGGATCAGATTTGATATGTGAAATACTCCCTTTTCTTTGAATGGAAGGATCAATTAATCCTTTTAAGCTTGAAAAAGAATGATTAATTGAAGAACCTTCATCCCGAACACCATGGTTGCGGATCTCTGGAGCAGTTTCTTGAGGCACCTCTGCCCCATCAGCCCTTGTGGTAAGATCCGCAGCTTCAACAGAACAACTATGCCCATCCTCATGTTGCAATACAAGACTTTAAGGTGCATTAGTAGAAACCCTTGTGGTTCGAACCATAATATCATCAAAAAGACTCTTCCCATATTCACATTGAGGTCCCAGTCTCTTGGATGCATCACGCAAAATCGACATCGAAGCCACTCGCTTCCCATCTACAACTCCCGCTCATTGAGAATCACTCCTCACAAGAAAAGAATGATTGGAAGAAACTCTAATAGCCATTAGGACCTCACACTGCTCTTCCCAAGTCCAATATGAGGAGATTTAAACCCTTGAGGTTCATCCCATAATTCCAATAGGTAGACTTCATACATCATCACGCCGAGATCTAAATCTCTCGGACGCATCACGCAAAGCTGACGTCGAGACTGCTCTCCCCCATCCCCAACTCCTATTCATCAAGAACCATTCCTCATAGGTGGAATGTTCTTGGAAAAAACCACAGGAAGTGCTGAAACCTCACACTACTCAGCCCTAGTCCCATCCAAGTGATTTAAAATTTCATTAAGCTTTAATTAATTAATAAACAGATTATTAGGGAAAAAATTGAATAAATATTTAATTCATGGAACCCAAATATAATACAACACAAAACATAATTTTTAATAGAAAAAAACATAATTATTATAATTAAATTAACTTTCAAACTCCAATAAAAAATAAATGAAAACAATAACTAAGGAATTTAAAGACACACTTAACATTAAATACACAATAAAAACACCCAAAATGATGTGAAAAATACATCAAATAAATGTCAAAAAAAATCAAATTACACTAAGACTTTTATTATCCTCAATAAATCAATTAGGAAAGCTCATTTATTTTAAATTAATCTCAAAACTAAAAATCATAGTGCTGATATGTTTTGATATTATAAATGATTTTACCTCATGGGCTATCTTGAGTACAAAAAAAAAAGAGAGCTCCCTCTTCAAATAATGTGTTGTAAAATAAAGAGTGGTTACTATATTAAAAAAATGATTGAATTTGAATTTTTTGACTTAAATTAAACTGACATCAATATGAATTATACTGGGACTTCCAAAATTTTCTTTACCACCATGTGAATAGACACACGAAAATTAACAGTGCTGTATAATTAGACACATTACTGGATGAGTAAAAATAAAATAAATATTAGGAAAACATAATTAACTCATTATATAATTGAAGGGAAATTATAATAAAGTATAAAAAATATAAGTTCAACCTGTAGTAGTATTTTTGATTCATATCCCATTAAAAGTCATATCTTACATGTTTAAATTCATCTTTAAAATTTTAAAACTCAATTATAATTTTATAAAATTATCCCAAAGTTGATAAAAAACAAATAATTTCAAGAGGTTAAGAAAAATGATTAATTCAATCACAACTAATAAGTATTAAATTAAATCTCTTCAAAGGTTGGATAAAAAAACTTCAAATTTTAAGAAGAAATTTAGACCACTGAAAATTACTAAGAAACTCTTTAAAAAATTTCATTTTTTATAATTTTTCTAAAAAATTAAGGGGACTTTGATGGGTTATTAGTGAACTATAGTATAACACAATTAAGAACCCTCCCCCACATATAAAACCCATCAATGTTCCCATTTTTTAGTTCATGGTGGGAGGAACATGTAAATATTGTTTAAAGTTCCTAATAGATTTAGCAATTCAGTAGTTAAAAAATCATTCAATAAAAGTTTATAAGAAGTTTAATCAAAATGTTATCACCTATTCTAGTGATGTTTAAAAAACAGATTTTCTATAGGAATATAATTTTCCATAATGAAAATTCAAATATATTTTCAAATTATCTCATGTATAATAGCATGATGAGAAATTATTACACATCAAACATAGACTTAAATTCAATGATATTCTATAGAGTAAGTAAAAAAAATATTTTTCTATGTAAGAATAATGCATAGAACTAAAAATAATAATTCCCCTAATATAGAAGCTCAATTTTTCTTTGAATATAATTTAACTCACCCACTTTCCCCTCTAAAGTATGTTCATTTACTTGATCAAATTTAAGATCCTAGAAAAGAAAAAAAATTAATATCAAATTAAAAAAAATTCAATAAAATACAACTAGAAAATAAAATAATTAAGGGGGGTTGATCCAAGTTTCTTCAGTATGTAGATTTTCTTGATCCTCAGGGATTAAGAAGGTTCTACTCCACTTAGTCTACAACAACTAAATAACTAATTTATGGATTTTCATGGTGAAAAAAGGAATATCAAAATCTTCAAAATTGTACCAGTTTATTAACTATAAAAAACAAAGAAACACGAAATACTAACACTGTAAGTAGTTATTTCCACCCCTACACTTATTATGTAAAATAAAAATTAGAAAAAAATATACAACCAATAAAACATATTGGTATTAATCTTCTATAATAAGGAACTACTCGCCTAAAGGTTCCTTAGTCTCTTCACTAAATAGCATAAGCCTATGTCCGTTTATAGAGAGTAGAACAACCTTACCAAGATTTTTATTCTGTACAAAACCAAATGGTAAAACATAATTCATAACAAAAGTAATATCATATATGAAACAAAAATTTACCTAGGATAATCTTAATCTTGGAGTTGTATAGTATCAATTTATCTCTATTATATAATTCCATGTTCAAAATCAATTTTTTCATGAAAAAACATTGTTTTCTATTGAAAAATTCTTTCATTTTCATAGAAACTATTCTTGTTTTAATTTAATTATTATAAACAAAACTTCTTGTCTTTTATAGTGTGAAATATATTCAAAATAAAAGACATGATAACCCAAAAGTCCTATTCTAAAACTATAAAAGAAGATTTTAGGATATACCAAAGACTCTTTTGTATGGTGAAAACCCTATTAGAGTTTTATAGATTTCCCTTTTATTCTTACAATGCATCTTCAATACATAAAATTCAATATTTTCTATTTAGGTTAACTGTTTTCACTAGAATATTCTTAATATATCTATTTCAAACCTTATACATAATATTTTTTGATGATAATATAGTGTATTAACTTTTTAATATACCCCATATATTTTTAGAAAGTCTTCTAATATCCAATTACCAAAATGTGTTGTCGGGTTTGTAAGAATAAACATTGGTTGGCTAAATATATAGAAAATATTACACTTGAAAAAATGATACACCACTCTTGAATCATCAGAACTGGTTGGTAAAACTTTAATCCAATTGGAATAATAGTCAACAATAAGAAGGATGTAAGAATATCAAAAGCAAATCAGAAAAGGGCCCATAAAATACATCCCCCAAACATTAAAGACACCACAAAATAACAATGGTTAAATTGGCATCTCATGTCTTTGAGAGATGTTCCATTTGAATTTAAAATATTTACAAGTCCTAAAAAAACCTTGTGAATCTCTAAATATATTAATATAAAATAAACTTGAATATAATACTTTCCTAGTAGTATGATATTTGACAAAGTGGCCTCCATAGCTCGAACTATGAAAGAATTTCATCACTAAATAAATATAAAAATTTAGGATACATCATCAAATAATTTGACAACTTCTAAAATTCTATATTTAATTATCATAATAGACATATTTTATTGATTAACTAATAAATTTATTGAGCTATTACTTGTAAAATTAGTGAGGAACAACATCAAAAGCTAAGTAATTCACTATGTCTGAAAACCATAGTCTCTTATCTACAGTACCATAATACAATCTCCTAAGGAAAAAACTCTTCCAGTGGGTCTAAAAAATGTTTAATCATAAAAAAACATATTATTATTACTACTTAAATGATAAACTATAATTCTGCTAATATATTTTTTATCTTTAATATCTATATTAAATTCTTAAAGTAACAAGATATATCTAACCAGTATTGGTTTTTATTATTTCTTCATCATGAGACATCTTATAGAATAATGGTTACTAGAAACCACAACATTAGAACCTAAAAGATAGAATATAACCTTATCAAGGGGAAAATGGATACCAATTCCTTCTCTATTGTGAAGTAATTTTAATGAGCATCACCTAGAGTTCTAGAAGCATACAAAATGATATGTGACTTCTTTTCTATTCTTTCTTGTAGAACATACACTAAATAGAATTTTAAATCATCAATCATAAATTCGATATAAATTCCCAATAATGTGGTTGAAATATTGATGGGGGATTCCCTACACATCATATCAAATAAAAAAGGCAACATATTTATATAGAAGTCTTGTGAAAGGTATATAAATATTGATAAAGTCTTTTATAAAACACTTATAAAATATAGCATGGCTAAAAAAGATCTAATATCCTTCATAGTTTTAGGAAAATACATTGAAAAGATAATGTAAACCTTGGACTAATATAATTTAATTCCATTTCTAGACACTTTATGACCATGAAATTCTTTTCATTCGATAATGGAATTTTATTCCTCAAAGTACAGAAAAAGGTTATTTTTAATGAAAACTCTAAGATCATCCTCGAATCTTCTTAGATAGCTTTCAAAAGACAACTCATAAATTGTAAAATAATATATAAACACCTGCATACATTCCTCAAGAAATTTTAAAAAATGAAAAGAATTCATATTTTGAAGGTGGAAGGGGCATTACATAGTATAAAAGGAATTCCCATATTGGAAAAGTAATAAAAGGACATGTAAAAGTAACTTTAATTTGGTCTTATAGAAGATTATAAATATAGAAATATTCAAAAAACCATCTTGGAAGAAATAATGAGACTGACCAAATAACCTTTAAGGGTTTTGATCAAACAAAGGCATGGTAAAGTTGTTTTCCTTGTCCACTAGGATGAGCCTCTTCTAATCAATTAATACCCTCTATTTTTTGGAAACCCAATAGGAATTAATTCTATAAATTCATTATTGAAAATTTTTAACCCAAAATTTTTAGGAAAAATCTAGATTGGGCTTACCCGTAGACTATAATAAATGAGGTAAATTATACCAGCAACTAGAAAGGTAGTCACATCCTTTTTAACAACCCCTAAAATGGTAGGATTCAATCTCATTTGGGAATGTTTAACTTGTTGTAATTATACTTTAGAAGTGTCCTATGTATAAATACCTAAAGGACAATCCCTAGCAATTCATATAAATACCATCCTATGACCTTTATATTATCCTTAAGGACGTATAAAATATAGTTATATTGATCATTGGAAAACCTAATAAATTTCATAATAAAGAATTTCTATTCATATCCCAAGAAGGAATTTTTTAAATTTTTAGGCAAGGCTTTAATTTCAAGTGTAGATGAGATGTCATCTTTAAACAAAATAGGTTCTATGGGTTCTTTCAGTTGAATTCTATCTTCTCAATCATTATACATCATAGAAGTTTTATAAAACTCTAAAGCATCATTGTAATTACTCTCAGAAAATGAGCCTGTGTCAACCTTTAATCAAATTTTAGATTTAAGTGAAAAAGAGGTTAATCTTTAATGGAAATTTGAGCAGATTCTAAATTTAAAATGGTATAATCATAGGAAAAATTTTCACAGAAATAAAAAATTTCCAAAATTTTGTTAAGTTGAGTAAAATTTAAATTATTTTTATCCATTTCAGGTTTATGTTCACATAGTAAATCATAATTTACAGCAACCTTTATGTTTCAAAAATCTAAGAAAAATCGTCATCCATATCAATATAATTTCCAACAAAAACCTTATAAGTTTCACTATTTTCATTTTAATAAATTTTTAAACAACATGAAATTTATTTACATTAGACTTTGTTTGAAAATAATTATCCATTTATTGTATTTCAATTTATAAAGGCATAACATCAAAAAAGAGTAAATTTTCTAAAAAATTCATAGGCTAGTTATGTTAAATAAAATTAGGAAAAAAACTCTATAGAAAAGTAATCGACCATATTAACTTGTTGTGTAAAATGATTTTCCACAGAGTGTCTCATTGATTCAAAGATACAATAATTTACCATCAATACTCTAGACTCAAATTATAATGTTCCATTTAGAACATTTATTATTTCCTTATTAGTTTCTAAAACTTTTCTCCATAATATCAAAGTTTTGTGGTTACTAACTATTAAAAATTCCATATCTAACACATAAAATTAATTAGGGAAAACAAGATCATTTACCCTTATGAATACATCCTCTATGACTTTATCTAGATTTGCTAAACATCTATTAGACAACTAGATAACAACTCCATACTTGTTGATCTCTTCAACCTACATTGATAAAAATATAGAATAAGGGATAAAATTTATGGAGGCTCATAAATCTAATATAAAATCATTATATTGATGTTTTATAATAACACAAGGAATAGAAAATGTACCTGGTTCTTTGAATTTAATAGGTATAGAATACTGGATTATAGAGGAAACATTCATCCCCAACATGAATTTATCACCTCCCTTTAAATTCCATTTAAGAGTACACATTTCATTAAGAATTTATCATATCTAGGGATTTGTTTCATAACATATAGAAAGGGAATATTAACTTGGACATTCACATAAGTTTAAAGATATTTTTTTCCATTATAGTTTCAACATTGTTTTTAATAGGAGGACAACCTATAGGGTAGGGTGGGGGCTCTCTAAACATTTTTAGGTCATCATTAACTTTGTAACAACCTTTTTAGTTCTTAATAAAATTTATAAAATACATCTGAGTAATTTCATGTATGATATATTCCTTTTTTTTATTTTTCTTATTTTCCTCTCTTATGGATAGTAGGTTCACAAACAGATTCAATAGGTTCAAGAACTATCCCAACAAGTTGTTTTTTGAATTATTAATTCAGTTTTCCATTTTTTTCAAAAGTGGGACTATCCTTTTGTAGGTTCTTGTTCATTGAGTCCATCTTTTGAATTTTGAATTTTAGTTCCACTTCTTAGAATAATGGAACAAACATTCTTTCTTCCTCTTTGGTTTACATTAGCCTGTGATGAAAAAATACCACTTAGTTGATTCTTGAGACCACTAATATTGGTTTCCATTTAACCCATATATGTTACTATATTCTATAATAGAATTTGTTTTTATTGATAAATGTATTGTTATTTCATAAAAGTTTCTTCAAGAGGTGACTAATTATTTTTATTATTCTACAATATTTAGTTATATTGATTTTGGAAGGATGTGAAATTCATTCTAGTTTTATTACCTAATTAGTCCTGATTATACTTAGGATACTGATTGATGTTTATTTGGTTATAAATACCTATTATGTAATTTTTTTTCCTAAAATTATAATTATGTTTGTAATTCATCCCATGATTGAAATTATGGATGGGTTGAAAAGTCTTTTATTGTCTATTCTGATCGGAAAATTAACTATTTGGTTTATTATGGAAAGGCATTCAAGGGAATATTCCAATATAGTATTAAGGAGTTTCTTTTAATTTTGGAAGCTGATCATTGAAAATTTATTAAGAATATTAAATTGCACAATGCAGATGGATTGGAAAAAATAGTTCAATTTCATCTTTTTAAGGGATAAAATTAGATAACAATTGTCTCATGATATTAGTGAGATCACTCAATTGACACTCAATTCAATAATTCTTAGAATTGTATGTAGACACCTCCTTGTCTAGTTGGACAATAATTAACCCCTAGTACCAAGTTTTTGTGAATGTTGGGATAAATTAGGTATGATATTTCCATCATCAATTGGAGTCTTGTTCACTATATCACCTCAAGAAGCAACATCTATCATTATCATATCCATAAAGAGTATAACTTCATTAAAATATTGGATTAAGAGCTGATCAGAAATTTGGTGGCAAGGGAAGTTAGAACAAAAATTATTAAACCCATCCCAATATTCATGTAGACTCTCCCCTTACAACTGTAAAGTCCTACTAATACCTATTCTAAGTGAGGTTGTCCTAGAGGCTGGGAAATTGTTTTCTAAGAAAATATTTTTTCACTGGTTTTAATTCCGTATATAAGTGGATTTATATTAGTAAAACCACTCCTTATCCACCCTATCTAAGGAAAAATGAAATTCCCTCATCTTAATCTGATCATATCTAACTCTCTTAGGTTTCATAGTGAAGCATACCATGTAGAATGATTATAGGTTCTTATGTGGTTCCTCACCTGATGATCCTTAAAATTTTGGTAAATGGTAAATAAATCTTGATATAAGATCAAATACAAGTTATATCTCAAGTTATCTTAGATAGTTTTGTTGTTTTTCAAATTTAAGAGCATCTAGCTTCTATAATGTTATTTATTCATCCATTATTTTTTTGGAACCAAGGATGTTCTTTGCTAAATGTAATATGGTTTGTGTTTGTTTTAAATCCTCAAATGGATGATCAAGGATATTTCTAGTAAAGGTATCATACAGTACAAGCTATAAGAAGTATTGAAGGTGGCACAATTGCCTAGTGTATGCCAACTTTTTGGGCCTCAAAATTGGGAGTTTGATGTTGTAAAATAAAGATTTTTTATATAAGAGTGAATGGTATGTAAAAACATAAAAAAATCGGCAAAATAAGGGATCCACATACCTCGGAACATGGAATACATACCATGTTTTGGGAATGGTTTGTGGTTGCTACCGGGTAGTGGGAACGGTACGCGGAGCAGTGCGTAGAACCGAAAACGGTTTGTAGTGTAGGTTCACGGTGAAGGTGTGTGGTATGAGAAATGCTGAAGGTTGGCGGGATTTCTGTGGTTCACGAAATAGGATAGGTACAGAGTGGATGATAATAGTATATGGATGGAGTTTTGTATATAGTGAAGATTGTCCAACATTGAAAATTTTGGTAAATCAGATTAGCGAAATTTTCAGAGTTATGTGTCTATATAAGAGTAGTAATCCCCTTAATTAGTGAGTTGGATTGGAGATTAAAATTTCAGGAATAAATCTAATAAAGTTTTAATTGGTTCATGGAGGAGAAGACAATACGTATAAAGAACCATATATATAAGGAAAATAGTCCACATAATGAAGTGCAGTTCATGGAGAATGTTATCATAGTACGCAGTGGAGCATGGTAGCACATGGAACTGAGTGGTACGTAGAGAAGCTGAGTAGTATGAGGAGTAAGTTAGTACATGGGGTAGGTAAGTTATTATAGGTGTTGGAAGGTATGTGTAAATAGCAGTGGTACACGGGGGAGGTGGTTTGCAAGCTATACCCGAAATATAGTACGGGAAACACCCAAGGAAGAATGAAAATTTACCAAATCAGTTTGTGAAATTAATTTCTATAACCTATTAATGTATGATAAAATAAATTACATATATGGGTGATTATGGACTTTAAAAGAGAATCCATTTATAGTTGATGATTCATGATTTAATGCTCAACAATTTAAGTGACCTTCAAGTCGATAAACTGAGTGAAGATTCTTCCAACACAGTGATAAAAGGGGAGTCAGCGTAAGTGATCCGAGGGACATAGTGTGCTTTACCTAAAACCTTATAAAGGTAGTGTTCCTAGGATATAGTGACTATGTCCAAACTCTTATAATCCAAAAATTATGAATATTAGTAGTTTTTGGTATGACCGACACACTTTTGGAATATGATCCTTGGATGCAACCCTTAGTGGTGAACCAAGTAAAATTACAGTGACGTTGTTTTTCATGTGATTGTTTGTTTTATTATCTTCCTCTTCAGACAGGTTTAACATGTTCCTACCAACATGGGAATAAGATCCATCAAGTTTAGAAGAAAAATCAGACACACTGATTCACCCCTCCCCTATCAGGGTTTTCTAGGGTCCTTTAAGTGGTATCATAGGGTAAAGGTTTCTGGTGATGAATCAGTCTTCTACTATCATGGAGAATCCAATCAATGTTAGGGGATTTCCCCTCTTTGATGGAATTAATTTTCAGCTATGGAAAAACAATATGATATCACACCTAAGTTCTATTGGAATGGAATTCTTATTTTCTACTACACAAGGAATATATTTCACTCATCCTACAAGACTATCAATGTTGGATACAAATAGTAAATTGCTTGATTCTGATGCAAAAGCCCAGAATTCTCTCACTAAACCCCTTTCTGATCATATTTATCTAAAGGTAATGAGTTGCGCATCTTCCAATTAAATGTGGGATAAATTAGATAATATTTATGAAGGATATATAAAATTAAAGGAGGAAAAAATTCAGTTACTACACAACATTTTTGATGATCTAAAGATGCACCTTGATGAGAATACAGATTCCTTTTTCAATCTAATTATTCAAGTTGTAGGAGAAATCTGAGGTTTGTGTGAATAAATCTCATACATTGACATAGTAAAGAATATCTTGAGAATAATTCCACCCCTTTACAATGCAAAGGTGTCAGCTATTGAGGAAAGAGTTCTCTTAAAACTATCAATGGATAATATACTAATAAATATATTGTCATATAAAATGAGAATCAATCTAGAAGAAGCTATAACTCATGTGATAAAGGAAATTTCATTCAAATCCATGGAAAATCTAAAAGTTTCAGGAGATAGCGGTGATGGAGATGATGAAGAAAACAAAAATTCTTCTCTTATTTTCAAGAATATCAAGAAGGGAACAAGGAAATCTAAAGGCAATCTACGTTTGTATTTTTTTTGATGTGGAAGAGTTGGTCACATTACCTCTCAGTGCTCAAGAAAATTTTATGATGAAGAGAGTGAAGTTAAAAACATAGAGAAGCCTAAAAAAATATTCTTCAAAAATAAAAACTTTAAATTTGAAAAGAAAGTATAGAATAAGATTTTTGTATGTAAGGATGAATATGATGATAATGAATTCTGTGAGGAAAAAGAACCAAAATTTAAGACTAGAAACCATGCCTCAATGATGGATACCATTGAAAAGTTAGAACCATTGACATATAAATATAGAGATAAGAAATTGACTAATAATTTCAATCCCAAGTTTCAACTTAAGGATGATTTTATTAAGATTGAGAATAAATCTAAGATATTAAATAGGTAGAAAGAAATGGTGGAGGAATCATTAGAATATATTGATCAACTAGAAGTAAAAATTGATTGACTGGAAGATACGGTGAAAGTAAAATCATCAATACTTTAAAGCATTGATGATATTATGGAACTAAAACTCTGAGTTGAAGAACAAGAAAACGGACATCAATGATATTACCTCAATACTATTGGAGAAGTCCAAAACCATTGAGGGACTCAAAGAATAAGTTGTTACTATGAGAAGTAAACTCGAAGGTGAATCAATTTCACAATAAGAAAAGAATAAAATACAATTTGGAAGGTTCTCAGATGATGAGTTTCTCGAGATAGTAAAATGTGTTTCTAATGGAGTTTAAAATATCTCGAGTGATCAAAGACCTGCATGCATGGGAAATAGTGGAATTGGTTGTGATACTGAAATGTTAAATGCTATAAATAAAGTGAACCAGAATAAAGGCAAGCTGAAAGGTGATCATGTTGAAAATCCATGAGAAGTTCTAAAAAAGAAACCCTTAAATTAAATTGAAAGTAGAACTAAAAATTATCCTTGAGTTTTCAGAAGTTATAGGCATCCAAATATTTTCCCAAGGAAGAAGACATGAGGAGAAATAGAAGTGAGAAGACATTTCCTTTCATGAAGTGTCAAATTTGTGTTTATCTGGGCCATACCATGTGATACTACGAAGAAGAAAGGAACTACATGAATGGGGAAGAGTTAATAGTTCAACAAAGAAGAAAATATTCATATCCTACTTCTTATAGAAGAAATAATATCAATGGATATTGTTTTCACTATTCTAACTTTTTCCATAAGGTTGTGTATTGAAGGCAGAGGTATGATAGGAAAAATTCTTTCAATGCTTAGAGATGAGTCAATACCCGTCAACCAGGCGATGTTTCTATTTCAAACAGGTTTTCTCCTTTGGAAAAATAATTTAAATATAAAGAACCCATGTACACAGAAGTGATATTTGAAAGGACATCTGTAACACCCCAGGTAAATAAAGAATATGAAATTTTCATATTTATCCATATTTTTGAATAAAATATTAATATGTATTTAAAGGGGACGCTCTGCTCGATGGCTTACCCAACACGCAACTACGAGTTTCTTGGGAATTTTAAGTTGCACTCTAATAATAAAATAATATTATTTTAAATGGTAGTTAACATGTAGCCGTTGTATTGGAGGGAATGGATAGAAATAACTAAAATATTATTATATATGTTTTTAAATGTTTTTACATTTATCCAATAAAAGATAAAGGCTTAAAATATGGAAAGAATTCAATTTTAGGCGTATATGCCCTAGTTTTCACTAATGGTTCACTTATCGCCTTTTGATGGCGAACCGTCATTAAATATAGTTTTGTCCACTCTTATAAATTCTATTGGACCAAATAAAACTCTTCTTATGAATTGGGACATCAAAATTTACTTTGTGTAAATTTTTGGTATCTTTCCGATAAAGTTCATTTTTTTAATGAATAGTGTAAAATGTTGTATTTTAATTCAAAATCTCTTTTTAATATAATTTATTTATATGATTAGATTATATTTTGAATTTGTTTTAAAGTGAAATTAGAATATATTTTTACTATTAAATCCAATAGTGGTCATTGGAATAAATTTCAGTTTGAAATCAGACTTAAACTAGTGTCAATCTTTTGATACTTATTGTTTCATAAAAACACGCTATTTGCTCTGACAACGGGAATTAATTATTAAATTAATTAATGTGACTTATATGTTTTTAATTTTGTAAAATAGACTTCATTTTTTAATTCATAATATCAAATATATCTTAGGGTAAATTTTTGGGATTTTTCTGAAAAACTTCAATTTTTGATGAATAGTGAAACCACTAAGTGGTACTTATAAAAACTGATTTTTCCGTTTAAATGAAATTTTGCCATATTTTTGTTTTTAATTTAAAAAATCAGACATACATGGTTGTAATTAACAAGTAAAATGTGGTTCAATGGGATAAAAATAATTTTTTGGTGAATAGTAAATTATTAAGTTTTTAATCACGATTAGAGGTAATTAGTGTAGTTTATGGTAAGAATAATGTTTTAATAAAATGAAATGACCTAGACACATGTCCTACCCACATTGGATGTGTCATGGCCGTCCAAGAAAATCCATGGGTCAACTTGGGTACCCCATGGAGCCACTTTGGTTGGGAAATGACATAAATATCTTTTTATTTAATGTTAAAGTAAAAATGACACAAACATGAAATGTTTTACTAAAACAATTTTTAGATGGGGTTATACAAGTCATATTTTTGACTATAAATAGTAATTGTAAAGATAAAAAGATTTCATACATCATAGTATTTTTTTTACAATTTTTAGACATTAAATAAATTAAATTATTTATGACATCATGATGATGCAGCGATGACCTCATTATTTAACGATTTAAATAAAATGGAAAGATAATGTAATATCTAAGACCTACACATGTCCAAAACCTATTGGATGAGTGTATTTATAACCCTTATCACCTTATCCTAGAAATAAATCAATATGGGACCTTTAAAATCCGAAACTCTTTTGAAAATAAAGTAACATTTTGTAACTTTACAAGAGTGCCCCTCCTCTCCTCTTATAAAAGGCCCCCACCTCTACCTCCTTACCCACACTCCCAAAGACTTTGGATCGGCCAAACCCTACCCATTTTGTCTCTAAACTTCCCTATATTACTCCTTGAAGCCTCACTTTGGGCAGAAGTCTTCCCAAGGAAGCCTTTGAGCTCAAACCAAAGGGAGTTACCCGATTTTAAGGTAATGTCTTCACTTGTGTCCTTTTGTTTTATTTTGCTTCTCCAACCCCCTAAACTCTTTTTATTCATTTATTTTGTAACAAATCCAATATCTTAAATATACTAGGATTTTTTTATAAGAATGATTCGATCTACACTTACACACACCTACATCTAATGGTTAAAGAACATACTGTTTCTGTGGATGGTGAATTTCTGCCTCCCGAAACGATGATTGTTCAACATTCTTCTAACACCTTAAAAGGTGGCCATTAAGATGAAACTATATTTATATATGATATATAATATGTTTATATTTTACTTAAGCTTCTGTATTTTTCATTTATGGCGTACCTTTATGGTTTCCATTATGGGTAAACACGATATCTTCATTTAAGGAAGTGCGGACTACTGCCCCCTCAAAGTGATTTGATTCGTTAATACCATATGTGGTACGTATAAAGGATATATTTAATGATATTATATATGATACCATATTGGAATTAAAATAATATTATTTATCGTTATGTTTTAATTCCATTAAATATGAAGTAGAAATGGAAGTAGCGTTCATGCGTACGTACGGCTTACCGTCTCCATGAACGGTACATTTCATTTCTTATCTCAAAATGTTATGTAATATTATAAGTACATATATATAATGGATATATATGTAATATATTACATCTAAATTATGGATATAATTATGGAATTATAACATATATATCTCTCTCTCATTTTGTTTTAATTCCATTAATATGACAAAAAAATGAAAGTAGCGTTCATGCGTACGTACGGCCTACCGTCTCCATGAACGGTGCTTTTCATTTTTTTATCTCCAAATGATATGGAATAGTATAAAATGAATATTTACTGGATATATATGATATTTTAATCATTAATACTATTCTGGAAATTATTTATTTATAACTACATGGGCAATCTTTTTTCAAACAAGTTCATTCTTGACTCATGTACCAAACATCGGCAAAAACGTCTGATATGAACTAACATTATTAAAAAATTATGATAACATTATAATATGTGATATGAAATGAATAATAATCTCTAAAGGAGGTAATTTGGAAATTATTAATTGACCAAAGTTTATTATTCAGGAATATAAAGAAACAAACAAGACAAGTTGGACTTTAGGTAAGGGATCCTACTCCTCTCTTTCTTTTTAAGTACACTCTTTTATGTCATTCCTTCTAAGATCATATTTATTGTGATTGGGATGTTATTTTATATTACTCTTACTGTAATTTTTATGTTCATATGATGAGAGACCCTATTCTCTCTCATCAATCCATTTTGGATGTTTTGAGTGGCGCCGTTAGGCTGCCGAATTTTCGTAAGAGATCTAACCTCTCTGTTTCTCTTTAAGTACTCTCCTTTATGTCACTTATTTTAAGATCCTCTTTTTTATGATGGGGGATGTTCTTTTATATTAATATTTCTTTACTTTTTATTGTAATGTGATGAGATACCCTATTTGATCTCATCAATCCATTTTTGGAAGTTTTAAGTGGCGTCATTAGGCTGCCGAGTTTTCGTAAGGGATTTTTCATCTCACTTTTATTCCTATGAGTTTTATGCTACATTTGCCACAATTTCATTTGAGTGGTGTATGTACTGACCATTAGTTTACTCATTGTGTAATATTCTTTCATTTATGAGTATTTACATCAATGTTGTATTGTCCTTCTTTCACGGGGCGTATGTTTCGAAAGATACCCATGTCGGTAAGGGAACCTTTCACCCTCCTATTTTTAAAAGACTTATTTTGTTGGGTCTTTTAATTTACATATTGTTATGTTGGGATATGTTCTCATATATCCTTATTGATGTAAATTTTATGTCCAAGTGATGAGATACCCTTTTTTTGATGTGACGCCGTTAGGCTGTCAAGGGAACTTCTTAACCCAATTTTGATTTCTTTGGGTTCAACATGTAGTTATTGATTATGTCATCCTTTGAATATGTGTGAATGACCTTTGATTATTTTACACTTAATATCCACTTATATTTGGTGTATTCGTTTGTCACACATAATTATGTAATTGATTTATTCTTAAACCAAGGATACCGTCTTTGTAAGGGACTTCGTCCCAGTCTCCTTTCATTGAGGCATATTCTGTTTTATACACAACCTTCTTTTATACGGTGTATAAACCCCTTCAACTTTTACGTTTATTCAAAAGCAATCTTTTTTATATGAAGTGTTTATTAAACGACAAAAAGGAATGTTTTTTTTGTACGTATGCGGCGAGAACGACTTCTCCACCGCCGTGACCATTATTTGAGTTTTGGATTCCTCTACAAGCCATACCATCTTTTTAAAAGAAAAATAAATACCATGTTTTACTTTTCTTTTATTTTGGTATTGGAAATGGTTTTCATAATGTATTTATATCAATGTGTTGTATTGATATCTTGTTATTGAAAGGTGGAAATGTTATGTTTCCTTTATGCATGTTTTATGTGATAAGATTATGTTATGGTTCTTGGGCATTGTTATGAAGACGGGTGGTTCCGTGATAAACTAAGGGTGGGTGAGCCCGATATAGCTCTCCAATGCATTGGGTAATGCGAAGGAGTGAAATGTTAAGGTTTCTACGAAGAGATTTAGGGAATATACTGTGATGGGTATTCCAAAACGTAACCAAGAGGGTTACTCCCTACGTAAGAATGTTATGAATGACTCAAGTTACCTTTTATGTCTTATGATTTCTATTATTTATTCATGATTTTATGAGGTATGTTAAAGTGCTTATGTTTTATGGGTAAAGTATGATTTCATTCTTATGTATACATGTACTCATGTTTTTATATCCCTTACTGAGCTTTTTATACTCATCCCATGTTTTTGAAATGTTTTTCACAGGTCAAGGGAAGGTTACATAATGTGATGATAGTGTCAAGGATATGTCAAGAAAGAATCCATGTTTTATTTTAAATATGTTTCCGTTGATGGGAAGAATGAATACTGTCTTTTATGTAATCAATTTGTTTAAATGTGGAATGTAATGCAAGTTTCATGATCTAATTCTCTAAAACTCTAAACCTAAAAGGATCCTCAATGTGTAATCTTGTAATAACTCAAGATTAAGTAAGGTTTAAGGCTGGGGCCTTATAGTTGGTATCAAAGGTCGGTTTAGATAACTTTAGAGGTTAGGGTATTCTTTAAGCATAAGTGACATTACCATAATGGTTAAGATTTCAGAAAGAGTCCTAGTTTTAGATAAAGTGAATGAGTAAGTATATCTTAGTGTTTATCTTCCTCATTAGTACATGATGGTTTTGTTGATATACTCACACTGACCTTTTTGGTTTTAGTAAATGGATGGATCTAGCAGGCACCAAAGTAACAGTGGATGTGAAGGAAACTGTGACAGTTTTTTGAGCAAGCAACTGAATGATATGGGAGCTGCAATGAGAACTCTTGTGATTATCCTCAACCAACTATCTGGAGTCATTATTTACCACCTAAACCTTGGTGATTTCTCTAAGGCACCATATATGCGAGAAAAAAATCCCTACGGAATTACAGGTAATAATCATAAAGGTAAGTGTGTTCAAAAACCTATGTGTCAAATATGTGGAAAGAAACACCTAGGAAAATATTTCAGAGGGACAGAAATATGCTATAGATGTGTAAATGAAGGTCATAAAGGAAGAACCTTCCATGGAAAAAGGAAGCATCCAGTTGACTCGAGGAAAGGGAAAGATGTTCTTTCTGAGGGATCAATTAAATGTTTTAAATGTGGTGTGCATGGTCATTATGAAAACACATGTCCTATGAAGAAGTTTCGTGAATGGGATCACCAAGAGCGTACAAATGTTCATATACCAATACCTAATGCCATTCTGATTGAGGATGAAGAAACTGACAATGACCAATCAAAGGTATGTATTATTTCATGACTATTGTTTTCCTATTTTGGAATCTTAGGATCTGATTCATGATTTTGTTTGTAGGAAAGAGGTATTTCGGAATAAGTTGGAAAGGAATGGTTAATGGATCATGAAGAATGTTTAATGAGTAAGATGTCAACCTATAAGGTCTTCAAGAGTTATGGTGAAATTCTTAAGAGTGTTAAGTCTCTTTTGATGATGGGGTTACATTAGAAGACTTTTTATATTATGTGTAACCCTGATGTTTAATATATGCAAATTTTATTCAAGGAATAGTTATCTTTTCTTTTGTGGACATAGTTATAAAGAACCATTTGGGTTTATATGATCCTTACTTTTGAGGTAATTATGAGTTACTATATGTTATGATTGAAGTGAAAGGCATGAGATAAAATTGAGTTTAAATTATGTTATGGTTATTTTTGATGATTTTATCCATTTTTGCGGAATTATTTGAGAATTATATAGTTTTGTAAAAAGGACAACACGTAGACCGTGTGACTACCCATCGCGTCAGACAAAGCTGTGGGAATCGAACCCACAACCAAAGTGCGACTGGTATTTATCGCCTACCACTGGACTACGTGAAGTCCCTGGTTAGTTTGACTGATTCTTTTTAGTTATATGATTTTATGAATTAAGAGTAAGTTTATTTTGGATTATTTATGAAAATGATTAACCTATCATGGAGTATATGTGATTAGGTTAATTACGTTTCAATACAAGACTTTAGGAGCAACTAATGTTGTTTGGAGATAAATGTTACGATTTAACTTGGAAGACTATGTGACTAAATCCTTCAAATATTTGGGTTTCAATCTTAGTTTGGTTTACTTTGAAGAATTTTATGGAAAAATTGATTATAGAATGGTCCTCGTTGAACTTTCGGTTTTGTTGGACAAATTTTGGATATTAAGAATAGATTTTCTTTTTATAAAGGGTTATACTTTTCTGGATTATCTGATCTTGTACTAACCTTTTTGGTTTTGGTTTTGGTTAAAGTCTAAAGACACGGGAAGTATATAGATCTCTTTTGTGGATTAGGTGACTCTCTAGAAGTTGATTATAGTACTCTTAATGCGAACAAGTCTCCCTAAATACTCGTCATTTGGAAAAAAATATGAGTTTGATTAAGGAATCTAGTAAAAGTTGAAAGTCAACATGATAAGTGATTATGTTTACTTATGAATAAATTCCTCAATAAAAAGTAACTTAAAACAAAAATGTTTTCTATTAACTTTTCCTACTGGGGAATCGAATACCATTTAACCCATCACAAGTTTGTGATTTTCTTATGGTTAACTTTCTCCTAGACATGTTTACTATCACTCTCCCTCAAGAACATGACCCTTTGCTTTTTCTTCCATGTCCATGTTTTTCTACATGGAATCCTAGTATGGGTTAACTCGGGTGACCTCTGTACTTATCTTCCTTTATTTTAAAGTGATTGTTTTACCGACTCTTGTTCCGATGTGGGACTTTCAAGGATGTTTCTAAGCTCAATTTTAAAAATTGCGAGGACACAATTCCCAAAAAGGGGGGAAGGATGTAACACCCCAGGTAATTAAAGAATATGAAATTTTCATATTTATCCATATTTTTGAATAAAATATTAATATGACTTTAAAGGGGACGTTATGCTCGATGGCTTACCCAACACGCAACAACGAGTTTCTTGGGAATCTTACATTGCACTCTAATAATAAAATAATATTATTTTAAATGGTAGTTAACATGTAGCCTTTGTATTGGAGGGAATGGATAGAAATAACTAAAATATGATTATATATGTTTTTAAATGTTTTTACATTTATCCAATAAAAGATAAAGGCTTAAAATACGGAAAGAATTCAATTTTAGGCGTATATGCCCTAGTTTTCACTAAAGGTTCACTTATCGCCTTTTGATGGCGAAACGTCATTAAATATAGTTTTGTTCACTCTTATAAATTCTATTGGACCAAATAAAACTCTTCTTATGAATTGGGACATCAAAATTCACTCTGTGTAAATTTTTCGTATCTTTCCGATAAAGTTCATTTTTTAATGAATAGTGTAAAATGTTGTATTTTAATTCAAAACCTATTTTTAATCTAATTTATTTATATTATTAGATTATCTTTTGAATTGGTTTTAAAGTGAAATTAGAATATATTTTTACCATTAAATCCAATAGTGGTCGTTGGAATTAATTTCACTTTGAAATCAGACTTAAACTAGTGTCAATCTTTTGATACTTATTATTTCATAAAAATACGCTATTTGCTCTGAAAGCGGGAATTAATTATTAAATTAATTAATGTGACTTATATGTTTTGAATTTTGTAAAATAGACTTCATTTTTGAATTCGGAATATCAAATATAGATTTGGGTGAATTTTTGGGATTTTTCTGAAAAACTTCAATTTTTGATGAATAGTGAAACCACTAAGTGGTACTTATAAAAATTGATTTTTCCATTTAAATGAAATTTTGCCATTTTGTGTTTTGAATTTCAAAAATCCGACATACATGGTTGTCATTAAGAAGTAAAATCTGGTTCAATGGGATAAAAATAATTTTTTGGTGAATAGTAACTTATTAAGTTTTTAATCGCGATTAGAGGTAATTAGTGTAGTTTATGGTAAGAATAATGTTTTAATAAAATGAAATGACCTAGACACATGTCCTACCCTCATTGGATGTGTCATGTCCGACCAATACAATCCATGGGTCAACTTGGGTACCCCATGGAGCCACTTTGGTTGGGAAATGACATAAATATCTTTTTATTTAATGTTAAAGTAAAAATGACACAAACATGAGATGTTTTACTAAAAAAATTTTTACATGGGGTTATACAAGTAATATTTTTGACTATAAATAGTCATTGGAAATATAAAACGATTTCATACATCATATTATTTTTTTTACAATTTTTAGACATTAAATAAATTAAATTGTTTATGACATCATGATGACAAAGCAATGACCTCATTATTTAACGATTTAAATAAAATGGAAAGATAATGTAATATCTAAGACCTACACATGTCCAAAACCTACTGGATGAGTGTATTTCGAACCCCTATCACCTTATACTCGAAATACATCAATGTGGGACCTTTAAAATCCGAAACGCTTTTGAAAATAAAGTAACATTTTGAAACTTTACAAGAGTGCCCCTCCTCTCCTCTTATAAAAGGCCCCCACCTCTACCTCCTTACCCACACTCCCAAAGCCTTTGGCTTGGCCAAACCCTGACCATTTTGTCTCTACACTTCCCTATATTACTCCTTGAAGCCTCACTTTGGGTAGAAGTCTTCCCAAGGAAGCCTTTGAGCTCAAACCAATAGGAGTTACCCGATTTTAAGGTAATGTCTTCACCTGTGTCCTTTTGTTTTATTTTGCTTCTCCAACCACCTAAACTATTTTTATTCATTTATTTTGTAAAACATATAGTATATTCAATATACTAGGATGTTTTTATAAGAATTATTCAAGCTACAATTACACACACCTACATTTAATGGTTAAATAACATACTATTTCTGTGGATGGCGAATTTCTGCCTCCCGAAACGATGATTGTTCAACATTCTTCTAACAACTTCAAAGGTGGCCATTAAGATGACACTATATTTATATATTATATCTAATATGTTTATGTTTTACTTAAGCTTCTGTATTTTTCATTTATGGCGTACCTTTATGGTTTCCATTATGTGTAAATGTGATATCTTCATTTAAGGAAGTGCGGACTACTGCCCCCTCAAAGTGATTTGATTCGTTAATACCATATGTAGTACGTATAAAGGATATATTTAATGATATTATATATTATACCATACTGGAATTAAAACACTATTATGTATAATTATGTTTTAATTCCATTAAATATGAAATAGAAATGGAAGTAGCGTTCATGCGTACGTACGGCTTACCGTCTCCATGAACGGTACATTTCATTTCTTATCTCAAAATGTTATGTAATATTATAAGTAAATATATATAATGGATATATATATAATATATTACATATAAATTATGGATATCATTCGGGAATTATAACATATATATATCTCTCTCATTTTTTTTTAATTCCATTAATATGACAAAAAAAATGAAAGTAGCCTTCATGCGTACGTATGGCCTACCGTCTCCATGAACGGTGCTTTTTGTTTTTTTATCTCCAAATGATATGGAATAGTATAAAATGAATATTTACTGGATATATATGATATTTTAATCATTAATACTATTCTGGAAATTATTTACTTATAACTACATGGGCAATCTTTTTTCAAACAAGTTCATTCTTGACTAATGTACCAAACATCGGCAAAAACGTCTGATATGAACTAACATTATTAAAAAATTATGATAAAATTATAATATGTGATATGAAATGAATAATAATATCTAAAGGAGGTACTTAGGAAATTATTAATTGACTAATGTTTATTATTCAGGAATATAAAGAAACGAACAAGACAAGTTGGACTTGAGGTAAGGGATCCTACTCCTCTCTTTCTCTTTAAGTACACTCTTTTATGTCATTCATTCTAAGCTCATCTTTCTTGTGATTGGGATGTTATTTTATATTAATATTACTGTAATTTTTATGTTCATATGATGAGAGACCCTATTTTCTCTCATCAATCCATTTTGGAAGTTTTGAGTGGCGCCGTTAGGCTGCCAAATTTTCGTAAGAGATCTAACCTCTCTCTTTCTCTTTAAGTACTCTCCTTTATGTAACTTATTTTAAGCTCCTCTTTTTTATTATGGGGGATGTTCTTTTATATTCCTCTTGATGTACATTTTATTGTAATGTGATGAGATACCCTATTTGATCTCATCAATCCATTTTTGGAAGTTTTAAGTGGCGCCGTTAGGCTGCCAAGTTTTCGTAAGGGATTTTTCATCTCACTTTTATTCCTGTGAGATTTATGCTACATTTTCCACAATTTCCTTTGAGTGGTGCATGTAATGACCATTATTTTACTAATTGTGTAATATTATTTCATTTATGAGTATTTACATCAATTTTGTATTATCCTTCTTTCACGGGGCGTATGTTTCGAAAGATACCCATGTCGGTAAGGGAACCTTTCACCCTCCTCTTTTTAAAAGACTTCTTTTGTTGGGTATTTTAATTTACATATTGTTATGTTGGGATATGTTATCATATATCCTTATTGATGTAAATTTTATGTCCAAGTGATGAGATGCCCTTTTTTTGATGTGACGCCGTTAGGCTGTCAATGGAACTTCTTAACCCAATTTCGATTTCATTGGGTTCAACATGTAGTTATTGATTATGTCATCCTTTGAATATGTGTGAATGACCTTTGATTATTTTACACTTAATATCCACTTATATTTGGTGTATTCATTTGTCACACATAATTATGTAATTGATTTATCCTTAAACCAAGGATACCGTCTTTGTAAGGGACTTCGTCTCAATCTCCTTTCATTGTGGCATATTCTATTTTATACACAACCTTCTTTTATACGGTGTATAAAACCCTTTGACCTTTAAGTTTATTCAAAAGGAATATTTTTTATACGAAGTGTTTATTAAATGACAAAAGGGAATGTTTTTGTTGTACGTATTCGGTGACAGAAACTTCTCCGCCGCTGTGACCATTATTTGAGTTTCGGCTTCCTCTACAAGCCATACTATCTTTTTAAAAGAAAAATAAATACCATGTTTTACTTTTCTTTTATTTTTGTATTGGAAATGGTTTTCATAATGTATTTATATCAATGTGTTGTATTGATATCTTGTTATTGAAAGGTGTAAATGTTATGTTTCCTTTATGCATGTTTTATGTGATAAGATTATGTTATGGTTCTTGGGAATTGTTATGAAGACGGGTGGTTCCATGAAAAACTAAGGGCGGGTGAGCCCGATATAGCTCTCCAATGCATTGGGTAACGCGAAGGAGTGAAACGTTAAGGTTTCTCCGAAGAGATTTAGGGAATATACTGTGATGGGTATTCCAAAACGTAACCAAGAGGGTTACTACCTACGTAAGAATGTTATGAATGCCTCAAGTTACCTTTTATGTCTTATTATTTCTATGATTTATTCATGATTTTATGAGGTATGTTAAAGTGCTTATATTTTATGGGTAAAGTATGATTTCATTCTTATGTATACATGTACTCATGTTTCCTTTCCATATTTTTATATCCCTTACTGAGCTTTTTATGCTCATCCCAAGTTTTTGAAATGCTTTTCACAGGTCAAGGGAAGGTTACATGATGTGATGATAGTGTCAAGGATGTGTTAAGAAAGAATCCATGTTTTATTTTAAATATGTTTCCGTTGATGGGAAGAATGAATACTGTCTTTTATGTAACCACTTTGTTTAAATGTGGAATGTAATGAAAGTTTCATGATCTAATTCTCTAAAATTCTAAACCTGAAAAGATCCTCAATGTGTAATATTGTAATAACTCAAGATTAATTAAGGTTTAAGGCTGGGGCCTTATAACATCAATGTACTACACTCAATACAATATTTCATGGAAATAAAAGAGGAAAATTGAAAAATCCAATTTTGCAGAAGTATCCCTCAAAGCTACAAATAAAAATAACACCTGGATTATTGATAGTGGATATTCATCCCACATGATGGGTAATGCAGACCTATTAATTAATTTCAAGAAAAATATTGATAGAATTGTGAGGTTCAGTAATGATGGTGCTTTGAGTATAAAAGGTAGTGGAAGTACTCAGCTAGCTAATAGAGAGTTGAATAAAACTGAAGTCCTTTATGTGGATGGTCTGTGTCACAATATACTTAGTGTGAGTCAACTATATGATTCAGTTCTTATTATGACATTCATTCAGAATGGATGTACTGTAAGAGGAAGGTCTGGGAATTTATCTCATGAAAGGATGTATAATTGAAGGCAATTTATATCAGGTTGATAGAAAAGTGAACATTTGATACCTAATAGTTGGACAGGAAAAAAACTTGTGGCATCAGAGATTGGGGAACATCAATAAGAAGTTCATGGAAAAGATATATAAGATGAATATAGTCATGGATATCCCAAATATAAATCATGAACAAGAAAAGACGTGTGATGCTTGCATGTGTGGGAAAATGGTATGAAGTTCCTACCGAACAAAGAATAAAAGAGAATATAATCTCCTTGAACTCATCCATACATACGTATTTGGACTGATAAATGTTTCCGAAACACATGGAGAAAGGTAATTTGTTCTTTTCATAGATGACTATAGTATAATGGCATGTGTGATAATTATACATTGGAAGTGACAAGTGCTTGATTTCATGAAAACCCGTCGATGAATCGTTAAGAATGATACTGGACAAAAGGTCAAAGTCCCAGAGTCTGAAAATAGAGGGAAATAGATGTCCATTGAATTTTAAAATTACCTAGAGAAGCATGGATGCAACATGAGGTGGCTACTGGGAGAACTCCAAAGAAAAATGGAGTTGTTGAGTGCATTAATCGACAAGTAAACAACATGGCCAAAACTATGCTGATTGAGAGTACCATTCCTCTACATTACTGGAAAGAGGAAGCTCAAGATGCAGTGTATATTTAAAACCGAATAGGCCTATATATGGGTGAGACAAAGACACCATATGAATTGTCTCATGGAAGGAATCACTCCTTGAAATGTTTTTGTGTTTTTAGAAGCAAATGTTTCATCTAAAAGAAAGAATGAAATAAAGGGAAGTTTGGTGACAATGAATATGAAAGAATATTTATTGGATACTTATTGAACAACAAATACTACAAGTGTTTCAATTAGATCTTGGGAAGAATTGTGAAATACAGTGATGTTAAGATCATTGAAGAGAAAAATATGAATGCTTAAAGTAATTCTTATACTGATGCGATAGAAGATGAGTAATAATGTGAACATGGAACAAATTCTATTATAGAGGTAGAGGAAGATGTACAAAACTCTTAGGAGTCACATCATGATGTTGATTCAGAATAAGAATCAGAAGAGTAAGACATAAATAGAGAGAATTTGGTTGAACCCCAAAGGAGAAATCGAAGAGCAGAGACTAATCAGTCCAACATTATCAGGGGTCATAATGCACTTACCCAGATGAGGAGAATAGGGAATAATGCTCAATTTTCATTTATATAAGTTTTGTAACCATCCTCATTTGAAGAGGTTTCAATGGATGAGTCATGGGTAAAATCAAAGAATGAAGAGTTTGACCTGATTGATAAAAATCAGACTTGGGAGCTTCTAAAAAGACCCGAAGGTCACAATGTGATTGGTATGAAGTGTATTTTCAAGAAAAAATTTGACAAGCATGGAAATGTGAACATAAATAAGGTGTGATTAGTCAGTAAGGGACATTCAAAAATCGAAGGTGTTGATGTTGAAGAGACATTTTCTCTAGTAGCGAGACTGGAGTCAATCAGAATATATCTTTCCATGGAAATCCAAAGAGGTTATAAAGTGTATCAAATGTACATCAATAAAGCATTTCTAAATAGAGTATTAGAAGAAGAAGTCTATATTAACGAAATCATGGGGTTCTTTCTTGGAAATGATGAACTGAAGGTTTTCAAATTAAAGAAATATCTATATGGCCCGAAACAAGCACCATGAGTGTGGTACTATAGGTTGGAAATTATATGAGAAAGCTTGAGTTTAAAATAGGAGGAGTGGAACACAATCTCTATGTGAAGAATTCTCAAAAGGATCAGTTCATGGTATTGGTATGCATGGATGATATTATTTTTGGTGGAAGCAGGCATGGATCAGTGGATGAATTTTCAAATCACATGAAATAAAAATTTGAAATATCCATGATTGGTGAACTCACATACTTTTTAGGGTTGTGGGTCACTCAGAAGAAGGATTGCACATTCATTTCCCCAGAAAAGTATGTAAGAGATCTGCTAAAAAAATTCAATATGCATGATTCCAAATAAATGACGACTCTGATTGTGGTTGGAACAAAGCTCGGGAGGCATGAGGATGGGGATTCTGTGGATCCCACCATGTATATAAGAATCATTGGAAGCCTACTATACCTGACAGTGACATGACCTGATATTGTATTTGCAACTTTCCTTGCGGCCCTCTTTCAGAGTAATTTGATGTAAAAACATATGGAATTAGTGAAAATAATCATGAGATAAATTCATGGAACATATAATTATGGGATATACTTTGCTGCATGAAGACATAGTGAACTATCTACTTTTTATAATATGGACTGGGCTAGATATGTAGTGGACAGAAATTCCACCAGTGGTGGAGCATTCTATATTGGGATGAAATGCATGGACTAGCTGAGCATGAAATAGGAAAGTCATTTTCTCAGTACTACTGAAGACAAATACATATCTTCTTCCAAGGAGTTCACTTAGTTACTTTGGATGAAACAACAACCGAATGACTTAGGTGAATAGGTGAAACAACCAATGGTGATTTAATGTGAGAACAAGAGAGCAGTTGATATTAATAAGAATATTGTTCTTCATTATCGTATGAAACATATTGAAATCAGATATCACTTCATCACGGAAAAATTTGAACAATGAATGATCAAAATGGACCATGTGAGAATTGATAAGAAATCGATTGACATTATGACCAAGACACTATCAAAGGCTATGTTTGAGAAACATCGGTTGAACCTCGGTGTTCAGCCACCTCCCAGTTCATAATGAGGTTACGAAATTCCCCTCTCTCTAATTTTTTTAACTATGTTAATTTTTTTGTGGAAGTGATGAACGTTTATGGGGGAGATATGATCTAGGGGGAGTTTTGTTTCTGATCTCTACAATTTTCAAATACTGGTCTTTGGGTTTATTGACAATGGGGGAGAAATGGCTAAATTAAATGTGAAAATGTAGAGGATCAAGGGAGAAAACAATTTGGTGTCTGGAGGAAGTAGTTATAGTGTTAATTTAAACAAACAAGAACACAATTTATGTATTTTCTATTGTCTTATACAACAAGCATTTATCAGGTAGACTTAGAGTGTTGGATGAGTCGATTCTTGTGTCTTTGGTTATGATTGTGATTGGTGCTCTATTGAAATTTATCTTCAGATTTCCAGAAATCCCAAAGGGGGATATTTTTGGAACCAACGATGTTTTTTGATAAATTAAATATGGTTTGGGTTTATTTTCAATCCTCTAATGTATGATCATGTAGATTTTAAGAAAAGGGATCATATGGTTGAAGATGTAATTAGTATTGAAGGTGACATAGTTTCTGAGTGTTTGCCAACTTTTTGGGCCTTTAAATCGGGATTTTGATGTTGGAAAATGAAGGGTTTTCACATAGGAGTGAATGGTATGAGAAACGACAAATAAAATTGGAAAAATAAGGTAACCTCATACCATGGAACATGTAATATATACCATGTTCTGGGAATGGTTTGTGGTCGCGTACCTGGAAGCAGGAATTGTACGCAGAGCGGTGCGAAGGACCAAAAATGGTTTGCAGTGGCAGTTTGCGGTGAATGCATGCGGTACGAAGAATCCAGAAGGTTTGAGGGATTGCTGTGGTTTTTAATATAAGAGTGGTACATGGTGGAGGATAATAGTATGTGTATGGAGTTCCGTATATAGTAAATATTTTCCCACATTAAAAATTTGGGTAAATCAGATTAGAAACAATTGTGGAGTTATGTGCCTATATAAGGAGTAGTAATCCCCTTCATTAGGGACTTAGATTAGAGATTAAAATTTTGGGAAGAAATACAGTAAAGTCCAAAGTGGTTTTCAGAGAAGAATACAATACGTAGAGAGAACCATCCACATAAGGAAAAAAGTCTGTAGAAGAAAGTGTAGTTCATTGGGGAAGCTCTCGCAGTATGCGACAGAGCAAGGCAGCACACAGAGCATGGCAGTACATAGAGAAGCTGAGCAGTACGTGGAGTAAGGTAGTATGAGGAGTAAGGTAGGATGTGGAGTAGAGAATTTTACAGAGGATATGTATGATACATGAAAACAATAGTGGTGCACATAGGAGGTGGTCCACAAACCATATCTGGAATATAGTATACTAAACACCCAAGGAATCCTGAAAATTGACCAAATGAGTTTGCAAAATTAATTTTCATAACCTATCAGTGTATGGGAAAATAAATTACATCTATTAGTGATTACAATACTTTAACATAGCATCCATTTATAGTTTAGGATGCATGATTTAATGGTAAACCATTAAAGTGACCTTCATGTTGATAAACTGAGTGAAAATTCTTCCAACGTAGTGAGAAAGGGGGAGTTAGCAAAAGTGATTTGTGGGATGCAGTGTGATATCCATAAAACCGTGTAAAGGTAGTGCCCCTGTGATAGAGCGTATGCACCCAAACTACTACAGTCCACAACTTAAAAATATTATTGGTTTTTGGTATGACTGATACACTATCGGTGTATGCTCCTTGGACGTAGCCCTTAGTGGTGAACCAAGTAAAATTGTTGCGTCATTATTTTTCATGTGATTGTTTATTTTCTGCTCTTCCTCTTTAGAGAAGTTTAACAGGTTTTTACCAACATGGGAATAAGATCCATCAGGTTTAGTAGAAAAATTTTACAGCCTGATTCACCCCTCCACTCTCACGGTGTTCCGGGGTCGTTTATATTTTTCAATTTTTCACATTTTTTATTCTTTGTGAATCTATGTTTGGTGATTTGGGGTTGAGGATTCAGCTTTATCTAAATTTATGATTCCAACGACATATTTTTTTCAATTTTCCTTGACCTGAGATTATATGAATTTTATATTTCAAAATTTTCATAGCCATTATCCATCATACAAACACAATTATGATTATTTTTGGTTTTTGAAAAACAGATCTTTACTTTTTTTAGTTTTTAAGACAATTCTAGGAATCCTCCCTAGAAATGGTACTAATTTAATTTTTTTATTTTCTCAAGTAGATTTAAAATTAACATCAAATTAACTCTTTTTCTGTAGTATAAAAGATCCCAGAGTTGTCTCTAATGAGAATACCTCTATAGAGTCTCTTATTCTCATGATTTTCATTAATATATTTTTTCTTTCGTTTTTGATATTTTTTAGGGGAATTTCTATGAATAAAATAAAACTATTCTATTTATAGTATTAACTATCATAAAGATCATTAAATTTAATAAAATTGAAGAACAATGTGTGTGTATTGAAATTAATGGAATATAGAAGAAGAGGCCAAATATAGTAATTCTCAAGGATCAATCAATCTTCATTCTATGAAGAGAACTTCCCAATTATAACTCTCCCAATACAAAAATTGAAATATCAAATACTTAATTTCATTTATTTTCTTAAATTGAGATCAATAACCAAGATCATGGCTATCAATCCCATTTCAGTAAGAGTTGATCAATGCACTCAATGATTACTAAGCATAATAACACAACTAACTCCCTCCTTACCCACAATCCTTAATCAAGGACTGGGGAATTTTAAAAATTAGATCAACTTAAAACTCCTACTAATCTTGAAATTACAAGCCATATTATGTGATTGAAACAATATAATTAGTGATGTTATATTCTGAAAATTAAAGATAATGATTAAAGAAGTAGAAAAATAGTTGACCATCAATCAACAATTGAATCTCAATGTTAGAAAATCTAGAGAGAATTATAATTTTGAAATAAAGGAATTAGAAATTAGAAACAACTCACCATTTTAATTTACTAGTTATGGCCACTAATAAACTTATCTGATCATGATCAAAATACCTAAGGAATCTCCTAAATCTATCAACATCAAATGAAGCAGTTTTAATTTCTCCAAATTGAGCTCTATGGAAAATCCTTTGGAATCATGAACTTCAATATCTTATTTCTATTTTTTCTCCCCTACCCTTTTCTTAGTTTTTCATTTTATTTTTATATCGGTAAAATCCAACTTACATTTAGTTAACCCATTATTTTATGAAAAACCTCCACATGGATCCATTAGCTGGCCAATATCACCACCATGTGAGCCATGCTTTTCTTATATGACCACTAGGACATTCCCACATGCTTCTTGTTCAATTACCAATAAGTAAAAGCACGATTCATCCCTTATTAGGTCCATAGTAAATCAATTAATATAAAAATATCAATAACATCAATAAAAGAATTCCAAAAGATTCTCATGTAGTCAGCTTTCTAGAATCAAGATACTCTTTTTTATTTTATAATGATTTATGAATTTAG
Source organism: Viscum album (assembly GCA_963277665.1). Lineage (NCBI taxonomy): Eukaryota > Viridiplantae > Streptophyta > Magnoliopsida > Santalales > Viscaceae > Viscum > Viscum album. The sequence continues at coordinate 43,870,553 of OY728131.1, forward strand.
GTATCTATGAGTTTTAATTGTTTGTGAGTTACCTTTAAGTAAATGGACTCAATATTTGTTGTACCATTATATAGAATTATTGACATAATATTTAAGGCTTGTAGAGGGCCTTTCCATAGTCATGAGGAACAAAGGGTTACCTAGTCACAATATTTAATGAAACATTACGTAGATGATGTGATTATAAAATAACTAGATGTAACTTTGAATTTTTCCTACTTCAAATAACTCAACCTCTCTAATCCCAATTTATTTCAACATTTTTCATACTTCATTTAAACTAGGTGGACCATCTTCATTAGTTTTTTTCCTCAGGAAGATTATATTCATCCGTGATTCTCTTTGTTGAAAGGTCATGGAGTCAAGGGAGAATCTTTCACATATTTAGTGAAGCCCATAATTAGATACTAGTGCTGATTGAATCTATTATTTATTCATAAATTATCTGAGAATTGACAAAAGACACATATGAGTGACTCAATCTAAGTGACACATATCATGGATTTTTCCTTCATGCAACCAAGCTTAGCACAACAACAAAAAGGTTCCCTTCTTCGATTATCACAGGAGAAATTCATCAAATAGGTTGAATTCACCCCAATATTAAATCCTAATAGAAAATCTTGAGGGTTTAAAAGATAGATATCCTTTATAAAAATATACTGAAAAAAGGACATGAAAATAAAAATTTTCACAAGCTCATCAACTCAGTTCATCAATAATCCTTGGCACCAATACATCCTCAAACAACTAAAATTCCATAGTATCTAGTTATTCTCTATCTTTAAATAGATGTCTCGGGTTGAGCTACCTATGGGATTCCAAAATTCATCTTATTCAATAAATATCTATTTCGTCACCATCCATCATGATTTATTTTCCTTACAGTAAGTTTGAGAAATACCTTAAAGGTTATTTTACCTCAAGTGAGATCATCTCAATATTCATTTATCAAGCCTCAGATGACTTCAAGATCATTTAAATCCATTTAAAAATTTGTGGTCACTCAATAATTTAATCATACAGTAACTTAATTTTATGTTGTGACCATTCATTATTTCTATTTTGGTAAGTTTTTATCCTCATTAATGGCCACATAAGTGGCTATGCTGCTTCATGTAGTTGGTTTCACTAAAATCATATGGATAGTCAAGAATTTCATCAATGTATGGTTTCTCACTTCACTTGTTGTAGCTTTAGGTGTGGCAGGTACTCATGGTAGGTTGGATTCCTAAACACATTATCACTTAAATTGTGACATCATGTTACCAGTTTTTAGGTGATTATAGCCCTTTATTTTTATTATACTTCGTTTAGATCTTGTTTTGGGTGGTTTTTGAATAATTTTGGAAACTTTTGGAAGTTTTCAGGCCATTTCATGGTTGGCACATGATTAGGGAAAACTGTATGGGTTAGACCATGAAACAATGTTCCATAGGTCGGGTTTCTCGAGGGGGGGAGTATGGTTAGTTCAAAACATATAACCTCTCCCTAAAAACAATTTCAATTAAACATTTGGGATCATATTTTTAGTGAATTGTTTTCAAACCATGTGGCCAAACCCTACACCCAATTTATAGTATCCCTAGATGGAGTCCATAGTTTTTCAAACCATGAACCAAAACCAAGAAACTCTCTCTAGAATCCTAGTGGGGTTATAGAGTTAAGTGCATGATTTCTACTAACTTTGTTTCCCAACCTAAGAAACCATAGGATGGGATTTTAATCTTTCAATTTTTTTTATTTAATGTCCCAAAACCACCATTATAAATACTAATCTCCCCATAATCAAATCTAATTTGATCCTTTTTGGGGGGTTTCTCTAGATAATATTTTTTCTCCTTAAACTTATTTTCTTCTTGGATCAATGTTATGAGGGATGAGATTAATCCCTCATTGGTATGTTTAAGCTTATTGATTGTGAATCATCCTTTTATTCTCCCTAAAATTCTTTGAGAGTAATGAATCCTATTAATTTTTATGGGTTGAAACCTTGATTTAAAGAATTGTAATTCTTTGTATTTCTTCCATGATATTACTCACCTTTGTCTCTCCTTTTTTGGTTCCAATTTTGGGCGATTGATTGATCATGTGACTAAATGTTGGTGGTTCCATAAGGCATTTCCCTAAACATGAAACATTAATTCCTCGCTTGATTTAATGTGAAAGTTAAACTGATTATAAAAATTGAATTGAGAAGATTTGATGTTTAATTTTAAGAGTCATTTATTTTTGAAATAATACCCTTTTTCAAAGGCATTTATATTTTTTGGTGGATTTTTTAGAAAAGATGGATTGAAATAAGATTTTATTTGATGAAATGATTTTATATTGATTCTTAAGGAAAATAGATTTAAATAAAAGATGATTTTCAAAGTCATGAACATGATATAAACCTATGATTTGTTTTTTAAGTTAAAATGGAATGTCGAAACTTGAAATTGGGAATTTGAAATGTAAATGATGAATTAAATTTATTTTCCATGATTTATTGAATAAAATAACATGTTATAATGGGTACTTAGTGGGTAAATAGTACCAGAACACTGGGACCCTGATCCCTAACAATGGATTGATGTTGACAAGTCTAACCAAACTAAATTTGGAAATATTTTCATTGATGGGGACTTGATTAACTCTATTTTGATGTCTAGAGACTTAGGGATGTGTTCACACTTTGAGTTATGATTGATTGACCAAGTAGTTGGAGAATCTAAGAGACATGAACTAATGAACCACAAGGAATATGACCATGGTGCTTTGTTTTGATTTTATTATTACATGATAATGCATATTGAAATATTTTATTCATACCATTCTCTTTTATTAAAATGTTCATTTAAGTATAATTTTGATATATCTACCATCTTCCTGATTTGAAAGATTGTTTTGACTAAAAATGTGGAAATGATTTTCCATTCCTTATAATTATTTAAAATTAAAGAATAAATGGTTTATCTTATTTATGGAATTTCTTTTGAAACATCTGATGATATATTATAAGGATATATTTCTCACACCCTATCTTTGTATTCAGGTGTTTATAGATTATGTTTTTCCCGGTCTAGGAAAAGGGAATGCGCCACTTAGAGGTGGCTGGTGTGCTTAACATAGTAGGAATTGGGTGATAGTAGTGTTCGGTGGAGTAGTTATCCACTCATTACATAGAGATTTCGGGATTCTGTAATGAAGTATATTGTGTCATTTGTTTGATGATGTACCATTTGGGATTTTTTCTATATTCTTGTGGTACTTTTCTCCTTAAGGAGTTTTTGTAATATTGACTACTCATTGATTTGCATTCTACTATTCTATATTGTTTTCTTTTTTCTTATAGTGAAATAGTTGCCTTTGAATATTTGTTGATGTACAAGCACTAGCGTCCAGCCCATGGGGATCAGGAATGCTCTTTAGGATGTGTCAGTGTTTTATCAGGTAGTGAAATACCAGGGTATCCAAGTTAATTTATGAAAAAAAATAGAATTATAGGTATTTTTTATGTCTATAATTAATGTCAATATGTATTATGGGATGTCCAAGTAGAGATGATGTGGGATTATCAGGACTCAATAGGTAGTATATGAGCGAGTTCCAAGCCAACTCTTATCATAGTGAGCCTTGAGTCACCATGGGTGTTTGGGAATGTAATATATGGGTAATAAAATGATTGGGTTACACTATTTCTACAAAATTGATCTAAAATTTTTTAAAATACCAAAATATTAAATTCTATTTGATGTAATTGATATTCTTGTATCTCTTGATGGAGTTGATGATATGAGTATCCTTAATGATGTTCTCAAGTTTCTTATTAACATTGTGTAGTATAATTCCTCTAGGAATGTGTTCAAATAGAACTTAGGAGGGAGTTTTCAATTAACCCTAAAAAGAGAACCATCTAGTTTATCAAATACTTGTCGAGATTATGGTGCATGCAGTTCATGCTCTAGGATAGGTAGCCACACCTATTACAATTCAACATCTAGTAGAATAAATTTGAAGTGATGAAACTAGAGATCATGATAATGAATTTATTTGGTATATTCCACAATAATTACAAGGTTTTAATGGTCCTTGTGAGTTAGATAATTAGATAAAAAATGTTTATATCCCTTTTGAATTCTTGTAAATTCTATATTTAATAAAGGTGAAACATGATACGTTCAAGATTGAAGGGCCTTGCAGGATATGGTGGGATTCATTTTTTTACAATAGAGAAACAATAATTATTGTAGTTGAAAGACATTATATCTATTTTTATGGAAGATTTATATCAAAAATAAATTATTTTACAAAATTACGTTGGATTTATTATCCTCCAACAAGGAAAAAAGACTTTTACATGGTATACAAAATGATTTGTTGAACTTGTTCAATTTTCTCCTGAGGTAGTAGTGATTGAGAAGCCAAGGGAACATGGGTTTAAGAACGTAAATTGATATGATATCCAATATAAATATTTTTTCCTAAATATAATCTATAATGTGGATGTATTGGATAGATATTTTATGGTTGAGATTGACCCATCTGATAAGTAAGGTTTGGCAGGAGTTCTCTTACTCATAGTGGAAGTTCTATTAGTTCCTTTAAAGGAAAGATGAACCTAGATGAGTATCATGATGGATGATGATAGAAGGCATCGTATAGACCACATGTGGAATTTTTATAAGGCCCATTGACTTGCTTTTAATGTGGAAAGATTGGGAATTTGATGCAGTTTTGAATCGAGGTACCAAAGATATGTGGTTTGTGCAATTTCTCAGGCCACCTACATAAGTTGTTTCATGTGTTTTCTACCTTGAAAAATGTCAAATGCTCATCAGTACCTATATGAAATATAGTGCATTAATATACTTCAATATCTAGTAGGATCTAACCATAGGCATGAAAAATGAATATTACTCACACATTGGATGAGTCTCCCGAGGTTGGTGATGCGTGTCTAGTGATAGTGAGAGGCACCATCACTATAGCTTCATATTTAGTGGCTGCTTTGTTTGATACTGGTGCATATCATTTTTCTGTATCGACTAGAATTGTTATACTATTAAATATTAATATGGAAATCATGTATTATGTGATGGATATTTCTATTCCCCTCAAAAAAATGAGAGAGAATGGTCTCTGATGCCCCTATTGTGCCTTCTCTTTATTGAAAATAGAGATCATTTGAGATTTAATGGTTCTTGATATAAAAAATTTGGATAAAATTATTGGGATGGATTGGATCATTTATTATAAATCCTTGATTGACTACTATCTTTAATGGGTCTCATTTTCTACCAATGAAGAGGTGTTATGTATTTTCCATGAATAATGGGACTTGAGGATGAGTAGGTATAGACCTCATCTTCTATATTTGGTTTGGATGATATCTATGTTTTATTTTGACCCATATTAGGAATATTTGAGTTTTCATCTTCCTCCAGTAGTCACTAATTTTCTGAGCTGTTTTCGTCTGAATTATCTTGTTTAAAAAAAGTGAGGTAAGTGGATTTTTCTATTGAATTTGTACCAGATACCCAACCTATTTATATCACCTATTTCCATATAGAACTAGCTTAATTGAAGGAGTTAAAGACTCAGTTGGATGATTTTTTAAATAAATTATTTATTTACTTGAGTGTGTCACCTTGGGAAGTGATTTTTATTTTTGTAAAGAAATCTAATGAAACCCTTGAATTTTTCATTGATTATCAAAAAACATAATCGATTAACGATAAAGAAAAAATATCTATTACCCTAAATAAAAAATTTCTTTTATCAGTTTAAAGGTAAAAAGTGGTTCTTAAAAATTTATCTTTAATCTGGTTATCACCATCTTAGAATAAAAGAGTCTGATATCCCATAGACTACCTTCCAGATTAGGTCTGACCTTTACGAGTACCTTGTTATGCATTTTAGTCTAACCAAATCCCCAGAAGTTTTTTATATCACTATTGAATAGGATATTCAACGAATATATCAATTTGTTCATGGTTTTATTTTTGGATGACATCTTGGTTTAAACTAAAATTAATGAAGATCATGTCTATCATCTGAGAGAAATTTTGGAAATTTTGAGTGATCATTGACTTTTCATTTATCTACCAAAATGTAATTTTTGGATTAATTAATTGAAGTTATTAGGAAATGTGATCTTATAACATGGTCTTTAGTTTATCCAGAGAAGGTTAATGTTGTGATAACATGGTAAAAACCATGTAATGTCTTCAAGATTCAGTGCTTGTTAGGAATAGTGGGGTATTACCACCATTCTGTTAAATATTTCTAAAATTTGGATTCTTCAATGACTGCTCTTACTAATAAAGGAGTGAAGTCGTTATGGTATTTGTAATCCCATAATTCTTTTGAAGAATTGATAACATTTTAAATTTTTTGTAGTGTTGAATCTTCTAGAGGCTAGGTAGGGATATGTTTTCATTTTTGACTCATTTGGTCTATTTTTGAGATGCATTCTAATGGATGGTGATCATGTTGTGTCCTACGGTTAACAACAACTTAATCTACATGAGAATAACTATCCTACTCTTAATCTTGAACTAGCAATTGTGAATTTTTATCTGACAAGTTATCCAAATTAACTTTTAGGAAAATGGATTCCTATTTATTTTGATTATAAAATCTCAAGTTATATCTTCTATAAAAAAATATATGACTATCCATTTGAGGTTATGGGTGGAATACCTGCAATATTATGATTTTGACATTGACTACACCCTTGGTAATGGGAATGTATTTTTTGATTATTTGAGTAGGAAACTTCTGAACTACGTCATAAACAAATCATAAGAAGAGTGTAATTTTATGGATCTTATTTTTCTTATAAATTTGGTAGTTTAGGAGGATGATACATAGATATTTTTGACAAGGGTTCAGTTGAACTCCCCTCATATTGAGATCATTATTTAGGAATAAAACATTTATGGTGAGTTCTATGCAATTACGCTCTATATTTTTGGTGGGGAAACCATTGGTAAGTGGTCATTATATTCTGTGGTAATCCTATTCTTTTGGAGAAAAAACTTCATACCTTTTCATATGAGAAAATTTGTGATTGTGGACTTCCATAGTTCCAAGTGGGCAGTACACCATAGTACCATGAAGATGTTCTATTAACTACGGTGATGATTTTTGTGGCTATGTATTAGGTGAAATATTATTGATTTTTTTATCACTATTATACCAATCAATAGGTTAAGTAACTGCTCCAAAAATTATTGGAATTACTTTATCCCCTTCCTATGCTAACTTAGAACTGGAATGAGATTTTGATAGATTTCATGGTCAGGTTTCTATGCCCCCCTTGTAGGAAGAATGTGATGTGTGTGGTGATCAATCAGTTGACCAAATCAAATCTCATTATTCCCATTCATGATTCAACTAATGTTGAGAACTTAAGAAGTATATATGTGAATAATATCATCATATTTCATGATATACCAACCATTGTAGTTTCTAATATGGACCCTTGACTCATATATTATTTTTTGATTGGCCTATAAGAGTCTATGGAATCTCAAGCTTGTTTTAGCACAACATATCATCCAAAGATGGATGTACGGATAGAAATATCTCTATAGATATTTGAGGAGATGATTTTTCATTACATTATCAACTTTGGTGGAGCTTGGGATAACCACTTAGGGGTGGTTGAGTTTTTTATAGCATTAGTTATTCGTCATCCATCAATATAAAACCCTTTTAGTCTTGGAATGGAAGACCATGTAAATCACTATTGTGTTGGTCAAAGATCAATGAATTTCCTTTCTTGTACTTAGCTTGGTTAAAGAGATGATTTTAAAGATTCAATTTATTCATTAGATAATGGTGAAAGATTAGATCTGATATAAATATTATTCCAATCATTGTCGATGCCCTTTGGTGTTTTCAGTTAGTGACATGGTGTTTCTGAGAGTTTAACTTATGTTGGGTCACTGAAGGATTGAAGAAAAGGGAAATTTAGCACTGATATACATGGTAATATTTGAGGTTTTTTAGTTGGTTGGAAAGGTGGACTACCATATGGACTTTCCACCTTAGTTGATATCGATTCATTACATGTTTCATGTGTCACAACTTAGGAATTACCTCTTTGAACTATCTCATGTCTTGAGTTAGGGAGACATTGATGTGGAAACTGATTTAACTATATCTGATCATCTAGTTTATATTGTTGATTATGAGATGGAGGTTCTTCATGGTAAGTCCATACCTTTAGTTAGAGTGTTTCAGTAGCATATTTCTGATTCACATGAGACAAGGGAGCTTGAAACACTAAAGAGAGAGTAGTGTCCTTGACACTTTGATATGGAGTCTTCTTCATAAGATATCTTGGAGAATTTTTTTTATGGTTGGGATATTTTAGAATCTTGTTACTATATTTCATGTACTTGAAACCCTTTGTTTTGATCATACTTTTTTTGGATGTTTATTCAGACTTTTTTCAGAGAATTTTGGAATTTTTTTGATTTTTATGGCCTTGTGTACAGTTAGATAAAATTGTGAGGGCTATCCAAGGAAACCATTTTTTGTATGTTGGGGTTATAGTAGGAGGTTCATATTTAGTTAAAACCATGTGGCCTCCTTATAAAACCATGCAGTATTGTATAGTGGGGATTGCATGGTTGGAATAGGGTTGTCAAATAGTGGGGCCAAAACATACACTGCTTTCCAGTATCCCAAGAGGGAGTGCATGGTTATTGAAAATTTTGGCAACCTGTATGGCCAAACCATGTAACTCTCTCTATAATCCTAATGAGGGTTCATGGTTAGAAACACTGTTTGTATTAACCATATGACATAATCTAAGAAAATTTATGATATGGTTTTAATCCTCCAATTTTTTTATTTAAATTCTTGAAACCTTAGTTATAAATACTAATCTCCACCCAATCAAAACTAATTTTACCCTTTAAATTTTAGAGGCTATTTAGAGAAGATTTTGGATCCTTTAACATATTTTATTATCGAATCAGAGTGCTAGTGGATGTGATTGATACCTCTCCAGTAAGTGTAGCTGTATTGATTGGAAATTATCCTTCTCTTCTTTCTCATCTTTTTTATAGTGGAAATTCATATTATTATCTATGGGTTGAAACCTTTGATTTATGGATTGTAATTATAAGGATTTACTAAATGATCTTCATCACCTTTAGCTCTCCATTGGTGGTTATATTTTTGGGTGATTTATTGATTTTGTGACTAAATGTATGTGGTTTTTAAGTATTTTACCTATACTTGAAACCTTCACTTATTTCATGATTTAAAGTGAATTTAAAACTAATTATAAACCATGAATTGATAAGATTTGATGTTTGATTTTAAAAGGAATAGATTTGTGAAATAAAACTATTTTTAGAAGGCTTTATAATTATTTGGTGTATTTTTAAGAAATGATGGCTTAAATGAAAAGTGATTTGTTGAAATGATTTGATTCTGATTCTTGAGGAAAAAATATTTAAATGAAATATTATTTCAAAAGGAATGAAATTGATACAAACCTATGTTTTGTTTTTAAAATTTAAATGGAATATTTAGAATTGAAATTGATAATTTGAACTACAAATGATGGAATGAATCGATTTCCCCATGATTAATTGACTGACTGGTTGATTAAAAGAAAATGTCAGCCAAGGTTGTGGGTGGATGAATTAGAAAAGCACACTAGGACTCTAGCCCCTAAAAATTGATTGAACATTACAACTCTTAATAACCCAATTAAACATGATTTTCCCTAACGATTCATTGATTGATTCTATCCCTATGAATTGAGCCTTAGGGAAATGTGTACACTTTAAGATTTAATTTATTGAATGAGTAGTATGAGCATCCTATAGCCAAGAACTAAGGAACCATAGTTTATATGAATATGGTGATTTTTTTTATTTTATCGTTACATGCCAATTTATATAGAACTATTTTATTTATTCCATTCTATTTTATGAGAATGTTTATTTAATCATGTTTTTGATATATATTCCATCTAATTTATTTGAAAGAATGTTTTAATTGAAAATGTTGAAATTATTTTCCATGACTTTTATTTATTATAAATTAAAGAATAAATGTTTTATTTTTTATATAATTTCTTATGGAACATTTGGTGATATCCTAATGGTATATTTTTCTCATACCCTACCTTTTAATTTGGGTGTTTTTAGATTATGTTGTGATAGATCCAAGAAAAGGGAAAGTGCCACTTTGAGGTGTAGAGTGTTCCTAATGTGGCAGGACATGGGTGAGATCAGTGACTGGTGGAGTGGTGATCAACTTGTTACATGATGTTTTTCTATTTTTTCTGGATGAATATTATGTCATTTATTAGATGATGTATTGTTTTGAAATTTTTAGGTTTACTTGTGGTACTTTTCTCTTTGATGAGTGTTTAGAATACTGACTATTCACTGATTTATGTTCCATTGTTCTATTTTAGTTGATTTTTATTTTGGTGAAATCATCCCCTCTTACTCTTTATTGATTCTCAAACACTAGTTGCAAGCCCTTGGGTATCTGGAAAGCCCTTCAGGGTATGTAACTACTAGATCATTACTGATGCACAAGGTTACCCGAGTTGGTTTATGACATAATTGACTATAGACTTTATGTGGTTACTTTGAAAATATTGCATGGACACTTAACCAACTGAAAAAATTATGACAAATTAAAAATTTATTCATGTAGAAGTTGGCACAAACAGTTTACTAACCATGATTATTCTTTTCCAGTAGAAAATCAAAATGTGAAATTTTATCTCTAAAAAAAGGTTAATAAAATTATAGTAAAATAAGATCAATGAATCAATAAATGTTTTATATAAAATGAAAAATAACTCCAAAAACATTTTCAAATTAAAAAATTTTAAAAAGATAACATATTATAATTTAATATAAATTACATTAATAAATTATTAGAATTCAAATTACTAAACTAGTTTATTAAAACAAAACAAATTGTAAACTGACACTAAAAATTATAAAACCATTTAAAAATTGATTTATAAAAAATTTCACTAAACTTATATTAATTTACAAATTGATTAACAGAAAAATAATGGAATAAATATTTAATTCATTTAACTCAAAGATAATAAAATACAAACATTAATTATTAACAAAAAATATACCCAATCATTATAATTACATTAACTTTGAAACTCTTCTAAAAAATAATCAAAAAAATATTCAGCCAATTTAAAGATAAATATATAATTAATTACACTATAAAAAACGAAAAATGATTTAGAAAAACACATTAAATAAATGTCATATCTCTCCCCTATTATATATTCTATGAGGTCTCGTGGGTTTGGTTTAGTTGGGTAGCTTGGATTCTTGGGTTTCTCTGGGTAATTGATTTTATTAGTGTACTTGTCCTATTGTTGAGTGGAAGTTAATGACCCCAATTCTATAAATTTAAATCATATCTTGGTTTATTTTATCTGTTCATGTACTTATTACCTACGTTTTTAACCCTTTACCTTTTTGGTTTTGAGCTGATTAGTCCATCCTTTACTTATTTCTTCATGGTATTTGGTGCATCCAACTGAGTATTTATATACTCATCTCTTCTTAGGCATGTCACCCACACATGCCGTGTATTATGTAGACGATGAACAATTTGGTAAAAACTTTAGTGGATGAAGTATTGGTGGAGTGGGATATTAGTAGTACATAGAGGTTATGTCCATAGAAAAAAACAAGTTAAGAGTTGGTCATTACGAAGACCCCCATACATTGGTTATTAGGATAGTTTTTCTTTGGTTTATTGGGCATGCATTTTTTCTCTTTACTCCATGAATTATAATCTTATTGTTCATTTATAGATCTTAGTGTTTTTTTTGTATTACATAAAACACTTTTGGGTTCATTATCTACCCTACATTATTTGGTCCTATAAGGAGATATGTGTTTTTGTATAAGTCCTCTAGGTTATGATCTCTCATAATGTGTGATATTCATACTTAGTGATATTCACAAGCCCTTGGTTTATTATAGGTGATCTTGTGGTGAAAAAATTGGATTTCTACCAGTTCATTTGTAACCCCAGTGGTTTGGATCGTGGTACAGTGTTATCAGAGCATAATTTGGTCTTATAGATTGCAGTTGGAGTTAGGTGTGTGTGACAATTGGTTAGCTATTTAGAGAAATGATGTTAACAAGTTTTTAGTTCGACTTTAAATCTAGGAATACCAATATTGGTGTGGTGTAAGACATATCCATTTAATTGGAATCTAATAATTTGTTTGTCGACTCAAATCTACAAAGCATCAGTCATATGGAAATTGTAAATGAAAAATGCATTGTATAGATATCAGTTGTTTATTTTTGTTAACTTCTTGATTCCTCTATCTAGTTATGCTTTAATGAACATGGTTAATCTTGATAAAATGAAATGTAAATCCGTGAAAACAATAAGATAACATCATAATGATGGGACACAACATGACCTTGATAATGATCAAGAATCATATCACCAACCAACTCTGTAATGAGTCTTTTTACTAGGGTTAAGATAATGAGATGCCTCCACTGGGAAAGCGGGTAGGAGTTTTTATTCCCATAATGTAGTGAGAAGACCCAATAACCATAACCCAGGAGGAAATCCCTACACCTATTAAGAAATATATGGTTCTAATGTACATGAAGAGGATACTCATCGTTAGACTATGCTTCATGAGTTTTAGTTGTATCAACTCTATATGTTATAAGGAGAGACTGGCCCTTAAGAAGTTGATGATCGGCTTGAGGTAGTGATTTATGTGTTCTTCCTTTCTTAGAACCCTTTTTATTACTTAGTGGTTTTAGATTCTAGGATTTTCCAAGGTGTATATAATTGTTGGTGGAACTCGATTATCTAAAACCATAATGAAGTGACTGTCTTATGGGTAGAGTTTAAGATCCTTTTTACAAGTATTATTACCCAAACGCATTGGGTTCTATGCACATATAGAAGCTACTATTATTATAACATGGTAGCATATTTATTTTGGAGTATTTTTTAATGTTCACTAACCTCATAAGGTACTAACTTGATATGATTTATGATAAATTCCTCTAAGTGTTGGATTTTGATTGAAACCTTCATAGATAGATCCTAGATATATTTATACCCTCTACATCCCACACATGTTGGGGTTTTAGAGAGGGTCTTGGTCTTCAAGATATTCTCATTAGAGGATCCTCATTTAGCTGGTGCTTAAGGTGGCCATCTTGGGGGGGGGGGGGGGGTCCTCATCTATGATAGTCCAACATCAAGCATCGATATCACATCATTAGAGGCTCACCCATGTACAGAACAAAACTCTATGATCAGTACCATTTAATTCACATAGAGGATATAGATACCTAGGTTATCGGATCTATTATTCTTATAGAGGATAAGGTCACATGGAATGTGATAACCTAAATCAATGTGAAATTGATATAAGTTATGTAGTAGATAGACTACCATGTCATAGTTAGTGATACGATTAGGTACCTCCCTAAGGTGGATATTCTAATCTTCATGGAGGAGGATATGGTAGAGGTACTAGAAGTTCCCCATGAGGAGTATATTTTTTTTTGTAATTATGATACACTCACACCACTACCACCCCCTTGTTGTTCGTTCTAGGAACAAGGAGCTATCGGGAAGTGACATTTCCAAATGTATGAGATGGAGGGTTATGACCCTGTAATGATTGATATGATATAAGAAACAATTTGGGTCTTCTCTATGATAGAACATATAATAATATATATTGGAACATTCCATTATTTTCTTTCAGCATCTCTTGTTTGTTAATTAGAGATATTTATAGAGCCTATATTCAATCCTATGTGAATATAGAATCCTGTTATAAGTAATTAAACACTCACCCACATTTTCCAATGATGTGTTATTGTGCTTGGTTTATAGTGGTTATCATAGGACTTCATAGTGGCTATGATAAAGTCCTATTATGTCATCCTTAGAATGAATTATATATCCTTAGTTAGATCCTTGATTGACTGATACCATCAGATATTGGTGGGTTTTCAAGAAGATGGATCAAAATTTTCATTTGTGGGAGAGTTTTATTTTTAAGGTATTTAGCATTTCCTTTATATAATAAGTTGTAGTTTATCACCCATCATTTTGGTGAGTTTGGATCCATGTTTGTTAGATGCTTTAGAGAATTAGGTTCCTACATTCATATAGGTGTAAACTGACATCATTCCTAAGTAAATACCTAGTTTTTCCTTTCATCAAGAGATCTAATTACACATTTATCTATACTCTAATACTACTCTGATATCATCTGAAGAATATCCAATGGCCCCCATTAATCCCAGGGAGATAAAAGTGAAACATTAGGACCTCATAAATAAATAAATCATTAGACCTAATGTGTCCCCTTGGAAATTTCAGTATTGTTTTCCATGAATTTATATGGGTTATAAAGATTTTTATTAACTATCACTATCAAAATAAGGTGATAGATAAGAAAAAGTATCTCATGTCAAGGATTGATGAACTTTTTGACCAGTTGAAGTGAGTTAAGTGGTTATTAAATATCTAACTTTGGTTATTTTATCACAACCATTATGTTTATTATTTAGATACACAGAAGAAAATATTTCCAATTCCACTAAAGAAATTATGAATTTTTTGTGATTACCTTCGATGTGAAAAACAACCCAACTATATTTATGGGTCCCATGAACTGAAAATTTTAGCTCTTATTGGAATAGTTTTTAATGTTCTTCATTGGTAACAACCTGTTATTTTCATTGATAGATGATGGAAACTCCGAGCATATCTAGATTGTCTTGGACCTACTTTATGAGTACTGAATCTACTGTAATGTATGAAAGTGTCTGTTTTGGATCTGAGAGGTCCACTTATTTGGGTATTCTTTCTCAAAGTGATGATTAGTAGTATACCCAGTTAAAATTAAGGAATTTAAGTCTTGGTATCCATATAAGAAAGTGTTTGAGGTATAGAGTTTCCTTAGGTTTTCAATGAACTTCTAGAGATTTATAGAGTAATTTTATAGAATTTTAGTTCCCATGACCACCACTACTCGAAAAGGGAAGCTGTTTGTTTTGTTTGAGTGAAATTAGAGATATTATTAGGAGATAAGGTATAGGTTTATGTGTGTTCCTATTATAAGATTATTATATGATGGAGTTTATAACTTAGTGTTATGTAATGCCTTTAGTAATGGGCTTGATTGTGTGCTAATGTGGAATCAGATAGTGATTGTTTATGGGTAAGGATATTGAAATATCATGATTATAAATAAAAAACTCACTATTTTAAATTAGGATAGGTAGTGTTATACTCAAAGAATTGGAGACACTACCTTCTGAGTGAGAGTTTTGTAGTCTACACAAACCATTATATCCTTAGAAAAATCTTCACCAAGAGAGATCTTAACCTAAGGTAGAGGTATTGATTAGAGTTCTTGTAGGAAAATGAATTTAAAATTGTATATACTCTTGGGAAGGAAAATATGAAGGTTGATTACCTTAACCAGAAATCCAAATCTTAGTTGCCGATGGATTCATCTGAGCAGTTAGTAGTGACATAGTTTTCCTTGGTTGATGTTGGAGAAGTGAAATATCTTTGATATATGGTTGTGCGACTAAGATGTTACAATGCATGAGGATATGAGGCATCTATTGTGTATTCTTACAAGACTATATATTCTTGAGTGATTCTATAGATGGTTATTTTGAAGTTGGATAGAACATCATCCACTTTCAAGGATAGATAATGGTATCAGTCATGCTGTATGAGGAGGTGGAGAGGGAGTTCTATATCCCCACTTAGTGGTATATCCTTTTTTCATTTGGTCCCACTAGAAATACTCTTTTAGAAATGTATACATATTCATACTTCTAGGATTAATAGAGAATGATGAATTATGATCTTCATACAAAAAATCCATCTTCAAGTCTATTATGGATGAGAAACATACTCATTTCTTTAACCTTATCAACCATCACAATCATGGTTGAACTCTAGAACATTTCTCATCTTCTTATAGTTTTTCAAGCCCTCTTTATACATCTCTTTAATCCTCACATGGATGGAATATTGAACATTTATATGAGAAACATATGATATGTCCCCTTTAATCATTATTTCAAGATCCATCTTCTATAAATCCATAACTATTGGATCTCCTTCAATCCCCATCATAGAAGAACTATCATGGTCCTTCTGACTTCGATCATCATCTACCTTGTCTGTCTTCCTAGGGTGGAACTGTATCGAGAGGTCATATTCATTAGTCAAATCCAATCACATACTTCAGAACATATTCGACTATTTTTATTTTAATATATATGGAATGCTCCTATAATCCCAATATATGTGACACCTTTCACCATAAAAATTATACCTCTACATTTCCAATGTAAAAAATTACCGCTAAAAGATCTAAATCATGAGTTGGTTATTTTTTCTCATGAATTTTTAATAACATTGTGTCATAATCTATCACCATGTCATTATTCATGAGTGTACATCCTAGTACCTTCGTTAATGAATCACTGTAGATCAAAAACCCTTATCCATTTTAGGGCAGTGTGAGCATAACTTCACTGAAAAACCTTATTTTTAGGTCCTTGAAATTTTCTTTACATTTATTTTACCAAATTAACTTGGATATCTTCCATGTAAACTTGGTTATTGGATTATATAGTAATGATAAATATCTCATAAATAATCAATAATATCCTTCTAACCTCAGAAAACTATATATCTTAGTCAATATCTTTTTTATTTTATGTATTTCGCAATATACTATCTCTTTAGATTATATGACCTAATAATGAAAATTTTTATAGCCAAAATTCACACATGGTAAATTTGGAATACAATTTCTCCTTACTTAGGGTATTCAACACAATCCCCAAATTATCTTTATAATCTTCCTTGATCATTCAATATATAAGAATATAATCTAAAATTCTACCACAAACTAATCAAGGTAATATCTAAATATTCTATTCATTACATTAATGAATATAACATGTGATTTGGTAAGTTAAAATGAAATTACTATAAATTCATAATGAACATGCATCATATAGAAGGTTATCTTGGGTATATCATCCTTCTAGACCCTCAATTGATGATATTTTATTGATGGTAAATCATTGAAAATTATTGAGCCTCATGGAGTTGATTAATCAAGTCATCTATATGATGTAAATGATACTTTTTCTTAATAGTGATCTTGTTATGTTCTTGATAATTAATGAAAAGATGCATTGAACCATATTTATTCTTAGGAAAAATAATATTTTTACCACATGGGGATGCACTCAAGAATATCAATCCATTTTTTAGAATCTTCTTGAGTTACTTATTTAATTACTTTAACTCAATTTGGTCCATTCAAAAAGTTTATTAAAAATATGAAAAACAAAAGGTAGGAGTTATATTGAAAAATTAACATTATGATTCCATGGTGGACTTGGAAATTATTCAAGAAATACATCAGAATATTCCCGAACAATAGTCATATCTTCAATGTTCAGTTCATCCCCAACCATTTGAGATATATATCCCTCATGAATAGGTAGTAAGACTCATACAATGGATGTAATTTACATTATAAGTTCATAATCATAATCACACTAATTTAAAATCATAGGTGGATTCATAATATCAAATGTTACTTCTATTCCTTGGAAATTGATATGGTATCTATATAAATAAATCCAATCCATGTAAAAAATTACATTAAATTCAACTAGAGGGAGAAAAAATAGATTTTTAGTAAGCATATTACCATAAAATTATATCATAGAGGAGATACAAACATGATATGTGATCATCATTCCATTAAGTGTTTTTACTACCAAGTCAATATCTAATCGTTGATGCAGTGATGTCATACTATTAGTAAATTTTTCAGATATAAAAAATTTGGTAGTTCAATAATCAAATAATTTATTTGTAGTTCTATATTGGATCGTAGGTGTACCTTTGACCACTTAGTTATCAAGATCCATTTTATTAGTTGTTATCACAGGAGATTTTCCTTACTATATTGTCTTAGAGGGTTGATGATACTGATTTTCATCATTAACACTCAAATTTGTGCACTAATTTGTGTAACTTCCATACTCCTTGTAATTATTTCATTGAAGCGTGGATGGTATATTTGACTAACATTTATCAAAATTTATTTAATTGAATGTAATATTCACATCACTTCTACATTATTTTTCTCAGTGGACTCCTTTTCCACACTTTAAACATTCACCAAACCCCATAATCCAGTTTCCCCGAAGATTTATTCCACACTTCTAGCATAAAGGAAGATTAATTTTCATTCCTCCACAGGTTTTATTACTTTAATTTTTTCAAAATTCCATATTACACTTATTATCCCCAAAACCATGAGGATAATGGGGGCCCCATCTATATTTCAATATTGATATCACATAAAATTTTTTCTTCATAGATATTGAAGCGACTAATATCAAATTACATTTAGAGACTTGGTCTAAAGACACTAAAGTATTAGTCATTTTTCCTTTTACAGTTGATGATAAAACTTTAGTCATACCTTCCAAGACTTGCGAAATTTTATTCATAGGTAATAATGGATTCATATTCATTATAATTAAGTATAAGTAATTCTCTCTACATTTAAGTATGAGGAATTTTAGGAAAATACTTATTGAAAAAATACCTTATTAAATGTTTCCCCTGTCATAAAGTCAATTTCTACTTCTTGTATTGTATTCTCGTTAAGCTTACACTATTGATCGCCTTAACCATAAAAAGAACACAACCAAAATAAACATATCATAGTATAATCACTAGAGAACAAGGAATATACTTTACATAGCATTGATCCACTTATTAGTAATAAGTGGGTTAGAGGAACCACTGGAGGATAATGGATTCTTCTACATAAAATAATCCTTGGTGATTTATTCCATACTTTATCCACTTATAAGTTCATTATAATTCATGTTACCATTCATACATGTGAGATTTTGGTGATCATAAAACCAAGAGTTCACTTACTAGATCCCATTTAATTTTGTTTCTCGTGAAGATGGTCATTTCATTGGTCGTTTCATTCTTTTTTCACATGATTCCTCCTCATTCCAACCATTGAACAAAACCTAAAAATCATAGTGTATGCATAAAAAAACAATAACCAGAGTGCAAACTCATAAAATCATGGAATTATTTCTTAAGATATACTAAATTATTACAAATTATTATTAACCTATGAAACATTGAGGTTCAATCTATATAAATTTCAAATCATTATAGGTTATCTTTGGTTTCATCCTCATATTTACCATTCCATTATCTCTAAAAATAAATAAAACCTACTCTATTAACAATTTAGTGTTGGAACCACTTTGTGTATAAGTTTATATTTGTTGTCAATAGTTTTCAACGAAGATCAAAATTAAGGAGATCAAGAAGTAATCCAATGAAATGGGGGAATGGAAGATCAAAATGAATGAGATCAAGAAGTACTACAATGAAATGGAGGAATGGAAGATCAAAATGAAGGAGATCATGAAGTACTCCGATGAAGTAGAGGAATGGTGATTCAGACGATTGCTGTATTGATCGTATGTTCATAGAACACATGTCAAAGGTGATACATTGTTTACAACAATGAAGAATGTGAGGTGCAATCCATCTGAGGATGATTAAAGAAGAATGGAGTTTTTGGATGAAGACCATGCAATTCCTCCTAATTTCATGAGAACCGTGGGCTTTGATGAAAACCATGCAATTCCTCATTATTGCATGAGAAACATGGGTTTTGATGAAGACCATGCAATTACTCATGATTGCATGAGAACCATGCAAGATACTTCTTGAAGAATAGAATCACATGGTTTGCATGAAGTTGATCATGATGGTTGATGAAGAAGACAATGTGCCAATGATTGGAATTCTAAGAAGGCCGTGCAATGATTGGAATTCTGCGATAGCCATTCACATCACATTGTCATAGAAGATGATTATGCTGAAGCCATGCCTTCAAAGAATACATATCACAATAGTGGAGTTTGTGATAAAAACAGAAGAGTTGCTGAAGGATACATATCACCAAGAAGAAGTGCTGAGGAGGTGATCATGCTTGTTGACAAAGAAAACAGACGACATAAAAATTTGTTGACAAAGGAGATTCCATGGTGGCATGTCGAGTTCGAGGAATATGGATAATGATCCATGTTTTATTCAAGGAACATCAACAAAGGAATGGATGATCTGGAGGTGGAAAAAAAGAGTAGATACAAGGTGGCGCCGTTTTCCAGTGTTTGCCAAATTTTTGGGGTCTAAAATTTGGAGGTTGGTGAGCATCACGAAAAGTGGATTTCCATGAAGATCATATTTTAATATGGAAAAGGCATGAGTTTCGCGAAGATGGGATGCATGGATTGAATTTCGCAAAGACCAGAATAATGAAGGTGGTGATTTTTCGCGATTTCGTCAAGCTTCGCGAACGACAGAGGCTGGAGAGCTTCGCGGCGATGAAGGGATTTGCAAGGGAGATTCACGGTGATGAAGGGATTTGCGAAGGAGCTTCACGGAGAAGGTGAGAATTAATTGACGGGATGCTCCATGATTACGACGAGCTCCGCGAATGGAAAATTTCCGTAGTGCTTCGCGATTTGGAGAGAATTCCGGCGGGAACTTCAGAGCTTCGCGATTTGAGCTGACGTGGTATTGAATTCGTGCGGAAAGTTCGAGGGTCGGTGGAATTGCCTATAAATACAGGTTGACCCCCTCGAGAGAAGCAGGGAGAGCTCTCAATGAAAATCCTTTGCTCTCGGTTCGCAAAGGTCACTCGCGAAGGCAGTGTGCTTTGCGAAAGAGGTGCTTCGCGGCGACTATTCTAGCTCCGCGAAAGTCGTGCAACCCATGTTGGCTCAGTGAGCTTCGCGAAGAGGCAGGAGCTCCGCAACAACCAAGCATTGAGAAGGCTGGATCATCACGAGAGTGCTTCGTGATTGAGCTTCGTGAAAAGGCAGGGACTCCACAAAGGCTTGTTTGAGCTTTGAAAAATTGGGAGCCTTGTGAAGTAGGGTACTTTGTGAAGGCCCTTTCCAAAGGTTGTTCACCCAGTGAACAGGGGAAAAAGGGGTATTCATAAGTGGATGAAATTTGGACTTCAATAGAGAATCATTTATTGAGAAATCACACAAGTGATTGTAATTCAGGCAAACGAAGAAAAGGGGATCTAGTGCGTTCAGTCATTGTACTAAAGTAAAAGGTTGAATACAAAAGAGCATCAACATAGGAATCTGATGCAAGCAAAGTCTCATGCTGAACAGGAGACAAAGACTTCAATGCAAATATATTTAAGAGACCTTCATGTCTATAAACTGAGTGAGACTTCACCAACGGCAGTGAGCCAGGGGGAGTCAACGGGAGTGACCCGAGGGAAGTAGTGAGCTATCCCTGAACCTTTGTAAAGGTAGTGAGCCTGGGACAGAGTGGCTGTGCCCAAACAATTGTAATCTATAGCTAGTGAAGCATAGTGGATTCAAGTACAACTGACAACCTGTCGGCGTATGCTCCTTGGATGTAGCCCTTAGTGGTGAACTAAGTAAAAATAGCTGTGTCATCTCTCTGCATGTGAATGTATCATTGCTGATCATATCCTTCGTACAGGTTTAAGTAGTTCCTACCAACGTGGGAACAAGATCCACAACTTTAAGAAGAAAAATTTGACACCCTGATTCACCCCTACCCTCTCAGGGTGTCCCGGGGTCCTACAAGTTGTATCATAGGCAGTTTAATGTATGTTGGATACTATACACTAATCCTAGTCAGAAGAGGATTTGCGGTTCTTTCCTAAAGTCAACAATGAAGAGCAGTCTTGACAATGACGCAGTCATTTCTGAGTAGAAGTCTACATCTATCAAGACCATGGCAAATAGGAAAAAGAAATAGAAGAAGCACTTGATGAAGTCCCTCATATCCAAAGAAGATTCAGTGTCTTGTTCTCCATGCCATTCCAATAATGAAGAAACATCAGGCTTGGAAAGTATCAAGCAGGTGTCTCAAGATTCTTCCAGAAGAAAGGATGACACCCTTAATTCAAGCTTCCGGGAAAAACTCAAAACATATCTGCATGATATTCCTGAAGAAAGGGTTTCTATTATTTGTAGCCTATTCCAATCTATGCAGGTTGAGATCACTCGACTAGAAAGAGAAGCTGACAATATGGAAAAGGTGTTGGAAAAAAATGTTCTAGAAAGTATGAAGCTCACCAAACAGGTTAAAGTCTTTGAAGAAAACGAGGCAGTTAATAAGACTCTAAAAGAAAATATCCATGCACTTGAATCTGGGATGAAGAAGAGCAATGAATTCAAGAGTTTTTGTTTGGAAGAAACTTCCATGAAATTATGGGAACTTGAATCTTTGTTAAAAAACAAAGTTAAGATGCATGAGGATGAGGTTGAAAGATTGAATAAGACTTGTGAAGAGAAGATGATCATGATTGAAGATCAGAAGATCATCCTCAATAATGAAAGTCAAAAATTGGAAGCCCAATTGACAAATCTTGAGAAGACACATATTGAGACTCTACAAAAGAATGAAACAGGAGATGCTGATACTCAATGTTCATTGGAGGCTACTAAAGCTGAAGTACCTCCAACATGTGACAAGAAGATTATGACAACTCTCGAGTGTCCACCCCAAGAATCAGTCGCTGCTGGTACTCAATGTTCACTGGAGGATTCTATTGTCGAAACACCTCCAACATGTGATAAGAAGATCATGACTTCCCCCATTGATCTTTCACAAGCAACTGAGAAAGTGAAGGTACCATAAAAACCATATTGTACTCATGTTTATAAATACATTCCTACAATAAGTGCAGGTTGGAAGAACAACTCTAAACAAGTATGGATGAGGAAAGGTGAAAAGATGAAACCTTCCACCATGGCTAGGGTGGATGAGAAGAAAAAGGAGGAAGTTGGTTCCTCAAATAGAGCACAAAAGATTAAGAATAAGTCCCAACAACCTCATACAGAAGATGAAAAGAAGGCAAGGTTTGTGGGTCAATGATGGTGCTGCAACAGATTTGGGAACTGTGCAATGGATTTTATTTATAATCCCTTACATGGAAAAGCACAAGGAAAGTCTATATCAAAGATAAGGAAGCCAGAGAAGAAGAAGAAACATATGCAGGTCCAGAAGCATCTGTTTAAAGCAAACAGATTTGGAATGCTTGACAACATCTGTGATGTATGCAACGGTAGTGGTCACAAGAATTGTGCATGCCTATGTCAACAGATATCCAGAGTAGATAAGAACAGAAGACCACACAAGCCAGCTAAGAAGGAAGAATATTCCTTGGGAAGAAATCAGAAGAATATGGTGAACACACATTTCCCCAAGAAGATCTCAAGTAGGGAAGCTGAGAAGACCCAGGATTTGAGATCCATGAAATTAAAGGGTCATTCATCCAAAAGAAACATTGAGTGGGATGAAACTCGGATGAACCCATGTGGAAGACCCAAACCAGCTACGACAGTTCCAAATGACATATTGGTCATCTGGCCAGAAGATTTGAAAAGAATGAGGAAACTTGAAGATGAAAAGGACATGGCTGGTGACAAAGGAAAAGGAAAACTTTCACATGATGAAGACATAGTGCATGAGAGATTGCAAACAAAGAGAAACACACATGTCAAAGAGGTTCTGTGTGAGAGATGCAAGAAATCTGGTCACATTGCAAAAGGTTGCCTAACCTTAATACCTGAGCAAGAAGCAGTCCTTAAGAGGAGTAAGAATATATCATTCATGATGGCTGTTAAGCAAAACACTTATTCATACAAATCAGAAGAGTATGTGAATAGAGCCATGCCACACCAAAATATGTCAGAACATATGTTCAAATGTGTAGGCATAAAGGCTAGAGTGAACAGAGGAACTTGGTTGAGAAAATAACGTCAACCATGTAGGTCTTGTTGATGAAGCAAGGAGGAACCACCTTATTCCCTTATTCATTTGTGTATTTTATTTGTGCTAATAATGCAGGGAATTGAAGGTGAATCATGCTCTCAGGGGGAGAACCTAAGAAGTAGTGAATTCTGTCAACTCTTGATAGCCAAGCTAAAGAAGTTTCCATCCTTAGTAGATTCATCAATGGATATTCAATGATTAAGATGACGAAGGATCACTCTTGATGAATATGATGAGAAGTGTTTCCCCTGAGGGGAAGAAAAATGAAGAAGCTTCCAAAATCACTGTTTCAATCAATATCAACTCCAGCTGGACTCAAATGAAGTTACTCTGTGAATTTCTTGAAGAACATGTCAATGGAGAAGGTATTCCATTTCTCAATCTCTATCCCTTGGTTACTAAGATCAAAGATCATTCTACAAAGGGGGAGTAACTGAATTGATCAGTGACATAAGAAGAATGGATGTTCCCCAAGGTCACTTATCCTGCCGATTGCACTTGAATGTTTTTGATCTATTTTCTGATGTGAGTACAGGAGTTTCAGGTTGATTATTCCCTATCATATTTGATTTTTCTTCTACCTGAAATAAAAGTGGTAAACCCTTGAAGACAAAATACATGAGTTCTCATCTCATGTTGGTATCATGATCTGTGAATAATGGAAAGCCTTGTTGACTTAATCAAATCCTATTGTTTTCTACATTGAGCATTGTTCAAGTAGACATAGAGTGAAATGATTAATGAAACATTGCTTAAGTATGGATCGACACCCTCCCTACCATGCATTTTGTATTTCTTGTCAATAAGGGGGATAGAAAGTGAAATAAATGTTTGAAAAGAAAAGTTCATTGAAGAGAAGATTCTCATTTTGATGTTGACAAATTCATTTCAGAAGATGTTTAAGGTATTAACAACAAAATACAAAGGGGGAGATTGTTGGAACCACTTTGTGTATAAGTTTGTATTTGTTGTCAATAGTTGTCAATGAAGATCAAAATGAAGGAGATCAAGAAGTACTCCAATGAAATGGGGGAATGGAAGATCAAAATGAAGGAGATCAAGAAGTACTCCAATGAAATGGGGGAATGGAAGATCAAAATGAAGGAGATCATGAAGTACTCCGATGAAGTAGAGGAATGGTGATTCAGACGATTGTTGTACTGATCGTATGTTCAAAGAACACGTGTCAAAGGTGATACATTGTTTATAACAATGAAGAATGTGAGGTGCAATCCATCTGAAGATGATTAAAGAAGAATGGGGTTTTTGGATGAAGACCATGCAATTCCTCCTAATTGCATGAGAACCATGGGCTTTGATGAAGACCATGCAATTCCTCATTATTGCATGAGAACCATGGGTTTTGATGAAGACCATGAAATTACTCATGATTTCATGAGAACCATGCAAGAGACTTCTTGAAGAATAGAATCACATGGTTTGCATGAAGTTGATCATGACGGTTGATGAAGAAGACAATGTGCCAATGATTGGAATTCTAAGAAGGCCGTGCAATGATTGGAATTCTGCGATAGCCATGAACATCACATTGTCATAGAAGATTATTATGATGAAGATATGCCTTCAAAGAATACATATCACAATAGTGGAGTTTGTGATAAAAGCAGAATAGTTGCTGAAGGATACATATCACCAAGAAGAAGTGCTGAGGAGGTGATCATGCTTGTTGACAAAGCAAACAGACGACATACAAATTTGTTGACAAAGGAGATTCCATGGTGGCTTGTCAAGTTTGAGGACTGTGGATAATGATCCATGTTTTATTCAAGGAACATCGACAAAGGAATGGATGATCTGGAGGTGGAAAAAAGAGCAGATACAAGGTTGTGCCGTTTTCCAGTGTTTGCCAAATTTTTGGGGTCCAAAATTTGGAGGTTGGTGAGCATCGCGAAAAGTGGATTTCCATGAAGATCATAATTTAATATGGCAAAGGAATGAGTTTTGTGAAGATGGGATGCATGGATTGAATTTCACGAAGACCAGAATAATGGAGGCGGTGATTCTTTGCGATTACGTCAAGCTTCGTGAACGGTAGAGGCTGGAGAGCTTCGCGGCGATGAAGGGCTTTGCAAGGGAGCTTCACGGCGATGAAGGGCTTTGTGAGGGAGCTTCACGGAGAAGGTGAGAAGTAATCTATGGGATGCTCCGTGATTACGATGAGCTCCGCGAATGGAAAATTTCCGTAGTGCTTCGCGATTTTGAGAGAATTCCAGCGGGAACTTCAGAGCTTCACGATTTGAGATGACGTGGCATTGACTTCGCACGGAAAGTTCGAGGGTCGGTGGAATTGCCTATAAATACATGTTGACCCCCTCGAGAGAAGCAGAGAGATCTCTCAACGAAAATCCTTTGCTCTCAGTTCGCAAAGGTCACTCACGAAGGCAGTGTGCTTTGCGAGAGAGGAGCTTCACGGTGGCTATTCTAGCTCCGCGAAAGTCGTGCTCCCCGCGTTGGCTCAGTGAGCTTCACGAAGAGGCAAGAGCTCCACGACAGCCAAGCATTGCGAAGGCTGGATCATCGCAAGAGTGATTCGTGATTGGGCTTCAATAAAAGGTAGGGACTCCACGAAGGCTTGTTTGAGCATTGCAAAATTGGGAGCCTTGCGAAGTAGGGTACTTTTTGAAGGCCCTTTCCAAAGGTTGTTCGCCCAGTGGACAGGGAAAAAAGGGGTATTCATCAGTGGATGAAATTTTGACTTCAACAGAGAATCATTTTTTGAGAAATCACACAAGTGATTGTAATTTAGGAAAATGAAGAAAAGGGGATCTAGTGCGTTCAGTCATTGAACTAAAGTAAAAGGTTGAATACAAAAGAGCATCAACTTAGGAATCTGATGCAAGCAAAGTCTCATGCTGAACAGGAGACAAAGACTTCAATGCAAATCTATTGAAGAGACCTTCACGTCTATAAACTGAGTGAGACTTCACCAATGGAAGTGAGCCAGGGGGAGTCAACGGGAGTGACCCGAGGGAAGTAGTGAGCTATCCCTGAACCTTTGTAAAGGTAGTGAGCCTGGGACAGAGTGACTGTGCCCGAACAATTGTAATCTATAGCTAGTGAAGCACAGTGGATTCAAGTACGACTGACAACCTGTCGGCGTATGCTCCTTGGACGTAGCCCTTAGTGGTGAACCAAGTAAAAATAGCTGTGTCATCTCTCTGCATGTGAATGTATCATTGCTGATCATATCCTTCATACAGGTTTAAGTAGTTCCTACCAACGTGGGAACAAGATCCACAACTTTAAGAAGAAAAAGTTTACACCCTGATTCAACCCTACCCTCTCAGGGTGTCCCGGGGTCCTACAAGTGGTATCAAAGGCAGGTTAATGTATGTTGGATACTATACACTAATCCTAGTCAGAAGATGATTTGCGGTTCTTTCCTAAAGTCAACAATGAAGAGCAGTCTTGACAATGACACAGTCATTTCTGAGTAGAAGTCTACATCTAGAAAGACCATGGCAAACAGGAAAAAGAAATAGAAGAAGTAGCTGATGAAGTCCCTCATATCCAAAGAAGATTCAGTGTCTTGTTCTCCATGACATTCCAATAATGAAGAAACATCAGGCTTGTTTAAGTTGGTTTTACCACCTACATGACTGATGTTATAATGATTATGACACAAATGATTAAAGAAGTTTGAATAATTGTTATATTATATAATAATAAAATATTAATGACATGATTAAAATTTAAATTATTATGAAACCATGGTCAATGTACAAGGACCATAACTGAATAATTAAAACATATAAGGAAATGAAGCAATTAACACCTAAAATGATGATGACAATGAATGATTATTAATGAACAAGTGGTAAGATGATATAAGTAAACCATATATGGTTTTATAAGTGTGTGTATAGTTTTGGTAGATAATTTTAATAAAATTAAATTTATTATACAAGAGTTTATAGAACTTATGAGGTAAGTCAGACTTGAGGTAAGAGTTTTTTTTACAGTGTCAATTTTTACTAGGATAGTTTATGATTAAATTTCTGATCATAAAATTATATGATATATATTTTGTAAATATAATTTTTTATCCTATTTTTATTTCTTAATATTACATGTTTTCATTTCATTTTTCTTTTTCTAAGTACTCAAAATTCAAAAAGACTATTTTTAAGGAAACCCAACTTTATTCATCACGTCGGTCAAGAATCATTTCACTTTTATATCAATGTTTTATAAAAAATATTTAACAATGTTTTTAAAATTCACCAATAATTGATTAAAGTAAATTTTAACTAGGTATTAATTTCTAAAATAATATTAAAGTGAAACATATTTTCATTTTCCAAATGAGGTTCTTTTGATCTTTTTACTATTGTGAAATGAATATTTGTTTTATGAAGGATTTGAATATATGATGACCATAGATGAACTAGGTTAAACCTAAAGAATAATAGGTTGATAAGAAGGTGTCATAATTTATGAAATATTAGGAATTATTTTCATGATTATATAATTGTTAACTTTGATTATTATATGTTGATGCTTACACTATGTTTTTTTAGTTTTAATTAATAGATGGAATCAGACGGAATAATATTAACAACAAATGTGATGGATAAGGAAATGAACAACTAAACAACATGGGATTTGGAGTGAATAAATAATGTTTCTATGATCATCCAACTCTCTCAATCCCAGAAATATGTTGAGATTAAAAATGAGAAAATGAGAGGACTAACCTACTATTGAATCCATAGTGACGAAACATCCACCTTCTTTTAGAGGGCCCACTAATCCACTAATTTCAAAAAATTGATTAGTACCAATAAAAATATATTTACTATTATATAGTGATAAAATAATTATAATTTTATTCTTTTTCTTTTAATATTTCTGAAGGTGAAACAGAGAAACGGTGGACCCATTTCAAGAATACGAGGCCACAAGGAAAAATTGACTCCATAAAATGGGATGAGTATAAAAGGATATTTTTCAATAAGTATTTTTCTAAAACTCTTCATATGAAAATGTAGAGGTAATTCAGTGATATTAAAAAGAAGTATGATGAATCCATTAGTACCTATGTGGCTAAATTCACAAAACTTTTGAGGTACACTTTTAGTATTATCATATACTTGGAAAGGAAGATTGTTCAATTATTTAATGGCTTGAAATAGAGTCTTCAAAAGGAATTATCTATAAGTTAATTTAATTGTTAATAATAAATAATTAAATTTCCTCTCAAGGTAGAAATAGATATTGGGGTTCGTAATAATTCTTATGTTTTTTATAAGAAGAAAAAGATGAAATTCCGAGAAAATTCGAATAATAAAATCCATGGAGAGAAGATGATGTGAATTATTTTATTAAATAAGTGTGGGAAAAATAATAGGTTAAATGATCTTATGGGAACAATTAATTTTTTTTTTCAAAAAATAAGGCCATTATGAAAATGAATGCTAAAGTGAAATTTTGAAGCATGCTCACTCTTGTTTGCCTTCTAAATATGATGACTTAATGGCTGATCAAGTGAATGAAGAAGGAGCCCAGTTAGCGGTGGATCACCAGCTCTCATAGGAAAGAATGGTTGCTTTAGGTAATCATAAAGGTTCAAATATCTTAGAATCTGACTCTACATTCCTTTATAAATCTTCAAAGCCAGTTGTGGATAGTGATGGATTTCAGCTGGTTTCCTACAAGAAGAAAAAATCCCCGGTTCCCACTTCAGTGGTGGTTGAGCAGTCGATTGCAGGTAACACCGTCACTCTATCTAAGGAACATATATGTGACATTGAGATGCATGATTCAACGCTGATCTCTTCTAATGAGAAAAATCACCCGAAGATTGTGGACCCGACGGGAGAAATGACCATTGAGGGAATGGATCAGCCTATGACAATAGACACTTCTCCTGAAAAATGTGAGGAACGATAAAGGGAAAGCTCAGATTCTGAAATCACTGACGTAGAGACGCTTTTAAAAGGGCTTCAATATTTACCTTCAAGTAGGGGGCGATCGAGAGGACGGGGGCCCGATCATGGAAGGGTTTACTAGAATGCCCTTTAGGATGAAGAAAGGATGCTAAGTACACGACTGTTGAAAAAGATCGGTAAGTAGTTATTGCTTTGGATTTTGCCTTGTTTTCTTGTACTCTTCTCAGCCACTTTCTTTTACTTATTTTAATAAGAGGCCCAACCTCTATCTTTATAAAAAAAATGTAAATGGAGAGAAAGCTCTATAGAATGCACCACTTATACTATAAAGTTTTAAATGAAAGGAATTTTGTATTTATGATTATAATTTCTCGTATATGAGGGTTAATGATGATAATTGGTTTCACCAACCTCTTATTCCAATATAAAATTAGAAATATCATGTGATCACATTTTCCGATGCGGGTAATGAGAATGGAGTGAGGAATATTACATTTTTCATCTACTCTAAAACTCATAATGTAATATTTAATAATAGATCAAACCAGTATTTTATATATAAATAATTTTATAAGGGTATTATATCACCACCTCAATTTTTAGATGTTGATTTAGCAATAAAAAGTCATAATTTTACAATGATCACATCTCATGTATATAAACCATATCTGATAGAAGTTTGTGGGAATATTCCACCTATGAATCTAGTTATTCTACTTTTAGTTGAATTTGATATTATTTTAGGAATGGATTAGATCTATTTATATAGATCCCATATAAAATTGTTGGTAATGATTGTCACATTCGATATTTTGAGTTAACCTATTATCATCTATTAGTGCAAGGATGAACCTAAAATTATAATATAGAATGTATGGGTTTTCATTCCTATTTATGAGGGGAATTTATCTAAAATAGTTGCAGAGAAAATCAATATTAATTTTATTCCTATTATGAAATATTATGTAGATGTATTTCCTAAATACCTTTCTCATATTACTATGAATCAAGAAGTTGAGTTTTCAATATAACTTTTACCTAGTGCTACACCTATTTCCAATATTAGTTGTAGAATGAACCTGATTGAGTTGTAGGAATTGGTGAAGAAACTTTAATAGAATATAGATAATGGATTCATCTATCCAATTTATTCACTATGGGAAAATTATTATTTTTTAAGAATAAAAATGGATTATTCTATCCCTATATTGATAATGGATAAATTAACATGATAAAGACAAAAAATAAGTATCTTTTACCCATATCAGTGATTTTTTTGAGAAATTATGAGGAGGTGAATATTTTTACAAGATATCTCTCTGGTCTAGATATCATTATCTTTAGGTGAAAAGGAGGATATAACCAAAACAGCATTCTGTATGAGGTATAGAAACTATGATTTTTTAGTTATTCCATTTTTTCTTACTGTTTCCATCATTATATTCATGGATCTCCTGAATAGTTTCTTTATAGAATTCCTTGATTGGTTTTTGTTAGTCTTTATAGATGATATTATTATATAGTAAAATATAAAAGAATATTATTAATATCAATTTAGTAGTATACTGAAGGCCTTAGTAAAGGATAAGTTGTATGAAAAATTTACTAAGTGTTAATTTTTTCTATAAAAAGTTTCATTTTTGGTTATATAATCATAAGATAGGTTATATCGGTGGATCGATAAAAGAAAACATTTATTGAAAATTGGCCTAGACTAACCATGGTGATTGAGATCTATATTTTTCTTGGATTGGATGGAAATCATCAATAATTTTCGATGAATTTATCATATAAATCTAACCCAATCAACAATTTAACTTATAAGGGAGTCAATTTCCTTTGGACTGTTGAATGTGAAGAAAATTTCATGGAACAAAAGAGAAGGTTAGTCAGTGCACCCGTGCTCACACTACCCCGTAGTAGAGAAGGATTTATGTTTTTTAGTGATTCATCAAATAATGGTATGGTATGTGTTCTTATACAGAATAATACGGTGATGGATTATTCCTCACAATAATTGAAGGTTCACAAGAAAAATTACCCAACTCGTGATTCAGAGTTAGTTGCGGTAATTTTTACATTGAAATTATGGAGTCATCATCTATATGGTTAAAGGTGTGATATATATAAACTTATCATAAATGGTTAAAGTTTATATTCACCTAGAAAGATTAAAATATTCACTAGAATAGATGGTTTTAATTGTTTAAATACTATGAATACTCAATACATTACCACCATGGGAATGAAAATAGGGTGGAAAACACTTTGAGTTATAAGAACCATTCTTTCTTATCTATGATAAGGATTGAAAGTGATCCAAAATACATGTATTTATAGAGGATGAATCATGAAATAATATTTAAAGGGGACAAATTATATCATTCTTGGATGAATCTTCAACCATCCATCCATATGATAATTAAAGAGGTGTATAAGGAAGATATGTAAATATAGAACAAGGTGATGAGTGTTCCCAAGTTCAATCATGATTTTGATGGAATTATAGCATCTGGGAACTGATTATGTGTCCCATCAATACCATACCTGAAGAAGGATTTATTATAAGATGATCATAGTTTATCATTCTATGTTCATCCTGAAAGGAAAATGATGTATAGAGATCAAAAAAGTGTATTTATGGTTGGAAAATATGAAGAGAGGTACTATAGAGTATGTATCTAGGTTCTTGGTATGTCAAAAAGTAAAGGATGAGATATAATGTTGGGTACAATTTGGAAATAAGTTGTTTTCAGAAGTTGGAAGATGTTTGTGTTGTCTTTTTTTTTCAAAAGAAGTTAAATATGAAAAGAAATCTC
Source organism: Viscum album (assembly GCA_963277665.1). Classification (NCBI taxonomy): domain Eukaryota; kingdom Viridiplantae; phylum Streptophyta; class Magnoliopsida; order Santalales; family Viscaceae; genus Viscum; species Viscum album. The sequence continues at coordinate 43,903,230 of OY728131.1, forward strand.
ACCTTTTATTTTTTATTTATCAGAGTCACAATTCTTAAGAAAGTCTGTCGTATTTGAAAGATGTTTCTTGGAATAAAAGGTTCATCAGACTCACCTTGGGTCCATAATGAATGGAATATCAAAAAAAATAATAAAATCATATTCTTCATGGATGTTATATAAATATGATGATGATTTTATTATTTTTTATTTCAAAAAAATCATAAGTTGTCTGAAGAACTTATTATTCAAGCCTTATGAAGGAAAGGAAAAGAGTCAGTGTTATAAATCATATTGTGTTTTTGTTGGAAAGAAATAAGACGATGGAAGGATGAGAAGATATAATAATTTCTAATAAAATTCAGATGATTCTATGATGATTATAAATATATTTAAAATCACGAGGATGTCAAGATACTAGATTAAGTTATTAGAATAAGGATGTTTTTGGAGACAATGATTTTCTGTCTTAGTCCATTGGTACGAGAAAACCAGATTCACATTTTTTTAAAGGCTGAGAAGGTTTATCAGAACATGATAAACCAAAGGTAATGGTCTTCATTCATACAAATAATCCATGAGAAAAAAATACTTAGAGAAATAATTTAAGCATTGTAAGTTCATTTTTATTGAAATTAGAAGATAAAAGAAGTTGTTGAAGTTGAATTTATTGGAAATGGTCCATCAAACATGGTATTCCACCAAACATATGAGGTAGAATTTTTTGTAATTGGAGATTTTGGGACCAATGAATTAGAAAAGAGGAATTTTTTTGGGACTAATGTGATGAAGAAATATATAGAACAATCAACAATGTAGTCAACCATTTACATCAAGATGAATTGTTTTTTGTTTTTATTTAAAAGTTGGTCAAGAGAAAGAAGAACTTTTATAAGATTTCAATTCGGTCAAGATTCATTAGATTGGAGTTGACACTGATGATTTCATTAGAAAAATGATCCTTGGTCTAAGAAAATAAGAAAATAGAACTACTTTAATCCTATCAAAATGTTATCAAGGGTATAATCGAAGTGGTTGAATAATTTTGAATAATTGTTTTCATAAGTTTCATTTTGGTGCAAAGAAACATAAGGGATAATCTATAGTATCAATTATAATGAATAAATCAAAATGTTTAGCTATTTTTGAGGACATTATTGAGAATACATTTGTTTTTTCATATGTATACTTATTTTTATTCCATTTAGGGTGCATAAATATAATGAAGAATCTATTTTCTTCATCATAATGAAGAAATAAAAATGGGGAATTAGAATTGGACTAAAGTTTGAGAGGAAAATATGATACAAGTTTAATCTGTGATAAGATTTGGCAATTTTTTATAAGAGTTGAGAATCATTGAAGAAGTCAATATGCAAACAAAATTTAAGGATAATTTGAAGATTTAGGGAATTTTTTGGGGTGGAAAAGTTGTTCTGAATCCCACCCAAACCACTTTTGGGTTGCCAAAAAAAGGAGAACGTGCATTGTACTTTCTAGTACAAGCACTTTTCATGAAATAATATAGAGATTCTATGAAGTTATAGGGAGAAAAAGTTTCCAGATTGATCTTACCTAATGAAGTATTCTAGATATAAGAAAAATGGTTAAAAGAAAAGATCGTATTTAGATGATCATCATATTAGGTTAAATCATTAGACTGTGAAATAGACTGGGATTTTTGAACTGAAATAGAATAAGTTCATAATTATTTTAGTGGTATTATGAAAAATTAATATTATTGGACTAAGAAATCAGAATTAGTAATTTGATTGATTATCATTATGAAGTCTAGTAAGTTATTTCCTACATCTGGGTGAAGAATTATTTTAAAGAACATATTTTTGAAAGTTAATTAAGAAGAACCGTAACATGTTTATTACATAATGTTTATTACATCATTATGTGCTACTTGAAGCACATGAACTGTTGTATTGAAAATAGTGCAACACAAGTGTAAGGGAATATCCTACTCATTATATTCTACACAAAGGATTGTTTTCTATTTTATTGTGTGGTATTGGATTGTTTCCAAACCATACTAAGGATGTAGCTACTATTATTGAGTAGTGAAACCTATAATTTTTTGGGTTCATATGATTATTGTTTGTTTTGTTTTTTGGAAGGTAAAAACTCTATAACATGAGATGAATATTGTTTCAGAAGTAAGAAATCTTATAAGAAAAAGATATCACTAATTCAACCCTCCCATTCTTAGTGATACTAAGATTATGGTTGGGAAATATCAATTAGTATGAGAGATAAGGTTCACTTTATTATTTCTTGATGTTTTTAAGAGAATTTGATAGAGAATATTAATTGTGTCAACAATAAAGGTATTCCGATCTTTGATGGTAAAAAATATCATATCTAGAAAGAAAGAATGTTTACTTATATTATGTTTCTTGGTTATGATGTTCTTGAAGATGTAAAATATGGATTTACTCCTATTTATGATAAATTTCCTATTATAGTCATCCAAAAAATTTTATAGTCATCCAAAAAAATTTAGATATATAAAAATGAGTTACACCAATCATGGACACGATTGTCCATATATACGGAATGAAAAATGGTAAATAATAATATATATTTATATAATCACTGTTATATCATATTTTTCATATAATTAATTAAATATATATTTATTAACATCTAGGTAAATAATAATTGAAAAAATTATTCGCATCGCTTCATGGAGGTGGTATTCCATATGTAGGCATGAGCGACATTATCATTTTCCAAAAAATTGTATTGTAAGATGGTAGATATGATATTATAATTATTGAAGAATAATTTTTCATAAATTTAATATATAAACATTAAACCCATTATAATGATCATCCCTGAAATTTGGTGATGGAAAATGAACTATATCGCTACGTGGAGGCAGTAATCTACACGTACACACTAGTAATTCTTTCCCATTTGATGAAATAGAAGGTGGATATTAGTGGTTCAATAATCATAATCAAATTTTAGTATATTTATGAAATTGAAGTAATTATTGTATAATAAATATCATATATTTAAAGAAGTTATAAGAAGAAATTAATTAAAAGAGGTTGGGAAGATGATTACATCATCTTTGGTAGGAATCCTCCAGATCTTTTATTAAGGACCCTTGGAATGGTCTTTTAAGAATATAAGCTCCTAAAATAAATGGATTAGGAATATTATAAGAGAATTTTGTAGGGGTTTTTTAATCTATATCACTTAATGTTTTTAAAGAAGATAAAGGAGGGGTTCCCTTTTATAATTGGGGAAGAGGACACAATTGGAATTTCTTAAAAGATTAAAATATAATAATATCATACCCATGAAAAATTACTCCAAATGGAAGATATTTGAAGTATGGGTATTATAAGGCCAATATTTGGCATATAATAGGATATAGAAAAGTTTAATTGGAAAATATACCATTATCTCTTGGTTTAACCCCCGATAAACACATTTTAACCTTAACTATGGTAATTTTTTTTATCGTTTTTACAGTTCATTATGATAAAAAATTAAGTTCACATTATTAAATAATATTAATTATATTGATTAAAATTATGGAATAAATTTTATCAAATTTAGTTAAAAAAGTGGTTAAATTTAATTAAAAATTAACCCAAAAATTACAATAAAAATGATTCTCCAAAAAGCAATTTCATAAGTATAAATAGGTTATATATAAAAATTCAAAATAAAATATATTCAAATGACCTAAAATATATTATGAATAATATAATTTAACTAATTATACCATTAAAACCATTTTTTTTAAAATTTACATTTTTAAATTCTTTAAACTAAAAAAAGTTCCATTAAATATCAGTATTTTTCACTATTTATAAAAAAATAAATCTTTTCAAGAAATTATCAAAATTTTATAATAAGATAGTTTTAACATGATGATTTGAAAAATGAATTTTATTTTTATGAAATAAATTTGTTAATTGTGGAGAAAATTAATTTTACTATTTATTCACAAAAAACAATACAAATCATTTTTAGGAAAAAGTTATTTTTGAAGCATATAAAGACTACTAAAAACTGAGTACTTATATATATATATATATTTTAATTCTCTAAAGAAATTCTACAAAATTTTTAAAACATGTTTATTCCTATTAATTTCACTAATTTAATAGCTAGTTTGTAATGATGTACTATATTGTTGTTCATTAAGACTCACATTTGTGTGTATCGCAAACTATTGAAGAAATTAAATTTATTTGAAGAGAAATATATCATAAATTTTTAGGGTGCTACATTATACCACCTTAAAAATGAATTTTCCATCAAAATTACATCACCTAGATAAATAAATTAGGATTTATTTGTTTCTCACATCCTCTTATTCTCTTATAGCTTCTTAGAATTTATGATTCTTCCAAATAACATTAGCCAAGTGAGTAAACTAGTTTCATATCACATTATTTTTATGATACGATATTTCTACTAGTTGTTCATTATATAGAAGATCATTATATAGTGTTAAGACCTCTAATTTCATTATATGTGAAGGATAACGTATGTACTTACTCTGGAGATATACATACAACACATTGTCAACATGAGAGAGGTTTGATGAATGATCCAAGTGATAATATATCATCCCTACTCAATCAAGAATCTAAAATGGGTAAATATGACTAGGGATCAACTTTTCCTTAATTTTTAATCTCATAACCTTCTTTCATGGTGAAATTTATAGGAATAACTTCTCACCAACTTCTAATTCCATATTTCATCAATTATTTCCATTATAACTTCTCTACCAAATATAGTCCCCATTAATATGATACTAAATGACACTAGATTTCTCTACCATATCCTCATCTATATCAAGTCCCTATATCTTTTGTTCTCTAACTTTATCCCAACACATTGTAGTTCTACACTTCTTTCCATAGAGGGATTCATAAGGATCCATCTGAATTCTTAAGTTAAAGATATTATTATGAGAATACTTGAATAGAGTAACATGTTTATACAAAACCCATTTGACATACATAGAATAATACATCGGTATATCCTCTATGGTTTGAATTGTTCTCTTAGACTGATCATCTTTTTTAGGATGATAAGCAGCTCTGAAAAAAAACTCTGAATCGTGAGGTTGATGAATAATTTTCCAAAACATCAAGGTAAACGTTGGATCCCAATCATATATAATAGAATTTGGTACTCTATAAAACCTTATCAATTACTTAATATATATTATTTTTATTTGATTAAGATATAAATCTTCTATGATATCAATGAAGTATCCTAACATTATAATGATATCTACTAAAACCTAAATAACATTATGACCTTTAGTTGTTTTGGGGAGTCCAATGAAAGAATCGATGGTTATGTTTTCCCATTTCTATTTGGTATAAGTAATGTTTGTAACATCCCAATAGAAATATATCTCTTACACTTAAATTTTTAACAAACTAATAATTGAGATACATATTCTACAATATCTATTATTATGTTGTCCTAGTAGAAATTTTCTTCGAGATCACTATACATCTTTGTACTTCTTGGATTAAAAGAGAATGATTAATTTTGATCTTCATACAAAAACTCATTCTTCCAATCTAGTATAGATGGGACACATACACAGTTCTTGAACCTTATCATTCCATCACATCAATCTTGAACTCAAGAACATTTCTCACCTTCTTTTGAGAATCTACATCTTATATATCCACCTCTTGGATCTTTACTTAGATTTATGGTTGAACACTCATTTTAGAAAGGTAAAATTTCTCCCATCATTCAATATTTTTAGATAAATCCTTTGAAAATATAGTAATATTTGATATTTTTTATCATTATAATAGATAATCCTACATGATCCTTTTGACTATGAGAATATTCTACCTTATTCTCTTTCAGAGGGTGGTAATGTGTTGAGCAGTCAAAACATTTAATAAACTCGAACCACGTTGTCTGGAACATATTAACCTATTTATGAGTGAATATATACTATAAAATTTTATGATCAGTATATATTTCACACCTTTCTATGTAAATATGATTCCTCCATATCATTAATGCAAAAAATTACCACGTTTAACTCTAAATCATGATTTGGGTAATATTTCTCATGAACGTTCAATTTTCATGAGGCATAAGCTATAACCATATTATACTTCATGAGGATGGATCCCAGTCCCTTCAGCAATGAAACACTAAAGATCACAAATTCTTCTCCACTATAAGGTAAAGTAAGTTCTGGAACCTTGACTATCCTTCTATTTAATTCCTTAAAAATTTTCCCACATTCATCGATTTAAAGGAACTTGGATCCCCTTTGACTTAACATGGGAATTGGATTAGTCCACCATGATAAATTTTCCATAAAGGGATGATAATATCCATAATAGTAAAAAAAAACCTATGGATCTCAGTATTCATGGTTGTTCTAATTCAATGTTCAATGATTTTCATATTTTATGGTTTTACATATTTATCATCGCTTGAGATTATATGAACTAAAAATGAAACTTTTTATAGCCTAAATTTACACTTGGTAAAATTTCCAAAAAAATTATCCTTCCTTAGGGACTTTTTTATAATCCTCAAGTGATATTTAAGTTCTTCCTTACTCTTTGAATATATGAAAATAATATATATAAGGAATACCATAAAATGATAAGGTAATCTGTAAAGACTCTATAAGTTAGATCCATGATGTTAGAGGGGGAATTAATAAGATAAAATGACATCATTATAAATTCATAGTGTTGATACCTTTTACAGAATGCTATCTTAGGTATATCATCCTTATTTACCCTCACTTGATGATATATGGAATGTAGGTTAATCTTTGAAAATTATTGAGATATTCTAAGTTGATCAGACAATTCATCAATATGCGGTATAAGATAATTATTCTTGATAGTGATATTGTTAAGCTTTTGAAAATCATTACAATGTCAAAATGATACAAATTTATTCTTGAAAAAAAGAATAAGTGTATCCCTAGGTGACACTTTTCCAAATGAATCCCTTGTTAAGATTATCCTTTATTTTATTTTTCAACTATTGTAACTCAATTGAGGCCATTATATATGGATTATCTGAAATATGTATAGCACTAGGTATTAGTCCTATTGAAAAATTAACTTCATTATTTTAGAAAATATCGGGAAAATCTGATATAAATACATAAAAAAACTCACTCTCTATATATATATATATAAATTTTATATTGATTTTCTACCCAGGCATCTCAGATAAACCCCCATTTTTAATACGAATCAAGACCCATATAACAGATTTAACTTCCATAAGAAGTTCATATTTATCATATCACTAATAGATGGTCATAGAGTGGTTAAAAATATGAAATATGTCCTCCCTTCCAAGAAAATTTGTATTTGAGTTATTTAAAAAAATCCAATCCTTATTTAATATAACATCAAATTCAACTTCAGGGAGAATAATGAGATTTATAGGAAATACATTCCCACAAACTTCAATCATGGAAGAATCATAAACCAGAGATGATATCATCATACCATTATATTTATTCACAATTAATTTAGTATCTAATCCTTGAGGTGGTATTATTCTACATTTAAAAATGTATTCAGATATAAAATTTTGTTTAGATTCAGAATAATATTAGACATTAATATTTATAGAGTGAATAACAAGTATACCATTCACCATGTTGCTATCATACCCCTTATATAAAATCATGATCACCTAATATTTACCTTTTTATTTGAGATTAAGAGGTTGCTGACATTGATCATCATTATTAACCTTTATATTTGAGCACTGGCTAGCATAATACCCTTACTCCTTGCATTTTAAACATTGAAGTGAGGGTGGTTCATTCTATAATTCCTTTTATCCATTATCAGATAACTTATTCATTTACATTGAATTATCCAAAGGGTTATCACTAAAGTTTTCTCATCCTAGACTCTAATGGTAACTAAAACTTGTACATATTCCAACTATAATAACCCATATTTTTCACACATAATATCATGTATTATTAGATGATTATTTATTACATAAAACTTTTATCCGTCCTTAAATTGTATTATTCTAGTGGATTTAGAAACATAGATACATATATAATTTTTTCGTAAGATATATAAATCATCACCCACCAAGTTGTTCATAACTATCACCCCTATTAAAAATTTCATACGTAAAACCTTTCTTCATAACCCAGGGAAAGGAAACATAAAAAAAGGTGAGTTGAGATTCTCAGTAAGGGTAAAAAAGTGAGATACCAATGATCACTTAAACATAACATGAGATTAAAGGTATGATAACATTAGATTAACATTTTAAAACCATACACCGCATATAATCGATAATAATCATGAGTCTTATTATAAATCTTGGTAGATTATAAGGTGTCATTCATAAAGGAATCAAAGAAAATGAGCTATGGTATAATAAAATTCACACAAGACATCAGTTTGGGGCACATACATAAGTATGGAAAATCATTCCCTTAGTCAAGGATCACTTACAAGACTATCATAGTGGATTGGGTTCACTCATCATTCCATTATATCATTAGTCAAGGTTCACTCCAAATACTATCATAGTGGAAAATGCCCCTTACTAAACTACATTCACTCCCCCTTCCTATCCATATTACACCATTAGATATCCATATTTAATAAATTAATTGGAAAGATATATAATTATTCTCCCACCTATCACATAATCATAATCCATTCATATGGGTTTCACAAGATCTTAAAACATTCATCGTAAATTATACCTATGTAAAAGAAACATGGTTCACACAAATATCATCACCATAATAATAATCCATCTAAAGAAAGAATGAAGATTTTATATTTGGAGCATATACCCAGGGAATAATATGTGACATCAAAGTATTTTATCATAAATAAAAATTCATATAAAATATCACTTGGAATATTTCTTACAGAAAATATACGTTTCATTTTGGAATCACTTCTTTGAAATATAATAATTTACCAAATATTATGTAATTTTTTTTATTTTAAAATAACCATGGATACTTATAATGTAATCCTCAATGATTTGAGTTTTCATGGTGTCGATAATTTTTTTTCATTCCATGTTAATTAAAACAAATATTTCTTTCACATTTTTTATATAAATTCAAAATCACCTTAATCAAAAACTGAAAAAAAAATATTCCATTTCAATAATTTTTTAAAATGTACATCATCGATAAATATGACTTTAAATTTTAATAGGATAATATAAAAAACATCCTTGAAAATAATTTCAGAAAACATGGATATGGAAGAAAAGGGTGTTCAACTAAAGAGATAAATAAAGTTAGTTTTCCTTAAAAAACATATTTTGATATCTTGAGTTACTAAAGATGAGTAAATTAAAGAAAAATGTAATATATAGAAATAACCATAGGAAAATAAAATCCATGGGTTTCTTTATATATAGGTCATAATATTTCATCATTGGAAACTAGATTATAAACAATCCCAATAAACAATGAGATTATAACTTAAATCCCTTACCTCAAGTTCTAGTTTCTTTGAAATCACTATAACCTCCTATATAATAAATTTAAATTTTTTATAATTATATAAAATCATCATTTATATACTTATAATATCATATATGAAACACTTATAACATTTCAACACCCATTTATTAGTAATTACTTATTAAAATCATCGTTTCCTGGTGTTAACTATTTCATTTTTTCCTAAGAATTTGAGATTAGTAGTTTTGGTGATTGTACTTGGTTAGAGTTATATAATATCCATAATGTTAATTATGGTATAAATATAATATATATTCATTACATTTATACTTAATTCATTAATAAAATGTTGACATAGAAAAATTAATTACACCGTTCATGGAGATGGTAAGTTATCCGTATACAAGAATGATGTTATCACTTTTTGAAAATGGAAAAAAGAAAGGTCAAAAATAATTAAAATTTAAAGGATAATTATTCTATTTAATATATCATATATATTCATGAAATATAACCTTATTAACAACCATTTAAATTGTAATTTAAAAAACACTTCACATCACTTCGTGGAGGCGGTAATTCACATGTATGCATGAGTGACGTTATTTTTTCCCAAAAGATCAGATGGTAAGATGGTAGATATGATATTATAATTATATAATAACAATTATTTCTTAAATATCATATAATTTTTTAAACCATAATAATAATCATCCATGGATGGTGGTAATGGAAAAATAATTGCATCACTATGTAGAGGGGGTAGTACACACATACGCACTAGCGATAATTTTACCAACCATTTGATGGAACATAAGGTGAATATTAGTGGTTAAATAATCATAATAACATTTTAGAATATTGAGGATGCTGAATTTATTATTTTATGATGAATATCATATATTTATAGGATTTAGAGTAAGAAATAAATTGAAAGAGGTTGGATAAGATGATTAACTCTTTTTTGTTAGGCCTATTTTAGATCCTTTCATAAGAAATGATGGAATAGAATTTTAACAATAAAATCAACTAAAATTTGTTTCTAGATAATTTTAGAGAATTGTGTTCATTTTTTTAAACTATATGGATCAAATTGGTTAAAAGAAGAAAAATGAGGGGTTTCCTTTTATAAGTGGGGGAGAGGACACACTTGGTGTCACAAACTAGCCCGGGTACCCTGGTAACCCGATAACTGAGCCGGCCGTGACATAGCCCGAAGGGCGTTCCTGATCCCCACAGGTTGGTGACTAGAACCTGGCATCTCACAACATACAAGTGGGAATGATTTGTCCAAAAGAATGAGGAAGCAAAAGAAAACAAAGCAGTACGCATAACATAAGAAACTCCACTGGGAGTGATGTACCAGAATACAACATGCCATAAAAATCCCAATGTACTACAACCCAAGTACTAAAAAAAGGGAAAAATGCCCCAAGGTCCCTAAGGTAACAACTCACCAAGATCAAAGATCAACAAATGGATCCACCTCCAAGAGATCCTTTTCCTTTGCTCGATCCTGGAAGAAGAAAGTCTACAAACACCCGAAGGCAAAAGTAGGGTGTGAGCCTAAGCCCAGTAGGATACCACCAAAGATTCCGTGACAGATGAAAAATATAGATTATACAAATAAAAGATTTCAATTTTCAAATTAATAGGTTTGGCAATTAAAAAATATATTTTAACAAATCATGCTATACATTTTCAAGTGATGGTAAAAATCACTAAGAAAATCTTTACAATGATGGAATATTTATAAAAAAATGGCTTAAGTAAAACATTTATATAAAATGGTTTATATAAATTCAGCAGGCATGTAAGCAGTTCAAAATCATTTGCATATATTTATATCTCAAATATAAATAAACAAGCGAGCAACATGGTCGTATGCCAAAAGGTACGGTAGTATTAACCAGTTATAGGATTCCGCACTCTCTATGTGAAATCAGCAAAATGTGTATACACACATCCCTATGACACTGGCCAAAGGAGACTCATCACCAACCTGTCAGGGATGTGACCCACCGAAAATATGTTTTAGAACGTTTTCGTAGCGTAGAGTGTATCCAAATAACTCACTAACTACCTAAGTCTTGCATGTGCTCTTACATGATGGGTGAACTATTTTAAGATTGCTTAAAAATACGATCAATATCATTCTTCCATTTCAAAAGTTCCAATTTCTATCCATTTAAAATCAAAACAGATTTTTATTCAAAACATGCCTTTTTACAAGATAAAACCAATGGGTTTCTATCAAATCATTTTAAGGCATTTTCACCAGTTTGAAATCCATTCAAAACCAATTCCATCATTACACAATTTATTTCCACAATTAAATTCAACAATTTAATTAAAATCATTTCCATCAAATCCAAAATTTAAATTAAACAATTTAAATTAGAAAATTTTTATAAACACACCCAATTCAATGGAATTAGGGGTTTTCCAAATTTCCATGCCAAAACCATTTCAAATACCTCGATTCATTAGAATCGGGTTTTTATCAACTTAATTGAAAGCAATTTTGAGAAATTGAATTTAAATCATTAATTGAAATAGATTAAGAAAATACAATGATAATAAATTTGGTAAGTCGGGACGGAACCACCTACCTCAAGGTCATCGATGTCATCGTCAATGATTAACCACCTTATGTGGTTCAATACCCCTCTGCGTGACTGAATTATCGTAAGCGTCGACACACCATTGTTCGACGTTTTTTCAAGGGTTCCTAGAACCAAAACCAGTTATTTTATTTCAAAAAGAAGTGAAATTTCACATGCGATGATAGTTTCTCTCTCCGGAATAATTTTCAAATTATGGATTAAAATATTACATGTGATAATATTTTATCTCCCTTGAATAATTTTTAAATTACCATTTTATAATTATAATAATTTTCCTTTGACAATTAACGTAATTATCCTTTGATAATTTAGATAGTCTGGTCATGTGACAATTACCTAACAATTATCTTTTAACAAAAATGAATTACTATATTCCAATAAGTATTCCTTACAAACCATCATTTTGTAATTATCTTGTGATAATTTACTGTAATTATCGCATGATAATTATTTACAATTATTCTTTCATTTTTATATAAAACATGTCATTTCCCTTTGATAAACCAAATCAATTATCATTTTAACAATGTTAATAATTAACCTTTGATAAAATCATGCATTTATCATTAGATAATTTGTATTTAATTACACCTTGATAATCCCATGTGATTATCATTTCATAAAACAAAAATTATCTTTTGATAATTTTATGAAATTACGTTTTGATAATTATATGAATTTATCATTCGCTAATTCTACACAATTATTCTTTGATAATGTCGATAATCAAGCCATGTAATTATTACATTAAAATTTTCCTTTTGTATTATCATAAATAATTCACGAGGGAGTCATCAAAAAAATATTGAAATCAACTCTTGATAATTCAAGGTTGGCCTTTTTTTCATGATGTTTTTCTTCTGAATTGACAAAATAATAGACTAAAGGAAATAATTAAATAATAGAAATAAAATTTAAACACAAACCTGTATATTCACACAGGCACAAAACCCCAATCCACCGCACAGTGTTCACTGCCAATGAAGATGATCGTTTTGTTGAAGGTTCCCAAAACACGCAAAAAGGGGTTTTAGGGTTGTCTGAACTCGATCGGATCGACCCCCCTACAGACACGGGTTGTTAGACCATTTTATAACCCCAAAATCGGTTTATATTCCGGTCAAATTCCAATCACCCAATTAATCCACTGTTTCAATCAAAAAATTATGACGGAGTTAAAGATTTTACCCATTTAAAAAGTTTTTAATTTTTAAATGGTAAAAAATGGTTGAAATCCAAGATCTCCAAAGGCCCAGCTCGTTACAAATGGATGAGTCCGTGTTTTTTTGATTTTGGGAGAGAAGATGAATAGTAACCCGTTTTTTGGAATTAACTTAATAATTAAATGAATTGATTATTTAATGCAAAAATTAAATGACACAAAAATCCCGTTGCGAATGAAAGTGATACCCCTTCTAGGGCAAAGACCCCGTTCTGGACCCAACGGTGGTCTCAGATTTCTCAAATGATGAGCGGTTTGAGATATATTAATAATTTTTTAATTAAAACCCGGAATAATTAATTAATTAATATAAAAAGTGGTATTCTTGCGAGTGAGGCATCCAAACACCCAATGCGAACAAATGTTATACCTTATCTAGGGTAAACCCATCATTCCGGACCCATCGGTGGTCTCGAAGTTTCCATACAACACACCGTTTGAGTGATATTTAATTTTTAATAAATAATATATTAAATATTATTTAAAAACTTTATGTCACGAGCGAGAGATTTAAATGTCCCGCGCCTTTGAATGTTATACCCCTCCTAGGGTAAACATTATATTTCGGACATATCCGTGCCCTCAAATATCTCATATGATGAACCGTTTTGGAGTTATTCAATTATTTGAATAAATTGCTCATGCATAAAAATAATGAATTTAATATTTTTATTCAGTCCTCTTCGAGACTTTCCAGACCTCAAAAACTCATACTTACATAGAGTTTATCTTTGATAATATTTAATTGAATATTCTAGAGCATTAATTGGGCGTTTTACCAATTTGTGACGTGTTTTAACAAAAACACAACTTTTTACTGGTAAACATTTTTTTCCCAACAAACATAATAATAATTTAACACAAGAAGGTTTGAGGAATACCTGAAACAGTAACGTGATGTTACAACCTCCCCACCATAGGATCTTTCTATCCCCAGAAAGCCTATGAAGAATCCTCCGCGTCAAAAAGATGAGGCCACTACTCTCTCATTAGTGTTTCCATTTCCCACGTCTCATGAGAATCAGAACCATGGTGCCATAGTACACGGACCAGAGGTATCATTCTCCCATGAAGTACCTTGGTCTCAGAATCAACAACTCTAACTTGTCGTTCAGTCACAGATAATTCTGGTTCAATCTCAAGATCACTCCAGCTCAAAACATGAGATGGATCAGAGAGATACTTTAGTAGCTGCGATACATGGAACACGTTATGTATTGACATCATCTGTGGTGGTAGAGCTAGACGGTAAGCAACTTTCCCTATATGACCAACAACCTCGAAAGGTCCCACAAATTGAGGAGAAAGCTTCCCTTACCTCCCAAGTCATCGATGACCTAATTGGGGTGAAACTTTCAAGAACACATGGTCACGAGAACTCTAAAGGTCTACGATGACGATCAACATAAGACTTGTACCGACTCTGTGCTGTCAACATTCTCTGACGAATCAACAGGATCTTAGCTATCGTTTCTTGGACCAAACTCGGTCCTACCAAAGAACTTTCACCAATCTCTGACCAACATAAAGGAGATTTACAAGGACGGCCATACAATGCCTCAAAAGGAGCCATTTTGATCGCAAATTGATAACTGTTGTTATAAGAAAACAAAACTAGCCCCAGATGATCATCCCAAGACCCACCATAGTCGAGAACACATGCGCGGAGCATATCCTCAAGGATCTGAATAGCTCTCTCTGTCTGACCATCTGACTGTGGATGGTAGGTCGTGCTCAAATGGACCTGAGATCCCAGTGCCTCCTGAATGCCTCTCCAAAAGAGAGAAGTAAACCGAGGATACCTATCAGAGACTATAACAGAAGGAACTCCGTGAAAACAAACAATTTCTTTCACATAGATATTTCTCAACTCCTCAACTTTGGTTGTATCTCGAATAGGTATAAAGTGATCCGACTTGGTCAGCCTGTCGATCACCACCCATATCGCATTCTTCTTCCTCTGGGTTTGAGGTAACCCAACCACAAAGTCCATAGAGATTTCATCCCACTTCCATGTAGGTACTGGAAGTGGTTGAAGCAAACCCGAAGGTTTCTGGTGCTTGGCTTTCACCTGTTGGGATGTATAGCAACGAGATACAAACTCAGCAATGTCTCACCTCATACCTGGACACCAGAACTACCACCGTATATCATAGAACATCTTTGTGGTTCCTAGGTGCACAACCCACTGAGAGTTGTGGAAATCCCTCATCACATACTTTCTTGCCGATAACGGAACCATGTAACGGTTTTTATAACACAGAACACCCTCTTTGGAGAACGACCACGAGGTTTCGGTCTCCCCACCATAAAGGGAGTCCCTAATTCCACAAAACTCACCATCCAGTTGTTGTTCCTTAATAATTAAATCAAGAAGAACAGATGTCAACTGGACACTGGCTAAATAAACTTCATTCCCCTTCCACTGAACTCCAATATGCAACTGAGCAAAAAGAGCCATCAAACTCCACTCTTCTGAAGATTCTTTCACAGCCTGAGATAGAAGTTTCCTGCTTAATGAATCTGGGACTACATTCCCTTTCCCCGGGGTATAGGCAATGTCAAAGTCAAAAGATTTCCGGTACTCCACCCAATGCCTTTGGCGAAGATTCAAATATTTTTGAGAGAAGATATAACTCAACATCTTGTGGTCTGAATACACAGTAAACCTTTCTCCATAAAGGTAATGTCGCCCACACTTGAGTGTGTTCATTATAGCTGCAAGTTCAAGGTCATGAGTAGGATAGTTCTTCTCATGAGGCTTAAGCTGACGAGATCTATAAGCAACAACATGATTACCTTGCATAACGACACATCCCAAACCTAAAGCCGATGCATCACAGAAGACCACATAACCTGCCCCAACCTCAGGAAGAGTTAACACCGGTGTAGTAGTCAAGAGACGTTTTAGCTCAACAAAATAACTCTGACATTTGTCATTCCAGGAAAACTTCACTCCCTTTCGAGTCAGAGCAGTCATTGGAGAAGCTAACTTTGAGAAGTCTTTGACAAAATGGCGATAATATCTCACTAAGCCCAAGAAGATCAGAATATCAAAAACATTCTTTTGTTGTTCCCAAGTCATTACAGCCTTCACCTTCTCAGGATCAACTAATATTCCTTGTTCTGACACCACATGCCCCAAGAATTTCACTTCCCGGATCCAGAAATCGCACTTTGAAAGCTTGGCATAAAGACGGTGATTTCTTAAAAGACTCAGAACTATTCTCAAATGAAGCACATGATCCTCCTCAGAAATGGAGTATACAAGGATGTAATCCACAAAGACTACCACAAAAAGTATCCAAATACTCATGGAAAATTTTGTTCATCAAAGCCATGAAAATTGCAGGAGCATTTGTTAGGCCGAAGGGCATGACAACATACTCATAATGGCCATACCTACTTCGAAAAGCGATCTTATGAATGTTCGACTCTTTTATCCTCAACTGATAGTAACCAGATCGAAGATAAATCTTTAAAAACCACTTCTCCCCTTTTATTTGATCAAAAAAATCATCAATTCGAGGTAACAGATATTTGTTCTTTATCGTAACTCGATTGAGCTTTCGATAATCAACATATAAGAGAAGAGAACCCTCAGCCTTCTTGGCAAAGAGAACTGGTGCTGCCCAAGGTGACACACTCGGGTGTATAAAACCTTTCTCAAGAAGATAGTCTAACTGAGACATCAGTTCTTTTAGTTCTGCTGGAGCCATTTAGTAAGAGGGGATGAAAACTGGTTGAGTACCCGACATTAAGTCAATCGAAAAATCAATCTCCCTTACTGGTGGAAAACCAGAGAAGTCAGAAGGAAACACGTCTGGAAACTCAGCAAAGACCAGAGGAAGTTAACCACACATTAGATCTCTCTCTATATCAAAAGCAAACACTGATATAATTTCCCCCAATTCAGGATAAAAAGGTCCGACTCTGCTTGACCTTGGGTCCCATTCTCCTTGAAAAACAAGAGGCACACAACTAGGTGTAGTAAGGTAGACCCGTCGAAGATAAAAATAAATCCGAGATTTATTGGCAATGAGCCAATCCATCCCAAATATGACGTCAAAAGATTTCATGTCGAGGACCAAAAAGTCCCAAGCAAGCTCACCATCTGATAGAAAGAAGACACAAGCAGGACTGCAGAGACCCTTCTCTCTCATTGTACCAAGGGGTGTAGTAATATCCATCACACAAGATAAAAGCTCCATAGGTAGATTAAGAAGATTAACAATATGGGTTGAAATAAATGAGTGAGATGCACCAGTATCAAAAAGAGCGGTCACCAAAGATGAAGCTATAGTAATGGTACCTCTCACAGTTGCAGGACCTGTATCAGTTACCTCTGGCGACTCTTCCACTGCATGAAGAAGCTTCATTCTGGATGCCTATGGCTGGAACCCTTTTGTACGTGAAGCATTTGATTGACCCACAGTTTTTGGAGGTGCTGATGATCCTGTTCCACTACGTGGAGTAGAGAAGTGATGGTAGAATCTCTGTAAGTTCCCTAAATGTCCGCAAGAGCTACAGTTCTTTGGTGCCTCAGTGAAAAACCTCTTAGAATGTATTGGCTTTCCACACTGATAGAAAGTCAATGAAGCCCCTCTTGGTGCTACCAGAGGTATGGAATGACTCTGTTGTTGAGAACTACCATGGGAAACGTCACACTTCCGTTTTCCTTTAAAGGAACCAACACTGCCACTAAAAGGAAAAATAACTCCCTTCAACCCTGACTTTCCTGCCAGGTCCATCTCAACCATGATCACCCTATCCAGCACATTAGCATAAGTGGGTAGCTTCACTAAGAAAACCTGAGAATGGATATCTGATCGAAGTCCCAACTCGAATATTCGAGCCTTCATCTTCTCATTAGATACAATCTCAGGAGAAAACTGTACCAACTCAGAAAAGCGATTTGAGTACTCATTCACGGTTTTGTTGGCCTGATCAAGCTTGAAAACTCCACAGCCTTGGCCAACACCATTGATTCTGGATATAACTGGTTAGTGAAAATAACCCTAAAGTATTTCCACTCCAAACCCTCATGTTTCCCAGCCGTCACCATCGTGTCCCACCATCTCCTACTTGGTCCCTCCCGCACGAAGGTGGCACATTTCACCTTGACCGCATCAGGTGTTTCCAAGAACCCAAACATGCGTTCAATCTTACTCAACCATTCCTCAGCATGTTGAGGATCAGTGGAGCCTTTGAGGACTGGTGGCTTCTGGCGTAGGAACTCTTGAGAACGACTTCGGAGAACATCACTCTGAGGATCTATAACTGGAGTCTGAACAGGGACTGGAGGTAGTGCCTGTCCCAGAGCTTGGAGAGTGTGAACGATCACCTCAACCAGACTCGGATCCACAATAGGACTTGCTTGCTGAGATTCAACAACAACCTCTTTTTGGATCTGATTCCCACATCTTTTCAGAGGCATGATGCTACACAACACCAGAAAAGACATAGATTAAAACACCAACCGAGTAACAAGGAAAACTACTCTTAAAAGAAGGAATAAACAAGATTTGGATTCCACTCTATCCAAATCAAAACAGGGAAAATACTATAACTAATCCACAAGTCGTATTTACCTAACTACCCCTGGTGAATTAAGGTTCATTGCGGTGAGAGCTGGCCAGACACTCAATCACAACTACCTCCTAAGTCCCGATAAGAAAACTCAAATGCATACTGTTATCAAGGAAAAATATTTAACCTCCCTCTGATACCATTTTGTCACAAACCATCCTGGGTACCCTGGTAACCCGATAACCGAGCCGACCCTGACATAGACCGAAGGGCATTCCTGATCCCCCCGGGTCAGCGACTAGCACCTGGCATCACACAACATACAAGTGGGAATGATTTTTCCAAAATAATGTGGAAGCAAAAGAAAACAAAGCAGTATGCATAACATAAGAAACTCCACTGGGAGTGATGTACCAGAATACAACATGGAATAAAAAGCCCAAAGTACTAAAACCCAAGTACTAAAAAAAGGGAAAACAACCCCAAGGTCCCTACGGACACAACTCACCAAGATCAAAGATCAACAACTGGATCCACATCCAAGAGATCCCTTACCTTTGCTCGATCCTGGAAGAAGAAAGTCTATGAACACCCGAAGGAAAAAGTAGGGTGTGAGCCTAAGCCCAGTAGGTTACCACCAAAGATTCCGTGACAGATGCCAAATATAGATTATCTAAAGAAAAGCTTTCAATTTTCAAATTAATAGGTTTGGCAATTAAAAAACATATTTTAACAAATCATGCTATACATTTTCAAGTGATGGAAAAATTCACTAAGCAAAGCTTTACAACGATGGAATATTTCTAAAACAATGGCTTAAGTAAAACATTTATATAAAACGGTTTATATAAATTCAGCAGGCATGTAAGTAGTTCAAAATCATTTTCATATATTTATATCTCAAATATAAATAAACAAGCGAGCAACATGGTCATATGCCAAAGGGTACGGTAGTATTAACCAGTTATAGGATTCCACACTCTCTATGTGAACTCAGTAAAATGTGTATACACACGTCCCTAAGACACTGGCCAAAGGAGACTCATCACCAACCCGTCGGGGATGTGACCCGCCGCAAATATGTTTTAGAACGTTGTCGTAGCGTAGAGTGTATTCAAATAACTCACTAACTACCTAAGGCTTTCATGAGCTCTTACATGATGGGTTAACTATTTTAAGATTGCTTAAAAATATGATCAATCCCATTCTTCCATTTCAAAAGTTCCAATTTCTATCCATTTAAAATCAAAACATATTTTTATTCAAAACATGCCTTTTTACAAGATAAAATCAATGAGTTTCTATCAAATCATTTTAAGCCATTTTCACCAGTTTGAAATCCATTCAAAACCAATTCCATCATTACACAATTTATTTCCACAATTAAATTCAACAATTTAATTAAAATCATTTCCATCAAATCCAAAATTTAAATTAAACAATTTAAATTAGACAATTTTCATAAACACACCCAATTCAATGGAATTAGGGGTTTTCCAAATTTCCATGCCAAAACCATTTCAAATACCTCGATTCATTGGAATCGGGTTTTTATCAACTTAATTGAAAGCAATTTTGAGCAATTGAATTTAAATCATTAATTGAAATAAATCAATCAAATACAATGATAATCAATTTGGTAAGTCGGGACGGAACCACCTACCTCGAGGTCATCGATGTCAGCGGCAATGATTAACCACCTTATGTGGTTCAATACCCATCTGTGTGACTGAATTATCGTAAGCATCAACACACCAATGTTCGACATTTTGTCAAGGGTTCCTAGAACAAAAACTAGTTATTTTATTTCAAAAAGAAGTGAAATTTCACATGCAATGATAGTTTCTCTCTCCTGAATAATTTTCAAATTATGGATTAAAATATTACATGTGATAATATTTTATCTCCCTTGAATATTTTTTAAATTACCATTTTATAATTATAATAATTTTCCTTTGAAAATTAACGTAATTATCCTTTGATAATTTAGATAGTCTGGTCATGTGACAATTACCTAACAATTAACTTTTAACAAAAATGAATAACTATATTCTAATAAGTATTCCTTACAAACCATCATTTTGTAATTATCTTGTGATAATTTACTGTAATTATCACATGATAATTATTTACAATTATTCTTTCATTTTTATATAAAACATGTCACTGCCCTTTGATAAACCAAATCAATTATCATTTTAACAATGTTAATAATTAACCTTTGATAAAATCTTGCATTTATCATTAGAAATTTTTTATTTAATTACACCTTGATAATCCCATGTGATTATCATTTCGTAAAACAAAAATTGTCTTTTGATAATTTTATGCAATTACGTTTTGATAATTATATGAATTTATCATTCGCTAATTCTACAAAATTATTCTTTGATAATGTTGATAATCAAGCCATGTAATTATTAATTTAAAATTTTCCTTTTGTATTATCATAAATAATTCACGAGGGAGTCATCAAAAAAAATATTGAAATCAACTCTTGATAATTCAAGGTTGGTCTTTTTTTCATGATGTTTTTCTTCTGAATTGACAAAATAATTGACTAAAAGAAATAATTAAATAACAGAAATAAAATTTAAACACAAACCTGTATATTCATACAGGCGCAAAACCCCAAACCCCCACGCCGTGTTCACTACCAATGAATATGGTCGTTTTGTTGAAGGTTCGCGAAACATGCAAAAAGGGCTTTTAGGGTTGTCTGAACTCGATCGGATCGACCCACCAGCAGACATGAGTTGTTCGGCCAATTTATAACCCCAAAATCGGTTTATATTCCGGTCAAATTCCAATCACCCAATTAATCCACTGTTTCAATCAAAACATTATGACGAAGTTAAAGATTTTACCCATTTAATAGGTTTTTAATTTTTAAACGGTAAAAAATGGTTGAAATCCAAGATTTACAAAGGCCCCGCTCGTTACAAATGGACGAGTCCGTGTTTTTTTTTTGATTTTGAGAGAGAAAAATCTCGTTGCGAATGAAAGTGATACCCCGTCTAGGGTATACACCCCTTTCCGGACCCAACGGTGGTCTCAGATTTCTCAAACGATGAGCGGTTTGATAGATATTAAATATTTTTTAATTAAAACCCAGAATAATTAATTAATTAATATAAAAGGTGGTATTTTTGAGAGCGAGACATCCAAACACCCGATGCGAATAAATGTTATACCTATCTAGGGTAAAACCATCATTCCGAACCCATCTGTGGTCTCAGATTTTCCATACGACAAACCGTTTGGGAGCTATTTAATTTTTAATAAATAATATATTAAATATTATTTAAAAACATTATGTCACGAGCGAGACATTTAAATGTCCTGCGCCTTTGAATGTTATACCCCTCCTAGGGTAAACACTATATTTCGAACATAACCGTAGCCTCAAATATCTTATATGATGAACCGTTTTGGAGTTATTCAATTATTTGAATAAATTTCTCATGCATAAAAATAATGAATTTAATATTTTTATTCAGTCCTCTTCGAGACTTTGCAGACATCAAAAACTCATACTTACATAGAGTTTAACTATGAAAATATTTAATTGAATATTCTGGAGCATTAATTGGGCGTTTTACCAATTTGCGATGTGTTTTAACAAAAACACAACTTTTTACTGATAAACATTTTTTTCCCAACTAACATAATAATAATTTAACACAAGAAGGTTTGAGGAATACCTGAAACAGTAACGTGATGTTACACTTGGAATTTCATAAAATATTTAGATATAATAAAATCATACCAATGATAAATTATATAAAATGGAAAGATATTAAAGTGTGGTAGAGGACAAGGTTAAAATACTTCTAGACAATGTGGTTTATAAAATCTTAATTGGAAAACATACCCTTATGTCTTGTTTTAACCACTCAGTAAACCTTTTTTAAGCTCAACCACAGAAATATATATTTTTACCATATTTACTATTCATCAGGAAAAAAATTAAATTGAATTTATTACATAATATTAATTATAATGATTTCAAATATGAAATATATTTTACAAATTTCAATTAATATAAGTGGAATAATTTAATTTAAATTTAAACACATAAAATACAACAAAAAGTGATTTTCGAAAAAAAGGTTTCTTATGTATAACATGTTTTTATATAAAAAATCCATATAGTTTTTTAATAATCTATATTATGGTTCTTTTAGACACACATTTGTATTTATATCAACCTATCGAATAAATGAAATTTATGTGAAGAAAAATATTTCATGAATTCTCCAAGCGTTTCATGGGAGTATGATGCAATCATGCATGTGTTGGAAAATGCATTAACTCGTGATTTATAAAAAATTATTTAATACATGTAAATTCAATGAGATCATTAAAAAGATTTATAAATCATATTACCATGTGATGGTGAGTGTAGAATTTTTCTTGATCATGATAAGATGAAACAACCTATCCGGAAACACTCTTTAACATCTTATTTTACCTAGTGAGGCATTAGAATGGTGTGGTGTGGATGTAGAACCCATCATAATCTAAACAATTTAGTCTCCCATTGATATATTTAAAGTTTGTAATCACTTTTTCTACCACTGTGATATTAATCACGCACATATGATGAATATGGATGTTTCGGTGGCTCTTTGGTGTAAGGTACACATGATATCTTCATTTCGAGTTTATGTGTGGTTTCATATATCTATTATTGAGATCTTGGTTTCATTTTGTTAATCATTTAAAATTCCACTAATATTCAAGATTATATCCATAGAAAAACCAATACTAGAAACATCTCTTATTTGATGTTTCATCATTCTCTGAATTTTTTGGGTGTGTTTAGTTTAACACACTTATTATGATTATACCCTAAGGTAAACTGTTGAATTATTTAATTCTATATCAGATTGTGGGGTCTTCTTTATTCAAAAGTATATTATTTTTTTCATGGTTGGTGTGAACCACCCCTAATCATCACAAAACTACTTCTATTTCAATTTCAATTGAAATTATTTAACATTCAAAATCTATTTTTTTATGACTAATTTTACTAGTTTTCATATATCTTATCTTAGATCAATATGATCTCTCTTGACTTCAGGTATACTCCCCCTCTATATAGGCCTCCTATTTATTGGATTTTAATTTT
This sequence comes from Viscum album, assembly GCA_963277665.1. Taxonomy (NCBI): domain Eukaryota; kingdom Viridiplantae; phylum Streptophyta; class Magnoliopsida; order Santalales; family Viscaceae; genus Viscum; species Viscum album. The sequence continues at coordinate 43,927,187 of OY728131.1, forward strand.
TATCTTTAAACCATTATATATTTTTTTGATTTGGAAGTCTCCTTAGGGAATTGTTTTTATTTTACACCATGATTATTTTCCTTACGCCATGGTGTTTTTTGTTTCTAGGTGAAGAGTTATGGTTCTTTCAAATTAATATTACAAATGAGATATTTCATTATGATGGTGGGTGTTATTCAAAATCCATTATTTTTTTATTTATAGTTAATAAGACGTGGGAGGCATTGATTTTTCACACCCTTTCTCATACCAGGATAGTGGGTCAATTTGTATGGATTTATGAAGTATATTAGGTTTCCTGAGGAGTTAAAGAGGTTATTCATCATGTCATGGCTTTTGGATTTCAAATTTATCAATTAAATTTTTAGTGTGATGGTACTATTTAAAAAATGGTTTTCATCATTGATTTAAGGAATTTCATCATGAAATGAGGGGGGGGGGCTCCATGAAGGGAGAATCCCTGATTTTCTTTATAAATATAAAAAGTAAATGTCTCCCTCTCTTTAAATATCTCAAATTTTCTATTTTATCCCCTTGAACTCTCAACTTATAATGGTGTGTTTCAAGTGACCTAAGTGAATTAGATGATCCATTGACTAACATCGATCATGTGATGATCTCTTGATACATTGGAATTATACATTTGATTAGCAATGATGAAAAAAATCTGATATAGGAATCCTTTCTCACCGCATGATCTATTATCTCATGATATTATTATGATTCTACATACTATTTCATTATCATTTCCTTATGGTTTCACTAATATCAATCCATATTAATCCCTATTCTTCCCACCCTTTCTATAGAAAAACATCTACTTAATTGTTTCATGGTATTTGATATCATTTTCAAATACTTTGATTAGATCCTTTCTTCTTCTTATCGTAGTTTAATTAAACGAGAGCCACCAACCCTTACTATGAGAATTTGAGGCATTACTAATTGTTAATGGAGAAATGAAATGGTGACTATAACATAATATAGATGCAAGGAGAGTAGTGATTTTTTACCGTGTGGTGTATCATTTTGCGTGGCAAGTGTTTTCATCCAGTGATTATGGGGTCTCATAAAAAATCACATTGAAATAGTATGTGTTAAACCATGAATACCCTATTCTAGTGGTGTGTAATATTATATTTTATTTATTATCATCTGGAGGACATGAATCCAAAAGTTAATTATATGTGAGGTGATCTATGTTGTAATAGTTCTTACTACATTATGAAGGCAGAAACTGTAGTGTAATATGTGAATTGTGGCATGAGGAGGAAAATAATAGTTGATTACTACATCATGATGAATTTATATGAAAGTGTGGATCCAATATTATGGGTTTTTGGGATTTAAATTATATTTAACATTGTGAAAATGTTAAAACCAATAGATAAATACCCAACATAATCCCTTCATGGTTGTTTACAAATCTTTTCACACACATGTTAGTTTAGGGAAAATAGATTTCCCATATAGAGTTATTTACCATGGATAGAGTGATAGTGTGATCATTTTGATCGCTCATGGACATTTAAATTATGTTTTGGGTAGGTTTATTATTTATATCCATAGGGATTACGGGTGGGTTTGGGTGAAATGATTGGAGTGGATAGAGAGTTAGGTACTAGCATGCGACATAGGGTACATGCCCCATATTCTTCATGGAGTTTAGTACTCCCAAAAAAACTTGAGATATGAGTTCTCCATATCAGGAACGGTCTTGGTACCCCCTCATTATCGATGAAGTGGGGGTACCTGATAAATAACTAATAGATCATGGTACTACCTGAAAAACTCCGAGAACATGATTTGTACCCATGTGATTCAGCACTTCCTCATCCAATACATACTTCCGGAAATGGCATGGATCCTCCATTAAGTTTTAGTACTCCCCTACCCAATATGTTGATATTAGTAAGGAATGGGTCCCCTATTATATAATATAATAGGAGACATTGATATGGTTTAGCTAGGTATCTTGGATTCTTGTGTTTATCTAGGAAATGGATTTTTTTACTAGATCCAGGATGTTTTTGAGTGGAACTTATTGTCCCTAGTTTTCTGACTTGAAAACATATCCGTGTTTTTTTACCTTTCTGTTTAACTCTTTCCTATGTTGGTTATCATTTATCTTTGTGGTTTTGGTTTTAATTTACCATCCTTTACTTATTCCTCTATACTTTTTAAAGAATCCAACTGGGTATGTCTATACTCACCCATGCTTGGGTGCGTCACCCATATTTTTTTGTATTATGCAGATAAAGAACAGTTTGTAAAAGAATTCGTTAGATGAACTATTGGTGGAGTGGGAGCTTAGTAGAACCATGAGGTAATTATCATAGATGAAAGTCATGTTAGGATCAGGTCATTGTGGATACCTCATTACATCGATTCTTAGATTGGTTTTCCTTTGGGTTGTTGGGAAGGTATATTTTCCATTTACCTCATGATTTATACTCTAGTTGTTCATTTATAGATCTCATTGTTTTTCATTTTTACTACATATATCACAATTGGATTTATTTTCTATCCACCATTATTTTTTTCTATATAGATTTGTATGTTTGTATATAGGTGCTTTAGGTTAAGTCTTATCATCATTTATAATATCCCTACTCCGTGATAATCACCAATTCATGGTTTATTGCTAGTGGGATTGGTGTGGAAAACATTGGTTACTACTAATTTAGGTGGGTCATCAATGGTTTGACCCATTTTAGAGTGGTATTAGAGCCTAAGTTCATCATATAGTAAACATTAGGAGTTAGGTGTGTGTGATGATTGGTTAAGGATTTCAGGAAATGATGTTAAGGGGTTTTTAGTTTGGATTTAAGTGTAGGTAACACAGTGTTAGTGTGGAGGATGATATATCCATTTACTTAGAATTGAATAATTTAATTACTTACTAAAATCTATAACTCATTTTTATTTGGGAACTTACAAACAAAACATGAATTATATATAGATTTATTGTTTATTTTCATGTCTTTATTGATTTATCTCTCCAGATATTATTTAATGATTGTTGTTCATCTTGAAAAACTGAATGATATAACTATATAAACATTAATATAAGATCTTAAGGTAGGGTCAGGTCAATACCTTTTCGATGATCAATAATCCTATCATAAAAAAACAAATAAACGAGGATTCTAATCAGGGACCATTCTATAAGATACTACCACCAAGAAAGTGGGAAGTAATTTCTTTACCCATAGTGAAGTGAGAAGGTTCACAACCCATAATACAGAAAAACATCCACTACTTAATATGTAACAGATGGTTCAAGTGGGGTGAGTGAGGGTACTCATAGGCCAACTGTGTTTCATGAGTTTTAGTGGAATCAACTACTCATGTTCTAAGGAGAAACTATCCCTTAAGAAGTAGTGGATTGGATTGAGGTAGTGGTTCGAGTGCTCCAACCTTTCTAGACCCCTTATTATCAGATAGTGGTTCTAGGTTCTAGCCTTTTCCATGGTGTAGATAGTCTATAATGTACCTTGATCATCGAAACAAACAATGAGTTGATTCTCCCATGGGAAGAATTTGAGATCCTCTTCTACAAGGATTACTACCCATCCACATTGATATTTGTGCACATCTAGGAGCTACTTGAGCTACAACTGGGTATCATATTTAGTTCAAATTATGTTTTTAGGTTCACTGAGCTCATGAGGTACTCACTTTATATGACCCATGATTAATTCCTCTGAGTTTAGAAGTTGGAGTATAGCCTTCACAGGGAGATCCTAGGTGGTTTTATTCCACTCTATATTTCCACACATACTGGGGTTTTAAAGAGGGTCTTTTTTCGGGAGATATTATCATTAGTCATACAATTAGAACACAGTCCCTGAGGTAGTTATCTAGGAGGAGTCATCATCTATGATATGATGTTTATAGAATTTGATATCACCTCACTGGAGGTGTACCCATGTATAGTTCTAAACTCTAGGATTAGTATCACACGAGTCATTGAAAAGTTTTAGAAAACTAAGTTGTAGGATTTTTTATGGTTGTAGAGGATGAGTTCACATAGATTATGTTTTCCTCTCTCAATGTGAAAAATATGTCAGTTTGGAAGAATATAGACAACCATGTAACATTCAGTGAAGTGATTAGGCACCTTTGAAGGTGGATATACTGATCCTTAGGGAGAAGGCTAAGGTAGAGGAGATGGCAGTTCCTTGGGAGGAGGAGATATATGGGGACATAGTTATGATTCAATTCAACCACCACCACCCAAATTGGGCAGATTCTAGGATCATGGATCTAGAGAGTCTGTATGAGGAAAAATTTAGGAGATTAAGGGTTATGAATAGTAATTTCTCACTATGATTTAAGGAATGATTTGTTTTTTCTCTACATTAGAACAAAAAATCATAGATATTGAAAAAAATCTATTATTTTATTTTTTTCATCCTTTTTTGTATCAGAGATCTCTATAGAGCCTCTGTCCAGACCTATACGAATATATAATCCCATTGGTAGTGATGAAAAACTCACCCACATTTTACAATTATGTGATCTTGCACTTAGTTGACAGTGGTTATCATAGGAACTCACAGTTTTTTTCATAAATCCCTATTATTTCATCCTTAGAATGGACTGGATATCCTCAGTATGAGCCTAGAAAGAATGCTATGTTTGGATAGTGATGTTTTTTTGATAGGATGGATCAATTTTTTCCTTCATTAGAGAGTGATAGAATTATATGATATAAGTAAAGACTTTTCATGAAAAGTTATAATCGATCACCCATCAATTAATGAGTTTGGATATATGTGTTGAAGACACATTTATCGGTCAATATATTATAGTCATAGATAAGTACATTGATTTCATTCCCAAGGATATACCAAGATTTCCCTCTATTCTGATGATAAAATTATACATTGATCTATACACTAACAATACTATTACATCATCTGAATCATATCAAATAGACCACATTGAGCTTTGGGAGTTTAAGGAACAAACTGGGTACCTTATAAAGAAACGATTCATAAGACCCTGTGTGTTACCCTAGAAAAATACAGTATTATTTTTCAAGAATTTGGCAGATAGTTTTTGGATTCTTATTTACTATCACTGATTAAATTAGGTAAAACCTCAGAAAAAAATACCCCCTATTGAGGATCGATGAACTATTTTTCTAGAAAAACATTGTGGATTAGTTCTAAAAAACTGAACTTAGGCCTTACTATAACTAATTTTCTGTTTATGAGGGGTATATATGAAATACATACTTCTAATTCCACTATAACTAGTGAAAATAGCATATTTAACTTCGAAGTAATGACATTGGTTTTTTCTAAACTAGCTCCAATAGTATGAGTGAGAAATATTTGGTGTTGGTTTTACTCAAAACCGATGCCAAAAATTTTTAAGAGTGGTTTTGGCATCATTTTTTAGTATAAATGATGCCAAAAACCACTAAAGGAATGATATATGGTGTCAGTTTTTCTAAAAACCAATTCCATAAATCAAAAAATGTTTTGGCGTCAGTTTTTACAAAAACTGATGCCATAAATCGCTAACTCAGGACCTTTCTGCGTCTGTTTTTATAAAAACCGATGCTATATAAAAATATATATTTATGGAATCATTTTTTTTTGAAAAACCGATGCCATATATTTTAAAATAAATTCAGACTCTTCGACATGGATTTTTGTAAAAACCGACGCAGCATGTCTTTTAAAAATAGTTGAGATCAGGAAACCCTCATATTTTTGGATCTTCGAAAGCAAAACCCACGATAACTCCTCTCGAATCGTAATGACTTTGAAAGAATATTTGTGATATACAATGGCCATTCTTATTGATTTTCTTCCATTTTCACAATCTATAGTTCAAGTTCTTGATTATCTTCCCTTGGTTCATCATCTACGGATTATTTTTTCTTCCGAAGCCTATTTTCAGAGACATTCAACCTTGGTTTGATTTTAGTTTTTTTCATATTTATTTTTCATTTTTAAAATAATTTTTTGTATATATCTTATAGTGTTTAGTTTTACAAGGCATTTCATGGAGCAAAGTTTGGATTGAGATCTATTTTTTGTGTTAAACTTTTAATTTTGTAAGTTTTCTTTTAATTTTGAATCTAAATTAGTTATCATTTAATTATGTTTTTGATTTTCTTCAATTATTGGTTTATAGTTTATTATAAATGTGTTGGAACATGGTTAATTGTTATCCCTATGAGTGATCATCCCATATACAGTGAAAAGTTCACGTGGACAAGGATGTTATTGTTGTTCATGTAGATTTTTGTTATGGTTTATTATGGTTTCACCTTGAATGATGTGAGTATATTATTCTTTTTATTGATGTATGATATTTATGGTATTTACACTTGTACTGGTACATGAAGGATATATAATTAAAAGAATATTTATAGAAACATACATATTAACATGTACATCATATGGAATTCCATGTAGGTTGCATTACTATGCTATTTTAAATTTACTGATATACCATGTATGTTGCATTAGAATTCCTTCTACATACCATGATAGGATTTTTATAGGAAAACATAATATTATCCTTTTTAGGTATTTGATAAGAATGATTGTTTTCATAGCATGATTATATTATATAATTATCATGCTTTGAATATATTTTATGCAAGAGTGTTTCTTACTTATGTCGTCACTTTCCCTGCATATTTGTTATGTTGGTGCTTCTCTAGCATGTCTACCTATACTTGTTGCAGTATGCATGATTCCTATATATTTATTAATGGTTCCAATGTGATTTATATATTTAGGTGATAAATTAGTAATCCATGGTTGTATTCCATGTATCTATATTTATACATCATGTTTTCTTTTATTTATTACTTGTGATCTCATGCCCTGATATAATTTCTATGCACTTTTGGGTTAAATAAAATGGTGGAATCAATCTAATTGTAGTAAATTTATAATTTAACATCCAATGATAGAAAACCAAGAGGTTAAATAGTGTATTTTAATAGGATATTTAATTATTATTAATATAAAATGATTTAAAAATGAATGTATGTTTTTATTGGGTTTCCTCAGTTGGTATAAATGTTCTCTTCCTTATTTTTTTTATTATAATAATAATTTTAGGATAAAATAAGAATTAAATAAGAATGAATCAAATATGTCGTAAGATATACCAATTTAGTTATATATTTAATTTTATCTGTCATAATTTTGGAAGTATTATGATTGATTTCAATTATAATATGAAAATTTACTATAATTATTATTTCATATTACTAATAATAAATAAATTTTCTCCCATTAAATTAATGAAATATTCAACACTTTTGACACATGGAACATTGGAATAATACAACAACTATGTAAAATGAACTAATAAATTTTAGAAGATTAATGTTACAATTAATTTATAATATCAATATAACACATGTATATAATATGAAAATAAAAATTTTATTATTTTTAAACGTGTTTCATATATAATGGTTTCTATCTGATTATCAATAGTTTTTATTCAATGTGTCTCTGTGTACAATATATATATATATATATATTTAAATTTTTATATGTTTTAATATATTCACCAATTATATTGTGATATTAGGTATTGAATGGATCGTAATTGGATACATTTATATAGAACCACTAGTGAATATGAAAAATGATTTGATGAATTCTTGGAATTTACTAAATGAAATATTCAAAACATTGGTTTGATTTTTTGTCCATGGGTAAATTGTTTGAATTTGAGGAAACTGAACTCTAGAGAAATCAAGGATCATCTCATTTTTTTATTGTTTTAGCCTTAATTATACACATTGAATCTGGCATGGTGAATGAATTGAAAACTCAACATCTAATGTTGATGAAGATATCCATAATGAGGTAGATGATCATATTGAAGAATTAATTCATGATTTAGGTGTTGAAACCATAAAAAATAGCAACTATTGAATGATTGTATGGAGATTCTGAGAAACTATTATTCCAATGTTACAGTAAATATATAGGGTTATCAACAATTTTGAGATTAGTTAAATTAAAAGAAAAAAATGGGTTGAGTGATAAATGTTTCTCCATATTACTTGAGATTTTGAAAGAGCTACTTCCAGAAGGCAACTGGCTTCCAGATTCTAATTATGTGGTGAAGAAAATATTATGCCAAATGGAATTGGGGTATAAGAAGATACATTATTTCCCTAATGATTGTGTATTTTGTACAAATGAATATGAATATTTTTCAAGTTGTTCTACATGTGGGACATTACACTATAAGACAGATGGGGAATTCAACTCAGATTCATTATCAGTTACTATCATCTAACATCATGAAAAATAAATTTTGTACTTTATAATGATATCATCGAATATTTTTTGCATAAAATTATGATAATTCAATGGTGATTCATTCTTAGGTACCAGAATCAAAACTCCTCCTAAGGAAATTTGGTACAATCCAATAATTCCTCATTTTAAGCATCTATTTGAAAATTCAATAGATGCAAAAAGGTTAAGATGGAATTCAGATTAGCTCATCAATGATGTTAACATTAGTAACCCTACTGATTCACCATAGTAGAAGAGTTTTGATACTAAAATTCATGATTTTGGAAGTGATGTTAGAAATATTATAATGGGATTGTGTACTGTTGGAATGAATCCATATCGGAACCTCAGTACCCAACATAGTTTGTGGCCTATTTTATTGGTAGTTTAAAACTTGTCCCCACATTAATGTATGAAGTAAAAATATGTCATGATGAGCTTGATTATTTGTATACCAAAACATCTATGAAATGATATTGATGTGTATATTTCATCATTGATTGAGGATTTGAAACTACTATGGGAGGAAGGTGTTGAATTTTTTTATTTATACAATAAAGATTATTTTATTTTGCATGCTATGACAATGTTCACTATAAACGACTTTGTTGCATATGGAAACTTATCTAGATATAGAGTTAAGAGATATAAATCATGTCTACTTTGTGAAGAACAAACTTCATATTACCAATTGCAGAATGGATGAATGACTGTGTACATGGTATGTAACAACCCAAACTTTTATTAATGAAAATCCCTCTTGATCTAATTAAATGTCTTATTTTGTAAAATGGTTATATAAAACATATGAACTTCTCTGGTTTTATGGTTTTGTATTTTTAAAATACCATTAATAATTTTTACCATTGCTAATATAGTCGTTGAATAGTGATTACATGATTTATATAAATATAGGGTTTTAACCAATCTAATTTACTGAGACAAATGAAGGGATGTCCTCATCCAGTAGAACTTTCCCTTACGAAACCCATTTGTCGGAGCTCAGAAAGGAGGTGGAATTACTTAGATTTACTCTTGACCAAGCCCAAGCCGAGCTTCAATACGTTAATCTTGAACGGAACCTCCTATAGGAGAAGTGCAAGTTACTAGAGATTACAACCCGAGCGATGTTATCCGAGCCGCCCCAAGAGTGTCTCCATCGCACACCTAACCCATAGGTCTTATGCGGGTGTTATAAGGGATTATTTAACAAGACCCTATCAATGTTATTATGTGCATTATTTTTGGTATAAATAATATACATTCATTTTATTATTGTTACTTTGTAAATGGTTTTTAAAGAACAAATAATAATATTAGTTAAAATTCAATTAAGAAAGATATTTTGATGAACTAATAGATTTTTGAATTAAATAATATTTTAATAAAATATTATTACTCAATTATATTTTATTAAATATAAAGGATCATATAATTTTTACTTATACAACTGTAATTTTTATTAAGGTTTGAAAGCTGTTTTTGTCAAAACTCATGAATTTTTGGTAAATGTCAGTTTTTCTTTTAACAGTAAAAATTCACATATTTATAAACTTATTTATATAAAACGAATTTTTTTTGGATTCAGGATGTCTAAATTATCTAAGTGTGAATTTTTTATAATTTTCTGAGACAATACAATTTTTGGGTAAAAATTAAATACCATTTAAATATATTATGTGTTTTATGATATCAAAATGACCAAATAGTGATGTTATAAAATACTATAAATTGGTTTTTTGGACAAAATATGTTTTAAATTTTAAATAATGTTATTTTAGATATGTTTTATTTATTTTACAAAGCCTTAGTGGAATCTCCAAGACTTAAAAAACATTTTAACATTTTTAAATGATTTCCATGAGAGTGTGACTCACCTCCACATAAGAAAGACTAATATTTTAATAAGTTAGGAAAATTCTCTTCTTAAATAATGTTTTCCACTCCACTTTGGTAAAAAACATGGGAAAAAATCATGGAATGGTTTGTGGTTTTGATTAGTTTAATGTGTGGTGTCCAAAACCTAAATAATAAATAATTCCCTATCCTTTCTTATATGAACCCACTCATTCTCCCATTCCACTTCACTAAAACCATTTGGATCTCGACTGAAAACTTTTATCCTTTCTCTATAATCCTCCCAAGGTTCCCCAATATATCTATAATCCTCTCTCATTCCTCTTTCAATTCCTTGAGATCACACTTCCATGTAAGGGATTTCTTCTTTTCTCATTTTTGTGGAAATTTATTTATGTTGTTATGCCCTTTTATTTTAAATTACAAATGATGGGGTATGATTTTAAACCTCCCATATACTTTCTCATCATGTTTGAATTATTATAGGCCCCTTTATCTTTCATTAATTCTTCCCATGTACACCCGTCACCATGCCGAAATTCTATAATGGATTTCTCTCTCCTATTTTACATTCAAGCAATTATTTTGTTTTATGAATATAAATTCCATTAAATATGTTGGAACATGTATATTTATAACCCTATTAATCTTCATTTCATGTAAATATTATGATACACCCATTTCTCTCCCATCAACCATTTTTATTAATTTTATTTCATGTTGTTATGCTGCCGAAATTGCACTGTGATTTTCCAAGACAAAGTTATTGTGTAGTAAATACCATAACCGTTTCTCTGTCAAGTGTATTCACCTTTATGAAATTTTTCTTATTGATTATAATGTTTCATGTATGAATTCCACATTCATTTATCATGTAATAAATGATTATATTTAATTAATCAATGTTATATGATCCAAGTGGCACACTTATACATGAAATGAAATGAATAAGAAGGGTGTGCCTAGATAGAACTCCAATGCATTGGGTAAAGATTATTATCATGATACGTCAAGTGAAATTAGGGTTTAATCATGATAATTCATGTTCAATGAGGGTTTACTCATTCTTCCTGTGCAATTAGCCTTGGATCATGCTAATATAATGTTAAATGTTGTTGCTTTATTTCCATGTTATGATAATCATGCTATATCATGCCTTTATGTTCATGTTTCTATTATGCTCCCTTTTTATGAATATTGACTATAATATACTATATTCTTCATGTTATGACTTATTTACTCCCTTATTGGGTTTTATATCTCACCCTTTTTTTATGCATGTCCTCAGGTTTTCCCATGCAATGCTAAGTACGAAATAATGTTGTGGTCATGTAAAATAAGTTTTCAATAAAATGTTGTGTTTTATGCTCTATGTTGTTGTGTAATGTTCCTAAGACCAAAATACACTTGAACTCTCGATCTTATATGTTTTATTGAGTGAAAATTTTATGTAATAAATTATGTTTAAGTATGAAATAAAGATCAGGGTTGCTATATGGGACATCTAGGATTTTTACAAATTGATTATACTTATCATAAATTGAAGAAAGTAGTTAATGGTTTATAAAAATAAAACCTTACCCTTGGCCTTTGTCAGCTTAAGAATATTATGACATGGTAAAAAATATTAATTCTACATTTTGAAAGAAAATAAGTTCTGGCCTTCAATGAAATATCTAGAGGAATCAGTCTATTTTTTAACCTACCTTATTGGATATTTTTAGAGATAAAACATAGCATCGATGTTATGAATGTTGAGAAAAACATATGCAACAATTTGATTGGAACATTGTTTGACAAAAAAGGAAATACAAAATATGGATTTCATGATATATTGGACTTGATATTAATGAGAATATGTTTGGATTTATCTCCCACTATAAAAGAAATAAGAACATATTTACCTTCGACTTGTCACACATTAAGAAAGATTGAAAACATAATTTTTTGTCAGTGTCTCCATGTTATTAAAGTACAAAGTGGTTTTTCTTCAAATTTTAATAATTTGGTATCATTAAAAGATTGTAAATGAATAGATATTAAATCTCATGATTTCCATTTATTGATGCAACAAATTCTACCAAAAGCAGTGTGTGGTATATTGTCGACAATTGTTAGAAAGACTATCATCAAGTTATGTAATATTTTCAAATCCATTTATAGAAAATTTGTTTATCCAAATTTGTTAGATGTGTTGGATAATGAATAAAATATTATTCTTTTTCAACTAGAAATGTATTTCCAACCTAAATATTTTGATATAATGGTTCATCTACTAATTCATTTATTGCGTGAGATAATAATATGTGGGCCTGTTTATTTACGATGGGTGTATCCTTTTGAAATATATATGAACAATTTGAAGGGATATGTTAAAAATCCTTATCGACCAGAGGCATATATTGTTCAAAAATTTGTATCGAAAGAGGTGATTGAGTTATGTACTGATTATCTGTATGTAGTGGAGAATATTGGTCTCCCTATATATCGACATATGACAGTTGATAGTGAAGGTAGAGGGGTTCAAGGCTTAAAGGTAATTTTCATTCCACATGATGAAGTCATATAGACGCAATTATATATTCTAAACAACAAAGATGAGGTTAAATCATATATACCCTCACATATTTCTGAATTAAAGTTAAGATATCACAAAAGACACAAAAAGTGGTTGATGATTGAGAATAAGAAGACATTTGTTTCACGGTATAAAGAGAATGTCAACAAAGATATATCTGCATCATAAAAATTAAAGTGGTTAGTAGGGGGACATATCTTAATGCGATCACATGGTCTGGTTTTGATATTAATGGTTACTCATTTTACAAAAAAATATGGATGACAATAGTACCGTTCAGAATGGTGGTGTGATGGTTTTTGTTGAAGCATGACATTTTTCGAGTGCCAAAGATAAAAAACCAATTTTAGCATCAATGCCATATTTTGGAGTTCTTGAAGACATATGGTAAATTTATTATATTAAATTTAGAATCACCTTTTTTAACTGTAATTTGGTTGATAGTAAGAGTGATGTGAAACATGATGAATATGGGTTTAAACTGGTTGATTTGAAAAGATTGAATTATAATGAGTAACCATTTATCATTAAGACACATGAAAAACAAGTATTTTATGTCATTGATCCATTGAATGATCAGTGTTCTATTGTTTTTCAAGGAAAAATACACCATTTGGGTGATGAAGATGATGCTGATGATGTTATTTATTTACATGATCCTTATTCATCTATTACACAATTTACAAATAATTGCAATGAGTTTAAGACAAAGATAGTACATGAAATACGTAATGATCATAATGAAGGCATGTGGGAAAACACTAAATTAGTCTCTTAAATTTTATGGTAAATATTTATATTTTGTTTCTTTTTTCAAAACTTACAAATGCATGTCTCATTTTTACTTACTTATTTTTTTCTTTCTTTTTTCTAAATATTCAGTTTTTTAATGATATGTAGGTATAAAAAATTTCATTACAATTTCTAGTAGAAATGTCAAATACCGATAGAGAGGAGAATTTACTGAGGTATATCTATTTTTTTTTTCATATTATTAAATATTTAGTAATATAATTATTTATTGAAATAAAACTATTAATTAAAAAAAATTGAAGGACTACTGATGTGTCCTCGGAAGAGGATAATTCTCTTGTTACTACTAAAAAATCAGGTTCTCAAGTTGGTAAACTTGGTATTACACATTTACAAAAACTATCACTTGCTCGTTATGATGAGATATTACACATCCGCTTTGATGATAATAATAATGTAAGTTTCCAAAATGCAGTTTGCTTTATTAGTTATATATCGATGCAAAGCTGTTACAAGATTAGTATTTTATATCCAGATTAAAAGTCAGTCGACAGGAAGGTGAAGCAATATCTTTGGGAGAATGTGATGGTAAAATATCTTAATTTATTTCTTTTATCTCATTTTTTTAATATTAAATATTTTAAATGAGATATTTAATTTATTCAATTACAAATGACATTCAATTTTGGGGAAACAAAATAAATTAAGAAAAGATGTATCTTTTTAGTGGCGGTTCGATGAGGATATTTTTAAAAAAATTGACAAAAAATTATTTTTTGGGAAGGATAATGTTTGAAAACGCATGCCTCAAGAATCAATTTATATATGGAGATACATGGAAGTGATTTTTTGACAGTCTTCGTGAAGAAAATTTTTAGGTGTGATAATTATTTTATATTGTAAAACTTGTTTTATATTTTTCTAATTACTTAGTAGTTTATTTTTATATAATATGACTCCATGAGATCTCATCAAGAGATTCAGTTGATAAATATATACCTTCAGACTTTATCTTGTGGAGGGTATCTATATTTAGAGCAGAAAATGATTGAAGAAAATTTTTAAGCAATTAGAGCTCGATCTAGTAGTAGCTCAGAAGAGGTTCAGCATGGTCCTCCATCTCATCCCATCCACCATTAAAAATGGAAATGAGTAAGAAGAGTGAAAATGAACAGTATCTTATAGAGGATGATAATAAATTAGTTGATAAAATTCTAAGTAAATATTATTTATTTGTCATCAATTTTTATATTTGATAAATTTTAAACACTAATATTACTTTTTCATTTTCATTTCAGGATGAACATCAGGAGAAAGAGACACATGGTTCTTTTATCCCTAAGGGTAGGATGGACATACTAGCCACCACATTGGGAGAGGCAGAACACCCCAGACATGTTAGAGGATATCAAGAAGGTGTTTGTATTTTTATGGTTTTTTGTCAGAGTAAGTAATTGTTGACCTCACCTGTTTTGATAATCCCAATTATGATTTCACATACTTTGATAATCCCAAATAATGTTTATCTATATATTAATTCTTTCAATCTATGACATTCTATTATCAAGATGATAATAATATTAAAATAGTCCTTGAAATATGTTAATCAATGTTTATCTAGGATTATAGGAGTTTTTAATTAATTCGAACACAATCAGATATGTTTTGCATAAAACAGATAAGTATTAAGTCACTAATTTTCTTATAGCTACTGATACAGATCTACCGGTACTTAGTCTACCGATAGAAATAGTCACCTATAAGCTATGGTCACCGATACGTAGAGCAACCGATTTGTATAAATCCACCGGTAAGCACATGTCTCTGATAGATCAAGTCCACCGATACAGACAGCTACCGTCATAAACTGAGCTACTGATTGAACAAGTCTATTGGTATGAATAAGTCTACCGATACATGTATCCCTAGTACAGAAGTGAAGCTATCAATACATCAAGCTACTGATACAAGCTACTGTTACACCAGAGTTACTGATAGAGTAAGTCTGCCGATATGAACAAGTCTACCGCTATGAAGCTACCGATACAAAATGAGTTACCGATAGAAGCAAAGTCTACCGATATATGAAGTCACCGGTATATAGATCTATGGATACACAGAGTAACATCTACCGATACCAGGAGCTACCAATACAAGAACAAATTGCTACCGATACATGATCAAATAGCTACCGATATAAGGAGCTACCGGTACATGATCAACGAGCTACCGATAGAAGTTCACGGCTACATAAAGTCAACCACTACCAATAGAAGCTACTGACAAAAGCTTGACCAGTCAAACTCTATACTCTCAATACTATTTATTTATTAAAGAAATGGTTATATTTTATGTTTTTAATTCAATTAATGTTATTTAATGATAGTTGTTGGCATGTCAGGGAACCGTACCTAGTACCCATGGAAAAGGTAATCATTCTTTTTACCGAAGCTAAAAGATATAAAAGGAAGGACAAAGACCGAATAGTAAGAAAAAGAAGAAGGCACATGAAGGGTGTAAACAGAAAGGGCTGAACAACATTGAAACGTGGTGCATTCACACAAAAAGAAAAAGCTACATTCATACTGGAAGAACACTCGACATACACCAAGACATTCATTCCAGAGAAGAACATGAGCTACATCTTGAGTGAAGAATTACAACAAGATCTTCATGCAATCAAGCTGATTAAAATGAACTTGGAGAAAATGACTCTCTATTTTTCATAAAAAAACCAGAGAAGGACTCAGAAGCATTTCTGATTAATGAAAAGAGTCCAGAGCTGCACTTCACATCACTAGATCATTCTAAACTTTTATCTATTCTCTTAGTGATTCTTTTATTTCGTTTCAAGAAGTGTGTGTACTCTGTATATTTCTTACAAACACTGTCTCCTATGCTAAGTTGGAGGATTTATAAATCCTTATTCAAACTCTACAACTCCCTTGTATCCCACCGTGCATAGTGGTAGAGGTCAAGTAAGACCTTGACAGCCAGTGAGCTATTGTTTGTTTTCCCACATAGAACTGTGGTAGAGGTCTTTGTACCTAGATAGTGTTTTCACTATTTTTTACCCCGATCTAGGGTGTGGATCAAATTTATATAAATTGTTTGAGAGTACTAAGTCTTTGCTTGAGACTGAACCTCTTGGTTATATCTTTTGTGCATCATAGTTTAAATCTAAAGTATATTATATATATTTTATATTCCGCTGCTAATTACATTGAAATACAATTTATTTTAAATTTAATTTGATAGTTAAACTAGAAAGTGTTTGTACTTATTTGTGAACTAGTAAGTTAGTTTCAAAAGTTAATTTAATCTTCTGATTTAATTAACTGAGACCTAATCAATCATTGTGAAACTAATTGAACACTTACAATCTGTATGAATTCACTAGTGTTTAACTTGTTTTTAAATAGGGGGATTTTAAGAGAAATATATTTTTTAACAGAAATTTTAATTGGAACTCAATTCACCCCCCACTTGAGTGTCCACTCCGACCAAAATTTGGTATTATAGGATTGTTTTTATTAATACAGGATTTCAAAACACTCTGTTTTTCAACTGTGATTTTAGTTGCATCTTTAAAGATCTTAAATTTCTGTTATTTCTAAATTTTATCACTTTAAATATATTTTCTAAAATCTAGTTATGGACAATAGATTAGAAGGTGCTGCTACCAACATTCCACCTTTCTTTAATGGTACAAACTATGCCCAGTGGAAGCTTAAAATTAAAATTCACTTAGAAAGTATGGGATTTGATATCTGGACTGCTATAGAAACTCAATATAAAATTTCATAAACTGATAGAACTACATGGGATGATCCTACTAAAACTGTTTACAATAATAATTGTAAACAATGAATTCCATGTACTGTGATTTAGGAGATGAAGAGTTTAATAGAATATCTTCTTGCAAAACTGCTTTTGAAATCTGGGACACTTTGTTTATTTCCCATGAGGGAACAACCAATGTCAATGAAAAAAGGCTGAATACCTATACTATTAAATATGATAACTTTAAAATGAAGCCTGATGAACCCATTTCTGACATGTATCTTAGGTTCAATGAGATTTTCAACACCATGAGCTCTCTTGGTAAAGCTGTTCCTGCAAAGGATCAAATAATGAGAATATTGAGATGTCTTCCTGAAAGATAGAGAGACACATCTTTTTCCATTAGAGAATCGTGCGACATCAGGAAACTGCCTGTTAAAGAATTAATTGGTAAACTTATGATGTATGAGGAAGAACACAAGGTGAATAAAGAAGAAGACGATGAACCTAAAAGGAAGTCAGTGGATTTTAAGTCTACTGCCTCAAAGAGAAAGGACAAGAAGAAAGTTCACATACCTACTGAAAGATCAACAAGTGAAAGTTCAGACTCTGATAGTGATGCTGAGATGTCTCAAATAGCCATAAGATTTAATAAATTCTATAGGAAGAATAAATTATTCAGAAAATTAAACTACAAAGGTAAATTTAACAACAAGGGTCATTAGAAGAAGGACTTAAAGAAGCCTAATAAAGGTGATGAGATTGTCTGCTATGAATGCAAAAGGAAAGGACATGTGAAAGCAGACTGTCCAAAATTGAAGTTCAAGAAGAAACATGACTACAAGGACAACAAGTATAAGAAAGCAATGAAAGAAACTTGGAGTGCTTTAGAATACACTTCAAGAGATTCTGATTCTTCTAAGGATGAAGATTCTCATAAAGCTAAAATGTGTTTTATGACAAACACATCTCAGGTAACACTGGATACTCCTGCTTTAAATTTATATTACTCTGGAGTTGATTCTGATTCTGAATCTAAAAATATGTCTAGTGAAGAATTATTTTAATATTGGAATATGATAGAAGAGACCTGTAATGAACTTAAGGACAAGTAAAAAGCCTTAAAGAAACAACATACCTAATCTAGAACTGTTAAATCTTCCCTTGATATTGAAAAGGAAAATAATGCTCAATTGCTTAAGGAAAATACTGAACTGAAAATTTCTAATGAGCAACTGAGAAAGGACTTAGAAAAATTCACAAATGGAAAGAACAATCTAACTCAAATTCTAGGTAAACAAGTGGAACCAAAGTACACTACTGGTTTGGGATACCAACTTGGATAGAGACAGTTTATCAAAAATAGATTTATTCCTAAATCTGGACAAAATTCTGCTAGTTCCAGTTCTGGAAATTCATATGCTTCAACTAGTTAATCAAATTGTTATAGAACAAACAAAGTTTATATTTCAAAATCAATTGATTCTATATATTATATGAGACCCATAAGACAAATTTGGGTACCTAAAGCTTTACTTGGTAACCTTTCTGGACCCAAGAAGATCTGGGTAGCAAAATAATTTTCCATATAAACCTATTTTGTAGGAGACCTGATTGAAGAGTTCTCACAAAAAGATATGGTACTTGGAAAATGGATGTTCAAGGCACATGTTTAGAGACTACTCATGCTTTAAAAGATTAATAAAGGTTAATGGATGCAATGTAACCTTTGGTGATAATTCTAAAGGAAATATCATCGGCCTAGGCCATATTGGTAACACTAATTCAGTATTAATTTCTAAAGTTTTATTTTTTGATGGACTTAAATATAATCTGTTAAATATTTTTCAGTTATGTGATGATGGTTTCAACGTTAAGTTTGAAAATGATTATTTTAATGTTTTTAACCCTAAAAATGATTTAGTATTTTGTACCTTAATAAATTAAAATGTTTATGATATTGATTTGAATTCTTTAGCTAAGAAAAATGTTGGTTGTTTAAATGTTTTCATAAAGAATCTTGGATTTGGAATAGAAGATTAAGACACTGCAACATCTATTCACTTAGAAATCTAACAAGGAATAACTTAGTTAGATACCTACCTAAGCTTGAATTCCCATCAGATAAAGTTTTTAATCCCTGTCAAAAGAGAAAGCAATACAAAGTTTCTTTTAAATAAAAGATAGAAGTTTCAACTTCTCAACCTCTTGAGTTGGTTCACATGGACTTGTTTGGACATTCTAGGGTTTCTAGCTTAAATGGGAAGCACTATGTCTATGTCTTAGTAGATGACTTTTTTAGATATACTTGGGTATACTTCTTAGCTCACAAAAGTGAAGTTTGTTCTTACTTTATTAAATACTCCAAGTTTGTAGAAAATCTTAGTGGACTTAAGATTAAAACCCTCAGAAGTGATCATGGCCGTGAGTTTGAAAATCATGAGTTTGAATCCTACTACTCACACAATGGCTATAGTCACAACTTTTCTTCCCCTAGAACACCTCAACAGAATGGTGTATTAGAAAGAAGAAATAGAACCCTTCAAGAAATTTCAAGAACAATGATTAATGAGTATGATCTGCCTATTTATTTTTGGGCCAAAGTTGTGAATACAGCTTGCTATATTATTAATAGAGTCTTGATTAGACCAGTTCTTAAGAAGATCCCTTATGAATTGTAGAATACTAGAAAACCGAAGGTTAATTACTTTAGAGTTTTTGGATGCAAAGTTTTTATTCTAAATACAAAGGATAATCTTGAAAAAATTGCCTCTAAAAGTGATGAATGAATTTTTCTTGGTTGTTATTTAACTAGAAAATCCTATAGAGTCTTTAATAAAATAACCAAATGTGTGGAAGAATATGTTCATATCAAGTTTGATGAAACTGATCCACATGAACCTAAGTCTTCTCTTGAAAATCTTGAAGAATATTTGACAGTTCTAAACCTTAATGATAAAACTAAAGAACCTACTGTAAAAACAACCAATTCTGGACATATTCTAGAATCTACTTCTGTTGAACCCGAACCTATAGATGAACCTGAAATTTATATTCCTACCTTTACTAGATCAACTAGGATTCTAAAGAATCATCCTTTAGATGATATTGTTGGTAATCTTGATAGAGGGACACAGACTAGAGCTTCTCTAAGAAACCAGGTTGAACATCAATCATTTCTTTCATATTTAGAACCTAAAAATGTCAATGATGCAATCAATGATGAATTTTGGGTAATAGATATGAAAGTAGAGTTAAATAAATTTGAAAGAAACAAAGTCTATGAATTAGTTGACAGACCCAAGGACACTTTGACAATAGGCACTAAATGGGTTTTTAGAAACAAAGTTGATGAATCTGGAAATATAATTAGAAACAAAGCTAAGCTAGTTGCACAAGGATATAGTCAAGAGGAAGTAATAGACTATGAGGAAACCTTTGCACCTGTAGTTAGATTAGAATCCATTAGGATCTTACTTGCCTATCCTGCTCATCTAAAATTAAAGTTATATCAAATGGATGTCAAAAGTGATTTTCTAAATGGTTTTATAATTGAAGATGTTTTTGTTGAACAACCTCCTGGATTTAATAATCCTCATTTTCAAAATCAAGTTTTCAAACTATCTAAATGTCTATATGGTTTGAAACAAGCTCCAAGAGCTTGGTATGATAGACTTAGAAAGTTTCTTATTTCAAAAAGTTTTACTAAAGGGATTGTTGATCCAAATCTTTTTATTAAAAGAACTTCTAAAGATGTTTTGATAGTACAAATCTATGTTGATGATATTATTTTTGGATCTTCTAAACATTATTTATGTACTTATATTTCAATGAGTATGCAAAATGAATTTTAAATGAGTTTAATGGGAGAACTCAAATATTTTCTCGGATTTCAAGTTTTTCAAAATTAAAATGGTATTATTTTGAATCAAAGTAAATATACAAAGTACCTTTTAAAATGTTTTGGTTTGGATAGTATTAAGGAAAATGATACTCCCATGAGTACTGCCTGTAAATTGGATGCAGATGAAACCGGGAAACTAGTGGATCAAACCAATTACAGAGGTATGATTGGAAGCTTACTTTACCTTACTGCTAGTCGACCAGATATTATGTTTAGTGTGTGTATGTGTGAAAGATTTCAAGCTAATCCAAAAGAATCTCATTTCCTTTCTGTTAAAATAATTTTTAAGTATCTTAAACACACTGCAAATTTGGGTTTGTTTTATTCAAAAGGACAATATTTTGAATTAATGAGTTATTTAGATTCTGACTTTGATGGTTTCAAGTTAGATAGAAAAAGAAAATCTAGAACATGTCATTTATTAGGAAACTCTTAGTCTCTTGGTGTAGTAAAAAGCATAATTCTGTATCTTTGTCCACTACCAAAGCAGAGTATATAGCTGCTGGTAGTTGTTTTGCACAAATTCTGTGGATGAAACACACTCTTTTGGACTATGGATATGATTTTAAGCATGTTTCAATTAATTGTGATAACACTAGTGCAATAAATATTTCAAAGAACCCTATATCTCACTATATTACCAAACACATTAATGTAAGGCACCACTTTTTGAGAGATCATTTCCAAAAAGGTGATATTACTCTTGAATTTATAGGTACTGAACATCAATTAGATGACATTTTCACCAAACCTTTAAGTTGAGATAGGTTAAGTTACATTAGACATGAGTTAGGAAAGATTAACCTTGATCGGTACAAACCTCACTAATGTAGAAACCTCACTGATGTGAAACCTCAAAGATGTAGAAACCTGACCTATGTGAAACCTCACCGATGTACCTTAGCGATGTAAAACCTCACCGATGGACCTCACTGATAGGAATTCTCACCGATAAACCCTACCGATGAGTACGTGATGTTTTAAACTTCTGTTTTCCTCCATAATTTGTATCATTTTTACTTTATTTTTATTTATTTATTTATTTATTCCTAAATGATAAAACAATGTTGTAGTTACTTATCAATCCACCGAGCCTCAAACCCTTTACCCTCAAGCCTTATCTCCCGAACCTCTCAAAAACCCTAAGTTCCTCGAACCAAAGATTGCAAAAACCAAACTCCCTACTGTCAGAGATGACATTGATGAGCCGAATGCGAAGAAGCAGAGGACCGATCCCAAAGCAAGTGGCAGTGTTGGTAGAACAAGATCAGGAAGGCGACTAGTGAACCCTCATTTACAAAATAGATCTATTGTAATCGAGAAAGAGCTATGCGCGAAATGGCTGATGTCTAGTAGCTCACTAGTTCTCGAGGTGCTGGAAGATCAGAAGTGGGTATAATGATTCTCAAATAAAAATGGCCCCTACTATACGAAGCTAGTAAAACAGTTTTATGAATTTTTGAGTTTTGTGAAATCAGAAGATGAGAACCGAGTAATTTCTTTTGTGAATGGAAAGGAGATATCTTTTTCATCCGTTGAGTGGTCTAAATGTCTGAGAGTAGCACATGAAGGAGTTTGTGGTTACACATTGAAGACAATACCACCTACAAGTGATATATTTTCCTATGAGACTGCCTTATAGGATCTCACAGGCATTGGCAATCAAAGATAAGTGGTGGCTGCTGAAATGGATGGAGAGAACAGATTTCTGTTCAAATCTATTCATCATGTCTTAATACAAAGGAGAGGGGACTTTTCTAATCTAATATATCACGATATCTATCTCTTACATCTCTTGAGACATTGTGTGAATGTGAATCTGTGCATATTTCTAATGTTTCAAATGGAGGACATGACCAGGACAAAATAAAAAACCAATGCCCTATTCTTTGCCAAGTTGATATCAGTAATGATCAAAGTGAAATGAGTAGCAGAGTCTCAAGATGAGACAGTGGTAGTAAGGAATAGTTTTTGTATCACAAACACAATTTTCAAATATATGAAAATAAACTAGAATCCATGGAGAAGAGAGTGGGTTAATGATGACAAGAAGATTTATGATAAATTCAATCCTGTGAATCATCCTTCAAGGCCTAAGGATGTGAAGGATCCAGGTCTAGGACCTGATGATGAAGAACCCGAGTACAATGATGAGACTGATGAAGAGGAGACTTCTATAGCTGATGGAAGGGATCCAGATTTTCCCCCAAGTCCTGTTGCTAAAATTGTATCCTCAGAAAAAAAAACTTTAGTAGAAGAAGAGACACCTGTTGTTAAGGAAGACCAGCCAGCCTCTGAGCATAAAGAAGAAAGAGAGAATGAATTTGAAGCCTCTAATTCTATTTTCTTAAGTCTGAGTCCATTGATTGGAAGATCATTTGAACCTGTTAAGGATGTAGTGGGAGATATGGAAGGAACTATGCCTAATCTAGAGGAGCCTCCTGCTGTTACAGATATGGAATTAATTATAGAAGATTCTTATGAGGAAGAAAGACCTGCTGAGAATGCTATTACTGTACCAAAGAATGCACCCATTTAGGGGGAGCATCAAACCAAGTTTTACAGTGTTTTAGTGGCTATTGAAATTGAGGATTGGGCAGAAGACCCAGGTTTTGTGGTTTGTGGATTGGATTATCCCGACTCTGATAATGAGGTATCCCTCAATAGACCAAAAATAAATTATGATATTCAGACTGAGTTGTTACCTGAAGATGTGGTCATAATGCATGATCTGGATAAACTAAAGTCTGATCTCAAAATCAGTTTTGTGGAAGAAATAAGGAAAATGGAAACTTCAATGGTGGCATAAATTCAATCGATTATGAATGACTCAGTGGCCAGTATAGTATCTGAAAGAGCACCTGCTGTGGTTGCACCTGCTGATATGATCACTAGGGATGACCTTGAATCCTTAAAGGATGAGCTGAAAGAGTCTTTTAGTGCTTCTGTTGCCAAATTGAAGCACTACTTTGTTGAAGAGATGAGAAATTTGGAAAAATATTTTGAACTCTCTCTCAATTGTAATATGTCAACCTTTGTGGCAGAAATAGTGGATGAAGTTACAGATTTCCAGACTCAAGTTTCTAGACTGGAAGAGGATTTTGAAGCTATAAAGAAATCTGTTATCTATTTAGAATCTTATATGAGATCTAAATCCCAAGAAGATAAGGATTTAGCTTATGTCAAAGGTGTTGTGAGCCAGATGGTATCAGTGTTTGAAGGATTTAAAACCTCCATGAAAGGCCATGTCAGCACCTAGTATTCCCAAGTGAAAAATCTTATCAGTGGATTGACCAAAAATTTCAAGGAAATAGTAACCTTCTCTATTGGTTCACTTACTTAGACCTTCAATGGATTTGGATCAGATTAGAACTGTGATGAAGGAGGAGCTTGGTTAAGCATAAACCAATGGCTCTGTGGACTCATTAGATTTGACCAAAGTGTTAACTTCTACTAGAGATACAGCTAGAGAGATAATGAAGATAGTTCAGGACTATATGAGAGAAGCCTATGCCTCTCAGAAAGAAGTGAAAGAAAAGTTAGAATACTATTTTCAAAGGATTTATACCAAACATGAACTCAACAACCACTTCAAGATTTTGTTAGAAAACTTGAAGTTACCTCATATCAATCAAGCCTTCAGAGAGTAAGTCAACAATCTAAGGGAACTGACTCCGGCCTCGGACAAATTCATGGAGAACACAGATGATTTCATATCTTCTATGGAGAGAAGAGGAGGAATCATTATGGATTTCAGAAATCTCATGTTGCCTTTAATTCATGTCGATTCTAGGCCAGTGATTGTACCTCTAGCTTTACCTGCCTATGCCTCTACTGCTTCTCCTATTCAGATGACTCCATCCCAAGTCATTGAAAGCCTTACTCCTATGATCACTCAAAGAACCACTCAGTACAGACCAGGAACAATTTAGTCACTCAGCCTCCTGTGATTATCTCTGGTGTTCCTAAACCTTCAACTGCCTTCACACAGTCTGAATCCTCTTCTGATCCCAAGGGAAATTCTCACATTTAGGACGTGGATTGAATAAGTGGCTAAGATATTTGATAGGAACTCCTTGTATTTTTTTGTTTTATTTCCCTGTACCTTTTTTGCAACATGAAATACAAATGGATATCTCTTCTTTCCCATTTTTGTTCCTTCTCTCTTTATTCTTTTACACTTTTTGATTATCACAAAGGGGGGGAAATATTATAAGGAGGGGAAACATCTCTAGGAATAATAACTTTTATGCGAAAGGGGAAGAAAAATTATCTAAGGAAGAGCTACTATAATTTGTAACTTGTACCTTTGATACTATTGCATTTAATTATACCACTGGTACATTTAATATTTTTGTTTTCTCTGATACAATTGAATTTAATGATATATCCTCTGATACAATTACTCATTATTTTTTTGAGATTATTATATCATAAGTTGTGATTATCAAAAAGAGGGATATTGATGACCTTGCCCGTTTTGATATTCCCAATTATGCTTTCACATAATTTGATAGTCCCAAATAATTTTTATCTATATATTAATTCCTTCAATCTATGACAGTCTATTATCACGATGATAATAATATTAAAATAGTCCTTAAAATATGTTAATCAATGTTTATCTAGGTTTATATGAGTTTTGAATTAATTATAACTCAATAAGATATGTTGTACATAAAACAGATAAGTATTAAGTCACTAATTTGCTTATATCTACCGATACATATCTATCGATACTTAGTCTACCGATAGACATAGTCACAGATAAGCTATGGTCACCGATATGCAGAGCTACCGATATGTATAAATCCACTGGTAAGCACATGTCTATGATAGATCAAGTCCACCGATACAGACAACTACCGACAGAAACTGAACTACCGATAAAACAAGTCTACTGGTATGAATAAGTCTACCGATACATATATCACTAGTACAGAAGTGAAGCTACCGATACATCAAACTTCTGATACAAGATACTGTTACACCAGAGTAAGCGATAGAGTAATTCTGCCAATGTGAACAAGTCTACCGCTATGAAGCTACCGATACAAAACAAGCTACCGATAGAAGCAAAGTCTACCGATAGATGAAGTCACCAAAATATAGAGATACTGATGCACAAAGTAATTGCTACCGATACCAGGAGATATCGATACAAGATCAAATAGCTACCGATATATGATCAAATAGCTACTAATACAAGGAGCTACCGGTACATGATCAAAGAGCTACTGATAGAAGGTCCCTGCTACATAAAGTCAACCGCTACCAACAGAAGCTACTGACGAAAGCTTGACCAATAAAACTCTATACTATCAATACTATTTATTTATTAAATCAAAGGTTATATTTGATGTTTATAATGCAATTAATGTTATTTAATGATAGTTGTTGGAATTTCAGGGAACCATACCTAGTACCCATGAAAAAGGTAATCATTATTTTTACTAGAGTTGAAAGCTATAAAAGGAAGGACAAAGAACGAACAGTAAGAAAAATAAGAAGGCACATGAAGGGTGTAAACGGAAAGGGCTGAACAACATTAAAACGTGGTGCATTCAAACAAAAAGAAAAATCTACATTCATACTGGAAGAGCACTCGACATACACCAAGCCATTCATTCTAGAGAAGAAAACGAGATACATCTTGAGTGAAGAATTACAACGAGATCTTCATGCACTTAAGCTGATTAAACTGAACATGAAAAAAACAACTCTCTGTTTTTTTGAAAAAAACCATAGATGGACTCAGAAGCATTTCTGATTAATCAAAAGAGTCCAGAGCTGAACTTCACATCACTAGAGCATTCTAAACTCTTATCTATTATCTTAGTGATTCTTTTATTTACATTTCAAGTAGTGTGTATACTCTGTATATTTATTACACACACTGTATCCTATGCTAAGATGGAGGATTTATAAATCCTCAATCAAACTCTATAACTCCCTTGTATCCCACTGTGCATAGTGGTAGAGGTCAAGTAAGACTTGGACAGACAGTGAGCTGTTTTTTGTTTTCCCACGTAGAACTGTGGTAGAGGTCTTTGTACCTGGACAGTGTTTTCACTGTTGTTTACCCCGATCTAGGGTGTGGATCAAATTTATATAAATTGCTTGATAGGACTAAGTCTCGGCTTGAGACTGAACTTCTTGGTTATATCTACTGTGCACCATAGTTTAAATCTAAAGTATATTATATATATTTTATATTCCACTGCTAATTACTTTGAAATAAAATTTGTTTTAAAGTTACTTTGATAGTTAAACTATCAAGTGTTTATACTTATTTGTGAACCAGTATGTTAGTTTCAAAAGTTAATTTAATATTCTGATTAAATTAACTGAGACCTAACCAATATTTGAGAAACCAATTGAACACTTACAATCTGTATAAATTCACTATAGTTTAACTTGTTTTTAAATTGGGGGATTTTAAAAGAAATATTTTTTTAAAAAAAATTTTAATTGGAACTTAATTCACCCCCCTCTTGAGTGTCTACTCCGATCAACAGTAATCAAGAGACCTAGAAATAGAATCCTTAAAATCCAAGATGAAAGATATGAAAATGTCTATGGGTGATCAAATTCAAGAATTAGTGCAAAATTATTTTTTAGAACACTTGGAAAGGTAGTCATATTCTATGTAGCCTTCCGAGGTATATTATTTATTTGTCAATAATTTTCCTATTTTATAAATTATAAACACTAATATAACTTTTTCAGTTTTTTTTCATTCCCAATCTGCTCCCCTGAACTACCCTACCCCATCTTCCTACCCTACTCTGTATGCGCAGCCTTCCCAGGTATATTATTTATTTGTCTTCAATTTTTCTATTTTATAAATTATAAAAACCAATATAACTTTTTCATTTTTCATCCATCCTAGCCTGCTCAGCTGGACTACCCTACCCCATTTTCCTACTTCGATCCTCTATCTCCTCGCTTGGACCAATCAATATATTATTTCTTTGTCATTAATTTTTCTATTTTATAAATTATAAAAACTAATATAATTTTTTTCATTTTTCAGCCTTCCCATCCCGCTCACCCGGACTACCCTTCCACATCTTCTTACTTTGACCCCCACCACTTCACTCGGACCAAAACGTATACTCTGAGTTGTTTACTGGAGATCCTCATATACATATGTTTGTGTTAGGACTCATGCATTTTTTGGGAGATTCTGTACATCACCAGCCTATGCATATGGGTCACGTAATAGTATCAAGACTTGATATTATAGATCCTAATTCTCTACTAACATTTCCTACTGAGGAGATCACCAGAGTTAGGGATTGTATGGGTCATTTTTTACTTTTTCCAACTATTATTCTTTGCAATATTTCATATGAGGTATGTGTTTTTTTAAATATTAATTACAAATGATTCAAAATTACATATAATGTTTTCTAACATTTAACTTGTATAGGACTATCTAAAAGTAAAATAAACTAGGCAAATGAAACAAAATGTTCACAAACAATTAACTGTAGATACTTCAGATATTTATTATGGGATGCAAAGTTTATCTCAGGATTCTTCTTCATTGAATTATATCTACACATTTCATATTATGATTGATATATGAAGAAGAGAATATACATTTAGATTACTCAAAGGAGATATCATGCATATAGTTGACTTTGAATAGATCAACCTGAATGTGGTGAAGTTATATTATATGTATGTAAATTGAAATTTGAATTTTTATTTCTTTAATAAAATATGCTTTCAAATTGGCTAAATATTTTTTCTTTTTAAATTAGGTATCTACACATGCTTTTTCTATAATAATAAAGTATAGGCATTTACAGTTTTATAGATCTAGAATTCATTTCCATGGAAGTGCAACATGTGAAGAATCCTAAAAGAGTTTCATATATATGTGAGAGATTATCACATACGAAGATTGAGCATTGGTTTTTTTTCCATTTCCTGATTAGTAAGAATAAAAACATAATTATTAACTAGTGATCATTACATTGTCATTAATTGTGAACTTTTTGTATTGTAGGGAGCATTGGATGTTTGGTGTATTGTTCCCAAGTGAATGCAGGTTATATTGGTTTTTCTCTTTACCAGGGAATGTTCCTAAAATATTTTCCACCTTATTAGACATGTAAGTTTTAATATTTTTCATAAGATCATTATGTTTAATTCTAATTTTTTAGACTTGTTTTATTAGTTCATATATATGAAAATGCAGTTCATAGATTTTTTTTACAAGGAATACAAGTCGATAGAGACACCAAATAAAATCAGATATGTGGAAGTATAGGTAATTAGTTTTTATATTAGATTTTATTCTGATTTTTTATATATACTGAATTTTATTATTAGTTTAATGTTTTATAACTATAGTTTCATCGTCAAAAGGACATGTTGAATGTGGTTATTATATTCTATGATTCATGTATAAGATAATCACAACTGGAAAAACCGCTGAATTTGATAAGGTTAGTTTTATTAATTTTTTTATATTTTCTTCTATATTATTCTATTTTTTATCTCATATCGGTGAATGTTATTGTAGGCATTCAATGATTCCCAATCTTATTCTCAATCTGATCTTACCCATATTCAATTATTTTTTTTCAAACTATTTGTTAAGTTTGATTAGGATTTGAGGTATGTATATTCTAATATTTATGAATAATATTACATATGGGTTCAAAAAACTAACACTTTTGATATAATAGGTGTTTGAACATACTAATAATAAAACGAATGCTTCAAAAATTACCAACAATGAGCATGTTGTAAATTTCAGGTACATGTATTTTAATTCTACTTTATAATACAAATGTGTACATAACTTTTTAATTAACTAGATAAAAGCATGTAATTTATATATTTTTAGTCAATGATAAATACTTCTTGTTTTATTGTATATTGTGTTTTTATTACAGGAATTTTGATTAGTTTGGAAGTGTAATATTTTGAATTTTTGAATTTTTCAAACTTTTAGTGTCAGTTTTTAAAGAAACCGATGTGAAAAAAATCTCGAAGGGGGGTTTTAGCATCTATTTTGGAAAAACCAACACTAAAACCTGAACAAAAATTATTTTCGGCATTGGTTTTTGCAAAATTGCCACTAAAAATAATATTTTTTACATTTCCTTTATAAATGTCAGTTAGAAACCGATGTCAAAAATAAAAAAACCGACGTTAAATCGTGTTTTTGTACTAGTGTATGGAAATTATGAGTTTTTAGGGATTCCCTTCAACATGAATAATTTTACAACTCAATTCATGGGTCCCATGAATTAGATTTTTTCACCCTTCCTGGACTAGTTTGTAGTGGTCCCGATTGATGACATCCTTTTATATTCAATGGAATATTATGAAAACTCCAAGAATATTAGGATTTTCATGAGCATTATTTCGGATAATTAGCTCTATATTAATATCTAAAAGTGTGAATTATGGATTTTATAGGTACACTTCTTGGAGTATTCCATATTAATTTGAGTATTATCCATATAACTAGTGATGAATGAGACATTTATTTCTTGGTATCCACACAAATATCTGTTCAAGTTGTGAAGTTTCCATCTGTTGGAAAGGTAATAACATAGATTTATAGTGGAATTATCCTTTAATGAATCTTCTTTGAATACCATTACTATGAAAGGAAATCCATTTTTCTTGTATGGGTGTTATTAGAGATATTTTGAGGAGCTATGGTAGAGGTTTAAGAGTGTTCCTATTGTGTGGTTGGTAGATGATAGATTTGATTACATGGTGTTATTTTATGTATCTAGAGATGGTCTTGGTTTCATGTTAATATAGAATTAGACAATTATTGTTTATAGTTCTAGATAATTGAGTTGTCACAATCAGAACTATACAACTAACTATTTTGGACAAGGAGAGGTAGTGGTATCTTTGACAACTTAGAGACACTACATTATCAGGGAGAGTTTAGTAGTTTACATATATCATAAGAGGCTTAGATAAATATTTACCTAGATATATATTAACCTAAGGAAGAGGTGTTGGTTGGAGTTCCTCCAAGAATATGAATTAAAATTTATCTATTCTCTAGTGAAATAAAATAATGTAGATAATTCCCTTAACCCAGAATGCCAATATTATTTGATGAAGAAGGAATCTGAGTAGTTGACAACCACATAGTAATCCTTGGTTGATTAGGGAGAATTGACCTATCTTCGATTTATGTTGGATGAATCTTTAATTTCAAAATACATGAAATTTGAAAAGTGAGGATACAACTATTTCAAGGTATTTAATGACTATATATTCTCAAGTGATGCACTAGGTGGATATTTCAAAGGTGGGGAGCACATCATCTTCTTTCAAGGAAAACCAATGGTATTAGTCACACTATATGAGGAGTTGATGAAGGAGTTCCATATTCAACCCTTAGTAGTATATCCATGAGTGATGGATATTTATTATAGCCTCAAACTAAAATTTTGGTGTTCTGGTATGAAAAGAATCATTTTTGAGTTTTTCACATTGTGACTCACCTATCAATAGGAAAAAATGAGCATTAGGATCTTTCAAGGTTGGGTCTACCACTTTAGTTTACAAAGTTAAACCTGGATAGTATATAAATGGGATTATTGAGAAGTATTCTAAATTTCATGAGGGTTTATGATATATGTTTTTTAGTCATCGAATAAATAACCCATCAATATCACTTACTTACTTTCAAGGAGTAGTTTTTAGTAGAGGTATTGGGATACTTGTATGAGTTTTAGATCATCAAAATACATAGAGAACCTTTAATGATCGTTTTAAATTTTTATGATAGATTCAAATTATGGATATTAAGGAGATTATAAGAGGATTTTGGGATATAGTTTCAGAAGAGTATAGTGTTCCAACCTTATAATGTTCATAAAACATAGAGGACCATCCAGGTTTTGGAGGATATGTTGAGGTCTTGTGTGCCCAAGTTTTTCAAAGAAGGGTGGATCACTTACCCTAATCAGAGATTTTATAAAATAATAACTATCCCTTCCCTATTAGCATGAAACCTTAAAGAAACTATATAATATTATTTTTTGGACCCTTATACTAGATGGATATTAGAGGTTCATCATGAATAAGGAAATAACAAGTGCAATTAATAAGGGAGATGTTGTAGGTGATCAAGGAGTGGATAGGGATATCTCAGAGATATTACGAGTTATACATAGACAAAAAATGAAGGCCATTAGAGTTATAAGATGGAGATAATTTATTCCTAAAGGTATTTTCATGGAGCAGTTTATAAATGTTTATTCATGGGAGTAAGTTATCCACATGGTTCATTGGGATGTTCCAAACTCTATATAGGGTGGGAAAGGTTTCTTTCCACATGGAGTTATTCCTATAGTTGGACTAGGTGAACAATGTATTCCATTCATTTAAATGGAAAATATATGTGTACAATCCATCACACATAATTTAATTAGACAAGGTGGATGTAATGGATGATGCTCCCTTCTTTAACTACCCAATGGAAATTGAGGATCTTTAGGAGCGAACCCTTAGAGGTTTATCTATACCACTGATGTGTGTATTTTGGTGGCATGTAAGCATTAAAGAGTTCTCCTAGGAACAAGAGAGTAAGATACGGACCCAGTACCATAACCATTTTGAATGAATCTTTATTTTTTTGGATAATAATCTCTCGTGTTGGGGAGGATTTAGTGAATTTTAATTCATCTCTTTATCCCTTTATAAATTTTTGAGTTGGAAGTATCCTTATGATGTGGTTTTTATTTTTCATCATAATTAATTTCCCTATTTTGTGGTGTTTTGGGATGCTCTATAAAGAGTTATATAATCTTTAGAATAAACTTATATATATGATATATTTCACTGAAAATGTGTTTTTTTAAATGGAAATTATTTTAACCTTTTCGGTTAATCTGACATGGGAGGTATTTTTTCATGACACCCTTTGTTATGTTATAATAAGTGGTAGATCCATGTGGAGTTATGAAGTTGATCAGGTGTCTCATGGTGCTAAGGAGGGAGTTTGTCATGCTATGGTTTTTTGATCTTGAATTGACTGAGGATATTTTTAGTATGATGGTACCTATTACACTAGGATTACTAGCCTAAAATTAAAGGTGAAGTTCCCAGTTGATTATACAGTCACAATAAGAGAGGGAGAGGGGAGTGAATCAGTGTGGAAATGTTTTCCAAAATTATTCTAGATTAAAAATTTACCCCCATATTAGTATTCAATCCTGCATATTAGTTAATATGTGTGGATCTATTTATACATTCCAAATACACACCACGACATTCAATGTACTAAATAAAAATTATACAAACACACATTGGTTTTTTTAATGTTTTATCACAATATGTGTATACAGCCATTTCTATGTTTAGGTGTAGTCTTGGAAATAGATATTCTAGTAATATCAAATGTGGTTACAATGGGTAAAGTATCATCCTAAACCCAAAAGTGTGCCCCAACACTTAACTGATATGTTAAGGGATCATCCTTATCCCAAAATTTTCTCATAACACTTATGTCTTCAAATAATTTGTTATATTGGTTCCCACAAGTTTATAGTCCCCAAATCAGTTCGTTACACTATCTCTTACTAGTTAATTATGGAAAATTAACTAAAATGCGTAAAATCCTTTATCTTGAGGTTTCTACACTATTCAACTTATTTCACAAAAAAAATAATGATCTTCCTCAGACCCATCATAATATTCTAAATTAAAACTTTTTCCCTTCTTTAATAACTAAAAATTTGGACTATAATTAGGATTGGTATGTTTCTATTTCTATATTATTCATGTTTCTAAATATTCAAAATTTTTGAAGGATTAGAAAATTGTCCTTCCTCATAATTGTTTTTGGAATCACTGTTTCTAGGTCTTCCACTTCATCGAGTATTTTAAAGTTTAGAGCTTCTATAGGTTTTCCTTTAATATCGGTAGTTCTCTATAACTTTTGATTACTTAACATACAAAATAATCTCAAAATAAATTTCAAAACATCAATTTTAATATCCTAAAATTATTTTCTGAAAATGATATTTGGAACTTTTAGGCTAACTTTTATTTATCTCCTCTAAAGTTAAACACTGAGCACTGAATAAAGTTACTTTTATATAATAAAACTTACTCTAATGAATATAGGGAACACATGATTTGGAATTTGTAATTTTATCTAACTCACATATTCAATCCAAATCCTTTAATGTTTATAAAAATATTAGGGTTTTACATTGTTATGTCCTCAACATAACTTATTATCAATAACATCTTATTATTCTATAAATCTTGGATAAAATCATGAATTAAAATTCATGTTTTTAGAATCATTAAGTACAATTCAACATAACCGCATTGACTTTGAATTCAAATAAAAGTTATTAAAAATCTATTACCTATTCAATATCTTCTGGTTCTTCAAATTCAATAGACTCAATACATGAAATTCATTTGACGTACACTTCTATTTCTTCTATTACCTCTATATGAATCAATCACCTAAAAACTTTGGTTATTCAAACTAAATATGAAACAGATTTTAGTATCTAGTGTTTTTATTTTATATCTCAAACACATAATTAAAACCCTATTATCAAAACATCTCATCTTATGGTTCAACATTAAATCTTATTAACTTCCATTTATCTTCAATATTAGATCTCTTTAGATTTAGTAAATCATAACTTCCTCTATTACCACTTTCCCCAAATTTTGATCTTTTATAGTTATAAAAATTATCATCTTGAAATACCTTCTATACATAACTCAAAATATATCTACCTTAACTCTAAATTTACTAGAGTTATTATTTCACTTTAGTGAATCCACCATATTACACTTCTTTTTCTGAACATATTCATCATTTGAATAATAAATTATACTTAGATTATTTTAACACTTTTAGATTTACATAAAATGAATTCATAATCATTACAACGACTTCCACTTAAATTATTTTACATAAGTATTATCGATTTATTATTATAATTTTAAACTATATTTCAATACATGGTAATTTACAAGAATCTATAACATCTACTTCTTTTAGTTTTGATGTTATTTTGTGGACATACTCAATATTGGTGTTCCAATAATTTTAACCATTTACAATTATTTGACACCTCAGAATACTTCTTATGTTTTCAACAAAATAACCCTCATGAAAAATATTTTAACTATTACATATCAAATAAGGGTTTTCCCTTTTCTATATATCTACTAACTAGTAACCCTAACATATGTTTTTTAGCCTTGTGTATTGGATAAGGTTTTTTCTTTCCCCACATTTCAGTTTGATCCTTACTAGAAAATATTATGCATCATCAAAAACATACGAATCATTAAATAACTTACGTATCTTCAAATATTTTATGTACTATATAAGTTTTTTCATTTATTAAATTTATTGATTAAGTATATTCCAAATGAAAAATATCTTACATACCAATGTAAAATATATTCCTTTTTTATATGAGTATAAAACATAGGGATTATTTAAATAATATATCTTCTAGATGATTTAGATTCTGGACTTTTGATATTTAATATGTCATTTAACTTTCAGATACAATTTTTATAAATTTTGAACAATAACTTTCAGAATTACTCTTGGGTTACCTTCAGTGTGAACCTATTTCAGATTTAATTCCTCCATGATTTATCTCAATATATTCATACATACTATCTTCTATAAATTTATTTTCTTAATAGGGTAACTTTTGGATTCAAATTACTCTTACTCAAATCCCTAAACATCATCCAATTATAGTTTAACTTTCAAGATTAGTTTTCAGGCTTTATAAGCATAGATAAGGATTCTAAAATTCTTATATACAATATTTATACTTATTTAATCACATATTCAAAAGATATTAAATTTACCACTTCACAACATCATAAGAAATATGTTATCGATAGTTCTTCCCATCAAACATAATAATTTTCATTTATTACCACTAAGTCCAGTTCAAGAGTCATTAAATATAACTACTCCTAGATATATCCATATTTATACAAAAATATCATTAAATTCATCTTAAAATTATACTCAAATTCATTACTTATAGAAACACATTATCTTTTAGTGGAACATGAGCCTCAACCCTATTGGTGAGGACTCCTTAAGTGCATCCAGGCGACCCGGGATCAAATCTAGGCGAAGGAATATTTTCGGGTTACTATAGCAGTACTGTATCTGGAATTGTAGTAGGTACTGTAGCGGGAAATATAAAATTACTGTAGCGGGTATTGTAGAAGGTATTGTATGGTACTGTATCACTCAGGACTATTCGCCCGTTTGGGCCTTTAGGCTACTGATTTGGTCCTCGATTCCATTAAGGCCTTTGGGCCACCCCGGACTTTATGTCAGTAAGGCCTTCAGGACACCTCAAGGCCGTCAGGCCACCTTAAGTGCAGCCGAAATCCAAAAAACCTATAAGGAAAAATCTATAGAAGGAGGATGAGAAAGGATATTTAACTATAAAAGAAGCTAAATGGATTTCAATAATGATAGGGTATGGAACCTGCCATCAGTACAAGCATGTGCATGCATGTGAAAGCCTAGCCAAACATCCATACAAAGGTGGAGAGCTGATTTCATGATGAAGATGTGGGGGAGGAGCAGTTCTAAGTAATTAGTTTGAGTTTTTTGTAATGTTCGAAGCCTATGGGCAATGAATTCCTCTAAGGCCTATGTGCCATGTAATAATTATACCTATGGGCCTTATAAGGGTTCAGCCTCACCCCTTGAAAGGTGGATGATCAAAAATCCATAAAAAATGAAGGCCTTCAGGCCATTGGAGGATTATATTTCAGTGTAAATTTATGGAAGTAGATATAACCTCTACCAGTATTCTAGGGTGTTAACTTACAAAAAAAATGTAGGAATATCGATCTCTAATCTTTATCTTCACCTTTCCTTACTTATTGAATTTACCAACTATTGAAAACTAATAAAATAATCATCACTATCCATTGGGATCTCCCCATTTGTATTTTTTTCAACACCCAGTACAAACTAATGTTAATGATCACACAAATTAGAATCAAGTTTCTCTATCACCCATTATTGCTAAAAAATTCAATGTCTCTAGAGTGGGGGAATTCCAAACTCATAATAGGCTCCATCCATGAATTAAAATTTCATATTATCTCATTTAAATTCCTTTAAATTAAAATTAAAACCATATCAAATTGAGTGAAATATGGAAAAAAAATATTTTAAAAATTAGACATAAATTAATAAATTCTAATTTTATAGGAGAAATTATTAGAATAGAAAATAAGAATGAAAAATTTAGACATCAAATTTATCCTTAAGTGATTCATGTAGGGGTACCAACTCAGAAATATACTTTTATGGACCATTCAAAAAAAATTCAAGTAATTTACTATATTTATCTAAACAAAAAGATCAAAACATTATAAAAAAATTATGTTTATAACCTTTCAATATAGTTCTTATCTTTCTATAAAATAATCAACCATTCCCCTTTAGTTTCATAATTTACTACACACATAAGAAAATATGGATAAATTTTATGTACTCCACCAATGAAAATCATCAATTTATATAATTTCATCGTCTAGAATTTCATCATTATCCAGAATTTTTGTTTCAGGAATCCCAACATACATAACTATAATGTATGAGATATTTAACTTTTTAGTTTTCCAGAATTTTATTTCTTTCACCTTCACTTATTAAATTTTTAGAATCACAAGTTCCAATACTTACTAAAATTTTAGTCTATTCATAAAATGTAGTTATCTAACCAATGATTAAATTCATCCCCACCTTAAGGGGTAAACTCTATCCTTCTTATTTATCATAGATGATACCAATTGAAATTATTTTTGAGGTATACCAAGTATTATATGTAAAAATATTACATAATATTATATGAATGTTTAATACATATTTTTATAATACATTACCCATTACCATAATTGTTTTGTGTACATGATAGCTGCATTCATAATCATCTTAATTTTTGTAACATTTTCAACATCTCCAATAATGTTTTTCACATAATTCCATTTTTATAAACACCATACTTAAAAACTTTCTTCATAACCCCTAGAGAATGAAACATAATAAATGGTGATATCATATATTTAGATAGGGTAAATATATTAGATATAAATTAATGGCTATAAGTGAACATATGCTAGGAATAAGGGTATCAGAACATGATTATTACATAAAAAAGTCACACCCAAACTGTCAAAGATCATTATGTATGAGTTATAGAAGATGATTTTATCATAAAAATTTCACATGTCATAAAAGTAAAAAGTCATCAATAATGAATCACGATCCAATAGTAAATATTACAATCACAAGACATAAGTTTATGAAATACATGTATCCAATTAAATAATTTACTTAGTAAAGGCTCACTTCCAAGAATATAATAGTGTATATAGTCTTATTTTGGATTGAGTTCACTCCCCATTAAATTATTCCATTAGTCAATGGTCACTACCAAGACAATCATAGTGTACAACGTCCCTTACAAAACTAGGTTCACTCCCTATTCCAGTTCATATTATCACATGAGATATAAATTATTTACCAATGAATTGGAGGGCTATATAATTCCATGTCCACCTATAACATAATGAAAAACATACATTATCGTGCTATAATATCATATAAACCTTCATTATTTAATCATAACATAACCAGTGGAAAGAAAAAAAGTTTCTTAAATATTTCATTGTAATGTAATTAATTTATGGAAATAAATGGGTTTTGTAAAATCTTCCTTTATACATCATAATAATAATCCATATAGAGAAATAAAGTTGTTGTTATTATAAGATCATATTACAAGTGAAGCATAAAAACCCATAAAAATGATGTTAACATAGATCAGAAACGTCTTTTATAAAAGCATTTAAAATATGATTTGAAAATCAATAAAAACATCCCTTTTTCTTTGGTGACTTTTATAACTAAAATTACAAAAAATTAGAAATGGATATAATTTTTCAAAATCTTTTAAAATTTTAAAGGAAGCTTCATGATGAAAGAACTACATGAAGATGACAAAATCCTTTCATTTTATACATGTTAAGAGAGAACATTCTTTCCAAACTTTGGTAAAAATTCAAAAGTGAGTCATATGAAAACACTATGAAAATATTCATTTTATTAATTTATATATAAATTAAAAGGTTTTAAAAATAACCTTTCTCAAGAATTTAATTATGGTTAAAAACATCCATAATTATTTTAAGAACATAGACATTAAGGAAATGGATTACCAAACTAAAATGGGTAATAAGGACAGATTTTAATAAAAACATCCTTTTAGTATTTTTGCGTAAAAAAGAGATGAAAATTTAAGGAAAATATGAAAAACCCAAAAATAAAAAGTTTAAAACAAAATATATGGTATTTAAAATATAAGGATAATATAATTTATATCAATGTATATTTAACACAGACAAGCCCTAAAATAAAATGAGATTGTAACATAAACCCTTACCTCAAGCCTCATCTTTCTTCATATGTATTAATAAATCCTTTATAATAAATATATATTAATTATAAATATATCTAAGGAACCATATTCATATATATCGTACTATTTATAATTCACTTATAATTTTCGTTACTCATTTAGTAACAATTCTTCACTAAAATCATTATTTGAGCAATAACTAGTTTATTTTACTTGCATGTTTTGGTTTCAAGATTACAATAGTTACACTTTATTCATTGTTTAATCATATAAATAATCTAAATAATGTAATAAATACCTTATTTATTCATTATAATAACTTTTATAATCATCTATATTGGGTAGTGATGAAAAATTAATTACATCACTTCACGGAGACGACAGTCTGTACACATGCACGAGTGATGTTTCCACTTTTATATTGGTGGAATTAAATGAAGTTAAATAATAATTAAAACTAATTTAATAATTATTATATAATAAATATAATATATATTCAGTGAACATATCCTAATTATCGGGCATTAAAATCTTAAATGAAAAACAAATCACATCACTTCGTATAGGTGGTTGACCACACATATGCACAATAAAAACTATCATTTTCTAAAAGATATAAGGGTGAGTAGTTAGAAATTATATTATATTAAGATAATAATTATTATGTTTTTAAAATCACATATATCCTTTCAATTCATCATTATAACAATCCCTGAGAGACAATGATGACAAATAAAATACATTGCTTCAGAGATACGGTAGTTCATATGTATGCATGAGAGATGTTTTCATTTCTCATTAAATGGAATTAAGATAGAAAATATAAATACAATCAACATTAAAAAATTAGTGAAGTATTTAAACTTATTTATTCATGTTAATATAGTTATGGAATATTTTTTGAAGTTTGAGGAGAATGAAACAGGAAAAAGGCCAGCAAGAACATAAAACTCTACTTCAGGTATCATTTTATGAAAAGATCCTCAAGGATTATTGGATATATATTTTGGGAAGGAAAACAACTCAAGATCATGTCTATAGATTTTGGGAGATTATTTAGGTAGATATTTGTTGAGCTAAAGGTCTGATGTTGTGTGTAGAAGGGAGAAGTGGATGTGCCCTTTTATAATTAAGGGAGTGGCACAATTGTAATTATTCTAAACATGAAAATAATATAACATCACATTCATTGAAATGTGGATTAAAATTTGATAAATTTTTAATATTTGATTATATATTATCAAAATACCTCAAACCAATAGGATTTATAAAAATGTTATGTTATTTTAACCCTTATCCCTTTAGTTTATCCCCATATTAGCCCTTTTAACAATTACCGTAGTGTTGAATTTTTACCTTGGTTACTATTATTTAAGGGTAAAAAAAACTTCTTAAAAAAATTTTAAATTATGATTTCAAATATGGAAACCATTTTATCAAATTCATTTAGTATAATTGGTATAAATTCATTTTAAAATAAGTTCATAAAACCTAATGAATATAATTTTTTTAGCATAAAATTTAATTCATTATTATTACAAGCCTATTAAAAACCATTAGATGAATATTTATACATTTTAATAAATATATTATATACAAATTTAATTAAAATCATTCCTCAATACTGAATAATAATATTTATTAATTTAAAAATACAATGTTCACAAAAAAAATTGTTTTCTAAAAATTATTTATTTCTACCTTTAAATGAATTTATCTTCATTTAAACCCAATTAATAATAAATTAATAAATTATTATCCCTTTTTTTATATAAATTATAAGTATATTTCATAATTTATCAGTACTGATCAATATTTTTTATAAAAATACTTAATATGTAGAAAAGAAAAATCTTGAAAATTTTGAGTTCTTATTTCCCAAGTATTAATAAATAAATTTTCATTAAGGAATAATTTTATAAATAATTTTATTTTTTATTTTTTTCAATTCATACTTGAAAATCCAATTTCTAGGTCATATGTATATATATACATAATATTTTAATCTTGAATTGTTTAAGGTCATTATCACTGGTCAAGAAAGTTATCAAATACTTCAAATTATTAAAAGAAAATATATGATAAAATAATAGGGTGTTATATTATACCCCATATATATGTTTTTACATTGAAAATACATTACTTAGATGAAGAAACAAGGATAATTCAGCCTCATTATGTCTTTAGGTTTCCACATAGCTTCATCAAATTTATGGTTTCATCATAAAACTTTGACTAGGTGAGTGGTCTTATTGCACAACACTTTCTATATTTAATCTATAATCTCTACTATTTTATCCTCATAAGAATTATTATGATCTATTGGGGTTAAAATCTAAGTTTAGTACATGTGAAGAATCTGGTATGGACTTCTTTATAAAAGACACAGAAGAAATCGTGAACTTGGGTGAGATTTGGTGGAATCACCAAGCGATAATCTACCATCCTGATTTGATGAAGTATTTTAAAGGGTGTGATATATATAGGGATCTAATTTACATTATTTATATGTAAAATAACCATACTATAGGGTTATATTAACAGTAACACATTTTCATGAACTTTGAACTCTAGATCTTTCTGAAACTTTTTAACAAAACTCTTATTCTGATTCTGATCTTCTGCAACATACTAATAAATATATCTAATATTATATTCCTTTTCCCAATATAACATAGGCCCCAATGATGGTATATATATATCTTTATATTGACATATAATATCTATATAATTATTTATATAAATGGATTTATAAGGTTATATTTGAATATTCAAGTTGAATATATTATTGTAAGAAAATTATACTAGACAAAAATGTTGATCCTAGCCACCTTTGAGATCTATAGAAAAACTACTCAGCATGTATTCTAGGGTTTTAATGGTCCTGTTATACTAAAAATTAGTTTAAGGATGATATTAATGGGTTAAATCTAAATCCCATATTCAATGCCTATTAATGGCTTCTCCAGAGCATTGAGGTAAACCTTGTATACCAGTCAGTTATAAGAGAAAGTGATACCCCATGCATCCTTACCACTTTATTGATGTATATCCTAGAAGGGTTTTCAAGAGAAAAATCTTCTCTGACAATAATGATATATTTTTACTTTATAAATCGATTGAATACAACCCAAATATACTTAAGTCCTTTAAATGTTTTGGGGAGTCTAGCGATGAAATCTGTGGTGATGTTTTCTCATTTCTATCACGGTATGGGTAATGGATAAAACATCCCCTTAGACTTATAGTGTTATGTATTAACTTGATGATATACTTGTGATTGATATAAATACTATGTAATATCCCTTTTCTTATTTTTCCACCATAAATACTCTTTCATATCTCTATATATATTTTTATTTCCAAAATGGATAGAGAATGATGAACTATGGACTTGTTTAAAAAACTCATTATTCAAGTCTAGTATTGATGAGACATATAATAAGTTGTTGAGCTTGATTATTCTATCACAACTAGGGTTGAGCTCTGGAATATTTGTTATCCACTTTTACAGTTCCACATCCTTTTCATGAAGCTCTTTAATCCACACATAGAATAACATTTGAAAATTTATTTGATAAATATATGATCTTTCTTATTTACTCATTATTTGAAGATCAATTTTCAACAAATATATAAATATTGGATCTCTTTTAATCCTCACTATAAAAAACTAACATGTTCTTTCCCACTTAGAGAATCAACTACCCTTTTCTACCTCCTTAGATGGTAATGTGTTGAGTAGTCATAATCCTTGATAAACTCTAACCATATCCTTTAGTGCATATTCAGATATTTATTTCTAAATATATACTCGAATATTTTATGATTAGTGCATATATACTATATTTGACCATAAAGATAATGCCTACAGATTTTCAATGAAAAAACATACATGCTAACTCTAAATCATTAGTCAATTAATTTTACTCAAGAATATTCAATTTACATGAGGCATAAGATACCATTAAGTTAGTTTTCATGAGGATTATTCCCAGTACCTTCCATGATGCATCACTCTAGATCAAAAACCATTCTCCACTCTTTGTTAGTGTTATTACAAGTTCACTTAAAAACATTCTCTTCACCTCGTTGATGTTTTAATCACATTTATCTTTCCAAAGGAACTTATCTCCCTTCAATGTTAACTTGGTTTCTGGATTATATAGCCTTGATAAATACATCAAAAAGCATCAATAGTATCCATTCAATCGAATAAAACTAGAATCTTGGTCACAATAGTTGTTTTGGGCCATTTATCAATAACGTTCATCTTTGAAGGATCCACCAATATACCCTCACATAATATTTTATGACTAAATAATGAAACTTTCTACAACCAAAGATCACAATTGGAAAATTTGGTACACATATTCTCCTCCCCCTGGTCCTTCAACACAATCCTTAAAATGATCTTCATGCACATTATTTCTATTTGAATACATAATAATTTTATTCATACAGACTATTGAAAAATTGATCTAGG
The DNA here is from genome assembly GCA_963277665.1 of Viscum album. NCBI lineage: Eukaryota > Viridiplantae > Streptophyta > Magnoliopsida > Santalales > Viscaceae > Viscum > Viscum album. The sequence goes on from OY728131.1 coordinate 43,971,303, forward strand.
TAATATCTAAAGCATCCATTCATTAGATTTCTGAAGATAATAGGATAATTGGTAAGTCCAAAGGACATTAGTATAAATTCATAATGTCCACACCTCATATGGAAGGTTGTATTGGGTAGATATTAATTTTTGAATCTCAATTGAGGACATCCATAATGAAGGTAATTCTTGGAAAAGTATAGATCTCCAAGGATTTAATCAAACAAATCAGAATAACTATATAGAGGATACATGTTCTTGATATTATTTTGTTATATTCCTACTAATCAATGAAAATAATCATTGACCAACATTTATTCTTACAAAAGAACATGTCTTGTGTTACACGCAACTCCGACTTAGCTTACATTACAAGAAACACTGAGTTTCTACAAAACATCATTTTATTATAATTTAATTAAGATAATAACCTAGCCATTAAATTAGGGGTTATGAATCTTTCTACCTAAATAATGAAAATATATGGTTTATAAGATTAATTTATTATTTACCAATTATTTAGAAATGAAAATACGTTACAATTGAATATAAAGCTGATATTTTTATTTTTATAAATTAAATTAATTACAATTAGTGAATGATAATAATGAAATAAATATTTTAAATATTTGATCAAATATTTTTTATATTCATGAAATATCTTTTAAAGGAATAATATAAGAATAACTATAATTCTATGAATAAAAAGATATATTTTTCAAAAGGGCAATTTTACTACCTTTTAATGAAGATTAAATTTTAAATGAAATTTTTGGCACTTTTATAATTTTTATTTGAAAAATTAAAACTCTTATTTGAAAGTAGTATATAAAAATTTACATTGGATAAATTTTTGGTATTTCTTTGGTAAGTCTCATATTTTGATGAATAGTTAAACATAGATTTTATTAATGAAACTGTATTTTCATTTAAAGTATTTACATGGTCAAATTATTATTTGAATTATTTTATAATTTTAATTAGTTCATTTTAATTTATAATAGTAAAATTATGGTTTTTTTAAATCATTTAAAAACATTTTAAGTTCTAAAAGGTATTTTTTATGAGAAAATGTTTTTAATGGTATTTTACTGGTTTCATTTTAAATTAAATCAACATCATATGTGTTCTGAATTTTGTAAAATAGATACCAAATTTTGTAAATATTTTTCTTTTATTTTTGGCCAATATATATAGTAACCACGGTAAATGTATTTCCATGGTAAAGGGTAAATTAGGTAATTAAGGTTAAAAATAAAATTATAGACTATAAAATTACCCTAACACGTGCCAAAATGTCATTGGATGAAAACAATTCTACCCTTAACACGTATGGATCAAAATTAGGCCATTTAATGGACACTTGTCTATAAAAATGACTTATATAATATTTAAATCAAAGAAAGATACAAAATGTTATTTTCATTATCTTTGTTTTCCATTACGTGTCCACATGGGAAAATATTTCTATTATAATGAATATATATATATATATATGAAATTTTTTAACTTATGAAACATATTTTCAAGATAAAAATTTATTTATCATATTTTAGGCTACTTGGATGAAATTATGATATTTAAAATATTTTATTTAATAAAAATTTAAAGATTTCACATTCATGTTATCAATAATATATCATTCTTAGTATACGGTTACCCAAAAGATATATTTTATTAAAAATATTATTATGAAATATAAAATATTTATCTTCATCATAGTAATTTTTTTTATATACGAAATAATTAATTTTAATGCTTATCAATGATGAAGTAGTTCTTATGTAAGGAGAAGAAAAACAAATAAAACATTTTTAATTAAATTTATAAGAACCATTAAATGGCCTTAAAACATATATAAATATATTTTTTTTGTTTATTGCTTGTCCATGTTTTACCAAGGGTTGAATTAATGGACATTTGGAGCCACATGGATATGAATAAGAACCTTATAATATTTTATTTAAAATGAAGTCAAGTTTTTCACACGATAGTTTTTAATTAGTATACTATTTTTATGTATTATTTTACAAAAGTGTTTTCTAAAATATAAATAGTAATTGGAAAGATAATAAATTTATCTTATTCATGTAAATTTATTTATAATTTTTAGAGAACCAATAATTAACTTAATGGACTTCACAATGACTATGCAGTAATTATTTAATTAATGAATAAGTCAAATTAAAGATATTAAAAATGAAAAAATAAGTAAAATTTGAGATAATTAATCTATCCATTGATTTTTATATATTAACTTGACCTATTATGTATTTAATCATTTTCTTTTAAATTAACTTGTAAACTTGATATTTTTAAAAACCCAAGAAATGAATACTGTCAAATTGACACTATTGATATTTTATCAAAATTATGTTTTATTAAATTATTTAAAATTCACAAAACATTATTTAAAAACAAGAGATAATTATAACATGGTTTAAAATTTTATATATTATTAATTTATTATCTAATTGACATCAAATAAGTAAAATTTACAGTCTTTTAATATTAAAAAGTTTATTGCCTTAATAAAAATAAAAATCGGTTAACTAAGGGTTAATTAAGATGATAAAGTTTAAATAAAAACCAAACATGTATAAAATCTATTATTTTATGACATTAAAACCTTATATAATGTCATATTTTAATACATGATATTATTTTTGTATTTGGAATGAGATTTAATTTATTATAAATTATTATTATAAAAATTCCAAAGGTGCCCCCACATCAACTATAAAAGGGAACCTCCTCCCCCATTTCTTCCCAAAAACATTGTGCCTGAAATATATTCCACCCCCACCCATTTCCTTCTAAAAACCCATAGAAACATTATATATATTATGGCCTTCTCAAAATAGTGACTTTAGTGTCCCTAAGAGGAGTTTTAGAGGGAGATCGCTGAAGAAGAGGTGATCATATTTACTGACTCCTTCAAGATTATTTCTACTTCTACTTACTATTAATATGTTGTTTCCAATATAAATTAATAAATTTAGTTTGAATTATATTATTAGATGTTATTATAATTATTAAAAAACCATATTCCACCTTCTATCCATTCTACGAAAAAAATCACCACGCGTGCATATGTACGACCTACCGTCTCCACGCCGTGGTGTAATCTGTTTTTCATCACCACTTTACTTAGATGAGTATAATTATGGAAATAATAAATATATATGAAGATTATAACATGATATTTATTCTATAAATATAAATATATCATCCACTTCCATATCATTTCCCCATTAAGGGAATGATATCATCATTTGTGCTTACGTACAACTGACTGTCTCCACGACATGATGCGATTAATTCTCCATGATCACCATTAAAGAGTGTTTATATAAATTTATATAATGAATAAATACAATATATTTTAACTTAAAATAATTCTTTAAATTATTTAACTGTAACTTATGCACAAGAATTTATACTTATATAATAAAACAAGCATAATAAATTAAAGAAGTCAACACTCAAGTGAAGAATGATGACGAAATATTATTAACAAATGGGTGATAGTATGATGATATGTGACAACATAAATTTAAATATGGTTATGTATTGAGTTAATAACCTTATTTAACCCATTATACAAGAGTTTCAAATATGTACAAAGTAATTCAAACCTATGGTAAGAGTTAATTTTACAATCATGTTATTATCCGAGACTATTTATATGTAAGTATTTATTGGGTTATATTTATCTTCAACATTTATGTTTCTTAAAAATGTTTTCCAATTTTTTTTAATACTACTATAAAATTGTAAAATTAATTTTTATTCATGTATAAATTTTTACTAAATGGTTTGAAAGTAATATTTTTTTTCATTTTCATAATGAGGTACTTTTTTAATTTTATGGAAAAAGTGTGAGAATTTTTTTTAACTTATACGACATGAACGGATTTTTAAAATTTCATGTCGCATTTATTCCTTAATGATTAACTTAAAATATTAGATGGTTATTTTAAAATAAAATGTTTTTTTTCAAATTGTGTGACATTTTAATAAAATAAAATATTTTCAAAAAATAAAGGTAATTTCCCTCAAGAATTATTTTCAGGTTATACCCCTAATGTTATTTATGTTTTTAATGGGGATATTTTTCAAGGATGTTATCCCTATTATTACTATCATTGGTTTATTTTTATTATAGAATTATATTTATGAAATCCATATTGTTCCATGGGTTATGTTCTAATTTAGTGATGTTTTTCAAACCCATTCCTTTTAATGGGTTCTGATACGATGAATGATTTATATTCTTATAGCACACATATGTATGGTATTCACTGTCTGATGGGTGAGACCTATATCTAGGTCCAATAACTTAAGTAATGATTTATATCTCATGATATAGACATTAATGTAATAGTAAATGATCTAGGTTCAGTAATATAGGCCTATAATGAGAAATAAACTCGGTTTTGTAACACAAGGCTGGGGTGAGGTGCGAACTCGGTTTAGAAAAGGAATTTATCCACTATGATGGTCTTGGAAATGAGCCTTGACTGATATGGAAATGATTTTATATGATTATGTGTTTTCCAAAATTCCATGTTTTATTTAAATGTTATTATTTTATGATTTTTGTTTTATGAATTTTCATGACTCAAGATTATGATCTTTGATATGCAGGGTATAATTTACATATTTTATGTTCATATTATTTTATTCTTATATTTATGATATGATTCATTTATCTTCTTTTTACCCTTAATGAGAATATGATATTACCCTTTATTATGTTTATTTTTTTCTAGGAGATGAATAATGGTATTAAGTATGATGGTTCAAAAGGGGTTTTAGTTATGAGGGAATAAGTGGGAGACAATGTAGATGTTTTATGAACTATTTTTTTATATTTTCCAGTTTCTAAAGACAATAATCTAATACGGTATTTGTGCATGTTTATGTATATTCAGTAAATATGATATAATATCTATATAAATTATTCTGGGGTCATCATAGTTGGTATCAGAGTGAAGGTTCAGTCAGCCTTTGGAAACTAGAATGAGAAAACCATAGTGATATCCCTATAGATATTTCTAAGTATATGTCTAGATATTCTCCTAAGGATAAGTCTAAGTATAGTTTAAAATCCTAATATTTTGGTAATGATCATGTTTAACCTAGGATTAAACTTAATATGTTAGATATTTAAAGTAATTCCCCTTGATTATATTGTTTTCTCAGTACAATTATTACTGCTCACACTATTCTTTTTTAGATAATAGATGTAACCCGAAGGAACCGTGTTAATAATGAATGATGTGGGAAATGAAATTAATTCCCTAATAAACAACTAAATTTTTTGGGAGTTGGAATGAAACATTTTTTCAATATACTTACGTAAACTATGAATCATTCTTGACTTTCCAATGAGCAGAGATGGGAACGACTTTCTGTTGAGTCCTTCAAGAGGAAATACACACCTTCTGTCAGTGGGTCATCTAATCCACTTGTTTCTGAACAATGGATCAGTACCAATAAAAATTTATTTTATATCCTTAATTTTTTGTAACATGAAAAAGTTACTTTATATGTTTATCATTTACAAGGTGATCTAGACCAGTGGTGGACTTTAATCAAGATTATTAAAGAGAAAGATGAAATTGAATCCATTGAATGGGATGCATTTAAGAACTTATTTTTCAGTAATTACATTCCTCATATTGTTATTATAAATATAGAAAATGAGTTATTTTAGATTAATAAAAAGGATGATGAATCTATTTATACTTACAAGGAAAATTTTACAAGACATTCAAGGTATTCTTATAGAATTACCTTTCAACATGAAAGTAAGATTGATCGATTCTTCAGTGGATTAAAATGATGTCTTTGAATGGAATTATCCATTAGAGACTTCAGTAGATGTGAATATATTGTTCATTGTGATGTCAAGGTATAAATTGAAGTTGGAATTACATATCAATCTCATTGTTTTGACAATAAATAGAAGATTGAGTTGAAGGGAAAATATAAAACCTTGGTGAAATAAAGATGAGAGTTTCATTATGCGCAAAGTGTGGAAAAAAAGCAAGGTGGAGACTGTCTTAATGGGACTAGTAAAATTTTCATGTGTGGGAAAGAAGGTCATCAGGAAATTGAATACTGAACTGATGGGAATAAGAAATCTAATGATGAAAATAGAGAAAATGCTACATATAATTCACCTGCCACACTTTAATGTTTCAAGATAAAGGAAAATGGGAATTATGATAATTAATTCCTTAATCCAAGAGTTCTCAATGATGATCGACATCATAATCCTATTGAGGCCAAACAAAGGAAAATTACATGTGATCACTATTAGAGATATAATGTATGATAAAGAAGTAATGGAGTGATTGAGTGTTTATTTAATGGGATTCCAAAATAATGTTGCCGAATCACTTTTATAGTATTATACAACATTGAAAGTTCTAATTATTGTTCCACTGTGGCTTTTCCATAAGTATTTTAGAGCATATGTTTAATGGTACAAATAACCATGAAAAGTGATTTTGATATTTTTTGATAAGATGTGACATGGGATAACACTTAATATATACATAATGTTTGAATAATGAAATAAATATATGTTTGATAATATTAATGAAATTTGTACTGATATGATATCAATGTTGTTTATGATATCATAGATTGAGTTTATAGAATATTTGGTATGTGGAAAGAGTAATTTTTTGAAAGTATACATGTTTACACTAAGGTTATTTGGTAATTTATGTTATTACCATGTTTAAAGAGACTACATGATAATATTTTTCACATGTTTGGTGTGTGAAAATTAAGATCCATTTAAATGTTTTTGTATAATTAATGATAAGTTGAATTTAGAAATTTAGTGTCCTTCTTTCAAAAGTTTTGGATATTAATCTTTTGGAAGGATCCTGAATTTAACCATTTATGAAATTGTTTGATGATTTAGAGATTAAAGTATTATGTCTCTATATAAGGATTTATGCATATTAGATATCCTCTTTCTACCATTTTTTGAGGTTAACCTATCATTATCTAGGTCTCATGATTTTCTATTGCATAAAGAATGAAAAAATCTTCTTCCTTTCATAGAAAAAGGGATAAAGTAGAATTTTATAATTAATAATAAAAGGATGATATTATTCTTAATGAAGTAAGTATCTATTCTCATGAAAAATTCTCCAACTCTAGGGAAAGGGTATTGAAAACAAAAAAAATTTGTCCTATTACCTTCTTTTCTGATAAATCAAATAGTCCATTTGATCATCACATATTTATGGCTTTGTGAATGTTAAATTTCTCTTGACCACATTCTCTATCATTGTCAATAATAATTTGGTATTTTTTATTTCTATCCCATGTCAATGTTTACACATTCCACCTATGTTCCCTTATAATGAAACCTATTTATGAGTTAATTTGGGAAGTCGTTATGTTTCTAACTTTCCTTTATAAAAGGAAGTTTTAATATATTTTATTACGATGTGGGTTTCTATGAAAAAAATATTCAAGTATTAATCATTTGATAACCCAGATGAATTTTTGGGGAGAAATTAATTTTAAGGGGGTAGAATTTAACACCATTATATTTTTATGAAATAGGTTTTTTAAAACATTTTATTTCTTTGATGTCTTGCATTACACGCAACACCGACTTGACTTTCATTACAAAAAATAGTAAGTTTCAACAAAACATCATATTATTATAATTTAAATATGACAATAACCTTGCCATTAAATTATTGGTTTTTAATAGTATTAATTAACTTATCAAAATCTATTTTTTATAAGATGAATTTTTATTTACCCGTTACTTAGTAATGAAAATACATACCAATTGAATATAAATGCAATTCCTTTAATTTTATAAATTAAATTAATTACAGTTTGTGAATTATAATAATGAATTAAATATTTTATATATTCAATCAAATATTTTTTATATTCATCCAATATATTTTATTGTCATAAGATAAGAAGAAATCCAATTCTATGAATAAAAATATATATTCTTTAAAAGGGTAATTTTATCGTCTTTTAATGGAGAACCCATTTAAATATAATTTTTGAAACTATTATAAATTTTATACGAAAATATAAACATATTATTTGAAATAGGGATATCAAAATTTACTTTTGTTAATTTTAGATATTTTTCTGTTAATTTTCATGTTTTATTGAATAATGGTAAACATTTTTTTATTAAAGAAACTATATTTTATGTTAATGTATTTACATGGTTAAATTAATTTCTTAATTGATATTAAATATTAATTAATAAATTAATATTTAATAAAATACAATTAATATTTAAAAAAATGATTCTACATAAGTTTTTATTATAGAAACATTTTATGTTTTAAAAGGGCATTTTGCTAAAAAATATGTTTTTTCATGGAATTTTACAAGTTTTATTTTAAATTAAATATTCAAATTATGAGTTCATAATATTCAATTTTTTTTGAAAATTTTAGATTCATAAGGTCCGAATTTGGGAAACATGTCTCTTTTGTTTGGCCAATATGAATAGTAACCACAATAAAACTTGTTACGATGGAAAAGGGTAAATTGTTTAATTTAGCTTATAAATAAAATTATAATGACTATAAATTACCCTAACACATGCCAAAATTTTATTGGATGTATAAAATTCAACCCTTAACACCTAAGGATCTAAATTATGTCATTTAATGGACACTTATTCATGAAAATCACATATAATATTTAAATCAAAGAAAGACACAATATATCATTTTCGTTGTCTTTATTTTCCCTTATGTGTCCACATGGGAAACAATTTATGTTATGAAGTAATATAAATAAAAAAATTTACCTTCAGAAACATAATTTTATGATAAAAAAAATTATTTTTTACGTTTTTTAATAGTTGGATGAAATTATGATATTTAAAATATTTTATTTAATAAAAATTTAAGGTTGTCACATTCATGTTTTCAATAACATATCATTTTTTATATATGGTTAACCAAAATATATATTCAACTAAAAGTATTCTTATAAAATCTAAAATATTTATATTTATCATAGTAATTTAATTTTAATTTTTATATATGAAATAAGTAACATTAATTCTTATGCATTGCTGATGCAGTGCTTGTTTAAGGAGAAGGAAAATATATAAAATGTTTTTAATTAAAATTATAAGAACCATGAAATGACCCTAAAAAATGGATACATATTTTTTGATTTATATCATGTCTATGTTTAACCAAGGTTCTAATTAATGACCATTTAAAGCGACATGGATATGAATAAGACCCTTATAATATTTTATTAAAAACTAAGTAAATTTGATCACACTATAGTTTTTAATTGGTATTCTATTTTAATATGTTATTTTACATATTTTTTTAGAATATAAATAATAATTGTAAATCTAATAAATTTATATTTTTCATGGAAATTTATTTTTAATTTTTAGACAAAAAATAACTACCTTTATGGATTTCACAACAATTACATAGTAATTATTTAATTAATGAATAAATAAAATTAATGATATGAAAAAGATAAAATAAATATAATTTGAGATAATTATTATATCCAAAAAAAATTAATAAATGAACTTTACCTCTTATATATTTAAAAAAATAATTTTTTAAAAGTTAACTTGTTATCATGATATTGTTGAAAACCTAATAAATGAATAGTATCAATTTGACACTATTGATATTTTGTCAAAATAATGTTTTATGAAGTTATTTAAAAATTATAAAACATTATTTAAAAATAAAAAATAATTATTATATAGTTTAAAATGTTCTAAATTGTTCATTTATGGTCTGATTGACACCAAATAATTAAAATGTACACTCTTTTAATATTGAAAACTATATTACCTTAGTTAAAATTAAAATCAGTTGACAAAGGGATAATTCAAATGATAAGGTTTATATTAATGAAAAAAAATTATAAAATATATTTTTTGAGGATTTTATAACCTTATTTAATATAATATTATAATGCATGATTTTGTTGTTGTATTTTTAATGATATTTAATTTATTATAAATTATTATTTTTTGAAATTCCAACGGTACCCCCACCACAATTATAAAATAGATCCTCCTCCCTCATTTATTCACAAAATATTTATCCTTAAATAGTAGAAATCCCATGACTATTTAACTTCAAAACATCCCTAGTCCCATTTTTGAGATTCTGGTCTTCTCAAAAGACCAACTCCATTGTCCCTAAGTGGGGATCTAGAGGGAGCTCACCGAAGAAGCTGTAATCATATTTACTGACTCCTTTAAGATTTTTTCTTCTTCTACTTCCTCTTACTATGTTGTTTATATAATAATGTAATAAATATATTATCAATTATATTCTGAGATTTTAGTAAAATTAGGAAACAACTACATTACACCTTTTATCTGTCATATGAAAAATGAAATTACCATGCGTGCGTACGTATGGCTTACCATCTCTACGCTGTGGTGTAATGTATTTTTATCACCACTTTACATGGATGGGTATAATGATGAAAATAATAAACATATATTAATATTATAATATGATATTTATTATTTAAATATACATTTACCATCTACTTTCATACTATTTCACGATTTAGGGAATCATATCGTTAGTCATTCGTACGGATAGTCTACCGTCTCGATGATGTGATGTGATTCATTCTCCATGATCTCCATTAAAAAAAGATTATATAATTTTAAATAATTAATAAATATGATATATTTTACCTTAATATAATTTTTTAAATTATGGAACTATATCCTATTCACAAGAATTAGGACTTATATAATAAAACATGCATAAGAAAATAAATCAGTTAACACCCGAGAGAAGATTAATAATGAAATATTTTTAACAAATGGGTGATAATATGATCATATGTGATATCATAAATATATATAGTTTTGGAATAAGTTAATAACATTTTCTAATCCATTATACAAGAGTTTCAAATCTCTATAATAGAAACCAGACATATGGTAATGGTTAATTTCACAATCTCATTATTTTTTGAAATTTTTTATACATAATTATTTACTGGGGTATATTTATCTTCCATTCCCATGTTTATTAAAAGAAATTTCCTAAAAATTTTAGTATTCCACTAAAATTTTTACAATAAAATTTTCCCATTTTTAAATTTTTACTAAAAGGTTTGAAAGTAATATCTTTTTAGTATTTATAATGTGGTAATTTTTGAATTTTTGAAAAAATTATGAGAAGAATATTTTTTTAAATTATACAGAATGAATGATTTTTATGCTATCACGATTCCTTCATAACTTTATGATTACATTAAAATATTTCAATCTTATTTTCAAATAAAATATTTTTTTAATTTTTCAAGACATTTTAAGAAAAGAAAACATTTTCAAAGAAGAATGGTTATTTTACTGAAGAATTATTTTCAAGTGATATCCCAAATGATACTTATGTTTTAATGGGGATATTTTTCAAGGATTCTATACCTATTATTCCTATGGTTGGTTTATTTTTATGATGGGCTGATATTTATGAAACTCATTTCTTTCAATGGGTTATGTTATGATGAATGATTTATATTCTTGTGGATCACATCTGTATAACATTAATTATTTGATGGGTGGGACATATATCACCCTCCAATTCATTGAGTAAAGATTTATGTTTCATTAGGTAGATAGGACATTAATGAGAAATGATCTTGGTTTAGTAATATAGGGATAAAACAGAAAATAAACTCAATCCAGAAACATAGGGATGAAATGAGGAGTGAACTCAATTCAGTAAAGGAATTTCTCCACTATGATGGTCTTGGAAATGATACTTGATAAATATGGAAATGATAATCTATGTTCATGTTTTTTTATAATTCCATTTTTTATTTCAAAATTATTCTTTTATGATTTATGTAATATGCATTTCCATGAACCATCATTAATATCTTTGATATTCAGGTTATAATTTATAAATTTTATGTTCATATTATTTTACACTCATGTTTATGTGATGATTAATATCTCCTTTTTTTTTACCCTTACTGATCATATCAGATCACCCTTTATTATTTTTATTTCCCCCAGGTTATGAATGATGGTATTAAGTAAGACGTGTCAAAAAGGGTTTTAGTTATGATGGAATAAGCAGGAGAAAATGTAGATGATTTATAAACCCGTTGTTTACGTGTCTCGGTATCCAAAGACACTAAACTAATATAGTCCTTGGCCTTGCTTTTTCATTTTCTGAAAGTATGATGTATTATCCATGTATGTCAATTTTGGGTCTTCATTTTTGTTTCTTAAATTACTGAAACTCAATTGGGGATAATTTATATATATTCTTTGAGATATGTGTAAAACATAGTTTGAGTTCTACTGAAAACTCAAATATATAATTTTTGGGATGACTAGGCATGTATTCTGGATGTACAATAGTATATTCATGTAAAATAGGCATATATTCAATTTTGATTCTCCACAACCATTTTAGAATAGATATCCATCATGAATAGGTAGTAAGACACATATAATGGAGTTAATTTCCCTTATAAGTTCATATTCATCCTTTCCCAATACATGATCATATGTTGATTCAAAATATCTAATATCAATTACCTTACCTAGAAATCAATATTGGCTCTATGCCCAAAATAACATCAAATTTAACTAATGGGAGAGTAATAGGATATTTATAAATCAAATTCCCATAAACATCTATCAGAGAAGTGATATAGCCTTGATATATGATCTTCATACCATTTTGAGTTTTTATTACTAACTAAATATCTATTCTTTCAGGTAGTGATGTGATACCATTGGTAAATTATTCAGATATAAACCATGTGAACAATGAGAATCTATAATCTTCATTCCATGCCTGAGAGTGTATCAAATTATTTCTTTATATCTATTAAATTATATTATATCCAATTCAATTTTATAGACTTGGTCTTAAGACAATAAAGAACTGGTCAAATTTATTTTTAGGTCAATGATAAAACTAGAAGTGTACCTTTCAAGTCTTGTAAGAATTTCTTCATAGAAACTAATCGATTAGTCATCCCTAAAATCCAGTTCATGAAATTCACTCTCCATTTTAGTGTGATTATTTCAAGGAAAATACATATTTAAAATACCCCCTTAAACTCTTCCCTTATCAGAGTGTCAATTTTATCATATTTCATCACATTCTTCATTAGATTAAACCATTGATCATATTCAACTTACAAAATGATACAAGACCAAAATAACTTTTTCATGGGCTGAGAAATGGATAATGGAGAATATCATTTTTTATAGAGTTGATTAATTTCCCATTAATAAGTGGATAAAAGTAACCACTAAATGATGGTGGATTTTTCCACATAAAACTCTTAATGAAAAGTTATTCCTTACATTATTCATTTATTATTTCAGCATGATTTATGTTACCAATAATTTAGTGAGAGTGTTGGGTGAGAAGAGCCATAAGATTCCACATCCCATCCCCCACTTAATTTGGTTTATCATAATGATGGTCATTTCATGGTCCATCACATTTTTTATTCAAACAATTACTCATGGTTACAATGATTAAGTAAAAAAATATTAGTTTGAGTATCAAACATCAGTAATCAAATTAATAAATAATATGATTTTGAAAAAAAGTTTATAATTTACTTAATTATGAAACCTTATTTCAACACTTGACCCTTTATGTTCAACCCATATCACTATATTGTATTATATATTTTATCCTCTCATTAATCTTACATATTTATAAAGAGAGTATGAATTAACCAAAGCATATCCCCAAGAGTTCCAAAATAGGTGTGTATTTGGGAATCATTTTCATGGAATAGGAAAAGATCAAGATAATACCCAACCATCCTTTTCAGGGTTATCACCCAATAGTTTATTTGTGCGTGATATTATATACACTTGTTTATATCTATATAGGGATTTCATTTTTAGTAAACCGCATAATTTCTAATTTAAGAAAAACTCAAGAAATCATCATTTACAAAGAATTATCCCCAAATATTTCATCAATGTCTTCTAATACTAATATCCATAAATAACTAAAACATTATTTGATACCAACTAAGGTGACCCAATTATTAATTATATAAATATTACATCATTTTGGATGAATATTCAATACATATCATAATAATACAAACCCAAGAACCATAAAGGATTAGTGTGTATGGAGACTAGATATATAATCATCTGATTTAATATAGGGTCTTCAACAAATCCAAAATATTTATTCTTATATAGTACCATTTTTACATGTACCCTACTTAAAACCTATCTACATAACTTGTGGAAATGGAAACATAATAAAGGGTGATCTCAGATTCACAGTAATGACAATCATAGTAGATATCAATAAATGATAATATGTGAACATATTATTGACATAAAGTTATATGAACATGCTCATAACACTCAAAATTTATATAAAACCAATAAAATATCATTAATTATCAGGCATGACATGATGTGTTTTATAGAAAATGGAATAATGCATAAGTGTTTGAAATCATTATTAATCTATCATGAGCTATGAGTACATATAATAAGTATAAGGAAAAAGTTCATGGTATACATGTAGCATAGAAAATCATTTCTTCAGTCAAGGATCACTACAATGACTATCATAGTAGATAGATTCACTTAGTGTATTAGGTTAACTACCAATTCCATTATTTCCTTCATCAAGGAACATTTCCAAAACTATCATAGCAGACAAAGTCCCCTACGAAAGTGGGTTTACTCCATATTCTAGTTCATATTATTTCATGAGATATCAATATTTACCCCATAAATTGGATGTATATATAAATATGATCCCAACCATCACATAATGAAAAATATAAATAAGTGTTCCAAAAGACCATATAAGTATTTATCATTTCATCATAACATTGCCAAGGGAAAATTAATAGGTTTTATATAGATTTTATCATGATTTAATTAGCTCATTTAAAGTAACATGTTTCCTGAAATCATACTTAAAAAATTATTATCATAATAAATCAATAGAAATATAGTGTTAGTCATCATAAGATCATATTCACAGTAAATAATAATAGTCCTTAAATTATTTTTAAATAGATAAATAATATCTTTTATAATTGCATTTAGAATACACTATTAAAATCAAGAGAAACGTCCCTTTTTTATTTTGTTATCTTTTAAAAATAAAAAAAATTGAAATAGTAATTTTTTTATAAAATCTTTGAATATTGTAAAGGATAATTCATGAGGAAGAAAATACAAGACTGTGAGGAAATATGTTCATTTTATACAAGTTAAAAGAGAACATTATTTTCATAATGTTGTAAAAATTAAAAAATGAATCGCATGGGAAACCTTTGAAAGTAATACTTTTAATAATTTATAAATAAATTTATTTTTAGTAAATATTACCTTTCTCAAAAATGTAATAATATATTTAAACTTTCATAAATCATTTCAAACAACTTGGACATGAGGAACAAGAACCCCGACTTAAAAGGAGAGAGAAGGTTGAATTTTCATGAAAAACCATTTTGATATTTTTGAGTACCAAAGAGAATAAAATGCAAGGAAAACATGAAAAACCTAGAACTATCTATAGGGGGATAAAATATAAGGTGTTTAAAATATTAGGATTATATAATTTCCCTTTATGTAAATTTAATTTAAAAAATCCTAAAAGAATGAAATTATAAAATAAACCCTTACCTCAAGTCTCATATTGCTTTATATGCATTCAAAACTTCTCTATAATAGATTTTTTTATTTATTATAAATATACATAAAAACATATATATATATATATATATATATATATCATTCCCTTATAATTTCTAACTACCCTTTTATTAACAATTATTTATTAAAATAATTATTCTGGTGAAAAATGGTCTTTTTTCCATGCATGTTTCAGTTTATTGGTTCCATTCCATGAAACTTGGTCATGGTTTCATAATATAAATAATATAAACCATTTAATAAATATAATATTTATTTAATATATATACTTTTATAACCATAAAATAAGGGTGGTGATGAAAAATTAATTACACCACTTTGTGGAGACGATAGTTTGTGCATATGCATGACATATGTTTCCACTTTTCAATTGGTGGAAAGAAAGAAATAATAATAATAATTAAAAATGAAAAAATAATTATTATATCATAAATATCATATATATATTCATTAAATCTATTTTTCTTACCATCCAACTAAAGAATAAATGAAAAACAAATTACATCACTCTCTGTAGGTGGTAGTCCACATGTACCTATGAGCGATGTTATCATTTTCCAATAGATATAAGTGTAAGAAGGTGAATAATATATTTAATTTATATAATCATAGTTATTTTTTTAAAAATAACACACACACACACACACACATATATATATATATATATATCCATTGAATTCATAAATATAAACATCCAATAGAGACGGTGATGAAAAATAAAATACATCGCTTTATGGAGACGGTTGTCCCTATGTATGCATGAGAAATGTTTTAATTTATCATTTTATGTAAAGGAGATAGGAAATAGATATAACATTAACATAAAAAAGTTTCATTATATTAGTATTTTTTTGTACTCATGTTAATATGGTTAAGGAATATTTTTAAGATTCCTAATGAGAAAGAAACATGAAAAAGGTTGGTAAGAATATATACCTCTTCTTTGGTTATACCTCTTTGAAAAGAATATTAAGTGAACTTAGATTGGTATTTTGGGAATAAAAATCACATGAAGATCATGTATAATAATTTTGGGATTTTATTTTAGAAGATCTTATTTGTTCTAAAGGTATTACGTGGTGTTTATTAGAGAGTGGAGGAGGTACCCTTTAATATGTTATGGGTGTGGTACAATTGTAATGTTTCTAAAATTTAAAATACTATATGATCACTCCCTTGTAAAATTAGATAAAATTGGATAAATTTATAATATAGAATATAATATAGTCCAAATGTATTCAAAAAATAGTATATAGACAAGTTATTAGGTTATTTTAATCGTTATCTCTTTAGTTTAACACCTCCTTAGCCTTTTTTCCCTTTACCATAGTAATGATTTTTTTCCATGATAACTATTCACTATGAATAAAAATAAAATTGAAAATTTTAAAATAGTTTTAATTATTAGTTTAAATATGGAAAACATTTTATCAAAATAAATTCTTATAAGTGGAATACATTCATTTTAAAATAAGTTCATAAAACACAGTGAAACCCATTATTAGACAAATGAATTTTAAGTGCAAAAATAAATTTACTCAAATTAATTACCTCGTAAAAAACCATTATATAAATTTTAAAATATACGATTAAATATATTATCTAACATTCATTGAAATTATTCATCAATTCTTGTTAATTAAAATTATTAAGATAAAAATATATTGTTCACTATAAATTGTTTTTTGGAAATATATCTCTTTCGACCTTCAAATCATTTTCTCTTTATTTTTAACTAATTAATGAAAAAATATAATTTATTACTACTTTGGTTATATAAATTAAAAATATATCTCATATTTGATCAATAGGGATCAATATTTGTTTTATAAAAATTTATAGTATTCTAAAAATACAATTCCTGAAAAATTTGAGTTATTCATTCCTAGTAGTTACTTTATAAATTTTCCTTAAAGAAAAAATTTATACATACTTTTCATAATTTATTTAGTCCTATTCATACCCACCGATACAATGTCTAGGTCAGATATAATATAATCTTTGAATCTCAGTTCATTTAAGTTTAGTGTTTCATGTAAAGAAAGCTATCGAACACTTCAAATTATTAAAGATAAATTTTTCATAAAATCACAGGGTATTATAGTTATTGTTGATACTAGTTGAAATAAATTACTCCATGATGGATATATTATCTTTTTGTAAATAAATCATATATTTTCAGTCATCCTTATGTTTCCCCCAAAATTATATCACCTTTAATACCTTTCACAGTGAAAGTAAACAAATCATATATGGGAATAAAGTGGTTTATCCTTTGTTTATTAGTTAAAGTAATATAGTTAAGAGATATTACTATACCCAGATATCCCTTTCAATTTAGTTCCATATTTATTATAACTATTCATGATTTATTCCCTTTTGATTTTAAAAACACTAACCTCTTTGGGAAATATGATGTCAATCCCTTAATCTTCATTACTCACTTTGTGTGGATATTAATTTTCACATAATCTTGGAGGCAACATGAATTATTTTTTGTTTCCTTAATCATATTTACTTTTTGAAACTAGGTTTACCAAACAGTCAAACATATATTAAAAAACATGATGAACTTTATCCTTGTATGAAAGTTTCATCTTCACATCTACTTTTATAGTTTATGAGCCCCATGAAGATTTCTTCCTTTCATTAACATTCTTCTCATATCATAGTAGTAAGATCATTATATTTTTAGAAGTTTTAATTTTTATTTCCTTTTCCTTATTGTGTTTTAACTTCCTTTAAGCTACACTTATTTGTAAACCTATCATTAAATTCATGTTCTTCTTCAATAATTCATTACACAAATCCAATCCATTTCTTCCTTTCATAGTTGGATTCTATTTTTTATTCTAAATTTATTATTTTAACAATAATAATTATGGATTTCTTGAAAATTTCCATAATGGGGATTTTCCTTTAATAATAGATGCATCTCTTCTTTGGTTTTGTTTCTTTCTTTACATTTGTTTTGTGTTTTTTTGTTTATTATCTCCCTTTTTCTTATGCCCCAATTTTAAATCACCATATTTCCTCCTTTTATTTTTATTTATATTTTGTGTAATTATTCAGTTATTAAAAACTAAATCTTTCATATTAGGTGTAAACTAGAACTCTTCTTCACAATGATAAATTTTATTAAAACATACAAAACATTTATAAAGATATTAAAATATTTTAGATGTGTGAATATTTTCCTTCATCTATGTAAATTGATTAAGCATAGAAAAGTTCCTATGGACATAAAATTTCCCCCCACTTAATGCGGTCCTTATTTATCATTAAATAATTAATGTGTTATACTAACATTAAATGGACTTGTTTCTATACTTATCAAAACACCAATAATAGTTGAAAAACCTAATTTTCTTCTTTTGAGTAAAAATCTATATAGTATGTGTATTTTGAGGTTTTTACATAAATAATCCTTACTTTTAAGTTCTTATTGTGGAACTAAGATTCTTACTATTACTATAGATTTTATACAGTAATGAGTTTTTAGAACCTTTCTCCTCCCACTTATAGCTTTAAATTTTAATTTTAACTTGTATTATTCAAATTACCAGAATTATTGGACCCAAACTTTCTAAAACCAAGGGCTGGATTTTATTTAAAACTTAGAGAATAAAAATTAATGTATGATTCTAAGACAATCATTCAACTAACTTGATTTTTTTTGGAATGATAATACTTTTTGAAAATATCATGGAAACACTTCTTATTTCATTATTTTGGGAAGTTTCATGTTGAGCTAATTCCATATTATTCAATTGAACTTCATGTTCAGAAGACTTTATATTGAGATTATTTTTTTCAAATTGAATTGATCTAATTATTTCTTCCTATTCTTTATTCATTATCTAAACTTTATTTTCTTAATAATAATAATTTTATATTAGATAATTGTAAATATCTTATTATTCTTTTAATTTTTTCCTCTAACTGATAATTATTGGCATCAATGATAGCTTGATGAGTTTTTTCCATAGCATGGATATTTTCCTCAAAGGTATTATTAATATAAACATTATCACCATTTTCTTTCAATAATAATTCTTTATAATTTGAAGATTTTTATTTAAAATGTAATAAATATTATTCCTTGCATTTAATAAGTTGGGTGAAATTGTTGCACTTGTGTATCCTTTTAGCCAATTCTTTCCCCATATCACTAACTTAAAATTTACTCTATGTTTTCTTATCATTTAATTTTTTGATAAACATAAATATATAGGTAAAATATTCAATAGCGACATTATTCAAATTATCCTTAACTTTTGTATTGAGATCTTTATCTAATTTAATAGAATCGTATACTTTACACCTTATACAAGAAAATTTTAGATGATTATTTTGAATAGATTTATCATGGAAATTAATAATTTATTTATTTTAATTAGTGGTGTATCCTCTCCATGTTGTTTTTGAGGGGCTAACTTGCTTAATTTATTAACCCCATTTTTCTTCCCATTTTTTATGATTTTGGATAAAAAATACTTATTGGTATTAATAGGAGTAAATTTCTTATACATAGATTGAGGAATATTAGAAACTTATAAAAATATGCCTATCATGTAAAGATACTAAATGAACCAAGATAAAAAAATATCAATCCAATTAGAGGAAACTTAAATTATCTATGATACCAATTTATGTTCCTAGTGGATTGTGAAATCAGAATTGGGATTAGGGGATTAATTAGTATAGAAAATTTTTACCTAATTATCATAACATATAATTTTACCCCCTTTTTATTATTTCAACACATGACTCAGTTAATATTTATAGATCTGTTAATACATTACAAACACATAAAACCATATACAATATGGTAACAAAATTAGAGACAAAAACACATGTATATTTTACAAGTTCCAATACCAATGTGGGTACTTAATTTTATATGTATTTAGTTCTAGTATGATAGATATATTTTTCACTAATATCGAAATAGGTTATAACCAGAAAAGTATCATCCAAAACCCAAAAGTTTTTCTCAAAACTTTAGTGATATTGGAATGGATCATACTTAAGCTAAATGTTCTTCCCAATATTTATGTATCTTAAAAATTTATTATACTAGTTCCCACAATTTTATAGTTACTCGGTTGGTTCTTTAAGTTGACTCCCACTAGTTTTAAATAAAGAATCAAATGAAATTATTATGATCCTTTTTTATTTAGGTTACTTCCACTCTTCAGTTTCTTTCACAAAAATGATGACCTCACTCTTAGACTTCATATTAATAAGAATCAGAAGTTTTTACCTTCTTCAAGAACAAAACATTTAGACCTTATTCAAGATTAGAACATCACCATTATATAGTTTTTTTAGTTCCCTATAATTTTGATATTATGACGGACTATAATATTTTACTTTCTCACCAATTTATAGAATATTTTTCTGTAACTTCTTCTTATTCATGACCTTCAATTTTCAAAACTTATTTGGGTTATTAGTAAATATTGGTCTTTCTCACTAACTTTATGTTATGTAAAATCCAACATCTTCTCACAATAACTTCAAGAAAATTAATCTCTTGATCCTGATATTCTTTTTCCCAGATGACATTCATAACTTATTGGGTGACTTTTTTTTATTCTCTCAATTTCAAGACGGATCCCTAAATAATGTTCCACTTTATATAATAAAATTTACTCTGATAAATATGTGAAACATATGATCCAAATTATTTAAATCCCACTAACTCAAAGCTTCAGTAAAACTCCTTCAATATCTTTGAAAATATTAGAGTTTGACTTCCTCAAAGCCTTCGAAAAACTCAGTGGCAACTATCTTGAAAGGATCTATAAACCTCTACTATATTCATGAATTAAACTTTGTGATGTTTAAATCTTAATGTACAAATCAACATCTCCATACAGACTATGACTTCATATAAATGTTATGTAAAATTTATTTTAGATTTTTTAATCTTTCAGTTCTTTTATTTACATATACTCAAGACAATTATAATATGAAATTCATTCTACTTCTACCTCTGGTTATTCCTTTACCAATAAATTAATAAATCATCTACAAAATTTATATCATTGAAATATATATATTGATTTTTATTGGATTCCAATGTTCTAATTTAATACCTCCAACACATCATTCAAACTATAGCTTACTAAATAACACCTTTTTTCACCATTCAATATTCTAAATAACAATCATATACAACATAATATCACTTCAGATTCAACACATATAAACATACTTAAATTATACTTTCCCTATAATTTAACCATTTTGATATACAAAAGTTTTAATATTTAAATACCTTTCATACTTAACTCTAAATAGATCTTTTTAATAGTTATTCTTTCACATCACTGAATACTTCAGACTTCACTTTTGTCTCTGAACTTCTTCGACATCCAAATTAGGAAATTAAACTTTCATTAGTCCAACACTTTTATATTTATATGAACCAAATTTATCTACATTAATAAATTATTCCAATTAATGTCTTAATAATCAATATCATCAATTTATTTTTAAGTTTCCAAACTTTATTTTAGCAAATGACGCTTTAAGAGAATCTAAAATATCTATTACTTCAACTTTCAGATTCATCTTCCAAATATAATTGAGGTCAGTATTTTGATATCTTGGCCTTTTTTAATTCTAAGAAACCTGAGAATGATTCTATCATATTGGGTAGGATAACCCTTAGGAAACATCTATTTACTCCTACCACCCATGTAACTTTTTACCCTTTACAATATTTCCACAAACTGTTGGCCCTTAAGTATTTTTTTTATTTACTTTATATATTTTGTAAGGTTTTTTCATTTTTATATATTTCAGTTTGATCCTTGATAGAAACTAGTACACATCATCAAAAAACATAATAATTCTAAAAACATTTTATATCATCAAATATCTTATATAATATCCAAATATCATATGTACTATTTATGGTTTTTTCCTTTGTTAAATTTATTCTATAAGTATCTTAAATATAAAAAATATCATATGTGAGAACATAATATATTTTCAATTTTTTGATTTCAGCATACAAATAAGATCTTATTCAAATCATCTATCTTTTGAATTTCTTAGCTTATAGACGTCGAATCACCATTGTTTCATGTATCTTTTAGACACACTATTTGCAAATTCTGGACCATATATTCCATATTTTATGATAGATCACCTTCAATGTGAATCTATTTCAAAATTAGTGCTTTTAAGATTCATCTGAAGACATGAATTTATTCAATTTTCTATAAATGTAACTTTCAGATTGGGTAACTTCAAGATAAATATAGTGACCTGACCCTAGAAGGCTCAGAGCTGATGTTTAATAACATTACATCAGTATAGTCACAAGAAATCAAATCCCGAAGGACCAAGAGTTTAGTCATACTGGTAAACTAGATACATACATGTGTCTTATATTTAAAATTAATAAACTAATTACAACATAATTTTTTTTCTTCTGAAATAAACATTGAGGATAAATTTATTCCATCTAGTATATCCCTATAGATCTTTCATAGTACACTTCATGGATTTGTGGGGAAGGACATCATAATAAGGGTGCGGTAAAATGCTCAGTAATTATTTCAAATTATTTTCATCATGATAAAATTTTGATGCATCGAGGGGCTATATAAATTCTATGCCCCACCTATTTTTTCTTATCTATAAATTCCCCACATATCATTGTCGAAATAAATGATATGCCTTATCAAATATGCTTATTGAATAAAGAATAGAGAAACATCAATATTTACCCAAATAATCAAATAACATTAAAATTAGACACCATATATAAAATGGTATACAGTTTTGGAAATAGTAATATCCATGATAATGGAAATGAATAATTTGGGGGAAATTAAATGTTCAATGATCATAGGAGAGTGAATATTTCAAGGGGACTAAAAAATGATTCAAGGAAGTGAATGTGAATGATATATTTGGGAAAATAAATCATAAGAAATCCATATAAAAAATAAGGACTGTATAAATATAACATATCTTATGTGGAGTAAAATAAAGTGTTTTTGTTGTTTATGAATAGAAATACTTTGAAAATAAATTTTGAAATTTTTCTGAGGAAAATATCCTTTTTTTGAAAACCCTTCCGAAACAATTTTCTTTCAAAATAAAATTTTAAAAAAATTATTTTAAAAGGTAACCCTTCATTAATGAATAGAAATAATCAAATAAATTATTGTGTGAAATTTTTTACATGTCGTATGAAGTAAAAATAAAATACCCTTTTGATAGTAAAATGGATAGAAAAATGCATTGTTCGAAAGACGATAAGGAGATTCTGTTAAAAAAAATTGTAAAATAAAAAATGGGGTAAATAATACATTACCAAATAATTTAAAATAAAATTTTAATACATGTTAATAAATCATGTGTTTTTATAAGAAAATAGGTTCTTCAACTAAATAGAGAAATGATGTTGGGTTTTCTTAAAAACATTTTCTAAAACATTTTGAGTAACAAAGAGTGAAAAAATGATACTAATACTTCAAAGTGTTCATGAATAACCATAGGATAGTAAAATGAAAGGATTAATTGAAAAAATTTCAAATAGTTTCCTCAAATGGAAATACCATTGAAAGATCATTAAATTTTCTCTTTAAGAAAATAATCATTAAACATTCAAAAGTTTCCCATACCATGTTAAACCATTTGAATCATAATCCTCATGATAGAATACAATTAATTGAAATTTTTAAAAACCATTAATTTAAAAAGGATTAATTTTTTAATATATCAAATGGGACAGTAGTTACACCAAACAAAACAAGTATGTGGTGAATATGACATTTATCTCACAAATTTAAAAAGTGATATGAAAATCCATTACCTTGCATCCGAATTGTCTCAGGTGTATATATATAAATGAATAACAAAATTATGTAAATTTTTTATTTTCTTGAGAAACATTTTCATGTTTATCATTAATTTTACTTCAGCTATTTCCATGTTTTATACAACTACTTAAAAAATTAATTTTATGACCAGTTTTTTGAACAAATTCAGTTTATTTGTCAAAAACAATTTTTGTAGGTTATCTATGGTCAAATGGATCATTATATAAAATTTAAAAAATAAAAAACATGACATAATTATCATATTTATACATAAATTATACTTTTAAAATCAATAATTAAATATAGTTATGAAAAATGAAACAAATTACAATCCTGGAGTGGTAGGCCGTACATACGCACGAGTAATGTTTCCATTTTTAATGGTCCTTAAGAAAAGAAAGTAAGTAACACTATATTTTTCTATAATTATCATTATATAATATATACCATGTTATTTAATCACATATACATATATGTAGAATTCTTGTGAGGTAAAAGGAATGACATTGTGTCTAGGATTGTGTAGTCCACACGTCCACGACCGACGTTGTCACTTTTTTGTGTGTGAAAGGGTAATAATGAAAATGATATATATATATATATATATTACAATTATAGAATGGTAATTATGTCATGAATATAATATAAGGTTAGTTTATGTCACATATATTTAATTAAAACCACCATTTATACACTCTATTTATTGTGTGATCCAATCACATCGCCTTTAGGAGGTGGTAGTCCTCACTTCCACAAACGATGTCATCGTATTTACCCGAAATGGAAAGTAAAAGGGTATGTTTTATAAAATAATTACAAAAGAATAGATAAATTTTAACTATAATATATATCATATATATCACATATAAATAGTGTTTCCATCATAATTCCCAAACCTGAGAGGTGGTAAAGGAAAAATGAACAACTTCGTTTCGTGAGGTGATAGTTCTCCAAAGACATACACGGTAAGTTCGTTACCCATTAGATGGAAGTGTATGAAAGTATAGGTCAAATATTAACATAAAAAAATTCTAGTATATTTGTTATAATTTTCTGTTCTATAATGATGGAATATGAAGATTCTACGGGGTGAATAAAAAAATAAAACAAAAGATCTTGAGGAAAGATGTTACCTCTTTTTTGGGTAACTCATTTTGGTTTTCACCAAATGGATTCCTTGGATGGATTTCTTCACAAGGGTTGGATTATAGGATGAGTGTAGGTTTTATTAGGAGATATTTTTTCAGGCCTTTTTATATCCAAATTCTGTTTAATTTTGTGATAAAGTGGGAGGATTGGAGCATTTTTTATAGTGGAGGAGGAGTGACACTCTGGTAAATTTTGGGTAACAGAATTCCACTGATGTTTTTACCATTTAAATTGGATAAAAAAATGGAGAAAATCTGAGAAATGGGAGGATAGTGTCTAAATATGGCCAGCCAATAGATTTTGGACTATTTTATAGGTCATTTTTACCCTTAAGTTTAAGTTTTTGTTCCATACTAATCTTAATTTCACCTTAATCGTTGTAATTAATTTTAATAACTTTCACTAATATTTTCAGTAAAAAACTATGTGGTCCTTATTAAAATTTAAAAATTATCATTATTCATAATATGGGATCTATTTTTCAAAATTCCAGTCATATAAGTGGATGAAATTAATTTAAATTTAATCCCACAGACGGGATGAAAATACGGGTTTTTAAAGCAAAAATATTCAAACATTTGCTAAGTTTTTATATTAAAATTAAATGTAAAATTGATTAAAATGTATTAAATTTGATTAATTTATAAAAATTTAAACTAATTAAACGTTATAAATAATTAAAAATATAATTTAACCTTCTAAATAAATTGGATGATTTTTTTTTGAATTAAAATTCTGTATTTTTCCTTATTCATTAAAAATGAAACTTGACCGAAATATACCAAAAAATAACCACAACCAAATTTTTATATTTATATTTCAATTATTAAGTTTATTTTGACATTTAATATTTATAAAATATAAAAAATTTAAATTTAAAATAGCTTCACCATTAAAAGTCAATAAAAGTTCCCTAATAAAATATATTATTTTATGCATAAAATTGGTTTTGTTCTTATTTTATGTCAATAAAATCCATTAGATGAATACAAAAAATATTTTATTAAATAAATAATATATAAAGTAAATTAATATCACTCAATAATTATAATTAATTAAATTTATTAGGATAAAATTTCTTTGTGAACGTAAAAATAGTTTTCTGTAAAAACATTCCCTTATATTAAATTGGTTTTTATATTCATTTATAGTTAATTAGTAACCAATGATATAATTTAAAATTTTTTTAAACCATAAATTTTCATAATTTAGTTAATATTATTCATAATTGAGAGTTTATATATTATTGTGTTAAATAATAATATATTAATAATAATATATTATTGCTCGGTAAAACTATGTATTACGTGTAGCTTAGCCCACAAATTAACTCGTTGTCATGTGTGATGTATGATAACTTAGTGTCCCATTCATTGAAAGCAATAATATATATTAAATTTATATAAATTATTAAATATATTATAAAGTCTTGGGATATTATATTTTTATACACACTTGCTATTTCGTGTCATACATGCTATCAAATACAATGTTCCAACTTTATATTTTCGAGATGTTACATTCTCCTCGCCTTAAATAAATTGCATCCTTGAAATTTAAACTCAATATTATTGATATATTTTTTTATATTTACTTTGTTTAAAATCCAACATCATTCGAAGGTTTCATAAAACATTCTATAGAAAAGAGGGAATATAAATTATAAAGGTCACATGGACAAACTTGTAAATTGGTCTCTAAATATTAAAACATTAGCGGAATGTAGAGATATTTACATTGATGAAAAGTGTAAATATATATAGGATGTAATTGAGGCCATAAATCACAAAAAAGTTAATGATAAAAAATAGTTGAGGTTTTCAAATACATAAATCTATAATGATTTTTAAGACCATCATTTTACCAAATATTAAGGTATTTTGAAAACATTTTTTTGATTATATTCTTTTATCATGTTGAAAAACTCATTTAATACATAAAATTTTAAGGAAATTAATATACATTTTATGTTTCAATTTCATGTGAAAAATTCCATATCTTTATTATTCTTCGATGAAATTCCAATTTACCCATTACTTTTGGAAATGGGTATTCAAAAATAAACATTGATTCCTAAATCACTAAAATAAATTTCTAACGGATCTTAAGGACTATAAAAGTGTGAAAAGTATAACTATTTGTCTCTAAATGTTTTTTAAAACTAATATTGGTGATAAATTAATCTATAAACCTTAAAATATTCACTTCTGGTTTATCATTAATATTTAATTTTCATATTCTTAGCTGAAAAAATGATATATTAACCATGAAATTGCACAAGTCAGTGGTTGGAATCATACCCTTATCGTCATTCATTCAAGGGTTCTAGTCTTGCAACCTTTCCAGATTTGGTAGGTTGTCACCTTGCATATAGGTTGTCCTTTTCTAAAACCTTATTAATATAATTTCCCAAATAAATAGGATGAACGTCATTGAAATAAGTTTAATAACTAAATTGACATTAAAAAAGGTTTTAAATACAACCATAATACCTAAATTATTCATCCATTTATTTTTATCTAGGTCCTTAGTTGGTCTATGGTTTTTCCCAGGTCATTTCTTTTCATTATCAATTCATATTAGTCCTAATTTTTGTAAAGAAAATGTGAATTATCCAAAGAATGTCTCTTAGAAGTTTCAAAACAAGTGCACAAAAACGATCGTTGTCATGTACGAGGTTATTCAATGTAAGGTCTTACACACCTTGTTGGAGTTTTTACTCCTAGGTACATTTGTTCTAGAACCACATACCCTTGTTGTATCTAGAAAAGGTTATATTTCTAGGAATACCCACATAATCTCAACTGTAAAAAAAATTCTAGGAAGTTCTTCTATACTTATCCTAAAATTATAACATAGAGTTATGTTCCCTGATTTATGTTTCCTAAATATAGTTCCCAAGTTTTATACTAAACATCCATTGATACCAACTATAGAGAACTAAATGCAGAAGGTATAGACCTGGTGTCTACCACCACTATAATGGAATGCTTATAAGTAATTGAATCCTAAAGGACATAGAGTTTAGAATTCTTAGTAAACTAGATTCATACCTGAGTCTTGAATTATAAATTAATATACTAATTACAATGTAATTTTTTCCTAAAGAAACTTCATTTATTATCTCTATTATATCTATGAAAATCATTAATAGTACACTACTTGGATTCATGGGGAAAGGAAACATAATATGGATGAGATTAAATTCTCAATAATGGAAAATAATGTGGAATAAATAATTGATTCAATGAGAATAATAATTATGGCATGTTAAATAACTAAACACACATACTATATAATAATAAAAAACATAAGTAAGTGAATAAAAACATGTCTAGGTAATAAATGGAAACACATGCCATCCAAATAACTAGGTAATGAAAAATAAATATGGAAAGGTAAGAATCTGAAACACATGACATTTATTCAATTAACTAAAAATGAAATGCATCGATAGATATTTCGACAAAAAATATCATGGGTAAAAAATAAATGAATATAAATGAGATGAATTCTTAATTTTTTGACGTCATGTCTAAGGAATATGAAAAATTTTACCGTGAATACTGCTCTCAAGATGGTTTAAAACTAGAGATAGAAACCTATTTAATTTGGACAACTTATTTTCATCATTCAAACCTATCAATCCATCAAGGGGATAAATAATGTTTGTCCCACACCCAACATTTCTTTCCCAAATAATTCCTCTTATGTAATAGTAGAAATAAAAAATATTCCTTACCAAATATCCATAATAAATAAAGAATACATAATTATCAATATTTCTAGAAATAATAAAATAAATATCAAGGTAGAATCTATATGTAAAATGTTATATAGTTTAGGAAATATTAATATCCCTAATAAATGAAATAGATAATATAGGATAAATTTAGTATTCAATTGTCATTGAATATTGAATATTTAAAGGGGACTGAAAAATGAATCAAGGAAGTGAATGTGAATAATATCCCTGAAAAAATAAATCATAAACCTTCGAGAGATAATAAGGATGGTATCAATATAAAAT
Organism: Viscum album; assembly: GCA_963277665.1. NCBI lineage: Eukaryota > Viridiplantae > Streptophyta > Magnoliopsida > Santalales > Viscaceae > Viscum > Viscum album. The sequence goes on from OY728131.1 coordinate 44,001,028, forward strand.
ATCAAAAGTGGAGTAAAATAACGTGGTTTAATCACTGATGAATATAAATACAAGAAAAAGATATTTTTAAAACATTATTGAGGAAAAATACTTTTGTTTTGAAATACCTTTTCAAAAAAAATCCTTAAAAATTACCTTTGAAAACATTTTCTTTAAAAATTTTAACATTCTAAAAATGAAAAGAATGCTTAAAATAAATGATTGTGTTTAATTCTGCACATGTCATATGAGGTAAAAATAACATTTCATTTTCACTATAAAAAGGTTAAAAAAATTCCTTGTTTGAAAAGCAAAAAAGAAGATTACCTTGAAAACATTGATAAAAGAAAAAAAGTGGTAAAAATTTCTTTACCAAATAAATTTCAATAAGTTTTTAAAACATTTTAATAGAACATGGTATTTAAAAGAAAATAAGTTCTCTAAAAAAATTGTAAATGAAGTTGGGTTTTCTTGAAAAAAATTTATAAAACATTTTGAGTACCAAAGAGTGAAAAATGGTACAAATACTTGAAATAGGTCACTAATAGCTAGATGATAGGGAAATTAATTGTTTTATTGAATAATGGTCATATAATTTATTCTAATGGAAATATAATTGAAAGATCATTAAAATTAATCTTGAGGAAAATAATCCTCAAACATTCCAAAGTATCCCATTCCACCTTGAAACATTTGAATCATAAGACTCATGAAAGAATAAAATTAAATGAAATTTTTAATACCATTAATTTAAAAGGATTAATGATATAATATATCAATAATGGGTAGAAGTTACACCACATAAAATAAGTGAGTGGTGAATATGACATTTATCTCATAGATTTAAAAAGTGAGATGCAAATCCCTTACCTTGTGTCTGACTTGTCTTGGGTGTCTTTATATTACTGAATAAAAAAATTATGTTAATTATTTTCTTTCTTAACAAACTTTTTAATGTTTATAATAAATTTTATTTCACTTATTACCATGTTTTCTATAACTACTAATCAATTTTGTTTACGTCGGGTGTTTTGACCAAATTTGGTTATATGTCAAAAACAACTTTTGTAGGTCATTCATGGTCAAAGGTTTCATTATATAACATATGAAGAATAATAAAAATGAAATAATTATCATATTTTTACATAAATAATACTTTTAAAACCAATAATTAAATATGGTTAGGAAAAAAGAACCAATGTTATAATCATGGAGACCGTAGGCCAAATGTACGCATTAGTAATGTTACCATTTTACATAGATCTTTATAAAAAGAAGGTAAGTATCACTATACCTTTAAAAAATGATAATTATATCATAAATAAAATTTTATTTAAAATGATATACATATATTTATAATTATTGTGATGTAAAAGAAATCACATCATGTCGAGGAGGCGGTAGTCCACACATCCATGACCAACGTTATCACTTTTTAGTCCGTGAAAGGGAAATAAATAAAATGATATATATATATATTATATTTAAAGAAAGGTAATTATTTCATGAATATCATATATATATATATATATATACTATTTTACATATTTTTAATTCTAACCATCATTTATACATTCCATGTATCGTGTGATCGAATCACATCTCTTTTAGGACGTGGTAGTCCGCATTTCTACAAATGATGTTATCATATTTACACAAAATGGAAATTATAAGGGTATGTGTTATAAGATAATTAGAGAATAATAAAGACATAATATGTATCATATATATCATATATAAATAGTATTGCTATCAAAATTTCCAACCATGATCGGTGGTAAAGGAAAAATAAAAAACTTGGTTTCGTGAGGTGGTAGTTCATCATACACATAAACTGTATGTTTGCTACCATTATATGGAAGTGCGTTAATATCATGTAATAATTAAATATTCAGGCCAGAAAATGGAAATAAATCTAAAGATCTTGAGGAAGCATGCTACCTTTTATTCGGGTAACTCCTTTTCGTTTATACCAAAGGGATTCCTTGGATGGATTTATGCCCAGAGGGAGGATTTTATTATGAGGGGAGGTATTTTAAGAATCTGTCTAGGAAGATATTTTTATATTCTAATAGGATTTATATGTGTGAGTAAGTAAGAGGACATGAGGCCTTTTTATAGTGGAGTAGGAGTGACACTCTTGTAAATTTTTGAAAAGGGAATTCCGCCCACATTTTTCCCATTTAAAGTGGATTAAATAATGGAAAACAATAAATAAAAGATAAGATATGGTTGAAATATTACCATACAATGGATTTCGGACAATTTTATAGTCCCTTAGGGCCCTTATTTTTAAATCTTAGTATCTTGTTAAGCTTAATTTCACCTTAATCACTGTAATTAATTGTAATTACCTTCAATAATATTTTTGCTCAAAAAAATATGATATTAATAGAACATATAAATTATTATGACTCCAAATATGGAATCCATTTTTACAAATTCAAATCACCAAATCAATAAAAATTAAATTTAATTTAATCTCATAGACAGGATGACAATGCAGGTTTTTAAAGTAAAAATGTTTACACATTTGCTGAGTTTTTATATTCAATTTCAAAGTGAAATTGATTCCAATAACCAAAATTGGATTACTTGAAAAAAATTAATAAAATTAAACTTTAAAACTAATTAAAAATAAAATTTAACCTTTTAAATAAATTCGATGAAAAAGATATTTTGAATTAAAATTTAGTATTTTTTATTATTTATTGGAACTTCACAAAAAAATAACAAAAATTAACCCTAACCTAATATTTATGTATTTATTTTAAATATTATATTTATTTTTGCAAATAAAATATTTATTAAGGTTCCAAATATTGGATTTAAAATAAGCTCTCCATTAAAAGGTAGTAAAAGTGCCTTAATAAAAATATATTATTTTATAAGTAAAATTATGGTTGTTCTTGTCTTATGTCTATTAGATCTATTAGTTGAATATAAAACATATTTTATTGAATATATAATATATATATTAAATTAAGAACTCTCTCAAATTTTACATTAGATAAATTATTTGGATAAAATATCTTTCTGGGCATAAAATAGTTTTTTATTAAAGAATTCCTTTTGTATTCAATTAGTTCTTATATTCTTTTCTAATTAATTAGTAACCAATGAATTAATTTGATATTTTTGTAAACTATGTATTTTAACCTATTAGTTAATAATATTTATAATGGATAGTTTATATATTATTATATTAAATAATAATATAATAATAATATATTATTGTTCTTTAAAAAGCGGTCTTGCATGAAGGGAAGGTCATCAAAGAAACTCTTTGTTGCGTGCGACTTACGCTTACTCAATTTACTATGCATTAAAAGATATAAAATATAATTAATTTATTTAAAATAGAAAATATATTATAATTACTTGGGTTATTATATTCTCTTACATGCTTGGTGTTGCGTGTCATTCACGCTATAAAATACAGTGTTCCTACTTTAGATTTTTGAGGTGTTACAATAGATCTTCCTCCAACATAACTCCTTTAATACATTAAAGATTAGTTTAACAATAAAAATAAAATTTCAATATTTATAAATATAATAATGGATTTCAATATTGTTTAGATATCCTTTAGGCTTACTTAATCTCAACTACCAATGTTTTTCAACTACTAGCTTCTCAACTTCATAAGAAACATGTTGTATAAACTGATTCTCACCAACCAAAACACTTCCCCTTAATTACCACTAAGTCCAGTTCAATAATCATTACATATTAATACTATTTTATATATCCATAAAAACAAAATTGTAACATTAACATTCTCTTCAACCTTTACTCAACTTTATTACCTCTAGAAACACATTCTCATTTAGTGTTAACTTACACACATAGATTCAGACTATACAGGTATTCCAGAGTGTTAGATTTTAAAAACAACTTTTAGGAAGCCAAATATTAATTCTTTATATTTAACATTACTTATTCATTTAATTAACAAATATTGAAATGAAAACACAACACTCATCATCATCCATTATATTGTTCCAAGGCATTGTGGCATAACATGGGGATTCATGTCGTAAAGGGGTCTTGTAACATCCCGGACATAACCAATATATAATTACATGTTTTTTTATAGTATTTCATTAATTACATCCACATGACCATTTTTTTTATATTTTTAGAGGATTAAAAAATACCTTACATTACAAACATCACACTTAAACTCAATTTACATTTTTCCATAAATCATAGTTCTTAATGTGATACAGTTTCTCCATTTAAGAAGAATATCCATAATAAAACCACTAAATACGTTATTGTTCATATTCATCCATAAAACCTATAATAAAATTTGAGAATTTGGTATATGAATTTAATTCTTATTTAGGGGTATAAAAATAATGAAAACTCCCCAAGCCATTGAAATAAATTAAAACCCATGAAAACATTTCTCCTTTAAATATTAAACTTCAAGCTTATATAATCCCATATTCACTTATGGAATAAAATTATTGTGTCAAATAATTTCATAGAAAATATTATAGTCATAAATAAAGGAAATACAGTAATGATAAGGGTCTCTTGAGAAATCATCAAAACTCCTGGAAAAATTTTAACCATTAAGAGGTCATAATCTTACCTTCAGTCATAAACTCAACTTCTTATCTCATAAAATTAAAATATTTGCATTAAAACAATTTAGAAATAATATATAATACATTAAGGAATCTAGGGACATCATATTCATTATGAACCTTAAAAATAACCCTTACAATGGAATAAATTCACTAGTTAATTCTAATAGAATTTATCGAGAGAATGAATCATTACACAATGAATTAAGGGGATATATAATGGGCCCACCCATCGTCATATATAATTTATAAGAAATAAAACATGAATAAAACAAATAGTATATTTCATTTCAATATTTCATTAATAAAACTCATAAACAATTATATTTCAACCCATAAATACAAGTATTTACGTTTTCCAAAAAAATGATTTTAAAAAAATATGATAAATAATTGATTATTGGTAGGAAAATAGAATAAAATATTAAAATAAATATAAGTATTAATAAGAATATGATAAATAAAATTATAAACATAGATGATAAAAATACTAAAAAACTTTTATTGTAATGGTTTAAAAGAAAACCCCTTACTCTCACTACTGGAAAGTCACCCTATAGCAACTATTTTAAATCAATGGTATATCCCCAAGAACTGTGGGGTGTTTGTGTTATAGGATAAAAAAATACCAACTAATCTAGTAAACAATTGGTATAACCCTATTGGTATTTCCTTATACCCATTAATCTGGTGAACTTTTGGTATAATCATATATAAAAAACTCATAAGAACCATTGTTATATTATAATTTCACTATCCAACACATCCCACCCAACCTAAACCACCCTAGATACAATATAAAAACCAATAAACAAAAAACAAATCACAATGTAGATTCCAAAAAATACATATACCATATATTTTTTATTTAATTAATTGATAAATTAAAAAAATTATAAAATATATATAGAATAAATTTAAGTCATAATACACCATCCCCATGATAAGAAGTATTATAAATATAATGTTAGTGATTGAGTGGATCATTATCTCTCTATAAATAATCATCATCATGAGAACCACTACTATCATGGTTATCACTATCATCGCCCTTATCATGGATTTCCTGACAATCATCAACATCTTTAACATAATCTTCAATAGCACAATAAGGAAATTCATCACCCATATCGCAAATTTGAATTTCATTGCCATAGAATGGTGCATAGTAGAATGAGTTAATCATTAGCATATATGTATCAAAAATCATAGTGGTATCTGATGGCAGTGTTGAACATAAAGTTGTCATAACTTTTATGAACTACTTGGTGACCTTTTTAGTTATTTCAAACTCCTTCATGGCTATTTGTTTGGCCTTACCTACTTTTTCTTGAGCCTCATATAACATGATGTCTCTATAGGTGTGTGAGTTTCCTGAAGTGTTCCAATATCTAGTGGTAATAATACTCTTTTCTAGTCAATAACAGACTCTCCCCTTGTTTCTCAAACCAAATATTTATTACAAATTATAATTTGGCCTAATGTTATAATCTTAATTCACATCAATGGAATCTAAATCTTGATGTTGAAAATATATATGAGATATTTAATTTTAAAATAGATATTAAAATTTAAAATAATTAGAATAAAAAATGTAGTATTTTGATTAATTTATTCATTTATAGCACTCCCTTCATTCTTCTTCTTACTTGAGTAAAATGAAACTACTGGAGGGTCATGACCTTTTCTGTTCAACACCGACCAATGAAAATGACATTGAATCAAAAAGATATTTATTTAATAATACTATATTTCTAAATAAATTTTACCAATTATAACCAATATTTAACTGAACAAAAATAAAATAAATCGAATTGAATTTCATGATAATGAATCACATCATCCCCACTAGAGATGAACTAGAATAAATAAAATATAAATATGCATCTTGGATCATTTGGATCAAGTTTTATTGTGATTAATTTTATTATTGTTATATTCGGTCATGTTGAATGATCTTGATTCAATTTATATCTATTCATTTTTTTTCATTTTATTTCAGTTTGAGTAGGTTTGGGTGAGTTCAGTTTGAGTAATAACTATTTAGGTTAACTTGGAACATTTAGATCCAATTTATCATTTTTGGTTATGTTATGAATTAAATAATTTAGTTCGGTTTAGTTTGGGGTAATATGGTATAGTTTAGTATGGGAAAATTCAAATTAGGTCATTTTTCTTTGGTTTATTTTTGTTTAGTTTAGTTTACTGTTGTTTTATGTTGTTTAATTCACATCTTGTTTAAAACAATCAATTAAATTACACTTGGTTATATTGAGTTCAATTTTACTCATTTTTGTTTTATTAAATTCAGTTATATTAGCTTTAGTTCAATATATTATGATTTAGATTACTTAAATATATGTTTTTAAAATTTATATCATTTATGGTATGATCTTATTTGGTTTGGTTAAATTTAATTTTATTTTGGTATGATTGGTTCATATCTATTTGGGTAAGACTATTCCCTTTTGGTTCAATTTCATTTTCTTCTGTTTGAGTTGGATTTGGTAAGATATGGATAGTTAATTTTATTTATAATTAGCATCATTATATTCCCACAAGTTAGTAAGGTTTTATATTTTAGAAGTTTACATGTTTATATTGAATGAATCAATTTACATGATTATATGTTAAAATTAATTGAAATTATATACATTTTATAAACTATATATTTTAATTTTTTACATGAAAACAATTTATATGTTTACTTGTTAATGTATTTTAAATTCTAAAACATTTATGTGTTAATATTATGTGAAAATATTTTTAGGTTTATATGGAAATATTAAATAATATTATTTATATGATATAAAGTGAAATATTTATTGATTATATCAAAAATTTTATACTATAAATGTCAATATTTTATTATATTTTACATATTAATAAGTATATTAATATGTAAAATGTTAGTTCATTAATAAAGTTAATAGATTATAGTTTGAATATCCATTAGATTTCCACTAATGATAATAAATTAATTGATTCATGTATTTCTAGTGGTGTGAATTTTTATTCTGAAATGTTCCCCTATTTTGGGAGTAATATTCAAATATAATTGAATCCTTTCTTCAACGAATTATAGTTGTTCATACATTTGATCATGAATAATGTTTTTTTTCTCAATAACATTTTTTTCATGTTGTCTCTTCACATGCTATAATGACTTGTTAATATAAATTCACACTAACTCCTAGATAATGGTATTGATCTTTGATTCACCAATTGAAGAATAATTAAATTACCTAGTCACTACTTGAGACAAAAAAGTTTTTCTCTGAATGTTCTTCCTTTTATGAGTTAGTGTAGTTTATATGTTTTTGATTGACATGTTGGATTTATGAAAATTGGTTCTTTTCTTTTTTGATTTCATATTTATGTTTCTGATTTAATCACCTCAAATATATAATCACCTTGGGATTTATTTTAAAATTAAAAATCATAATGAATATAAGGAGTTTCGTTAATTTTGTAACCATGATTTCCATTAACAATAAATATTTCATCCATTGGAAGGCCATTGAAAAAATTTCCATGTTTATCATCACTCATATTCATGTAAAATTTATACTTTTTAATTTTTATATATAATCATCAATCTATAAATAGTTTATATATTATATTTAAACTATAAACTTTTTAAATTTTATTAAATCTTTAAAAACAACTCACAAGTTGTAAAATTTTTACAAATAATAAACTATTTATAGTTTACATGTAAACATTAAATAGTTTATACTTTTTTGAATTTATGTGGTTCGGTTTTATTTGAGTAATTTTGAGCTATTTTATATTAATTTAATTAATTTAAGTTTAATTATATATCATTCTATTAGTTAAGGATTAATTTAGGTTTTTGTGTTCTATTCAAGATGGGATGGGGTAGTCGATTACGATTTATTTTAGTATTTTTGAGTCAATTCAAGTAGTTTTTGTAAATTTTTCATTTTTTTGATCACATATTGTCAATTTAGTTTGAATTGGTATGGGTTAGATTGGATTAATTTGGGATTGGTCAGTTATTCCTAGGTAGAGTTTGTTCATTCCAGTTTTGTTTATTTTATTTTTTTGTTGATCTTAGTTCAATTCATTTTGATTCATGTCAAGTGTGGTAGGTTTGTTTTAATTTAGTTTTGTTGTGTTGGTACCAAATTAATCTTTATTTTTCATAAAACATTCTTATTTTATATCATGCACTTTCATAGTAGTTTTCCCAAAAGTGTGGATATAATTCATAGTACCATTGTTTTTTATTTCTTTTTGAATAATACTATAAAGGAGATGAAACAAATTATGAAAAAAATCCTAATCATTTTTCAACAAAAACCAATTATATCTTAATATTACCTTAAAATATTAACTCTTCCAATAAAAAATCATTTCTTGGTACTGTGTTATTAAATATACATTAATGGTTGGTTTAACCTCTAAATAGGCTTTAACTCTACTGGTACAACCATTATATAGATCATGATTATATTATATCTATTTATCACCTAATTCCATCACTCATACACCGTTTATAACTTCACTATCAGTAAAATTATAGCGAAGTTATAACCAAAATATTAACTTATATAAATAAAATTATAATATACCATTTAACCTAATAAATTTGGCTACCCATATTTGAGTTGTCTTTTATCTTTTTTTCATCTCCAATATATCACCAAGAGACTAGGCTCATAGGATTATATTACTATATTTGTAAAAAATCACTATAAAACTCCTTCATTATCTCATATATTAAACAATAATTTGATTGTCTTCATTGTTCATGACCATTACATGTTTTAGGTGGTTCCAAACTTCATGGGTGTGAGTTCCCCCACACTAATGTAGTAGATTGCGTTTTTATTAAATAAAATACAAGTATTAAATTAATAAAAGTTATAAAGAAAATTAATTATGCTAAAAAAAATTACTAGGATTGTATATGTATACCTAAGGTGGGATAATTGATGGGATTTTATAGATCCATAGGATATGAAGGATTGAAAACTAATTTAGTTCTAATGGGGTCCAATGTATTCTCATAATGTTAAGTATGATCAGGATAATTATACTACATTGGAGTAGAATTTGAAAGAGAAAAAATAAAAAATCCTAGAGAGAATGGATAAGTATAAAATTAAGGCAGTATAGAAGCCAATGGAAAAGTATAATAAGGATGATGAGTGAGATCCATTATCAGATACAAAATGATATATGATAATCATAATTAGATAATATCTGTTGCAAGACATATGTGTTCTAAATGTCCCTAGCACCTCTAAGGGAACTATGCGACCAGAATCTATACTAAATGGTATATCTGGTGAATGGTAGGGGTATAATTGGGTTTTATGAGAGTTATGAGTAAATCTAGTACCCCTCCCCCTCAAACTATATGGTTATTCACCAATTTTACTAGTCTGTCTGGATAACAATTGTCTCTTGGATTATTTTCGCTTTATTTATTTATTATTTGTATATTTTCATATCATTTTTATTTATGTATTTTCTTTTATCCTTATGTTTTATTCTTGTTGATAACCTTTTGTTTCAATTTTTTATTATAGGTTCATTTGGGTTATGTCATATGGTCATTTTTAGTCATTTTGTTCCTTTTAGTAATTTAGATCTGTCATTTGATCATTTTTTCTCATTTGGGTTAAGTTATTTGGTGTATTTTTTGGGTTAGGCTAGTTATGCATTTAATCATTCATTCATTGGGTCATTTGGTAGGGTCATTTGGTTTTTTTCATGTTCAGTAATGTGGTACATTTTTTGATTAGATCATTTGGTCCATTTTGGTCCATTCTAGGTGAATCAAACATGAACTGAAAGAAAAAAAATAGAAGAAACTAAAATTAAATTAAATTAAATTAAATTAATTGATATGAAACAAATAAAACCAATTTGAAAAGAAAAGTCATATTTTCTACCATTATATATAATTTTATTCACTTATTTATACATATTACCTACCACAACCCAACCACCTTATGTCATGATCCTAGTCATCTAAACCCAAGGGTATCCTTTAATACATTGGATACCTTTAGAGGACACCATAGCCTATTACCCACCCATGGTCACTTATCATACTAAATATTATCCCCACATGTAAATACCCAAACCCTAGTAGCCCAGATTCAATGGTATGTTTATTACATTGGCTGTAGATATAATTAATCGCATATCAAAGTACTAGATAGTTTAGTAGTTTGTGAAAATTAGATACATACTTGTATCCCATTTACATTTGAAAACACAAAAAGAAAACATAGAATTTTTTTGAGAACACCATTATTCCCTTGATAATATATTTGCATATCAATCATAACATACATATTAAAATCCTTGGGAAAGAAACATAAGAAAGGGGTGAGCTCAAATGATCTGTAATGGAATATGTACAGTTGAATTTGTCTTGAATAAGTGAATCACAATCAATATACAAATGTAAATAATTCAAACACATTCCACTTATTCAATAACTTGAAAATGTAGAATAATATGGAATGAATAAACGACGACCAAAATAATTCTATATAAATAATCAACTAATCTTGAAACTTATCCATGAATAATATAACAAATCTAATAATCCCAATTAAATCAATAAATAATATCATAATTAGTAAATTCATAATTTTGGAAATCATAATCATACCATCAAGTCCTTGTGAGAAGGGATCTTATATAAATGGGTAAGGCATCTGCCAAATACTAATGCTATTTTTTTCTCAATAGACTTACCAATACATGAAGGGGATATAGTGGGCCATTTACACCACTTAATATGTCTAATTAATTCTTAATATAAAAGGTGTGAAACATAATCAACATAAACATTTTAATTAAAAAACCAACATGTGAACTATTGACACAATCCAAAATCAACAAACGAAATCATAAACCATTCAGATTAATATAGTGAATGGTATCAAAATTGTACATACCAAGACAAAATTATCACAAACCATCTGAATAAATAATAAGGGTGGTTTAATTATATCACATTCGTAATGAATCATAAGTGAATGTCAGTTTTTTCATTAATGAATATAAATATAATAAAATTTTCATTAAAAAATTCTTGAGGAAAATAACATTTTCACTTTGAAAATTTCCTTTTAAAACTGAAAGTTCATGAAAATTTATGAAAATAAATTTAAATTAAAATTACCTTGGAATAATATAAACTCATATTTAAAACATTAAGTGGTCATGATGGTGGGAAATTATGACCATTCTATATAAGTGAAAAAACATTCCTTTTACACTGTTGTCAAAATGTTAAAAATCATCTCATTTAGAAAATAAAAAAAAAAGATTCTTTTCAATACATTTTGTAAAAAAAGTTAAAAAATTTTAAAAATGTATTTAATAAATCATTTTTTAAATTTTATAAATATTTTTAAATTTTTTTTAGGAAAAATGGTTTTGGATTAAAAATGATTTTGAACCAAAGAGAAATAAAATAATCTTTTCTTAAAAACATTTTATCAATCATTTTAAGAAAACAATAGAGAAAAAATATAACTATTACTTGAAATGCTAAAGAATAAGTATATGAGAATAAAATATATTAGGTTTAAGATATAAAAATCAAATAATATCCCCTAAAGATACTTAAACATAAACAATCATAAATAATAACGACATTGTGAAATAAATCCTTATCACTGTTAATTTCGGATTTGTAAGACCCAAGAAAGAAATAATTAAGTTTAGTTTTTTAGTTATTATTATTATTATTTTATTTATTAACTTAGGTCTTATTCCCCCAAAAAATCAAAGCACATCAATGGGGAGGGACTGGTTTATCTTCTCTGAGTAGGTCAGGTGGAAGAAACATCATTGAACCAGTCTGGCAACTTGGAGTCTTCCATGGAGAGCGGCGACACCGGCTCAGTATTAGCCTCAGCTTGTTGGTGCGGTGACACCCTTCAGAATCGGGTTGGGTGACGTCTCAAGGGGCGTCCAAATCTTCCTTAGATTAGTCTCAAAACTCCGGCAACAACAAGCTTTGAAAACCAGTACACCTTCAACTTATCTTGGTGGTTCATTACTCCTGTTTAGTGGAAAAAAGTGGTGGTCTCAGATTTCTCCTAATTCGAAGCACCCAAGATACCAGCCGCATCTAGAGCGGCTTCCTTAGATGAATTCCTCACAAACTATTGGTCTGGAATAAAATTGATTTTGTTTGTTTAAATATGAAGCAACATTAAATTGGTTTGAAATTTTATGGTTTATTTTCATGTGTTGATCTGGTTGGAGTCTTGGTTTTCTTGTGAGTGTGGTAGAAGAAGTGACGCAGGGAAGATAAGGTGCTGTCGGTGAAGATGAAGAGATCGATAAGTGGTTCTTAAGGAGTGAGACCAATGAGGTAACGAAAGGTTGAGAAGGTATCAGTTGCAGGGTGGAGGTGGAAGAGACCGACATTTTTAGTGTGAAGTATGTGATACCAATAGTTGTTTCGGTAGCAAGAAGAGGATCACCTTCAGTGTGAGAAAGGACAAGGATCAGTGAGTCGCATTCTACTAATAGAAGAAAATAAAATTAATCAATAATATTTTAAAATAATAATAAGACACTGATGTGGTGCATCAGTGATCAATGATGATACCGACACCATTGGAGGAAGTGTAGCATCGGTAGCACCATCAATGTTGGAGAAGTGAGAGACTGACACCATTGATGCATTAATAAAAGGGATCAGAGGAACAAAATATCGGTCAGTGTTTATGGTGAAGTCACCGATAAAAGAAAATAATGAAATGGTATCGATTGACACTGATTAAGAATGATGACACTGTTAATAAATAGTGGAAAGGATGTGGGAAACATTATCGGTGACTCGCTGCAAAATTGTAATTACAATTAAAAATGTGATTGAATTAAATAACAACATTTAAATCTTATAATTAAATTAATTAAAACACTTAATTTATTAATTAATTAAAAACATAGAACTATAATATACTTAAACTAAAACTAAAATAAGTTAACTAAAAACTACATTGGGTTATTAATTAAATTAAAGTTAAGAATTGCAATTACATAATTAAATTATTAATTGAAAACAATTAAAATAATAAACTGAATTAAGATAAAACTAAATTAATAAAATATTAAACTTATTATTTTTTAAATAATTTTATTATAGGGATAACGGTGAGTGAGAGTGTACCACATCGGTGACTAAATGAGTCATTGTTAGTGGCTAAAGAAAGTGGGGGGGGGGGGTGCAACAGTGGCATCGTTGAATTAAAATTAAATTTGGAAACAAGGAACTAAAGGATTAAATTCTTAAAATACTAAAATACTTAATTATATAACTAAATGAAAACTTAAAATTAAAAACATATTAGATTATTTAAATTATTAACTTATTAAAGACTTAACATAGAAATTACTAAAAAATAATTAATTTTAATAAATCTAAATTAATGGATAAATTATTAAATTTAAAAATATATAAGATAGATACTTATAAAATAATTGAATGATAATTTAATAATGATCTCAATTTATTAAAATGTGATATGATTTAAAACAACACTGAAAATTGATGAATTAAAAGTCTAGAAAAATTAATAAGTAATAATTAATCCTTTTAAGGACTAAAATTACATAATTAATTATAAAAATAGATTAATTAACAAATTTAATTATATAAATTAAAAAGTACATATATTTAGTAAAAATTTCAAAAATAAATAATTAAGTCATTAAAAAATTTAAAAAATATGCGGCAAAACTATTTAAAAATAAGGCCACATAAAATTATCCCACACTTAAGCATTATTTGTCCTCGAACAATACCATGCTTTATTATATTTGAAAAATAGTAAAGTGTTTATAATACTCAGCATAAAATGTAACATGTCCAGCAATTTAAAAATAGAGGACTGTCAAAAGGCTTTAAAAATGAATTGTTCTAATGAATATTTCCAGAAATAAAACTCTCACTGATAGTCTAGAGAGTAATGAATCATCAAGAAATGATGATGTTCTGAATCATATGTGATACTTCTTAGAGGCTCATCCCAATTCAAATCTAAGATCTAAATCAAAGAGTGACAACGAGTTAAATATATATGGAATTAATAACTTAACCAAAGGAAATATGTACTTTGACTCAACACCTAGGTTCTAAAAATAATTTTTTTTTTCTTTTTTGAATCACCTTATTGATACCACCTAAATGATTACCATATAAACAATTTGTTCCCTTCTTTATTTGGCATTCATCATTCCCCTCACCTTAATGAACTCATTTTTGACCCTAGACACTTTATTTTATTTTTGACTAGCCATGTATCATGTGATATGCACCATGTAATGAACTTATTCAAGGTGTACATAGGGATTATTGTAAATAGAATCACACACAACATCTAGGGTATCAGAGATTAGTCGTGAGATCCTAGATGCCCAAAATTCTCTAGATTCAAAAGATTTATATAAAAACCATTTACATTGTCTCACTTAGGTAATTACTTAAATAATTAAAAGAAAAAAGAGTCCCCTAGAATCAAGATCAAACTTCCAATCCCAATGGCATGTTCATAACTCCAAAAATTGGTTGCATACATCACTCTAAAAAATATACCCTAACCAAATTTCCATTAAATCACTAAGTAAGATCACTCATCACTCATCCACCATGATTAATGTTATATTTAAATAAGTTATTAACTAATAATCAAGAATCATCCATAGGAAAGACCCATTTGAGGAACAATGTAAAGCCTAAAATTATGAAAGAATTTTGAGAACTTTTACCTATTTTTTACAAAAAATATTGATGTTATAGTGGGAATTGTTGAGTTTTCATTAAAAATAGTTTATCTCAATCAAGAATTTACCCCTCCCTCACACTTAAAACCCAAATTTGTCCCTGAAGTTGAATTTCATAGGGAGGAAGAACAATTAAACATTTATGGTTCAAAACTGTTTTTCAATTAATTAAATTTATGACATGTTTTAAGGGTCACATTAATGGTCAAAAATATTGCTTTCCACACACATTAAATTTCAACATGTTCATATCCAAATACATGCATTAACATTTAAGTTTGTGATAATTATTTTCAAGAAAGTTCAAGATATAACATGTAACTTATGGGTGAACAATGTACTACGGTGAAAGAAAGTTTACAGATTGGATTCAAATTGATTTTCAGTAAAGCAGACAAAGACATGCTAAACACCCCCATAGATAGTAGAATATTCAATAAAACATAATAACTAGAAATAATGTACCCCTACCACACACTTAAGTTCAATAAGTTGATGGTTTTTAAATAGTGAAATTCAAATTTTCAGCAAGGTAGAACATGAAGAATTATTTTTAGCTAAGCTACACGTGAAAAAAAATTCAGTATGCAAGGAATATAGTAGATGTTTCTCAAAAAAATGTAGTATAATTTTATAATAAAAGAATTTTTTTTTCAAATACTCTAACACATGTACTAAAAATTTCTAAATAGGGGAAATATGCAGAATTTTTAACAGCACCAGCAAAAAATTATTAAGTAACAGTTACTGACTCACTGACAATACTATCAATGATGCATTAGTTAGTCAATGACTCACTAGAATCAGAAACTATGACATAGAAATAAATTTTTATTAAAATGAATAGGAGAAGAAAAATGAATACAAGAATTAAGACACTTCCTTAAATTAAAGTTTTCCATTAATCATTCAGTATGGGAATTTCACTCCCTTGTGACACAACATCAGCATCCTAACAATGATTAAAAAAACCTGGAACAAGAATAAAGAAATAGTAAAAATTTCACAAAAGAATAGCATGCATCATTTTTATTCAAATTACTAAAATGAAATAACAAAAAGGAAAAATCAAGAACCTTGGGTATCCTCCAATGTAGTGCTAAGTTTAAAATTCTTTAGCCAGATTTTATTCATGATTAGTTTTCAAGCATAGTGAAGGCATCCAAGACCTTAATATGTTCCTCAAAATAAAGCTTCACTCTCCTACCATTAACCAACATAGGTTTTTTCTCTTCACCATTAATTTCTATAGCTCCATTCATAAGCAGTCTCACTACAGTAAAATGTCCTGAACACTTGGACTTTAGCTTTCCAAGGAAGATTTTGAGTCTAGAATTAAAGAGAAGGACCTTCTGTCTAGGTTTAAATTCTTTGGTTTGTATGATCGAATCATGAAATATTTTAGTCCACCCTTTATAAATCCTTAATTTATCATTAATCTCTCTTTTAATATCATCTAACTCCCTCAGCTCAAGCAATATTCTCTCACCAGCACTCTTAAAATCAATGTTCAGAGCCTTAACCGCCCAATAAGATTTGTGTTGCAACTCTACAGGTAAATGAAAACATTTTCCAAACAATATCCTGTATAGAGACATACCTATTGGGGTCTTGATAGCAGTTCTATATGCCCATAAAGCTTCATTCAATTTAAGAGACCAGTATTTTCTAGAATTTGACAATGTTTCTTCATGTACTTGTTTCAATTATCTATTTGAAAATTCCACTTGTCCACTAGACTGTGGATGATAAGGAATACCAGTTTTATGAACACAACCATATTCTTCCATCAAAACATAAAATTTTAGTTCTTAAATTGTTTTCCATTGTCCGTGATAAAGGATTTTGGAACTCCAAATCTTGAAAAGATGTTCTTTTTCACAAACTTAACAACACCGTTTGCCTGATTATTGGGCAGTGAAACTGCCTCAACCCACTTTGACACATAATCAACAACAAAAAGCATGCATTCATTCCCATGAGATGACATAAATGGACCCATGAAATCTAAACCCCAGACGTCAACAATTTATACTTCTAGAATACCCTTTTGGGGTATCTCCTACTTCATACCAACATTTCCAAAACATTGGAACTTGTCACATCCAACCACATAGCTCCTAGAATCCTTAAAAAGAGTGGGCCAATAGAAACCTAATTGAAGGTCTTTTTGAGCTGTTATTTCAACACTATGGTGACCTCCCCAAGGTGAGGAGTGACAACTCTCAAGAATAGGAAGCATCTCTTCCTCAAGCACACATCTCCTAAGGATACCATCAGCACATCTCCTAAATATAAGGGGATCATACCAAAGGTAGTATTTATGTTCCGAAATGAATTTTTTTCCTTTGGTAATTAGACAAGTATTTTGGAAAGACTACTTATTCTAGATAGTTTGGAAAATCTGCGTATCGTGCAGACTACATAAATGACACAATGAGCAGTTTTTCATCAAGAAAGGAAGCATTAATCTCCCTTGAATCTTTATAATGGGTAAGAGGAAGCCTAAACAGGTGATCAGAAACTAGATTTCCAGCTCCCAGCTTATCCCAAATCTCTAATTCAAAATTTTTTATCAACAAAATCTATCTAATCAGCTTGGGTGTTTTTTCTTTCCTTTATAGAAAGTACTTAAAATCAGAATGGTTAAGAAAAATGATGAAATTTAATCCTAACAGGTAGTGTATAAATTTATTTAAAGAAAAAAAAACAGATAACAAATCCTTTTAAGTGGTGGTATAATTCTTTTGGGCCTCATCTAGTAGTCTACTAGCATTATACACCACATGTTACTTCATATATCTCATCTTTCCAAGGAAAAACCTACAACCACATCACTATCATCACAAATAAGTTAAAAAGGTGGTTTTCAATCCGGTGCAGTGATAATTGATTATGTTGATAGTTTTTATTTAAGCAGATTGAATGATTTCAAATAGTTTTCATCAAAGTTGAAAGGTTCATCCTTAACAAGTAGAGAACACTAAGGATTATTAATTTTGAAAAAGTCTTTTATGAATCTCTGGTAGAAACTGTCATGCCCTAGAAAAATTCTTAACACCTTTTAAATTTCAGAAGGAGGAAGTTTTTGAATGACTTATATTTTCAGTATCACACTCCAGACCTCTCTTTGACACTTTATGACCAAGAGCTATACCTTATGTGACCATGAATTGACACTTGTCCCAATTAAGAACATGACTGGTTTCAATGAATCTTTCTAATAGTAACTCAATATTTCTAAGACAAGTATCAAAAGTACTACCCATAATGGAAAAATTATCTTTGAAAACCTCAATGATTCTCTTAATCATGTCTAAAAAGATAGCCATAATAAACCTTTAAAAGGTAGTTGGAGGTCCAAACAACCCAAAGGGAATCCACCTGTAAGAAATTGTACCAAAGGGGAATATGAAAGAGGTATTTTCCTGATCCTCTAGAGCTTCAAGAATTTGGTAGTAACCAGAATACCCATCCAGGAAACAGAGAAATTCATTTCCAGCAAGACTCTCAAGAATTTGATCAAGGAAAGTCATCAAAAAATTGGTCCTTCATAGTGGATGCATTAATATTTCTATAATCGATACAAATTATCAATTTTTTGGCTTTCCTAACTTGGGATTCTTTATTTTTTTTTCAATTTTGACAACAGTGAAACCTCCCTTATTAGGGAAAACCTAGACAGGGCAGACCCAATCACGATCAGAGATGGGATTTATGATTCCAGTTTCTAGCAGCTTAATGAATTCCTCTCTTACAACTTCATACATGTTTGAATTTAACCTTCTTTAACACTATACCCTAGGCTTATGATTAGGCTCCATAGGAATTTGTGCATGAAGGATATGGGACTAATACCCTTTATATCTGCTATGTTTCAGCCTATATAATATTTAAACCTTTTCAAAACTTTTAGAAAATTTTCTTCTAGATTATCTTTCAACTCAGCAAAAATTATAATAGGAAAAGTGGAATATTTACACAAAAATGAAAATTAAATATGATAAGGGAGTGGTTTATCTTCAAGATTGGGTGGTTATACACTAGAAGGAAGACTCTTGGTCCCAAGAGGAACAAGATGATAAAATATCACTTTTAAGGAGTATTTAATGTTGGATTCTTCTCAATATCATACTCAGATTCAGACTTTTCAGTGCCACTGTCCACAGTGGACAACTCACTGTCCAGATTTTCTAAATCATAATTTAAAAGATTTATTAAATAATAATCATCATGTTGTGTTATAAGTTCTCCATAAACATCATCATAGTGCTCAAAAAAAGTTTTGTTAATATAAACACCCTCAAATTCACTCAAATATCATCTAAGTTTAGAAATATAGGACTCTCCTATAGTAGAAATTGGATAGTTGTCCAGACTGGGAAGGTATTATAGATTTTATATTTGAGTAGAATTTTCTACTTTTGAGACATATAATTCATGATTGTCAACTTCCAAATTAGTTTCTTCAATAGATGATTGATTTTCAGATTCTTTAAAGTTTTTAGTTGAGTTTTCATCTTCTAAAGACTATACCATTGAACAGTTTCCAGAAAAAGTTGGTCATTTTACATTTTTAAACTCATTAAAAACTTCTTGTTGTTCTCCAATTTTGAAAATAATTTGTACCTTAGAAACATCAATAATTGCACCAACTGTGGAAAAGAAGGGACTACCCATGATGACGGACACCTCTTGAACACACTCCATGTCTAAGACTAAAACGTCAGCTGGTAAAAACAACTTTCCCGCCCCAACTAGCAATTCATCAATCCTACCCACAGGATGAATGAAAGATCTATCAAATAACTGTAGTATGATTGTGGTGGTTTGAAAATCACCCAATATCAACTATTGAAAGAGTGAGTATGGAAGCAGGTTGATACTGGAACCTAAATCATGCAAAAAATTAAGCAGATCAGAATTTCCTAGGGCGAAGGGGATAAAAAATCTATGTGAGTCTTTCTATTTGGGTGAGATTTTCTTTTGGAGCACAACACTACACTCTTCAGTGAGGTTGTAGGAAGAAAAATCTTACAATGTATTTTTGTCAGGAAAAATTTTCTTAAGAGATTTCAAGTAAGATCGGATTTGTATCAAAGTCTGAATGAATGGAATGTTCACTTGTAGTTTAGATAAAAGACAGAGGAACTGAAGAAGTTCAAACCTAGTATTGATTTGAGGTTTCATCTTCTCGGGTAAAAGGATTTGTGGGGAAAAAATTTCAGAATACTAGGAATTTCCCTCACCACTTCATTAAGTTTTTCTTTCCCTTTATTATTTTGTTTTTTAGAAGAATTTTTAGGATTAGTTTCTGGTGAAAAATCCATATTTCCACCATTTTCAACACTTTTATATGAATTTATAGATTGTGTATAGAGTAGATTTTTATTTTTAGTTTCATGCATATTTTCATTTTGGGAATTTTTAGTGAGTTATTCAGTAATAATATGAGTATTAATCCCACTTCTAGTAACAATGGCCGTGATGTTCTCCCTAGGATTCGGTTTAGTTTTACTAGGCAATAAACCTTTATCCCTAGGATCCGGTGGACGGATTAATTAAACCTTGATATTTCTAGGACTTATTTGGATGGTTCCTATATTCTTGATTTCATTTTTTTGAAAATGGATCTTTTTTAGGAGGAATTATAGGACCATAATTGACAAAGTCTGAGTTTTCTTGTTATTGGGCAGGCATAACAATGTTTAGACAGTAGTTCTCTATGTGCCCAAAGATTCCACACAGTGAACATTGTTCTCTAAGATATTGGTTGGTGTTTTGACAGCCCAGTTGGGTAGAAGATAGTTTTTGTCACAACCACCGTTTCTATTTATTTTATTTTTATTATTTCTTGGTTCTGAGTGCCCGCGCCGCGGTCCGGGCTGCGCCCCGGATCAAAATATTTTTTGTTTGATGGTTTTTATGGGTTTCGGACCTGTGTGCGGCCGCCACGTGGTTGGCGGTCGCCGCGCAGTTGGCCCGGGTGTCAGGCAAGTCATCTTTTTTTTATAACATTGTTTTATTATTTTAATTTGGTTTGGATTGCGTTATTATTAAATTGTTATTTTTATTAATTTTTATTATTGTTAATTTTATTATTATTATTATTCGGGTATACTATTATTATTATTGTTTTATTGATATTATTATTATTATTATTATTATTATTTTTAGATATTATTTTATTATTACCTTATTAGAATGAAATGAAAAAAAATATCTTGGCTATCCCTAGCAGCACGGCGCCCTCCACCTGCGCGAGCCGCCCCCCTTTCTCTCATGTTCCAAACCGTGACCCACACCCCTTCTTCCTCACTTGCGCGAACCAGTCCATTTTCCCCCTAGTGCTCCCTTCTCCCATCTCGCGCGACGCCTCGTCGGACCTCCCTCATTGCTGCAGCGCTCCCCAGCACTAGGTCGTGCCTCGCCGGCCCCCGTTGCCTGTCCGACTGCCGTCGCACTAGCCCAGCGGCAGCCGCCGCCTCGCCTGGCCCGCCCTGCCTACAGCCGACCCCGCACGCCCAGCCCTCTGCCTCTCCCCCTCCTGCTTGCCCAGCCGAACTTCCATCTTGGCAGCGCCACCCCCCAGCTTCACCGGCGCCCCCTCAACACCCCTTCCGACCTCCACCTCCTTTGCAGTCTAGCGGAACAGCGCACCAGCCCCCTCACCCCGCTCACCTTCTCGCCGGCCTCAGTGAGGCCCTCTGCACTCGCCCCTGGTCTGCTCCCCCGCCCTCAGCCTCGCTTCTCTAGCCTCCCCTCCTTCCCCATGGCGCGAGGCACCCCCTTCCAACAGTAGGATGCTTTCTTTCTGTAACACTGCTCCAGGCCTATGACCCTCCACCTCTTGCCCCCTTTAGGTCCACGACGCCTTCGTCCTTCACCTCTGGCTCCTGGATGAAAAGCCCCAGCCGATTCTGACCTCACCTCCCTTCCAATTTTTCTCCTCCTCTGGTACTTTTATTTATTTATATTTTTGGAGTTATTATGAAATCAATAACACTCTAGTGCCACATGTCATTTGTTTTGTGCATTTTGATCGACATTTAGGGTGTGCGATGGGTCTGCGAGATTCTATTCTCCCTTCCGTTGATGCATGGTTGTGTTCGCACGCCTATGAGGTAGATTTATTCATCTCTTCCCGTTCCAATTCAATCCATATAATTTTTGGCAGATCTAATTATTGTTTTGGCCTGATTCGCACCTACTATTTTGTTTCACGTCATCCAATTCAAGGTCTTTTGTTTATGCGAGTCCTGAATACCTTTTTGGTCGTGTGTTGGTTCTAGTTGCGCTGAAATTTGGGTGTTGGGAATTGGTACAGGGCATTGGGATCAATTCCAGGTGAGCACACACATTTTTTTAAGGTATGAATATATATATATACACTCCTTCTGAGTGCGTGTTCCCTCATGGCACGGGGAACACGTGCATCAGTTTAAAGATGTATATATATATATATATGGAAGGGTGTGTTTGCGTGCAACTGAGGTGTTGCTTGAGTTAGAAAGTTTCAACTGGACTTCCTCGAGGTAGGCAAATCCATGTTTTTACTTCCTTTTTCTTGTCCTTGATGCTTGAGGTTTAATATATCTTTGGATGTGTTTCTCATGTGATCTCTTGTTGTGCCACTTAATATTAATTTATAAGTTGTGCAGTTTGTTTATTAAATTATACAAAGGCTGCGAGTCATGTTTTAATATGGTGTTTATGTCCGGTTTGTTTTAAAAGAGGATTTTGGGTGCGTTTTTGGTGTAAAAACTTTGTGGAACTTCTTGAATTTGTTTTATAAAATATTTTAATGGTTTATTAAATTGTGTATGGAATGAGAAACACGTTTGGGATATGTTTTGTTTGTGTTTGGTTTATAAAGATGATTTGAGTGTTTTGGTATAACACCTTGTGGTATTTTCATGAAATTGTTTTATAAATTTTCAATGAATTGTTGAATAATTTGGGTGCTGTGAATTTGGTTTGAAAATGTGTTTGGGTGCACGCGCTTTAAATGTATATTTCATCATGTTGTGAATTTTTTTCTGGTTTTTTTCTCTTAAGTGTTTTCTTGAAATGGGTCGTTGGCTTGGCGTCATGTGGTTTTGTTGACACTTTACGGATTTTTAAAGTGACCTAATAAATAATGTTGATGGTGTGAGTTGTGTTTCAAAATTGTGTTGAGGTGGTTCTTTCACGTTGTTTGTTTGTTTGGTTTGTTTTAAGTCCGTCTTTGTGTGATTTTGGTTTTATGCGTTTATTGCAGCGCGTTTGCAAGGTAGCCCAGCGATATTGCTGTCATCAGCTTGTGCTTGCTTGTACCCTTGCGAGAGGCGTGTCACACCTTTGTGTTTTGACAGCAAGATGAGGTAGGTCCCCCACTGCACTTACCTTTAGATTTTGAATTTATAAATTGCTTGATGTTTTATTAATTTTAATAAATTGGAAATAATATAATATAACTAATTTTTATATGATTTTTAGTGTGAAAAGAGACGTTTATTTTATAGCGAACACTTGAAACATTTTCTTGACGATCAGACACCCTGTATTGAAAGAATTCCCATTTGGACTTTAAACACAATTCACGGAATTTCAAATGTACTTCTAGTTTTAAAGATAAGTGATTTCTTCTGAACAAGTGTTTTGTGTTTTCTCGAGAAATGAGGTTTTGTTTTAAAATTTGTGAAGGCCCGTTTGGCACTTTAATAAAATAAAATATTTTGGAAAACCCATTCAGGGGTGACCTTTTGTGTGCGTTGATTGCATGAACTGTATGTGATGTTTGGGCATCGTGATTAATTGATTTACATTGTGGACGCACCCCCTTTTTATTGCCTGTGTTGACATGGAAACCTGGCATATTGAGTGAATTTTCTGAGAACGATTACTGAACTAGTTTAGACCACGCACTGGCTAGTGGCCCCATAGCAGGGGAATACTGAGTTATTGCTTCTATGGGGATTGGGCCCCTTGGTTAGGCCATGCAGGGCTATTCTGGGTAGTAGTATGGGCGTTATGACGTCATCGAGTTAGGGCATGCTTTTAGGATGAGTCAGATGTATAGTATGTTCTGGATTGTTCATGATCTCATTGGTTCGACCCATGTTTATTTTTGTGTTTATTTGTATGTGGTGGATGGTTGAGAGGTCTAGTTTGGTTGCTGACCCATGTGTTCCACGTTTTCCATTTCCCTTGGTGTTTGTTTTGTGTTGTGTGTGATTTTCCTTTTGACTAACAACTAAAGTTTGGATTTCTAAATTGTTCAAAAAATGACTTAAAATGCAATGCACCTGTTTCTTTCAACATTTAACTTTTTCTAAATTAAAAAAGGGCAATTGAATTTTACTTGTTTTAAAAATGAAAGTGTGTGTGTGAAAAACCCATATTTTATATAATTTATTGCAAACTTGGAGTTGATAAATTCTTTGTTTAGTGGTATGTGCTTTGGGAATAGAATTAGTCGGTCCTACCTACTGAGTTTTAATACTCACTCTTATAGGGTTCTCTTGTTTTTAGTTCTGTGGCAGATTCCAGCTTCAGTTGTTTACCTTGAGCGACATTGGTCGTGGTATTGGAGAGTGACCCACAGGGTCACGTGGAGTTTTGGCCGTGGTCAGGTTAGTAGTGTTGTTGGTTGTTCTTTGTTTATTAGTTTTTGTTATATTTATTTTCCGCTATTTAGTTTATTTTCCTTTGGGCCATATCATTCCCACGTGCTTAATTTTGACGCCCAACACTAGTTGCCAGCCCGTGGGGATCGGGAACGCCCCTCGGGCCATGTCGCGGGCCGACTCGGGTGACCAGTTCAGGGTTGACCCGGGTTGGTTCGTGACAAAATGGTATCAGAGGAGGTTCTTGTTATTTGGGGTGTCTGGTAGATGGATATTAGGATTGTCGGGACTCGAGAGGTAGGTACGGGAAGGACGTCATGAACCCTCGCCCGTTCCACACCATGAATCGCCAGATATAGTTCGGGAATTGAGTCATTTTTTTCGTTCTGGTTTGTTTTGGATTGAGGGATGACAATGGAAGTTAACCGATGTTACATTGTGATCTCACATGGAGTAGTGAACCATGTGGAGTCCGGGTACATGGTTTGAATTCCTCCTAGTTGTTGAAGCTTACATGGGGCATGGCCTACTACAATGTCGCAAAGTTAAATGTGACCACTAGTCCTTCACTCTGGTGGTTTGATGCAAGTTGAGTGTCATTTTCATTCAGGTTGGTGTAAGTGCGTTTTTGGAAATGAAAAAAAGGGTTTTTGAAAATGGGATTGATTTCTTTTAAATAACTTTAAATTTATGAAATGGGTTTTAAAAAATGAAAGCCTTTGGTTTGGAAAACCATTGTTTTCATGGAAAGTGGTTGAGAATGGTTTGGGGTGAAACCTCAGGTACTCCTTATGAACATTTGCACATGTGAGAGGATGCATGGAAAGTGCGTGTTGGTGCGTATGAATGAAAGTGGATGAAGACATGTGCAATGGTTCACGGGATTACCTGGGCGTGTTTGAAATTAAAGGCTTGACCTTTCTTTCTAAATTGTATTTTAAAGAGGAATATGGTTTTGGAAAGTGATTTTGGTTTGAAAAGTGAATTTGGTATTTGGAAAGTGGTCTTGAAAGAAAGAGGTTTTGAAAAAAAGTGGTAGTTTTGGAATCTAAAATGGAATGGGAATTTTGGAAGAGAAATTTTTGAGTTGTGTTTGTATTTGCTTGATTATTTTGAGCTGGTTGTTTTGGATGAGGGAATTTTATTTGATGTTTCTTTGATTGATATCAGTTTTGGCTTAGGTGTTATACATGTTGTTCAGAAATGATGCCCAGAAAGGTCCCCAGAGTTTTGATGAGTCATGCCTTGTTTTTGGTCTTTCTCAAACATTGTCTGTCCTTCATGGTGATTGGAGTCTATTAGAGACAGTGGAGTGGCTTGAAGAGGTCGAGTACGTCTTCAGGGTATTGGGAACTCATGAAGCTGTTAGATTGCATGTTGTTTTGGGTCTGTTTGAAGGTCCATCTCTGGACAAGTAAGAGTTGTTTTCCCCACCATTACTGAATGTTGGGATGATGTGGCATGTCTTTAAAGTCGTCTTCGTTCAATGGTTTATACTTGTGGAGGTGAAGACGAAGAAAATGGAAGAGCTCATGTGTGTTCAACATGGCCAGCAGACGGTGAAAGCGTATGTTGACCATTTCAAGGATCTCGTGTCTCTTTTTCTGGGGGTAGTGTCACAGGATTGGATGAAGACTTCTCCCTTCATCAGGGGTCTTAGACCAGAGATCAAGGAATGAGTCCTCTCTTTTTGGGAGCATCACTTGTGAGAAGTTGGTGCATGAGGTGTTCTCAGGTGAGTTGGTTTCCGAAGCGCAAACGGTTGGCAATCCACCGTATCCAGTTGCTCGTGAAGATCCCCCACCTAGCGAGCATAGTGTGTCAGGTGAATTTGTTTCTAAAGAGTCATCTGCAGTGGTTATGTCTTCTAGTTCATTGGACCGTTCAGTGGTGTGCCACTAGCGTTGCCAGTTCAGGCACGCGAAGCTGTCATGTCACATCCCTCCAAAGACCTGTCATCGTTGCAGGTGTCTGGATCATCTAGAGAAGCTTTACAGGAATCGTCGCCTGAGGAAGACACTATGAACTGAAGGTTCCAATGCCTGACTATGAGGCAGGAGATGCTTCAACCATCAGAGCCCCAACCATAGGTCTTGGGGTGAAGCTCGTGCGCAGTCAGGAGTTGTTGGGGGTGTGATGCCTCAGTTCGGGTTCTGTGTTCTGTGTTGGCAACGAAATATTTAAAGCCCTTCTGTTCTTGTCCTTCCACTGTTAAAGTTTTGGAATTATTGTAGGTTCGTTGTGTCGTCGTGAGGTTGGGATGAATGTGTTCATTTTTAATCCAAACAGTCTCGTTTGTCTGATTATGGTGTTAAGGATCGTGCATTTTTCTTATAGGTATGTTTGGACCTTGTGTGGGTTAATCTTGGTTTGACGGTGTTTGTTTGGAGATATAAGTGTCTGCAGTGGAGTCTAGGTTTGCGGTTATGCTCGGGTTTACTTCTTGGATTATGTTCAGCTCGGAGATTTTTCTATCGTCTTCGGGATTTCTTTGGTCTAAGTCGAGAGTTCCATGTTTTGGCGGATATGCTATTTCGCTCGTGCTATAGAGGTTAGTCTGGATCGGTTGGGAGTTCCTGTGTCACCCCCTTCCCGAGTTGGTATGTTTAGGTGTTAAATTTCCACGCTAGTTGAGTTCTTGTGGTGGGGAGAACCCTATTGTGTTCTCCCATTCTCTTATGTTGCGGTTTCTGCTAGTTTTATTTGGGCATGGATTCTTATTTTGCCTATCATTTAGCTGGGTGAATTTTTGGGGGCAAAAAGTGTCTCTGGTGGGGAGAATTGTCACAACCGCCATTTCTATTTATTTTATTTTTATTATTTCTTGGTTCCGAGTGTCTGCGCCACGGTCCGGGCTATGCCCCAGATTAAAATATTTGTCATTTGATGTTTTTTATGGGTTTCAGACCCGTGCGCGGCCGCCGCGTGGTTGACGATCGCCGCGCAGTTGGCCCGAGTGTTAGGCAAGTGCTCTTTTTTATAACTTTGTTTTATTATTTTAATTTGGTTTGGCTCGCGTTATTATTAAATGGTTATTTTTATTAGTTTTTGTTATTGTTAATTTTATTATTATTATTATTCTGGTATACTATTATTATTATTGTTTTGCTGCTATTATTTTTTTTTCAGATATTATTTTTATTATTACCTTATTATAATGAAATGAAAAAATGTCTCGCATAACCCTAACAACACGGCGCCCTCCCATTTCCCTCAGCCTCCACCTGCGTGAGCCGCCCCCCATTCTCTCTTGTTCCACGCCGCGACCCACACCCCTTCTTCCTCCCTTGCATGGACCAGTCCCTTTTCCCCCGGTGCCCCCTTCTCCCACCCCGCACGACACCTCGTTGGCCCTCCCTCATCGCTGAAGCGCTCCCCAGCACCAGGTCACACCTCGCCGGCCCCCGCTGCCTGTCCGACCGCCGTCGCACCAGCCCAGCGGGCACCGCCGCCTCGCCTGGCCCCCTGCTTGCAGCCGACCCCACATGCCCAGGCCCTCGGCCTCGCCCCCTCCAGCTTGCCTAGCCGACCTTCCATACTGGTAGAGCCACCCCCCAGCTTCACCGGTGCCCCCTCAACACCCCTGCCGACCTCTACCTCCTTTTCAGTCCAGCGGCATAGCGCACCAGCCCCCTCACCCCGCTCACCTTCTCACCGGCCTCGGTCAGGCCCTCTACACTCTCCCCTGGTCCGCTCCCCAGCCCTCAGCCTCGCTTCTCCGGCCTCCCCTCCTTCCCCATGGTGCGAGGCACCCCCTTCCAGCAGTAGGATGCTTTCTTTCTGCAACACTGCACCAGGCCTACGACCCTCCACCTCTTCCCCCTTCAGGTCCACGCCGCCTTCGCCCTTCGCCTCTGGCTCCCGGATGAACAGCCCCAGCCAATTCAGACCTCACCTCCCTTCCCATTTTTCTCCTCCTCTGTTACTTTTATTTATTTATATTTTTGGTGTTATTCTAAAATCAATAACACTCTAGTGCCACACGTCATTTGTTTTTTTCATTTTGCTCAGTATTTAGGGTGTGCGAAGAGTCTGAGAGATTCTTTTCTCCCTTCCGTTGATGCGTGGTTGTGTTCACATGCCTCTGAGGTAGATTTATTCATCTCTTCCTGTTCCAATTCAATCCATATAATGTTTGGCCGATCTAATTATTGTTTTGGAATGATTCGCACCTACTATTTTGTTTTGCGTCATCCAATTCAAGGTCTTTTGTTTGTGCGAGTCCTGAATACCTCTTTGGTCATGTGTTTGTTCTAATTGTGCTGAAATTTGGGTGTTGGGAATTGTTTCAAGGCGTTGGGATCAATTCCAGGTCCGCGCACACATTTTTTCAGGTATGAATATATATATATATATATATATATACACACGCCTTCTGAGTGCGTGTTCCCTCATGGTGCGGGGAACACGTGCATCAGTTTAAAGATATATATATATATATATATATATATATATGGAAGGGTGTGTGCACGTGCAAGCGAGGTGTTGCTTGAGTTAGAAAGTTTCGACTGGACTTCCTCGTGGTAGGCAAATCCATGCTTTTACTTTCCTTTGCTTGTCCTTGATGCTTGAGGTTTAATATATTTTTGGATGTGTTTCTCATGTGAAATCTTGTTATTCCACTTAATATTAATTTATAAGTTGTGCAGTTGGTTTATTAAATTATACAAAGGCTGCAAGTCATGTTTTAATATGGTGTTTGTGTACAGTTGGTTTTAAAAGAGGATTTTGGGTGCGTTTTTTGTGTGAAAGCTTTGCAGAACTTCTTGAATTTGTTTTATAAAATATTTTAATGGTTTATTAAATTTTTTATGGAATGAGAAACATGTTTGGGATAGGTTTTGTGTGTGTTTGGTTTAAAAAGATGATTTGAGTGTTTTGGTATAACACCTTGTGGTATTTTCCTGAAATTGTTTTATAAATTTTCAATGAATTGTTGAATAATTTGGGTGCTGTGAATTTGGTTTGAAAATGTGTTTGGGAATATTCACTTTAAAAGTATATTTCATCGTGTCGTGCGTTTTTTTCTGGTTTTTTGCTCTTAAGTGTTTTCTTGAAATGGGTCGTTGGCTTGGCGTCGTGTGGTTTTGTTGACACTTTGCAGATTTTTAAAGTGACCTAATAAATAATGTTGATGGTGTGAGTTGTTTTTCAAAATCGTGTCGAGGTGGTTCTTTCACGTTGTTTGTTTTTTTGGTTTGTTTTAAGTCCGTCTTTCTTTGATTTTGGTTTAATGCGTTTATTGCAGCGCATTCTCAAGGTAGCCCCACGATATTGCTGTCATCAGCTTGCGCTTTCTTGTACGCCTGCGCGAGGCATGTCGCGCCTTTGTGTTTGGACAGAAAGCCGAGGTAGGTCCCCCACTGCACTTACCTTTAGATTTAGAATTTATTAATTGCTTGATGTTTTATTAATTTTAATAAATTGGAAATAATATAATATAATTAATTTTTATATGATTATTTAGTGTGAAAAGAGCCATTTATTTTATACTGAACACTTGAAACATTTTCTTGACGAGTAGACACCCTGTATTGAAAGAATGCCCATTTTTCCTTTAAAAATAATTCACGGAATTTCAAATGTACTTCTAGTTTTAAAGATAATTGATTTCTTCTGAACAAGTGTTTTGGGTTTTCTCGAGAAATGAGGTTTTGTTTTAAAATTTGTGAAGGCCCATTTGGCACTTTAATAAAATAAATTAATTTGGACACCAATTCAGGGGTGACCTTTTGTGTGCGTTGATTGCGTGAGCTGTATGTGATGTTTGTGCATTATGAATGATTGATTCACATTGTGGACACACCCCCTTTTTATTGCTTGTGTTGACATGGGAACCTGACATATTGAGTGAATTTTCTGAGAACGATTGCTGCACTAGTTTAGACGACGCACTGGCTAGTGGCCCCATAGCAGGGGAATACTGAGTTATTGCTGTTATGTGGATTGGGCCCCTCGGTTAGGCCATGTAGGGCTATTCCGGGTAGTATTATGGGCGTTAGGACGTCATCGAGTTAGGGCATGCCTTCAGGATGAGTTAGATGTATAGTATGTTCTGGATTGTTCACGATCTCCTAGGTTCGAACCATGTTTCTTTTTGTGTTTATTTGTATGTGGTGGACGGTTGAGAGGTCTAGTTTAGTTGTTGACCCTTGTGTTCCTCTTTTCCCATTGCCCTTGGTGTTTGTTGTGTGTTGTGTGTGATTTTCCTTTTGACTAACAACTAAAGTTTGGATTTCTAAATTTTTTAACAAAATGTCTTAAAATGCAATGCACCTATTTCTTTCAAAATTTAACTTGTTCTAAATTAAAAAGGGCAATGGACTGTTACTTGTTTTAAAAATGAAAATGTGTGTGTGAAAAACCATATTTTATATAATTTAGTGCAAACTTGGAGTTGATAAATTCTTTGTTTAATGGTATGTGATTTGGGAATAGAATTAGTCGGGCCTACCTACTAAGTATTAATACTCACGCCTATAGTGTTCTCTTGTTTTTAGTTCTATTGCAGGTTCCAACTTCAGTTGTTTACCTTGAGAGACATTGTTCGTGGTATTGGAGAGTGACCCACAGGGTCACATGGAGTTTTCGTCATGGTCAAGTTAGTAGCATTGTTGGTTGTTCTTTGTTTATTCATTTTTGTTCTATTTATTTTCCGCTGTTTAGTTTATTTTACTTTGGGACAAATCGTCCCCACCTGCTTAATTTTGATGCCCGACACTATTTTCCAGCCCGTGGGGATTGGGAACGCCCCTCGGGCCATGTCATGGGCCGGATCGGGTGACCGGTTCACGGTCGACCTGGGTTGGTTCGTGACTGTTTTTAATTTTGGTTCATTAAAGATTGAAGTTGGTTTGTGATTTTTGCAAGTTGAGTTTCAGTTTCATTCATTGAACCAGTATTTGGGTTTCTATTGACTCTTTTTTTTCTTGAATTCTTATGTTGTGAATTAATGGCTAGGTTTTTAAAATTTTTTCTTATTTCTTTATCAGTTTTTTCATTGTAGTTACCCCCAACTTCCTGATCAAATAGATTCTTCTCAAAGGCGGATATCCCTTCATAGAAGGTGTACATGAGAAGGTGTAATGAGAGTTTATGATGAGTACACTGCCAAAATAGTCCCTAAATCTATCCTAATTTTCATGGGAAGATTCACCATACTGTTTGTAAAAACTGGTTATATTTGTTCTCAATTAACCTTTTAATCTTTAGGGATAAAATTTCAATATAAAGGAGTTGTACACTTGATCCCAGTTTTTAAAGATGTTCTCATATAGACTCAGAAACCAGTTATTAACATTCCATTCAAGGAAAAAGGAAAATAATGTCATTCTATGTTCATTTTCTGTGAGTCCTAGAAGAGATAGTTGTTGCACAATGTTATTGAAGTCTCTAATGAATTCAAGAGAGTCCTCATTAGAAATTCTATTAAAGGCAGACAACAATGAAATGTGGGATTGTGTAAGCTCATAATTTTGGGCTCTAGGAGATAACCTAATGGAATATGGATTTCTTGAAACATGATGAAGTTGGAACTCCTTCATCATAGGCCTCTCATTTTCTACTAAGAGTTCATGTGGATGATTTTGAAATTAATTAGGTGCAGGAACCCTATTATCTATGTTCTCTATTTTTGATTTGTTTTTATTTTTCATAAGATCTGTGAGATGTTTATATATTTCTATGTTTAGGGGATCTAGACTACCAGGAGAGGTTCTTGTGCTCATGCAAGTGTAAAAAAAAATTAAATTCAGAACAAAAAAATGCAGTTATTAACTCATCAGTACAGAAAACAATACCAATTTAGCAAAAAATGAAGCAATTTTTTTTTACAGTTTTCAATTTTTCAAAATTCTTATGTGTTTTTACATTTTTTTAGAAAAATAATGGCTTCTTCCTTCCCCGAAATGAAATCCAAAAACTTTACACAACCATCATTGAAATTGAGTCAATGTTTAGAATTTATGTTTTCCTACAAACTACGTTATAATGGAGTGTAAGTTTGAACCCATAGGGAAGGTAAAATTGACCAAAATGTTTCTAATTTTCATAAAAACACCCCACTCTTGTCAACAGTGAGGGGACTCATTTTTTTTAATTTTTAATTTTTTGGTGTTTTTTTAGGCAGAAAAGAAACACCATATTCTTTTTTTATTTTTGTTCTAAAATATAATAGAATAGGAAAATGACTGAAACACAGTAAGATATAGAAGTATAAAATGCTGACAAATGAACAACAGAAAGAAATTCCTGGGGAAAAACTATATTCTACTGGTTTTTAAAAGAATTCCTATTCACTTAATGTTTTTTTGTAGTATACCACTGAAAAAAAGAATGAATTACTTCCCTCGCTAAGAGTTAAGTCATACAATTTGAACAATCTCAGAGTTCACAACTCCAAAAGTGTCCAACTTTGAATGTTTTGATTTAAAAAGTACAACAAAACAAACTCACTAACAGTTCTGATGTATTCATTTGGATTTAAAAGTTTTATAAGTTATATCCTAAATCAAACTCGCCGAATTATTTTAGAGTTTTTTATATTAATTGGAAGTGGAATGATGTAGATGAGTGAATTCCGAACTAATATTGCAATAAATTCTGAATACATTAAAAATTATAAAGTCAAATGGAAGAAATAATAACTAGTAGAAGTAGTAATTCCACAAACTTTAAGGTTTAACCAACAATCATTTTCATTATCATATAAACTGAAAACTTACAATTACAGTAAAATAAATTGAAATGAAAACAGAGTAGAAGACTCCCCTACGATAATAAGAACCGCATTGCTATGCTCTTCGGATCTCCAGGAAGCAGAAAGGTGTCCAGGATTTCCTCATATCTGCTCTGTTCTGATGTGTGAGAAATTGATGATTCTTGAATGATTGAATGATCAAATGATTCCCCCTGCAAATTCTATAGCTGCTCTGTCTTTAAACCCTACTATCATCTACTGCATATCAACGAAACATTTCACTAACTTAAATTAGTCTTTTACTGTTGCACAACACATATAAATTTTTTTACAAACCACATGTCGTACCTGCTTTTCCATTGGAACTAACTTCAAGCGAGTTAGTTGAATTCACTTAGATGTGTTTATGACTTTGGTGTGAACATGCATGGTAAAAAACAAAAATTAACAGTTATAAACACAAAAGGAGTTAATTAAAATATTATAGTTGTTTTTTAACATTATAGTTATATTACTTATTGAAAATTTAATTATTGTTAATTAATAATTATTATAGTTGGTAATTATTATAATTTATTAATATAACTTTTAAAAAAATTAACATAATATTATTAAGCTAAAACTTAAGTATACTAAAAAGTGATTAGTTTTTTTAGTTAATTATTACAATTATTAATTTATTATGTTTATAATTTTTTAACTAAATGAATAAAATTTATAAATTATACATAATAAAAAATTACGTAATTAGATATTTTATAAATTAGATTGAATTAATTATTTTTATTTTGTTAATTTTATTGTTATAATTACAATTATCTCATTATCTAAAGAGAATAAATTGTTATATTTATTGAAATAAATAAATGTATTTATTAGTTTATTTGAAATTAATAGTTAAATCAATATTTTAGTTTCAAATACGATTTAAATAAATAGTATATAATATTATTTATATAATTATTATTGTTAATTTATTTATTTAATTTACCTATTTATTATTAAATTTATTTACATTTAGTTTGTTTTTTTTGTTATTATTATTTTTATTTTGTTTATTAAGTTAGGCCTCCCCACAAATTCTGCACACATCAAAAGGGAGGGGCTGGTTTGTCTTCTCCAAGCAGGTCAGGTAGCGGCAATTTAAATTATTTAAATTGTTAACATATTAATGACATAACATAGAAAATAATTTTTTTTTATTTTAATGAATTTAAATTAATAGAGAAATTATTAAATTAAAAACTAAGTAATATAGATATAAATAAAATAAGTAAATGATAATTTAATAATGATGTCAACTCATTAAAATGCGAGAAGATTTAAAACAACACAACAAATTAATGAGTTAAGAGTATAGAAAAATTAAAAATTAAAAATTAATCATTTTAAGGACTAAAATTAAATAATTAATTAAAAATATTATTAATTAATAAATTTAATTATACAAATTCAAAAGTACATATATTTAGTAAAAAGTGAAAAAATAAATAATTAAATCATTAAAAATGAAAAAATATGTCTCAAAACAATGTAAAAATAAGGCCGCATTAATATACCATTTAAAAGGGTAATTATATACACGACATAAAGGAATAAGTGTTGAATATGACATTTGTCTCACGAATATAAAAGTGAGACAAGAAAACCTTACCTCAGGTTTGACTTCCATCAAAAGTCTATGAACCTATTATATAATAAATGCAAGTTTTTTATGTATATTATAGAAATATAATCATATATATCATACTAGATATGAATTACTTATAGTATTTTATCATCCTCTTATTAAGAATTCATTGCTAAAATGACAGTTTCTGGTGATAATTGCTTCGTTTTACATGTATGTTTTTTCATAAATTTCAGTCCAATGACATTGATCATGGCTACATATACTATAGAATATTAACATGATATAATTATCATATATAGTCATTATATATGTATTTATTGTAATATAAAAAAGTTAGATATAAAAAATGTATTACACTATTCATGGATACGGTAAGTCGTATGTATGCATGGACGTTGTTTTCATTTTTCTCAACAGATGGAATGAAAGGAAGGTAAATAATGTATCATTAATAAATAAATTATGATGTATAAAATTTAATATATATTAATTAAATTTATTCTTATTACCTTCCACGTAAATGGTTAGTGAAAAGGAATTCGCGTCGCTTTATGAGGCAGTAGTCCACTATACACACGAGCGATGTAATCTAATCTCCCACATAATTGAAGGTAATAGGTATATGTGATATCATATTTCGAGAGATATAATAATGTTGAAAATATCATATATATATATATTCATATTAATTTAATCTATACCTATTACCATCTAAGAGAATGGGAAATGGGAAAAACACATCACATCGGTTCACAAGGTTATAGTCCTCCGTACACACGAATGATGTTATTATTTTCCAGGTTAAAATTTAAGAAGGAATATGTGATATTATAATTTAAAAAGTATTGTAACTCTATAAATATCATACAAATATATTAAAGAAATCATTATATCCATCCTTGAAATGTGGTGATGGAAAATGAATTACATCGGTTCACGAGGCAGTAGTATGCCGTACCCACATCCTATGGTTTTGTTTCCAATTTTATGGAAGTGGAGATTGATATGGGTTATTAAATTAAAATAATAATATATCATTATATGTTATATACCTTTTTATTATATTATCATAGCTCAATTATATTTTAAGTAGGAGGATTATGAAATAAAATGAAAAAGCATGGTTAAGGACTATACCACTTCCTAAGAGAGCCAGTTTAGGTTTATACCCAAAGCCCTATTAAGTGGGTTTAATAATAAAAATAATTATTATATAATGTGTTAATGTAATTAATAAATATATTTTGGATGGGAGTTTCTGAACATAAGGGACTTGGGTATGTGAGGGGGATAGGAGAGTGGGTGACCTTTTACAAGTGGGGGAGATGCCGCATTAGGATGTTTTTGAAAAGAATAAATTACACCCAATATTTTCTTAAGAGAAAATCCTAAAAAATTATCCACTAACAATATATATATGTGATAATTTCCAAATATGTACATATAATAATAATTAAAAAAATTTGTGTATTTTTAACCCCTATTTTTACCTTGACCATGATAATTAATGTTTAATACTTTTACTATTCATATTGCTAAAACATTAATTTGACCTTCTTAGATTATATTAATCATTTTAATTCTAATTTTTTAATCCAGTTTTTCAAATTCAACTAACATAATTGGAATAATTAAATTTAAAATAAAGGTGATCAACACGTCAAAAAATTTGTTTTTCCAACATAAAACATGCAGTTGTTTAAAATGTATTTATACCAAAATTTGATATAAAACTGATTAAAATCTCTATAATTAGTTAAATAGTAATATAATTGAACTAAGGTTACTTTAAAAAGAATATAGGATATAATTTAACATTTAAAAAAATTAAATTAGAAGTTACTTTTCAATAAAAATTTGTATTTCAACTATTAATAAAAAAATAAATCTTTTTTAGGAAATTCTAAAACATTCACCCAATGATAATTTAGACATTAATATTTAAAAAATGATGTTTATTTATGAATATAATTTTCCTAATATGTATTAAAAATTAATTTTAAATTATGTTCTCAAAGAACGACTATATATTTTTTTTAGAAAAATATAGTTTTTTAAAAGAAATTTCTTTTTATTTCAAAGGATTCTTATTTTATTTATAATTAATATATAACAATTAAATTTTTTTATACATGTGTAAACCATATTATTTTACTAATTTATACAATCATATACATACCCTCCAACTTAATGGCTGTGTTATAATGGCTATATTTAAATATTAATATTTAAATTGATTATCATGTTTGTTTAAACCGCACGTTGCATGTGTCGCAAGCAATCAATGGGATTGATCTTATTTAAAAAGTAATATTACATAAAGGCTTAGTGTGTCAACATCAATGGTAGGATAAAACTGAAAGTTTACCAAAATATTTATAAAAACTTAATAACCACCATTCTTTCAAAACTGAACACATATTAAGGGTTACCTTCCATCAACCATATTCTTCTAAGGAGTTCAAATTTCCCCAGAATCACTTTTCCTGGTCAATGACACCATTCAACACATTCTCTCAAATCCTTAAAGAAATATTACTATAGTACAGTCCTTATACATTTCATAATTCTTATAAACATAATATAATTTATAAAATACTCTTATAATATAATAGATGAATATAAATACATCCACATTAATCATTACACTTCACCTTTAGTAATATCATAAGCTTTACCTTGATACCTTGGATTATATTGAGGGACATTACCTTGATGCTTGGGGTATTAATTTGTGTAGTCATGTTTACCTTTTAGTTTAGGAATTTTATATTACAAGATTCTTTGTTTCAATTTAAATCACTAGAATAGTGTATTTTCTCTCCAAAATTTGCGAAAACTCCCATTCACTTCAAGAAATTAATGGGGAATTTCTTACCATAATTATCACATGTGAAAAACACATTCTTTAACTTATCCCCTTATCAATATTTTTGTCTGTCATCCTCTTCTTCATTTTCTTCTCTTTGAATCTAAAAGACATGGACAATTATTTATTTTACTTTATAGAACATGATTCAATTTCCTCATATGATGGGAATTTTTTGGAGACTAGTTCCCTTAAAAGGACTGTATTAAGACCATGAAATAAATTTTGAATCTTACTCATTGGATTATATACAGTGTTAGTAGCACGTCTTGGAAACCGTGTAAAGTTGTATTCATACATAGAAATATTTTTAACCCCCTTTTTTCTCAAAATCAAGTTTCGTATCTCTATATACAATTGTTTCTCATGAGGGAAATATTTTTATAATATAATTATCTCAACATCCTTTCATTACATGTTTTTTATTTTTCCTTTGTCTGCAATGTTTTAAATAAATGAACACCATTGA
This sequence comes from Viscum album, assembly GCA_963277665.1. Lineage (NCBI taxonomy): Eukaryota > Viridiplantae > Streptophyta > Magnoliopsida > Santalales > Viscaceae > Viscum > Viscum album. The sequence continues at coordinate 44,039,676 of OY728131.1, forward strand.
TTTATAACTCATGGGAAATGATAAAATACAATGGAAAAATTATCCATTTCATTACTACCTAGATCATGAAATATATTCTCTAACTTATTAATTTCTTAGTTAAAAATGAATATTTATTCCCATTGAATGATGGGAGTTACAGATGCATGCAATTGTTTATCATTTTTACACCACTGAGTCGATTATTTGACTACTCCATACATGCATGGTTATTGCGGATTAGTTGAATTTTATTCCCTAATATGGTTATAATTTTATCATTTCTAACTATAGATCCAGCTCTAGATTCATTTTTTTATCCTAGGAGGGAAATCCCTACCTTATGTATGTGCATAGGTATAATTCACATTCCTTTCACTATGCACCATTTTTATAATAATCCTGATCTTTATTACATACTTAAACATGAGTTAATACATAAAAACCATCACTTTATAAAACATAGAATATCGAGATATTTTGTGTCTTTGGGGCTTAGGAACATTATATAACAAATTAAAACATAAAACACAACATCTTTGTTGAAAACTTTCTTTGCATGACCACTACATTTCTTCGTACTTAGAATGGCATGGAATAACCTGAGGAAATGAATATGAAAATGGTGAGATATTAATCCCAGTAAGGGAGTAAAAAAGTCTTAACATGAAGAATAAAATACATGTTAGGCAATAGGATTATCAATAGAGCATAAGAGAAACATGAACATAAAGGCATGATATGACATCATAACATAGAAATGTGGCAACAACATTTAACATTATAGCATGAGCAAAAGACCATTTCACATGGATCATGATTAAACCCTAATTTAACATGAATTATCATGACTAAACCCACATATATCTTTACATATCATGATACTAATCATTACACAATGCATTAGAGTGCTATTAGGGCGTACCCTTCTTAATCATTTCATTTCATGCATAAGTGTGCCACATGGATCATATGACAGGGATTCATTAAACATAATCATCTATTCCAAGATAAAGGATTGTGTAACTCATACATGAAACTCTATAATCTATAATTAAATGTTCATAAAGGTGGATACCCTTGATAGAGAAATGGTCGTGGTATTTACTACACAAAGACTTTGGCTTGTAAAATCCTGGTGCAATATCGGCAGTATAACCGCGTAACATTAAAATTACTAAAAATGGTTGATGATATGGAAAAGGGTTTCTCATCATATGTATATGAAATTTATGGTAATGAGGTCAAATATATACCTGTCCCAATATATGTAATGGAATTTAGAATCATAAAACAATATAATTTCTTGAATGTAAATGAGGAGAGATAAATCCCTTACGGAATTTTGGGATGGTAACAGGTATACATGGAAGGAATAGATGATAGAGAAAGGGGTATATAATCATTAAAACATAAAGAGGATAGTATAGAAAATATTTCAAATCATACCCCAACATTTATAATTGAAAATAAAAGGGCATTACAATATAATGAAACTTGGATAAAAATAAGAAAGGTAGAAATCCCTTACTTGGAAGTATGATCCTAAAAGCTTGAGACAAGCTTATGAGAGGCTTCTTGGGAGCTTGGGGAACCTTAGGAGGATTTGAGAGAGAGGATGGAAGGGGTTGGTCAAGCTCCAAATTGTTTGAGTGAAGATAAAGTGGCAGCTTGGGTGGGTTTATATAGAAAAGGAGATGGAATTCATTATTATTTAGGATTTGGACCCTACACCTTAAAAAAATCAAAACCACAAACTAGAACATCGTTTTTCCCATGTTTTTTTTGCCAAAGTGGAGTTAGAAGCAAGATTTTATAAGTCCAATGGCCGAACTTCCTAAAATATTAGGTTGGCTTATGTGGAGTTGAGTCACACTCTCAAGGAAAACAATTTTAAAAGATAAAATGTTCTATAAGTCTTGGAGGGTCCACTAATGCATTGTAAAATAAATCAAACAAATCTAAAATCACATATTTTAATGTAAAAAAATATATTTTATAAAAAATAATTTATAATATTTTATTACATCACTATTGGGTCATTATGATGTCATAAAACATATTATATAAATAAACGGTATTTAAATTTTTACCATAACATTTGATGCTCTCAGATAATTATGAAAAATTCACTGTTGGATAATTTCAACATCCTGATTCAAAAAATAATATCAATTTTTTTCTAATTAATTTTCTAAATATGTGATTTTTCACTTTTAAAATAAAATATGACATTTATTGAAAATTCTTGGATTTGAAAAAATAGATTTCAAACATTAATTAACATTAAAATTTTATTAATTAAAATTATAAAATAATTTATATTTAATAAAAATTAATTAATAATAAAATTTTATTAACATATTTTTTAATTAAAAAATCCATTAATTTCTCAAAAATATATTTCATAGTTGAATATTAACAAAAAATACTATTTTTTTTAGAAAAACTTTATACAAAGTAACAATAATAAAATGAATATATATTATTTATAAAAATACAATATAAAAAGTCATAGTTCTAGGGTATTGTTCTATAACATCTTAAAACACTAGAATAAGGCCTTAGGGTAAGGTTCGCGATGGTGACAAACTCTTTGTGTGGCTCAGATAACATCGCCTGAGTGGTAATCTCTATCAACTTCCACTTCTCCCATAGGCGGTTCTGCTCGAGCTTAATGTATTAAAGCTCTATTTTGGCTTGGTCAAGAGTGAATCCCAAAGATGCCACCTCCTTTCTGAGATTTGAAAAATGGGCCTCATACAGAAAAATTCTACTAGATGATTCCATTGCTTCCTTTGTCAGAGTAAATTGGATTTGCTAAAGCTTTATATTTACACTAATCATGTGATCACTGTTCAATGGCTATATCAACAACGGTAACAATTCTAAATGGTATTTTGAAACAAAAAAATATAATTCCGAGCAAGTGAATACATTTTATATGATCATTCTACATAATAATACACTTAATTAGATCAAGGGGGATTTTAATTAACAATAGTTTGGGTTATTACAATTTATAAATAAAAAAATACACTATATTAGAACATAAAACTTTGAAAAAATATGTATAATTCCAAAAAAGTGATAAATTTAGAATAAATTGAAAAATTTATTCCTGGATAGTCTCATAATCATAAAAATGATGTATTTGGGAATGTTTTCAAATAAAATATACTTTTTAAATAATTCATAATGGTCTGTAAATAAAATGTGAATTAACAAAAAAATACCCTAAGAATATCAAACTTGGATCACCGTAAAGCCCATTGTTGTGTATCAAGTAACACTTGAGTCAATTTTGATGTGCCTTTTTAAGATTTATAACCCATATGAACATCTATTCTAGAACAAGTTCCACTTATATCGTATATAAAGGGATGTATTTCCAGGTTTACCACACAATCTTCATCTTACCAAAACATTAGGATGTTATCCTACATTGACACATATCTATAAATTCATTCATAAATATATATTCTATACTCTATTTATTACTATATCTAGTTTCTATGTATTTTACTAATGCCTTTATGGCACTAATTGTAAAAACATAACTAGAGTAACCAAGATTTTGTGGTTTCTTAATTACATTGGCACTATATATAAAGAATCACATCCCGAATGACCATATAGTTTAATATTTTCTGAAAAATAGATATATACAAAAATTTTAGTTACAATAAAAAATATAAAAAATATCATTTTATATTAAAAACCCATTATTCCCTTTAATATATCCCTATAAATAAATTATATCATATATCATGGCATCTCGTGGAATGAACCATATGAAATGGGTGTTCTCAAAGGATCAGTAAGGGCATGCGTACAATAGATTTGTTATGAATAAATAAATAATAATAAATATGGAAAGTTAAATAGAAGAATGAAATTTTATTTAGTCAATAACATGAACATGATTAATAATATTGAATAACTAACTATTGATTAAAATAATACCATATAAAAAATCAAAAAAGCATGAATCTTTTCCCTGACTTTTTTAACAAATCTAATAACCACATGGAAATTAATAAATAATATCATAATGAGAAAATGAATAATGTTGGACATCATGAACATACCATTAAATCTTTATTCCATTCCATATTATAAAAATTGGTAAGGCCTCTTCTAAATTCCAAAGCTATTTTTTTACATGAGACCAATGGATACATCAAGGGGATATAACAGACACCAAACCAAACTAACTAAGTCCAATACATTCCTCATGTTAAATAGGAGATAAATAAATAATATAAATATTCATATTGAAAAACTATACTATGAAATACTAATACATTTCTCAATAAATAAACATAATCATAAACAATTCAAAATAACGTGGTTAATGGTATCAAAATAGTACATATCTAGTCCAATTGATGATACAATACTTGGAAAAATAATAAGGATGATATCATTTCTATATATTCAAAATCCAGAATAAGTGAAAATAATGGTGTTTTCTGTTGATGAATAGAAGTACCATATAAATCTCATTAAAAAAATTCTTGAGGAAAATATATTTTCTCTTTGAAAACCACATTTTAAAACTAAAAAGTTAACAAAAAAGTTGAAAATAATTTTTTAATAAAATAACCTTTGAAAGTCTTTAAATAATTTTTAATTTTTTTTCATCATGATGATAGGTAATTCAATACAGGTTGTATACGTTATTAAAACATTCCTTTTACACTATTATAAAAAGGTTAAAAAGCACCTCATTTAGAAAATGAAAAGGAGATTCTATTCAAAACATTTTTGAAAAAAATTGGAATATGGGTAAAAATAAATTGAATAAATAAATTGGATAATATTAAATATATTTAACATAAATTATAAAACAAGGGTTTTGATGGAAAATAGATCTTCAGCTAAAGATATAAATAAAGTCTTATTTTCTTAAAAACATTTTATCAATCATTTTTAGTAACACAGATATGAAAAATTGGAATATAACTTTAAAATTTCATAAATATACATAGTTGAGTAAAATATATTAGGTTAAAAATATAAATATTATATAATTCCCAAAATATATACTTAAACACAAACAATCCCAAATAATGAAGTGGTTGTGAAATAAAACCTTACCACATTGGTAATTTTTAAAATTTAAGGACCATGAAACAAATAATTTAAAATTAATCCTTAAATACCTTGAGGTTAAAGATATTAATGATATAATCTATTAAATTTGTCATGAACCAGGATGGGTCGTCGTCCGACCTGACACCCGATCCGGTCCGCGACAAGGCCCGAAGGGCAATCCCGATCCCCACGGGCTCGCACAAGTGCCCGGGTATCAAGTTTAACAAGTGGGAACGGTTTTACCCGAAATACAAGACAGAAAAAACTACCAAACAGATAAATAACTGAAAGTGGAAACAGACTACAAAACACACTTCTAAACTATAAACAGGTTTAGGTCTACAATTCAGCTAAAAACCCAAAATGAACAACAACAAAAATAGATAACTAATCTCTAAAACCAACCTCATGCGACATGAGAAGTTGCATCCCCAAGCTACCAACACCAACCAGCACACGAAGACCAACAAAAACCAGATCCACTATCGCTGAGCACGACGCACAACCTGGGATACACAAGAAACAAAGTCTACATACACCCGAAGGTGTATGTAGGGTGTGAGAGAAAGAACAAGTAGGACGAAACCCAATAAAAAGGTTCCATGACACAACATCAAAGGAAAATTTAATGTGCCTATTCAAGTTATACTTTCGAAATTCTTTTAAAGAAAACATTTAAAAACCAAATGCTAAAGGAAAACACTAAAAAGAACTCATTTCACAAACACGATTTTAAAGAGTAAGAGGAAGGTTCATTATGGTCACACACACACACACATACTCACACACACACACACACACAAGTGGTCCTCCATATACTGACGGAAGGCACCACGCCATCGATGGTAGAGCACTATGGGTAAATCCCCTAAGGATCATCTAGCTAGAGTGGGACCCTAGAACCTCGTGTCTTGGTGAAACGTGGCTTAGAAGTCCATGACCCTTAGAAAACATGGCTTAGAAGGCCATGACCCTCAGAACAAGTGGCTTAGAAGGCCACGACCCTCAGAAAATGTGGCTTAGAAGGCCACGACCCTCAGAACACGTGGCTTAGAAGGCCACGAACCTTAGATATCATTTGTTTAGTTAGTGTTGCAATCGTCAATCCAGCTAAGTGAAATAGGGACGACACCCATCCAGTTCACTAGCGCACAAGTTCTAGTCCGCCCACCTAGATACCCAGGGTTTTCCCATGTGCTCAATCAAGTTTCACATTCACATAGTATATTTCTTTCTCATATCTCTGACCAAACAAGATATTGCACACAAAAGTCACCATTTGCATACCAAAGCACTATTTCAAAGACACACGCACACGACATGTCTCATTTTATAAAAATACACCACTTTAAAAATGAACGCGTATTCAACTCCTACAAAGCACCATTTTAGCATCATATAAATGTACCAATAAATCATTTGAGTTATTATTGAAATCATTTCAAGAAAAACCAAGAAGACATTACACCAAAAATAGCTTGATTTTATATAGAGGCGTCACTTTATAACTTGATACACGAGGTGACCATGTCAAAACTTGTTTTCCATTATTCAAACAATTTTGCATTCCAACTTCAAAAGTACACAACAAGGAAAACACACCAAAAGTGATTCATATACTTTGAAAATGTTTATTTAAAAACAAAAACACTTAATGTGACTTTAAAACACCTTTCACACATGCCAAAAAACCCTAAAAAACATTTCAACCATGTTTCGTACTCAAAACACCACTTAAATAAAAAATTCCTCAATTTATAAAACATATTGCATGCAAAGGAAACCATTAAAAAAATAAATTTTACAAATTGACCCTTCTAAAACCTCATTGGCACTCTATAAACAATTATTAAACACTTCTAAAATTTTCCACAACAGGATCGAAATGGAAAATAACATAACCATTTCTAAAGAGAGTGCAATTTTCATCATGCACACACGTCAAACAATTTTTAAAATTCCTTTCGCACAACCTATTAAACACAACCAACCATTTATACAATAACACGCATATAGAAAACAAAAGTATACTATTTCAGAAACCCAATTTTCATCAAACAAATACGCCAAAACATTATAAACATAGATCACACCATGCAACTAATTCATAGAACATATTAAATTAAACTAAACAAACAAATTAAATTATCTAAATTATGCAAAGGCATGGAACCACCTACCATAGGTGTTGGAGACTCCACAACATTTAGGGCACAACTCCAACTGCTCATCCAACGCACCACAACAAATGCAAAAGAACCTTATAAACAAGTATCAACGAATGCATCAAAATTAAACCAACTTCACCCTAAAAATCTAACCTGACAACCCCTAAAAATTAAGAAACAAACTCGAAGGTGTTCTGCAAGACTCGAAAATACTAAAAATGCAGTCAAACGTTCCTTTGTGACTCAATGAAAATCGACGCTAAACAAGAGCACAATTTGTATAATTTATAAACTACAAATAACCAGTTCAACATCAATTTTTCACATAAAACACACTTATATCGCTTGTACATATCAACTGCAACTGCAAACATTATTCGCATCAAATAAAGTAATTAAATAATATGCTAAATTAATTTAAGAAGAAAATTAATTCGTCAAAACATGGTTAAATGCGAAATCACCTTCCTTTGACATAGAGACATCCAAGATTGGGTGCGAAACACCAATTGCAACCAATTCACATCACAAACAACTCAATTTATACCCTAAAACAAGAATTCGAACAAGGCAAGGAATAAAAATCTACCACTAAAGATACCTCAACCCGCTGAAAGTCCAAGAACTCAATAGAAAAGAGGATAATAATAATAATAATAATAATAATAACCAACCGGATGGAGGAAGGTCAGATGGGAGTGGGGGGGTTGGCGGGGTTCCGAGCCGGGAGCAGGTGGCAAGACGGTGCGGTGCGAGGGCGGTTCTGGATGGGAGAGGAAGGAGGGCAGCAACGGTCACAGGAGGGGGCACCGGAGGGGAGGTCCGGCGGGGTTCCGTTGGATGGCGCGGGGGAGGGGAGCTCGTGGGTGCGGCGCAAGCTGAGAGAGGGAGCAGGCTGGCCGGGATTGGGGCGACGACGAGGGGTTCCAGCGGCGCGACAAGAAGAGAGGGGAAGGGGGTTGGGTGTGACGGTGGTCCAAGAAGGCCGATGGAGATGGGTGGCATGAGGAGACCAAGGGTAAAGGGGGTGCCGCGATGGGGAGAACATGAGGAGGCCGATGGTGCACCTGTAGAGGAGAAGACCTGGCAGTGCGGCGTAAGGGGAGACCAGGTCGCGACGCACACCAAAAAGAAAAAAAGCGGGGAAGAAAACCCTACAAAAAAAAAGAGAATAAATAAATATAAAAAAAACATAAAAACTAAAAATTAAAATAACTAATAATAATAATAATAATAAAACTAGAACATGAATAATGATGTTAATATTAATTAAAATAAGAAAACCAAGTTGATAATATTAAAACCAAAAATAAAAAGTTATATCAATTAAAATAATAATACTAATAATAATAACAATAATTAAATGGTAATGATAATATTAGTAACTTAATAAAATTTATATTCCCAACACTGTCAACAATAACAATAATAATAATATTAACATCCCCCAAATATTAAAACAAACCATTAAATATTTATCACATTTCTTATTTAATTTTATTTTCATTTTATCTCCCTTAAAATTTATTTCTTTATTATTAACTTCTTTATTTAATTGGTTGCACGTCAAGCAGGCATGCAGAGAAACGAGCGAGGTCGCGCGACGACCAAGAGAGGTCGCGCGGCGACCAAGCGAGGTCGCGCGGCTTCGACAACGGCATGCTGAATGCCGAAAAGGCAAAAAAAAAAGCGTTTCAGAATAAAACTCAGAAATTTCAAGTTTGGGTCTCGACCCAAACTATCTGATGCCCAATAAAAATAATAAAATAAGTAATATAAAAAGTATGGGCGTGACAATTCTCCCCACCATAAAGCTTTCTGTCCCCAGAAAGCCACAACTAGGGTTGAGGCACAAAGGAGAAACTGATACCCTACTAAAGTTCAAAGAGGATCTCCATAACCAACAAGTGAAAAGCAGCAAAAGCAACGTGCTCAGAAAAAGTGACTCAAAAGACAACCTCAAGAAGCATGTAGAAAGACTTCCTGATATGTGTTTCCCACCCCAAAGAGCTAGAACGCCTCCAGTTGACTGATCCAGGAAAGAAACTCTCGCACCTGCGGAAACCAACCTCACAACCAAAACTCCTCAAGCATCATTGAACGAAAAGCACACTATTTTACTAGAACGATGATACAAGACCAACCCACATCCAAAGAGTACTTTAATAACCTACCACTAAACCATATCTAGGAACAAAACTGAATGGACCACCACGGGAAAGCCTGATGGGGCTCTCCACTATTAAAAACTTTATGACGCCCAAGACGAGACTAGAAAATCGATACGAGGAGGCCCGGGTGGACTCCCCACAATTAAGAACCTACTATCACCCAAGATGGGTTTGGGAAATCGACATCGGGAGGTCCGAACGGACTCCCCACCATTAAAGAAGAGTCCAACTTTGATTCATTCCAAAGATATTTGTACGAGATCGGATGTGGGTATCCCCGCCATTAGAAGTAAAAGCAGGTACAAAAATTTAGAAAAAAGATTCTCGATGGTGACCAAACACCCCACCACAAGGGGCGGGGAGGGGGGGGGGGGCGACTACCGGGGCGTCAAAAGCATGACCCATGAAAAACCAGAATTTCCACATTCCTGGATGAGAATTATTCATATTTGAGACAGATTTACTCAACAAACCCCATAAGGCCACTAAAGCAATTACATCCAGTGGAACGCAACCCCCAAGACTTTAATGCACGAGACAAACAATCCTCCACATGGTCACGAAAACCTTATGAAACCAGACAGCTCGTTCGAAACGAAACAACCATAGAAAACAATTTAAACTGACTCCACTCTTAACCCCGATCATAGAAATAATGTCGGGGTCTCATACACTATTGGGGTTCCTGACCACGCGCCAGCTTCACTCTGGGGCCTATGGCTGGAGCCCTGATGTTTGAAGAATCTCCTGCCTCGTAGTCAGGAATTGAAGACTTTTGAACAGAGCTTCTCCTTTTGGTGTCACATGCAACCACACCGCAATAGAGGCAACACCAGCAAACACGACACATTATAGCATCTGACTGATCATACGAGGAACATTCACCAACACCAGAGTTGAAATGGTGCATGCGCATCACCCTTTGTCACACTGGATGAGAAAACGACACCAAAAATCATCACCTGAACATGATCATTACTATTGAGAGGAACATTACGCTGGTAAGGACTATAAACCACGTATTGAGCACCACGTGATTCCTGCAAACGACCATAGCAGCCTCATACGACTGGGTCTGCCAAACTAGTAGCCTAACAAGAACCTTTCCTTAAATGAAACAAACCAAAGACCGGTGGGCATTTAGGATGATAGACCACACCAACAACTTAGGGTTACTTCCACCTTTTTTCCACAGGAGTCTCCTTTACTGCTTGCACACCACCATTGACTATCAGAGGGACCTCACACTGCAAGACGTCACCGAACATGACCCTTGCAGCCGATGTGAATACTACAAATCCCTCCAAGACACTAGTCAACATCGATAATTCTGAACCACCAAGACAAGTCAAAAAGACCAAAACTCCCTTCAACTCCCCTCGCATCTGTCATTCCGTGGCGAGAGGATCCACTTCACTGAAGGAAAAAGTAATAGATTTAGCATTGTCAGTAAAAAGGAAGAGTCCTTAGTTTAGTCAACTGGAGGGTCGGCCAATGGCGAACCATCTGTGGTCGCACGTCAATTACACATTAACTCTTTATTGGGGGGTGTACACTAGCCAAGAAAGAAAACCATGGACCTGACCAAACTGGTCCAATGGTTAAAACATACCACAAGCGAACACCAAATGTGCAAGGGAAACCACTACAAGGCTCCCCGATGCACTTTTCAAAAGAACTAAGTAGCTACATGCTTACATACCAACTTACAAATAAGAATTCAAACTTAGGACACAAACCATTCAGAAAGAATACTCATCTCAAAACGCCACACATCCAACATCTCAAAAACACAAGGACAATAAACACAAACACCGTTTACTAAAACACCGAATTTTTCCTTTAACAAAACATTTTGAAAATAAGCGAAGTCAGTGGGTTACACAAACACCAATGGTGTCCCATGGGCCTCACACATGCATGTTCCTGTTCCACACCGGCACCCACCTCATACCCATCCAAGTATTCATCCGCTCGTGCCATTACCCATTTCCCTTTTCTTATACACTCATGCATGTGGTTTCCCATGAGAGCGCCAAGGATCAAAACCAAACCTTTTTTTCAAATCCAAAACATCTAACCCACAGTTTTCAAACATCACACACTATTTCATTTTCAAAGCGCTTCACTTAAAAACATTTTCCAAGACCAAAACATTTTTAATTAAAAACCAAATTTCCACGAATCCAAAACAAAGAGATGAGAAACAATATAGGAGGAAACTAGTGCTAGCGGGTGATCGGAGCATATGGTTGGCAGCCATACACCAGTCACACCATTGGCCACTGAGAGTATTTTAGGACAGTGTCCCCATCTCCACAAAGCTTGCCAGACTATGATAGATCACTAAGACAACTGACCTTACTCCCTTTTCATTTCCCTTATACATGATTAACCACAAGGACCAAAGACTCAGAGAAACCTCAACTTACTTTGGTAACTCGAGTCCCGCCACGGGGTGTGCTGGCCAGGAACCTTACTCGTAGTCAGGACGTCTGGTTCCAACAGCCTTAAATCCAATCTACCATGACTCTATCTCAAGAGGAAACGACCCAAGAGAGCAAACCTTGCCCTCTGATACCATTTTGTCCCGAACCAGGCTGGGTCGCCATCCGACCCGGCGCCCGATCCGGTCCGCGGCAAGGCTCGAAGGGCGTTCCCGATCCCCATGGGCTGGAAAAAGTGCCCGGGTATCAAGTTTAACAAGTGGGAACGGTTTTACCCGAAATACAAGACAGAAAAAACAACCAACCAGATAAATAACTGAAACTGGAAACAGACTACAAAACAAACTTCTATACTATAAACAGGTTTAGGTCTACAATTCAGCTAAAAACCCAAATTGAACAACAACAGAAATAGAGAACTAAGCTCTAAAACCAACCTCATGCGACACGAGAAGTTGCATCCCCAAGCTACCAACACCAACCTGCACACGAAGACCAACAGCAACCAGAGCCACCATCGCTGAGCACGACGAACAACCTCAGATACACAAGAAACAAAGTCTACATACACCCGAAGGTGTATGTAGGGTGTGAGCGAAAGAACCAATAGGACGACACCCAATAAAAAGCTTCCATGCCACAACCTCAAAAGGACAATTTAATGTGCTTATTAAAGTTATACATTCGAAATTATTTTAAAGAAAACATTTACAAACCAAATGCTAAAGGAAAACACTAAAAAGAACTCATTTCACAAACACGATTTTAAAGAGGAAGAGGAAGGTTCATTATGGGCACACACACACACACACACTCACCCACACACACACACACACATACACGCACACACACACGCACACACACACACACACAAGTGGTCCTCCATATGCCGATTGAAGGCACCACGCCATCGATGGTAGAGCACTATGGGTAAATCCCCTAAGGATCATTTAGCTCGAGTGGGACCCTAGAACCTCAGGTCTCGGTGAAACGTGGCTTAGAAGGCCACGACCCTCCGAAAATGTGGCTTAGAAGGCCACGACCCTCAGAACACGTTCCTTAAAAGGCCACGACCCTTAGATATTATTTGTTTAGTTAGTGTTGCAATCGTCAATCCAGCTAAGTGAAATAGGGACGACACCCATCCGGTTCACTAGTGCACTAGTTCTAGTCCGACCACCTAGATACCCAGGGTTTTCCCATGTGCTCAATCAAGTTTCACATTCACATAGTATATTTCTCTCTCATATCGCCGACCAAACAAGATATTGCACACAAAAGTCACCATTTGCATACCAAAGCACTATTTCAAAGACACACACACACGACATGTCTCATTTTATAAAAATACACCACTTTAAAAATGAACGCGTATTCAACTCCTACAAAGCACCATTTTAGCATCATATAAATGTACCAATAAATCATTTGAGTTATTATTGAAATCATTTCAAGAAAAACCAAGAAGACTTTACACCAAAAAACAGCTTGATTTTATATAGAGGCGTCACTTTAAAACATGATACACGAGGTGACCATGTCAAAACTTGTTTTCCATTATTCAAACAATTTTTCATTCCAACTTCAAAAGTACACAACAAGGAAAACACACCAAAAGTGATTCATATACTTTGAAAATGTTTATTGAAAAACACAAACACCTAAAGTGACTTCAAAACACCTTTCGCACCTGCCAAACAACCCTAAAAAACCTTTCAACCATGTTTCGCACTCAAAACACCACTTAAATAAACAATTACTCAATTTATAAAACATATCGCATGCAAAGAAAACCATTACAAAATAAATTTCACTAATTGACCCTTCTAAAACCACATTGGCACTCTATAAACAATTATTAAACACTTCAAAAATTTTCCATAACAGGATCGAAATGGAAAATAACATAACCATTTCTAAAGAGAGTGCAATTTTCATCACGCACACATGTCAAACAATTTCTAAAATGCCTTTAGCACAACCTATTAAACACAACCAACCATTTATACAACAACACACATATAGACAACAAATGTATACTATTTCGGAAACCCAATTTTCATCAAACGAACACGCCAAAACATTATAAACATAGATCGCACCATGAAACTAATTCATAGAACATATTAAATTAAACTAAACAAACAAATTAAATTATCTTGATGATGCAAAGGAATGGAACCACCTACCTCAGGTGTTGGAGACTCCACAACATTTAGGGCGCGGCTCCAATTGCTCATCCAACACACCACAACAAATGCAAAAGAACCTTAGAAACAAGTATCGCCGAATGCATCAAAATTAAACCAACTTTACCCTAAGAATATAAACCGAAAACCCCTAAAAATTAAGAAACAAACTCAAAGGTGTTCTGCAAGACTAAAAATACTAAAAATGCAGTCAAACGTTCCTTTGTGACTCAATGCAAACTAACGCTAAACCAGAGCACAATTTGTATAATTTATAAACTACAAATAACTAGTTCAACATCAATTTTTCACATAAAACACACTTATATCACATGAACATATCAACTGCAACTACAAACATTATTCGCATCAAATAAACTAATTAAATAATATGCTAAATTATTTTTCGAATAAAATTAATTCGTCAAAACATGGTTAAATGCAAAATCACCTTCCTTTGACGCAGATACATCCAAGCTTGGGTGCGAAACACCAATTGCAGCCAATTCACATCACAACCAACTCAATTTATACCATAAAACAATAATTCGAACAAGACAAGGATTCAAAATCTACCACTAAAGATATCCAACCCACTGAAAGGCCAAGAACTCAAGAGAAAAGAAGAAAAATAATAAAAATAATAATAATAATAATAACTAACTGGAAGGAGGAAGGTCAGATGGGAGTGGGGGGGGGGGGGGGTTGGCGGGGTTCCAAGCCGGGAGAAGGTGTTAAGACGGTGCGGTGCGAGGGCGGTTCTGGATGGGAGAGGAAGGAGGGCAGCGACGGTCATAGGAGGGGGCACCAGAGGGGAGGTCCGGTGGGGTTCTGTTGGATGGCGTGGGCGAGGGGAGCTCGTGGGTGTGGCGCAAGCGGGGAGAGGGAGCAGGCTGGCCGGGATTGGGCGACGGCGAGGGGTTCCAGTGGTGCAACAAGAAGAGAGGGGAAGGGGATGGGTGCGACGACAGTCCAAGCAGGCCGAGGGAGATGGGGGGTGCGACGAGACCAAGGGGAAAGGGGGTGCCGTGACAGGGAGAACAGGAGGAGGCCGACGATGCACCTGCTGAGGAGAAGACCTGATGGTGCGACGTAAGTGGAGACCAGGTCGCGTCGCACACCAAAAAGAAAAAAATACGGGGAAGAAAACCCTACCAAAAAAAGAGAATAAATAAATATAAAAAAAACTTAAAAACTAAAAATTAAAATAACTAATAATACTAATAATAAAACTAGAACATGAATAATTATGTTAATATTAATTAAAATAATAAAACCAAGTTGATAATAATAAAACCAAAAATAAAAAGTTATATCAATTAAAATAATAATACTAATAATAATAACAATAATTAAATGGTAATGATAATATTAATAACTTAATAAAATTTATATTACCAACACTGTCAAAAATAACAATAATAATAATATTAACATCCCCCCAATATTAAAACAAACCATTAAATATTTATCACATTTCTTATTTAATTTTATTTTCATTTTATCTCCCTTAAAATTTATTTCTTTATTATTAACTTCTTTATTTAATTGGTTGCACGTCAATCAGGCGTGCGGAGAACTGAGCAAGGTCTCGTGGCGACCCCAGCGAGGTCGTGCGGCTTTGACAGCGGCGCGCTGAACGCCGAAAAGGCAAAAAAAAGCATTTCAGAATAAAACTCAGAAATTTTAAGTTCGGGTCTCGACCCGAACTATCTGATGCCCAATAAAAATAATAAAATAATAAATATAAAAAGCACGGGCGTGACAAAATTGGTTGTATATAAACCACACAAATTAATAAATGGTGAATATGGCATATGTATCACAAAAGTAAATGTGAGAAGAGAAACCCTTTCCACTAGTTTAACTTATGTGTTATGAGTCCAAAATCCTATATAATAAATATATGTTTATTATAAATTTATTATATAAACATAATCAGATACCTCATAGCTTTTATGATTTAATTATATTCCTTTATCATCCATTTACTAAAAATTATTTGTTAAAATCACTACTTTGAGTGATAATTTCTTAGTTTTTCGGGTATGTTTTGGTTCAATAATTTTAGTCCATTTAAGTTGATCATGGTTTTATAATCTACATAATTTTAAAAATTATATAAAAATAATATATATTAATTATATATTTATTTATAGTAATCTATAAAATTTAGATATAGTAAATGGATTACATTGTTTATAGAGACAGTAGGTCGTACGTACGCATAAATGTTACTTCCAGTTTTCTTGATTAATAGAATGAAAGGAAGTTAAATGATATATCCTAGTTATAGAGTAATTATTATGTAAGATATATCACATATATTATGTAAATTTATCCTTATTACCATATTTGTAAATATTTAGGGAAAAATGTGTCGTATTGCTTCACGAGGTGATAGTCCTCCGTAGACATGAGTACAGTTCTTGTATCTCCAAAGGAATAGAATATAAGAAGGTTTATGTGATATTGTAATCATATAGGAATAATTAAGATAAAAAAATCATATATATTCATTTAATATATCCTTATTACCATCCAAGTAAAATGGAAATGGAAAAAATACATCACAACGGTTCGCAAGGTGCTAGCTCGACATACACATGGGCGACATTATTATTTTCAAATTGGTTGGAAAGTAAGAAGTTAGATTTGATATTATTATTCCAAATTATATTAATTTCATAAATATAATATAAATATGTTAAATACATAGTTATATATATCCTTGAAAGGTGGTGATACAAAACGAATTTAATCGGTTCACGAGGCGGTAGTTTGTTGTACACACGATCGATGATTTCATTTCCCATTGATAGAAGTGGAGATAAATATGGTTTATTCCATTTTTAACATAAAATATTAGTATATGTAATATAATAGTGTTATTATATTATTATAGTTGAATAATAGGAAAAAAATTAAAAATGCATGGTTAAGGACTATACCTCTTCCAAAGAGTGCCTCTTTAGATTTACAACTAAATCCTTCATTGGATCGTCTCATAATCTAAATATGGCCTATATTATGTTTCTAGGAATGTATGTAAGAAATTCGGATTGGAATTCAGTGAACTAAGTGTCTTTGGGAGTGAGGAGAGGAGAGATAGAGGGTGGGCTTTTATACAAAGGGGGAGAGGACACACTTGGATTTTTTTCGAAAATAATGAATCACAACTGCATTTTTATCACACCAAAAGCCTAAAAAATGTAATTTTCACTAAAATTAGATTTTATAGGGTGGAAATATTCTCAGAAAATATGAATTATAAATGTTTTGGTTCATTTTTATCCTACATATTTTAGTTCCCCCCCAGTAACCCAATCTTACCTTAACAAATGATAATTATGTTTCAATGCTTTTACAATTCATAACGGTAGGAAATTGAGTTTATATTATTATAATTATAATAATTAAGATGATTTAGAATATGGTATTAATTTTATCAAATAAAAATCATATAATTAGAGGAATTTAATTTAAAAATAAACCTTTAGACATGTCAAAAATTTGTTTTTCATAGAAAAACATTCAAAACATTCAAATGTTTTTATATAAGAATTCAATATGAAATTGAATATAATAAAATACATTTGTTAAATAGAAATAAATTTGCAATTTTTTTTTTCAAAACCAATTAAAAATATAAATTATCTTTTTAAAATGATTAAAATAAAAAGGTAGTTTTCAATAAATATCAATATTTTTCATTATTCATCAAAAAAATAATCTATTTAGAAAATTCAAAAAAAAATCAGTCAAAATAATTTTGACATATGGATTTAAAAAATTAATTTTATTATATCATAGAAATTTTCTAAAATTGGTAAAAATAATTTTATATTATTTGTTGAAATCATGATTAAACCAGCTTTAAGAAAAACACAATTTTTTTTGAAAACTTTTGTTTTTCAAATGATTCTTATTTTATTTCTCATCAACTAATAACCATTGAATTTGTTTTATTCATTTTTAAACCTTATAGTATTCATAACTTATATATTCTTATTAATACCGACTAACTTAAGGGTGATGTTATAATTAATATGTTTAAATAATAATATTTTAATAATGTACACCATTTCATTTAAAAAATAATTTTAAAGCATCATAAGCTGTCAAAGAGATTGAATTTATTTAAAAATAAATACATTTTAAAGTCATGGTGTGTTAAATTATCTTCTAATAATATCACTACAAGTCATATAGACTACTGAAAATGATTTTCCTCTTTTAAAAATATAGGGTGTCACACCACATTCCGACACATTTTCTTTTAGTGTTCATTACCCTCACTCACACACACCCCAAAAAACATCCTCTCGGAGGTCACCCATCCTAACACAACTCTATGACAAGCATGCTTATCTACAGATCTCTATTCAAGTAGTATCCTAGAAAAAAATGTGGATTTTTTATACATTGGTAGAAACATTTATCCCATTTAAGCCTCACATTTATAGTGGTGTTACACTCTCCACCCCTCTAAATTAAATTTTTTTTCCTATTGATCCCAAACCTCAAACACAGGTAGTGAAACTACAATCTTGGCTGGGAATTGGACCAGATAGATTTTGTGAAATACTAGATTCAGAATAGTAGAAGCTTCTACCAAACTTAGGTGAAATTCCTTGAACACTAATGGTTAGAAATAAATATAGTGGTTTTAGAAATAATTAGGGGGACACTTCAACCATTTTATAAAAGCAAACATGCACAAAAAAAGCATATCCACAAGGTAAACAAACCCAAAATAGTTAAACTCATGGTGTATGAATCAAAATAAGAACTTAAAATATGAAAGTTGAATAATCATAGTATCAAAAGAAAATAATTAAACTTCAATAACTAGGAATATAATGGAAATCAATAATTAAGCACCAAGGTTGCACCACTCTAGACTCCGATACTTGAAAAAAATCCAAATACCAACTCCAAATATACAACTCCAAACACCCATGAACACAACATCAAGAATATCTAATTAATAAATAAAAATTATTTTACTTTCCTATATCATGGAAAATATATTTGGTATACAAACCAATGTGTGTATACAGGGGTGAGCAATCATACACAGTAGGAAAACCCTGACACTTTTCCTATGTGAATCGAAAATAAGAATTAGGTCATCTCAAAATTTATAGAAAATAGAAAATAGGAACATGTAAGTTATAATATGGTTTGAAAAATTCATTTATAAAAATTTGCAACTGTTTTACAATTTTTTTTATCCAAATGAAGTCTTTATTTTTAAAACATAAAAATATTTGTTCAATATTATTATAATATCTAATGAAGATATATATTTCACTCCCAAAAACACTCATTCGTTCCCTTGGATATCCTTATACTCATGAGTGGTGATTCTTCCTTCACTAATACATTACATAGTGTCATTTTTTGGACTTCTATGTTAACACATGACTATGTTACTTCCATCCATCTTCTAATAAATTGAACAAGAACGCACATCACGACCACAATATAAAAATTCCACATTCAAAACCATTATTGTTTTTTAGGAAAAAATTTCATTTTTTTAAACTTGTATTGGGAATAAAAAAACCAATATTTTGAAACCAACTACTGAGAGAAACTATAGTAGAGTTTTAAAAATATATTATTATGCAATTCATGAGAAATTTTTTAGAAAACCAATGATCATTTACATTTTGTTGGAATTGGAAAGTGGAAAATAAATCTACCAAAAAAATGTTTAACGAGAATAATTTCCCCAATGACCAAAGTAAAACTATGTTTCTCTATCCTATCCTTTAATGAATTCCAAATTAACTCTATCTGCACAAGTCATCAACCCATGATTCAAGTATGGTAGTCTTGATCTAGGGTTCCACACAAGGGAAAGAAAGTGAAACAAGGAGAAGAAGAAAATATATTCTTACAGTCTGTTCCCAGGAAAATTCTCTTCGACCCAATAGAAATAGGCTCCTGATAAACGATAACATCGAAAATTAATTTGTAAGGTGGAGAGTTTAAGAGAAAACAGAGAGTGTTTTACAAGATTATAGTGCACAAAATTTGTTGGGTCCCGTGTTTTTGAACCATGTAAATTCAAAAAGGTTTTATATCCTTTCGATTTGGTGGGAAGGAACAATAGTAAAATAATATTTAGAATTTATATTTTATCATTATAACACATACAAATGTTTTAAGTCATTTTTAAACCTCAAAGTTATCTCGGGAATTCTATTTAGTTCTGAGATCACTGGGATTTGAAAGCTCATTTTTTTGGAGAGACAAAGGTAGGAACCCAATTAGTGGACAATTGGTTATAAAAATATATTGGAAATGTGTGGGTCTGGGATAGTGTCACATGGGTTTTCAAGATATTAACCCTATTTCACATTACCATGCGAGATATTTGTAAAAAATTGTAGAGACAAACCACATGGGATACACACATTTTGATAAATCATACGCTTCACCCGTACCCTTATTTCCTCATAGCCTATGGGTGTGTATGGTTTAACCAAACCGTGTGACTCTTTTAAAATGGTAAAATTAACTTCACACCCCTCATTAATATAAAATTTCCCCTATTACTCCTCCTATTCACACACAATATCCCCCTCTGTGTTCTCCTTCTCTCAAATTAGGCATAGTGAGATCTCCTCTATCTGAGCTCAAAATCACTCACCACCCTTCACATTATAATCCCCTTGGTTAGTCTATGATTCATCATTCATGATTTCTAATTTTATCTTTCCATATTTAATGTAATTTAATATGAGTTCACCTAGCCTATTTTCAAGGCATTTGTCGATTTATCTCAAACCATCTTGAATCAAAGACTGAAAATGGAAAGGTGAACCATTTTAATATTCAGTTTGGTGGTCTATAGTTTTTAACCTTAAAGTTTAATAACTAATAAAATTAAATATTTTGATGCATATTGGACTTTTTGGCATGAATATTAATTTATAAAACACTTTAAATTAAATTCCTAGAATGTAAACATGATGTTCTATAGACTCCAACACATGGATTGTCACACCCGGTTTTTTTGTCTTTGTATTGATCTGGTCCATTGGAAATATAGATCCTTTTAATGGGTATTTGGTGTGATTAATCTTGAGTTTTGAAGCTTCATATATTTCTAACCACCCTAATTTGGGATCCCCATTTCTTGTTTAGGATTTTTTGATGAAATGGTGGTTACTTCATGATTTGGGCCAACCGTGAGCCCATTTCCAGTTTTAAAAACCGAATTTGTTTCTTTTATAACTATTTTTTTTATCCTTTTTCACCCATTAAAATTCCCAATTGTCCTATACTGATATATTAAAACTTCTATATCCTTTTGGACCCCATATAAATTCATAAGCATGGTGAATTTGGGTTACTTATTTAGGTATTGGGCCATCCCATGGGCCCATTTCCTGTTTTAAAAAAATAAATAGTTTATTTTATATTTTTTTTCATGTTTTAATATTTTTCAGTTATTATTCCTCCCACCCAAATCCAATATCCCTATCCTCACCCCAATATCTTATTTTCCTCTTTGGAGCTCAGAATAGTCTCGTAGGGGGGAAACATTGTCAATGTCCCTCAAATCATCCAGAATTGACAAGGTAAGTTGTATCATTCCAAAATCAATCAATTCGTACTATTTTTGACACAAATATTCTTTCCATGGTTCTTACAGACCTTAGGAGTCTCTCCAAGAAGTTTAAAGCCATTCCATTTTCTATAGGGTTTCAGATCTAATGGAAGACGAAGAGTTTTCAAGGTTGAAAGGTGAGATTCCTTCTCCTTTCTTCTTCATCTTCCCCCACATTTCATTATTTCTTGGTTTTATATTGTAACCTAGACATTATAGACCTAGGGTTCTGTTATAATATGTTTTTTATGGGTTTTATATTCATTTAGGTCTGGTCTTTATAGTTTTATGGTTTATAAACCTGCGGCGGGTGATTTCGTGTGTGCGTTTCAATTACGCCAAGGATTTGAGGTAGGATACCCCTTGCATATGCCTTTATTATTTAAGTTTCATCATTTTATTATCTTTAAAACCTGATATATATGGTTATTATTGTTTTTCATCCTTTGGATAGTTTTCTTGATGTGCAAAATGGTTGTTTATGCCTTGTTTTTTTAAAGGTACTGTTGTTTTGTCATAAAAGTGCACCCCAAGTGTTTGTTTAAATGTTCCGCTATATTTTGAAATTATATTGTGAGGTTTAGAAGCTGGTTTATGATATTTTTAACATTTTACAGTATCTTTAATGAAATATGGAATGAAATTGGGTTTTTATTCCTTTTTATGTTCTTAAAATAAATTGTTTTTTTAAAAATGGCATGTCATGTGTTCGGTAAATTGCTTGGTTGGATTTTATGTGTGATGTGTTATTTAAAAATTATTTATTTTGGATTTATAAATTAATTTGAAGAATTATAAATGGTATTTATGGGTCCTAATATGTCTTTAAAATTTTTATTTGTTTTTAAAAACAAATGGGTTTTGGTTTACAACATGTTTTGGCCCGAGTTGTCGGAAAATGGTCTGTTTCACATCCTTATGAAAATGGCTGTGTTTTGAATATGTAACCTGAGTATTTTAAGGGATTTATAAATTTGGTTTTCTGATTTAAATGGTGTTTATACACATCCTTAATAAAATTGAAATGAATACCTCTATCAAATATTTGTTTTGGGAAAGGCTTAAAGGCACGTTTGGCATTTTCTTTAAACAAATGGAATCCATGTGTATTTTCTGTTCTATCCTTTTCAGCCATTTTATGGTCCCTGAAATTGATTTATTAATTGTCCTTGGGGCTTACAAATATGGTTTTTTATGTTATTTATGAGTTTATGGTCTTAAAAGAGTGTTGTTTAATGAGTTTTATGTGTAAAGCCTCAATACACTCCTTGAAATTGTTTTACGAAAATATTTAGTTGTTTGTTGATTCGTGAATGAAATGTGAAGAAATTTTGTGGGATGTTTGTGTGTTTATTTTTTGGAGTGGAATTTTTATGTGAAATGTGTATTTGATAATATGTGTAACTTGATTGATCACTAAAGGGATTCCCGGGTATCTAGGTGGACGGACGTGTACTAGTATGCTAGTGATTCTGTGGGGTTTGGCCCCTGTTTCACATAGCAAGTTTGACGATGGAAACACTAACTAAACTATGATTATGATGTTGTTGGGGGACCACTAGGTTATGTGTATTCTCCCTACTAGTGGCTCGTGTGCATGAGAATGGATATTTATTATGGTTACTTTCACCGAGATACGAGGTACCTGGGGCTCACAACTAACTAGTGCCTAGGGGTGTTCCCGTGACTTGTGCTCGTTGGATATTTTGTACTCACGGTCGACATACGGTGTGTTTGGTTGGTAAATTCAGTAGTGTGTGTGATTTATTTAAAAGTGTAAATTCTTTAAAACATCCCTCTTGGAAACTATTTTCATTTTGAAGTTGCACCTCTTTGAAAATTGTTACTAGCATTCTTGTTAAAAAAAAGGCAAGTTTTATTCTGGTAATTTGTTTTATATAGCTTAGGAAATTATTTGGAAAACATACCTTAATATCACTTATCTAAAACTTTAAATTGATGTTTCTTTTATTTTAATGGATGTGCATTTGGAATAGAATATCGGGCTAACCTACTGAGTTTTAATACTCACGCCTATAGTATTCTTCTATTTTTAGCCTTTGTGCAGGTTTCAAGTTGAGTTCGATCACCTTGGGTGACATGTGATCATTTTTTTGGAGAGTTACCAGCTGGGTCACATGGAGTTATTTGGTTATCGGGTTTGGTCAGTTGAGTTGTTGTCTTAGTTGAACTTTCAGTTTCTTGAACAAATATTGTTAAGTTCAATTTTTATATAAATGTATTTTGGGCTGTCCATTTCTTTCCGCTGTTTGTTTGATTTTTCATATATAGGAGAAATCATTCCCTTTTGTACTCTATTGATGCCCTTGGTTCTTGTCTCCATCCTGGGAGGATCAGTAACACCTCTTAGGACTTGTCGCGAGCTAGCCTAGGTGAACGGTTTAGGGTCGACTCGGACTGGTTCGTGACAAAATGGTATCAGAGGAGGTCGGCCCTTAGCAGACATTTATTTTTAGAGTGCCCTTGTTATTTTGGGGATGTCAAGGTTGATGGAGTAGGATTTTTGGGAATTGAGGGGTAAGTTCAAGAAGAGATTCGTGAACTCTTTCTCATTCTAATCCTCAGGTTTCCATGGGAAGTCCGGTTTTATTAGTGTCCTTTGTTCTTGTTGATTGTTTGGTGTTGGGATATGATAAGGGGAGTCTGACTAAGGGCCTCCGTGAGCTCGCAGGGCCTTCCAATCCATGTGGAGATGGGGAATGGTCCTAATAAGTCTCTCTATGTTGGTGTTGTGTTTGAAATATGACCGCCAACCATATGGTCAAGTCACCCACCGACACTAGTTCCCTTTTTGGGGTCTCTTGAACCTTTCTTGAATTCCGATTTTTTTTTGTTTTGAAAGTACTTGTGCGAGAATTGTGGAAATTGGTTTTAAAGGAAGGATTGGATTTTGAAAAGTGAAAAAGGGTTTTTTCAAAAATTAAATATAAGAATTGTTTTGTAAAGTTGTGTTTTTGGGAAAAAAATTGGAGGGAAGTGGAAATGATTTAACGGGATTGGATTATCCATAATCTAAACTTGTGGTTTGTTGGAATAAAATGTTTTCAAAATGTAAATCATTTTAAGGAGATTCTGAATCTTTGTTTTAAATGGGGTATTTTCGGATGTCAAAAAGTTTTTGAATCGGATAAATTAGTTTTGGAAATTGGTTTTGATCGGTTGGTGTTTTACTAGAAAGGGTATTGGTCTCAATGGACCTCGGATTATGAAAATATACCTTGCTGGTTTTTTTTTAAAAAAAATGGGAAGGGGTTGTTTGGAGTGGCTTGGTTATTTAAAATGTTTCTAAAAATGAAAAAGGGTAGGTTTTTAAGAAAATTGTTCTTAATGAATTGTGTTTTTTTTGTGAAATATGAAAAGGTTTTTTTTGACTTGGTGGTCGGTGTTCCTTTTTAAGGTAATTTTTTTTGGAATTATGTTTTTTTGTTTTAGCCTTTAGTGTTTTCATGGGTGCTCACATGCATGGTTTTATTTATATCAGGAAGGATGGCCTATATGGTATGGTGGTTGGGTGATTGGGGTGGCATGGAAATGTGCATGTGGGTGAGACATGATGAAACACCATTGGTGAATGTGGAAACCCACCAAGTTAGTTTCTTTTTTCAAATTTGTTTTGAGCTGAGAAATTGTGTCCTTTTTTAAAACCAATGGTTATGTGGCTTGATTTTTCTATGTATTAGAAGAGTTGTTTTTTTAGCTTCCTTTTGATCTAGAATTCATACTCTTGTTGTATCTTGAGATGAGATCTTGTTGGTGGCTCCGTTTTGGAGTAATTTTCATTGGATTTCTAAAGATCTGTTTGATGTTGTGATGTGGCCATGGATAGTTCTCCGTTGGAAATCTTTCCTACTGATCAACCTAAGGATTCATTTAAAATGTTAAATCCACCTCTTTTGATGATGCCTCAACCTGTTTGTTGGAATAGAGATCTGTTTGGGATCTATTAAATGTGCTTCTAGGTTGTGATAATTCTTTTGGACAGAGCAGTTGTGTTCGGTGATGTTGATGTGTTTCGTCGTATTCCTTATCTATTATGCCCCTCGTTTGGAGTGAGACAGAATTTTGATATGTATCTATGAGTTCCTATTTAGATAAAGGTTTTTTGGTGATCATGTGAGGTTTTTTTTTGAGTGGTGTGATCCTTATCCCCTGACTGCGGTGCAGCAAATGCTTCAAGAATCAGGGCTCCAGCCATAGGCCTCGAAGTGAAGCTTTTCATGCAGTCATGAAATTGACAGAGGTGTGGAGTGCTCGATTAGGATTCTTCCTCCTCTATTTTGGTACATTAGTTTCTATGTCAATGTTTTGGTTCCTCATTTCAGTGAATTTCCCTTTGTCGCAACAAGCGTGGTGGACTTAACCCCTCACACAGTGTCTAGGGTTATGCCTTCATTGATGTGGGTTTTCAATCAATGTCCCTGTGTAGAACTCCTGTGAAAATAGGGTGTTTCCTTGGTGTTACCTATTTGTAGGTGGAAAGTTTTGGGTAGTTTATTTGTTTTTTTTGTGGTTTCAATGGCCAAATTATTGGGTCCTCTTCCCTCCCCACCCCGAGTGGTGGGAGTCCAAATCCATGCTGAAAGTCTTGGCCCAGTTCTTGTGCCCTCCGTTCGGGAGTGGGTGGTTTAGATGTCCATGTTGTAACCCTATGAAAATGGTATAATAGGTTTTTTTAGGAGTGTTTTTTGGGCTTGTGTGTGTGAGGCCCAATTCTAGATCATGTTGAATTCTTGTCTATTCGTTGCTAGTTGGTTTCTAATGGTGGGGAGACCCACCATGGGTCTCCTAGATTTTCATCCTAAGAAATTTTATAGTGCTAGTTGCTTCTTAATGGTGGGGAGTCTGTTATGGACTCCCCTAGAATATTTTGATTTTGTGAGTGCTCTTTTGTTTGGGTTATGGTTGGGTTCATTGGGAGAAGGCCCAACAATCGGGTTCTTGGCTTAGTTGTGGAGGTGGTGGCTTGATATTTCCACTGATTTTCCGGAAGTGGTTCTGAGTAGTGTGTTTTGTTGAGAAAGAGGCATAACATCCATTTATGGTTGATGATATTTCATTTTATTTAGAGGCTGGATCATGTTGATAGGTAATCCTTAGGTGTTGAATTTTCAGCTGGAAAGTGTTATGGCTTTCTGGGGGCGGAAAGCTTTAATGGTGTGGAGAATTGACACACCCGGTTTTTTTGTCTTTGTATTGATCCGGTCCAATGGAAATCCCGATTCTTTTTATGGGTTTTTGGTGAGATTAATGTTGAGTTTTTAAGCTTCATATATGTCTAACAACCTTAATTTGGGATCCCCATTGCTTTTTTAGGATTTTTTGAAGAAAGGGTGGTTACTTCATGATTTGGGCCAACTGTGAGCCCATTTCCAGTTTTAAAAACCAAATTTGTTTCTTTTATAACTCTTTTTTTTCATCCTTTTTCACCCATTAAAATTACCTCTTGTTCTATACTGATATATTAAAACTTATATATCCTTTTGGACCCCATATAAATTCATAATCATGGTTAATTTGGGTTACTTATTTAGGTATTGGGCCAGCCCATGGGCCCATTTCCTGTTTTAAAAAAATAAATTTTTTCTTTTATATCATTTTAATTTTTTAATATTTTTCGGTGATTCTACCTTTCACCCGAATCCAATATCCCTATCATCACTAAAATACCTTTTTGGCCTCTTTAGAGATCAGAATAGTCGCGTAGGGGGAAACATTATCAATGTCCCTCAAATCATCCAGAATTGACAAGGTAAATTGTATCATTCCTAAATCAATCAATTCGTACTATTTTGGAAACAAATCTTCGTTCCCTGGTTCTTCCAGACCTTAGGAGTCTCTAAAAGAAGTTTCAAGCCATTACCGTTTCTCTAGAGTTTCATATCTAATGGAAGACGAAGAGTTTTCTAGGTTGAAAGGTGAGATTCCTTCTCCTTTCTTCTTCCTCTTCCCCCTCCTTTCATTATTTCCTAGTTTTATATTGAAACCTAGTCATGATCGACCTAGTGTTATGTTATAACATGTTTTTATGGGGTTTTTGTTCATTTAGGTCTGGTCTTTATAGTTTTATGGCTTATAAACCCGTGGCGGGTGATTTCGGGTGTGCGTTTCAATTACGCCAAGGATTTGAGGTAGGATACCCCTTGCACATGCCTTTATTATTTAAGTTTCATCATTTTATTATTTTTAACACCTGATATATATGTTTATTATTTTTGTTCATCCTTTGGATAGTTTTATTGGTGCGCAAAATGGTTTTTTATGCCTTGTTTTGTTAAAGGTATTGTTGTTTTGTCATAAAAGTGCACACCAAGTCTTTGTTTAAATGTTCCGCTATATTTTGAAACTATTTTGTGAGGTTTAGAAGCTAGTTTATGATATTTTTAAAATTTTACAGTATATTTAATGAAATATGGCATGAAATTGGTGTTTTATTCCTTTTGAATTCCTTAAAATAAATTGTTTTGTTTAAAAAGGGCATGTCATGTGTTCGGTAAATTGTCTGGTTGGCTTTTATGTGTGATGTGTTATTTAAAAATTATTTTTTTTGGATTTATAAATGAATTGGAAGAATTATAAATGGTATTTCTGGGTCCTTATATGTCTTTAAAATTTTTATTTGTTTTAAAAAAAAATGGGTTTTGGTTTACAACATGTTTTGGCCCGAGTTGTCGGAAAATGGTCCGTTTCACATCCTTATTAAAATGGTTGTGTTTTGAATATGTAACCTGAGTATTTTAAGGGATTTATAAATGTGGTCTGATGATTTAAATGGTGTTTATACACCTCCTTAGTAAAATTTAAATGAATACCTTTTTCAAATGTTTGTTTTGGGAAAGGCTTAAAGGCACATTTGGCATTTTCTTTAAACAAATGGAATCCATGTGTATTTTCTGTTCTATCTTTTGCGGCCATTTTATGGTCCCTGAAATTGATTTATTAATTGGCCTTGGGGCTTCCAAATATGTTTTGTTATGTTATTGATGTGTTTATGGTCTTAAAAGAGTGTTTTTGAATGAGTTTTATGTGCAAAGTCTCAATGCACTCCTTGAAATTGTTTTACGAAAATATTTAGTGGTTTGTTGATTCGTGAATGAAATGTGAAGAAATTTTGTGGGATGTTTGTGTGTTTATTTTTTGGGAATGGAATTTTTATGTGAAATGTTTATTTGATAATATGTGTAACTTGATTAAGCACAAAAGGGATTTCCGGGTCTTTAGGTGGGCGGACGTGTACTAGTATGCTAGTGATTCTGTGGGGTTTGGCCCCCTATTTCACGTAGCAAGTTTGACGATGAAAACAATAACTAAACTATGATGATGATTTTGTTGGGGGACCACTAGGTTATGGGTATTCTCCCTATTGGTGGCTCATGTGCACGAGAATAGATATTTATTATCGTTACTTTCACCGAGATACGAGGTACCTGGGGCTCACAACTAACTAGTGCCTAGGGGTGTTCCTGTGACTTGTGCTCATTGGATATTTTGTACTCACTGTCGGCATACTGTGTGTTTGGTTGGTAAATTTAGTAGTGTGTTTGATTTATTATTTAAAAGTTTAAATTCTTTAAAACATCCTTCTTGAAAACTATTTTCATTTTGAAGTTGCACCTCTTTGAAAATTGTTACTAGCATTCTTGTTAAAAAAACATGCAAGTTTTATTCTGGTAATTTGTTTTATATAGCTTGGGACATCATTTGGAAATCATACATTAATATCACTTATTTAATACTTGAAATTTATGTTTCTTTTATTTTAAAGGATGTGCATTGGGAATAGAATATCGGGCTAACCTACTGAGTTTTAATACTCATGCCTATAGTCTTCTTCTATTTTTAGCCTTTGTGCAGGCTTTAGCTTGAGTTCGATCGCCTTGGGCGACGTGTGATCATTTTTTTGGAGAGTGACCACCAGGGTCACATGGAGTTATTTGGTTATCGGGCTTGGTCAGTTGAGTTGTTAGCTTAGTTGTACTTTCAGTTTCTTGTACAAATAATGTTCAGTTAAATTTTTATATAAATTTATTTTGGGCTGTCCATTTCTTTCTACTGTTTGTTTGATTTTTCATATATGGGAGATATAGTTCCCTTATGTACTCTATTTATGCCCTTGGGGCTTTTTTCCATCCTAGGAGGATCAGGAACGCCTCTCGATACTTGTCGCGAGCTAGCCTGGGTGATCCGTTCAGGGTCGACTCAGACTGGTTCATGACATGGATTGAGGTCCACCCCATTTGGTGTGACCTATTGTATATCTTGTTATCTTGTGGTTTCAATTAACCAATATAATTCTTAGTTGTGTTTGGTCTGATAAATATCAAAATAAAATTGATTAAATGTTGGAAAACCTGTTATTTTAAATTTTATAAAGTATGTATTCTCATGAAACTCCTCGAGTTATTATGAATTTTTTTAATAAATTAAATTGATTTGATGTATTTTTTTTATATAATAAAATACCTTAATCAAGAACAAAATGAATCACTCGATTAGCTTGCGTTAAATGAAACACCGAGTTTCAATAATGCATCATTTAATTATTCTAATTACTTAAGGATGAAATTCATAACCTTATATTTCAATTAGCATGAATGAATAGTATTAACAAAATAATAAAATTTATATATTGTATATTCAACTAAATGTTTTTAAATTCATCCAATATATTTTATAGTCATAAAATAAGAACAAACCCATTTTAAGCATAAAGTTGTATTTTTCTAAAAGGCGTTTTTCTGTCTTTTAATAAGAGAATTGTTTTAAAACTAAAATTTTAAACTTTTAAAAATTTTATTTGAAAAATAAAATTCTTTTTATAAATAATATTGTAAAAATTATCTTAGGGAGAATGTTTTGGGTTTTTGAAAAAATGCATTATCCTTTGATAAATAGTGAAAATATTGATTTTTATTGAAAATAATATTTTTTTAAATAATTTATAATGCAAGATTATGTTTTGAATTAGTTTTAAGTTTTAATTAGTTCATTTTAATTTGAAATAATCCAATTAGGATTTTTTTTTGAAAATTATTTTATACAAAAATTTATTATAATGACATTTTATGTTTTAAATGGTAAATTTTCCGAAATACTCTTTTACCTGGAATTTTAACTGTTTAATTTTAAATTAAATGCTGAAAATTATATGTTTTTTCTTTTGGAAATTTAATACCTAATTTGGATTGATAATTTTCTAATAGTTAATAGTTCATTTTTACTTTTTAGCCAATATTAATAGTAACCTTGGTAAATTTTGTAACCAAGGAAGATGGTAATTTTTTTAATTTAGGATAAAAATTAAAATAATAATGAATATAAAATGAACCTAAATTAGGTAAAAGTTTTATTGTATAGACTTAATTCTAAAATTAACTTATAAGGTTCTAAATTTAATTATTTTATGGACACTTTTCCATAAAATTTACTTATATAATATTTAAATAAAAAATCACAAAATTTCACTTTCCTTGACTTAATTATCTCTTATGTGTCCACGTTTGGAGAAAATTAAGCTATGAATGAATATTAAAATTATTTTATGTTTAATTTACTATTAATTTTATAGTAATTTTTTTATATGTGAAATAATTTCTTTTAATTCTTATGAAACACTGAGGTAGTGCTTGTGCAAGCAGATGAAAAATCAATAAAATAATTTGAATTAAAATGATAATAATAATTAAAAGACAAAAATACATGACTAAATCATATTGGTTATATATATATATAGACTATAATAATCCAAGGAAATAATTAACTATCATATTTATCCACTTGAATAAGATTATGACCAAAATAATATTAAATTTAATGAAAAGTCAAACATGTCACACTAGTATTTTTAATAAATATAATATTGGTTATATGAATTTAAATAGAAGATATTATGGAGTATAAATATTTTTTAAAAAGATAAAATATTTATCCACATAATGGTAATTTATTTATAATTTTTATAAATTATATAATTTCCTAAGATAATTACACAATAATGATTAAGTAATTATTAAACTAATGGAAAAATAAAATAAATTATAATATAAATATGAAAATATATATAATTTGAACTAATTAAGGTTAAAATTGAGATTTATATATGAATATGACATATTAGGGGTGTATTAAAGGATTGTTTTGAATATCTCTAGCTATTTTGATATTCTTAAAGTCAATATAACTAATATTTTCCAAATTTACACTAATAAAATTTAAGGAAAATAATTTATAATTTATTCATTTTAAAATCAAAAAAAATATTTATAAACAAAAAAGTGATTATGATATGTTATAAAATTCCATAAATTGAATATTTATGTATAATTGACACCACATAAGTAAAAATTACAATGTTTTAATATTTACTTACCCTAGTTAAAATTAAAATGGGTTAACTAAGGGTCAATCAAAATGATAACGTTTAAAATAACACCAAAACTTATATAAAATATATTGGTTGATGGTATTGAAACACTATATTTTATTTTATTTTAATTCATGTCATTTAGAAGTTATTTTGGTTTAATATTTAATTTATTGTAATTTAAATGATTCAAAAATTCCCAAAGTGCCGCTCACCTAATTTTTAAAAGGGCACATCATCCCTCACTTCGTTTTTCTACTTGATACTTGTATCTTGGTCATACTAAATAAAATTATCTTAAAAAAATACATATCAAATTTTTATATATGTTTTTTCTTCATAAAATTACAATCCCAGATACCTTTAGAGGAGATCTAGAGGACACGTTTCTAAGAAGAGGAAACCGATCTAACTGTTTAGTTTCTTTTTCTCCTTTTCCTTACCTATTGTAAATATAGGGTATTTATCATAAAATAATAACTTCATTATAATAGAAATGAGGAAATTTAATTATTATTAATAAAATTACATCATACACCCTCTGTCACATACATGAATTATTTTAAAGTTAAATTCCATTTAATTTCCATTCATTCTTGTTTTGAGGGTTTCCCAAGCATTTATGTAGGAATGGGTGAGTTTTTATGAATTAGGCCAAACCGTGAGCCCAATTCCAGATTTAAAAATAAATTTTGATTCCTTTATAACTTCTTCATTTTTCAACATTTTTCATCCATTCCAATTCCTAATTGTCATAACCTGACATATTAACACCACCATATTTATTTGGACCATTTATAAATCCATAATCATGGTGGATATGAGTTTTTATTTAAGGAATTGGGCCTGCCCGAAAGCCCATTATCTGCATTAAAAATAAATTTTAATTCTTTAGTATCTCCTTCACTATTTGTGTTTTTCGGTGATTCCAAATCTCACCCGAGCCCACATAACTAAGGAGCGCCCTCATTCCCTCCTCCCACAATTTGGAGATCGATAAAATCACGAAAATGGTCGAAACTTCTCTGGATTTCAGAAATCGTCCAGATTTGGAGAGGTAAATTGATCCTTTAATAACTCCTTCTATTCTTACTCTTTTCCCCTGTTCCAATTCTTAAATGACCTTCTCATTCTTGTTCGAATATCCATTAAATATTTATCTGTTTTAAAATTCAGATTCTGGTCGATTTTGGGTCGTTTTCTTCAGGATTGTTTTGGGTAAGTGATTCCTTCTTGGTTTCTTCCTTTTCCCTTATGGTTTCCTCTCAATTTCATTATGTTCTAAAAATTCAAGAAGTTAGGGTTTGATCCTAGGGTTTCATTCGGTGTATTTGTGGTCAAATATTGTGATCTAGGTCTGAATTTATCTTCCTTGTGGTGCGGCGGTTGTGAGGTTGACGTTTCAAACCAAGTTTTGAGGGATTTGACACTTCCGGTAGGTGATTCCATGTGTAATCATTTCTAGATGAGTTAGTTTGCTTGAATTACTTATTATTCATTTTCATAATATACTATGTGTGGTGAAAAAAATTGTTTATGTTGGATTTGGTTAAGCATTTATTTTTATAGTTTTATTTTAGCTTAAAATTTGGTGTTTTTCATGTGTAACCCTTTGGGTATTGTTTGGGATTGTTTTATAACATATGAATTTGGTTTAATAAATCTTGTTTGGGATGAAAATTCTGATTTGGTGGGGTATTGGTGTGCCACTAGGTCTTAAGGCGTTTTTAAGGGTTTAAGGTGTAAAACATTATTGTACTTCTTGAAAGTGATTTTGAAAACATGTGCGTTTCATGTGGATCTTTTGTGCTATTATTTGAGGTGTTTGTATGACACATGGGGGTTGTTTAATAAATGTTTTGGGGCTTTAAATTCTGTTTTGAATTTTTATTGGTGTGATTTTTTCCTTGAAATATGGTTTTGAAATGGGTTTTATTTGAAAAGATTTGGTACACTATTTAGAATTGTTTTATGAAAGTTTTGAGTGGTTTAATGATTTATGTAAGAGGTGAAACCATTTTGGAAAACTGTTTAGGATTGTTTATACTTTCAAATGAGCGATTTTAAATGTGAATAGTTCTGTTATGTGATGTTTATCATATTTTTAGGGACTTCATAAAATTGTTAGAGGATGTTTTGGATTGTGAATGTTATGAAAAACGTTTTGTGGGCTATTTTGGTGTGAGTTTGATTTCAAAATGCATTTGAATGAAAAGTGAAATTTTTGACTTATGTGATGTAAATGGGGCTGTTTGGTTAATTTGTGATGTGGAAGTGATATCTACATGTGAAAAATATATTTCTTGGCTTGTTGAACATGTTTCAGCACAAAGGGAAAACCCGGGTATCTAGGTGGGTGGACGTGTACTAGTATGCTAGTGAATCCGTGGGGTTTGGCCTCAGTTTCACTTAGCAAGATTGACACTTACAAAAATAACTAAACTATTATGATGATGATTGGGGACCACTAGGTTATGGATATGTTCCCTACTAGTGGCTCGTGGAAAAGAACAGATATTGTGATGGTTACTCTCACCGAGATACGAGGTACCTGGGACCTAGAACGAGCTAGTGCCTAGGGGTTATTTTCTATTTCTTGTGCTCATTATTTACTTTGTACTTACCTTCGGCATACAATATAGTTGGATGGAAAATTCAGTAGTGTTGAAATTATTTTTAAAAGTGTTTATTCTTAATGATAGCCCACTTGAAAACTGTTTTTTAGTTTCATCTTTTAGAAATTGTAACTAGAATTTTCTGTTTATGAAAACTTGCAAGCTTTTTGTCTTTAAATGTTAATCACATAGAATCTATTAGTGGTGGTATCCTACTGGGCATTGTCTCAGACCCTACTTACACCCTTGGGTGTAAGTAGATTTGTTTATTTTGTTGTTTTAGTTTTGGATACAGTTTTTAGTTCCAGTGGTTCGGGTTTCTAGCATGTCCTTGGTGGTGAAGTTTTGTCGAGATGGATTGAGGGTGGTGCCCCTTGACATGAGGGTTATTGGGCTGTTTAACTGGGATTTCATTCCATTTTTATAGTCTTTTTGAGTTGTTTTAAAAGATGTAATTCAGTTAGTAATTTTGTAAAATATGGTTTTAGTTGAAAAATATAGATTCATTTTGTTGAGTTTGATTGTTGTTTAATGTTTATAAACTTGGGTAAATCATTCCCAAACATCTTTTTATGATACCCCGGCACTTGTCCCAGCCCGTGGGGATTGGTAACGCCATTCGGTCCTTGGAACGATCTAGTTTTGGTGCCGGTTTGATGGTGACCAGATTCGGTTCATGACAAAATGGTATCAAAGGAGGTTTTCTCTCTTTGGGTCATGTTATTTGGGGAACAGTCAAGATAGTCTGGAGTTAGGATTTTCGGGACTTGGAATTTTTGTTATGAGTAGTGTGGATGATCACCACACCTCATGACACGATTCAAGTCACTAGGGGAAGACAAGACCTTTCAGATTCCTTTGGTTTTATTGGTTTGATGATGATTAGGGGAAATGAAAAGAGATTTGGGTTAATGGTCTCAGTGAGCTCGCAGAGCCTGGAAAGCCATGTGAAGTCGGGGATATTCCCTAGAACACTCTCTATAATAGTGAAGTGATTGGAATATGGTCGCCAAACATATTTCCAATTCACCCACTGAAACTAGTTTCCCCTCGTATTGTTTTGTGCTTTAGTTTTGAAATCCTTACACTTTGGTTTTAAGGTGACTTGGTTTTAAGAAGCGTAATGTTTTTATGAAATGATTTTCAAATAAAGATGGAATGGTTTGTTTTATGAAATTGTGGAACTAAATTTTCAGAATTGTTTTGATATGTAAAATGGTGTGCTTACACCTCTCTGAAAGAAGGAACTATATTGAAGTTGGTTTTGAAAAGAGTTTCCAATAGAGTTTTCTAAACAATCAAGGTGTGTATAAATGGGATGAGATGTTTTGAAATTGATGTGAGTATCTTGAAAGTGAGTTATTTTCTAAATGGTTGTGACTTTCTGAAAATTTATGTAAGATGTGAGTTGGGATTTTGATATCATGGTTAGCGGTTATGAGAAAAAAAGGATGTGTTGGTTGACCGTTTTGGTTTTGAAAAGTGGAAATAATTTTTGTTTTAACCTTTGGTATTTCCATTAGCGACCACATGCATGGGGTTATATGGGGTGATGGATGGTTGATGGCATGACTGGATGAGTATTGGGATGGATATGAGGAGGGTTTCTAGTGTGGCATAAAAACATGCATGTGTGAGGACCATGGGGTACCATTGGTCGATACTCTTACCGCCGAACCGTTTGTTTTCAAAGAAATGGTTTTAAAGAAAAACATGATGTCTTGATGAATAGTTTGGGATGGTTAGTATTTTTGGTTTCTGAAAATTTTGTTTTTGTGGGATGTTTTTTTAGTCCAATAACCCCTCCTATTTGAACTGCGTTTTGGGTTTATGTTTGGTCGGTAGGCTGGGTAGAAGGACCGGTTAGTAGTCTCCTCTGAGATATGTTTTGGGACAACTTTATGGTGGTTAACTTCATGTGTTTGGATCTGTTTTATGGTTTTTTTACCAATGGACCATCTTGGTTGGGTCCTTGGGTTCTCCCGTTGGATAAGGTACACCCCCATTTAGGGTTAGTGCACAACTGAAGTGAAACTTGGACTGTTTCATTGTTGGAAAATCCTCCAGTTGATCAATGTAAGGAATTTTTCTTGATCTTTATAGAATGAGTCTACACCATTTACATCCTTGGTTTTTTTGGATCCTCTTGTTGTGGAAGAGTGATCGCGGATGGTTAAAAGAGACCTTAGTTTCTTAAGCTACCTGATTCGTCGAAGGTGGAAGTTGTCTGTGGTTTTCAGTATGGATAGTGTTTAAGAGGTCCTATGAGTCCTTAGTAGTATCTTCAAAGAATGAGTTCACAATAAACTACCATTGTGGGAAATCTGGTCACGAGATGATATTGTGGCCACTTTCTGGAATTATGTGTTGTTTGGGGATGTTGTATAAGGCCCCTCTCCATGCATTGTTTATATCAGTCGCAATGGTCATGTTCGGTGATGCCTTATAATGTCATGTGATCGATTGACCGTATAGGTGAAAGTAGTGAAGTCCTCTAAGAGTCCCTGTTATGTTGGGCGAATGTCTCCCTTGTAAAAAATTCAAAATCATCCATTTTAGAGGAATGTGAGTGTAGGTGTTCTTTACTTCTATTGTTTCTCACCTGAAGAAACAAGGTGTGATGTGTGGGCATCTTCTTAGCCCTCATTTTAGTGAAATATAGGGATATGGTAAAGTGAGTTTGGAATGTGTTATGTCTGGAAAACTTATCTGGGATTGCGGTGTAGTTTTTGGTGGCACCGAAAGAAGAATTCTCATTCAGTGGGATTCCAAAGACTAACTGCGAGGCCGAAGATGCTTCAATCATTTGAGCTCCATCCATAGGTCTCGGAGAGAAGCTGGCTCGTAGTCAAGGGAAATCACAGGGTCATTTAAACCCTTGTATAAAGTACTATCCTAATTATGAAAGATATGAAGTGTTTAAACCAATGGTTTCATTATCTTTCTTCTGTTTTTCACGTTTGGTGGAAATAGGTGGAGGGCCTTATACCCATGACATCGCCCATTGTCATTACCTCCCCCTTTGTTTTCAATTGAGTATTTGGAGAATGGTTTGAAATTTGGCTAGACAGGCTAAGCACATGGTTTGTGAATGATTAAGAGAGACTGTGTGCCTAGAAGTCATGCAGGAATATTGATCTGTACAGTTAGTTCACGGTTTCACAAACTGTGTGGACTAACCGTGCGACCTTCCCAAATCTTGAATTTTTTGGGTTTTTTTTGTGCCGGCACATGCTAGTCAGATAATATGGTTGGTTCTTATGGTGGGGAGAACCACTATGATTCTCATGTATGTTCCTTAGGAAATTTTGAATGGAAGTCTACCCTATGTACCAGGGAGTTCGTTCATGCCTCCCCCCATTAGTGTCCTGTTTTTGTCTCGGAAAAAATGTATTGGTTGTCTCTAATGGTGGGGAGCGTATTTGTGTCCCCCCGTACTAGTAACTTACATTTATCCATGGTCTTGGCTTGGTGTAGATAGTCTTGTTTGGAGATATATAGATACCAAAATCTTTCTTGGGTAAACTTTGGGACTGGAGAGCACCCAATGGATTAGTTAAAGTAAGGTAAGTGTAGCCTTGTTCAATGTTATTGTTCGTTTGGGTGAATTTCTTGAGTCTTATTCGGATAGTGTTTGAGGAGTTTTCTTTTGGGATAAATTATGAAAGTGATTGATCATTTCAGGAAATTGGTATATGTTTTGGTTGTGAGAGTAATCCTTAATTGATCATTGGAGGTGTTTTGGCCTTTGGAAGTGGAACCTGGAAAAGGAGTACCTCTTGGTTTCTTAGTTGGGTTTGGTTGTTGCTTTGTCCTTGATGTGACTTTACGGGGCGGAACGTTTTCATGGTGGGGAGAATTTTTACATAAATGACTTATTTTAAAGTTTAATTCCATTTAATTTCGATTCATGCTTTGTTTTGAGGGTTTCCCAAGCATTTATGGAGGAATGTGTGAGTTTTTATGAACTGGGCCAAACTGTGAGCCCAATTCTAGATTTAAAAATAAATTTTGATTCCTTTATAGCTTCTTCATTTTTCAACATTATTCATCCATTCCAATTCTTAATTGTCATAACCTGAAATAGTAACACCACCATATTTATTTGGACCATTTATAAATCCATAATCATGGTGGATATGGGTTTCTATTTAAGGAATTGGGCCTTCCCGAAAGCCCATTTTCTGCATTAAAAATATATTTTATTGATTTATTATCTCATTCACTATTTGCGTTTTTTCGGTGGTTCCAACTCTCACCCGAGCCCACTTACCTAAGGCGCGCCCCCATTCCCTCCTCCCACAATTCGGAGCTCGATAGAATTTCGAAAATGGTTGAAACCTCTCTGGATTTCATAAATATTCCAGATTTAGAGAGGTAAATTGATCCTTTAATAACTCCTTCTATTATTACTCTTTTTACCCCATCACAATTCCTACATGAACTTCTCATTCTTGTTCAAATATACATTAAATTTTTATCTGTTTTAAAATTCAGATTCTGGTCGATTTTGGGTCGTTGTTTTCAGGATTGTTTTGGGTAAGTGATTCCTTCTTGGTTTCATCCTTTTCCCTTAGGGTTTCGTCTCACTTTCATTATGTTCTAAAATTTCCAGAAGTTAGGGTTTGATCCTAGGGTTTCATTTGGTGTATTTGTGGTCAAATATTGTGATCTAGGTCTGAATTTATCTTCCTTGTGGTGCGGCGGTTGTGCGGTTGACGTTTCAAAACAAGTTTTGAGGGATTTGACACTTCCGATAGGTGATTCAGTGTGTAATCATTTATAGATGAGTTAGTTTAATTGAATTACTTATTATTCATTTTCATAATATTCTGTGTGTTGTGCAAAAATTGTTTATGTTGGATTTGGTTAAGCATTTATTTTTATAGTTTTATTTTAGCTTAAAATTTGGTGTTTTTCATGTGTAACCCTTTGGGTATTGTTTGGGATTGTTTTATAACATATGAATTTGGTTTAATAAATCTTGTTTGGGATGAAAATTCTGATTTGGTGGGTTATTGGTATTCCACTAGGTCTTAAAGAGTTTTTTTTAAGGGTTTAAGGTGTAAAACTTTATTGTACTTCTTGAAAGTGATTTTGAAAACGTGTGCGTTTCATGTGGATCTTTAGTTCTATTGTTTGAGGTGTTTGTATAACACATGGGAGCTGTTTAATAAATGTTTTTGGGGCTTCCAATTCTGTTTTGAATTTGTATTGGTGTGATTTTGTCCTTGAAATATGGTTTTGAAATGGGTTTTATTTGAATAGATTTGGTACACTATTTAGAATTGTTTTATGAATTTTTTGAGTGGTTTAATGATTTATGTAAGAGGTGAAACCATATTGGAAAACTGTTTTGGATTGTTTATACTTTTAAATGAGACATTTTAAATGTGAATCATTCTGTTATGTGATGTTTATCATATTTTTAGGGACTTCATAAAATTGTTAAAGGGTGTGTTGGATTGTGAATGTTCTGAAAAAAGTTTTGTGGGCTATTTTGGTGTGAGTTTGATTTCAAAATGCATTTGAATGAAAAGTGAAATTTGTGACTTATGTGATGTACATGGGGATGTTCGGTTAATGTGTGATGTGGAAGTGATATCTACATGTGAAAACTATATTTCTTGGCTTGTTGAACATGTTTGAGAACAAAGGGAAAAACCGGGTATCTAGGTGGGTGGACTTGTACTAGTATGCTAGTGAATCCGTGGGGTTTGGCCTCAGTTTCACTTAGAAAGATTGAAGTTTACAACTATAACTAAACTATGATGATGATGATTGGGGATCACTAGGTTATGGGTATGTTCCCTACTAGTGGCTTGTGCATGAGAACAGATATTGTGATGGTTACTCTCACCGAGATACGAGGTACCTGGGACCCAGAACGAGCTAATGCCTAGGGGTTATTTCCTATTTCTTGTCCTCATTATTTACTTTGTACATACCATCAGCATACAGTATAGTTGGATGGAAAATTCAGTAGTGTTGAAATTATTTTTAAAATTGTTGATTCTTAATGATATCCCACTTGAAAACTGTTTTTTTAGTTTCAACTTTTAGAAATTGTAACTAGCATTTTCTGTTTACGAAAACTGGCAAGATTTTTGTCTTTGAATGTTTATCACATGGAATATCATAGTGGTGGTATCCTACTGGGAGTTGTATCACACCCTAATTACACCCTTGTGTGTAAGTATATTTGCTTATTTTGTTGTTTCAGGTTTGGATACTGTTTTTAGTTCCAGTGGTTCGGGTTTCTAGCATGTCCTTGGTGGTGAAGTTTTGTAGAGATGGATTGAGGGCGGTGCCCCTTGCCATGAGGGTTCTTGGGCTATTTAATTGTGATTTCGTACCATTTTTATAGTCTTATTGAGTTGTTTTAAAAGATTTAATTCAGTTCTTAATTTTGTAAAATATGGTTTTAGTTGAAAAATCCAGATTCATTTTATTGAGTTTGTTTGTTGTTTAATGTTTATAAACTTGGGTAAATCGTTCCCAAACATCTTTTTATGATACCCAGGCACTTGTGCCAGCCCGTGGGGATCGGGAATGCCCTTCGGGCCTTGCCATGGGCTGGGTTTGGTGCCGGTTTGATGGTGACCAGATCCGGTTCGTGACACCCTCTTTACCATTAAACTATAAGTGAATGTATCGCTCATGCATACGTACGGATTACCGACTCCACATAGCATTACAATTCATTTTTCATCACCATATTTTAGGGATGAGTATTACGATGGGTTTAATGAATATATATATATATATATTATATATATATATTATATAATAACTATTCTGGAAAATATGAATTATTATTTACCATTTTCACATTCCATCAACCAAAAAAATGATAACAACATTCATGTGTACCTAAAACCTACCACCTCCATGAACGATATAATTCATTTTATATTTATAATTTACATAAATGAATATAAATTTTTATATAATTATTATATATAATATTTATACAATTATTAGCATTCTTTATATTATGGGTAAAAATATCAATGTATAAGGGCGATGACCGCCAAACCAAAAAAAGTATAAAAACATAGCAGTTATCACCTAGAACAGTGATTTTAATAATAAGATATTAATAAATTGATTATAAGATGTTATAAATAGAACATAATATGATTGAAAATTATATGGTTATGGAATAAATTTATAATAAATCCATATCTATTAAACAATAGGTTTCAATTCAGACAAAGAAAGTCAAGACTTAAGGTAAGGGATTTCTTATGTAAATTTCCATTCATTGGGTGAAACTACTATTTCAACTATTATGTGGTTATAAAATTATATGTGAAATTATTAATGATTATTTTACGTTTTATTTCAAAAAAAAATTATGTGTATTTATAGTGAATACAAAAAATCAATTCGTTTTATTAATTCCCACTTCAATGATATGATAATTGTAATGGGATTTCTAGTCTCATTTTTATTTCTTTGAGACTTATGAAATAGTCACCATCGGTTTCTTTTGTGTGGTGTATATACACCACATTAATTTATTCTAATTTAATTATCCTTAAATTAATGGGTATTTAGATATCCATTATATGATCTCTTATTCATGGCATTTATGGTTCATAAGTTAACATATTTTTAAAGTAATTTTATCTCAATTTGGCTTCATTGAGACACATGTTATGTTTTCACATATATTATTATATAAGGTGTATATAATTAAATTTTACATGTCACATCATGTGTATCCATATTTTAGTGATATTATGAGTTCCATGTATTTTTATTTTATCTTCAGTTGGAAATTTATTTTATTCAAAAACCAAGCTTTCTAATAAAATTTTCAAATTTTTTAAATGATCTTTTAATAATATTCAATGAAAATGTTTTCAGTGATTTTTAAATTGGGGTTTGAAGTTTATTTTTTATGTTTTTAATGTTTATTTTCAATGAAAAAGGTTTGAAAAATATTTATTGATTTAAACAATGTTTTCAATGAAAAAAGGATATTTTCTTTAAGAAATGTTCTAAAAGGATCTTTAAAAATTATTTTCCATCTAATATGACTTTCATAATTGTTACTAATTATTTAATGGGAACATTAACCTAGTATAAAATTCTTATTAATTCTCTAAATGGTTATTTTTTATGATTTCACGATGTTTATGAATTTTTATGGGTAATGTTATGATAAAATATTTACGAAACCAATTTATTTTCATAGGATATGATATAATGATTGATTTACATTATTTTAGAACACATATGTATTGTTTTCATTATGTGATTAGTGGAACCAATATCAAAATCCAATGAATTGGTAATATATTAATATCTCATGAGATAATGATGGGAAAACAAATCGATGTGCTTAATCCACTATGGGAAGAATGGGATACCTGATCCACTATGGGAAGAACGGAGAACACGATACACTATAAATAAAGGACAAAAATGGGGATGGTAGTGTATATAAACCAGTAGGTTCATCCCCCATGCAGTTCCCTATTACATTTTGGTTATGAGCCTTGAATTATAAGGAATGAAATTACATGTTTATTTTTCTGAAAAAGATTCCATTTCTTATTCCTATATTATTTTTTCACAGTTTATGCTCTTGATTTGC
The DNA here is from genome assembly GCA_963277665.1 of Viscum album. Lineage (NCBI taxonomy): Eukaryota > Viridiplantae > Streptophyta > Magnoliopsida > Santalales > Viscaceae > Viscum > Viscum album. The sequence continues at coordinate 44,082,961 of OY728131.1, forward strand.
TCATGATTATTGTCTTATGAACAACCATTATTTATGAGAGAACACATGTATATGATATTTAATATGATGGGTATGGTCTTAAAATATTATTCTCATGTTCTCATACCCTTATATTAATGATTAATCGTACATATATTCCTTGTTTACCCATACTAAGTATATAAGATTTACCTTTTCTTATGTTTCCTTTTCCTAGGTTATGAGGAAAGATGTTAAATTAATTTTATCATGAAGGATTTAACATGGATAATTTTTATGACCTATTATGAAATAATAAAATCTGGTTATATAGGTAGATAATGTTGATCATTATGAACCAATTTTTTAGGGATACAAATTGTTAAGAGTTTATCCCAATTATATAAAAATATAAACATAAAAGTTTCTTGGGTATATAAGTGAAACAATATTTCCTTTAGAAGTTGTAAGTTTTTTTGGAAACAATTTGTCACATTTATCAATATCAATTTTAGAAATTTAATGTTTATTTTTTTTTGCACTAGATCTGATAGTTCATATTCTGGGTGGTTACTGTTGGTATCAGAGTAGGGTTTAGATAACTTTTGAGAATATGATGTTTTCAAGAGAAGCCATCTTAAGAGATATAGACAAAATCTTGGATATATAAGGCCACAAGTTTAAGGTCTTAGATACCCCCTTTTCGGGTTTAAGATATTAAATTTTAAGGCCACTAATGATAGTTTAGAGAAATTTATTCTTGAGGTAATTATGGGATGCAATATGGAACGTATGAGATAACATTTAATGTTAAAAAATTTATCTAATGATTAAAATGTTATGGTATTTTTTGAATCTTTTTTATCATATTTCTTTAATTTTATAAGGATTATATTAATATAGTTTTATAAAAAGTACAACCTACAGGATTAGTGAAAACCTATCACATCCAGAAATACTGTGGGGATTGAACCCACAAATGAAGGGTGAAAAGGTTGCATCACCTAAAATTGGACTACGTAAAGTCCCTGTTAGTATATAATTTAATTTTTAGTTAAATGATATGAGTGTTAATTATTATTTTTATTTTCATAACATAATTTTTAACATATAGATAACCATTGGATTATAAATTGATTTGGTGTTAAGTGATTACTATTATTTAAGAAGAAGTAAACTATTTTTGGTAACTCTATATGATTAAGGTAAATATAAAACTATTGGATTTTATTTAAGGAATAAAGGTTGAATTATATTTTGGAACCATATATGACATTATTTTAGATTAATGTAGATTCAGGTAATTTATGAAATTAGTTATTTTACATTGAGGATTATTAATGAAAGTACATTTTGATGTTAGAAAATAAGAGCGCCTAATGCTATTTAGAGATAAATGATAAAATCTATCTTGGAAGACTATGTGATCAATTCATTTTATCTTTTGGGTTTCAATCATAGTTTAGAATATGTTTTTGGTATTTTAATGTTATTTATTTTTTAGATGATAAATGTTGAACTTTTGGGATTACTAATATAATGGATTATTATTTTTAGAGAATTATCTTATCTAGTACTAACTATTTTGGTTTTGATAAATAAAAAAAGATAGGGAGAATAAATTTTTATATTCTTTTTTAGATTTTGTGATATTTAGAAGATTATTTTGATGATTTTTTCCTAAAAATTGTATCTTGAATACTTATAGTTTGAGAAAAATACGAGTTTGTGGTTGAAATTTATTAAAGGAGAAAACTCTAATCTTCAAGTAATTATATTTTCAAATGTTCTTAATACAAGTAGAAAAATATTTTTTCAACCCAAGGAAAATTATATTTGAAATATTTATTATCTATTTAAATCAATTTTCTATTAACTGATAAAATATTTAAACGTTTTTGTTGGTAAGCATTATAATGACCATGTTTTCTATCACACTACATCATAACATGGTAGTAAAATATATATTTCACATCTAGGTTTTCATTTTTAAATAATTATACCTTATTTAAAAATATAATTTGTTGGTTACCTTCACATTTACCATTCCCTTTTATTAATATGATGTTTTGTTAACCTTAATTATGATGCGGGTTTCACACAAAGTAATTTTCAAGTATCAACCATTGATTTTCAAAGTGAAATTTCAATTTATAAGGATGTGATTTAATTTTTAAATTATTTATCATATCAGAATGTTATCTAATCAATTGTCACTACAAAAAAATCTCTCTAAAGTTTATTATATGTTCCATGTATCTATCCTGAAGAAGTACATACATGATCCTTCACATGTAATAAACTTAGAGGTTGTACCGCTGGAGTTAGATCTTTCGTGTGAGAAGAAACTAGTAAAAAAATTTGATTATAGAAATATAGTTCTGAAAAACAAGACAACTCAGCTGGTTAAGGTTTTGTGGAGAATTCACCAGTTTCAAAAATTTATATTTTTACTTAAGGATATAACGAAGCAAAATTATCCTCCTTTTTTTGTATTATAAAGATAAATTTTGAGGGTGAAATTAATTTTATGAGGGGTAGAATTTAACACACCAAGTAATTATGAAATATTTTTAGAATAAGTTAAATATATTCGATTTATTTTGTTATATGCTACACCAAGTTAATCTTGTGAAACATACAACACCGACTTATCTTCCATTACAGGCAACACTGAGTTTCTACAAAGCAACATTTTATTATTTTAAATTTTAAAAAAAGAAAATCATAACCTAGTCATTAAATTACTAGGAATGAATAATATTAAAAAATTATGATATTTATATATTATATATTCAATGAAATTTTTTTAATTCATCCAATATGTTTTATTGGAAAAAAATAAGAACAAACACATATTTAAGCATAAAAATTGTTTTTTCTAAAAGTCATTTTGATGTATTTTAATGGAAGAGTTATTTTAAAAATAATATTTGACACTTTTATAAGGTTTATTTTACAATATAAACGTATTTTTTAAATTTAAATTACAAAGTTATCTTAATGAATTTTTTTAGATTTTTTCCCAAATGTTTCTTCTTTTGATTAAAAGTGAAAGTATTCATTTTTATTGAAAACTGTATTTTCACATAAACCCTTTAAAATGTAATATTATGTTTATAATTAGTTTTAAAATTTTAATTACTTCATTTTAATTTAAAATAATAAATTTGTGGTATTTTAAAAGGATTTTATACATGAATTTATTGTAAAAATATTTTATGTTATAAAAGGGAATATATCCGAAAAAGAGTTTTCAAGGAGTTTTATCGGTTTATTTAAAATTAAATATTAAAAATTATATGTTTTAAATTATGAAAAATTAATTCAAAATTTGGATTTAGAATTTACAAATTTAGTTAATAGGTCCCTTTTAACTATTTTTCCAGTATTAATAGTAACCTTAGTAAATTTCGTATCAACAGTAAAGGGTAAATTAAGTAATTTAGGTGAAAAATAAAATAATATGGACTACAAAATAACCCTAACACGAGGGGAAAAAATTATTTTAAAGAATTAATTCAACCATAAACCGAAAAGGTTATATATTTAATTATTTAATTAACACTTTTAAATAAAAATGACTTATAAATTATTTAAATAAAAAAACAAAAAAATGTAACTTTATTTATCTTAAATTTCTTCTGCACATCCACTTAGGCACAAAATTAATTTATTAACAAATATAAGGTATTATATTTATATTTATTTATTTATTTTCAAGATATTATTTTTTTAAAATTTTATATGTGAAATAATTACCTGTATTGGTTATAAAACACTTATGCAATGCTTGTGTAAACAAATGAAAAATAAATAAAATGATTTTAATTAAAATGATAAGAACCATTAAAAGACCAAAACACTTGACTAAATCTTATTTTTTGGTTAAATTATCACCATAATCATCCATGGTTCTAATTAATTACCATTTGGAGAAACTTGAATATGATTATGGCCTTCATTATATTTCATTTAATGAAAGTTCAACCATCTAACACTATTATTTTTGATAAGTATAATATTTGTAATATGGGGTAAAACAAAATATATTATCAACTATAAATATTTATATAGATCATGGTAATTTGTTTTTAATTTTTATAAATTAAATATTTACCTAAAATAATTACACTATGATGATGTAGTAATTATTCAACTAAAGGAAAAATAAAATAAATTATTTTAGAAATATTAAAATAAATATAATTTAAATTAATTAAGATTACCACATACTTTATAGGTGAATATGTAATATTAGGGGTATATTAAAGGACCTTTTTCGACGTTATCTAGCTATTTTTATATTTTAAAAGTCAATATATTGAATAGTGTAAAAATTAACATAAATGATATTTTATGAAAATAATATATTATTAAATAATTTAAAATTCATAAAAATATTTAAAAACTATAAAGTGGTATCATAAGTACTAAAATTACATAAATTGACTATTTATGGACAATAGAAAATATATAAGTGAACGAATAAAATAGATTACTATTAAAAAATTTGTTACCATAGTTACAATTAAAATGGGTTAACAAAGTGTAAATCAAAATGATAAGGTTTAAAATAACACCAAATTTTTTATAAAATACATTGGTTGATTATATTTTTACCATATATTATCTTATATTCTAATAAATTTATTTTTTGAGGTATCTTATTTAATATTAAATTTATTATAATTTAATCTTTTCATAATTTCTAAAAGTGCCCCTCACATCAATTATAAAAGAGAACATACTCTGTCACTTCATTTCATATATTAAAAAATTTTATATAAACCATACTATATCAAATTATGTTCTATATTTTCCTAACCACATTATAGAGGTGATGTTACTATAAAAAGACCCGACGTATACCCCTTTAGTGGAGATCCAAAGCAGACTTTTCAAAGAAGAGGTAACTGCTCTAACCAATAACTTTCTTTTTATACTATTCCTTACCACCTATAAAGCTATTTTGATTATCATAAAATAATAAATTATGTATAATAAATATTATAAAATGTTATTATCATTATTAAAACTCCGTCATACACCGTATTTCCCATCAAAAATTAATTGAACGTATCGCTTATGGGTATGAATGGCTTACCATCTCCACACAGCGATACTATTCATTTTTCATCGCCATATTTTATAGATGGGTATTATGATGGGTTAAATTAATATAAATATATATATTAAATAATTATTATTCAAAAAAATATTAATTATTATTTAGCTTTATCCCATTCCGTCAATCAAAAAATGAAAACATCAGTCATTCATATGTACAACCTACCACCTCCTTGTAGGGTGCAATTCATTTTCTATTTATAATTTATATAAATGAATATAAATATGTATATAATTATTATATATGATATTTATAACATTATTAAAATTCTGAAAAATATGTGAACAAATATCTATCTAAAATGGATAATACCGTCGAACCAAAACAAGTTGGGAAAATAAAGAAGTTATCACACAAAATAGTGATTTTAATAACAATATTTTAATAAATAGATGATAAGATATTATAAATAACTCATAAATAGTATTATTATTGTATTACTATGTAATAAATGTATAATAAATACATATTTATTAAATTAGAGGTTTAAATGTGAACAAATAATGTTGAGACTTGAGGTAAGGGAATTCTTACCTAAATTTCCACCCATTGGATTAAACTACTATTTCCTTGATTATTTCATTATATTATTATGTGTTAAATATTTTTTTATTTGATATTTTATTTACAATTTAAATATTTTTATTTATAGTGAATATAGATAAATAATTTATTTGATAAATTCTCACTTTAATGATATGAAAATTATAAGGGGATTTCTAGTCTAATTTTTGTTTTAGTGAGAATTATGGCATATTCACCACATGTTTCACCATGTGGTATATATAATACCCATGAATGTATTATAATACACATATATTTAATTTTTTGTGTATTTTTATATCTATTTTATGATATCTCTTTTATGGGGTTTATGGTTCAACGTTACCAAATTTGTAATATAATTTTGTCTCAATTTTCCTTCTTTGAGACACATGTTAGGTTTTTCACAAATATTATTTCACAAAGATTATATAATTCCATTTTTCATGTAGTATAATTAATTTATATATTTTCTTGATTTTATAAGTTTCATATAATGTTATTTTCAATTAGGTTGGAATTTTTTTTATTCAAAAACCATGTTTTCAAAAAGTGTTTTAAACGATCTTTTATGAATTTTCAAGGAAAATGATTTAAAATATTTTGAAAATTGGTTTTTAAGGTTACTTTATATGTTTTCAAGGTTTTTTCCATAAAAAATGTTTTTAAAATTTTTAATGATTAAACATCATTTTCCAATGAATAAAGGATATTTGTTTCAGGAGAAGTTTTAAAAGGAACCATCAAAATTTTCTTCCATATAAGATGAATTTTTTGGGGATACTCACACACTATTAGGGATATGATTCAAATATACCATTATTATTATTTATCTAAATGTTTTTTATGATGTTAGGATGTTTATGAATTATTTATATTTTTAATGGGTTATGTTATGATAAATGTTTATGAAATCCATTTCTTTTCATGGGTTATGATATAATGAATGATTTATATTCCTTTGTAACACATATGTATGATTTTAATTATGTTATGGTAAGGACTTATGTATACCTCCAATTATTTTGGTTAAGATTTAAATCTCATGAGATAATGATTTGAAACAAGTCGAGAGGCTTGACCAACTATGGGAAAAAGGGGGAACAAGATCTACTATGGGATGACCGGGAAACTCGATCCACTATAAATAAAAGAAAATGACTATGGATAGTGGTGTGTCCCACCCAGTATGGGACTCCCACATGAAGTACCATATTATTTTCTTAGAAACTAGCATTGAATTATAGGTAATGATATTACATGTTTATGTGTCTACCACAAATTCTATATCTTATTTCCATGTTATGATTTCAAGTATTATGATCTCGATTTTATACTGAGTCATGTCTTATGAATATCAATTATTTATTTCATGACTCATGTATATTATCTTTGATATGAAGGGTATGATTTTATAATTCTATACTCATGTTCTCATACCCTTATGTTGGTGATAATGCTTGCACATCTCCCTTTTTAGACTTTCTATGCATTTGAGCTAACTCATTTCTTATGTTTCGCTTTCCTAGGATATGAGGAAATATGTTAAATGAATTTTATAGAGAAGGATTTAACCAGGGTGATATTTATGAACTATTTTGAAATAACAAAATCTAGTTACAGTGGGAGATAATGTTGAGCTTTATGGTCCATTTTATTATGATGAAAAATTGTTAAGTGTTTTTCCTAATTATTTAAAACTATAAACTTAAAAGGTATTTGGGTATGTAAGTGAAAAAATATTTAATTTATATTTTGTAGGTATTTTTTGGAAAAAATGGGTCACATTTATCAGTATAAAATTTAAAAATGTAATTTTTATTTTTCAGCATCAGATTCTGAAGTGAAGATTCTAGGATATTACATTTTGTATCAGTCTAGAGTTTAGATAAATTTTGAGATTAGGATGTTTTAGATAGAATTTTCCTTAAGAGTTATTGACACCATAAAAAGTATATAAGAACATAAGTTTAGAGTCTTAGAAACCCCCTTTTGGGTTTGAGGTTATGAAATTCTAAGGCCACTAATGATATTTTTGGTGTTATTTATTTTCAATATAATTATGGGATGCAAGATGAAAGGTATGAGATAACCTTTATGGTTAAAACATTTCTTCAATGATAAAAATTATATGGGTATTTTTGAGTATGTTTATCACATTTCATGAATTTTTTTAGGAATAATTTAATATTTTCTATAAAAAAGGACAACACATAGGATTGGTGACAATGCTTCATGTATGGAAAATCCACTAGTATTAAACCCACAACTAAAGGGTAATGATCATGACCCACCTTCACCAAGATGAGGGAGGGGACAAAAAACTTCTAAACCCTTCCTTCTTCAAGTTCAAGAAGAGATATTGACCCCTGAGTCCCGCCTTTAATAGGACTCAGAGTGGCGGCGAGCACCAATGGTATAGGATCACACATAAAATGGAATGCACTACCCTTTTTCTTTAGTAGGATCGGGAGATAAGATAGTAAATCCCAAAAAAATCCAAAGTTAGAAGAAAAAGTAAATCCAAAATAGACCATTCCCGTATGAATGTTCCAATAATAAATTGCTACATGTATAATAAAACTCTATATGGATGTACCAAAAGAAAAGAAAAGCAGAAATGTCAACGGTACGGGCGTCCGAGCTTATAGGTTCCGATACGGTCCTCGAAATCCCCCTGGAAACCTGAAAGATGTTTTATATACGTAGGGTGAGCATACAGGTATACTCAGAAGGGAAAACCAAAATCTCTCCTGAATAAGTGGGGAGGCATACTAATTCCCAGTGAGAAAAGGTGATAACCAAGGAACCTAGCAAGAAAACTATCCACCCCAACATCACCAAGGCACACTACCCAAATAACGCAAGTCAAGTAATGTAATAGTACTAACACATCGATTTTCGTGTACCCCACACCACTTTCCCAATGGTTGTTAATGACATCCTATGTGTCAGACCTCCCCTTCCATTCTCACCAAAGTACCACTTCCATCCCCCTCATGCACACACATAGGCTACCACAGCCACACATCCTGCCCAAAAACACCTCGGACATAACCACACGTAACAACACCCACATACACCTAGGCCAGAACTAATACCACCACCCCGAAGTCACATGGTCCAGAACAACTACTGCCACACCCAAAGACACCTGGGCCTCATCTTAAAGATTCTTGGGAAGCAACCTACCCACACACACCTGGGCCAGCCACCACCATGTACCCCGCTCGAAAAAGTTTAGGCTATAATGGACCACAGGCTGCCATAGGTTTCCTGAAGAGTCTTGGTATATCCAGAAAACAGTTAATAAAAGGAGCAAATAACTAGTCACTCATAGAAGTGATGGGGAAAACACCCTCCCCCATGAAATGGGGGGTGTTTGACATGAAGTGGTCAACTTGGGTGGGGCGAGAATTAGAATCATAAGAGATAAATTATACATATAGGAAAACAAGAACTCATCCCAACCTAGGGGTTCCAAAACCACCCCATACACAAACACCGTCATTACTAATCAATTATGAGAATCACAACACCCGTAACAAAGTCACGACTCACTCCTGGAATCAATTCCCCATTTTCCCATTCATGTTTTCATATTCTTTTGATTCCATTTAAATAATTATTCACTACCGGGAATCTAACGTGCATATCCACATGCCTTGGAAGGATAAACAATCAAGCATCAATTTAATCATTCACACTGGGTTCTCTTATAAAGTCACAACAACAAAAGGGATCCGTGAGATCCCTCAAAGTACTGGAACCAAACCAAGCCCCAACATACGTCCACCACACGGTCTCAGGTCCCATAACCAATAATAGCACCACAATATGGGAACTTATCCCCATCCATGTCACCCCACAAGAAACCAGCAAAACAACCACAAATATTACTAAGATAGATAATAGGAGTTACAGATTTAAGAACACTGCTCATTTAGTTCCTTCTTTTCCATTGGGTTAATTTGGGTGATCACACTGGGATTCTTGTTCACTAGAAATTAATTTTATCAACCAACTATACGCGATTAACCAATTTCCATGTTACATCCATTCAATCAACGAATTATCCAGAAAAACTGAGTTTCATTAGTGAGAAAGGAAAGACCACCAACCACCATGATTTTCTGTGGACATAAGCCCATATAATTCATAACATATAAACATGATAAAAGAGTACCACAACATCACCAAACACACCCCATCATTCATTAAAAACCACTTATTATCTTTGTTAAGGTTTTGGTTTCATCCATTCCTATATGAGTACTATTATGACCACCACACATGATTCATAGTAAGAAGAGATGAAGTGAAAATCCTAACCTGTTGATCTACCATCGATGTTTTTCTCCATGTTCCAATAACTGGGGATGCATGAATTTCAGGCAAAGAACTTCGGGGACACGAAGGGTTAGCTGGAAGGCTCCAACACAGGCGTACAACAAGACTTGGGAAGGGGGACTCCAACTGCAATAAGGTGAAGAAGGAAAGAGACCGACCAAGAAGAAGAAGATGAAGATGAATAAATTCTCATACGATAAAAAGGTGAGATCCATGATTTACAAGATATGAATTTTGAGGGGTTTAAAAATGTGGATCATGGTTTCACCACAAGGTTATACGGTTACACATGATGTAATTAATTATTATTTAATAATTTTCATCCGAGAGGTGTTCATAACTACTGTTTGTTAAATGATTTCTTTCAATTAGAAGAAAACATGTAACAGGGGTAGAACTAGAAGGTAAGAGAAAAAAATTGTGACACTAGGGAAAATACACATGTTTTGGTATGTCAAGGGTCGCCTGGCTCATAGGGACAGTAGATATAATTTATGGTCATTAAAAAGATATAAAATGGGGTATTAAACATATTTATGTCAAAAGATACACTCTGGGGGCGGAACTAGAAAAAATCAAGAAATTGGGAAAAAAAGATTGAGGCATGGTTTGGGTGAGACATTGTAACGATGTCTCCGTCACGGTTCCAGCTTTACAGTGCCACCAGTTCAGTGATACACCGTAAGTGGTGTCACCACTTCAGTGCACGATCGTCATGTCACGACCCGTCCTCAGGGCCCGTGCCATGACTACCCCAAGCCCTCCTTCCATAGGCCAGGGGCTGGCGACTAGCACCAAGGCGTAAATCATGGTAAAAAGGGAAGGCATTGCCTTTGTAAAGTAAACAAGCACCACCGAGTAAGCAAGAAGAAAAGTAAACACTAAGTAGAAGCAGAGTACAACTAAAAGTGCGGAAAAGTAAATGGGCCAGTATACAAACCCAAACTGAGAGTAAAGTACAACTCGAAAGGGAAAATAGCAACTGTAAAGTAAAAGCCGCTACACCGAGCTGTCCACTAGAAATACCACCTGAAGGGTGGGTACAAATAGATCCACTACTCCTCGGGTCCCGCCGTCCTCTCTGAGCACGTCCCGCCCAGTGGTCCACCTCCAGGTACTATCCTGCTCTGCGAGCCTCAACCATGATCAACATTGTCCGTCGTCTGCAACCAACACAACGTAGTGCGGGCATAGCCCGTGCAGGGGTGAGTATAAGCTACTCAGTAGGGACCCCGAGACCCCCGAAGTTCTCCCAAAATCCACAAAGGATAAACCAAAAAGGAAAGATACAAACACGAAGTAACAACCGACACTGCTTAGGTATATGACCATACATATACCTAAGTCATCAATTCCAATACGCTCCAACCTCTGAGCCCAAGTACAACTCAGTCCACACAGGAAAGTATACGTATTCCACACAGGAAAGTAAAACGAAATCCACACAGGATTTCACAACACAATCCATACAGGAAAGTAACAGGATTCAGCTCACACAAGTATACTTCTTCGAATGACGACAGAGATGATCACTGATCCATCTAAGTCGTCGGACCCACAAAGGATCGATAGGTACTAACCCCCGCAAAGACCCACACAGGATCTGTAGGCGCTGGTTCACACAGGACCACTGAGAGCTGACCCACACATGATCGGTAGCACTGATCCACACAGGATCACTGAGTGCTGTAGTCTTCATCGTCGAATCCACTAAGGATCTCTGCATAGTCATCGTCGCAGTCACAGTAGCAGCCGCAGCCAGCTCTAGGGATCCTGCACACAGCAAGCTCGTTCGGGAGGGTCCGCTCCACGAGCCGAGAGGCTGATACATCAACTGTCACATAGTCCATAGTTGATGTATCCAAAAGTTCCGTATCGTCAACAGGAACTCAACGCAACAGACGACACGACAATTGGATGCCCGGTCTGAGAGTTATTGGCTTTTTCGTCCGAGGGGCCCGGTTGGTTTTTAAGGAAAAACCAGCACGACCGTACTCCACCTGCGTCCAAACCTCGGGCGGAGTATGCCAAAAGACCCGTCTCACCAAGAGGAACTCAACAAAGCTAACGACACGTCATTCGGACGTCCGTAGCTCAAGATATGAGCGTTTCCGCTCCGAGGGCCCGGTTGGTTTCGTGTACGAACCAACCCGGCCGAACACAAAGTATTCCGAAACCTTGAGTACGATATACCGAAACGACCGTCTCGATCCAAGGATCGCATCGCCACTGATGGCACGTCATTTGGAGGCTTGTAGCCCGAGTTATGGGCATTTGAACCTAAATAGATTGGTAACGGGGGTTTCGGGCCCGGGCCGACCCGGCCCGGCCTGGCGGACCGGCCGGGCGCTGGTCCGGTGCAGCGCAGCGCACTGGGCGCGCTGCCAGCTCGGATTCAGCCGAGCTGATTGAAAAAACGGGGGGCGCTTGCCCCCCCCCCCTTTGTAACCACGCCCCCCTCATAATGGGGGGCCGAGCTGCTGGCCGGGGGAATTAAATTCCTCCGGTTTTCCTCCTTTCCGGCAGGCCCGTCCTGGCCGGCCGGCTCCTTCACGACGGGACCGGCGGTGGCCGGTCCCCTTCCGGCTATGACACCGGCAGCCCGGCTGGCCGCCGGTCACCATGCTCCGCTGCGGCCCAGAACCGGCCGCGGCCCTGCTCCGGCCGCGGCATCCTCGGTTTCCTTTGACGCGACGCGACGGCGCCACGCATATGTTCCGCATGAACCGCGTGGTGCGACGGCACCATGCTCCCTTGTACCAACCACAAAGAAAACATTTATGAAATTAAGGAGGAGGGTCGGCCGTGTTTGTGCGGACCGTCCCCCTCGCATTATTCGATAACAAATAGTCGAAAACCACGAAATTCGACATGCCAGAATCAAGAATGGAAATTAATTTAAATAAACCCCGGCCTCAGCTTCAAGAGCAGTGTTCGTCAACGACCCGCGGAAGTCGTGCGTCGCGGCGGTCGGGCGTCGCGAGGAAAGAACGTCGATGTCGTGACGCGAGGATTCAAAGTTCTTTGACCGTGATTTCATCGCGGAAAACCGTCGCGGAAGAGACGATGCGGAAGAAGTACGTCGCGTCGCGGATACGGCGTCACGGAAGGACCGTGTTCTTCGGCGGAGAAGTTCTTTGTTGAAGAACGGTGTTCTTCGCGTTCTTCGTCGAGGTTGAAGAAGATGAAGAAGAAGAAGAAGATTCTTTCCCAACTCTCTCAAGGAGACAAATCTCTAACCAAAAATAAAATAAGACTCTTTCTTATTTTATTAACACAACAACACATTTTGAATTTCAATAATTTGAAATTCAATAACCACACTCCACTCACCTCATTAAACTCATTACATTAAGTCATAGGTTATAACTTAAGTTAACATAATTTAAGTGGGAATTGAGGGGGGTTTTAGAGGATATGAAGAGGTGGGGTTCGTGTGGGCCCCACCACTCTCATAACCTCCCAAGGGAGTATGGGTGGTTACCCAACTTCCATCAAGAGCTAACACTTAGAGTAAAATAATAAAAATTGTAGTGTAATTATAAAATAAACTTCCACAATTTTTATTATCAACACTCGTGTAAACGCAACTCCAGAACATAAGTTCCTAAGAAATTACCGGCGCTGCGGTTCCATCGGTGCCCTCGTAATTCGATTCCGGGCACCGGTTCAAAAGTTAGAAAAACCCGTTCGTTCGTTCACTGAACGTACCCGATCCAAATTTTGGAAATTGATTCCGGGCACACCGGGCCTCGGAATCAAGTGCCGTCAGAAACTGCGCTCTTGTAAAATTCCAAAGAAAATTAAGAAAAAATATCCCTTGAATTTTATGGGTCTTTACACGTCACATTGCCACCGTCATGGTGCCACCTTCATAGTCTCACCATCATGGTGAGACACCGTAACCAGTGATATCATGACTGGTGCCACCATCACGGTGCTACTATGACATGTGCCACCATCATGGTGCTATTGTGACTGGTGACACTGTCATGATGCCGCCATGATTAGTGCCATGGATTTAGTGGGACCATGTTTTTGGTGAAGTAATAGACTAGGAATGTCCAAGACATTACATCATATACCTATCAAACTACTATCACCCTCGAGAATCAAAACAAGACCCAAATAAAAGAGAGTGGTCCGAACAAACACCTCAATAGATACATCTCAGGATTAAACCTCCTTGACACATAAGAACACTTATTCCTAAACTATCTCTTAAACAATCATTAATATCCTTCTGATCCTCTCACCCATGAAACCACACAAACAAGTAAAAGTCAAACCATCCAGTCATATGGATTAGGGATTCCCATTCTTCATTCCTTGATACAATCCACTTTGGGTGGCACTGACTTTCCCGCATAGGTTTAAACACATCCAATTTAATGCGTCTTGAGTAGGGATCAGGTCCTCCCCTCCCCACAGTCAGGACTCTCTTCTAACACTTCTATAGAACAAGGGAAAACATCATATTTTATAGTTAACAAGGTTAAGCACTACATCATAACAAGAACAAAATTAAATAGAACAAAACTCAGAACTGATCTGGGAATTTGGTGTGTATCTATGCCTCTCGTTCCCATGTACTCTACTCAACGCCACCATGCCTCCATAAAAGACGAACCAAGGGAATGGATTATACAAGGAGCACCTTTTCCTCACGATCTTTGATATTCACTAGTTTTTCTACGAATATATCATCGCACTCAAGATCGAGATTCCCCCAGTCGAGGAGGTGGGCCTCATCATGTAGATAACGATGGAGCTGAGACCCATGGAAGACGTTTTTCACCCTCTGTAGTGGAGGTGGAAGCGCCAGCTGATAAGACACTTCACCAACTCACCACAACACCTCGAAGTGCCTAATGAACCTGGGAGAAAGCTTACTTCCCTTACCGAACCTCCGTTATCCACACTGACGGTAGAACTTTAAGAACACATGGTCACCAACCTCAAACTCTAAGGGTCTCCTCCTATGATCGGAATATGACTTCTGTTGGTCCTGATCCGCCTTCATCCTCTCTTGGATAAGCTGAACCTTTTATTTCATCTTCTACACTACCTCTGGGCTTAGAACACCTAATTCTCTAACCTCTATCCAGCACACGGGTGAACAACACTCTCTCCCACACAAGGCTTCAAACAGAGCCATGCCAGTAGTAGAGTGACAGATATTCTTGTAGACAAACTCTACTAGAGGAAAGTGTCATACCCACGATCCTCCAATGTCCAAAACAAATTCCCATAGCATATCCTCCATAGTTTTCATGGTGCACTCTGTCTACCCATCTGTCTGGGGTTTGAAACCAGTGCTGAGGCATAGCTAGGTTCCAAAAGCATGTTGAAGACCATTATAGACATGTGAGGTAAACCAGGGATCTTGATTGGAGACAATGGGCCATGGAACTCTATGAAACTGCACCACCTCTTCAATTTACCTCTGTTCTAAGGCATCCACATCACTCATCTTCGTAATTTTCAAGAAGTGATCCGATTTCATTAGCGCGTCCACCACAACCCAGATAGCATTGCAACCCCTTGAACTCTAGGTAGTCCCATGAAAAAATCCATCGAGTTGTCATCCCACTTCCACTAAGGGACATCTAAAGGTTGTAACAAACCTCCTAGGACACGGTGTTCAGCCTTTACATGTTGACACATGAGTCATCTTTCCACAAAATCTGCCCCTGCCAGTTTCAGCCCGAGCCACCAAAACTGACTCCTTAAGCCCCGATACATCTTGGAAACTCATTGGTTTACTGCCAGGGGTGAATTGTGGAACTCTCCAACAACACTCTTGCACATTCCCACAGGGATGAACAACTTCCCATGAAACAACATCTGATTATGCCCATCTTCTAACCATCATAACAGAGCATCACCATGGATAACCTGATCGCGCATCACGTCAGCCTCTTAGTCTCCCCCCTGAGACTCCTCCACTAGCTGCAATTGATATGACTACACTATCATCTAGAATAGATCACCTCTTCCATCCTCCACCCTTTCATCCAGGTTTAGGGAAGCCAATTCCTCCATCACCATTCAAGCATCTTCTGATTCTCAAACCGCTTCCTTCTACAACTTTCAGCTCAAGGCATTGACTACCACCTTCTCCTTTCCTTTGGTGAAAGATATTTCGAAGTCTTAGTCCTAAAGAAACATCATCCACCTTCATTTCTATATATTCAGATCCCGCTTGGAGAAGATATAATTCAATCTCTTGTGATCTATGAAGACCATATAGTGCTCCACGAAGAGATAGTGCCACCACAACTTTAGTGCGAACACAATCGCTGTGATCTCTAAGTCATGGGTGTCATTGTTACGCTCATGGGGAAGTAATTGCCTAGAACCATAAGAGATCACTCTCTACGGTTGAATGAGCACACACCCCAAGACTTTTACTGAAATATCACAAAACACCTCAAACATCACCCATTCTTTTAGAAACCTTATTACTGGGGCATTAACCAACTTCCCCTTCAAGTAACTGAAGGCTGCTTGGCACTATTAACTCCACACGAAGGCCTCGCCTTTTCTAGTCAAGGCTTTCAGAGGAGTTGAAACTCGAGAGAAGTTGGGTACAAACCTTCGATAATATCCTTCCAGACCTAGGAAACTACAAAACTCCATCACATTCTTGGGTTCTTCATAAGAAACAACTGCCTCGACCATTGATGGGTCAACTGCAATCCCCAACATGGACACCACGTTCTCGAGGAAGTGCACATCTCATGTCTAGAACTTACACTTAGACAACTTCCCATCGAACTGGTGCTGCTAGAGGACCTCTAAAACCATCCTCAGATGCTCGACATGATCCTCCACTGATCTTGAGTAGATTGGGATGTCGTCGATAAGCACAACTATGAACTAGTCAAAATATTCCCAGAAGACGGAGTTCATGAGCCCCATGAACACGACTGGAGCGTTTGTAACACCGAACGACATTACCACGAACTCAAAGTACCCATATCTGCACATGAAGGTAGTATTCGATATGTCACCCTCCATTACCCTCAAATAGTGATATCCTAACCGAAAATCAATCTTAGAGAAACATCTTACTCCCTTCAAATGACAAAAAGGCTCCCGATCCTTGGGAGGGGCTAACAGTTCTTGACCGTACCCTGGTTCGGTCTCCAGAAGTCTATAAACAACCTGAGACCACCATCTGCCTTCTTCATGAACAAGAACAGAGCACCCCATGATGACATTCTTGGTTGAACAAAACCCTTTTTCATTAGATCATTAATCAGAATCCGTAAATCCCACAACTTAGAAGGTGCCATCATATAGGGGGCCATCGAAATCGAGTGGCATCCAGGTTGAATGTCTATCCCGAACTCAACATCACGTCGAGGGGGTAGAGTCCCAACCTCTTTTGGGAAGACATCCATGAACTCACTGACGATCCCCAAGACTTCCACCATCTTTGTATCCGCCGAATCCACTGGTATCTTGGATAACAAGTAAAGAAAGGTATCCACTTGCCGACTGCCTTCCTGGTAACCTCCCTCACCAACGAAAGTCACACGTAGACCACCCAAATATGTATACTCTACACTTATATGGAACTAATCGATGAAGGAAAACATTGAAAATAGCTATTCGATGCCTAAAATGACATCATATGGCTACATCTGCAGCAACAAAAGGCCCCCACTAGATTGATGTGGCCCCAACATCAGCCTACATCCTCGACAAACATAGGACATGGTGATTTGACGTCTGACTCGTATACTCAAAACCAAGGGCACATAAACACTCTATGATTTTAGACCCAAAGAATGGGATAGAATGGGTGAAACAAAGGAGTGCGAAGCTCCCGAATAAAACATGGAACAAGAAAGAGTGCTAAACAAGATGATCGTACCTCGAACAACTTCTGACCCTGCTGGAACTGCTACCTCTGGGGCATGAAACTTCCCATGCCCCAACTCCTCTGCCCCTCAGTTATCGGCTCTCACCCCGACCACACCTAGGTCGAGGTCCTTGGGGACCACCCTGTGGTTGGAATCCCCCTGCAATGTCTTCCCTTGGAGAAGAGGGAGCTCGTTGTCCCTGTTGCTGCTGCTGGAAAGGCCTGGACAGAAACTATGGCTGCTGAGGTAGGTGATGAACCTGACCACCCCCAATGTAATGCAATATGTATGGGAACTTATTTTGAAGGTTCCCATGGCTTCCACAAGTGAATCATATCAGTCTTAGGCCAATAAATAAGGGTCGAGGACTAGGAGATCAAAACTGGAACTGTTGGGGTCTACTCTCCACTGGCCTAAACCTAGAAGGTCTTGACTATGGAGGCATGCTACTGACAGCCTTTCCCTTTGATGAGATCAATTTAATCTCCTCATGTGGCACACCTCCTAGTGTGTGAATACTCTCCCCCACTTCAGAAATATTCTGGAACTCCACGTAAATCGATAGACTGATGGGAGTAACAACATACTGAAGAGAAGGTCGGAGTGCCTCCTCTAAACATCTCACCCGAGATACCTCATCGGGAAAAAGATTTTGAGAAAAGAGAAGGAGATCTTTGAACTTGATCCCCAACTCCCTCACTGACATACTCCCTTGATGATGGGAGAGTAGCTTCTGCCTCTTCTCATACTTCATCGTGGAAGAGAGGAATTCCGCCTAGAACTCCTTCTCAATGTTAGCCAACGAAACCTCAGCCTCCCTTTTGTCCACAAGATAGTCCGTCCACCACTGATGCACTACTCCCCACATCCATCTCATAGCCAATGGAACCCAGTACTCTGTCGGAGCCTGGTTCAAGATGAAAGCTATCACCATCTCCTCAAGACAACTCTCTGTTTCCATATCCGAGACGCTTCCCCCCCGTACTTCTTGAGGGTCTACCACTGAAAGTCACAAAGTTTCCTCTACCAATGGTCACCCTATACCTCTCGAACAGTCCTCCACCAATCACCTAAATCAATCTCCTGGGCCTCGATCACTCGTACTACTCATGGTCATCGTCTAGGAGCCAAAACTGCAAGGTAAACAAACAAGTAGTGTAGAAGATTTCTTTTAATTTTTTGTTAGGAAATTTATTTATTCCTAAATCTTCAAAATAGACATGAAACACAAGAACACAAGTCATTATGATGTATATACCTTTCCAAAGGTCTCTACCCCTCAAATCAGTGTATCCTTACTTGTTCATTTGGTAGACCCAGAGTCCTTGCATCAGATCACGAGGGCCCTAAAATCTCATGACCTAGCCGGTCTTCCCTGACATATTTCACACACCAAGATTTACTAACACTATTTACTTACCATGCCATGAAATCCTCACTACACATAACTCCGAACTCCATCCTATCTCTCATCATCGCCTCTAATTCCATTCGGTAACGACCCACCTTCATCAAGATGAGGTAAGGGACATCAAATTGCCACACCCTTCCAACTTCAAGTTGAATAAGAGATATTGAACCCCCTATTCCCACCTTAAATAGGCATCAGAGTGGAGGATAACACCAAGGGTATAGGATAAAATGTAAAATAGAAGGCATTGCCCTTTTTATTTAGTAGGATCCGGAGATAAGATAGTAAATACCAAACAACACCAAATCTAGAAGAAAAGTAAATAAAAAATAAACCATTCCCGTATGCATGTTACAATAAAAAAGTGATACAATTATAAGAAAAGTCCATATGGAAGTACCAAAAGAAAAGAAAAGCAGCAACGTCAATGGTCCCGATGTTCGAGCTAATAGGGTCTGGTACGATCCTCAAAATTCCCCTAGAAACCTGAAAGCTGTTTTATATATATAGGGTGAGTGTACATGTATAATCAGTTGGGAAAAACAAAATCTCTCATGCAGAAGTGGGGAGGCATACTAATTCCCTATGAGAAAAGGAGATAACCAAGGCACATAAAAAAACTATCCACCCAAACCTCACCAAGGCACAGTCCCCAAATAATGAAAGTCAAGTAAAGTAATAGTAATAACACATAGATGTTTGGGTACTCGTCACCACTTTCCCACTAGTTATTAAAGAAATACTACATGTCAGACCTCCCCTACCATTCTCACCGTAGTCCACTTCCATCCCCCACCCACACACCCTTGGGATACCAAAACCTCAGATCCCACCCACAAACACATAGAACAAAACCACTTGTAACCACACTCACAAAAACATGGGCTAGAACTACTACCACCACACTTGAAGACACCTTGGACTAAATAATTACTTTCATGCCCGAAGATACATAGGACTCCTCTTGAATATACTTGGGACACAACCTGCCCACACACACTTAGTCCAACCACCACCACGTACCCTACACAAAACATCTTGGGCTATAATGGACCACAAACCATCATAGCCTGCCCGAAGAGTCTGGGGCTATCCGAGAAAGGGAGTAGAAAAGAAGCTAATAACCAGTCACTCCCAAAAGTGTTGGAAAAAACACCATCCCCCATGAAATGGGGGGTGTTCGGTACAAAGGGTTCAAATTGGGTGGTGCGTGAATAAGAAACATAAGAGATAAATTATACATACAGGTAAAGAAAGTATTACCCCATTCATAATTATAAGAACATAAAGATTCAAATTACATGCATATTCCATGCCATACTGATTGAATTTCTGAACTACATGATACATGTTGGATGTGCCTTGTGTGATTTCACAACATTATTATCTGTATACCATGATTAGGTTATTATTTAAAATGTTACATCTAAAACCATATTCGTTGGTTATATCCATGTTTACCTATATTCTTTTATTATGTAGAAGATTTTCAAACCCACTCTTTTTCATTGCATGTTCATATTAAGGCTTGTTTAAATAATTATATGAGTTTGGTTAAATAAAATTTATGCATACACATAAATTTTTATTCATACATATCTTTATGGTTTAACAATATTTTATTAACCAACTATAACATGTTTTTAGCATGACCCATTGGTTTCATGTGTTAAAAGTTATATGGTTTGGATTAAATGGGTTACAATAAATATTTATAAGGCGTATGGGACTATATAAATTTTGAAGGGTAACCCATATAATCAAACCATTGTATAATAATATTTATATTCTAAAATAAAAGATAAAAACCTAGTTGAAACCTCATGTATACCAATTGTATCTTATAAAAGAAAGTGAATTTTTAAATAGGGAATATTAATGCATCTAACTAAATTATGGTATGTGATAAATTCATATCCTTACAAAAAATGGTTTCCTCTATAAAATATTTTACCTCTATGATTTAGGCACGATTACCTCTATTACTAAATTCCTAAATGTGAATGTAGACCCAATTAGGTCATTTGGGGCATGTTGTGTCATGATTAACCAACTAAGGGTCTTTCAAATATTAACATTTAATTTTTTTTGGGTTTTATTTATATGTACAAATATTGAAATAGAGAGATCCTCATAGGTCACTTTATTAATTTTTATACATTGGTACTAAACCCATACATGGGTATAATTATGCTAATGAGTTTGTTATTTTAAGTGTTAGTGGACAATTATATCACTTTAAATATAAATGTGAGGTGGAAATTTATTGAACCGGCTCCATTAAATTTATAAATGACCTTTCATCTATTTTGAGCTTTAATATTATGTCACCTTAATTAATTAAAATTCCAACTACTAACTTAAGGGGGTTTTCTCTATATCTTATAATTGGAATTTTCTTTAACATAGCCAATGTGACATCTTATGGATAAACAAAATGGATGAAATTAATTTATGAGATAAATTGCCTAAATTATGATGAGGTTATTGAAAATTAAATTATGTTCGAAATAAAATTTGATATTATATGCCTGTGTACCTATGTCATTGCCTAAATAAAGTACCAAGAATTATTTCCTTTATAACTGGTACTTGATGTTCCCAAACTAGGGAATGAAAATATTTAATAATATGATTTGAATTTATTAGAGTGGATAAAATAAAACCTTAAATTGGTTTTTTAGATTTATCCCTTGTGCAAGGGTTTGATATAGGGTGAGTATATAGGTTTGGTTAATAATCTTAGTAATTTATTTTGAATGGATTGTTCATATGGTAAAATATTTATATTAGATTATAGGGATATCCCAGTATAGTTTACTCATTCATAAGATAGAATAATTTCTAAATTCTTGTGAAGAGTTTTAAATGTTTGGTTTAATTCAGTGTCATTCATCCCATGATGGACTTTTTTTCTAAAATGAAAACCAGTTTTGATTGGAATCCATGATATGAATTGACCATTGTTTAGGGCGGGATAATTAGGAAATTCTTGAATGTAGAAATTTACACATGCCTAGGGAATGATCGACTACTTAGATAGTTGTGTGACCCTTATTCTCTAGTGACAGACGACTTAGTGAGTCATTAGCTAGATTAATAGTCATATGGAGGAATACGACTCTAGGATAAATATATTTTATTGTACATTGCATATTTTAATTCATAGGGATGGTAGGTATATGGATAATGTTATTTGGCGTGTTGATACACCAGTGAAATATTGGGGTAGTATGCGTTGGAACAAGCAATATCCGTCCATTTGTTTAAATGGTATCTTGACCCGTATGAGTTCAGTAGAAATCATTAAATACTTGAGCCATTGAATTTTTTTCTTTTATTATCTCTAGACTAGAGTAACCTATGTATTATAGAAAAATTGAGTTTTCCTGGTAATTAGGATGACATTATGAAATTAGGGGGTGTTGTAATGCTTGTGATCAGTTTAGTTTTGGTATATATGCCAAATGCTAATACCATGCATTAGTGCATCTCAAGAGAGTGCCTTGTGGAATCTAAAGGTGAATTTTATCTATTTCAATTTCTAAATGACTGTCTTACCCTTTTTTTTAATTGTTTCCTGATAAAAGAGTTTTTTCCATGATTATAACCCATGTTTGGTGGTGGATGGAGTTTGCTTCGTGGGGATGTTTCTGTTCTCAAGAAACAATGACTAGGACACTCCTAAAGGTGTGGAGAAACACGTTTAACATGTTTATCATGTCCTTCCAAGTAAAAAAATATCAAATAGAAAATGATCATTGGAAATGGTCATAATAACTTCTGAGAGCCTTTGATGCTGGTACATTTGAGTTTAAGTCCATAAAATTACACTCTAGTTAAAATCTAGTTAGGGTTTTGGATGGAGTCTAGATGGTAGATTTTGGAATGGGGTTTGTGGGTGAGCCAAATGATGTAAAATTTCTGATATGTGTTAGTTATAAATAGGAATAATGATGATAAAATGTTTGGATGTGTATGTAACCTTTGTGAAACCGTGAGTTGGGGATAGAATACAGTGGGTGGTTTTGAAGAAATCACAAAATGCCTTGGTAGTAAGGACATCATAGTCAATCAATGAAGAAACATCGACAGGTGTAGCTGAGATTTTAAAAAGAAGTCATTTGGTGGTAGTTTCACTATTCTTATTATCAATAGTTGGATAGATTTGGTTAGAAACCATGTCAATAACTTCTTAGTGGAAATGAAAGGAGTGTATCTGGTCTTATTCATAATTGTTGATTTCATATTATTGTACTGTTTGATTAGTGATGCTGAATCCTCTTATCTTAACATTGTCTATGGTACATTGATAGAGAATTAGTTATATTTTATTCTAAACAAATAAATTAAATTTATTACTGGATAAATAAATATTCTCCCTGAGTGTTATTACCCTAGAGCATGGTTACTTTTAGAGGCATGGACTGTCCTGAGTGCTACAAGGATTCCCATGTAGGAAGGCATTGGATGGACTGATAGACACCAATTGGTTCATTGACTCAATATCTAGGCTAGATACCATCATTTTACTTAGTCAATATTGTTGATATGTGGACATCTCATTTTTGTACTAACATTTCACTTGTAAAATCTAGATCATGGAATACCTTGGATGATCTACAAGGAATCAAAAATTTGATTTTGAGATTACCCAAGAATATGGTTAGTCTAGGATGATATGTATAGAGTATGAAAATACAAGGGATCTTGATTGGTATACAACTATGTTTATTCTGAGACATAACAAAAATAATGATCATTTGGGCTAGAGATGCCAACGAATGTTGGATTATAGGTTTTATTAAGCACGCTCAAAACAATATCAAGTTTACATGGATAAAAGGGAATCCAAATCAAATTTTGGAGGAATCCACTACCAATGTTGAGTGTTTTCATAAATAGTCACCCAATTGTTTCATGACTTTCCTTTATTCTATTTGAATAAATTTTGTTTGTGAAGATCTGTATAAGAAACAACAGCAGGACGAGGCAAGTTTAGTGAACAATTCATCTAAGGAGGCATCCACTACCAATGTTGAGTGTTTTCATAAATAGTCACCCAATTGTTTCATGACATTCCTTTCATATATTTGAATAAATTTTGTTTGTGAAGATGTATATAAGAAACAATAGTAGGATGAGGCAAGTTTAGTGAAAAATTCATCTAAGGATTATCTTGAAAAAAATGACACGGCCCGACTAAATGTGTTCGACTAGGAATCGAACATTTAACCATTTAAAGAATCATGTCAAGAGCATCGTTACAATGGAAAGGGATTTATTGTTTGAGAAATTACTACATTAGGGAATGTAATGAATCCAATCTCTATTTATGTTAGAACATTTGGTGGGGAGCCCCATTGATTGATTGGAAAAAGAGAAGATTATGTGGTCATTTCTCCAGCTAAACATGCTCAGATAAGCACTTGATCGATGTTTCAGTTTTGGGCATCAACATTGACTCAACTATTTATGTTTTAGGTAATATTTAATAGAATTAATTCTTATAGGTACATTAGGTGCGTAAAATAAAACCTAGCTATTTGAGCCCAAATTTCTCAACCCAAGTAGGTTAGACCCCCTTTCATTATTCTCCAAGTATTATCGAGGATGAGAATTTCTAATGAGGATATATTTTATGGTCTTGTGTTTTGAACCACAGAAATTATATAGGAATTTGGAACATTTCAATTAAGAGGGATGTCCAAATATTAAACAAATATTCAAAATTTAAATAAAATCATTGGTAAATGTAAATTTTTTATTTTTATATGGTGTTTAATGACTAACAAGTGATGTAGATTTTTCTTTTATTTTTAGGATCATCTGGATTTGAATGCATAGTTATTGGAAAGCCAAGGGAGGTGCATAGTTAGTGCTTGGTTAGTGATAATCATGCAACTAAACTATACATGGGATGGATGGTGTACCATAGTTTTTCAATCTATGAAACCAAGGCCACATGACCACATGAGACATCTACAGAAAATTTCAGAGCCAAACGACATGGTCTACACACTCTTAGAAAAATGCTATTTCTAGACTACATGATTAATGCCACTTAGCCAGTGGGTGTGGATAGTTGGCACATGGTCTGGAAGAAAAGCTGCCAAACCATGTGCCTCATTTAAAAGGGTGAAATTACAGTTCTTACCATCCTTACTTTCAACCTTCCTCATCCTATTTCTCCTCCCATTCACACAAAACAACCCTCTCATTGGTTATCATACTCTATTTATAATCACGGTGAGATCCACCCCATCTGAGCTTATAATCACTCACTATTTATACCACTTGAATCCCCTTTATTAGTCTATGATTCCACCTTACTCCTTTCTCTATTTGCCTATATATATATATTGAATATTATTTCAATGCATGCTCATATGACCAATTTTCAAGATGTTTGTGTATTTCTATGATTTCTCTTGAACTATATCGAATCAAAGCATGATAATGGATGAGTAAAGATTATAAATATAGATGTAGTTGGTCTACATGTTTCCCAAAAATTTCACTATTTATAAAATGTTTCATTACACCAAAAAATTAACTTTTAAAGCATCACCCCATATTTATGAAACACATTAAATTAAATTCCTAGACTATACACATGATGTTCTATACACCAAAAGTCATGGTTGGAGGTTGTAACCTCAACTTGGGCCACTTCTTTTGGTGTGAATAATTATTTTCCTTGTTATTTGATGGTTGTGATCAACAAAAGAAACTCTTAGGTATTTTTTGGTTTGAATCCTAGGAAAATAAAATTGATTAAATGTTATAAGACCCTTTATATTAAATATAATAAGGTATGTGTACTAATATATCCATTTATCACTTTTTATAAAGTTGAATAATGAAATGGTTTTATTTTATAAATGCATGGATAAATTATTTACTCTGTTCAGTGGAATATATGTTTGAAATAAATGAATTGTTGAATGGTTGAATAACATGACCTGAACACATTTTTATTTATAAATGAAATTCAAAATGAACTAAATGTAAATGAATGGTGAATTATCATGTATTTTTTCCTTGACCTATTATTATTTACTAAATTCAAGGGACCTAATTATTTTAGACCTTATTCTTATTAAATGAGTTTCCAGACTTGAACCAGTCTTGGATTCCTGAGGGAATGTCTTGATCACTCAGAGGACACCACCCCGATTCATTGGTCTAACCGTTGAGTGAGATACCACACTAGGGTTCATCCAATGTCTTAGCAATATGTGAATTCCTAAGAGTGGTACTGAAAATTCAATTATATATCTAGAAAAATGGAATTCTTTGGAATGCATCCTAGGTTTTAGCTTTATGTATTTAGACACATGGTACCAAGGATTACCTTATTGGGTTACAATTTTTTTTTGACCGATATTACATGGGAAATGACTACCAAGACACAATTAGAAACTTATATAGTGGAATTCTAATGATTTATCCAATGGATTATAATAAAACCCCATTATCCAGAATTCATGGGTCATTACTATGAGTTGGATGGACCTAATAAGGTCATGGAGGCCTTAGTAATACCTTGGGTTTTGCATTATTATTGACATTATCACATGATTCATTATTTAAAGTACGATACTACTATGATATACCATTGTGGAAACCTAGACACTAAGACATAGTTCCTCACCAGTCCATGTATATCATTTCCTATGTATATGAATATATGTATGAAAATATATACGATATCGAACATGTTCCGAGAAATTATGACTTAGGTTATAGAAGGTATAGTCATCTAGGTATCCTTTACTGAACCTTTGCATGACATGGATTTATTTTTTATATCACTACATTAATTTTGATATACATACAAATTAGATTAAATTAGATTCATGGATGTAATTTATTTATATTTCATTATTGATGGACTACTAGGTTTATCTGAAATCATTTTCGTGCCACCGTTTGATTCCATGACCGACCTATTTGTTGCATGTTAGGAACTGAAATGTGTTCTCTTTTTCTTTTCATTGTGGCTAGGACATTACATGGGTAAAACATATGAGAATATAATTAGAATATCTTATATAGTTGAAGTCTTTTATGTGTTCACGCTAGTTAGTATACCCGGTTTATGTAATACATGATGTACGTTTGATTTGTGTACATGATATTATGTTGATGTATTGTTATTAATTCATTTATTATGGATTGTCAATTATTATTATTATCTGTGTATGCTATGTTATTCATCATCATAAATTGTTTCATTTTTAGATATATAATGTTTCTACATTAATCATTATGTTATAGCATCCCCATCATATAACTATTAGACACTAACTGCTAGTCAACTATGTCTAGCATAAAGGGATGCGCACTTGAGACCATGTGACTGACCGGATTGGTGTAGAATTTTAAGGGATCTCAGGATGATATGTTATAGAATAAATTTAATATATTATACACTGACCAATTATCTCCATCAACTGTAAATTTACACCATGAAAATTCAAGAGAGTACATATGCCAAAAATCATTTTACCTAACTTAAACCATTAAAACACACTTCATACCATAAATGGAATCTCATTTTGTGAACAAACATAAATAGAAATTAGAAAATTATATATAGAATAACATTCATTCTGGGAATGAGATTCTGGGGATCTTCCTAGAAACCATTCACATTGTGCATAACTATTCACAACATGAACCAATTCCCATAGCTAGATGAAACACACGACCGATTTTCGCCTATCGACCGGTCAAAGTTCTGGTGCTCTGCTAATGTGTATAGCAGCACTCGGGTCGAATCCTCGGCGATGGTACTTCGTAATAGTCGATTGTTTTTAGTTGATTGTATTTTGATTGGGGGGGGGGGGTTTGTTTGCAGAGTTTAATTGAAATTCTTAATGAATGATGTTTAATTTAACAAGTTGATAAATATTGGGGTGAGTTCATCATTAGGTTAGTTAAGCTTGTGATATCCTTGAGCTTTGCTTTATATTGCATTTAAATTAACACCCATGTCACAAGATGATGTTGATTAGAATTCCTAAGTGTTAAGGCTTTAATCCAAGCCTTAAATTAACTTATGGTTATAATATTGATCAAATATTGTTTATGTTAGTGTATTTATGTTTCCAATAATCCATGTAAACCACACGTTAAACAAATCATGTCATTAATCCATGACATGCTAAGTCCAACATACACAATGTTAATTCAACGAATACTCATCGAGCAAAAGCTCTCAATCACTTAACATACCTAAATTAAAACTCACCCCAATGAGAAATTTACTCAGACATTATGATGTTTATTAATATGGTAATATATTTTTATGGTGATGAATTATAAAGAGAAGAAAAAGAAAGGGACAAGATAAGAGTAGTGTGCCGAACACACACACGAAATATTTTGAGAATCAAAAATGGAATTTCGATTGAATGAGGAAGCAAGATAAGGTACTGTAATTTAAAATGATTCAAAATATTTTAAGACCATGAATATTATACTACAGAAGTTGGAGGAGAATAAGAGATATTGAAGAATAAACTTTCATTAAAACAGAATTACAAAATAAAGGACTTACAAAATTACAAAAATGAAGAATAAAAAAGTAAGTGAAAACAAAGAGAGGAGGAAAGGTCTCTCAAGTGAAAACTTGAGTATGGAAGGTCCTACCAAGCATTTGTAAAAGCTTTGGTCGTGACAATATGATCTCCTCTCTTCTGAAATGCCAACCCCTCTCAAGGAGAGAAGGGGAGAGTATTTATAGCCCAAGGAGTGGACTGTTTGCATTCCCAATCTGTCCCTCCACTTGTATCGCCTATTTGGCTATTCAGACAGCCGAATCTCCAAATATATCCTTCTTTAAAGTTGTAGATAATAAAGTTTTCCGACTACCGTAAAAATATGGAGTCATTTGGAGAAGTGGAGCCAAAGTTATGGCGGTTTTATTAAACAAAGGTAAAATGTCCATTTATATCCATGCTTTTTCGATGGCCAAAATGTGAATGGATTTTTAAACAGGAAGATGCCTTCAAATCCGAATGACTTATTCAACAAAGTCGGACACCTATATCTCCTATTTCCCACTGAAAAATATCAGCTAGATTTTATGCTTACATCATGAGATATGGCATTAATAGTATACTAATTTTAATTCTAGGACAGAATGGTGGGCTGGACTTCAATGCTTCATTTGGGCCCCTTGTACTTGGATTTGGGCCATGAAATTTTTATCCAAGATGACATGTAGTGTCCCCCGAATTATGGTGGAGAGTTAATGTTTTTTGACTTCTGTATTAAGCCCAGTAAATCAATATTCAAGGCTGGTCCAGTTTGTTCACAGATTCTTTGCTCTTATTTGTGAGGACCATATGACCCTTAAAATGGCAGAATTGGATCATGGTTCCTTCTAATGAAATGTTGTATATTGAAAGGAGAATCCTAAAAAACAAGAACCACACAATTTGGATCAGTATAGTGACAGTTATAATTAAAACATTAAACTGACTCAATTGGACTACTAAAAATGCTCAAATATTATACTTAATATTAAAACATTAATATTTCACACAAATTATGCACATTTCATATGATATAAGTAAAGGGGGAATATAATAAGTAATGAAAATATTAATAACATCACTAGATTCCATACTTCCTTATATTTCTTCCTCATAACTCCAATAAAAATTAAACCCTACCACTTCAAACATAATATAATTAAATTTAAATAAATACGTACTAAAAAATGGAGGGGTGCTTCATTCTCCCTAACATTGGGATTTATATCCATAGAATTCTAATGGTTTGTGGTGTCTTTGGAAAGCTAAAGGAATTACTCCAACATAAAATTCTCCATTTCCCAATTTTTCCCTTGAATTTGAAAATGATTCCAAAATACTCATGTAACGACCCAATGTTTTGTCAATGGAAATTCCATTATTACAATTATGTCATTTAATCACATGAAATTAAAACACAATGAACTACTATGTACTCTGTGACCATTAAACATAACATTGTCACCTCTGTGATTTGAATTTTGAAAATATGACATACACAATTGTGATAAGTAAGGTTTTTAGAGTCTAATAGAACAAACTTATTTTTTTTGATGAATAGTAACCTAGCCTTATGAATAGTAACATACCCGTATGAATAGTAATATGAACCTTATGAATAGTAAATCTTCCAAAATAATAGTAACATCTTCCTTGAATGTATAAATAAAATTTAGGCATCTTATAAGTGATAATACGACCATAGTAAAAGTATTGATATTTTTGTAACTCATAAATATTTAATTACAAGTAATTAATTAATTTTAAAGAAAATTTATTTTACTAAATGGTGTTCATAAATTAAAATTTTTATGTCTTATGGTTTTAATATAATTTTATAAGATCTAATTTAATTTTTGAAGCACAATAAAATCAGTTATAGTTTAAAATCCATATTTTTCAAGTAAATTGTGATTTTAATTAAAAATTAAATTAATAACATTTATAAAATTATTTTTGAAAAATGGAGTTCATTTTTGGATTCAATATGTCGAAAAAAAGTATGGTGAAGTTTTCAGATTTTTTTAAAATACTTGAATTTTTTATGAATCGTAAAATATTATAATTCACAATAAATGTTAAAAACTATATTTCTACATCATTATTGATTAATGGATGATTTAAATGGTCATTGTTTCGAACTATAATTCACATAATACTGTTTTTGGTCATGCGATTCATTACAATTGATTTTCTTATGGAAAAATAATTAACTAATGATTAAAATGTTAAGAAAAATCTCCTCTCCTCCACTATAAAAAACACCCAAACTCCCCTCTTCTCATCACTCTTATCAAGCCTGGTGCCTTGCATATGTTATTCAAAATTCACTCCCCAAGCTTCTCCCATACGTTCAACAGACCTTGGTCTCCTCAATAGACCAAATCGTCTTCCCTTAAGAGGGGGAGATTAACTCTAGAGGTAAATTCCACTTTTTGAATCTTTTATTTTCATTCAAGTTCTTCCTTTTCTTGTTTCTTTCCTCACCTCCCTTAACCAAAATGGTATGATAACTCCAGAAAAAAACATTTATTATGATTATATCATTATAATTCATATTTTATCATAATGTATCCCTCCCCCTCATTTTATTCTATAACTGAAAACACTGTCTGAGACGTGTTGATTTATCACATTCAAGGATGATGGGTTTCCAATTTTCATCACCATCTTATAGACTGGTCATGAAACCATTTTAATGGATGAACCAGATCATAATATATTTATTTTATCTTATATGATTTTTCGGAATCCATTTATGCACATGATGTAAAATAATAATACAAAACAAGTTAATTATGAGAAAAATCACAAAATTAATCCAAGTATTTATCATTAATGGTTTATAAAACGATTCATCTTCACTCAAATTAACCAAATTAAATTTTCATCCACATAACCTTTGGGATGTTAAATTATAAATTATAACCCCATTTATGGAAAACCATCCCCATTTACATGATTCTCCATTCATGAAAATAACTAAATCGATTGTAAAGACCAAGAAAACAAACAGACCCGAACAATGAAATTGAACCACTTGACCAATCAAAAAAGACACGAACAAACATAAAATGGTTATAATAAATCTTTTATATATATAAAATTTTCTATAATTGTTAATTAATTAACATAATTTTATTATTCATCTCATTAATATAATGTGGAGAACACCATTATACTTAAGGTAAGGGATCCTATCTATTTAACTTTTATTCAAGAATAACCTCTATGTTATGCATTTTTTTGTGTAATCCCTAATGATTGGGTATGATTTATCACCTCCCAAATAATTACCACCATGATGTATAAGTGATGATATACCCCATTCTTTCTCATTAATCCACCTTAAGTACACCTGATACCATACTGATAACCTGTAAGGGATTCTACCCAGGCCTCATTTGTTTTTTCAGGTTGCCTTATATTTCATTCTCCAAAATGAAGTTATCCTATCTTTTTATGTGTAAAAATTAAATTTTCTATACATACCAAACTCATTTTTCAGGACCCATTGATCATTCTCTTTCATAGATATATGTGTTTTTAAGTGATTCCTTCCTCAATACTTCCTGATAAGCAAACATGTTTTTGGAGAACTTCCCAAATTATTACCCAATTTCAAGTCCACTTTATCTTATATTTTAATCCAAAAAAATCTTTATAAAATCTGACTTTTTTTTATGAAAACCCTCTTGGTTCACTTATGGGTTTATATAAATTATTTTAACCTTTTTTATTTTAAAGGCTCTAAGTATTTTCCTTAAAACCGCACAAAAATGTTTTAATGCTAAATTTCAATAAATACTTTTTTGTAAATATGGTCACTTATACCTGAAATCTATTACCACGATACACGCCAATTTTAACCTTATGAATTCCCACGTATATTTTAGTTTCTTTCTTTCATTGACACTTTTATGGTACAACCATTTTTTATGATTTATGAAATGATTGTGGTACCCAATTATTTCCATAGAAAAAACTTATGTTTATTGATTAGCTATAATTATTTATGTGGAAACAATATTCATGAATGTTTTGATGGGTGAACCCAGATATCTCTCCAATGCATTGCGTAAATTTGAGTCTCGTGAGACGTTATGCGGGACGGTCGTGACGGTTAGCCTTGGCTTAAGCTACCATGTGTGTTGGCACTGAAAAAAGCGTCCCCAAATTTTTTCCAAATACTTCTATACATGATCCAAGATCATATTCCATTTCGCAAGCTTCGATTTGGTAGGTCGTAGGGCCCGAACGGAGCTACAAATTAGGAGTTATGGACATTTGAAGTTGGGATGAAAAACTAGTTCGCAAATCCCATTCGCGAAGCCCCCTCCATGATCACAGAGCGCCGCCACGAACCAATGCGGCGGGATGCTCTGTGAACCCGGATGACGTTCGCGACGCGCCGCGAAGAACAACCGCGAAGCACAAGAGGCAGTAACTCTCATCGAACGCCCTGACATTCGCGAACCCGCTGCGAAGCAGAGGAGGCGGTACCGCTCCACGAATCTGGTTGACGTTTAGGACCCGCCACGAAGAAACCGAATTCCCCCTTCACGCCGCGTGAGCTTTGTATCGCTGCGCCCCTTCCCTATAAATACCCAGCTCGACCCACTTCTCCATACGGCCATTTTTCCGCCCCGTGGGCGGATGATCTCCCGGGCCACGGAGCTCCGCTTTGCGGCTCCACGAGGCCATGCTCCGCGAGAAGCTTCCTTCGCGTTGCTGCTCCGCGAGCCGATGCTCCACGAGTCCATGCTTCGCGAGTACTCTGCGATCCGCCCTTTCTCCGCAAGAGGCCCATGCTCCGTGAGATCCCTCTAATCCGCAAGCCGCCCTTGCTCTGCAAGAGGCCATTACTCCGTGAGATCCCTCTGCTCTGCGAGACCTTTTCTCCGCGAAGCTTCTACGAGAGACCTTTGCTCTGCGAAGCTACTTTGTGTAGACCTATCCTTCGTGAGGCTCCTACCTTCGCACCCATTGGTCCATACTGCGGGGGCTGTGCCCCCGCACCCCCGCTCAGGGTCAGTGCCGGGCTGCGGTCCCGTCCCTCCGGGCCGGTCCCTTCGGTATCGTCACAGACCCCCATGATAAATGGAGAGTCGCACCGCGAATTTCTCAGGCCGGGATTTCAGGATTTCCCATTGCACCCTTATGCGCACCCACCTCCCACCTTTGGAACACCATGATTTGAGATACTCCTCCGCACACCATGAAACACCTTGAGTCTCCATATTCCTCTTGGTTTCATTCTCGTGTCATGAGTTGAGTTTCTCATCATCAATTCCTTGAGTACCTTGACTCGAACCATTCCCCAAGAAACTATTCAAAACCCTATCACTTGGCTCCTACGCCAGGTGGAACCAGAAAGGGCCGCCCCCACGTAAGTCCCAACACCATCCATTCCCAGGCGCCTTATGCCAATAGTCTTATATACAAGACTCTAAACTGTAGTACTCCCTATGTTCCTAACATAGGATGCCTCTTTCTCTAAATAAGAGATGCCTTATGCTCCTAGCATGAGATCCCAACAGTACTATCTACATGACTATAAACTGTCGTACTCCATATCTAACAAATGATAGGATGCCTCTTTCTCCAAACAAGAGATGCCTTATACTCCAAGCATAAGACGCCTAATAGTTCTATCTACATGACTTTAAACTGTATTAATCCCTTTGTTCCAAACATAGGATGGCTCTTGCTCCAATAAAGAGATGCCTCATGCTCCAAGCATGAGATGCCAACAGTCCTACCTACAAGACTATAAACTGTAGTATTCTCCCTATGTTCCAAACATAAGATGAATCTTTCTCCAAATAAAAGATGCCTTATGCTCCTAGCGTGAGATGCTAACAGTCCTATCTACAAGACTATAAACTGTAGTACACCCTATGTGCCAAACATAGGATGCCTCTTCCATTAAACAAGAGATTCCTTATGCTCCAAGCATAAGACGCCTAATGCCATGACTACAGTGGCATGATTCCAACTCCCCATGGCGATATCCCGCTAGTGCACTAGCGCATAGGTGAAGGCCTCAACCCACCAATGAGTTGGGATTACTTAATGGCCTGACATGAGGAAGATATTGCGGGAAGCTTCTTGCGTAAGCCCCATTCACCAGTGCCGCTCCATAGCTGCACCCGGGCAACTTCATAGTGTAAGACCCATCCACCATTGTCGCTCTATAATGGCACCCGGGCAACTCCTTGCGTAAGCCCCATCCACCATTGTCACTCTATTCAGTGATAAGCCGTTGTTACCATATGCAGTGGTAAGCCATTGACATTCTTATCCTGCGGTAAACGGTTGGTATCCTATCCAGCGGTAAGCCGTTGTGACCCATTCATCACCAAGCCATTGACATCCTCATCCAGCAGTAAGCCGTTGCGACCCAATCTAGCAGTAAGCCGTTGAAACCCCCAATCGGTGGTAAGCCGTCATCAAAAGAACTATGTGGACTTTGATTCCCTGCCACGGGGATACGTATGAAGCCTCTTCAAGGCTAAAGACCAAAACTGTCGTCATCCTTTTCCTCGGGCCTCCATCCTGGAGTAATCCCCATCACAATGGGCTGCCCAATGCGTAAGCCCCTCTTCGTTTCTCACGGACGCACCCTTCGCGATGTGATCGTCAGGTCTCTGCTGCCTATTGTTTCTCACATAGAGGACGAATCAGGTGGGCTTAGAGTAAGCATTGGCCATGACAACACCCCGTCCAGCATGACATTAAACTGTGTGCCGTCCAGCATGACGTTAAAATGTATGCCTCCATCCGGCATGACGTTAAACTGCACATCCATTTGAACTACAAGGCCTTTGATGCATGTCAAGGTATGGTATGTAGGAAGCCTCCATGAGGTTCAAGCCCACCACCCATCATTTCTTCACGTCAGGTTCCACCCTCGTCCAACATGACGTTAAACTGCAATTCCAGTCCGATGGAAAGACGTTGTGACCAACCCGAACTACGAGGACTTTGATCCATGTCAAGACACGGTACGTAGGAAGCCTCCCTGAGGTTCAAGCCCATCTCCCATCAGACCAAGGTCCCTTCTTTACATCGGTTCGCCGACACCCAACGCCATTCCCAGACTACGAAGACTTTGATCCATGTCAAGGCATGGTACGTAGGAAGCCTCATGAGGTTTAATCCCACCACTAGTGGACCCCCGAGTTCACCTTCACGTCGGTTCGCCGACAAATCCCCTTTGAACTATGAGGTCATTGATCCATGGCAAGGCATGGTACATAGGAAGCCTCCTAGAGGTTCAATCCCACTATATTTTGGTTACTCCGACCTTCTCCATATCAGGTCACCAGCACCTGGACAACCTAGTGTGTATGCCCTGCACCATCCGGACAAAGGTCCTCACTTGCGTCGGTCCTCCAGCGCACTGTTTTGAACTACGAGGACTTTGATACATGTCAATGCATGGTATGTAGGAAGCCTCCATGGGGTTCAAGCCCATCACTCGATCGTTTCGACCTCATTCATGTCAGTTCACTGACGATACCCATCAGACCAAGGTCCACCTTCATGTCGGTTCGCTGACGATACCCATCGGACCAAGGTCAACCTTCACGTCGGTTCGCTGACAATACCCATCAGACTAAGGTCAAACTTCATGTCAGTTCGCTGACAACACCCATTGGACCAAGGTCCACATTCACGTCGGTTCGCTGACGACACCCATCGAACCAAGGTCCACCTTCACGTCGGTTCACCGGCACCATCGAACTACGCGTACTTTGATTCCCTGCCACGCGGATACGTAGGAGGTCTTTTCGAGGCTAAAGCCCAATTTCACTGTCGCCCTTGCAATGGTCCCATTTCACCCCCTATCCACTTCATCCATCCATCCATCACCCATCCTGATTCTCACCCGGGCTGCCACATCCCGGTGGGATCATGCCATCCACCTCCTCGCTTCTCCTAGCAGCGCATGGGCCGCTATCCACGCGTAAGCCCCAACATGTCTCCGGGTCGTTGTCCTCTATGTACACCCCGATTCATCACCCATTTGAACTATGTGGGTTTTGATCCCTTTTGTCTACACTGGGTACATAGGAAACCCCCTTAAGGTTCAATCCCAGCCAATGGAAAACCTTGGTGTTTCCCCATTCTGGGGTGCACACTCCCTGATCCACCCTCAGTGGTGTCCAGATCAGCTTTCACTATGTGACATCTCCCCTCTAAGGGGAACAACACCACCGATATGTCTCTATGGGACGTTCTGATCACCCTCATTTCGTCTCCACAAGACGTTAAACTAGCAACCTACCTTGTGATAAACATGAGATGCCTGAGGAAAACCTCGGATGGCATGCCTTTGGCATAACCGTCTTCGCAAGACGTTAAACATGCTACATACCCTATGTTGAACATGGGAAGCTGAGGAAAACCTCAGGTACATACCTATGGAATATGGTTACCCACATTCGACATGGGATGCCTCGGGTTATACACCCTTGAGATGCCCTCTTATGAGGAAGAATATAGGTTCCCCAATGTCCACACACCAAGAGATGCCCCGACATGCCTGATGTTGTCATCTACTCCGACCGAAGGTTGCTACCCTATCAAGACCCCATTGAATGTCCTAGCAGAAGTAGTGTAATTAACCGGCGTCCATGAAGATATGGAACGAGGAACGAGATTCACTAACCACGTATTAAATCTATGAGGGAGACCCAGACTAGGTAACGAGTTCTGAGGAGAAATCCACAGAAGGAAGAACCGACATCCCATCATACCATTTCAATCAAGGATAAAATGTCCCGAAATAAGGAACAGATGCCACCTGCCTTTGGAAAGAGGGAATGCGGGGTAATAGCTGCACATCCTCATAGACAGATGCACGCGCCCCAGAGAAAGTGTTGGAAACAATGTGCAATAATCTTGTATGTAAGATTTTACTTGGGCTAAAGACATGTTTTATGCTACTTCCACATTACAATGAATACATGTTTATATGATTCCATGTTTATATGTAATGATTACTTATGTTACATTACTTTTTATATCATCATTTCATGCCTTCTATCCAATGTTCTAATGCTTTGTTATTATGGTCATTCCCTTACCAGGTTGTTTAGATCATCCCTTGGGTTGTGTGTTCACCAGGGTATCCTTTGAATATCTATGAGCACAATGGGAGATATAATATCATTATAGAGATTAAATATTTTTTATAATGTTTTATTATGTACCTAATGTTCCAATACACTAGAATTTCTGATCCTTGTCTTGTACTCTGATGTATAATGATGCTTAAAATAATGTTATGTTTTATGTAAAAGCCTAGGGTCACTATAACTCATACCAAGGAAATATGTATCCCTTGAAATTCAATTTAATTTCTATACAAAAACTAAATCATTTCTTGGATTGACATCTCATCAGGATCAATAGTACCATGATCTTATTTTATCACATGACCAGGATCTGCCCAATACTCCTTCAATTGATAGACATGGAAAGCATTATGAAAATACTAAATCTTAGTAGTAGAGTATGATGATAACTAATTTTTAAAATTCATTCTAGGATCACAATAGGGAATACATTCCATGGATCTAACTTCCCTTTCATCCCCAAATGATGATGCCCAAGTCTTAGAGAGACTCTCAAGAATACATGGAATCACAAAAAATGATAATGAGTGATAATAAAGATAAACTTTAGATTTTTTATGGAAATTTATTTTACCCATTCTATTATTGATTATATTAATCTTTTATATAGTATTCTAGAAAATACTGGTACCAATTGTTGTTGTTGATACCATTTCCACATAGAAACGTGGGGAGTGAAAATGATGTCCATACAATGACTCAAAAAAATCCATATGTACCATCACCTGATATCTATTATTATAGGATTAATCCACTAATGGAATGTTTTATTCCAATGATCCATCAAATTTCATTCTCTAAGTATGTATTCCAACATTCGAAACATATATTCTGACTATCCATCCATCTGAGTATGATTTTTCATGATCATTGTCAAATGGGTTCCAAGAGACTACTGTAGAGAGTTTCAAAACTGAGAAGTAAAATGTGGATCCCTATGATATAAAATAGATGATGGTACACTATTAAATTTAACCATATCATGAATATATACCATTCCTAGATCCTCACCTATGTTAGACACTCAAAGTGGGAGAAATTGTGCTGACTTTGTGAGTCTATCCACAAATAACCAAATAGAGGAATGATTCTAAAGTGTCGATGGTATACCTATGAACATTACAGGGAAATTTAATCCCATTTCATGATAGGTATCGATATATAATACGACATACCAGTTGAGTGTTTATGCACAACCATTACCAACTTATGTGTAAAATATTTCATAACATGATCCGCAATCATTATTTTCATCCTAGACCACCAAAAATGGGATTTTATTTCTTCATACACTTTCTATGTAATCAGGTGAATAGAACATTTAAAATGATAATATGTTAAATGAATCTATTCCTAAATGGATTATGGGACCATAATTAGGTTCTAAAAATGAAACATTGAGTTTTCATTCTCTGTCCAATCATCCATGTTATCCCCACTATTTATTTTTAACCTAATAGTGATACAGTTAATAGAAGTTCATTGAGACCCTATGACTAAATCTATAAGATCCAAAAAAAGAGTTACTAATAAGAAAATTGAATTTCTATTCTGTTCAGCACAGTCAAGATCCATGTTGCTAATAATGATTATCAAGTACCATTGGTCGTGAGATTCTATGACCAATAAATAATAAAATATTTGACTCATGAAATATATAATTCTATTTATAGGGTTTACGTTCCAAGATTATTTCAAACATATAATTGTACTCAATCCACCATCATTACCTCATGTTTATGTCTCTCTATGTGAAGTTATACATCAAATATTTATGGTTATTAAATATAGTGAATTTTTTCCCATAGAGATAGTGGTTCTATTTTTTAAGGAATGTAATAATGTGTCTAATTCTTGGTCATGCATTGAATAATTATTTTGATACTTTTTAGCTACTTGAACCAAAGGAAATAATATGATCTCTCTAGAAAATAACACAATTGAGTCTCCACTAAGACACATCACAATATACTAGATAGCCTTGACTTGGTTCTGATAAGAAAAGGATAGGTGTCGATGTAAGTTGAGATTTAATATCCTAAAATTATTTCTGGGTATCTTCAGTATAATAGAAAGGATTATTTTATTTATTAACGCTATCATGGTAGAAGAAAGAATAGAAAAATATCATAAAAGATTATGTGAATATCCATATAATCTAAGAAAACTTCATATATCAAAGACATTCTTGGTTGGATAATAATAAATAACTTATTTAATATTATAAGGAATAATATATATTCCTTCTAAAAAATTACATGCCCAAATAATTGAACACATTATATCCAAATGTCTTACTTAGAAAATTTTTCATAAATTTGGTGATCATGGAAGGTGATCAATAAAATCTCTATGTTCTCCCCCGGGACATTCATAGTTTAAGATGAGAGAAAAATTTTATTAAAAAATACCATGATAAAGTTGTCAAGATACCTATGGAAGATATGGTTCATCAAGTACTTGAAAATTATAGGTACATTCATCTGACAAAAGGGTATGATGACATATTCATAATGTCCACATTGACTCCAAAATGGTTTTTCAAAATATTCTCTTTCTATTCTCTTAGCTTACGATATCTTGAACAATGATAAATATTAGAGAACCAATTGTATAAGGACTTGACCTTGTAACATTACATAATCATGAATTAAGTTAATAATTCACATGGAGTATCTTTTTAGGTTTTTAGTTTTATATAATTAGGCCATAACTGTTACATATCAACCGGAAAATTACATGTAGACACTGCTACTCTATATCCATTTTTTCTTCATAAAAAAAAACTCTTAAAAATAAACATGTATAGTTCCAAGAATGATTTTCCCTTGATCCCATCTTTGACCCTATTTATCTTTAAGTATTGTAGAAAACATTTCAATAACTTGGTATGAGCATAAGAAGCTCAGTAAGGGTTATAAAATAATTAAAGGAAAAATTAACCCATCAATAAATACAAATCAATGACACCATACTTTTTAATCATAAAAAACCTCATGAAATCATAAGATTTAAGAATAGCACATAGAAATCATAAATCATAAAGGTAACTTATGGAATCCATATCATACTTACATTGTATCTATCACATATATATAGGGAGTTATGTTGGAATACCCATCACAGTGTATTCCCTAAATCTCTTAGGAGAAACATTAATGTTTTCCTCCGCCATGTTACCTAATGCATTGGAGAGCTATCTCAGGCTCACCTGCCTTAGGTATATCACGTAACCACCCATATACGTAAACAATGCCCAATAACTATAACATATTCATAACATATAAAACAATTATAAAGATAAAATTTTCACATTGAAATCTCAATTTATCATTCAAGATATTGACACAATCAATGCTTTTTCAAACCATTTTCCAACCCTTTTAAAACATTTAATAAATATATTTTTGAATGAAAGTGTCCCATACCACTTTGAAATGTTTAAAGGAATTAAAATTTTAAAACATTAATTTCCATATAAATAAATCCAAAAACCCATTTTTAAATCATGGAAATTAATGGAAAATATTTATAAGAATAAATCTTTAAAACATTTAAAATAATGTTTTAGTTAAAGTGTTTTTAAGAAAATAAGAGACGCTTGAATACAAATAATTGAGGGATAAAATTTAATCAAAACATTATAATATCATGAAAATAAAGTTATTCATGATATAATATGCCAAAGGATAGTATATACAAAATATAATATTGAATTTCTGCATAACAACAATGAAGTCTCAATGGAATGTAAATTGAGACTAAATACCTTATGAAGACAGCATCCTTAAATTAAGGATAAATCAATGAAATAATTATGTGTGACAAATATAAATACACCTAACATAATAGGATATTAAGGGTAAAACAATCTGAGTTCATTTACACATATTTATATCATGACATAATGAAGAAGTATAAGTTTAAACCAAGGAATTGAAATTGGGTAAATAAGTTCCCTTATAAAAATTCGACAGCCTAACAGTGTCACTTTAAAATTCAGAAAATTAGTTGATGAGAGAAAAAAGGGTATCTAGTAACTTGTATATAAAATTTACAGCAATAAGTATATAGAAGAACATATCCAACATAAGTATATGTAAATTAAAAGAAATAACAAAAAGAAGTCTTTTAAAAGAGGAGGGTGAAAGGTTCTCTTACGAATTTGGTAACTTACGAAACATACACCCCATGAAAAAAGGGTCATACAATGAAGATGTAAATACCAATAAATTAAAGTACAATACACATATAATACAATCATGGGCATTACATCCACAACAAAAAAGGAAATAGTGTCAAATTTAGCATGAATCTCACGAGAATACCAAGTGAGATGAAAACCCCTTACAACGTTGTAATAAATCGAGTCGTGTGACCAAAAGATAATAACCACCAAATTAATCACATAATACCATGAATATAAATACAATCATGAAAATATATATCAAATGGTAGTAAACAATACACTATGTGAAATAAATAAGTGGTGATCAATGGAAATCTCATGAAATTAAA
Organism: Viscum album; assembly: GCA_963277665.1. Lineage (NCBI taxonomy): Eukaryota > Viridiplantae > Streptophyta > Magnoliopsida > Santalales > Viscaceae > Viscum > Viscum album. The sequence goes on from OY728131.1 coordinate 44,125,440, forward strand.
AGTGAGACAAGAAACCCCTTACCTCGTGTCCGACTTGACTTGTTTGTTCCTAATTCTTCATAAATAATAAAATTAAGTTAATTTAAAATTTATTAATAACATTTTTCAAGTTTATTATTCCTTTTATATCACTTATTACCTTGCTATAACAATTAGTTAATTATTTGAATTCATATTGTATACTTTATCAATGTTCGTAACTCGGGTAAAAAATGAACTTGTTAAAATTAAAATTTGTCCATGTATTCAAAAGTTCATTATCTACAGAATGAAATTAATTATTTATATATAATATATATATAATATATATCTGGTTTATATATTTATTTATAATAGTACATAACATTTGGAGATAAGAAATGAAATGACTCGTTCATGGACACAGTAAGCCTTACGTACGCATGACCACTACCTTCATTTCTATTTCATATTTTAATGGAATGAAAACATTATGATACATAGTTATATTATAATTAAATTATAATATTATATGATATATATGTTAAATAATTTCATTAACTTCATCCTTTATGCGTTCCATGTATGTCATGAACGAATCATATCACCTTGGGGGGCGGTAGTCCACACTTCACCAAATGAAATTATCATATTTACACATATTGGAAAGAATAAAGGTATGTTTTTAAATAAATATTACAGAAGAATAGAGAAAAAATAAACATAATATAAATCGTATATAAATACAGTTCCATCATAATGGCCACTATGTGAGGTGGTAAAAGATGATTGAACAATCATCATTTCGTGAGGCAGTAGTTCACTGTCCATAGAAATAGTATGTTCTTTACCTATTATATGGAGGTGTATGTAAGTGTAGTTCAAATAATTCTCTTAAAAACAACATAGAATATTTACTATACTGGTGTTGTTATAAAATAAATGAGTAAAAATAGTTTATGTGGATGGAGAAGTAAAACAAACCAAAAGAACTTAAGAGAAGATGTTACCTTTATATCGGGTAAAACCCTTTGGTTTGAACCAAAATCATTACTTGAATTTACTTATTATTAGGGGAAGGATTATAAAAGGAACAAAGGTATATTTAAAACATATTTGGGCAGGGTTTGGATGGGACAAGGGGCTTCAGAATTGCGAGGAATGAGTTAGAAGTGAGGGAATTTTATAAGGGGGGATCTTTATGAAAGTTCGAAATTATTTATTTATTATAAACTTATCTTCAGTTTCTAAAGGTCCTAAACTCATTAAAGTCAAATATAAGATGACTCGTGTCCGAAATAAAATCATCCAATAATAATTTTATAGGTTTTGAATATTTTTTTTAATATTTATAATCTTATTTATTTAAATCATTTATTAGTGAGGTAAACACTTCATCATTATTGTGTCATAAATAATTTAATTTATTTGATTTTTAAAAAAATATAAAAAATTACCATAATGTAGGAAATATTTTTATCTTTATAATTAATATTTGTAGTCAAAGTGATAACTTATATAACCCCATGTAAGAATTGATTTACTAAAAGACATTTGTTTATGTCATTTTTTTCTTTACTTTAAGCTAATTAAAATAATGTGTCATTATCACTCCCAAGTGGCTCTATGGTGTCCAAAAATCGACCCAAGGATGCCCTTAGTCGGAAATGTTTCAACCAATAGGATTAGGACACATGTTAGGGTAATTAAATATTATTATAATATTATTTTTTTACCCTTATTTAGTATATTTACCCTTTAATCATGGTAAATAAAATATTTACTCATGTAAATATTCATAATTTCTAAAAAATAAAAGATACCTACTTACACAATTTGGGCCTCCTGATTCCAAATATAGAATCCAATTTTCCAAATTCAAAACACAGATGTGTATTAAATTAATTTAAAATTAATTCCCGCTGTCAAAACAAAATGCGTGTTTTTAAGAAATAATAACTATCAAACGATTAACACTTGTTTATGTCCAATTTAAAAGTTAAATTACTTCCAATGACCCAAATTAGATTAAATAGTTAAAAAATGATGTAATTACACTTTAAAACCAATTAAAAAGATAATATAACCTTATAAATAAAATATATTAAAAGGTAGTTTTGAATTAAAATACAACATTTTTCACTATTTATTAAAAAAATTATTTTTATCAGGAAAATAACAAAAAATTACCCAATTAAATTTTGATGTCCCAATTCTAAAGAAGAGTTTTATTTTGTCAAATATAACATATAAATTCTAACAAAACTATATTTAAAGAGGATTCTCCATCAAAATGTGGTAAATCGACCTTTTAAAAATATTAGAGTATTTACGCTTAAAATTAGATTTATTCAAATTTCAAGCCTCTAACTTTTATTGGATAAATGTAAAAACAATTAAAAAATATATATTATCATATTTTAGTAAGTTATATTAATTCACATGAATACAATATCTAGGTGTTAACTACCATTTAATATAATATTATATTATTATTTTTCAGTATGACCTAACGTTGTGTGCGACGTAAGATTTCAAAGAAACTCGTTGTTGCGTATCAAGAACACCATTGAACATAGAATCCCCTATAAAGTAAAATTAATATTTAATCTTCAAATGTAAATAAATATGAAAATGTTATGTTCTTTGTTTATATGGGATGTTACATCCTTCCCCCTTTTTGGAAATTGCGTCCTCGAAATTTTAAAATAGGGCTCGAAAACATAATTAAAAGTCCCACATCGGAAAAAGACTCAACAAAACTATAACATTAAATGAAATAAAAAAAATACAAAGGTTACCTGAGATAACCCATACTTGGATTCCATGTAAGAAAACATAGATTTGGAAGAGAAAACAAACCATCATGTTCTGATGAAGAGTGATAGAAAACATGATTAGGAGAATGTTAACCTCCAGAAAATCACAAACATGTGATGTGTTAAACGATCTTTGATTACCCAGTAGGAGACGTAAACCAAATACATTTTTTTAAGTTCCTTTTCATAATTTTGGGGAATTTATTTACAATATATAATAAGAACATAAGGAAATATACTTACCTTTAAAGTTGAGTTTCATACTTTAATAAGTTTATACCAAAAACTCATCTTTTCTCAAAACGATGAGTATAAATGACGACATGGTCACACCTACAGCGCTAGAATCAATTTTCTAGAGAATCACATAATCCACAAATGAAGAACTATATATTTCTCTTTTATTTTTTACATTAAATAAAACCAAAATTGTTAGTATAATATTAGATAATCCCCAAAAGTATAATCTTTTATAAAAATAAATACTACTCTTAATCTCAAAAATTGAACCAAAAAACCCATAGTTAAAAAAAGAGCATTCAACAAACAATTTTACATAAAATCATACAATATAATTCAAACTAATATTGAAAACCAAAATTCATAATAATTTAATCACATAGTCTTCCATATTAAATATTAACATTTATATCCAATTAACATCGACTACTATTAATGTCTAATACTGATGTGTAATTAACCCAATCACATATTATCTATGATACGTTTATCTTTTCCTTAAATAACCCAAATCACTATATGTCCACAATAAAAATATATATTCATCAAAAATAAAATTTCAACCAATAGTCCATAAATGGAATCCCAAATTATTCTATTTTTCTTAATAATATAGTGTTCCCAAATGAGAGAACGTCTTCCAAAATTTTTTTTATCACTTAATCACCAAATAAATTTCCAATACTAAGGATATCAATTTAATAAAACATATTATCAAAAATAAAATTATTATTGATTAGTATAGTCATTTAACTAAAAAGAATAAGTCATAAAAACTAGGGACTTCATGTAGTCCAGTGGTAGGTGATAAATCCCAATCGCACATTGGTTGTGGGTTCGATTCCATGAGCTCTATCCGACAAGACAGGTTGTCACATGGTCTGTGTGTTGTCCTTTTTATAAAACTCAAAAATAACCCTAACATATTTTACCCTCAAAGGTTGTATTATACCTATCATTTTCATCCAAACTCATTAAGATCTAAACATCTTAATGAAGACTTATATAAATTGTCTTTATTTTATTTCAACTCCATATGATAAAATAAAACATTTCCCAAAAGAAATAACATAATACCTTGATCATTGTGTCCACATGGTTTCATTGTCATCTTGTTCAAGTAGGTAGAAGGTCCTTTAATTTCAATAATGATTTAGAGATACTTCAAAATATTTTTATTACTTCATCCAAATACACCTTTTATAACTTGGGTCATATGGGTGTTTGTAGAAAAATAGTTTTGGAAAATAATCATGTATGAAACATAATTTCATAACTTCTGACAAAACATGATTTTTATAAAATAGTAGGACCGAATTTGAGTTGAATATTTCAATTAATTTTATCTTTAAAATATCATAAGTATGTGCTGAGTGACTATTTTGTAAAAGAAAATATAAATAGTTTGCGCAAGGGTCTCCTTCTCCAGCACATTTTTCAAAATCATAATATGGTTCCAAATCTTTAGATATGGTGAAATATTTGAAAAATACTTGATAATATTTACCTTTATTGAAAATTTGAGATTATTGTGAAAACAAGATTTAATTAAATACAACCCATGATCCACGATGATATCGAGTTATAGTGGAGGTATTTGATATCTCAAACAACTACTTTCAAGTGAGTTTCATGATAGAAAAAGTTTTAAAATCATCTGAACATAACATTGAAATAATTATTGCAAGTATGTCATTAGGAAGAGATAGAAATTTAGTTTGAGATCCCCCTCCTTCCATTTGTAATTGACATTAATTGATCTGAAAAAGTTATAAAAAAAGGATTTAACTGAAATAATATACATTGGGACTAACTATGTGTTTAACAAAAACTCTTAATCCTTAAGGTTGTCTAAACCGACCTCTAATACCAACTATAAGGATCCATCCTGATAATAATACATATTCTTGAATTAAGTTAATAATTCACATTGAGGATATTTTAAGGTTTAGTGTTTTAGAGAATTAGGCCATAACTATTACATATTAACTTGAAAATTACATGTAGACACTACTACTCATTATCAATTTTTTATTTATAAAAAAAATCACAAAAAACATGTCTAGTTCAAAGAATGACTTTTCCATGATCCCATAATTGACCCTATTCATATTTAAGTCCTATGAAAAACATTTCAAAAACATAGGATGAACATAAAAAGATCAGTAAGTGTTATAAAATAAGGAAAGGAAACATTAACCCATCAATAAATACAAATCAATGAAACCATACGTTTCAATCATAACAAACCTCATGAAATCATAAAATTTATAAATATGACATAGAAATCATAAATCATAAAGGTATATTATGGAATCCATATCATACATACATTGTATTTATCGTAGCTACATAGGGAGTTATGTTTGAATTCCCATTATATTATATTCTCTAAATCTTTTAGGAATAAACTGAATTAGAGAAACCCGTGGCAGTGTACTCAGTCTAATAAATATTTTTCTCTCCAAATATTTTTATTATGAGTGTAATTTCTATAAATATTTTAGAACCATTATATATGATAGAATATAAATAGGCACTTTTCTCTAAAGTTGGTTATTATAAAATTCAAATTTCTCATTTAAGGGGTAAAATATAAAAATCAATTTGAATTGAACCTAGGTATGAATCTACTCTTGAAAGAAGAGTCATATTTCTAGTTTCAAATATAAAACCCAATGCCATTATTCCCATCTAAATAAAAATGGTTCCATGTATTTACAATAAAATTATGTCTCTTCCATAATTCATATCCCAAATTTTTTTGAATAAATGATCATATATATTAAAGGATTTAAAATTTACTTGTCAAGTGTAAAATATATACAGGCACTAAATTCCATAAAATATCCCATCCCATATATTAAATGGAAAATATTTACCTATAATATAGAAAATTCCTAGTAGAACTATAGTTTGCCAATATTATTGTTAGATGTTAGGAACTTGATTTATTTATTTTCATACTTACTAAGAGGTTTCTAGATTCTTATAAGCTGAGATATCATTTTTTCTTATAAGATAAATTTATAAACTGCACGAGAAGATAAAAAAAGTGATGAAAAGATATCTAATTGGATATTAATAATGGATGAGTTAAGAATAATTGCTCATATCACCATCTAGGTAATTTTTTTATCTGTCGAAATAACTTTCAAAACTCTATATAAATTCAAATATACTCCTATATAATAGTTATAATTCTCTAGTTGGTGGGATATCTGGATAATTGAGACACCCCTTGATTATTCCCAATTGATCTAATTATTGTGGAGATACCATTTTTTATCTTGTTTTCCTTATTGAACATGAGAGACATAAGACTGGTTTGTATAATCTACTCTAGTTTCCTTATGAGTTCTTAGGAAACATTTCTATTGATATACTATCTTTCCATAGTTTTGAAAATCTCGTGGTGGTTCTATTCAATCCCTACTCACATGATAAATAGAGTAACATTAAAGAAACATGGTATATTGCAACAACAGGGTGGATAAAAGACTATTATGGTAGGATGATTTCTTGGTTCCCTTCTTCATTGGGAATAACTATCCCTTTAAAAATTATTCTTGGTAATGGAGTTCCCACATTAATTTAGATTGATAAAGGTTCCCCTATTATAGGATTCACTAAAATATTTTTTCCCACTAGCGCCTTTTGTCACAATATATGTATTGTCCTCAATACCAAAACTGACTACCTTTAATCAAATATTTTGTTATAGACCTTCCTCGAGTATTTATTGCTTAAATCCTTTTCTAGAAAATACCTATGGTGTGAATTGAATTAGTTGGATGAATTAAGAAACATATTCAGTCACAGAAAAACATACATGTTCCAACAGAAATAAGTCCATCATAATTTATAGATGGTTGTTTTTTGAATAAAACTTTTCACTGGACAAATCCTAAAAATAGTACCATGTATGAACATAATCACGATTCTCTTGAATATTTAATGAACACCATTTCATAACTTGGTCTTCAAGAACATACTTTTATATCTAGACCATTATCTTATGTTAGAGTTACAAGGAATTCAAATATTATATTCATCTTACTCATCCATACTTTTTCAGACTCAATTTATTAATTTCCATAAAGTATCATTGGATCATTCTTCTATAGTTCTGATGAGTTATTCACCCAAAAAGTTTCCTCATCGTGAGTTATCTTTTCAACAACTTAAAATTATTTCATAATACTATTGGATCCATATATATTATTCTAAGGGGTGAATTAGGGTGATTGATAAATTTAACTTCATTCTCTATAGTATAGTTAAATTTCATTTAGGATCTTTTTACCATGTTTAAAAGAAATACGTGTAACCTATAACTTGGTTACTTATTCCTAAAAACATTATGGAGTGAAAATAAAATATAAAATATAGTAAAACATCTAAAATACATAGGTTATTTTACATGGTTCACCATAAAGTATTATTATAAGGAAGATACATTAAGCCTGTGTTAGTCATAACGTAATCCACTAAAATTCACTATTTTAGTGGATGTAACTGATTTATAAATGGTCACTCAATTCATGGTTGACATCCTTTATAATATTTCGGGTTTGGAAACTCCACACCAAAATCTCCTTGCATCTTCCTCACATCTACGCATTGTGTGAATGAAGGTACTTCCATAGTTTATACATTTTTGGGTCTTTGTAAATAGATTAAAAACATAAGGACTTTACCATGGTTATGATAAGACTATACATTAATCAAATCTAATTTTATGATCTATAAATGCACTCTTAAAATTCATAATCAATACATTCTATTCATAATACTTCTGCATTATCGAAACACTTTCTTTCATGAATCTTCTGCATTGGCACAAATCCTACTCTCATGAAACTATGATCTTGTAAGTGATAGTGAATGAACCTTTCTCAAGACCTTTATATCACAAAATATTATCCTTATATCTAAATAAGGGATCACACCAAAAATGTATCTTTAGAACTTAGGGATTTATAGAAGTTCACTCGTGAAACCTAGTGGTTCACATAAATAATTCATGAAACTTCATATTTTGGAAATTTTAGAGTGTTTCTCTCTCAAGAATCTCCCTTGACCACGTCTCTCTGTTCATCTTCAAAAATTATACACATTTATCTTTATGGAAAGAGTTTTTTTGGAAAATACTAACCCTTCATGTAACTTGGAAAAAAATTATTCAAATAGCTTAAATTCATGAAACTCTTTTCATCATTATTCATTCATAAAAATTTTCCACTCCAAACATTCATCTTTCACAATGCCTTCAATTAACCAAACTATACCAGTTCTCATAACTCTATCTTTTATGAAACTCTAAATCACCCAAAATATATGTCACTTCCAATTAAATATCACCAAAATGTTCACGAAACTCCATTATTCGCAAGTATTTAGAATTTTCAAAATTTTCTTAAACCTTCATAATGAAAACTTATTTTCTGAAGGGTTTATGCTTTTCTGAAACAATGTGAATTCATCCATATTTCATGAATATTATTTCTTTGATATAAAATAGTTATTTATTTTACATACCATGATTTTGGTTAAACATTGATCTCCCTCCAAAAATTTTCACCCAAAAGTTTTAAAAACATTGATCTTATGAATTCATGCTATGTGATTCACTTCTTGGATATTCTTTTATTTATTATAAATAACCATATAATATCAATTCCTCAATAAAATGGTTAATTCTATTACTTATATAAATAAAAAAACATGTAAAACTTTATTTGGTTGAGAATAATTCTACATTGGAATCATTCTGGTGCATTCATCCTCCTAGAACGTTAATATATCACATTGATGCTTTGCTTATATTCACTCGATCTAGAAACAGTCACTCACTATGGATTGAGTGATTAACTTTACAACTAACTTCCATCAACCCAAACTATTTAGAAACTTTATATATATTCAAACACCTATTTAGTAATTTTTAAGATATCTTTTAAACATAATATATAGATATGAAATTGATACATTCTAATAATTTCTATCTACTTCCTTCTTCTAGACAGGCCAATATCTACATGTATTAAATATCTTCCCTATTCTAAAACACTAATTACAATTAAAATTCTCAATTTATACTATTTGAAATTTTGATTTTAAAAAAATCAACCACCTGACATAGTTTTAGGTCCAACATTACCTCGTTTCGATTATGTAGTCAAATTTATCATAAATCTATCCTCTATCAGATACTCCAAAAATTTAATTTCTATAGAACTATAATTCCTACCTTTCCTCCCTATTAATTTTTATCTCCCCTTTGACATAAAAATGTAATGGGATATTAGAAACCAAATTTATTATCGTAATTATCTTCGCCTTTTGGTCATTAATTATTCCTTTTATGTCATCTCCCCCTTTAAAATCTTAACTAATAATGAGGCATTGAAACCAAATTTAAGTTAATTCTCCCCTAGTCATTGTGAATTCTGTATGGGATTTATTAATCAAAAAACCACTTCCACTTAATCAATTATCTCTATTCAATATATTTTTAATGTTCTTCAAAAACCTATTAGGCAAATAGTTATCTTCCAACAATGGATAAAACTCATATAGAGAGCTTGTTATCTCCCTCTAAGATACATCTTCATCTTTTGATATAATTTATCAATTTATGCATGAATACATTTCTCATATTACCATATTTCATAGTCAAAACCATTTTTATTTTATATTTTCACACTTTTGAGATATTTTTAGTGAGTGAAATACCCACTTGGCATTGAGTCATTGAAAAATTATTTGATCCTAATGAGTTGGAACCCATTTTAGTAAATAATTGTTTAATCCAAAAAACATCAATTTTCCATGTTATAACTCACTTATATAGATTCTAAAATAAAATAATTTATTTTTAAGAACATACTATGATCTCAATCATACTAAAACAAAATAATTTGAGAATAATAAATTTATCAGAATTTTTTGAGACATACCACATATAAAACTGACTTACACCAATTTTTAAAGATAATCTCATTATACCTCTTATTATGTGTGATCTTCAATTCATTAAAGGGATCCTTTTCAAATAAGGATAAATATCCTTGAGTTATTTACACTAACTCTCCCTAAGTATATAAATCATTGGATTGAGAATGGGGATACCACTTGATGAGAATGCAATTGATTTTCCAGCAACTTCCTCTTATCCTTACAATACATAGATGATACCACATTAGTTGAAAAAATATAAAGATGAATTAATTGAATATTGATGCATATCCACCTATAAATAATTTCTTTGGGGTTATATACCACTTGAAATGATTCCTGATACCAATGTTTTAATATTTAATGTGTCTTAGAACCATTGAACCATTAAAATATATCCTTGATAGATATTCAATTTCACATCAATCCCTTCAACATATGATCTTCCTTTCTACAACATGCTACTTTAATATACAAATTTGAAAAATATTTTTGATTTTTAACATTTTTTTTAATATAATACCATATTTAAATGTAAACTATTTTGATTCTTTATATCACATGTATCTCTATTTATGTTATGAACTTGTTCCCTTTTGGGAAACACACCACCATGAATTGTATCTCTCCCTAAATTATATTACACTTCAAATATACATTAGAAATAGTAAAATTCATGTGTATTGGTGTAAATCTATAATCCTCATGAAGATATTTGTTGTTAATAGTTATGTAATAATGATATAAAATTTTATCGAAAAATATTTTAATCTTTCTATGTGTGTTTCAATTGCCATGCCAACTCTAACTGTTCTTGCCATATATTAGATATTCCATGACCACATACTTAACCCTAGATCAATTTGTATGTAATATTTTTTGAAATTTTCTATATATTTGTATTCAAAACAACTAATATAGATTTATTTATTTGACACTCCACCTATACACTATTTTCCCCAAATATTTCATGGATGACGAATATCTTCATTGGTCTTTTTCTCTTACTACATCCTCTATTGGAGGGATCTTTATTTTACCTCTATCTCTCCCCTTATTATTAAACATGTAAATCGACCATGGAATTATTCAATATTATCTCTTTAGATACCATATGAGTAACCTATCATGTTTTTCTTTTAGGTGAGCGTTTCTTCGAGTGTATATTCTTATTACTCTAAAATAGAGAAAATTCTACCTTTTTCTTATAAACTAGTTTTTTTATTTCCAAGTTGATTAATGTGACTATAACCTACTCGATTCTTGGTATACCTATTATTGAGATCCTTGTTTATATTTTATAATAGTGAACCTATTTTGCATCATAACATGTATATTTCTAGGATATTATATCTTGTAGTATGTTATAAGATTGAGGACATTTTTATATCTTCTTTTTTCTTTATATGATTTCTTACTACTACAATATCTTCATAAATCTTCATGATTAGAACATATAAAACAAACCCTATAAAAACATAACTCATGTAATAATTTATCAATTTAGATATAGGTTCTCCCACTTTTATTCTTATGTCACTAATCTATTATAATTATAGAAACATACTCTTGGTGTGTCCCAATCTTCCATAATATTATCATTTTATAGACACTTTCAGTTGAGAGTGTTTAATTTAATATTTAGAAATATTTTTCAATTGACTTTTAGATTTCATATACGAATCCTTGCATATGATACTTATGGAGTCTTCTCTAGAGGAAAAATCCGCCATCCATTTTTCCAAAGATGAACTGAGTTTTTCTTCAAGCTCTCAGATCATGTGAACTTTATAATTTAGTTGAGTTTCTATCTATTTTAATCTATAACTATCTTCATTAAATTTTTTCACATCTATTCATGATGTTTCATGAGAGGGATGATATTTTCCTTCAACTCACATTCTATGATCATTTTTAATTTGATATCAGTTTACATTTCTTTAAGAAGATTAATTTTTTCATTCAATTTCACACCAATCTTATTCATGCCAATATTTAGGGTAACCTTATCAATTTTTATCATCTTGTTCTCTATGAGGGAATATTTAATTATTACATAGTTCACTTCCAGAATGATCTCCCCCTTATCCACCTTATCTTGTATAAATTGTATCTCTTCTTTATCATGGTACAAATGATTAATGAATTTATGAACATTCATTACGGATACATAAATCTTCTAATTGTTCTCATTGTATGTGATTTTTTCAAGTTTACCACTAAATCCAATAAAAATTTAATTCTTAAAATCAAAATACTCAAATGAATCATTAAATATTCTCATTTAAATAACTTCACTCCCAACTGTTTGAATCATTTTCTCTTTATTTTTATCCAAATATTTCAAACATTCAATCATCATGGATTTCATGATAGACTTCAACTTGAGATTCACTAATTCATTATGGTTTACTATATTAAGTTACCCCTTTACTAATTTATCAATTTAAACATCATGTTCATTAAAAAGTTCTAAGGATTCTTTAAACAGAACATGAACCATATTAATTTTAACACTTTGACTATTTAGTTCTTTAGGAGAACCTTCTAGTTATACCTATATGTTAACCATGCCCTATGGCTCAATCTTTTCAAGGGAGAAATTTTAACTTCATGATTTATAAGAAAACCCTAAAACATGGTTGAAACTATGTGAAATAACTAAGTTAGAGTATTTAAGATCAATTTCCATATTTGGTTTCCAATGAGTCTTCGACTTGTTATTTTTATTCTTCATTCGTTTTGACATAAGCCACTATCCTTGATCAATTTTATAATATTCTTTTGAGATGTGCATAAAAAAATATCTTCGTCTATTGTTTTACCATAAATAGTTTATATAGATTTCCACATTTACATATTAGTTTCATATTGAACAGTTTCCTTAAAAACATCATTGGAAAAATAACTATGCATGAAATTTTCTAACTCAGCATTTTCTATTCATTAATATGATTTATTAAGTCAATATCTCTTCTGATATACTTCATAATACCTTCATAATAAGACTAAATGAATATTATTATTTCTTTCTGTAATCCATCAAAGGATGTTTAATTAAAAAATAGAGGCTTCATCAAAGAATCCTTGTGCACAATTCAAAACACTACATCTAATGTTAAACACTGAGTCTAAAACTTTTTCTTATGATTCAACCTTTTGAAACTAGATACACCTTGAGAGGGGTGGGGAATCATTATGGTGGATAAATTTAAATGATTATACAAAATTTTGTTCAATTTATTTTAGGATCTAGTTCCCATATTTACAAGAACCTTTTCCAACATATCACTTGATTAATCTTTCCTCTTTAACTCAGAATGTGATAACAATATTGGAATGTAAAAAATATATGGAAATTTGAGAATTTTACTTGGTTCACCAAAAGGGGATAGTTTAAGGGTGGTATATTAATGTTGCGTCAGTCTCACTAGAATCTATTGATATTTCTAGTTTAGTGGATATAAATTACTAAAACACAGTCACTGCATTCCGAGCACACATCCACTAAAAGATTTTGTGAATATACACTCCTCAACCAAGGCACATTACATCTTCCTCACCTCTACACACTTCATTAAAGAAATAACTTCCTCATTTCATATAATTATCAGCCTTATTATATAGATTATAATGATATGTCTTTTTCAATAATTACCATGATACTCTACTTGAATTATAGTCCTTATTTGACTCTATTTCAATACACTCTTGAAAGATATGATTAATACATTTTGTTCACAGTGCTACAACATTCAGAAAACTCTTACATTCTCAAAACTCATAGTTTCACTAAACTATTACTTTCATGAAACTATGATATTATAAGTAATAATGTAGGAAAGTTTTACAATATTGTTATAAAATGAAAGATTAAAATTCCTTTAAAATAAGAGTTCATGAAAATAGTTTGTCCATTGAACTCATTAATTTTTGGAAGATTGGTCATCGAACACATTTTTTATCTTAACTAATTTGTGTGACTTTAGATCTTAATTTTTTTGAGTGATTTCTCCCAAGAATATCTCTTGGCCACGTCTCTCTCTCCATCTTTGAAAAATATATATCTTTCGATTTAGATTTTAGGTATTTATAGGAAAACACCAACACTTCATGTATCTTGTAAACATCGCCTTCACATAACTTAAATTTTTTAACATATGTTCATTATTATTAATTTTTTAATCATTACTTAAACAAAGATATCTATTTAATAGTTTTAATTTTCCGATTTATTCTACTTCATTAAAAACCATATTTTAAAAATCTCCAGCATTACCTAAAAAAATTGGCCTCCAATTCATCCATAACATTTTTTTCATGAAACTCAATATTTCATGAAGCTTTAGACATTAAAAAAAATTATTCCACGTTTTTCCTGTTACCTTATTTCTAAAAAACACATGGCATTCACAAAACATTGTGAAATAATATAAATTATACAAAAAAATCATTTTATTGAAAATAATTTTCTTATCTAGCGTATGACTTTCATGAAACAATGATCCCCAAAATAATTTTATTCCATTTTTTGGGAAAACAGTGATATAAAACAACATACAGTTCCTATTCTATGAATATTAATTCATATTATATTCTTCATTACATGGTTTAAATCTTATTTCTTCAACAAAACAAAATGATACTAACTCCTTAAGATGATGGTTATGTCCACGTGTGCCATAAATAAAAATAGCGTGTAAAACATTATTTGGGTGAGAATAAATTTTCACTGGAATCATGTTTTTTTATCCATCATCCTTAAACATACAAATATCACATTGGTGCACTCTTTATCTGCAAGTAAGATAGAAATAATCTCCCACTATGGATTGAGTGATGAAATTCACAACCTAATTTCTCCAACAGAATCTATTCATAAAATTTGTAGATATTTATCCATGTACTTTTTTGTATTCAATCATGACTCCTGATTATAACTTTTGGATATGAAACTTATATCTTCCAGGAATTTATCCTCAATTGATTGTACTAGACTAGGAATTATATACATATATTTAATATCTTCCCTATGATAGAAACATTAATTACCATTACAATACTCTATTCATACTATATGATACATTGATTAATAAAAAAGAAAACACTAAACATAGGTCTAGATCCAACATTCCCCCTTTTTATTTTTTTGTCAATACTATCATAAATATTTCCCCAATAAGACACTCCAAACATTTTATGGATATGGATTTATGATTCCTCCCTTTCACCTCTTGTGAATTTTATCTCCCCCTTTGACATCAAAATTCAAAGAGCCATATGAAACAAGATTTACAATTCGGGTTCTCTTCCCCAAAGGGTTTTTAGATATTCTTTTTCTATCATCCCCTTTGAAATACTGAATAAAAGGAATGAACTATACCCAAATTTCCTTTTTTTCCTCCTCCCCCCATTACTAAAATGTCCATATGGGATTTTATAATCAAATATACTACCCCCTCATTCAATAATTTCCATTCAAAATATTTCTAATGTGCTTCATAAAATTATATGGATAAATATAATGTTATTTCTATATCCCTTTGAGCTCTATATTTCACTTTTAAATTAATCTATAAATTTCTCTTATAAGAAATTTATCTTCGTACCACTTTTCAATCTCATAGCCATTTTAATTATAATTTCACACTTTTTATTATTTTTCAGCAAGTGAAATTACCGCATGGAAATGAATCATCAAAAAATATTCTAAGCCCATTGAGTTAAAGAACTTTGTAAAAAAGAAGAGTTTAATTTAAAAAACACCAATGTTTTCCATGTCAATAACTTACTTCTATATATACTAAAAGCATAAATTTCTTTCTTTTGAAGAACATCCTATGATCTCAATCACACTAAAACTAAACTGTCAATAATTTTGAAATTATGAACAGGAGTCTGAGACATAACCCATATTAAATTTACTAAAAACAATTAATAAATATTCATACCACATAGTAAGCATCATATTGATATCATCATAGGATCCCTTTGTTTGATAAGGAAATAAATCATAAAGTGATTGTTACCAACTCTCTATGATTAAATCTATCCTTATAATCATAACATTTATTACTATCAATCATTGAGAAACTTCTAAATGTTGAATTCCACTTCAAAATGGGGAGCCCACTATATGGGATTGCTATTATTTTTCCAACAACTTTTTGGTATGATGAAAATAGTAAATGGATGCTATATTATCAGAACAAAATTTATAAACCTGAAATCCATGAATATTTCTAATTATCCAGAAATATATCTTTTGATTTTGGTCAAATAAGATTTGAACTAAGGCTTGAGACCAATGGTGGAGTATTTAATATCATTTAAAGGCATTAGACCATTCAAATATATATTTTATGGATATTTACTTTCACATTAGGATTTTTAAATTACGATCTTCCATTTTTACAAAACACTACTAAGATAAAATGATTAGAAAAACATAATGGTTATTTAACAATACCATTTTAATCTAATACCATATATAATTTCATTTATTTTGATTCTTCTTGTCACATGTATCTCTATTTATCTTACCCAATTATTCCATTTCAGCATATAAAAACCCGATGGATCATATATCACTATTAATATTATACCACATAAAACATATATTAGAAACAATTAAATTCATAGAGACATGGGTACCTCTAGAATCCTTATAATGTGGTTTATGGTTGATCATTATGGACTAACCCCTTAATCATTTCCTATTAAGATATTTTACTCTTTCTAAGTGTGTTTCAGTTCCTGTCCAACTCCAACTATTCTAGACATATAATTAGACAATATTTACCAATATGTGTATTCTTATTTTGAAAGATTGGTACTTATATATTTACTTTTATTATTGGATTCAAAACCACTCATATATATTTCATTCATTGAAAAAAATATTTTAATACATTTCGAACAAATCTTCTAGAATATGGGAATCTATTCACTAGTAATTGGATAATTTTCTTCCACTATTGGAATGATCTCTTTGTTGACTCCATCTATAACCCTCTAGAAAAATTGTAAATCCACCAAATAATTCTTCACACTTCCTATATTTGGACACCATATGTTTCACCTCTTTTGTTTTATTGGTTAGGTGACTATCTCTTTTATTGTGAATTTTTCATATTCGTAACTAGAGAAAATCCCACCATTAAATTGTAGACTTTTTTTATTTCTATCCATGAAATCTATTATGACTGTAACCTATTAGATTTTTTTTAAACATTTTTTGAGAATTGTTTTTCTATTCTAGAATAGTAAACCAAATTTCCACCTTATAATTACTATTTCAATTCTATTCTCTCTTATTTTTGGTCATAGGAGTTGATAACCTTCTTATAGATTTTTTTATGTCTCTTGTTTATTCATGCTACAATATCGTTCTAAATTACCAAGATTATAAAATGTGAAATATATATTTCTAAAAAATCATTGTTTTATCATTTATTTCTTGATATTTAGGTGTGTCCAATTTTATTCTTCTAGAAATAATCCTTTAGGATTCTATACAAATGCTCATGGATTATTTTAGTCTTCCACAATAGAAGAATTTCATATATACTTTATTATCAAAGTCTTTATTTTCAAATTTAGAAATATTATTCCTCTAATTTTTGGTTCCATGTTAACGCCCTTCCATACTATACTTATAGACACTTCCCTGGAGGGATAATCCACCTTTTTCTCTCCATTCTACAAAATGATTTTTCCTTCAAGATCCTTTATCTTTTGGCCTTTATCCATTAGTTTAAATTCCCTCTCCTTTATTTTGAATATAGCTTCATTCCCAATTTTCATCTATTGTTGAATATGTGTCTTTGGAGTTATGTTCCTTACCTTGAAATCACATTCCATGAACATATTACACTTATTATAATTTTATATATCTTCAAGAATATCATTTTTTTGCATCATTTTACCACCCATATTATGTATGTCAATATTCGGGGTCACATAACCTCTTTTTAGAAACTTGTTCTCTATGAAAAAAATAATTAATGATTTCATGGTTCAGATTCTAAATTATCTTCCACTAATATAAATTCTTTTGTAAGGATTGGTTCTCTTCCTATTCATAGAAAACATTATCTCTAAACTAACTACAATATGTTGTATTGACACAAAATTTATAAGAGTTATCATCTTAAATTAGTGGTTCATCATAACCAATAAATACAACAAAAGTATTATTCCCAAACTAAAAATCCTAAAATTAATCCTTAAAGTATATCCTTTCAATAACATCACACTTATGTGAATCAATATTTTTTTCTTTAAGAGAAGAATTTAAATATTAAATCACTATTTCTTACACATTAGTATTAAACATGAGATTCACATAATATTTAGGATTGGCTTGATCAAGTAACTCCATTTCTAGTATGAAAATTTATTTTTCATGTTCGTTATCATATCCTATGGATTCATTCAGTAGACCACTATCCTTTTTATTTTTCTATATTTGATTATATATCTCTTAAAGAGAACCTTCTAGTTATACCTATAGGTCAACCAAAACCATTGGTTCTTTCTTTTCAAGGTGGAAATTTTCCCTAAATATTTATAAGAAACTTCTATTATATGGTTTGACTTATATGAAATAATTAATTTAGAATAATTCACCTTGATATTTTCATCTGATATCCTAAGAGTCTTACTCTTGTTGATTTTATTCCTCTTTAATTTTGATGTAAGTCACTCTCCTTGATAATTTTTACATTTTTCTTTTGAGGTGGACTTCACAACCTTATTTTCCCCTACATTTTCACCATAAATAGTCTCAATGGATTTCCAAATTTCAAAATAATTATTGTATTGAATGGTTTCCTTTCAAACTTCACCAAATATTTATCTATTCAAAATCTTTTCTATCTCATACTATCCTGTTCAATCAGTGTGATTTTATATGTTCGTATCTCTTATTCTATATTTTATAATCACTTAACTATATTCCTAAAGTAATATTATCATTTATTTATTCCATTAATCAAATTCATTTTCATAAAAAATTAATTTGTCATCATAGAATCCATGTGAAAAAATCTAAATACAACTTATAGAGTTGACCACTAATTTTGAAAATTTACACCTAGATTACACATATTAGAACTTGATAAACCATGGGGGGAATCATGTTGATAGAAAAAATTATAGATTTCTTTATTGTCTGGTACAATTTCATTGAGGACATTGTTCCCATTTCAGTTGGAACTATGTTCAACATATCACTTTATTACTCCTTCTTCTCAAACTAAGAGAGTGGTAATAAAATTAAAGGAATGTAGAATATCCACGGGACACATGTATTTTTACTTGGATCACCAAATAGGGATAGTTATACGGGGATATGAAAACATTGTGTCAGTCACTACTAGAAAAATAACCTATACCAATGGTTAGGAATTGTTGGTATAAGCCTCCAAACCGTTGGCATAGGCTATACCAATGGTTTGGTGAACCATTGCCAAGTAAGCCATGGGGATAGGTCTATACCAACAGTTTTGGAAAAACTGTTGGTATATAACTATAAAAATATTTTTGAAAACCGCTGGTACAAATAATATGAACATCTATACCAATGGTTCCACAAATCGTTGGTATATGTAATTCAAAAAATTATGATTCGGTTGGTTTTGATCCCAGTACCTCATGTTTGTGATTGAACAACCTAACCACTAACCTAAATTACTTTTTTGAACATGATTTCATAAATATATATATGTATTATCATAATTATTTTTAATTTTTATTTATTTAATGTCCTCTGTAAGAGGATTACATTAAAACTACATGTACCTATACCAATGGTTTTGAGAACCGTTGGTATAGTTTCATTGTTTTTGGGACATATAACAACAGTTTTGGACAAACTGTTGGTATAGGGGGGGGGGGGTGGGGATATACCAATGGTTTGGAAAAAACAATGGTATGGGGACCCTATAATGGACCTATACTAAGTTACTCCTTTCCGAATTTGTCAATTTAAACATCATGTTCATTAACAATTTCTAAGGATTCTTTAAATAGAACATTAACCATATCAATTTTTACACATTGACTATTTAGTTCTTCAGGATCACCATCTAGTTATACCTATATGTTAACCATTCCCTATGGATAAATCATTTCAATGGAGAAATTTTAACTTCATGATTTGTGAGAAACCCCAACAACATGGTTGCAACTATATGAAATAACTAAGTTAGAGTCTTTAAGATCAATTTTTATATCTGTTCTCTAATGAGTCGTCAACTTGTTATTTTTATTCTTCATTCATTTTGACATAATCCACTATCCTTGATAAGTTTTACAATATTTTTTTGAGATGTGCATAAAAAATAACTTCCTCTATTTTTTTTTACCATAAATAGTTTATATGGATTTCCACATTTACAAGTTAGTATCATATTGATCGGTTCTTTAAAAACAACATTGAAAAAATAACTATTCATGAACTTTTCCAAATCATCATTTTCTATTCATTAATATGATTTCGTAATTCAATATCTCTTCTGATATACTTCATTATACCTTCATAATATGCCTAATGGAATATTATTATTTCTTTCTGGAATCCATCAAAGGAAGTTTAATTAAAAAATAGAGGCTTCATCATAGAATCCTTGTGCACAATTCCAAACACTACTTATAATGTTAAACAATGAGTCTGAACCTTTTTCTTATGATACAACTTTTGGAAACTAGATACACCTTTATAGGGGTGGTGAATCATGGTGAGGGAAAAATTTAAACGATTATACACTATTTTGTTCACTTTATTTTAGGATCTGGTTCCCATGTTTGCAAGAACCTTTTTCAACATATCACTTGATTACTCCTTACTCTTTAACTCATAATGTGATAAAAATATTGTAATACAAAACATCTATGGGAATTTGGGAATTTTACATGGTTCACCACAAGGGGATATTTTAAGGGTGATATTTTAATGTTCTGTTAGTTTCCCTAGAATCCATTGAGATTTCTAGTTTGGGGGATATAAATGACCGAAACATAGTCAGTACATTCCGAGCACACATCCACAAAAAGATTTAGTGAATAGACACTCCTCAACCAAGGCACATTACCTCTTCCTCACCTCTACACACTTCATTGAAGAAGGAACTTCCTCATTTCATATAATTATAGGCCTTATTCTATAGATTATAATGATATGTATTATTTAAAAATTAGCATGAGACTCTCCTTAAAACATAGTCCTTATTTGAATCTCTTTAAATACACTCTTGAAAGATATTATTAATACATTGTTTTCACAGAACTACATCTTTTAGAAAACTCATATGTTCTCAAAACTTATAGTTTCACGAAATTCCTAATTTGATGAAACTATGATATTATAAGTAATAATGTACGAAATTTTTTCAATATTGTTATTTAATTCTAGATTAACATTCCTTCAAAATAAAATTTCAAGAAAAGAGTGTGTTCATGGAACTCATTGATTTTTGGATGTTTGGTCATGGAACACATTTTTTATCATAACTAATTTGTGTGACTTTATATCTTAAAATATTTTTTGTGTTTTCTCCCAAGAATATCTCTTGGCCATGTCTCACTCTCTATCCTTTAAAAATATATATCTTTCTATTTAGTTTTTAGGTATTTATAGGAAAATACCAAGACTTCATGTATCTTGGAAGCATCGCCTTCACATAACAATTTTTTTGAATATATCTTCATTATTATTAATTTTTTAATCATTACTTCACCAAACATACCTATTTAATAGTTTTAATTATCCAATTTTTTCTGCTTCATTAAACTCCATATTTTAAAAATATCTAGCATTCCCCAAAAAAATTGACCTCCAATTCGTCAATAACATTTTTTTTCATGAAACTCAATATTTTATGAAGCTTTAAACATTGAAAAAAATTATTCCACCTTCTGCTTGTTGCCTTATTTCTAAAAAATGGATGACATTAAAAAAACATTGTGAAATCATCAAAATATTAAAAAAAATCATTTTCTTTAAAATAATTTTCCCATCTAGCCTATGAATTTCATGAAACATTGATCCCAAATATAATTTTACTCCAATTATTTGGGGAACCCTGATATAAAACAGTAAATAGTTCATATTATAGAAATATTAATTCATATTACGTTCTTAATTAATTGGTTTAACTCTTCTTTCATCCACAAAACATAATGATACTAACTCCTTAAGAAGATGGTTAAGTCCACGTCTTCCATAAATCAAAATAGCGTATAAAAAATTATTTAGGTGAGAATAAATTTTCACTTGAATCATTTTGTTTCATCCATCCTCCTTAAACATCAAAATATCACATTGGTGCACTCTTTATCTTCACGTAAGATAGAAATGATCACCCACTATGGATTGAGTGATGAAACTCACAACCTAATTCCTCCAACTGAATCTATTCATAAAATTTGCAGATATTCATCCATGTATTTTCTTATTCGAGCAGTACTCCTGATTATAACTTCTGGATATGAAACTTATATCTTCCAGGAATTTCTCTTCAATTAATTTTACTAGATGATGAATTATAGACATATCTTTAATATCTTCCTTGTGATAGAAACATTAATTACCATTACAATACTCTAGTCATACTATATGATAATAAATTAATAAAAAAGCAAACACTAAACATAGGTCTTGATCTAACATTACTCCTTTTTATTTTTCTTCCAATACTATCATTAATATATCCCCAATCAGACACTCCAAACATTTCATTGATATGGATTTATGATTACTCCCATTCACCTCTAGTGAATTTTCTCTCCCCTTTAACATCAAAATTCAAATGGCCATATGAAACAAGAGTTATGATTTGGGTTCTCTTCCCCTTAGGGTTTTTAGATACTCTTTTTCTATCACCCCCTTTGATATAATGGATAATAGGATGGAACTATACCCAAATTTTCTTTTTTTCTCCTCCCCCATTAATATGATGTTCATAGGGGATTTTATCATCAAATATACTACCCACTTATTCAATAATTTCCATTCCAAATATTTCTAATGTGCTTCATAAAATCATATAGATAAATATAATGTTATTTTTATTTCCCTTTGAGATCTATATTTCACTTTTAATATCATCTATCAATTTCTCTTATAAGAGATTTATCTTCATACAACTTTTCATGCTCATATCCATTTTTATTATAATTTCACACTTTTGATTATTTTTCAGCAAGTGAAATTACCACATGGAAAGGACTCATCAAAAAATCTTCTGAGCCTGTTGAGTTAGATAACTTTGTAGAAAAGAAGAGTTTAATTTAAAAACACAAATATTTTCCATGTCAATAAATTACTTCCATATATACTAGAAGCATAAATTTCTTTATTTTGAAGAATATCCTATGATCTCAATCACACAAAAACTAAACTGTTAATCAATATGAAATTATGAATAGGAGTGTGAGACATAACCGAAATTAAAATTACTAAAAACAATTAACAAAGATTCATACCACATAGTAAGAATCATATTGAATTCATCATAGGATCCCTTTGTCAGATAAGGAAAAAAATCATAGAGTGATTGTTACCAACTCCTTATGAGTAATTCCATCCTTAGACTCATAACATTTATTGCTATCAATCATTGAGAAACTTCTAAATGTTGAATTCCACTTCACAATGGGGAGACCAATTGATGGGATTGCTATTAATTTTCCAACAGCTTCTTGGAATGCTGAAAATAGTCAAAAGATGCTATATTCTCAGAATAAAATAGATAAACATGAAATACATGAATATTTCTAATTATCCAAAAATATATCATTTCTTTTTGGTCAAATAAGATTTGAACTAAGACTTGAGACCAATGGTAGAGTATTTAATATCAATTTAAGGTGCTGGACCATTCAAATATATATTTGATGGCTCTTTACTGTCACATCAGGATTTTTTTATTATAATCTTCTATTTTTACAAAACACTACTTTGAGAAAACGATTACAAAAACACAATGGTTATTTAACACTACCATTTGAATATAATTCCATATACAATTCCATTTATTTTGATTCTTCTTGTCACATGTATCACTGTTTATCTTATGAAATTATTCCATTTCAGCATATACAATCCCCATGGATCATATCTCACCATTAATCCTGTACCACATAAAACATATATTAGAAACAATTTAATTCATAGAGAGAGGGGTACCTCTGGAATCATCATAAAGTGGTTTATGGTTGATCATGATGGAATAACCCTTTAATATTTATATATTATGATATTTTACTCTTTCTCTGTGTGTTAGAACTTCCTATCCAACTCTAACTATTCTAGGAATATAATTAAACCATATTTACCCACATGTGTATTCTTCTTTCAAAATATAGGCACTTTTATAGTTACATTTTTTTAATATTATTGGATTCAAGACCACTCATATGTATTTATTTCATTAACAATACTCTTATAAAACAATTCCAACATATCTTTCAGAATCTGGGAATCTATTCACTAGTAATTGGATCTTTTTCATCCACTATCAGAAGGATCTATTTATTTCCTCCATCTCAAACCCTATGGAAAAAATTGTGAATCCACCAAAGAATTATTTTTACTTATTATCTTTAGACAACATATGTTTCACCTATTATGTTTTATTTTTAGGTGAGTATCTATTTTATTGTGATTTTTTCATACTCATAACTAGAGATAATCCCACCATTTCATTTTAGACTTTTTTATTACTTTCCATGACATCTATTGTGACTGTAACCTAGTAGATGATTATTATACATTTTTTGAGAAATTTGTTTCTATTCTATAATAGTAAACTAAATTTCAACCTTATAATGACTATTTCTATGCTATTCTCTCTTATTTTTGGTCATAATAGTTGATAACCTTATTATAGATTCTTTTTTATATCTCTGGTTTATTCAAGCTACAGTATCATTCTAAATTACCATGATTATAAAATGTGAAATATATATTGTTAAAAAAATTCATTGTTTCATCATTTCTTTCTTGATATTTAGGTGTGTCCAATTTTCTTCTTCTAAAATAATACTTTAGGATTCTATACACATGCTCATGGAATCTAGTAGTCTTCCACAAGAGAAGAATTTTATAGTTACTTTATTATCAGAGTCATTATTTTCAAATTTAGAAATATTATTCCTCTAATTTTTTATTTCATGTTAAAGCCCTTCCATACTCTAATTATAGAAACTTCCATTGAGGGATAATCCACCTTTTTCTTTCAATTATTCAAATTTTTTATTCCTTCAATCTCCCTGATATTCTGGCCTTTATCCTTTAGTTTCACTTCCATCTCCTTTATTTTGAAAGTAGATTTATTCCCAATTTTCATCTTCTCTTGAATATGTGTCTTGAGAGTTATGTCCCTTACCTTAAAATCACATTCCATGAAAATATTACATTAGTTATAATTTAATATATCCTCAAGAATATCATTTTTTCTATCATTTTATCACCCATATTATGTATGTCAATATTCAGGGTCACATAACCTCTTTTTATCTTCTTGTTCTTTATGAAAAAATAATTAATGATTTCATGGTTCACATACTAAATTATATTCTACTAATCTACCTTATTTTTTAAGGATTGGTTCTCTTCCCATTTATAGAAAACACTATCTCTAAATTAATGAAAATATTTTTTCTCCCCACAAAATTTATAAGAGTTATCATAATAAATTAGTGGTTCATATTCACTAATAAATCCAAAAAAAATTTATTCTCAAACTCAAAATCCTAAAATTAATCCTTAAAGTCTATCCTTTCAATAATATCACACTTATGTGAATCAATATTTTTTTATTTAATAGAATCTTTTAAATATTAAACCACCATTTCTTACACATTATTATTCAACTTGATATTCACTTAATCTTTAGGATTGAAATGATCAAGTAACTCTTTTTCTAGTCTGAAAATATATTTTTCATGTTTTTTAACATATCCTATGGATTTTTTCATAAGACCACCAACCTTTTGATTTTTCTCTTTTTGATTATCTACTTATTCAAGAGAACCTTCTATTTATACCTATTGGCCAACCAAAACCACTAGTTCTTTCTTTTAAAGGAGTAAATTTTCCCTAAATATTTATAAGAAACATCTATTATATGGTTTGACTTAGATGAAATAATTAATTTAGAATAATTATCCTTGATCTTTTCATCTGAAATCTTATGAGTCTTATTCTTGTGGATTTTCATCCTCTTTAATTTGGATGTAAGTCACTCTCCTTGATAATTTTTACATTATTCTTTGGAGGTGGACTTCACAACCTTATTTTCCTCTATTATTTGACCTTAAATAGTCTCAAGGTATTTCCAAATTTCAAAAGCATTATCATATTTAATGGTTTCCTTTCAAACATCATCAAATATTTATCTATTAAATATATTTTCTATCTAATACTATCTTGTTCCGTCAATCTAATATTATATGTTCATATATCTTCTTCTATATTTTATAATCACTTAACTATAATCCTAATGGAATATTAACATTTATTTATTCCATTAATAAAATTAATTTTCAACAAAAAATTAATTTTTCAACATAAAATCCATGTGAAAAAAATCTAAATACTACTTATAGAGTCGAACACTAATTTTGAAATATTACAGTTAGATACCACTTAAAGGAACTAAATAAACCATGGTGGGTGACTCATGGTGATAGAAAAATTTATAGTTTTATCTATAGTCTGGTACACTTTCTTTGAGGATATTGTTCTCATTTCAGTAGGAACTATGTTCAACATATAACATTATTACACCTTCTTCTCAAACTCAGAGAGTGATAAGAAAATTATAGAAAAGTAGAATACCCATGGGACACATGTATTTTTACATGGATCACCATAGAGGGATAGTTCTATGGGGATATGACAATATTGTGTCAGTAACTACTGGAAAAATATCCTATACCAACGGTTCGGAACCGTTGGTATATGCCTACAAACCATTGGTATATGCTATACCAGTGGTTTGGAGAACCATTTCCATTTAAGCTGTGGGGATAGGTTTATACCAACGGTTTTTGGAAAACCATTGGTATAGACCTATACCAATGGTTTCGAAAACCATTGGTATAAGTAATTTGAAAATCTATACCAATGGTTCCATAAACCAGTGGTATATGTAATTCAAAAAATAATCATTCGGTTGGTTTTGATCCCAGTACCTCCCATTTGTGATTGAATGACCTAACCACTAACCTAACTTACTTTTGTGAACATAATTTCATAAATATATATATGTATTATACCAACGGTGTCAAAATATCTATAGATACATGTCATTCAAAAATGTATACTATGTACAATGTACACATCCTTTAGATGATTAAGGGTTTGAACACTTCTCACCCAAGTAACACTACCTCTTTTTCACCTCAACAGACTTTATCGATGAAGGTACTTACAAAATTTATGGACATTTAGGACTTCATAAAATTATTTGAATCACAAATCTGTGTCCCTTATTATCTTGATATTATACTTGAATCATGGTCCTTATTCGATTATATATAAATGAACTATTAAAAAATAATCAAAGTATTCTTTTTTTGAGATTTTTCTTTCATGAATCTGTTTAATTAGGGAAAATACTTCATTCATGAAACTTATACTATCATGAAACAATGATATTATATGTTATAACACATGCAAATTTCACAAGACTATTACCTCACAAATGATTAAACATCCCACCAAACAAGGGTTTACCTAAATAATGTATCTGTGGAACTCAATGATTCATGGATGTTTTCTCATTGAACCTGCTGGTTTAGGTAACTAATTCACATAACTTAATACTATGATGAATTAAGAGTAACATTCTCTCAAGGATATCTGTAATCCAAGTCTTTAGCTTCATCCTGTAAAAAAATATTTGACTTCTTCTTCAAGGTTCACATATTGATTGGGAAATAATGACCCTTCATGAAACATGTAAACATCACCATCACATGATATTAATTCATGAAAATATCCCCATCATTATTCATTTGAAAAACTTTTCCTTAGAAAATTTCCATGTCTCACGAACCCTTATATTCACCAATTTATATTGATTCATAGTACTATATATTTCATGAAACATTAAAATGACCCCAAAATAAGTCACTTATAATTTTCAAAAATATGTAAAACATAATTTGAGTGAGAATAATTCCACACTGGAATCATTTTTTTTCATTCATTATCTTTTAGAATCCATATGTCACATTGGTGCTCAACCTATCTTCACTTGAGCCAAATATGATAACTCACAAAGGATTTCGTGGTGAACTTCAAAACCTACTTCCATAAACACATTATATTTAGAAAATGTGTACATATTCATCCAACTCTTTCTTCCGGTTCATGATTAACTCGTAATCATAACCTCATGACATAAAATCGATATTTTATAGGAGTTTCTATTCACACTATTCTCCAAGACTGGGAAACATCTTCATATAATAAATATCTTTCCTATATTATGATTTCTCATTACCATTCTATTACTATAGTAATACTATATGACACTTTTATTGAAAAAAAAATCCAACACCTGACATTGTTTTGGGTCCAACAAATACTCTAGAAAAGATATCGGTTCACTTGCGGTTCATAAGGAACCATATCTCTATTGAACCCTCTTACAAGTATCTCATTATTTTCCCTATATTAATTTCTATTATATTACCTTTTACTAATTTACAATTAATTATTTCATTAACTATTTATATAGAGTTACATAAAATATCATATCAAGAAAATAAAAGTCATAATATAATAATTTCAAAATCAAATAATCATATGATAATGTTGTCCTAGTGGGAAGTATCTTTGATAATGAATGACACTGAATTATCATCAGATAAACCCATAATAATGATAAGATGAAATTACCTAAATTTTTTTATAACACTTTTTTATACCCCACCCCCATGGTAATCTGATGTTCAACATAATGCGATTTACTAAATCTTGTTATGTTATACATTTGAAGTCCTGATGCATCTTATCTCTTTTCTACATTCCTGAAAGATTGAAAAACCAAACTGATACCCACTAAGGGTTACTAATCAGCATACTTAACGATAGAGTACTAATCATATAGGATTCTACAAATAAAAGTCTACCTTGTTGACATTGGTAGTGACAATTAGTTTTTTTATGTATAACTTTTCAAGGGGTGTTACAGTACCAAAAATGGTATTTATATATTCTTATGAAATACATTTAAGCATTTTTAGTTAATATTTAATATATTTTAATCAGTTTTAGTTAATTTTAATTCTATTTTATTCTCTTTGATGAAAATTTATGGATGTTTAAATATGTTTTAGATTGTTCTATAGGAATGCTTTTTACAATTTTCATGTAAACTTGTAAAGTGTGTTTATAGTGTATATGTAAATTATATTTATAGTTAGCATGTAAATAATCTTTAATGTTTACTTATAAACCATTTTTTATAGTTTACATGAATTGTTTTTACATATTACATGAGAATTGTTAAAATTTTACGTGTAAAATTTTTATAGTCTACATGTAAAATATGCTTATATTTTCCATGTAAACAGTTTAGAGTTTACATGTAATTCCATAATGAAAAATTCATAACTGTAATGACACATGAAATTAATATGTTTTAATAAATTATACCTTAGAGAAGACTAAAAACTGTTTTAGTTTTGAATATAAAAATCTAGACCGGGAACACAACCATTATTTATCCAATATTTTATAGATCAACAAAAGTACAGACACAGTTTTTCATTTTTATGCGGAACTCAAATACCAATAAATTTAATGTTGTGGGACCACTTCTTATAAATCATACACATAAATGAAAATATTTAGTTAAAATTAAATTAACTCTTATGGAATTCAAATACATAATCTAATAATTTAGTCCTTCATAGAATAAGACCCAAAACATCAGTAGTATAGACCAAGTTTTTTTAATTAAAATAAAAACAATATACAACCCAATGTGAATACAAAATATGAGTAAATGTTCAAAATAGCCGATAAGACCATGTATATTTCATTTTCAGTACAATTAATTCACTATAACCCCTAAAATGTTCATTCACACATAATTCAAATAAATAGTTCAATAATATGTTAACTTTTCCCCACAAATACAAGACATTATATTAGCACTTAGTACATTTCTAATTCATTGAATAAATTTTTCTTAAATAAAACAAGTGTTTAGTTCATGTCCCATCACTATAGTTTTATTAAAAAACAAATTCAACCACCCCATTTTCAGTAATATCATAAAATTAGTGAATAAAATATATAAATTTTTGTGGAATTATACTGTATGATTGAATTCATAGTATTGAAAGAAAATTAAATAAACCATAGCTATGAATTAATTTTTAAAAAATAAATCCAAACTAGTGGAACTTTTCACTAGTTAATATAAAAAATAGACTTATTGATAACAATTATAGGATGGAGAGATTGTTCTTAAAACATTATCCTTATTTTACACATAAATAAATATAGTTAAGTGTATAGAAATAAAAAAAATCAAACATACCCTTCCAAAATTAAACCAACAAGAGAAAACTTTAATCTTCCTAACCTAAGTAAAAAAAATTAAAGGAATTTGAATAGTACTAACCTGAAAGATAGAATTTGAGGTAAAATTAATTAAATAAGATGAAATATTGTAGCATCTATATATTTCAAAAACTATTTCAATTTAAAAATAAACATTGAAAATTAGAGTATTTAATTATTTTTAAACAATTTACTGATTAATACCAATAAAGGTAGAGATAGAGCCACTTTAATCACTACCATCATAAAAAAATGTCATGGCATGACATCAATAGTGGAATTGAATTTAGGTATTAGAGGACCATATGCATAAAAAAATTATTTCAAAATTGGTGCCAAAATACACATTTCATCGATATCTTGATAGTTAGTTATTTGAATAACTATAAATCTATATTTATTAATAAGTATTCCCTACCATTTTATTGAATCAAACCACTTGTATTTCATCATAGTGACTTGAACAAGGTATTAATAATATGATACTAGTATTTTTTTTAAAAAATTATAATAAAACATATTTTCATATTAAGGATGAGTAAATGATGAACTAGAATAATAGACTTTAAATTTAGTTAACAATACTCCATCATGTTGTGCTCTCCTGTTTACTACAAAATAAGTAATTATAAATTTGTACCCATTGATCACCAGAGATTTGTATTTATGAACCAAATTGTTTACACCAAAATCCAATGATATTATTTCATGAGAATGGATTTAGTTGTGAAAATCAATGCCTCATATATATATGAATATTAAATTTATATTAATATTTAAAATTTATTTTTAAACTGTAATGGTCATACCTTTGATTTCAACCAAGGAAGGAAATATTTTCACTGAAATGTATATCGCATTCCTAAAGGTAATGAAGTATAAATTATATTTTTTTATTTATTCCCTAAATTAAAATATAGTAAAATATTAATTTATATACACAACTACATAATATTATATAACATATACATGTTAAAATTACTTACTTTATATGGAATGAAAATAATACTTAGTTAAACAAGAAGAAAATATTGATTTTATTTGTATACACTAAATGAATATAAATGAGTCCCCTCATAATTATTTTAGTTGGAAGAAGAGAATTTATATTCAACATGCAATTGAAAAAGGTTGGATGAATTTTTTATTTAAGTCAGAAAAAATTTATCTTACCTCTGCCTATATTATTTATCAAGAAAGACATTGAAAACAATTTATCATAATTATAAATATAAAAATAACATAATTATATATCCATAAACATTTATTTACTGGAAAATTATCAAAATATTCATATTTTAATCAATTCATAAAGAAATATGTGATAGGAATTAGTATTTAAAGAATTCAGTTATACTTATCTTCTGTTGAACAATCTTGATATTTTTCTTGAATTTCGTGAAGAAACCTTTACAATATCTATTACTTATATAAAATTATTTTTCTATAAATGTGTCATTATATAATAAGCACAAGTAACGTTCCATTTATTTTTATTGATACACACAAGTTTCATTTCTAGTTTGAAACCTCAATCCCCTGTGTAACACAGAGAATATAAATCATCGTAGGTCTTGCCCTTGACTTTTAGAATAATTTAATGAATCATTTCAAATATATTTTTCTTAATTTTTATTCTTACTAGAAAATATTTTCAAAAATTGGTTGACCAACATGGAAAAAAATAACATACTTTTATTCTAATAATTGTAATTGGATTCAGTTAAAAACGATCTACCTCTTTAATGATTTCATAAGACCTTTACCAAATATAAATATAACATCATTGAATTAATTAAGTACATTAGTTATATTCATACACTAAGGTGATTTCTCTATTTCAATATTATTGTCAATTCATTGACAAATTTTCTTGAATGGATGATCCATTGGAAATAATTGTCGATGTCCCATAAAACTAAAACTATGATTATATTAATTCCTTATGGATCATGTATTCTTCCAAAAAATAGAAAAGATTATTTACTTTTTGTGATCCTTCTAAACATCATTTCCGAAGTTGTAAAGTCATTTATCATATACATAAGTACAACATGCATATAAGATAATACTTTTGAAGAAGAATCATATGTATAGACACCAATATTACAATGATATTTTGACTCTTCTATAAAAGGTTGAAAGGACACATATATATCATTTCATAATAAAAATGTCAATATAGAAATATACACAATATATTAAATGATTTTTTATACATGTTCATAGGGGATGGTTATAAATGTGAATAAAAATTGGACAAATGTTTTGTAAAGAATTATTTTGACCAAATTGATTAAAACCGGAACATGGTAGACCTAAATTGAAATTACAAACATAAACTATGAAACTAGGATACCATGCATCCAGTTTCTTCTATGATAATCCATTAATACGATAAAAAAACTCATAAATACCATTAATTTTATTAACAATATGACATTTCATATTTTTTTTGATTCCAACAAGCATTACAAGAGTTTTCTTCTTATTAATTTATTAAAAGTTATATATTACTTTCTATGGAACACATGTTGATGTTCTATGTTAATTTGGGTTCCATTGATATATATGAAATTGTTTAAAATCATTCAGTCACATAGAATTATTCTAAAATAAGTTTCACTATTTTGGGAAATCATGAATCCAATTAGTTTAAAATACAAGTTTATTAATTAACTTTACTACAATATAATGATTCAAGGGAATATCTAAATCATTAGAAATTAATCACTTAAAAAATATAATAAGATAATATATTCTTATTTTAGAAATAACTTACATGGTTTACCCATCAAATCTTCGAATTTAGAATTATAGCTAGGTTATTTTACCTGATGCATGATATTCAAAAGTCGTTGCATCATACATTAATTTTCTCTCTCTTAGCATCTTCATTTTCATTATTTACATCATGTGTACTCTTATTATTTCTTTTATGAATTTAAATATTTTATTTCTCATGATGATTAATAAAAATGATCAAATATTTAATTTTGCAATCAAATTCATTGAGTTTGATCATGAATATTATGAAATTTCTATTTCTATTCAGCGTGATTGAGAAAAAAAAATAGTTTCTTTGAAAACGAACTTTTTTTATATGGTTGAAAACATATTTCTAACTTAGAAAAGGTATTTACATATAATTATAATATGGTAA
The DNA here is from genome assembly GCA_963277665.1 of Viscum album. Lineage (NCBI taxonomy): Eukaryota > Viridiplantae > Streptophyta > Magnoliopsida > Santalales > Viscaceae > Viscum > Viscum album. Next base: position 44,159,170 of record OY728131.1, read on the forward strand.
GTGTTTAATTACTCCATATTATGAATCATCAAATGAATTCTATAAAAAATATTCAACTTTTTTTTCAAAATAATTTGAGATTCAATCTGTATCATACATATAACTTCTATACATTCTGTTTTAATTTTCACAGTAAAATAAACATTAGAAACTATAGCAAAATAATTCATGATATTCAAAAATATTTTGAAACATATTATGACAAAAATAATAATTCCATATCGAATTAAATATGTCTTTATCATGTAAAACAATTATTAAAGAATAAAATTAAACCACACAACCTGAAAACATATGACTTTGATACATGTTTTTTATCAGTGAAAACATTCATAACACCCACATGACATAATTCAATATCATATGTTTATAAAACAATTTCAATATGATAATTATAATACTAATTTTAATAAGAAATTCATCAATTCATACTTGTGTTTTTCCTAATAATTTATTAGAGATGTGACATGCTCTAATCAATGAACACTAGTAGTGACCCAAATACAGTAAAATACATAGAATTTATGAAAACCCATATATTTAACACATTTTATTTCAGGGTTTGTTTTATGAACATACACTTAATTCAATCCCAATATATTGTGAGGTCTAGTGTATTTCATTAATAAGATACATAGAATAATAATTTAAAACATGGATACAACACCATTATTTAAAAAATTCAGTATATGCCCTTATATTCATTTTACTTTTTAATACTACATGGGATAACATGGGGATATATATATGGAAGTATTGAGTTATAAAAATGAGTAAGGTAATAATTTGATAATGATATGATGAATTTGATACTATTTGTCAATAGGTATATTGAGGTGACATAAAATGTGTGAGAATCGTAAACATGAACATCAAAGCATGATATAAGATGATAACATCATGAAAATATAAGAATGTGGAAAACAAATGGCATCATAAGAATCAGTTATGGATAACCACTAAGACATCATAACACATTGGGATTAGGATAACCTCCCATGCACCATTATTAGTATCTCATGACATAAAATCATTACCCTATTAATTGGAGGGCTATATAATTTTGAACCCACCTGTCATATTTATTTTAGGTACATACATTTTATGCTAGATATATCATACAACATAAGAAATAATTTCATACTATTTAATCTCTTCATTAAGTATTTTGGGTTACATGATTGGATGTACACAAAAAATAATAGATTGGTATATCTTGGTGAATATCCTTGAGTTGAAATGGGGGGGGGTATTCACTATAAAAATGATTGACATGGAATAATCATAGGATAAATTAAGTATCATAATGGGTGTACCTAATGATTCATTTAAGGAATTAATGAGAGTGAAAAGTGGTCTATCATTACATTTAAATCATAAGGAAATAAAAAAGGAGGTGTAAAAAATACATTCCAACATGAACAATTGGAAATAAAATTGAATAATATAAAGAAAGTGACTAAATAAAGAGTAGGATGAGAGAATCCCTGACCATAAGAGGGATATTATAAAATATTGGTAGATGATTATTGATATATTGGGAACAACTTGGTAATTATTTAGAGAGTAATTAGGATATAAAATCATGGTCAATAGGTTTTGAGTGAAGAGGAGTAGGTGGTTGGGTGGGTATTTATTGCAGAAGAGAGGGATATTCATTATGAATTTCTAAACATTGGTTTTGGACTCTATATGATAGAATAATCAAAATTAAAAACCTCCCTATATGGTTTCATCCAAATAGAATTGGGTATAAACATTTATGTGGCCATGAACCGAAAAAATTAAAATAATACCATTGGTGATGTGGAAGTGAGTCATGTTCATAAATAACTGATTATAAAACCATAAAATATAATATTGGTTTTGGATAACTCATTAATGATTTATAAAATTAATAAAATAAATTGAAAAAATTATATTGAAGGTAAAATACATATTTGATCATTCAGTAACTATATAGAATTTATTATATCTCTTTTAACTATTATAATACCATAATACATACCATATATTTATTCCATATTTAATTTTTACCCAAAAATTCGACTCTCTTAGAAAAATGTGAAAATTTTAATATTGGATATTTTTAACTTGATGACTTCAAAATTTATATTTATTTTTACAAAATAATTTTTTAAATATTAGAATCATCACTTTTAAAGAAAAATGTATATTTACTGAAAAATACTAGTTTTATTGAAAATTGAAATTTCATACCCCTTATAAAGATTACATTGGACATAATTAAATTATACAATCAATTTTATATAAATAAATATTAGTTAATAATAATTTTATATGAAATTAAATTTTTTCTCAAATATATATAATTTATGAATGAGTGTGTTTTAATGAAAACAATATATTTTCCAAAAATAACAATTTTTTTCTATTTGTGTCAAAATATATATTTTTTATCAACATATATATATATATTTGTATATATTTAGTAATAATGAAAATGAGTAAATATAATCGATATTTTATTTGAAATAAAATAATAAAATCATACTACTAGGGTCTAGATACATTAAACCTTATTACACTAGAACACACTCTAAGAGTACGGTCCAAGATGGTAACATGTTTTTTCAATGTTTCGATGTACATGGTTTGGGTCATGATCTTGAAATGCATGAAATTATCCTGTAAGAATTTTATGACATGTTGTAAATGTTGAGTTTCATATAGGGATTGGTATAAGTCAAATCTTAGTGATTCCATCTCCCTTGAAATCCATGATAATTGGGCTTCATAGGGTATGATCCTACTAGTTAAGGCCACTGCTTCTTCCGTATGTATCAATTAGAATTTATCATAACCCTTTATATCTAATAATCTTAGTGGTCATTATAAAACATGTTTATTATAAATGGTTGTGATTATTCATTTTATTTTAAATACGACTGACAATATTTTATAATAGTCCAAAATAACTAGCCTAATGCACGTGTTTTATATAACTATAAAAATTATTATGTAATTTTTTAATTCAAAATGTGAATATCATTTACAAAAGTCTGGGTCCTTAAATTCTTCCCAAATTTATAAATTTTACAATTGAAATTTCATTTCATTCACTGAAGTAGATTATGGTACTTTTGATTCATAACCTCTTTCAGTTCCCATATTTCTTTTGTAAACTTGTTGTTTTGCCAAAACACTTTGACCAGGTGAGTTATCATTTATTTCAAAACAAATTCTGTGTGATATAAGATCTTTACCAGATTATCCTTGTATGAAAGGTCATTTTCATAGGATTCCACCTTTGGATTCAGAAAATGTGTGGGATATAATGTGTATTTCCTTAAGAGGGATACATGAAAAACATCATGTACATGGGATAAATATGTGGGAGTTCTATTCAATAAGACATAGATTCGATAAAATGAATAATATAAAAGGGTCAAATGTATCTTGGATTATTATTTCCCTTATTCCCAAACCTCATAAATTTTTTCCATGCTTATATATGAAGGAACACCTTATCTCATACCTCAAACTATTGGTCTCATCGAAAAATGTCTATATTTATTTTCAATCGACTTTGTACATATTTCATATAATGTTGAATGGTTTGAAACATATATATCATCCCTTGTGTATGATTAGGTCTCATAATTTTCCACTCTACAAATTTACCACAGTATTTTTTTATTCTGAAAACTCTTCCCATACAGGGCCTCATATTGTTCCACATGAATTATAGTTTTAAAACAATTGTTATATGAGAACACTTCTAGGGGATGGTGTTGATACCGACATCCCTTAGAATATATCGAACATGATATCAAGATATCCCCTATAATATGAATCATTCTTTCAGACTAGTCTTCTATCTGAGGGTGATAAGATGTATTAAAAATTAGATCTTTAACTAATGCATGTTGAAGGCTTCTCCATAACCACATGGTAAACTTCAGATCTTTATCTAATACATTGAAGAGTGGAACCCCAAGTAGAATTAACACTTACATTAAATACATATTAGTGAGTTAGTGAAGAGTTAAATCTTTCTTTATACCAAAAAAATATGATATCTTTTTTAATGTGATTGACTACCACCCATGTAGCATTATTGATGTCATAAATAATCGGAAGTTCTATAATAAAATCCATGGTTTTGATTTCCCATTTCCATACTACTATGGGAAATGTTTGCATCATAACCATAGAATTATTTCATTCATACATGAATTTCTTTCATACTGGACATAAAGATACATATTATGAAATCTCCCACCTCTTTTTATCCGACCAGAAGTTTTACTTCAGATCTCTATATATCTTATTAATTCAACGATAAATAGAGAATTATTCATTATACACATCATACATATGTTCCCCCATAAACTATAGTTTTTATTGGAAACATATCCTAGTTACAAACTATATGACTCCATTTTCAGTAAAGATAAACTCTAGAATATTCTCCACCATTCTATATAGCTCCTCTTCAGCTGTTTTGGCCCCATTGATCTTCTACATAATGGATGGATTAGAATAATTTGCAAAAGGTTAGATGTAGTTCCTTTTATGATTCCCTTGTGTATCCTTTGTATTTCTATGAATATTGGATCCCATTCCATCCTTATTAGGGATAACATTTTATGATCCTTTCTACTTATGGTATCTTCTACTTTGTTTTCCTTCCCTAGGCGGCAATGGATTAAAAATTCATAATCAATGATTATATCTACCCACCATTATTGGAATATATTGAGATCATTTTGTGTGAATATATAAAAGAGGATTTTATTATATATATAAGACAGACTTATCCATATATTTATAATGTCACCAAATCGTCAATATAAAGATCAATGCCGCCAATTCAATATCATGTGTTGGGTATATTTTATAATAGATCCTTAATTGGGGGGAGGCATTATCTTTCACTTTTTCCTCTTTAATGTGATCAAAACCCTAGAATGTCTTCGATACATCTCTATAGATCACAAATTCTTCCCATTGGTGGTTCAATTGAGAATAAGAGTAATTATTAACCTCTTATTGAACTATTTAAATATCTCCTTGCATTCATTAGTCTAGAAAAAATTCACTCGATTCTGAGTTAGATTGGTTTTTGAGCTTTAAAATCATGAGGTGTTACAAAAATATTGATTATAGTAAACATAAAATTGAAGGAAACTCTGGATCTCCATCCCCGATGTTGTTTTGTGCCATCCTTTAATTTCCTTTTTTACAAGGATCCACATATATCCCTTTTTCGGTGATAACAAGCCCCAATAAAGTTACTTGACCTATCCAAAATTTGAATTTATTGTACATTACATAAAATGTTTCCTTTCTTGGTATGATTAGTACATCATTAAAATGTCCCTCATGTTCCTCCTTTATTTGGGTGTATATTAAAATATCATCTATAATTACTTCCACAAATTTGTCAAGGTGATCACCAAATAATCTATTTATTATTTCCCAAAAGAAAACTAGAGAATTAGTGATTAGATATAGAATCAATTTTAACTTATAGTAGAAATAAAAAGAATTAAAATAAGTCTTGGGGATATCCTCATTATTAAACATTACATGATAATATCATGGATGATGATCCACCTTATAGAAGTCCCGAGCTTCACATATCTGATCTAACATGTCACGACCTCACACAATAGGTCTCAAACCATGACCAACCCAAGCCGATGTTGATAGTCCAGGAGAATGTTTCATGATTTGAGTAGGGAAATCACTTAAATGGGAGGCCTTAGACTATGGTACCTGAATGCATCCACCCATAAACAACTCCATGAAACAATGCAAAGTTAATATAAACTGAAAAATAAATTCATGCACACTTCTATCCCACAATAAGAGTATAGCATGGTTGTTGAAAGTGTAAAAGGTAAAAACAAAATCCCACCCAAAACTAGAAAAGTTTCCAACATTCTCAAAAAGAGGGTATTACTTGAAAATTTTATTTCTAAAAAACCTTGTTAGATAAACTCCAGTAAACACCATGGTCGGACTGTCTCACTAAGCTCTATGTGCTCCTGGTCCTCTAAGGACTATGTTGAAAGGCATATTGTCTGCACAAGTTACAAAATGTGTAGCAAAATACCATGTAGTTGTGTGTATTGTAATACTTAGTAGGAATCCTAAAATCCTAATGAAAATGGATTAACTGAAATGAAATAGTTTTCTTTACCCAGCTAGAGAGAATCCAAATGAGGGAGAAGATCTATCTCGGACCCATACTTATCTATACATGACTTGTCATATCCGTAAACTTGGGGTTTCAACCAAGTCATGTGGAAACACAAAAATGAATCCTAGAATCACAAAGATAAACTCATCTTGTACTCTAAGTCTCACAAGGTTCTGACCTCGTAGCCAACTACATGATTCTACTCGATGCTCGAAGGAAACAAATTCCTAGGAGAAAACACTCTATAAACAAAACCATCATGAATGAAACTCATCCAAGAGATTAACTCCCTCAGAAAAAACTCTACCTTCCCTAATGATACATATAAGATAAATCTCCCTGTTGGGGAGATAAAGAAATGTTAAACTCTAATCTCCAATACCAGTGGTCCTGTCATCGCAATCTTGAGCCTCATGGAAGCTTATAAGAACCAATGTGGAGAGGAAATCCCATCACTACTACATATATTTGGGGGAGATCTACTCAAGACACTCCACTATGTGAATCCTCTCTATATAGAGAGATATTGGAGGGAGCCACACCTTGACACTGACCCACAACAGATGGAGTGTTAACTATAAACCATCTTACAATACCTCTAATGTTCCCATAAAGAGAGGCTCCCACCTCACCACATCAAGGGATCACTAACTCCTAACTAAGAGTCACACATAACAAATGGAGGGGCTCGCTCCTCATAATAATTCTCCATAGCCAAGGGAAATTCGAATCCAGTAGAGGACCATATTTTCACCACTCTTCCGAGATGGGGGAGTACCACAACATAGATATATGACCTACACATTGATTCGATAGGGGAGTTTTGACTCTATATGTATGATCACTATGGGGGACCCACACCCAGAATTTATAGGGGGTATCAATCCCAGGATATAATAACCACAACCTGGTATGATAGGGGAGTACTAAACCTTCATGAACATTTCATATGGATGGATTTCCCCCTAGAACCAAATTAGAGTTCAGATTCTATGGATTGTGGACCTGAACCCTAGTATGGTTGGAGACTACCCAATATATCTACACAAACATATGGACTACTAGTGCCCTGGTGGGATAGGGGAGTACCAAATCCATGGATAGAGGAATTCTCTCTGGAATGAAAGTAGAGTACTTACTCTATCTGTGAAAAGAGTATAGGGGGACAACACCCAGATATGATAGAGGGGATCTATCTTCAATGACACAGATGATATGGGGGAACCACACCTTGGTCTAACAAGAGAGTACAAACCATGAGGGAACTAATCTATGGGTGAAGGACCCACACCCATTATGTAGGGAGTTCTATATCAACTAATTAGATAGGTTAGGGAAACATTCACCCTAATTCTAAATGGGAGTATCACCCCCCAATATCTATATATATGATCAAAACTAGTCTCCAACATCAGTTAGGTACCATAGAAAGAATTGTCCCTGTCATCATACATCGCATTACAATATTGCCATTGTGAGGGGACCCGTTCCCTGATACCATACAGGTGTACCGCTCTATCAGCCTAAAGAGTCTAATACCCCCACATCCTAAGATGATAGTGAAGGGTACCAACCCTGATGTCAATACAATGATCCACTATGATCACTACCCAAGGAATATCACCTATACTAAAGTTTATTGCATGAATCCTACCAAAACATATCTCACATGCCACCACTAAGACCTGCATCACATATTATACATAAAATTTCTCTGTTTAAGCTACTCATAGACCTCAATCCAAGCATATAAGAAGGAGATAAACTATGAAGCTGTATCCATGAAAAGTTCATGAAATGTACTAGGGTCCATGTGGTGAGTGAACCCTCTTGAACACCTAGCCAGGTCCTTATTTGCACGCCTTAGCTGACCATTTGATCTTACATGATGTGTACATGATTTACACAATGTGTCTCACCTCACCTGCCCCCAACTGTGTCATTTCCAAATAGCTCATGAAGCCATGTCTCACACACAACATTTACCCCCTAGTACACAATGTTTCTTTGCTAAAAAGACTCTTTCTTGTTTTATCTATTTGTGTCCATTTACTTCATCCCGTGTCCATGTCTCTGTTCATGTACATTCACATGGAAAATTCCTTTTACACGACCACTTTATCTAGGTCCCTTGGCCACACGACCCTATCTCACTACACAACATGTAACCTCGATATACAACATGTAGTCTACAAAAGTATATCTTCCATGAATAGGAAGAACAAATGGCATGTGTGTAACGCATTGACCCCAAAAACCCAGATCTGGTGCATTAATTTACAATATTGGAATGATAATAAGAAGTAAAATCACAAAGGACTAATTAGTTTAACAGTTTTTCTAGACTAGATTACATATATGATACTCAATGTACATTCAAAATTATTGAAAATACAACATTATACATAATAAAATGAAATAAACAACCTCCTTGAAATATTATTCAATGTTCTATTAATCATAACATTGGGAAAGGAAAAATAATAAGGGTGTGATCAAATTACTAGTAAGGTTTAGATATAGAATAATCATTAATCAATAATAATTGAATCATAATCTATCAGACATGGCTAATATGGCATGATGAATAAATGAAAACAGTTTCCATCAATAAACTGAGAATAAATATTCATCCGTATATTTCATCGTAGTGAAAACCTCATGGATAGTAAAAAACTAAATAATAAATAAAGTTATACTTATTATTTTGACATCATAGATCTATCACATTAACCATTATACTATCGAGATGGTTTAAGTCTGTGCGTAGAAACTCATCTGATTTTTGGAATCAAACATGAAGGGTTTGTCGCTAACTAATTTGTCTCATGAGACATGTCGATGCATCATGGGGCTATAGGAGGTCCCACACATCACTTACTGTCCAAATCATTATTTATAAATAAATTTAATACAATAACAATATTCTCTTTCGATATCCATATCGAATAGAGAATACAAATTCAACAATATTTCCCCAGTAAAAATAGCATTCAAAATAAAGACCGTATATGAAATGGTACATATCATAATGATATAATCATATCCATGATTCAAGAAAATGGATATTTAATATAATTATAGTTTCAAATAAAAAATGATATCAAATGGTAATTATATACACCACATAAGATAGATTATGCGCACAATATCAAGTAAGTCTCATGGAAATGGAAATTGAGACAAAGTCCCTTACCAAATTGTAATCAATCAAATAATATGACCAAAAATTAATAATCACCAAATGAATAACAGAATAACATGAATATAAATAGAAACATGATATTATATATTAAATTTCAGAACACATACACCATATACAATAAATAAGTGGTGAACAATGGGAATATCACGGAATTAAAAGTGAGAGGAGAAACACCTTACCTTAGGCCTGAATTTGTTCATTCATTGATCTTAATGACCAGAATAATCAAATTTATCTTCCTCAATTAAGAATTAAAAAACATTATATACATGTAATTGATTTATTATAACCTTATCAGGTTCGTTCATGGCCATTTTGATGGGTTCAAGAGGTTAAATATTATTGTTTTCGAAGCATTTCCTTCCTTAGTTTTCACGATCTATTTACTTGTATTCATGAATGGATTTTCATTTGAAATGTGGTTAAAAATAAAGAACTGTTAATATATATTATTAGTGAAATTATTGAGATATAAATGATATTATAATTATTTTGAAAATATTCCATTAGGATGAATAATTAGATAAAAGTTAATGATAAATGCTTGGATTAGCTTAGGTGGTAGTGTATTGAACAATCATAATATTTGAGTAACTCAAGCCATCTCATTTGCCTCATGTTCAGTTCCTTGTGTGTAAAAATGTATCTCATGCTCTTGTAATCCGTATATATCTCACATGTTTCACTATATCTACAGTGTCTCCATATTTTTATGGAAACGATTATGGATTCTATCTCAAGATCACGAGTTGGATATTTTTTATCATGAGACTGCAACTTCCATGACCCATAAAGAAATAACTTTATTATTATTAATGATGATGAAACCTAGTAAATTATTTGATGCATCAATATATATCACAAATTCATTATATCCAGATAGAAGATTAAATATTAGATCATTTACGGATATTATTTTCAATTTTTCATTGAATTTTGTACATTTGTTCATCCATTAAAACATAACCCCTTTACATGTGAGATTGGATAGGGGGTTAGCCAATCAAGAAAAATTCTGATCAAAATGCAGATAGTAACATGCTAAGACAATAAAACTACATACCTAGGCTATTTTAATTGGCACATGCCATTCATTTATTTCCTTTGTTTTTATAGGATCAACTATGATTCCATCCTTAGAGAAAATATGACCAAGAAAACAAACTGATTGATGCCAAAATCCACACATTCTAATGTTACCATATAATTCATTTCTTCTAAGATTTTTCAAAATAATCCTAAAGTGATTCTCATGGTCTTCATATATTTTTGTGTACACAAGGATATCATGGATAAATAGCAAAATAAATTCATCAAGATATTCCTTGAAAACTCTATTCATTAGATCCATGAAAATATAGGGTGCATTAATCAGTTCAAAAGGCATTACTGTAAACTCGTAATGCCCATACCTGGTTCGAATGTTTGTCATTAGAATATCTAATTTCCTCAAACATAGCTGATGATATCCATATCGAAGGTCAATCTATGAAAAATATTGGGCTCCATGGAGTTTATCAAATAAATAAGAAATGCATGGTACATGATACATTTTATTTATTGTAAAATAATTTATTTCCCTATAATCAATGCATAGCCTCATGGATCCATCTTTCTTCTTGACAAAGTGGATAGGGTCTCCCCATGGATAAACATGAGGTTGAATAAATCAATTGTTATTCAATTCATCTAGTTGTTTCTTTAGATCTACTAATTCCATAGTGGCCTTTCTATAGGGAGTCTTTGATATAGGTCTTTCCCTTGGAATTAAATCAATAGAGAACTCAACTTCCCTCTCTAGAGGATGTCTAAGTAAATCTAGTAGAAAAACATAAATGTATTCATTCCCAATAGGTAGGTCCTCAATTTGAATATTTCTTTCCTCCCCCAAAGATATTTTGTTCCCTTACTCCCCATGAATTTCATTAAGTAGAGCTAATGAGGGTGGATATAGATAATAATCAGATTGCGATGTTTCTACTCTAATGAGAGGGGATTCTAAGCCATTCTCAAAAATTGAAGCTTTTGTATTCATGAAATAGATCTGAGAATCATAATGTTAAACAAAATTCATAACAAGGATTTTATAAAAGTCAATCATGTGTATGATGATAAGGATAGAAACTAAATCATCATTATGTGTCATGAGGGGGATTGATCGACATATCTTTATTACAATGATACATACCAATATAGTTTTGACTGACAACTCCTTTATTAAATAAAATTGGACGTGTCCAATTTTCATGGAAAACTGGGAAGATATAAATGAGTGCAATGTTCCAGAATCATGTAAAGCGTTGGTTATGTTTGAGGAAAAAATTAAAGTACCAACCACCATATCATTATGAACTTCAACCTTTTTGTTTGTAATCACATAAGATTACCCTTTCCCACAGGAAATTTTCCAATGCATGTTTCCTTGGAATGTAGAACACTCATTTTCATAGTGTCCCATCTCTCTACAATTGTATCATTGAACATCATTGACTTGTTCCTTACCCTTGTGTTCATTTGATTGATGACCATTTTCTCCACACTTATAGAAGACTCCCATTCCTTTGATGCTTTTCCCATAATTATTTTTTAACCAGTTCTCAAATAATGGGAATTTCTTCATTCAATTCTTATTCATTGTTGCTTCACCTTTTCCATGGTTATCAGAGTACAACTTTTGATCATGGTTTCCCTTGAACAAATATTATCTAGAAAATTCATTTTAATGGCACTTAATACCATTTCATCATATAATAAAAATGTTTGAGAAGCCAGTGCCCTTTAAATACATGGCATAAGACCATCAATGAAATGATCAATTTTGTATTCCAAATCACGAATGTACTCTATATAATACATGGATAATCATGTAAATGTATCCTCATACTCTACAACACTCTCTTAATTAATTTTCTTTAGGATAAGTAATTTACCTTTCATTGCATTTTGTTTCTCATGGGGGAAGTATTTGTCAATGAAAATTTCCTTAAAAGTCCTCCATTTAATATCTTCTATTTATTATTCCTCCATGGTATTCTGGATTGAGGACCACCATTGATCAGTATCACCCTTGAGACAATATACTACCAGGACTAAATTTTCATTTTCCTTGCATCTTAATGCCACTGATATCTTTTCAAATGACTTGATAAAATTCTCAGCTACCACCGCGTTAGTAGTCCAACTAAAATATGGGGGATTATGTCGCATGAAACCATCCAATACAGGTGTAGGATGGTTATTCATCATAGTTAGAGTAAGTTATCCCAATATGGTCAGGATCTGATCTGCTCCAATACTGACTACGTTGACTTTATCAGTGGGGAAATTCCTACTTTGTTCACAGGTATTTATTCCCATTCTTCTATTAGGAACCATCACTAAACAATGGAATACCCTAAATTAGTTCATAATTCATAATTTCCAACTAGAAAACACATAACATAATCTGAAAATTTATGCAAAAATAATCTCATAATAATAAACATTATTTCAATTTACTTTTAAATCCTTCATAATGGTTTGAAAATAAAATATGAATTATCTTAGGATTCGCCCCCAAGACTTTCAAACCAGGTGTGCAGTAAGGCCCTTTGTCATGTACTAGGATACCTAGAGTCAAACCTGAAACTTCTTTTTGGAGTTGTTACTCCTAGGTACATCTATGCCAAAACAACATCCACCTATAGTATCTAGACAGGGATATATTTTCTACGAATATCCCCATAGTCTCTACCTTTCCAAAATTCTAGGATGTTACTCTATGATTATCCTCATAGTCTGTATTAGTGTTGATTCCTCTAAATGATGTTCCCTAAATATTGATTCTAAAGTTTCTGATAAACTTATTCTGATACCATATATAATGGCCCAACCCTAGAAACATAGATCTAGTGCATTAATTTACTATATTGGAATGATTACAGAAAGAAAATCCTAAAGGACTGATTAGTTTAACAGTTTTCAAGACCATATTACATACATGATACTCAATGTACATTAAAAAAGATAGACAATACAACATGATATGTAATAATGTGAAATGAATATCCTTCTTGAAATATTAGTCAAGGTTCTCATCTTTATAACTGAGGGAAAATAAACATAATAATTGTGAGCTCAAATTATCATTAAGGGTTACATATAGTAGAATCATGAATAAATAACATGTTAATAATAATAAATTATACATGAATAATATCTCATGATGAATAAATGAAAACACTTTCCATCAATAAGATGAGAATAAAAATGCACCCATATATTTTGTCATTGTGAAAACGTCATGGATAGTATTAAATGAATAATGAATAAAGATAATACTTATTATTTGGAAATAATCTATCTGGAACATCAACTATTATACCATTGAGATGGGTTATGTCTGTGGGTAGAAAGATGTCTGATTTTTGGAAATAAAATCGAAGGGTTTATCACCAACTGATTTGTCTCATGAGACCTATCAATGAATCAGTGGGCTATAACAGGCCCTTCCCATCACTTATTTTACAAAAAATTATTTATATAGATATTTCATATGACAAAAATATTTATTTTCAATATCCGTATTGAAAATAGGATACATATTCATCACTATTTCCCCACTTAAAATAGCATTCAAAATATCCATCATATGTGACATGGTATGCAGCTTAAGGATATAATAATATCCATGATACAAGAATGTATATATTTCTGAAAATTATAATTTCATATGAAAAATGATCTTCAATGGGTAGTAGATAAACCACATAAGAAATATTAGGTGCACAATACCATGTAAGTCTCAATGAAAAGGAAATTCAAAAAAAGTCCATTTCCACATTGTATTCAATCGAATGGTATGCCAAAAAATTAATAATCACAAAATGAATCACATAATACCATGGATGTAAATAGAAACATGATATTACATATCAAATTGAAGTACACATATACCACACACATTAAATAAGTTGCGAACAATGGAAATCTCACTAAATTAATGGTGAGATGAGAAACCCCTTACCTTATGTCCGAATGTGTTCTTCAATTGATCTTAATGTCCTGAATAATAAAATTTAGATTCATTAATTAGTAATTATATGAACTTATCTACATTTAATTGGTTTATTATAAACTTATTAGGTTCATTCATTTCTTTTTTAGGGGTTCATGAGGTTCAATTTTATTGTTTTGGAAGCATTTTCTTCCTTGGTTTTCCTGATCGGTTTACTTGTATTCATGAATGGATGTTCGTTTGAAATGTAGTTAAAAATTCATAATTTTTAATATATATTATTAGTGAAATTATAGAGATATAAATTATCTTATAATGATTTTTGTTATTTTCCACTAGGATGAATCATTAGATAAATGTTAATGGTAAATGTTTGGATTAACTTGGCGGTTTTGTGCACAATGTACTTGTTTTTTATTTTTATTTTATATTATGAGTGTTTAAGGATTATAGAACATTGGATAAGATAAAATAAATATTTTATGATCTGGTTAAACTATTAAAAAGGTTTCATGACCATTCTTTAATATAATAATAGAAATTGAAAAATTGTCGTCTTTGAATGCGATAAATTAACACATCTCGGACGGTGTCTTCATTTTCAGTATAAGTGGAGGTGGAAAAGAGAGATGATGATGAAATATTATAAAATCATAATAAATTTCTAGTACATGTAAATAAATATAATTATCATATCTCTTAGATGAGGTGATGTGAGGAGAGACCAAAAAAATAATGGAACTTGTGAAAGAAGTTGAAAGAAAAATGAAGAGAGGTTCACCTCTTTAGTACTTATCAGTGAGAATATCCGTAAGGAATTAGTTTATGGAATTTTGGTGAGACCCGAAGGTCTAGAATATGGGGGGGGGGTGGTCCTTGGGAAGTTTATTTGGTATATCTTTGGAAAGGATCAAATCTTGAGTTGTGTGAGAGGAAGAGGGGGTGAAGGGTGGTTTATATAGTGGAGGGGATGAGGTTTTCTTAATATTTTTATCATTGGTTTATTATTTTTTTGTAAGATAAGAAATTTTGATGTTCTGATGACCAAAAATAGTAATAGTTTGTGAGTTTGAAACAAGTGTGCTTACCTCATCATGACATCATCCATGACTCAATAAATCATGTATTTAGCAATTGTCATAATTTATCGTATTTAACTATTCACCAAAAGTTCAAGTATTTCAGAAAAAACCCAAAAATTCACCCTAAACATTTTTTGATGTGTAAAATCCAAAAAAGAAATCCAGTTTTTCAAAAATAATTTTCTAAATATAGGATATTTAATTTTTAATTAAAATTATCTTTTAATCAAAAAATACCAACATATAAAATATTCATCTTCATGTTTAAGTTGAAAAATTTTATTTACACATTCATGGGTAAGGTTTCAATTCATAAGGGTCATATTACTATTTATAATGGTAGGTTACTATTTATAAGGGAATATTACTATTTACAATGGTAAGTTACTATTCACTAAAAATTAACGTGATTCTATCAGAGTCCAAATATCTTCCTGATGGAAAACATGTAGGTCTATTTTTTGAAATTGAAACCATATAAGTGAAAAATTTAAGTTTAATGCCTAGATTATGACTATCTCATATAAATAACCAAGTGTTTATTCACATAGAATCATTGTTTCATGAAATATATGTTATATAATGAATTTAAGGGATTTAAGAGAGACATACCATAAAATGTTTGGGGTGTTATTTTCTTCCCTCCTTCAGAAATTTCTTCCTCGAAATTTTTCATGTATAAAACCCTTTAAAAAGACGTGGTTCATTCTTCATCATAACATCCTCAGGTTCCAATGTTGCTTTCTCCATTTTATGGTTTCTCTAAAGAACCATTACTAGTCGAGTTATCTAATTTCTCAACACTTTCTCTATAGTGTCAAGTATGTTGATAGACTCTTCAAAGTAAGAAAAATTAGGTTCCAGTTCTATTTCTTCAGAGGTGAGTACAGACATTGGGTATGGAATGTATTTATTTAACAATGACACAAAAAACATATTAAGCATAATAGAAAGAATTGGTTCTATTTCTAAGTGGTATGAAATAGCTCCGATTCTTTCTATAATTTGAAATGGTGCGATGTAAATGGAGCTTAGATTCCCTTTCTTACCAAAACATGAGACACCCTTCCATGGGGATACTTCAGAAAGACACGACCTCCTACTTGAAATTCCAAATCCTTTCACCGGTTGTCATAATAACTCTTTTTCCTACATTGGGAGTCTTTAATATGGGGCTGAATTTTCTTACCTTTAGAGTTGTCTCTTGGATAAGTTTTTGTCCTAGAAGTTTCCCCTCGCCAACTTCATCTCAACAAGTTGGAATTCAAAAATTCTTACCATATAATGCTTCATATGCTTTCATTTTAATTCTATAATGGAATATATAATTGTAAGAAATCTCTAACAAAGGAAATTATTGATCCGACATACCTTGAAAGTCAATAGAGAATGTTCTCAACCTGTATTCTAGTGTTTGAATAGTCCTTTCAGACAGTCCGTCAGTTTGGGGTTGATAAGAAGTACTCATAGGAAGCTCAATATCCAGATCCTTTTGGAAACATTTCCAAAATTTTATAAAAAATCAGGGATCACAATCAGACACAATTGATATAGGTGAACCATGAAGTATTACAAACTAATTAATATAAATTCATTCCAAGAGATCAAATGGTAAGTAATGTATTCTAGCAAGTAAATGTGCCAATTTTTTGAGACGATCAATAATTATCCATATTGAATCATTCCTTCCAAGATTCCTCAGTAGTCCTGTGAAAAATTCCATCATAATTTTATCCCACTTCCACATTAGAATAGGTAGAGGTTTCATGAAGCCTCATGGATATTGCCTCTCGGCCTTCACTTATTGACAAACTAGACACATTGATACATAGTTGTCAATTTCTCACTTCATGTTATCCCACCAAAACGTTACTTCATATCTTTATACATCATGGTTCTACTAGGGTGCATGGTGAAATTTTACCTATGATAATTGTCTAGTATTTCTTTTTTATCTCATGTATTGATAGAACACATAACCTTCTTCCAAATTTCAGAACAATATCCTCATACATTAAGTCTGCCTATATTCCATCATTAAAATATTTAATTTTCTTTTGTATATTCTCATCATCAGATTGAGGGAATTTTGTCTTCTCTAGTAAATATGGTTTAGCAATCATTTGTAAGAGGAAATATGTTTACCCTTCCTTAAAAATTCCCATATCCAACTTTAACACACCCATGAATATAAAATATATCTCAACCCTCATTTGGGTCAGAAGTCCATGATCAGCCCTACTTAATGCATCTTCCACCTTATTTCCCTTTCAAGGGTAGTAGTGTATTGAACAATAATAATATTTGAGTAACTAAAGGCATCTCCTTTTCCTCATGTTCAGTTCATTCTATGTAAAAATGTATTTCAAACTCTTATGATCTATATATATATCACATATTTCACTATATAGATAGTGTCTCCATATTTTAAGGTAAAATATTACGACTTCTAAATAGAGATCATGATTGGATAAAATTTCTCATGATACTTCAACTTCCATTACCCATAAGAAAATAACTTTATCATTTTTCATTACGACGCAACCTTGTCCATTCTTTGATGCATCACTATATATCAAAAATCCATCATATCCAAATGGAAGAGTAAAAATTGTATCATTGACCAGTATTATTTTCAATTCTTCAATGAATTTTTTACATTAATTCTTCCATAAAAACTTAACCCCTTTACGTGTGAGCATGGTTAGGGGGATAGCCAATCAAGCAAAATTCTAAACAAAATGTTGATAGTAACCTACTATGCCAATAAAACTACATAGCTTAGTTATGTTCATTGGAATAGGCCATTATTTTATTTCCTGTTTCTTCATAAGATCAACTATGATTTATACTTACAGATAATATGACCAAGAAAAGAGTCTAATTAAATCCAAAATTCACACTTTATATTGTTAACATATAAATCTTTTCATCAATGATTTTCATAATAATCCTAATGTAATTCTCATCGTCTTCATATATTTTGGAGTATACCAGGATATCATAGATAAATACAATAAAATATTTATCAAGATATTCTTTGAAAACTCTATTAATTAGATCCATGAAAACAAAGGGTGAATTAGTCAGTCCAAGAGGAATTAATATAATCTTGTAATACCCATACCACGTTTGAAAGATTGTTTTTGGAATATCTTCTTTCCTTACACAAAATTGATGATATCTAGATAAAAGGACAATCATTGAAAATTATTGGGCTCCATGAAGTTGATCGAATAAATTAGAAATGCGTGTTCTAGGATACTTGTTATTTATTGTAATATAATTTATTTCCCTATAATCAATGAATATTCTCTTGGGTCCATATTCCTTCTCAACAACGAGGATAGGGGCTACCCATAGTTAAACACTAGGTTGAATAAATAGTTTTTCATTCAATTCCTACTGTTTTTTATTTATCTCTACTAATTCTACAGTGGACATTCTATAGGGAGTATTTGATATACTCTTTCCCCAGGCGTTAGATCAATAGTGAACTCAACTTCCCAATCTGGAGAATTTCTAGTTAAATAAATCCTCTACAAATAAATCAATGTATTCTTGCACAATATGTAAAACCTAAATTTGTATATTTCATTCCACACCTGTAGATATTTTTTAGCTCTTACTCCCCAAGAATTTCATTCAGTAGAGCTACTGAGGGTGGATCTAGATAAGAATCATATTGTGAGGTTTCTTCTCTAAAGATAAGGGATTCTACGCCATTCTAAAAAATTGTAACTTCCCTCTACATGAAATATATCATAGCATCATAACATCAAATAAAAATCATAAAAATGAATATATCAAAGTCAATCATGGGTATGATGATAAGGTTAGAACTGAAGCATGCTTATATGTCATGAGGGGGACTGATCGACACATATTTATTGCAATGATGCATAAGAAATGAATATTGACTAACAAATCCTTTATTAAATGAAATAGGGAATTTACAATTTTCATGGAAAACTGGGAAGATATAAATGAATGTGATGATCCAGAATCAAATAATGCAATGTATAAGTTTAAGGAAACAATTAATGTACCTACCACCACATCATTAGGAACTTCAACCTCCACGGTTATAATCGCATAAGCTTACCCTTGCTCTCATCACCTTTTATGATTCATATTTCCTTGGATCGTAGGACACTCATTTTCATAGTGTCTCCTCTCTCTAAAATTGTATCAGTGAACATCATTGACTTGTTTCATCCCCTTGAATTCATTGAAGTGATGACCATTTTCTCCACACTTGTAGCAAACTACCATGCCTTTGATGAATTTCCCAGGATGATTTATTTTCCAAGTTATCATATAATGAGAATTTCTTCATTCCCTCCTTATTCATTGACGATTCAGCTTTTCCATGGTTATCAGAGTACCACTTCTTATCTTGGTTTCCCTTGAAAAAAATTGATCTTGAAAATTACCTCTTTTTTTTATGTCACATAAGAAAATGTGACAATATGATTAAAATGTTTGAGGAGCCTGTGCCCTTTAAAGACACGGCCTAAGATCTTAAAATAAATGATCAATTTTTTCTTACGATTCACTTATGTACTCTATAGAATACCTGTATAATCTTGTGATGGTATCCTCATACTCTACAACACACCCTTCTTTCATTTGATTTAGACTAAGGAATTTCTTCTTTATTTTAGTTCGTTGTTCATGAGGGAAATATTTTTTGATAACATTTTCATTAAAATTACTCTATTTCATATCTTATATTTCATCTTACTCCATGGTATTCAGGATTGAGGACCACTATTGATCAGCATCACCCTTGAAACAATAAACTTCAAGGACTAGCTTTTCATTTTCATTGCATCTTAATACCAGTAATACCTTTTCAAGGGACTAGATCCACGTCTCAGCTACCACTAGTTTAGTAGTCTAACTAAAATATGGGGGCTTATGTCACATGAAACGATCCAATATAGGTGTAGGATAGTAATTCGTCATAGCTAGATTAAGTTATCCCAATATAGTCATTATTTGATCTTCTCCAACACTGAATCTGTTGAATTGATCAGTGGTGAAATTTCTACATTGTTTTTGCGTATTTAATCTCCCTCTTCCATTAGGCACCATAAAAAAATGGCATACACTAAATTAGGTTATAATTCATAATTTCCAACCAGAAAACACTTAACATAATCTGAAATTTTTTGCACAACTAATCTCATAATCATAAACATTATTTCTATTTACTTTTAAATCCTTCACAATGGTTTGTAAAGAAAATATGAATTATCATAATATTATCCCCCAGGAGTGTCAAACTAGGTGTGAAGTAAGGCCCGTTTTCGTGTACCAAGATACTCCGAGTCAAGCCTGAAACTCCTTGTCCGAGTTGTTACTCTTAGGTATATCAATGCCAGAACCACATCGACTTATAGTTTCCAGAAAAGGATGTATATTCTATGGAAACACAAATAGTCTCTACATTTCAAAAATTCCAGGATGTTACTTTGTGCTTATCCACAAATTCGATCTTAGGGTTATGTCATCTAAACTATGTTTCATAAATCTAGTTTCCAAGGTTGCTGATAAACTTTGTTTGATACCAACTATAATGCCCCGACCCCAGAAACACGGATCCGGTGCATTAATTTAATATATTGGCATGATTACAAGAAATAAAATTCCAAAGGATTGATTAGTTTAGTAGTTTTGGAAGACCATATTATATACATGATACTTATAGTAAATTCATAAGGATATAAAATACAACATGATACATAATAAACTGAAAAAATATCCTTCTTGAAAGATTATTCAAGGTTATCATCTTTATATACGAGGGAAAGAAAAAATAATAATGGTAAGATCCAATTATTAAAAATGGTTATATATAGTAGAATCATAAATCAATAATAAGTGAATCATAATCAATTAGACAAGAATAATATGGAATGATGAATAAATGGATACACTTACCATCAATAAGATGAGAATAAAAATGCATCCATATATTTTGTCATAGTGAAAACCTTATGTATAGTAATAAATGAATAATGAATAAAGAGAATACTTATTATTTGGACATAATGTATCTAGAATATCAACCATTATACCATTGATATGGTTTATGTCTGCGGGTAGAAACCCGTCTGATTTTTTGAAACAAACTCGAAGGGTTTATCACAAGCGGATTTGTCTCATGAGATCTGTCAATGCATCAAGGAGCTATAGAGGGCCCCACCCATCACTTATGGTCCAAATAATTTTTTATATAGATATTTAATACAAGAAAAATATTTTTTTTGATATCTTTATTTAATAGAGGATATAGATTCATCAATATTTCCCCACTTAAAATTGCATTCAAAATAAGCACCGTATGTGAAATAGTATACAACTTAAGGAAATAATCCAATCCATTAGGCAAGAAAATGTATATTTAATAAATTTAAAATTTCAAAAGAAAAATGATATCCATGGGGTATTATAAAAACAACATAATAAATATTAGGTTCACAATACCAAGTAAGTCCCAATGAAATGGAAATTCAAACAAAGTCCCTTACCACATTTTAATTATCCGAAGCGTATGACCAAAAATTAATAATATCCAAATAAATAACATAACAAAATTAATATAAAGATAAAAATGATATTATATATCAAATTTAAGTACACATACACCACATACATGAATAATGTGGCGAACAATGGAAATCTCACCGATTTAAAAGTGAGATGAGAAACCCCTTACCTTGTACCCGAATGTGGTCTTCAATTGATCCTAAGGACTTGAATAATCAAATTTAGATTCATTAATTAATAATTACAGGACCTTATTTACATTTAATTGATTTAGTATAACCTTATTAGGTTCATTCATGGACTTTTTTCAGGGCTCAAGAGGTTTAATTTTATTATTTTTGAAGCATTTTCTTCCTTGGTTTTCATGATCAGTTTACTTATATTCAGGAATGGATGTTCATTTGAAATGTGGATAAAAATATAGAATTGTTAAAATATATTATTAGTAAAATTATAGGTATATAAATAATCTTATAATGATTTTTTTTATTTTACATTAGGATTAATCATTAGATAAATGTTAATGATAAATGTTTGGATTAACTTGGTGGTTTTGTGATCAATGACCTTTTTTTGTATTATTATTTTATATTATAAGTGTGTAAGGATTATAGAACATGGGGTAAGATAAGATAAATATATTATGATCTGGTTAAACCATTAAAAAGGTTTCATGTCCATTATTTAAGATAGTGATAGAAATTGAAAACTTGTTGTCCTTGAATGTGATAAATTTACACATCTCGGATGGTGTTTTCCTTTTTAGTATAATAGGAGGGGGAAAATAGAGATGATGATGAAATATTCCATTATCATAATAAAATTCTAGTTCAGGTAGGGTAATATAATTTTCATATATCATGGATAAGGGGAGGTGAGAAAAGAGCAACAAACTAATGGAAATTTTAAAAGAAGTTGAAAGAAAAAGGAAGAGAGGTTCACCGCTTCAGTACTCCTCCTTGAGAATCTTTTTAAGGCCATTGTTTTTGGAATTATAGTGAGACTAGAAGGTATTGGACATATAGGGAGGGATCATAAAGTGTACTTGATAGAACATGGGAAAGGATCAAATCTTGGTTGGTGTGAGAGGAAGAGTGGGTGAGGGTTGGTTTATATAGTGGAGGGGAGGAGGGTTTCTTAATATTTTAACCATTAGTTTATTAATTTTCCCTAAGACAGGAAATAGTGATGATTACATGACCAAAAATTAGTAATAAGTGCATGTGAGTTTGAAAAAAGTGTGATTACCTCATAATGAAATCATCCATGACTAAATAAATCAAGTATTTAGCATTTATCATAATTTATTGTATTTTACTATTCACCAAAAATTCAAGTAAATTAGAAAAATCCAAAAAAATCAACCATAGAATTTGGTAATGTGTAGAATACAAAAATGAACATAATTTTTAAATTTTTCTTTCTAAATATGTGATATTTTATTTTTAATTAAAATCATCATTTAATTGAAAAATACCACCACTTAAAATATTCATCTTCATTTTTATGGTTCCTAAATTTTATATACACTTCCATGTGTAAGGTTACCATTAATATGTGTCATATTACTATTCATATAGGTAGGTTACTATTCTCAAAAGTATGTTACTATTCATAAGGGTAATTAACTATTCAAAAAATATTAACTTGATTCTATTAGACTCCAAATATCACCCTGATCGCAACCGTGAATGTTCGTTTTTTGAAAATTCAAAACCCAGAAGTGGAAAATTAAAGTTTAATGTATAGGTATGACTATATCCTATAAATAACAATGTTTTGATTCACATAAATGCATTGATTCATGTAGTACATTATATCTAATTAATTTAGAGTATTTAAGAGACACATGCCATAAAATGTTTGTGGTGTTGTAGTGTGAGGATTTAAAACACACCATGTGATTGGGAATTATGAATGGGAATTCCCTACAAGAATCCCAAATCACAGTGGTTTCCCTTGAAACCAATAGATCGACTGATATAAGATCTCTAGTAGTCATTTTAGGGATCAAATGCTTAAAAAATTCATGACAAATGGTATTAAGAAATAAAACTATAATATGCCTACCTCGTGGTGAAAATAATAATTTTGGGTGAAGATCCATGCTTCGAATCTACTACGCCACAATCCGGGAGTGATAACCATCAATATTCGAGATCATTGGGACCTCCTCTCCTTTTTTTCCTTAGTTTTTTTCTTCATTCCAATAGAGGGATTCTTTCTTATCCTCTCAGATATGTACAAACCCATGGGGTATTCTTTTAATTTTATTGAATGAATAAACCTACATTAAACAACCTTTCCATGATTATCCTCCATACTGACACCAAGCACTGATATATATTATATCATTACTAGGGTAAATTCAATGTTATTAACTCAACCATGGCCTTAAATTTACCAACTGAGACCTTAAATGGGAGTTACTATGTGTTTCTATTGAAACCACAGAATATGTTTTGTGAACTTCTCCACAAAATTGAAGATATGATTATCACATAGACAAAAAATTTCATGTATGAGTAAATATGTTTCACATTGAAGGAATAATATGTAGTCTAGATTTCTATATTCCAAAATACTTCTCCAAAATTACTGATAAGAGAAAATATCCCCCTCAAAAAGTTGGCTACGGACTTCCCAGATTGATGACGAGAAGGTGTCAACACATTTTATTCAATTTTTGAGTTTCTTCCAAGAAAACATGGTGCATTCACCATTTCATCAAGTTTAGATCTGTTTTAGATCTTTGATTTGACTAGATTCAAAGCTTAAATAGACATAAAAATCAAATGTTATGCCACTGAGAAAATGGAAAAAATTTATCCAAAGAGCTACGCAGAGGACCTGCATCGAGGACCAACGCAGAAGTATAATTTTTTCATACCTATGTAGAAGACCTACATAGAGAACCTATGCGATGGACCTACCTAGAGTAATTTATTTGCCTAGGGTCCCCTCCTTTCATATAAACAGGACCCTTGGGCTCTCTGTTTCAAAAAAAAGTTAAAAGAATTCTTGATGCTCCCATTACTTAGTTCTTCCACCCGACCCCTTAAATTGTCTCAGGTAGCTATCTTAAACCATAAGATAAAATAGAATTACATGGGATAATACTATCTTTAATTCCTTTTAATGTTTTAATATTACATAGTCTTTTTTTCTCTAATGTTAAGCATTTTTAATCCATCACTAAGGCCTACACAACGCACCAACATAGGGTACCTACACAACACATCTACGGGGTGTACCAATGCAGTATACCTATAAGGAATATCTATGTGGTATACCTACACTGCATAGCTAAGATACATAGCTGTGCATAGGTCTTTCACATCATCTTTTAAACCCTCTTTAAACCAACTCATGACAGTTTACATCCTTGGATCCCCAATAAGAAATGGGCTAAGTTGAAGCCTCCCACAAAACCTCCAGACTTCTCAGACCTTTGGGAAAGAAACATCAACATGTCTTCTATTTGGATTTTTATATCCATTGTCATAGGTTTCCCACATCTATTTCATAATGGGGTCAGGATTTATAGAGTGTCTGTGGGTTTTGATATCTGCAGTCACATAGACCTTTATCCGAGGAAATGTGTCGGGGAGATCCCGGTCAGGTTGATTAGGGTTTGGGTTCTATCCTCCCCTTTTTGTCTCCAATACTCGGATTCTTTGGTTCCCAATAAGAAGAGTGAGAGCCCCACTTTAATTTACATTCATGAAAATGAGAAGTCTCCCTCCTCTCTTAGGATCCACTAGGGCGGTCATCCTTGTGTAAGCCCATAACCTTTCAAGTAGGAGGTTGCAGTTTTTCTCCTATCTTCTTCCTTCTCCATCATTCCTTCTTTACAATGGACATTTGTCTAATTTAATGTGAATAGAGGGAAGACACTTCACCTCACCCTCTTCCAAGAGCACCTCAGCCTCATCCAACGTTCCCACAGTAGGCCTATCTTCTTCCACCAGAGGAAGAGGAAAAGGTGTGTGCCCTTGTTGAATATTTGAAATCCTCTTTTTTCTCACACCAAACAGGACTAACATGGTCTTAGAGATTTTTCATGACTACAAAATTTTCATAAAATCCCCAAACCATTAAACTACAAGAAATCTGATTACCACCATAATTGGGATATGTAGGAAGCGTTCCAAAGGCCCAGGATACATCTCATTTCATCCATAAATGGGCATCCTCTTTAGGAGTAAGCCCCCAATTAAACCCACGAATCACAAAGTAATATTTCTTAGGAAGTAAGAACAACTCTATTGAACTATGATAAATATGATTCCCATCATAATTTGGATATGTAGGACGCCTTCCTAAGGAACGAGCTCCATCTCATTTCATCTATAAATGGGAATCCTCTTAAAAGTAAGCCCCAAATTAAACCCCACAAATCACAAAGGAATCCTTTTCAAGAAGTAAGCCCAACTCTCCTGAACTATGAGATCTCTGATTCCAATCATAATTGGGATATGTAGGAAGACTTCCTATGGCTGGAGCTCCATCTCTTTTCATCCATAAAATGATCATTTTTAGTATGTGATCCCAAACTCATATTTATCAAAAGACTATACTCTCCTATGAGACTCATCCAATGATGTGGGAATTGACTGAAAGTTATTATTTTATTATAAAAGCCTTAAAACCCAGGGATACACGTCACAGAGGATGGAAGTAGTGAAGGCCAAGGGTATCCTTCCAGATTACATTGACACATTCGAGTGGCAAAGAGTTAAGGATATCATAAACTATCAAAGTCTCCTCTGGCCTGCCCCCACGGGCCATCGTGTCAGCCGCAAAGTTGGATCCCCGAACACTATGATGGAACATTCTACCCTGGTTGGTCTCCTATTTGAACCTTCTATAAATATACACCAGGTTCCAAGCAATGTCACAAGCCCCCTGAAGAGATCTGACTAGAACCTCCGAATCAGATTCGACCTCCACCACCCGAAGACCTCTCCTCCTGCATAGAGTGACACCTGAGAGAAGGGATCTAAACTACGATCCCATAGAAGAGCTTGGTCCATAATAAGCACTGAACTCAATGTGCACTGAACCCCAACAATCCCGGAGAACACCACCGCCCCTCATGATCCCCCCCATACATGAACCGTCTACATTTAGTTTCAACCCGCTGGTCGGAGGTTACCACCTTCACCATCTCCCTCTCTGTAAGGTCTAAGTGCACCGTCCCTTAACAAGGTTCCCCAGTATACCTTCATGCACTCCATTCTTGAAAAGAGCAGCAGTTCTATGATGATAAACCTTATACAGACCTGTAGAGCTAACAAAGATCTCCGGATCAAAACCAACACTTCAAATCAATGGGATATATAGAAGGCCTCTCTAAGGATCAAAACCAACACTTCAAATCAATGCTATCCTTCCTGAGAAATATTACAAATAGGGTCTAATCCAACATGGAAACCCATATTATTTCCATGTTCCTTGGGCTGCATAGGCATAAGTCCCACACTAAACCTTGACTAAGAATCTTCTACTTAGATGTCCTCACCACATGAAATTAAACTATATGTCTAGGTCCTTATCACACAACCTTAGAAGGTATGATGTTTCCAATTAAGTAGAACCAAAATATGAGGGTATTGGTTCCTTTTATAAGGATACATAGGCAGCCCATTTATCAGTACAATTCCGATATCAAAATATACTTTTATCTCCATTGATAACAATAAATTTCATAGTGCCACACTAAGTGGATTAAAACCCAATATTATCATAACGATGGTTAATAGAATCTATAAATAGTATATAAGACAATAACATTGATGGATAACCTAAAATACATACTGATTTGTCCATTAACGAAGAACCTTGAATATATACAGATGATTCTAAATTTCACACATGCTAATAATTGATTGAAAATTCCAAGGGAAACCAATGATATATTTGGTGAATTAATAAGGATTAATAAAAATATCTCAAATAAATAAGAGAGACCTGATGTAGGTAATAATCCCCCCCCCCAAAGGGTGTGTTGAGTCTGACATCCCATCCTTTTCGACCAATTCATGTTCTTAAGTATTGTAAGTTCAAACTTAATGAATGCCTGCCTTTGGAATGTAGGTCCCTTTGGATAAAGATCCATTGAATTTTTTCAGTTCCATAAATAAATCCAATGGAAACCTCCCAGAATTGTTGACTCCAAACCAAAATAGACGTTCTAAGGGCTGACGAAACAAAAATGGTGAAAAAGTTGAATGAACTATTATAGCTCCCATTGCGTATCTCTTTCTTCCAGATCCCTCGAATTGTCTCAGGTATCTCCCTAATACCACAAGATAAGAGATAATTACATGGGATATGTCCATATTAAAGTTCATTCAATGTTTGAGGTTTTCATAATCTTGGTTCTCTTATGTGAATCATTTTTTTCAGTCATCACTAAGGCCTGTGAGGCTTACCTATGCAGGGTACCTATGTGACACATCTACATGGTGTACCTACGTAGCATACCTACGCGGCATATCAATGCAGTATAAATACAATTCATAGATAACCTGCATAGCTGTGCACAGAGCCTACAATTCATCTTGTAAAACCTCTTTAAATCCACTCATGGAAGGTTAATTTCATCCTTGGTTCCCTTATCAGAAAGTGTCTAAGTTTAATCCTCCACCAAAACCTCCTGACTTATCAAACCTTTAGGAAATACACATCAGAGTGTCTCCTATTTTGGTTTGTATTTCCACAGTCAGAGGTTTCCAACATCTGTTTCGAAATGGGGTCAAGATTCATATAGTGTCTATGGGTTTGTTTATCAATGGTCTCATGGACCTTTCTCCCAGGAACAATTTTGGGGAGATCTGGGGATGGAGGAATAGTGTTTGAGTTTTGTCCTCCCCTTTTCATCTCTAAGACTCTGAGCCTTTGGTTCCCAATAACGAGTGTGGGGGCCACACTTGATTTCCCATTCAAGAAAATGATAAGTCTCCCTCCACTCCTGGGATTCACTAAGGTAGCTATAATGGTGAATGCCCCTATCCATTAAAGAAGAAGATTTCAGTTTTTATCCTCTCTATGTCCTTCACCTTCACCCATTCCTTACATTGTACCCTTGTCTAATGTAAAGTGAAAAGTGGATGGCTCATCACCTCACCCTATTCCATGATCGCCTTGTCCTAATCCTCGCTCGCTGCCATATGTATTTTATCTTCCACTAGCATAGGAGGAAAACTATATGTGCCTTTTTTGAATCTTTGACATCCTCTTGTTTCTCACACCTACCATCGCTCACATGGTCTTCGAGATTTTTCATGATCACAACATTTTTACAAATGCACCAGACTATTGAACTACGAGAACTCTGATTCCCATTATTATTGGGATATTTAGGAAGCCTTCATAATTCCCAAGCACCATCTCATTTCATCTGTAAATGGGAATCCTCCTTAAGAGTAATCCCAAAATTAAACCCCCAAAATAACAAATTCATCCTTTTCAAGAAGTTATACCAACTCTATAAAACTATGAGAACTATGATACAAACTTTTGTTGGGACACATAAGAAGACTTCATAAGGCCTACGATCCATCTCATTTCATCCAAAAATAAGAGCCTTCCTTAGCTGTAAGACACAAATTAAACCCCTAAATAAAAAAGGAATCTATTTCAAGAAGTAATCCTAACTCTATTGAACTATGAGAAATTTGATTACCACATTAATTGGGATATTTTGTAATCCTTCCTAAGGCCAAAGATCCATCTATTTTCATCCATAAAGGCATGTTTTTTCAATAGGGTCTAATCCAACTTGGAAACCCATATTATTTCCAAGCTTCTTGGGATGAATAGGCATTAGTCCCACAACAATCCTTGACTAAGAATCTTCCTCTTAGATGTCCTTACGACATGAAATTAAATTTTACGGCTAGGTCCTTATCACATGACCTTAAAAGATATGATTTGTTCCATCAAGCGACACCAAAATAGAAGGGTTCTGATTCCTTTTAACAAGATATGTAGGTAGCCCATTTATGGGTATGATCCCGATATCAAAACAAAATTTTGTCTCCCTAGATGAAAATAAATTATAGAGTTCCCCACTAAGTAGATTAAATACTATTATTATCATAAAAATGGTTAAAAGAATCTCTAAATTGTATATGAGAGGATACAATTGATGGATAACCTCGAATACATAAAGATGTCTCCATTAATGAATAACCTCAAATACATATAGATGACTCTAAATTTCACAAATTCTAATAATTGATTAAAAATTACAAGGTCAACCTATGATATACTTGGTGAATTAATAAGGATTCATGAAAATATTTCAAATCTATAAGAGTGTCCTAGGGTAGGTAATACTTCCCCCCAAAATGGTGTAATTAGTCCGACCCCCATCCTCTCTACTGATGCATGTTCTAAAGTATCGTATGTTCAATGTTAACCAACCCATTCCATTGTAAAGCAGGTCCCTTTGGATAAAGAACCATTGGATTTTTCTAATTCCATAAATAATTCCAATGGAAACCACCAAGAAGTTGTGATTCCTAACCATAACACATGTTCTGAGGGCTGAAGAAAAAAATGGTGAACCCGATGTGTATGTTTAACTAAGTTAATCAAGTTGCCCATCAGTTTAGCCCCTATAAATTGATTAAGGAAGACCAGAAAAAGGAACCAATCACACTTGTGTCTATTTTAAAGGTGCTTCTTTAATGTAGTTCATTGTTTTTTTTCATTTTTTACAATAATTCCCTTCACTTCAAACAGATTCCTTCAAGTTTGCACCCATGAATGCCCCAACTATTGCTCAAGATGGATACTCATCTTCTAGAAGGACGTCATCACCAACTCTGCATCTTCAATGCTGGGCCTCAAATGTATTGGTATGAGAATACTATCAACACGGTACTATCCCAACCCTGGAGGCTACCTGACAGGCTCTTGAAGTTGACAACAACCCTCAATCAACAATTCAGCGATGACCAGTGGTTAAGAATCATATGGTACCAACCACCGTCTTCAACCTTTTTGGGTCCTTATCCCTGGAACACAACAACCATCCTCTCCCATACTACTGGGAGGTGGATCAAAAGGTAACTCATGGCCTCAAATCAAACATGTAGGGGTCATTACCAAGGAATTATACGAATAATCACCATTAGTAGAATCGTGTGGTAGTGAACCCATAACATGATTGGGGTGTTCCCTTTGGTTGTTCGGCCCAGGTCCCTCATACCAAGGCATACAAGAAGAACCATCAGGGAAAACGTCTAGCTAATAAGGAAAAGTTTCTTACCTTTCCCCATACAGAGAAGTCAATCAACCTAACTTGGTGGAAAACAATGGATGTGAACATACACCCGTCCATCCCAATTCCACTAGCCAGTAGACTCATCATGCAGAAACCAACCAATGAGATCCGTTAAATCTAGTGGAGTACAGTGAATAGGCACATAGACCAATTTACAAACTATCAACCAGTCAGCAGGCTCGTCTAACTGAATTAAGGAATGAATGTTAATAAAATATGCTGGAAACTGGTATGCAGGAACAAACACATTCTTACCCTCACCAAGTTTTCCAGCAGTCTCTTCTGTCAGCATTGAAAGAAGTCTGTAAATGATGCCTAGTAGAAAACAACCACCAAGAGAATACAGCTTCCATCATCTATCAACTCTGCCAATAGTCTTATTTGGTAGCACCTAGAAAATTCTCTCAGAAAGAACTAATGACAAACCTAAGGAAGACTCAACTCTCTTCCCCCATACATGAGTACTGTCAGTACCCACTAACAAGAATGTGAGGACAGAAGAAGGCACATACACCTACTCTAGATATGGAATTGGTGTATATTCCCATTCTGGATACTTATGTCACCAAACACATTTAAAAAATGGTGAATAAGCAGAGAAAAATTCCATCCCAAATTCTAGAAGCATGCTAGAATATCATAATAGTAATTTCAGTAATACCGGGGGACCATACAAATTTTTTTTGTCTCCACACCTCGGATGACTCATCGACATGCTATACCGGAGTAGATAAACACCTTTGTTTTAGTCCTAGAGGGTTATAGGGCATACTCTCCATATCATACTGACAACCAGATCGGGAACATGAACCCTTTACAATTGGAGATAATCAGCTCATTCTAATGACCACTCCAAGGGAAGAAAATACACCCACCCTTGATAACCACTTATCCTAGCATGTGGCCCTAACTACCTGTAAATGAGAACCTAAGAGGAAGTCTTGACAAGAACAATTGGAAAATAAGGAGCCAATCTGTGATCTAGCTCCTCTTAATACTAGAGTTTTTGATGAACTCAGACATTTATCTTTTTCAACTCAAGATTATACTCTAGAATTACCAAATTATAGGAGTAACAATAGTAATTCTAATGTTCCCCCCATACACTTCATCATAAAGGCTTTCTTCATGGGATTTGGTCAATCTAGAGAGCCTACCTCTGTATGAGAGTCACGATAACGCTCCATGTGTCCAGAAGACCAAGTAGCAAGAGTATTTATCCCTTTCTATAATCCATCATGGTGGTCCTCCCCATGATGGAATTAGCTGAAAAAATTCTCTCCACACTAGTGTTTCACATTGTCAAGATAATTCTATAATTGAGAATGTAGTATTGAGAAACCCCTCTTATCTTATGGAACTTTCCAACATAAGGCCAGTCATGTATGATACATTGTCATTAACAAGTGAAATAATTTCTCAATTAGAAGACATCCTAATGTGACAGACATTCTTTGAACCTTCCTTGGATCATTTGACTTCTAATATAGTAGAGAAAAATGCATCTGATTCCATTATTTGTAATAAAACAATCAAGAAGCATCCACTATGGTTAGACTACGTGGAGAAACCTCTAGAAATAGATAATGAAGATATGTCGAATATGAGAAAACAACTAGAAAATGGTGAAATACCAGTTATGTTCTGGCCTTTGGAAAACTCTGAATACAAAATTCCAAAATTGATGGCAGAAGATTTCATTCATGATATCCACCTTAACATATTGAAGACACTTCATCATTTGAAGGCCAATGTATTACCATATGATGAATATCAAAGTCATGTAAAGGTAATTGAAGGGTTTAAATTCCAAATTGACTTGGAATATATCTCATTTTCATGACATCCAATGGTTGAAAAGAAACAGAGAACCTTTCATCATTCATGCCTCGATGAACTAAAGAGGCTACACTAGTTAATTACTGATACCCCATATAGTGTTCATATTAGAGGATGGGGTGCACATGGAGAATTGCATTTCATTGTGCCCCAAAATCATCAATGCCTTCCAAATGTGGTCTCATGAAATATTATTTCTCATGGGAAGCTACAATCAAAAGATTTTTTGTGTAATCAAAGATTCACTCAAGAATAGGCCTTTACTAACTCTCATTAGAGTCATACCAAAAGAGAGAAAGTTGTTGAGATACATTTTCATAAAAAATCAGAGAAAAATTAATAAGGCCTCTCGCATAGAGAATGTCAGCCATCAGATGGAAAAAATTTCTAAAATTACAGAGGGGTCTTCTGAAACTGGTGACTTGAGTTGTTGTTGGATAATGCACCCGACCAATGTTTGGACCAAAATTAGAAATATCAGAAGAGAAGATTCATGGATCTTTGATATAACAGTTCAAGAGACACCCCAAACTGCAGGTCTAGGGGTGCATTTAAGTCATCCATTGAATTAAATAAAAAATGTTTTATGGTTTGAGGAAAATGAATAGGTAATGCCTCAACCAGTAGGGTTGGGGTTTTTTCACATCTACAATCCCCTCCTCAATGGAAGTCGGTTTTCTCCCGATTAGGGATGAAGGCACAAAGTGAAAGCACAACTAAACTATCCAAATATTTCATTCAGATTACTATTTTTCAAATAGTTCAAAGGGATTCATTATATATGAGATTAATTTCTCATGAAAGATACAGAAGGAGATGATCTTAAAAAGATAGTGACAGAAAACCATCACCACATTATGCCTTTGTGAATGACATTATTACCATTATGGTAGATCCTCTAGAGAATGAGTCTAGTATAGGGGATTTAGAAGATGATGTTTTTATTAATAATATGTTACATATTAAAGAAATTGAAGGAGGTGTATGTACCTAGAATCAGAGGATTATGCAGAAACATGGTATTCATGAAAATTACCAACTCTCACCCCTTCAAAAGGAATCTTACAAGGGGAAAGGTAATGGTAAGATCACATCTGACTTTTCCACTAGAGAAGGTCAATAGCATTCACATGAAGAAATATTTTCTCAATAATAGGAGGAAATGAATTAGTATAAAAGACTCAATACAATGTTACTTTGAAGCATCATTTCGGATAGACATTCTCTTTAGGAAGATCCTCAACTTGCACATCCTATATGAACTCCTTAGGAAATAAGATTCATTATAACTACATATGAACATAATAAATTCTCTCTATTAGCTACATAGTTGGGACAGGATAAAACACATCCTTATAGGCCTTTCCCAATGGGTTATCAAAGACAAATACTAGTAACACCACCACCAGTGGTTTTTCCGGTTGTTGCACCAATTCAATCTCTGGTTGTTGTACCTGTACATGTCCCAGCTCATCTGGATATTCCCCAAATTCTTATGGAAATAATTGAGAAATTAATGACTAGATTGGAAGAAATTGAAGAACGGCATGCACCAGTACAACCAGAAAATAAATCTTACCCCAAATGGGTAGATCCAATCCCTCCACCACCAGACATTGTGAATACAACATTTCCAATCATTAATGGTCTGGGATTCCCTGATAAGCACTTAATACATTTTTTTTCTCATTGTGATCCCTTTATTGGGACCCCTCAACAATAATAATAAGTAAATCTTAGATGATTTTTGAAATTATTATAGGGGACTACTTTTTTCTAGTATACAAGTTTTCATTCTTGATCAATTACTGGATTATAAGACCTCTTCCATAAATTCCTTCTCCAATTCAGCTCGATGCAACCGAAGACAACCATTTTTGATCATAATAATTTGAAACAAATAGAGAATGAATGTGTCTCATTCCTCATTGCACGATGTAAGGGATTAAAAAAATCCTTAATTCTATCATCCCCTAAAGAAGAGTTGCTTCCAATTTCTATGAAAAAACTGCGTGAAGAGTTACGAACACCACTGATCACCATGAAATACATATGAAGGTTTTGAGGTTTAGCTTCAATTTCCCAAAAGTGGAGGATTTCATTGTGGAAACTATAGGTAAATATTGTATAATTTCATCAGATCTGGGATTGATAATAGGTAATGCAGCGACTGCTATAGTCACACTCAAACCAACACCTGCACCTACTTCTACTTCAAGACCTTCATCATACCGAATGGATCAACCTTTCAAGAGTCAGCAACAATTACCACCTCATCACGATGATAAAAAATATCAAAGGAGGAGACAATTTGAGAAATTAAAGAACATTGTTTATTATTTTTAAAATGAAGAGTTTCTTGGTGACTTCATTTCAGATTTGGAAAACAATTTGGTTTAGTTTCCAAGGCTGAAAAAACCTAATAAAGAAGAAGATGATGATCATTCAAATTATTTCCCCTTTCAACAAATGTTGGGGAATAACATTCAAGAGTGTATTGATTTTAAATAACTTTTGAAAAAAAGCATTCTCTA
Source organism: Viscum album (assembly GCA_963277665.1). NCBI lineage: Eukaryota > Viridiplantae > Streptophyta > Magnoliopsida > Santalales > Viscaceae > Viscum > Viscum album. The sequence goes on from OY728131.1 coordinate 44,194,854, forward strand.
GACAAGTGAAACAAAAAAAGTTAATCATGCCAAGTAGCATGTGTTATTGCTACTAATCCAAAGAAAAAAGGTGAATGGAATGAAGTAAAAAGAAGAAATGCGCAGAAAAATGATGAATGGTTGATCAGGAAAATTATCAACAGAAACCATTCCATTCTATGAACATAGATGAAACAAATGATTGTGTCTAATGCTACAATCACCACATTAAATCCATCTTCATCGAAAGATTTTTCCACTAAAGGTCAATACTCAATGAAGCGACGTGATCAAAAAGATAAAGAGTAGTCAGAAGAGGAAGAGATCATGTTAAGGCCAAAGTTTTCCTTGACTTTGGCAGATTTTATTCCATTCGTTTCAAAAGCATGGGAACCTCCCCTCCAAACGGCACAACCAGAACCCAATTGTCAAGTAGAATCTTCATCAGAAGAATCATTAATCTTTGGTTCTGTTAATGTTATCCACTTAATGGATCACAATGGAAATAATGATTCTCATTATGATGAGCCTAAATTCCATATACCTGATTGGGGAACTAGATGAGTAATCCAAGGTTAGGGATACATGGGAAGATGTGGATATGCTAGAAACCACTATATTAACTATAACACTGTTCAAACCATTTATGAAGTAGAAAATCACTGGAGAACCCTTCAACGGGTTCAACAAGAACAAGGAAATTTTCTGACACAAGACTAGGTCAGTCCTAGAATGATTATCTTAGAGGAATGATTAGAGGTCACACCATTATTCTATCATATTTTATATAGACCTAGTTAGTCTAATCTACCAAAAAACAAATTTATTTCCAGCTTCTGCACTGATATCATGTACATCTACACCAGGAGCATCAACTTCCAAGGCACCTGCAAAACCGCATCTCCAAGAAAAAAATGCAAACCTGTAGACCAAAATTACATTTTTTTGAAATAGGTTTCCCAAGTACCATCCATGTTTTAAATATTTTATTCTTTGAATTTGTAAAAAGATATTTGAGAAGCACCTATTGAGGCTTTATCAAGTCCTCAAGAGTTTGAAACTGATGTTGTTGTTCATGAAGTTGACTGTAGAGAGAATGATCCTACAGAATTTCATGCATTCATTTATTTTACAGAAAATGAAGGGTATGGTGTTGTACAAGGACATAACACACCCTTATGTATATCTAGCATGGTTATTGATGCAGAAATTCGATGAGCCTTCATTGATAATGGATCAAGAGTCAACCTCATTCCCATTCATACACTTTATCTACTGGGCCTTACTGAATATGACTTATATCATTCCACTTTAATTTTTCAAGGTTTTTAAAATAATTAACAAAAACATCTAGGCAATATTACACTCAGAACTCAGTTTGGGGATCCTGTGACTTATTAAAATTTCATGGTTGTCTATTAGGACATCGCCTACAACATTCTTCTTGGAAGACCATGGCTACATCAACATGAAACCATTCCTTATTAATATCACCACTGTCTCAAGTATTTCTAAAATGTTTATATTGGGACATTTTATAGTGACAAGGATCTATTAAAAACTTCTGAATCTCGGTATATTATGGTAGAATTATATCACAAAAAGGTAATAATGTATGTGACAAAAGATGTGAGGGGAATAAATGCTCCGAATGTCCTGGAAAAGATCCATGTTAACCCATTCAAACATTTGAGTATAGATTATGTGTTGCCTATTAATAAAATTTTAAACATAGAACCAAATCCAAGCACTCATCCAGTGACTTCCATAATGTCAATTGTGGCAATCGAGCCTGACTACATGAGAGAAGTTTTTGATAGTGAAATATTAAATGGAGATGTCTTTATGTCATCCACCAAACTTCATCAAGTCCCTGCTTCATCAATCAGGATAGAAGAAGTTTTCACAAAAAAAAAGAGAAGGATATTTATTCCCAATCCATCATCTTATATTCAATTCCCATGAAGACCTTTCATCATCAGTTGGGTCATAAATGTTTTCCTCTTCTTCAGGATGTTCAAATACTGACTCCTCCTCTAGTTCTGAAAGTTTTTCTTCATCAACTACTATGAAAGAAGAAACACATGAAGTGACACATAAGTAATAAGAAGAAGAAGATCTCGAGGATACTTCTCCATCATTTGAGGAAGGCATCTTCAACACTGTGGATGAGATTAGAGAAATTAATCTGGTTACAGAATACGATCGACACACCACTCTAATTAGTGTGACCATGAATTATGAAGAGAAAGAGATGTATAATTCATTTCTAAAGAAACATCGAGATATATTTTCTTGGAACTATAAAAAATTCTAGGCCTTAATCTTGATGTGGACATTCATCATCTGGGTTTTCTAGAAGTTAATTAGGGATTTAAACAGGTAGTAAGAAATACACACCCGACTCATGCCTCTAAAACTAAAGATGAAGTCAACGAGATTATTAATGATAACTTTGTCCGGGAAGTGCAATATATAAAATGGATATACAACACTATCCCAGTGAAAAAATGAACGGTAAAATCAGAGTTTTCATTGATTTCATATATCTTAACCTACATTGTTCCAAAGATGTTTTTTTAGTTCTGATAAAAAAATTTGTATGATTCTACGACCGACTATGAAGCTCTCTCCATCATGGATGGCTAATCTAGGTACAATAAAATACAAATAGACCTATAGGATGAATATTTTATTGCCTTTCGATCTCATCAATGTGTGTTTTGCTATTGGTTAATGCCCTTTGGCTTAAATAATACAAGTTCAATGTATCAACGTGCCATGCACGATATCATCAAACCCTTCTTAGGAAAATTTGTCAATTTTTTTGTAGATGACCTGGTAGTTAAATATAAACATTATTATGATCACATTATTTATTTGGAGACCATATTCAATAAACTTTGGTTGTATAATTTGAAGATGAATCCCTTGAAATGTGATTTTGGGTTTACCTCGTGAAAATTTCTAGGCTTCTTTGTATATCATCATGGCATCAAATATGATCTTGAAAAGACAAAATAAATCCATGGAATGTACCCTCCTCAAAATTTGAAATAATTAAGAAGAATTAAAGGATAATTGGCCTATATTCGGTGCTTTATTGCCAATTTGGAAGGAGATTGTTCACCCTTCACCATATTAATGAAGAATGGAGTCATCTATCAATGGAATGAAGACTTATATGAACATTTTGATACCTTAATGAAATATCTCTCAAGCCCACTAGTATTAAAGACACCTATTTAAGGAAATTTACTTATTCTCAATTAGGTGACTTTAAAGTGATCACTAGGTGCCTTACTTGCCCCAAAGAATGATGTTGTGAAGGAAAATAGCCTTCACTACCCCAGTTGAACTATGCTTTACATAGAGACTCGATATTCAAGTATCGAGAAGTGATGCCTGGCATTAATCATTACAGTTCCAAAATTGAGGCACTACCTGCAACACCATGAGGTTCTCTTGGTATCCTTTAATAACCCTCTCAAACTTATCATCAAACATCCTATTCTTATAGGATGTTTGGAATGGTGGGTAGTTATTTTGTAATATTTTTATATCGAATTTGTGCCTCAAAAAGAAAAAAAGGCCAACCCTTGGTATATTTCCTTACTGAGAATCCATATGTAGAAGACACATCATTGAATACTGAACATCCTAATGAAGAAATCTTTTATTTTCAAGATAATCCCGAAACATGGGTAGTATACTCTGGTTGTTATTCATGAAGTCTAATGGGGAAGTGAATGTAAAACCCTAAAGTAAAAAAATTTGGGTTAGGAATTTTAATTATCTCCCAAGAAAAAGTAGTGTTTCCATATTTCTTTATGTTATTAGAAGGTGGTACCAATAATGAGGCAGAATACCAAGCTCTCTTCGCAAGTTAAGAATTAGCAATCCAGGTAAAAGTGAACCACGAGAAAGTCAATGTTGATTCAGAGTTGGTAATCAAATAGATCAATGGAGATTATTATATTAGGAAATAGGAGTTAATCCCTTTGTGTGATTATGTCAGAGGTTTAATGGCTAAATTTCCCCCAGATCCAACACTTTCTTTGGTCCTGCGATCACAAAATGCCGAAGTTGATGCATTGGAAAATACAGATAAAACCCTAGATGATCAAAATTGGGATGAAAAAATTATCAATATTTCCCATGGTCATGTGGTTTCACCTTTAGTTCAAACTATAATGGAGGAAATTAATGAAATCATCCCTATTTCTAATCCGTATAGTCATACTATGGGATGGATTACACCTATCGTGGAATAACTTCAAAATGGATTTCTTCCACTAGATAGAGCTGAAAATGAATAGATACGATGAAGAGTGGTCAATTTTACTCATTATGATAGCTTATATCACCAGAAGATCCTCTACAAACAAGGATTCAATGGAGTCCTCTTCAGATTTATTAACGGAGAAGAAATTGTAACTATCATTAAAGAAGTAAATGTAGGAGCTTGTGGTGCTCACTAGTCTAACCATAGGATTTTTCATCAAATTATGAGGATTGTATACTTCTGACCTTCAATGGAGTAGGATTTCAAATATTTTACCACGAAATTTCAGCCCTACCAAGTGCATGAAAACTTTATTTATCAATTCCCAAAGTTATTACATACAGCTAAATACTCTAGGCCATTTTTCACATGGGGAATGAATGTAGTAGGACATTATCCTCCATATAAAACTAAGTAGTTCATGTATATTCTTAATGCTACTAATTTATTCTCCAAATCAGATGAGACAGTACCTATCAATGAATTCATAGCCAAAAGCATTGTTATATTTTTCATATCTAATATCATTACCAGATTTGGTGTCCATCATAAAATATTGATGGAAAACATCACCAATTTCAGTTATATGGATGTAAATAATTTATATCAAGAAGACAATATCAAATAAAACCATTCATATCACTATCATGCATCAGCCAATGGACAGATAGAGGCTTCCAATAAGGCCCTATCAAACATACTCCATAAAATGGTGGACAAAGATAAGAAATTATAGCCTGAAAAAAATCATTCTTTATGGGTTATCGGACTAGTACCCATACTGCCACCCAAGAATCACCACATTCATTGGTGTATAGAACATAAGTAGTTTTTCGAATAGAAATTAAATTTCCTTCACTCCATGTTGCAATATGTGACCAGCTATCTATATGTTAATTGTCTCAGAAGCTATTTGATAAGATGGAATGATTATACGAAAAGAGATTTCATACTTTTCATCATTTGGAAGTCTATCAGAACATAATATAATGATATTTTAATAAGAAAGTTCACCTCCACTCATTTCGTTAAGTATAATTGGTATTAGTCATCAAGAATCCAATGATTCTAGGGAAAAAGGCCTCTAAAACATGAGAAAAAGTGGAAAGGAACTTACTCTATACATAATGTCTAATATAATGGAGCTTATTCCCAAATATCAATGGATGAAGAATTTATCACAACCCCAACCAATGAATGATCCTTGAAGAAGTACAATTTTTAATTGCACATCCTATGTCCTCACTACATGACTCTAAACTATAGATTATAGGGTCCTAGTTTCAAGGCATTAAACTACATAAAAACCTTATGCATCCTTGCTTCATGATGTTAAAATGTGTAGTATATTTTTCCTTGTCACCCAATGTTAAACTGCATGACATCATTTTTCCTCATTACATGACATTATATTGTAAAATTAAGGTCTTCTTTATTTTACATTAAGAGCTTCCATACACAATCATCACTCACATCATGGCTACTCCAAAATGGCACATGAGTTCGATTTCTCCCTTTGTTTGAATCAGATCTGAATAGAGACCTCATTTCAAGAACTACATGTGGCTTGATTCTCATTCCAATGGGATACATAGAGATGCCCAGATCTCCAATATTAGGCCCAACCCCAACCCCAAAACCCTTTTCTACTCCTGTATACGAACCATATCTATATAGAGTCCTCTTTCAAGATACATTATTTTAACTTCATACCATTTTGTATCTTAAGTTTAATAATTCTTCCAGAATGTGTTAAAAGGCCTTGTCTCTCACATCAAACTCAATTGGTGTGAAAAATGATTGTTTGAGAACTATGTTTGGATAGATTCTCATCTATATGAGATATGTAGAGTTGCATGGATTTCCAATATTAGGATTATCCACAGTAAAGAAACCCCATTACTCCTTTTATGTTCTAATCAAACCTACATATGTAATGTTCAATGAACTACATGTGGATTGATTCTAATCTATATTAGATACACAGTGAAACTTGGGTTTAATTCCCTAGTTCATCCACAATATTTATTTTTCACATTAGAATCACTTCATGTCCTCACTGAATGACTCTAAACTACACAAGAAAATGTCCTAGTTACATGAAATTAAATTGCTTGACAACCATACATGTCCATGATGCATGATGTTAAAATTCGTAGTATCTTTGTCTTGATCACACGACACTAAACTGAATGACATCATTTCTCCATGCTATACGACATTAAACTGCATGATTAACATCCTCTTCATTTGACATTAAGAAATCCCTATTTTACATATGAGTCATATCTATGTAAGGAATTAAATACTAATGGCCAATATTGATTAAAATATTTCTATTTTTCATTGAGCATTACCCCCTTTAATATTTAACTCTTAATCATGAATGATTATAGATATTCATAACCTTTATTATGGTTTGGTGGAAAAAATTTTGATATCAGAGAACTCTTTTTCTTGACCATGCAGTATGTTCCCCTAGGTGACCTTGCATAAGTTTCCTATATATTAGGCATGTTAGTAAAAATATTCCACTGTTTGTCTATGAAAATTTTTCCATAGTTAAACTAGCATAATACAACCCCTTTATGGGTTCGTCAAATAATGGTAACTTCATTCTTGGTTAATTTATTTTTTTGTAAACTTCAAAACATTGATGGAATTATACAAGAATCTATGTCTTAAAGAAGTCAACCATGTATATTTGTCCCATTACCTTTCTCTCGATATGAAAGTCTTCAAGACCATGGTTTACATATTTCCCTCCCCTTGTGTTCAAAGCATATTGAAATAACATTGGATCATTTTCCTACATATCATCTATTGATTATATTATATTTTGGTCATCGCTATATGAACTAAAACTAAGGATGCCCTACTTCTTACGTTTGGGTCAAACCTTCATATAAATCATATTCCTCTGATTCATTAGAAATAAGGATTTGAAACACTCTTTATTTATTCATGTACCTTTATCCATAAATTGAACTCTGTGTTGTGGAAAATCTCAATGTCCATAAACATTCTTCACCTTTTAGTAATATAATTTCATGTTTTTGAGAGTCCTTTTGCCCGACTATGCAATATGTTTTCCTAGGTGGCCTTGTATATGTTTCCTACATAATGGGCCTGTCAGACAATATATGACACTCTTTGGCTATTCAACATATGCCCTAATCATCCCATCATAATAAAACCTCCATAACAGGTTTGTCAAGTAATGCTAATTTGTTTCTTAGAAAAGACTTCTTTTAATTCCTTTTTCCCTTTTCCCATATCGTTATTTAGATCCAAAAATTCCCAAACCACAGTTTAAAATTCTTCCTTTCTATACATGAACATGGTATTATGTATCAGGAAAAATTATCAAGAAACTGGAGAGTCTTTTACCTTTTGTCAAAGATAAAGTACTTAAATTAAATCCAACCTATTTACTCATTGTATGACTTGAAAATGAAAATTATAATGTCTTCACAACATGACTTGAAACTAAAAAGTATAATGTTCTCACTGCATGACTTGAAACTACACAACATGATATCAGAAAGCCCCTTTCTGAAAAATTTTAACCATTCTTCACACAACAAATTTGTGTAGAATTGGTTTTCCCATTCATGAAATATGTCATAATAGATAAAACATTATTCATAAAATTCATATCATTGGAAAAATCACACACTGTGGTCTTGAGTAACCTAAATCTTATTTTCTCTTGTCTATCGACAATAAAATGTTAAATTCATAAGAACTCTTTTTCTTGACTATGCAGTATGTGCCCCTAGGTGGCCTTACATAAGTTTCCTACATAATAGGCATGTCTATCAAAATATTCCATTGTTTGGCTATGCCTAATATTCCCTAGTCAGCCCTGTATAATACAACCTCCATAACAGGTTCGTCAAATAATGGTAACCTCGTTCTTGGAAAAAACCAGCTTTATATTTATACATGTTTTTGATTTGGAGACCATAAAAATCATGAATCAAGATTAAAAATGGAAGTATTTAAATAATATTATAGGAATTGATAGACATTCAGCCTTGGTTAGGATATAATTTCAATATTTATAGTCAAAGCTATTTGACCTTAAACACTAGCCTTATTTATCCAACACACATGACTCTAAACTACCAATAATAAGAGACATGGTACTCCCCAGATTGGAAACTTAAAAAAGGGTTCCCTGGAAAAAAGATGATTCTCATCTCACTAAACCTACATTTTGTATGTTTTTTTCAATATTGAGAAATGAAAAGTCAAAAGACACAATGTTTTTAGGGTTTTCCATATAACCCTAGAAACATTCAAACTATGCTCGCTATGCCCCATGGATTAGGAAAAAAATTTGGTATCCTTCCAAACATGGAATAGATCAAAATATTTATAAATAATTTTTAATGCATCAAAGTGTCCTATAGTTACCTCAGAAACAAATTATTTTCATTCTGAATGAATCTAATTTTAAGGGGGGACTTTTGTTGACACCACAGAATATGATTCACTCACTTCTCTGAAAAATTGAATATACGATTCTCACATAGATAAAAAATGTCATGCATGAGTAAATATGTTTCAACATGATGAAATAAGATGCAATTTGTATTTATATCCTCCAAAATACTTCTTCCAAATCCGATATTAGTGGAAAGATCCCCCTCAAAAAGTTTGTTGTGGACATCCAAGATCAATGATAAAAAGGTGTAAACACATTTAATTCAATTTCCGAGTATCTTGCAAGAAGTCTTGGTGAATTAACCATATCATGAAGTTTAGTTCTCTTTAAGATCTATGATTTTACTGGTCTATGATTCTAAATGGACATACGAATCATATGTTATGGAACTTAGAAGATAGAAAAATTTTATTCTGAAGAGCTATCTGGAGGACCTACATGGAGGACCTATGCGACAATATATTTTTTCATACCTACATGGAGGACCTATATGGAGTAACTCCCTATCCCAGGGTCCCCTCCTTGCATATAAATAGGACCCTTGTGCTTCCCATTTCACAAACTAAAAAAGATAATAGATCTCTTGAATATCCCATTGCTTAGATCATTCACCCAGATCCCTAAAATTGTCTCAGTTTGCTATCTAAATCCACAAGAGAACAGAGAATTACATGGGATAATCCCATATTTAAGTCCTTTCAATGATTTAAGATTTCATAGGCTTGATTATTTTATTTTAATAATTTTTTTAGTCGCCACTAAGGCCTGAATGGCTCATCTACATGGGGTATATACGCCGTACATCTACATGGTGTACCTACGTGACATATCAACATGGTATACCTAAAAAAATAGCTAAGTTTCATATCTGCACACATAGACTATAAATAATCCCATAAACCCTCTTTAAATCCAGTCATGGTAGGGTAATTCCTTCTATGGTTCCCTTATCAGAAAGGGACTAAGTTGAAGCCTCCACCAAAACATCCTGACTTATCAAACCTTTGGGAAAGACACATCAGCGTGTCTCCACTTTGGATTTTTATATCACCAGTTAGAGATTTACCACATCTTTTTATAGTGGTTTTAGGATTCATATAGTGTCTTTGGGTTTGAATATACGCAATCAAATGGACCATTCTCCCAGGAACAGTGTTGGGGAGATCCCGTTCTGAAGTATTAGGGGTTGGGTTCTGTCCTCCCCTTTTCGTCTCTAAGAATTAGAGCCTCTCGTTCCAAATAATTAGAGTGAAGGACACACACGATTTTAAATTCAAGAAAATGAGAAGTGTCCCTCCTATCCTGGAATCCACTAGAGAAGCCATCCAGGTGTAAGCCCCTATCTTTTCAAGTAGGAGGTTGTAGTTTTTCTCCTATCCATTTCCTTCACCATCACTCCTTCCTTACATTAGACCCTTCTCTAATCTAACGTGAATAGATGGAAGGCTCATCGCCTCGGCCTCTACCATGATCGCCTCGGCCTTGTCCACCCTCATTGCTGTAGGACCTTCTTCTTCCACCAGCGGAGGAGGAAAAGTGTGTGTACTTTTGTTGAATCTTTGACATCCTAGTTTTTCTCACAATAATAATTACTCACATGGGATTAGAGATTTTTCATGATAACAACAATGGCAGAAACACCCCAGACTATTGAACTATGAGAACTCTAATAACCACTATAATTGGGATATATAGGAAGCCTTCCTAAGGCCTGAGCTCCATCTCAATTCATCCATAAATGGGCATCCTCCTTATGAGTAAGCTACAAATTAAACCCCCAAATCACAATGGAATCCTTTACAGGAAGTAATCCCAACTCTATTGAACTACGAGAACTCTGATTCCCAGCATAATTAGGATATGTAGTAAGCCTTCTTAAGGACCAATATCCATAACATTTCTTCCATACATGGGAATTATCATTATTATAAAAATCCAAATTAACCCTCTAAATCACAAAGTAATTATTTTCCGGAAGTAAGCCCCACTCCCTTGAACTATGTGAACTCTGATTCCTACCATATTTGGGATATGTAGGACTCCTTCCTGAGGCCCAATATCTATCTATTTCTATCCATAAAAGGCATCCATTTCAAGAATTAAGCCCAAAATCATTTCTCTCAAAGGACTATACTCTCTTACAAGACTCATCAAATTACGCGGGATTTGATTCCCATCCAAATGGGATACATAGGAACCCTCTCTAAGGCTCAAACCCAACACATGAAATCAACCATTTATGTCCTGGTCCATATTCCCAATAAGGTCTAATATAACTTGGAAACCCATATTCTTTCCAATTTTCTTGGGATTCTTAGGCATAAGTCCCACACCAAACCTTGACTAAGAATATTCTTCTTAGATGTCATTGCCACATGACATTAAAATTTCTAGCTAGATCCTTATCACACGACCTTAAAAAGTATGGCGTGTCATATTAAGTGGCACCGAACTATGTGGGTTCTGAATTCTTTCACAAGGATACGTAGGTAGAAAATTTATGGGTATAATCCCAATATCAAAATAAACTTTCGTCTCCCTAGATGACAATAAATTATAGAGTGCCCCAATGAGTGGCTTAAAAACTAGTATTATCATAATGATGGTTAAAAGAATCTCAAAATATTATACGAGAGTATACCATCGATAGAGAACCTCAAATAAATGTGGATGTATCCATTAACGAAGAACCTGGAAGACATACAGATGATTATAAATTTCACACATGCTAATAATTGATTGCAAATTCCAAAGGAATCATATGATATACTTGGTGAATTAAAAAGGATTAATGAAAATATCTCAAATCTATAAGAGATTCCTTAAGTTGTTAATAATCACCCCAAATGGTGTGATGAGATAGAGCTCCCATACTCTCGACCATTCATGTTCCTAAGTATCATAACTTCTATCATAACGAATACCTACCTTTTGAAAGTAGGTCCCTATGGAAAAAGAATTGTTGGATGCTTCAAATTCCATAAATAAATCCAATGGAAACTACCAATATGTAGTGATTCCTAACAAAAAACACATGTTCCTATGGATAATGAAATAGTTTCCAAAAAAACTCTGTGAAAGTGATATAATATATTTATTATTTTTAATACCACAACACTGAGGCTCTCCCGGCCCATAAATCACACACTAACTTAGTTCCTGGCTTAAGAAAGAAACCTAGATATATAAAAAATTCATAATGTTTATTATTGGATTCACTAAGTCCTCTCCACCTTAAGGATTTTCATCCTAAAAAAATATAGCCTAGGAATAAGGAGAATAAATATGATATCCAATGGAACTCCCACACTAACACTTTCACCATGGGTTTTCATGATTCCTACCAATGTGCAATAAGGGGAACCAAAAAGGCCTAACCCCACCAATGAGTAGCTACAATAGGGTTTAAATCATGAAACAAATAATAAAATTTATCCTTAACTGCAATATGTGAAAAAAAGAAAGCACTACTGTACATATACAATCATAGGGTCTAGTGTTACACCACCTAACTATCCTAACACAGATATTGATGTAACCCAATAATTTTCATCCACCAATAGATATACTATAACACTTATTCTTATAGAATATCATGTACTTATCTAACATCGAGAATGTGAGGGTACCAATCAACAAAATAGGGTTTCCTATATGTAAAAAATTTGTCTTACCAAGGACTCTTTCAACGAACCCCAAAATACACACACAAAAGTGTAAAACCAATTGATCATGGATTTTATACAACCAATCTACACCGAGGAAACATCATAGGGACACTCTCTACCAATATGGAAAGGTTCCTTATGAGGATCTCCTTTCACCATGGCCAGTATGCATATGGATCGATAAGAAAGCCTTCAATGGTAAAGACATGTCCTTATATGACACTCCATCATGGAACCACAACCTGAAACATTATTCAAAGGAAATTTTCCACCACACATCAACACTATCTACTCTGGGAAGCACTAACTCCCCTGAATGGGTTTAATCATGTCTTAAGAATGATCCTCTTTGGGGGTTGCATCCATATTCTTCATGCATCCGAAGATATTTCAAACAACACTAACATAAGGTTCTAATGATTCATTATGTCACCCACTATAAAACTTGAGCAATATGTGGCAAGAAAATATTACATGAGAACAGTTCCTATCAACCATAATGAAGAATGTAGAAAGTAAATAGTGAATGCCTTTTTTCATCCATAGATCCTATAGGTCAAAGGCCTCTATATCCTACAGTATTCCTCACCCCAGTCCTCCTCCTCCCTTAGCCTTTCATAGACCACATATGGGTTATGGTAGTAACACGTCGAACTGACTACCACGTCTTGATATTAACCCCACTACTTTTTCATGTATTTCATCATACAAATAATCTTTCTTCAAACACTTATTCTACCGATGAGATACATAAGCCAACTCCCTATCAGTATCTCTATGAGTTAGAAAATCCCATACAGATGTCCCTGACCATCGAAAGTGTAACACCACTTCTCCTACAACTGACTAGATCCTAGGCTAAGCTCATGTGTGGAAAACCCATATGTGTTATTATAGGAATGGGTATACCTCTTTCACATTGATCGTATAAACTTACATATTCCTTCAATTATAGAAATCTCAGTATCATTCCCACCACTACTTTCCCCACCCACCTGAACCTCTTTAAGGAAGTTCTCTTCCACCAGAGCTCGATCCAGTTTCCCCACATATGAGGGATGGCTCAAGAAGACATCACATGCTCAGATGTCTTTGAGTAGTTACTTCACAAAGTCATGATATTTAAAAATAGGGTCTCAAACCATATCTATGGAATATCTAAGATGTTTTGTGAACTTCTTTGAATACTCTGTGATAGGCTTGACACACTACCAAAGCATCAAAAGATCCTAGAAATACAGTTATCTTAACATGGTAGGACAAAACTTTTACCTGAAGATATGCTCAAACACCACCCAAGTTAGTGTATGTTGTACACCCGGTTTGAGGTATGTAGCCTTTGATTACGACTTTTTATGTGTTTAAGTGATTGGGATGAGTTGGGAAGAGTTTGGAAGCGTTTTTAAGTGTTTTGAATAAGGTTATAGGCTTTTTCTATGGGTGCACTGTTTGAGCACGGTTAAGGGATACCCTGTGGGATCTCCAAGAAACCGTGCAGGGGGAGATAGTGGGATTTACATGGCCTATGCACGGTTTTCCAAACCGTGTGAGGAAATCGTGTAGACCCTTTCTCTCAAGGTAGTGGCATGTTCACGGTTAGCGTAGAGTTTTCCAAACCATACGGGCTAACCATGAGACCACTTAAAAATGGGGTTTTTAAATGAATTCTCCCTTGGGGTTGCCTCATTTCATTCCAAACATTCTCCCACTCGAGCCTCACTCAGGATTTTGGGTTCTCAAAGTTTAGATGTGCTCTCCCACACGTTTTGGAAACAAATCTAAGGGGTTTCTTGGTGAGTTGAAAGTGGTTCTCAGGCAAGTCTCCTCTTTTGGTTCATTGTGGTTTCCTCTAGATCTACATCTCCCTCTCCCTCTGTTTTCAATATCATCAGATGTTGTTTGTAGATATAGTGTTTTTTTTCCTTGGGTGTTTATTTTAAGGCATGTTTGTGATAGGGAAAGAGATTTAGATCGGTTTTCATGGAGAGTTTTCCCAGATTGGGGTGTGGTTGCACATGGATCAATTTCTAGGGAACCCTAAAGGTAGGTGTCTTCTCTCTCGACTCCACTTGGTTGGAACTTGTGACTTTGGTTTCCATTAATTTTTTCTTCTTGCAATTAATTGTGAATATGATTTGTGATGCTTAGGGGAAACCCATTTGGTGATGATTTTGTGATTTTGCGGGAAATGGGTAAATATTGTGAAAATTGGTTTTATTGTCAGATTTTAAAAAGTAATTTTTAAAATTGGTATCTTGATTGATTTATGGGAAATGGTTTAAGAAATATGGTTTTTAATAAAAGTGTTGATTTATTGAAATTTGGGTTGACATGGAAATTGGTTTGAGGGTGTATTCAATAAATGCGTGATTTATTGAGGTCACTTGACATGTTATTGTTGGAATTTTGTTCAGAATAATTGGTTAAATTTTTATTGGAAATTGTTTGGTGGTACGAAGTTTGTAATTATGGATTCAAATGTTGTGGGGATTTTGGTAAAAATCGATTGTCATGAGTTGGATGGATGGCGGTCGGGAATGTATCACCATCAAGGTGATGGTCGTGAATGTACCATCCTAAAAAAGGGAGGATGATAGGCCTGAATTCCCACACCAGTAATGGGCGTGAAGTCCCACACCATGAAGAAGACGTGTTGTACATGAATGTACCACCATTAAAGTAACACCATGATCGATTGAATGGTATTGGTTGTAATGTCCCGGATCCAGGTGCCACTCAATGGGTGCCCCAAACCCGATTCTCCACATGACCTCAATCACATTTCCCCAAATGCCAGAGGTTGTCGACTAGAAGAGAGAGACCAGGTCTGATAGCGGGGAAACTATGCCCTCATTTGTCAAAGTGTAGCGCAGCGGAATAAAATAAAAAGCATACAACAACAACGGAAGCAATAAACACTACATTTTTAATATAACAACTGCAGTAAAAGATAACCAACCCGATATATAGATATGCTGTGACTTGTCTAAAGTTCTAAGAAAACAACCAGAACATGTTACACAACAGTATAATACAATACATAGTACAATAAACATAACAAAACAACTGATAGCATCGTGGGCCTAAGCCTGATCCCATGCTCTCCTACTCCTCTGCAGCAATCAAGTACCTATATAGAGACCCATGAACTTATCTACACCTACATAAATGGAATATTTTTGGTCCTAAAAGAATGACCCAAACTTGGTGTGAGAAATAAATCCCATTAGGCACCCACCAAAGTCTTGTGCCCAACTGTGTGAAATCATTCAACAACAGTGTGCAGTAGTAAAATGCAATAAAGTAAGTAGTACTAAAATGTAACTAACTTAACCAGTTATATTTCAATTTTAATATCCATTTAATCATTTAATTTAAAATATCACCACAGTGAATATTCTAAACAATCAGCTAATGTCCTCAAAAACGTAAACCCCTACCCTCAGGTAAATAGAATCCAAACACAAGAATCTGCCCATAGGCATACGGATTTTTCCCATGGGCATATGAAGTGTCGCCCACAGGCATAGAATCAACTACCCACAGGCATGGAAGAAGTTTCCCACATGGTAAATAGTACAGTGCCCACAGGCTAAATAGTACAGTGCCCACAGGCTAATCACAACCCTGCCCTCACGCTAAATAGGTAATCGGGCCAAGCCCAACATGTAAACAAGTAGTAAATAAGAAATTCCTATCAAGAAAATTCTACAATTACAACTTTAAAGGCATACCCTCGGGTATCCTGGACAAACTACTAAACAGAGGAACGCACACCCCGGGTGGTCTTGGATCCAAGCAATGATCCCATATAGCTGTTTATTATCACAATTAATTACCTATTCAATTCTCCGTATTTTAAATAGCCATGACCTCATCCACATGACACCCCAACATGGGTTTGTGGAACAAAGACAGACAAAAACGCAAAACAGTTGGAATATAAAACACCAAGTCACCTACCTTAAACACCCCAGATTAGTATATGCGAACGTCGCTTCCAGGAATGCCCAAGAATGACGTATATCTGACGTAGAAGAAAAATCGCTTAAACTTAAATAAATTCCCTTAGAAGAATAATTGGAAAGAACTACACAAGGAGATGAGAGGGCTTACCCATGCGGTTCCAACGAGATCGACGGAGGCGGAATCGGATTCCCGGTTCGTAATCGACGGATCCTCGAAGATTCGTCCATCCCCTCCGAAGCTATCATCTGGTTCTAAGCCATCCCTATGAACGGGGTTGGCTACTACCCATTTTAAGAAAAAAAACAAAGTACTTGGTGTGTATTCCCAAGTACACGACATGTACTTCCCATATTTTAACAGTTCCTCTGGCGGTTTCCCGCCAGCGTGGCACTGTTCATCTGCCGACATGACTACACGACATGTATTCTTGAGTACACGGTGTGTTCTGTCACACAGCTGGCCACCGCTTTACTATTCTCCTTCCGACTGTCTACACAGCGTGTAAAGGACCACTACATGGCGTGTAGTTGGTTTCTACACCCTTCATCACCGACATGGCTACACACCCTGGGTACTCATCCCACACGGCCAAAAGTACATGGTGTGTGGAAAAGTACACGACGTGTACTTCCAAAATTTGGGAATTTTTCCCATTTTCTTTATTTTCTCAAAAACACTTAAGGAAAAGAGAAAAGAAGAAACTCTTACCTCAAAAGTAAGAACCGGGTTCTTATAAACTTCCCCCTTAAAGCAATTCATCCCCGAATTTCCCTTCCAAGGGTAGCAAGGATAAAGCTCAGAACAGCTCTGGCTACTGTGCACGTACGTCAGTCTCCCGCTCCCAGGTTTCATCCTATACTCGGCCATGCTGCCATAGCACCCATATGAGAGTAACTTACTGGCCTCAGATAACCTTCGTGATCCTATCAACGATACGAATAAGATGCTCCTCAAAGGAAGCATAAACTTCAAGCTCAACATCCTCTGGATAAAATATGTGAGATAGGTCTGAATGATAGCAGTGAAACTGAGATACCTGGAAGACATCGTGCATGGCCTGGTACCTCTGTGGTAACTAAAACTGATAGGAAACCAGCCCGACTCTCTCCAGAATCTCAAATGGCCCCACATACCTCAGTGAAATTTTACCCTATCTCCTGATCCACCTGTGTCCCAGGCTCGGCGAAACACACAAGAAAATCTGATCCCTGACCATGAACTCTAATGGTCATATGCGGCGATCATCATAAGATTTCTGACGAGACTGTGCGATAGCCATCTGCTTCTGAATCAACTAGACCTGCTCAGAAGTGTCCTGGACGAGACGTGGTCCTAGTAAAGATGCCTCACCTACCTCTAACCAGCACAAAGGTGATTAGCATGGCCTACCATATAAAGCCTCGTATGGTGTCATCTCGATAGTTTCCTGAAAACTGTTATTATAGGAAAACTCGACTAGGGGTATATGCTTCTCCAAAGAGCCCTCAAGGTCTAGAATGCATGCACGCAGCATGTCCTCAAGAACCTGTATCGTACGCTCTGACTGGACATCGGTCTGAGGGTGGTAGGCTGTGCTCAGATGCACCTGTGTACCCATTGTCCTCTGAAAACTCTTCTAGAAACAAGATGTAAAACGGGCATCCCTATCTGTAATGATAGAACGAGGAACCCCATGAAGATGTATGGTATCTCGAATATACAACATACCGAGCTTGTCAACTCCGAAGGTCTCCTTGATTGGAAAAAGTGAGGTACCTTCATTAGTCTATCCACAACAACCCACAGGGCATCATTGCCTCTAGGTGACCTCGGTAACCGAGTCACGAAATCCATCACGACATCATCCCATTTCCACTCCAAGATGGGTAACTGCTGTAACAGTTCGGCTAGCCTCTGATTCTCCTCCTTCACCTACTGACAGGTGGAACACCTCATTACAAAACCAGCTACATATCCCTTCATACCTGGCCACCAGTACTGACGTCTCAAGTCTCGGTCCATCTTGGTAACTCCGGGATGAACTTCCCAAGATGAAGCATGGAACTCCCACATCAGATCCTCACGTATATCCCCTGGAACCCACACTCGTCCATGGAAATGCAAGATTTCATGATCGCCTATCATCCAACCAGGAGGAGGGTCCTCACTTGCCACCGAATCCCGTAGAACTAAGCCTTATGGATCCGATAGTTGTGTCATCCTCACTCTATCCCGGAGGGTAGAAGTCACAACTATAGATGAAAGATAATTTTTCCCCCGACTTTCGTGCACCTCCAAATGCATCTCAGAGAACAAATCCATGAGCTTCCACTCATCACTGGCCTCCTGTACAGCCTATATCTGAGTCTTCCTACTCAGTGCATCTGCTACTGCATTACCTTTACTAGGTGTGTAGGCAAGCTCAAAATCAAAGGACTAAAGGAATTCGACCCACCTTCACTACCTCAGATTCAAGTTAGGCTGAGTAATGATATACTTTAGTCTTTTTTGGTCGGTGAAAACAAAAAAATGTTCTCCCAATAGATAATGTCTCCAACAATGCAACGGATGAACAACTGCAGCCAACTCGAGATCATGCGTCGGTTCATTCTTCTCATGTGTCCTCAACTGCCGAGACCCGTATGCAACAACTCGATTGCCCTGAATCAACACTACTCCCAGACCAATACCTGATGCATCATAGTAAACTGTATAGTTCTTCCCTTACTCTAGGAGTATCAGGACTAGTGCTGATGTCAACCTTCCCTTCAGGTCCTGAAAGGCTGTCTCGCAAGCTTCCGACCAAACGAACATCACACCCTTATTAGTCAAACCCGTCAATAGCACTGTTAAGCGGGAGAAGTCCTAGATGAAGTGTCTATAGTAACCAGCCAGCCCTAAGAAACTCTGTATCTCAAACACATTCTTAGGCTGCTCCCAGGAAACTACTGCTCTCACCTTCTATGGGTTTACTGAAACTCCTGTCTCTGTGATGATATGACCCAGGAAGTGAATCTGGTCCATCCAAAAGTGGCACTTTGAGAGCTTAGCATATAGCTGATGCTCTCTCAGTGTACTCAATACGATCTCAAGATGGGTGGTATGGTCGTGTGGAGTGTGAGAGTACACCAAGATGTCTTCCATGAATACTACCACAAAAGAATCTAGATATGTATGAAACACATGATTCATCAGATCCATGAAAACTGCTGGCGTGTTCGTGAGTCCGAACGACATAACCATGTACTCTTACAGACCATATCTGCTCCGAAAAGCTGTAAGCGGTATATCTGATGGTCTCACGTGCAGCTGCGGATATCCTGATCTCAAGTCAATCTTTGAGAACACTCGTGCTCCATGAAGTTGATCAAAAAGATCATCAATCCTTAGCAAGTGATATTGGTTCTTGACCGTCAACTCGTTCAGCTTTCGATAATCCACATAGAGTTTGAGGGTACCATCTTCCTTCTTCGCAAAAGGACCAGAGATCCCCATGGAGAAGTACTGGGTCAGATAAAACCCTTTTCCTGTAACTCCTCTAACTTCCTCTTGAGCTCCTGAAACATAGGTGTAGCCATCCTATAAGGAGGAATGGACACCAGTGATACCCTTTGAACAAGCTCAATAGAGAAATCCACCTCTCGCTCCGGAGGTACACCTGAAAAGTCATCCGGGAAGACATCCTTGAAACGATCAATAACTGGAGGGAAATCCTTCTGACAAGTCCCCTGATCATCCGAATATAAACTAGAAATCTGGGCTGTGAATCCACCTCTCCCATGATGCTCTGGTCCAGCTCGACTCGCCTGAACATCCCATTCACCTTTGTATAGAATCTCTCCGCCCTCTGGTGACGTGATACACACCCTGCGATGATAGCAATCTACAAAGGGTCGAAAGGGAACCATCCCGAGAATGACGTCATAAGCTGTCATCTCGAAGACATTGAGGTCCAATGAAAGTGACGCCCACCAACCTCAAGGGGGAACTCCTTGCACTAACTCACACATGTCGTTCTAGTTCCCAATGGAGTGTCTAGCATCATAACATCAGAAGAAGAAGGAACACAGAGCCCAAGGCTCCCCACAATGGGTACAGATATGAAAATATGTGTAGCACCCATATCAAAAAGTATTGAAGATAAGATAGAATCTACTAGAATAGTACCTATGATTGTAGAAAGTCCGAGATCCTGCTCCTGCTGTGTATGTTGCACTGCACGTGACCCGGCCACATGAATCATTCTTCTTGCTGGTACGTCCACCCTGAGAGAAGTCTATATGTATCTTCCTTTTACCAGTAGAAATAGTACTAGAAATTGGTGCTGACCCACCCTGGCCCACACCACTAGCTTCTGCAGGTTCCTCTCTCTAATTAGTGCCCGATTCACAATAATATGTACTGAAGGAAACCTGAAAACATTCACCAGCACTCGGATGTCTTATCAGAGACTATTCTCAAAGCGTCTGGCCCTCAACGTATCATCACCCACCAGAACGGGTGAAAAACGCTGAATCTCGGTAAAGAGGGCAGAATAATCCATCATTGACATAGCACCCTGTTGCAGATTCATAAACCCTCGAGCCCTATCTTCCCTCAGTATCTCTGGGAAGAATAAGTCATTGAAGACTGCCTGAAAATCATCCCACTCCATGTACTTGTGATGCTATGATTGGGTGGTAACATCCCACCACTTCATGGAGGAATCACGAAGCATATACATCACGAGCTTGACCCTCCACCCTGGAGGCTTCTCTAGATGCTCGAAGATAGTCTGCATCTATCCTAGCCAATACTCTACAGCCTGTGGTCTGCCATCCCTTGATAATGTAGGTGGATGCTATTGCTGGAAGGTACATGTCAGCTCATCTATAGATTTGGCAGCCAGTAGTGCTCCCTAAAAGGTTTGCATAAACTGCATAAATCCTTCACGGAACTGCACATCTGTGCTTGTGTCCGGTATAATAGCTGGTGCCGCATCTGGCTCTACTAGAGGATCCACTGGTATCCCATGGCCCACCATATCTGAAGTATACTCTTTGCCTCTCTCATGGAGAACAACGCGTGGTCGTCTTGACGACATGACACTATAAGGTCAAACACACACCTTAGAACAAGATTAACAATGACTGAAAAGGAAGAAACCCAAAAGGGAACACGAGGAAGATAGTTTTCAAAATTTGAAAAACAAAACTACATGGCGTGTATACTGACTACACGGTGTGTACTTGACTTCTCTTCCCCTGCCCGGGTCCTTCTACACGGATAAGCCACACAGCTTCTATTTGAACAAAACTTACACGGCGTGTATAAAATCTACACGATGTGTATGGTGTAAATTTCCAACTACCCATGTCGTTTGTGACAGAGCCGACTACTCATCTTGACACTACACAGCGCGTGACACCCGAACATAGCATGTACACCACCCCGTTTCCCAGCCACATGGCTAAGTCCACACGGTCTATCCTCAGACAAGACTACACATCGTGTACTAGATGAGCTCCGCCGACCAGTGTTAGTTACACGGACGGACACACAACTCACACTACACGGCGTGTTCTATATACACCCGACCGGTACACAAAAGGATTACCCCGACCCATGTTGTTAGTTACACGGCTGGGTCCCCAGGTCAGACTACACGGCGTGTTCTATAGTGGCCACTGCGTGTATGTCTTAGGGTCTCCTCCGTCTATGTTGTTCGTTACACGGGTGAACTCTGGGTCAACACTACACGATGTGTACATCCAGTACATGGCGTGTTTTCCCCAAACATTCCCTACCCCGTGTCGCCGCCCCCACAGTTTGTGACACAGGAAGAGACTACACGACGTGTACTCTGGGTACACGGTGTGTACGCAAAAAGTTTATTTTTCTTCCCGAACTGAAGACCATACACGACGTGTTTAAGGTACTACACGGCGTGTATACTGGGTTTCCATAAATTATGCCTTCGAAACATCCCCGAAATCTAGAAAACACTGCAAAACAACACCTAAGTGTCAAATTCCAATCCGTGAGGGACCATACTCCCCATGAATCAATGTTTGAAATCTTATCTATGTTATAACATAATAAAAAGTCAATGATCCACCAAATTATGGTAAATGGGGGACCATACTCCCCAAAAACCAAAGTTTGGCATCCATTCTTTCAACAATATTATACAACAAAACCCTATCACATAGCAGGTATGTATCAAGAAGCTATCACAACAATAGGCTTTTCTAGCACAACAACTATCACAACATCATTCACTTCCTAATTCACCTACATGGCATGGAAACTATGCATGGCATGTGATTCCTAGCATGTTCCTAAATGATGAATGAGATGACATACCCTCATCTCATCAAGTTTCAAATAAATATAACCCATAGACAAAATATAAACAGCACAATCACAAGTGCGTCACCCAACAGTGAAATCAAATCAACTGTAAAATTTGAAAAATCAAAAGAATTGAAAAAATACGAGGTAGACTTGCTTTTCCCTGTACAAGGGTTAGCTATGACCGGGCACAACTTATTACCAACTACAGTACCCATCCTTTCCCTGGCTAAGGCTCCAAATAGTAAGTCAAAGAAAAGAAACCCTCTGAAACCACTTTGTAACATCCTGGATCCGCGTACCAGTCAATGGGTGCGCCGAACCCGGTTCGCCACGTGACCTCAAGAGCATTTCCCGAAATGCCAGAGGCTGCTGACTAGCAGCGTGGGCCCATGTCTGATAGTGGGGAAACTATGCCCTCATTTTTCAAAGTGCAGCATAGCAGAATAAAATAAAAAGCATACAACAATAGTGGAAGAAATAAACCATACACTTTTAATATAACAACTATAGTAAAAGATTACCAACCAGATACATAGATATGATGAAACGTGTCTCAAGTTCTAAGAAAACAGCCAGAACATGTTACACAATAGTACAATACAATACAAGGTACAATAAACAGAACAAAACAACCAGTAGCATCGCAAGCATAAGCTAGGTCCCATGCTCCCCTACTCCTCAGCAGTAATCAAGTACCTGTATAGGGACCCTTTCCTTTATCTAAACCTGCAGAAATGGAATCTATTTGGGCGGAAAATCATGACCCAAATAGGTTGTGAGAAATAAATCCTAGCAGGAACCCACTAAAGGCGCATGCCCAACTGTGTGAAATCATGCAACAACAGTGTGCAGTAGTAAAATGCAATAAAGTAAGCAGTACTGAAAGGTAACTAACTTAACTAGTTTTATTTCCATTTTAATATCCATTTAATCATTTAATTTAAAATATCACCATAGTGAATATTCTAAGTAATCAGCCAATGTCCTCAGACACGTAAACCCCTACCCTCGGGTAAAGAGAATCCAAACACAAGAATCTTCCCACATACATACGGATATTTCCCACGGGCATAAGAAGTGTCGGCCACAGGCACAGAATCAACTGCCCACAGGCACAGAAGAAGTTTCCCACATGCTAAATAGTACAGTGCCCACAGGCTAAATAGTACAGTGCCCACAGGATAATCACAACACTCACCTCAGGCTAAACAGGTAACCGGGCCAAGCCCAACATGTAAACAAGCAGTAAACAAGCAATTCCTCTCATGGAAATTCTACAATTATCACTTTAAAGGCATACCCTCAGGTATCCTGTCCAAATGACTAAACAGAGGAATGCACCCCCGTGGTGGTCCTGGATCCAAGCAACGATCCCAAACAGCAGTTTATTATCACAATTAATTACCTATTCAATTCTAGGTATTTTAAATAGTCATGGCCTCAGCCACACGACACCCCAACATGGGTTTGTGGCACAACGGTACACAAAAACGCACAACAGTTGGAATATAAAACACCAATCCACCTACCTTAAACGCCCCTAATTAATATATGCGAACGTCGCTTCCAGAAACGCCCAACAACAACGTAGACCTAACGTAGAATAAAACTTGATTAAACTTAAATAACATCCCTTAGAGGAATAATTGTAAATAACAACGTAAGGAAATGAGAGGGATTACCCATGCAGTTCCAATGAGATCGATGGAGGCGGAATCAGATTCCTAGTTCGCAATCGACGGATCCTCGAAGATTCGGCTGTCCCCTTTCGAGCTCTCATCCGGTTTTAAGCCTTCCCTGTGAACAAGGTTGGCTACTTCCCATTTTAAGCCAAAAAAACAAAGTACACGGCATGTATTCCCATGTAAACAGCGTGTAATTCCCATATTTTAACTCCTCTGGCGGTTTCCCACCAGCATGGCACTGTTGATCAGCCTGCATGACTACACGGCGTGTTCTGTCGCACAGCTGGCCACTACCTTACTATTCGCTTGCCGATTGACTACACGGCATGTAAAGGACCACTACACGACATGAAGTTGGTTTCTACACCCTTCATCACCGACATGGCTAGACACCCTGTGTACTCATCCCATACGGCCAAAAGTACATGACGTGTGGAAAATTACATGGTGTGTACGTCCAAAATTTGGGATTTTTTCCATTTTCCTTATTTTCTCAAAAACACTTAAGTAAAAGAGATAAGAAGAAAACCGTACCTCAAAAGTAAGAACCAGGTTCTTACATTGGTTGTGTGACATAATGGGTGTATGATCGTGATATGTATGTGGTCTTGAAAAAAAGAAATGTGTAATGACTAGTTTTTTTGTTTTCCTTGTGTATTCACTAAATTGGGTAAATTTATTTGGGTAAAGATATGTCTGGATTGATGTTCTTTGTTTCACTAGTTTATGGAATTTATATAAATTGTTTTATATAAATTTTTCAAATGTGTTCTATCCTAGTGGCATGTGTAGGGAAGTCATTTGGGGAAAACCTACTGAGTATTAGTACTCACCCCCTGCATTGGCACTTGGGTGCTTTTGCAGATGTCATATTTTGGAACACAGTTCAAGGTAAAACATCTCATATCTAGAAACTCGTGATGATGCTTGGGAGATGTGTTGGTGCTTGGAGCACAGACCTTAGTTTGAAGCTGTGGGCTGTCATGGATTATTTTGAGTCTCTTGTTTAGTCTTCCGCATAGTACTATGATATTGTGATTGCTTGTATGGGTTTTGGGTTGTATTTTTGTACATCTTGGTTGTATTTTTGGTAATACATGGTTGAATTGTTTTGTTGATATGCATCATATAGTTTATGGGTTGTTGGTTGGTTAGTTTTTTCTTAAGGTACAACCATTCCCCACTTATTCTCGAAGCCCCTGGCATTTATTGCCAGCCTTTGGCACCTTGGGAACATCGCTTAAGGCCATGTAACCCTCACCACCTCTTCAATACAATGTGGTAGGGCCAGGGTGTTACAAGTGTTATAATCTTGTTCGGTCCTTTGGAGTTGATTCTCAGAATTGGAGTTGACACTCGTCGTGGTTTATTCCTTGAGTAAGGATGGTATCAAGGTGTCGGAATGTTGGAACTTTGAATGTATAATGTAAAAGGACGTAGCTAACCCTTTTCTGCTAAACATCATGTTACGAGGGGGTTGGGTACATAAGTGTTTAGAGACAATTATAGGCATTGGATTCTCATTGTCGTGGGTGTAGCCAATGAGATAAGCATGACATGAATGGTAGAAAAGACTTCCCACTAGGATGAATATTTCATTGGGGTATAATGATCTATGGTGTGGTATCAATGTGTGGATTTTAAAAAATCACTATCGGGTTTCAAAATGGAAGGGTTTGAAACATGGAAACTAGTGGAATTTTTAAAATTTGGTTGATTTTCAAAACATGGTAGATATTTCAAAAATAAAACACAATATTTGAATTGTAAACTTGGGGAAAGCCTTGTTTTGATAGTTTTTATGTAATAGAATTTGAAAATTGTATACCCTTTCTTGTCAAGGGAGTTAGATTTATGGTTGTTTTTGTATTAATAGATATGGAACCGGATAGACATCATAGAGACCAATCAGAGGAAGCTACCAAAAATGTGGTTCCACCTGAGCCCTAGATGAACCAAGAGTTGACCCAAAGAATAGTTTAGGCTTTTAAAATGGATCAATTAGGACTAAGGCTAGATACACCTATTATGATATCTATCACGGTCAGAAATCCAACTAATGGAAGCACGATTGTCCTCAGGAGGGGAGGTGTGATCCCCAACACTGAGAGAGGGAATAAGACAAAAACATTTTCTCAACGACATAAATTAAATAAAAATCAGGCCACTATATTGTTAAAACATCCTTTGAGACCCATGTTTAAGACATGATTCTTTCTTTGTGGTTCTGTAGGCCACCTGAAATGGGATGGTAAGGCACAACCTTGAGAATGTCATAACTGCAAGCAGATGGTGCCTCTTCAGTGGTATTTCCATAATGATCCGAGTTTGGGTGTTCATGACACTCCTCAATAAGGGAAGTTTTAGATAGGTAATAAGGATAAGAGAATGGAAAGCACACATCTGTTTGGAGCTGAGCAAGTTGTAGTGGATGATCAAATGGGACCATGCACGGTGTGAGGTACGATTCTTTTAAGTTCCATGTTGATGGAAGAATTGTTCGATATGGCTACTTCCCATTCTTTTCTTCCTTCTAGTGCTATTATTTTATTGGGTTCAACTCTAGAGATGATTCATTCGTTTTTGAAACTTCAAACTCCTCTGGGTCAAAGAGAGTGTTGATCTTTCTTGTGTAAAGCATGTTTCTTAGTTGTAGACCACATTGAATTGATGTGGGATTTCTTAGTGATTGAGATGGATTCATATGATATAATCTTGGGAATGGATTGATTGGAGATAGTTAAGGCCCACATCGATTTCTCTGTGAAAACGGTTAGTTTTACGATGGAGGATGGTGTTGAACATCTCTTTATAGGAGAGAAGAATGAAAAGCTGGGTGCAACATATTGGTTGGCACCAAATGTTAGCATGATATCACAGTAGTTAGACGCTTTGTCATTGTCATCGCTGGAAGGTGTCAAGAAGAGTGTTCTTCTAGTGGTTGTGGATCAGTTTATGGACGTATTTCCTAAAGAACTATTCGGGTGTCCACCAGCGAGAGAAGTGAAGTTTATGATTGATCTCCTTCCTGGGACCAGTCCTATCTCAATTCCGTCTTACCGAATGGAACCTACTGAATTTAGTGTATTGAAACTCTAGTAGGAAGTGTTAGAAAACAAAGGGTTTATCCGGCCTAGAACATCTCCATGGGTAGCGCCAATTTTGTTTGTTAAAAAGGTGGATGGAACCTTGCGGCTCTATGTTGATTATCGTTGACATAATCAAGTTACGATAATGAAGCGATATCCAATTCCACGCATTGATGATTTGTTTGACTAGTTGAGGTGAGATCATTGCTTCTCCAATATCGAATTAAAGTCTGGGTATCATCAATTGCTGGTGTGGAAGGGGGATATTCCAAAAAAACTTTCAAAAGTAGATATGGCCATTAAGAGTATGTGGTTATGACCTTTAGTCTAAAGAATGCACCAACGGTGTTCACGACATTGATGAATCAGATATATTATAGGTATCTGGATTCTTTTGTGGATGATATACTAGTGTATTCAAGGATAAGGGTAGAGCATGAGCAACACCTGGAGGTAATGTTGGGGATCTTGTGGGATCATCGATTGTATGCCAAGTAGTCAACGTGTGAGATTTGGATACAAGTGGATCGTTTCCTTGGCCATGTTATTATGGATAAGGGTGTTTTAGTTGATCTGGAAAAGATATAGGCTTTTATCTTATGGAAACAACCAGATAACATTTTTGAGATACAGAGCTTCCATGTTCTATATGGGTATTATCAACATTTTGTTTGTGATTTCTCATGATTATCCTCATTGATGAGAACTTTTACAAGGAATAATATTTCATTTCAATAGGATGAGCAGTGTCAGAAAGGCTTTGAAGAGTTAAAGGGTCGCCTTACATCAATGTCAACCATGCATTGGGATATGGGTTCTGTTGTGTTCTAATGCAAGGGGATAATGTGGTTGCAAATGGATCATGACAGTTGAGGTTGCATGAGAAGAACTATCCAACAGATGATTTGGAGTTGGCGGTAGTGGCTAATGCTTTAAAAATGTGGCGTTATTATCTATTCGGTGAGAAATTTATAGTGTCTAACAAACACAAGAGCATGAACCATATATTCTCACAAATAGATTTAAAAATGAGGCAAAGGAGAAGGATGAAATATCTCTAGATGTTTTATTTTGACTTAATGTACACACCAGGTAAGGGAAATTCGGTGGCGGATGCATTAAGTAGTACATCATATGATCATTTGGGGAAACAGGTATCAGATCAGTGGAAGTCGATGTCGGTCATCACCGACATGCATTTGGAATGTGAGGACTGGGCTGATAGAGAGGACATCTTTTCCGTTTCATTGGTTCCTGACTTGTCTAGTTTAGTTAAAGAATCACAAGAATAAGATTCCGAGTGTAAGGCCATGAGGTCAAAACTCAATTGTGGGGAGACCATTGACAATTGAGAACTGAATGAAAATTCATTCTTGTGTTTTCGAAATCAGATGGTGGTACAAGTGGCTTGTTGGGAGGTACTTATTATAACATATCATCATTTCAGGTGGGCTGTCCGTCATGGAATTCAGTGGATTTACAAGGCATTGAAAATGAAATTTTAATGGACTAGTATGAAAAGAAATGTGGTTGAGTTTTTCAGGAGATGATTGACTTGTCAGCAAGTCAAAGAAGAGCATCAACGGCCAGTTGGAATGTTGCAGTCTTTACCAATCCCTGTTTGGATGTGGGAGAAAATAGCAATGGATTTTGTCATAGGTCTCCCAATAATGGTCAGAAAGCATGATACCATTTGGGTTATAGTTGATCTGCTAAAGTAGTCAGCCCATTTCATTCCAATTCGTGAATCTCATACGGGGGAGGATCTGTCCAAAATCTATATCCAGGAGGTGGTAAAGAGGCATGGTGTTCCTGTTTCAATCGTATCCGATAGAGATCCGAGGTCTACATGTCATTTCTGGAAATCCATATAGAAAAACCTTAGAACTAAGTTGACCATGAGTATGACGTATCACCCTCAGATGGATGGTCAATCCGAGAGGACGATATAAATATTAGAGGATATGTTTCGAGCTTGTGTCATGGATTTTGGTGGCTCATTAGAGGATCACTTGTCGTTCGTTGAGTTCTCGTACAATAACAACTATTTTGAATCCATACAAATTGCTCCGTTTTAAGAATTGTATGGGTGGACGTGTCATTCTCTACTATGCTGGGTGGAAACGGTTGAGTCCTTGATGGTCGGACCAAGCCTTGTCTAGGTGACTACGGAGAAGATCAAGTTAATCAAGAAGAGAACAGAGACATCTCAGAGTCGTCAAAAATCGTATGCGGATCATCGTCGACGGTTGTTGTTGTTCGAGGTGAGTGATTATGTTTTATTTAGGATCTCTTCAAGTTTGGGACATCGCCCATTTGAGAATAAGGTAAATTAATCTCTGAGGTATATTGGAACTTTTGAGATTCTTGAGTGGGTTGGTGAGGTGGCTTATCGATTGGATTTTCCACCTAGGTTTAGTGCGGTGCTCAATGTGTTTCATGTGTCCCAGTTGAAAAAGTATATGTCAGATTGTGACCATGTGATTAGTTGGGATCATGTTGAGCTAGAACCAGATGATTCCTTGGTGCACGTGCCAGTGAAGATTATGGATAGGCAGGAGAAAGTATTTTATGGTAAAAGAGTCATTTTAGTTTGTGTTTTGAGGTAGCATGGTCATATTCAAGAGGAGAATTGGGAGTGGGAGAAAGAGATGGTCGAGGAATGGCCCGAGATCTTTCTACAAAGGCAGGGTTCACTACTTTTTGAGGATGGAAGGTCCAACGGTTGGGAGAATGTAGTACCCCCGGTTTGAGGTATGTGTCCCTTGTTTATTCCTTTTTTGTGTTTATGTTCTTGGGATGAGTTGGGAAGAGGTTTGAAGAGTTTGGAAGGGTCTTGAATAAGGTTATAGGATTTTTCTAAAGGCACACAGTTTGGGCATGGTTAAGGGAAAAATGTGTGTTCTCTTGGAAACTGTGTAGGGGGATAAAGTGGGCTTCGCATGGCCTGCGCATGGTTTTCCAAACTATGTGAGGCAATCGTGCAGACCCTTTCTCTCAAGGTAGTGGAAGGCACATATTTTTTTCAAACCATGTGGGATAACCATGTGACCACTTAAAAATGGGGTTATTAAATTCGGGCTCCCTTGGGGTTGCCTTATTTCTTTCCAAACATTCTCTCACTCATGCCTCACTTGGGATTTTGGGTTCTCAAAGGTTAGAGGTTCTCCCCCACATGTTTTGGAAGCAAGTCGAAGAGGTTTCTTGGTGGATTGAAAGCAGTTCTTCTCAGGAAGGTATCCTCTCGTGGTTCTTTGTGGTTTCCTCTATATCAACATCTCCCTCTCCTGTCAGTTTTATAGATCTTCACCCGTTTTGTGTAGATCTAGGG
The DNA here is from genome assembly GCA_963277665.1 of Viscum album. Classification (NCBI taxonomy): domain Eukaryota; kingdom Viridiplantae; phylum Streptophyta; class Magnoliopsida; order Santalales; family Viscaceae; genus Viscum; species Viscum album. The sequence goes on from OY728131.1 coordinate 44,225,628, forward strand.
TTTCTATTTCCTTGGATGTTTATTTTAAGGATTTTTTATGATAAGGAAGGATGTTTAGAGCAGTTTTGGTGGAGAGTTTTCCCGTAATAGGATACAGTTCCTTGCAAGTCTATTTCTCGAGAACCCTAAAGGTAGGTGGCTTCTCACTCGTCTCCACGTGGTTAGAACTAGTGACTTTGGTTTCCATTAATTTTTTTTTCTTGAAATTAATTGAGAATATAAAGTGTTATGCTTAGGGGAAACCCATTTTGCGATGATTTTTGTATTTTGGGGGAAATGGGTTAATATTGTAATAATGTATTTTATTTTCAGATGTTAAAATTTAAATTGAAAAATCAATAGCTTGATTGATTTATGGGAAATGGTTTAGGAAACATGGTTTTCAATAAAAATGTTGTTTTATAGAAATGTGGGTTGACATGGAAATTGGTTTAAGTGTGTATTCAATAAATTCATGGTTTATTGGTGAAACATGACAAGTTATTGTTGGAATGTTGTTCAAGATATTTGGTTAAATTGGTATTGTAAATTGATGGGTGGTATGATGTTGGAAATTGTGGATTGAAATGCTGTGGGGATTTTTTGTAAATATTGATTGTTACGAGTCGGATGGATGGTGGTCGAAAATGTATCACCATAAAAGTGGTGGTTGTGAATGTACAATCATCAAAAATGGAGGTTGGTAGGTGTGAAGTCCCACACCAGTGATGGGCATGAAGTCCCACATCATGAAGGAGACGATTTGCCCGTGAATGTACCACCATTAAAGTAACACCATGATCGAGTGAATGGTATTGTTTGTATGACATAATGGGTGTATGCTCATGATATGTATGTGGTCCTAGAAAAGGGAATGGGTAATAACTTGTTGGTTTGTTTTCCTTGGGTATTCACTAAATTGGGTAAATTGATTTGGGTAACGATTATTTGGATTGATGTTCATTATTGCATTAGTTTATGGACTTTATATAAAATTTTTTATATAAATTATTCTAATGTGTTCTATTCTAGTGGCGGGTATAAGGAAGTCATTTGGGGAAAACATACTGAGTATTAGTACCCACTCCCCTGCTTTGGAACTTGGGTGCTTTTGCAGATGTCATATTTCAGAACACAGTTAAAGGTAAAACATCTCATTGCTAGCGGCTCGTGATGATGCTTGGGAGATGTGTTGGTTCTTGGAGCATGGAGCTTAGTGTGAAGCTGCGGGGTGTGTTTGGGTTTATTTTGGGACTCTTATTTAGTCTTCCGCATAGTACAATTATATTGTGTTTGGTTGTATGGGTTTTTGGGTTTCGTTGTTGAACTACTTGGTTGTATTTTTGGTAATACATGGTTGAATTGTTTTGTTGATATGCATCATATAGTTTATGGGTTGTTGATTGGTTTGTTTTGTCTTAAAGAAAAACTATTCCCCAGTTATTCTCGAATCCCTTGGAATTTATTTCCATCCTTTGGTGCCTTTGGAGCATCACTTAAGGCCTAGTAACCCTCACAGCCTCCTGAAGCCAATGAGGTAGGGGCGGGGTGTTACATTGTCGCCTCCTCATGGGTCTATATAAGTAAAAATTGATATCATCTAGATGAGCCCCATATAATTCTATCCTCTAAGACCAAAAATTGATCATGAGGTTCCCTCTTGTGGTAAAAAACACACGTGACTGCCTCAGTCTAGTCATCAACCGCCTGGTGGTCTGGATCACCCAGATACTGCAAAGGTCACTTCTTCTGGAACTATTGAAACTCACTCAACCTGTGTACATCCTTGGCCTAACCTTATACTAGAATGTGCTTCTTGATGGGTGGTGAATCAACTAGTAGACAACCCGAATGTACTGCCTCAGAACTAGTTCCCTACATTGAAGCCTTCTCATGGGGGGGTCGTCATCACAATACCCCTATGGAATTCTAGCTGGCTATCATTATGGTGGCATCTTGAAATGAAATCCTTATTCCATATAGTAAAAAATTATATTTTGGGAGCAGAATCAATAAGTACATGGAACCCATAACCCATTATTATATGATGCATATACCAATATATCCCTACGACCATTTCCCAAATATACGAAGTCAACAAGAAGGTTATCATTGTACTATTGAATTGATATGTGGTCACCTCACAAAAAATGGAGTCCCTGTCCCAATTCATTAACTTGAAACCCCATAAAAATGTCACCATGCAACTTGAACTATGCTTAATACCATGTGGTACCAAACTAGAAACTCGCTCTGATCGCAATCTATCATGAAAAAACCCAACAGGGCTCGAGCCATGGACATCCTATTCCCACATCGAATAGGCTAGTGGTTGTCGTCTGGCGTCAAATATGAATATCACACAAATGGGATGCCATAGCCTATGGTACATGTATTAACGGACACACAAATATCTACATGAAATAGTTCCCCGATAATATAAAATAAAAAAATCATGCATACTTTTTTACCACCACCAAAGTACCACAGGAGTACTAAATTAATAAAAGGGAAAAATAAAAGACCATGAAAAACTAAAAAATCATCAAAACACACTCAAATGGAGGGAATCGCTTTCAAATGTATCTACCAAAAATATCCTTGCACATGCACCAATAAACTCCTCAGTCAATCTAGCTCACTAATCTCCACATGCTCCAAGTCCTCCTAGTAATCCATTGGAAGGCCTATCATGTGTATAAGACACGAAATATATGGCCCAATATAATGAATAGGTGAGTATAAGAATCCACAGTAGGTTCCCCAAAACCTAAAAGAAAGGGGAAAAACTGAAAGGCAACCATCCACTCAACCAAGATAGAGGGAACCTAAATGAGAGAGAAGCTTCAGCTCAAACCCATACTCAATTGTATATGAATTTTCATCTTATTCCACATGGGGTATTAACTAATTTTGGTGGAAACAAGGAATGTACTACAAGAATCATCCAAATATACTCATCTCAAAGTAGGATTGTCATGAGGTTCTGAACTCAAATACAACTATATGATTTTACTCAAGGCTTAAAGGTATCAAACACCTAGGAGAACATACTCCAAGATCTCATCCATCCATACTGAAACTTCTATGAGAGATACATTCTATTCGAAACAAGTTTACTATCCCCATAATTATGTTCGAATGACCTTAATCCAACAGTAATATCATGCTAGGTCATATTCTAGTGCCCAACACTAGTGTTCCCAAAATAACTGTGTTTCACCTAAAAAAAGCAATATAACTCAATTGGAGAGTCCCACCCCTCACAAATGCATATAGTTTAAGGAGCACTACTCCAGAACATGATCCATGGAAGTCCTTTAGAAATAAAGAGATATTGGAGGGACCCACACCTCGATTCTGCCTTGCAGTTGAGGGATTTATAACTTCAAAACATCCCATGGAACCTATGATGTTCCCATAGTGAGAGGCTAGAACCTTGCATCGTTGAGGGATCACCAACTACTAAATAGGTATTTCACATAAAAAGTTGAGGTGAACACTTCTTGTAAATATTATCCACATCCATGGGAGAGCCAACTTTATTGGAGGACCTTCTCCCCACCACTACTTAGAGTCGGGAGAGTACGAATACAGAGATAGAGGACCCGCACCCTGACTCGATAGGGGAGTTCCAATCTACATGCATGATCACAATGCGAGACCCACACCCTAACTCGATAGGGGAGTACCAACCCAGATATATAGGAAACACACCCTCTTATGATATTGGAGTACTAAATTTTATTGTACATTGAATATAGGGGACCCACACCCTCTAATGAGAGGGGAGTTCCTACTCCAAGGACAGAGGACCCGCACCCAGTTACGATAGGGGAGTACCCACTGTATCTATAAAACACATATAGATAATGCATTCCCTAGGGAGATAGGGGAGTACCAAATCCCTGGATTGAGGACCCACTCCCTCATATGACAGGGGAGAAGCTACTCTATCTTTCAGAAGAGTATGGAGTGACTGTTCCCATATATAATAGAAGAGTTTTTTGTCCAACTACTTTAATGAAATGGTGGAGTCACTCCCTATTCCAATAGGGGATTACCGACCCTGGTTTAACTACCCTATAGGTATTGTACCCACAAAAACAGTGCATAGAAGTTCTGTTTCTAAAGATTAGATACGTAAGGGAAACCCATTCCCTAATACTAAAGGGGCGTTCCAACCCCAACATCTCTCTACAATATCCAAAACATTCTCCAACATCCATTAAGAACCACTGAAAAGAGTTTAACTCTCATCATACATCACATCACAACAATTCCATGGTTGGGGGACCTGCACCCTAATACGATAGGGGACAACCAATATACATGCCTTAAGTGTCAAGGGTACCAACATCTTTAGATGATAAGTATTGATACTAACCCTGATGTCAATAATTGATCCACCATAATCACCACTAGTGGTCTATAAACACCCATACTGATTCATGCTTGAATAATTCATCATCATATCTCTTAGGCCACCACAATGTCCACCATTTCATCCTATATAAATAACTTCTCATGATGGAAAACTTGTAGGCCTAAATCTGAGCCCAAAATAAGAAGATACGTTTAGTATAATTCTCCACGAAAACTACGTCGAATGTATTAGGGTCCACACAGTGTTTGATCCCTCCTAAATACCTGGCCTTTTAAACTAATTTATGTCTTGGTTAGTGATGTAATCTTACACAATGTGTACATAATATACACAACATGTCTCACTTCACTGATTCCCCCAATCATTTAATTCACACACAGCTCCACCAACAGTGTCTCACAAATGGAATGTACTCCTGGTACATGGTATGTCTAAGCTAAATGGTCTCTTGCAATGTCATCCTCCCATGTTTGGGTACTTCCCCCATGACCATGTCTCAATCCACGAACTTTCACTTGACCACGTCCTTTGACATGACTACCCTGTCTAGGTCCCTTGTCCACATGATATAGGATCACTACACTGTGTGTAGTCCAAAAAAGTCTGTCATTCTTAAATGTGAGGAACACACAACATGTGTAACACCCCAAGCTTCCACGGTACACTTCTATTTGAATAATATAGTAGCGTGTGTTGTACGCAACTCCGAGATTCTAACACGCCGCAACCAATCAAAGTAGCCGTTATGAATAGTAATACCCACTTTTTGAAATTTTATACATTTTATCTTTCAAAATGGACTTCATTTTTCATTCGAAATATTGAAGTTATCTTAGGATGAAATTTTGATACTTTTCGGACAACTTTTAAATTTTGATGAATAGTGAAAATTACTAAATTTTAATTAAAAACAACATTTTTAATCAAAATAATTAATAGTTATAAATTATGAATTTGAGTGGTTTTAAATGATATTTAGAATATATTATTACCATTTAATACAATTTTGGTCATTGGAAATAATTTCACAATTAAACCGAAAATAAACAAGTATCAATCTTTTGATACTTATTATATCTTAAAAACACGCTTTTTGTTTTGACAGCAGGAATTAATTTTAAATTAATTTCTTCCACTTCTGTGTTTTAAATTTTGAAAAATGGATTACATATTTGGAATCAGGATTTAGAAATTGTATAAATAGTTAACTTTCATTTTTAGACATTTTGAATAATTACTTCGGTAAATATTTTATTTACCATGGTTAAATGGTAAATCTAGTAAATAAGGGTTACAAAAAAATATTATAATAATAATAAATTACCTTAAAATATGTCCTAATCTTATTTGTGGATACATGTAGGACCATGGGCATCTTTGGGTCAATTTTGGGAACCCATGGATCCACTTGTAGGTGATAGGGGGCACTTTATATTAATTAAGTTAATGTAAATACAAAAATGACATAAGCTTATATCTTATAGAAAATATTTTTTTACATAGGGTTATATATGTTATATTTTAGATTATAAATATTTATTAAAAATATAAAAACACTTCCTATGTAATGGTATTTTATTTATAATTTTTAGACATCGAAAAAGTAAAAATATATATGACACAATAATGATGCAGTATTTTTCTTATTAATGAAAGAATCAAATAATTGATATAATAAATGTTAAAATAAATATAATTTGATAGTTTTGATGACATGAGAGGATTTTATTGGTTAACATGACTTTTTAGTATTTCTTAAATGAATTTTTTTTGAATTAATAAAGTTTTTAAGACTTTAACCAAAATCAATTATTGAGTAGTGTCAAAATTGACATAAATGAGTTTTTAAAAGAAATATTATATTATTAATTTATATTATATTCCTAAAAATCTAAGGTTGGTCCAAAGTACTTATATCATTATTGGTGTATCATTAATGGAACAATTTTGGGCCTCTTTGATGTATATAGTATGTTTATTAACTATATAATATAAAAATAAAAAGTGACATGGTATGTGTCAAACTAATTAACTAAGAGTTAAAACTAAAATATAAGGTTAATATAATGACCCAAACCTATCTAAAATCAACTTGTTGAATGTATTTCTACCCATCCCCACCTTATACATTGAATAATCTACTTTTGATCCATTATAAACCAAATATGATTTTATTATAAAATAATACTTTAAATTTTTCTTAAAGATCCCCTCACACCTCTTTTAAAAGGGAACTCCCCTTCTCATTAATTCACACCTTCAAAGCCAATTACATTGGCCAAACTATGACAAAATATCCTCCCAAAATCCCTCACTTAATCATAGATGAATTATTTTTATCATAAATCCATCTTAAGTAGTCCCTTTGATCAAATCAAAAGGAAGAACCCGAAGAAGAGGTAACGTCTTCACCACCCTCTTTAAAGTTCCTTTCTTTTTCAACTTATTATTTCCTTGTTATTTCCACTATAAAATAATAAATCTAGTATATTATATTTACTGTGATGTTATTATAATTATGGGACAAACAAATTCATTATTCTCTCCATCCCTTGAATGACATGTCACCATATGTGCGTACGTACGACCTACCGTCTCCACGTTGTGGTGTAATTGTTATTAAATATACTATTATATAGATGGGTATAATAATGATGTATAATTCATGTAAATAATAAATATAACCTGATAATGATTCTTTCTATATGATATACCATCCAATTATGTATTATTTTAATATCAAAAGAATGATATTGTCGCTCTTGCGTACGCACGGATTACCGTCCCCACGAACGCGATGAGATTCATTCCACATCATATCCATTCAAGAATAAATATTATTGGATGATTAAAAATAATATTTAAGGACTTAATATCATTTTGGATATGAGTATGATACAACCTATCCATAACAAACACGACTTATATAAAAGAAAACGAGTAAGTTAACACCCAAAATGACGATAATACTAAGATTTTATTGACAAAGCGATGTTAAAAGATCATATATGATATCATATTAATATATATGATTATTGTATAATTAAATAAAAATTATTTCACCATTATACAGGAGGTTAACCTACCATCAACCAAGTAAAATTACAAGGTAATGGGTTTTCATCTCACTCGTTATCCCCGTGAGATTCGTACCATATTGCCACTATTACCTTTTATGTGGTGTATGTAGTGCACATAATTGTATTATTTATGTAATACACTTTAATTTATGTGTATTTACATATTCATTATACGATACCTCTTTCATGGGGTGTATATTTCGTAATTTCCCAAATTGGTAAGGGTTTATTTCCCAATCTATTCATTATCCGAGGTTGTTTATACGTAATTATCTACTAGGACCTATTTATCATCCACATCCATGTTTCTTAAAAATGTATTTCAAAAAATTATTACTATTTTACAGAATATGGGTTAAAGTCATTTATACCCTTGTTTGACTTTTTATAAGAAGTTTATAAAGGAATCTTTACGTCGTTTTCCAAACAAGGTCCTTTTTATCCTTTTCGACAGAATTAAGGTTAGAATGTCTTTTTTTAACTTATACAGCTGGTGTGGAAATTTTCCACCATTATAGAATCATAGAAGCTTCCCTTACAAGATTATAAGAATATTTTCAATGTAAAAGTTTTATTTTTTAATTATGTGACTTTTAAATGATTTCAAAAAAGAGATATTTCTCTCAAATAGTTTTGATTTCATCTATGTCAACATCCTTTGATGGATTTTAAGCTTATTTGAAGTTGATTTATTATGATACAAAACTTCCATATTGTATTGAAGGTTTTGTGATATGTTTGACTATGGATGTGCATTTTTTATACCATTCATGGTTTATAGAGAAATCATTGACATTTTGTATGCTAGTTTTAATACAAATGTTTATGTTATGTTTAAACCTGTTCATATGAGTAATGTATTGGACTTAATATGTGACGGGTGGAGCCCGCTATAGCTCCTCGATGAATCGTTAGGTCTAATGAGAAAAACTAGTGTATTGGCATGAGGACTTGACAAAATCTTATTTGTAGTCTTGGAACGAGGCCCTGACTATGTGGTTATGATAGTCTGTCATTATGCATTCCATCATTATGAATGTGGTTATTGAAATTGCATGTGATTATTCGATTAGTGGAATATTAATGTGAATAAGTACACGGAATTATTTCTTTTTATCTTTCCCATATTATTCTAAAGTTCAAGTTTAAAAGGCTTTTGTTTTAGTTATACATTTCCTTAAATGTTTATGCTTATTTATGAAAGTTTCCACTATATTGTTATCCTTACTGGGTATCTGAGCTCACCCCTTTCAATGTTTTATTTTTCCTAGTATTTGAAGAAGTAATTTATGAATGACCTGTAGGGATAGTATGTGGGGATATGATTGTGGACTATGGAGACTATGTTGTTGTAGTTTTCATTTTTATGATGTAATGTATGGCTTAAGAATAATTCTAGTGTTTCCACGGATACTAAACCCATCGGTATTTTGAGATTTGATCTTTCTTGTGATCATGCCAATGTTATGTAATTATGCACCGACTCTGGGTAACTGGGATCGGGGAATTACAGTTGGTATCAGAGAAAGTTTAATACAATCCTTGGAAACTAGATTTAGATAAACTCTGATTAGAGCACATAGACTTAAGATGAAATTTGAGGATCAGTATTGAAGAACTTCCTAGAATTTTGGTATCATAGAGATTTTTTGAGTTTTCTGAGCAAAACATCCATATCTAGATACGAGAAGGTAGAGGCGGCTCTGGCACAGATGTACCTAGGGGTAAAACCTGAAAACACCACTTTGATCTAGACTCGAATGGGAGCTGGTGCATGACAATGGGCCTTGCTGCACTCTTGGTTACGACACTCCCGAGGGATATGCTTTGGATAATTCTCATTTTCATTAAGAACCATTATGAAGGGTTTATGAGTATATACTTCCTCAAAGAAAACATTTTTATGATTATGGATTATATCCACAAACTGTTCAATTTATGTTAAGTGTTTTACAAGTATGGAATTATGTATTTTGATTCATAAACTGATCTAGTTTATGCCATTGTTTAGTAATGGCGCCTATTGGAAGAAATAGAAACTGTATCAATGAACGCACTCCATGTATGGATTCCCCTCCTACTCAAGATAATTATAGTGGAGCTGGTGATGCAACTGGTGCTGATCAGCTAATCACCATACTGGGACAACTCACTCAGGTTATGAATAATAACCTTACCCGTATGGTGCACCCTGACCCGCAGCGTGGAGGATCAATGTTAGATCGCTTCATGAGGCAACAACCACCAACATTCAATGGGAGTACAAATCCATTGGTAGTTGAGCAATGGATAAAGTCCTTAGAGAAAATATTCCATGCTTTGGGAGGTAGCGAAAGGGAAAAAGTTGTCATGGTAGTTTACCACCACACTGGATATACTGACCAATGGTGGTCCTTGATTAAAAATACAATGGAAGATGATGAATTATCAAATATGGAATGGAGGGAGTTCAAATATCTTTTCTTATAAAAATACTTTCCTCGAGACCATCAAGAAGATATAGAAATGCAATTTCTGAGTCTGAGGCAGAAAGAGGATGAGAATGTCGCAAAGTATGAGGCTAAATTTACGAGGTTAGTGAGGTATGGTGTAGATTATATATGTAACCCAAGAAGTAAGATTGATCATTTCTTTGATTGGTTAAAACCATTTCTCCATCGAGCATTAGTCTCACAAACCTTCTCGTCATTCAAAGATATTGTCTCATGTGCTATCAAGACAAAAAATGAATTCTCTAAGTCTTATGACTTTAAAGCAAAGAAAGACAAGAAGAGATCTACCGATCAATCTGGAAATGGAAATAAGGGGAAGAAGGGAAAAGTTGAAAATCCATCTTGTATTAAATGTGGGAAGAAACAAACCGGTGCTTGCTTAAAAGGAATGGGAGTCTGTTACAAGTGTGGTGAAAAAGGCCACCAAACTCATGATTGAAAGGGAAAGAGAGTTGCTGTCAATGTGGAATGCTATAATTGTAGAGAGAAGGGACGTTATAAAAATGAATGTCCTAAGAATCAGGGGAACTTGCCTCAGAAAAGGACAAGGGATCAAGGCCAAGCTTATGCTATCACTACTGCAGAGGTAGAAGCTCCGAAAGACGTGGTGGCAGGTAATTTAATGGTTTCCACAAGTTTAGAAAATGATTTATTTAATTCTGGATCATCGCATTGTTTCATATCTTCCCAGTTTTCTATGAAAATTAGATATTTCCAATTTGATTTAACAAGGGAGTTGTCAGTAAAAACCCCTAAGGGAAGTATCATTACTACAAAGTTCTGTGGATCCGTTCCCATTAGTGCATATAAATGTTCTTTATCTACTGATCTCATCATTATACCCATGACTGAATTTGATATAATCCTCGGTATTGATTGGATTTCGGACCATGATGTAAAGATTTTTTGTAAGAATAAGGAGGTTATGATTTTTGATGATGATGATAAAGAACACCTTATCTTTAGAGAAGAATCGTCACCACCTAATTCTTATATAGTTCCACCCCCAATAGCTCTACTAAATTCAATTATTGGGGAGGAAGAGAATGAAATAACTATGGGTGAGGAAAGTAATGTTCAAATAGAGGATGTACCTATTGTGAAACAATACGTAGATGTGTTTCCGGAAGATTTACCTGAACATCCTCCAGAACGAGAAGTTGAGTTTTCCATTGATTTAATTCCTGGATCTAGGCCTATATCGAAGACCCCTTATAGAATGGCCACTGTGGAATTAGTTGAACTAAAGAAACAACTAGAGGAATTGAGTTATATGGGATTTATTCACCCTAGTGCTTATCCATGGGGAGCCCCTGTTCTTTTTTTTAAAAAGAAAGATGGATCTATGAGGTTATGTATTGACTACATGGAGATCAAAGCTATAATAATAAAGAACATGTATCCCCTACCTCACATTGATGATTTATTTGACCAAATGCATGGTGCTCAATACTTTTCAAAGATTTACCTTTGATCAGGATACCATCAGTTGTGTGTGAAGAAGGAATACATTTTGAAGATAGAATTTCGAACAAGGTAAGGGCATTACGATTTTACAGTAATGCCTTTTGGATTGACTAATGCACCCTCTGTATTCATGGATCTAATGAATAGAGTTTTCAAGGAATATCTTGATGATTTTGTAGTGGTATTTATTGATGATATCTTGGTATACTCCAAAATCTACAAAGATCATGAAAATCACATGCGCATTACATTGAAGACTCTGATAAGACATGAATTATATGGGAAGTTTAGCAAGTGTGAATTATGGCTTCAGGATATTTCTTTTCTTGGCCATATTGTCTCTAAGGATGGAATCTCTATTGATCCTTCTAAGACCAAGGCAATCCAAGAATGGCCAACACCGATGGGTATAACTGAGGTACGTAGTTTTATTGGTTTGGCAGGTCATTATCGACATTTCATCCTGAATTTTTCCAGATTAGCTAACCCATTAACGAAGCTCACACGTAAAGGGGTTAAATTTGTCTGGATAAAAGAGTGTGAAGAATGTTTTGAAGAACTGATGAAAATATTAATCAGTGATCCTATATTGACTCTACCATCGGGGAATGATGGGTTTGTTATTTATAGTGATGCATCAATGAAAGGACTAGGTTGTGTCCTTATGAAAAATGATAGGGTTATTGCCTATGAATCACGACAGCTGAAAATTCACGAGCAGAACTATCCTACTCATGATCTTGAGTTAGCTGCTGTAATATTTTCTTTGAAGATATGGAGAAATTATCTCTATGGTGCGAAATGTGAGATTTATACTGATCACAAGAGTTGAAGTATATTTTCTAATAGAAAGAACTCAATATGAGACAAAGGATATGGCTTTAACTACTTAAGGATTATGATTATACGATACACTACCACCTGGGGAAGGCAAATAAGGTGGAAGATGCATTGAGCAGAAAGGATCATGGAGTTTTGAACGTGATGAGAATTGAAAGGGATCATATTTACATGGATCTAGTGAATATGGATATGAGAATCACCATTGAAGGTGAAACATAAATGCTTTTTCAAATGGTTGCCAAACCATCTTTACTAGAAAGGATAAAGAGTTCTCAGACCAGTGATGAAGAGTTACAAAGGAAGATTAAAGCTGTGAATGATGGGAAATTGAGTGACTTTGTGTATAAAGATGGAATTTTGAAGTTTGGGAAGAGACTTTGTGTTCTTGATATACCTGATCTAAAATGATAATTGTTGGATGATGCTCATAGTTCTAATTTCTCTATACTCCCTGGGAGCACCAAAATGTATAGAGATTTGAAGGAACATTTTTGGTGGGACAACATGAAGTGGGAGATTGCTGATTTTGTGTCAAGATGTATGGATTGTCAACAAGTGAAAGCTGGAAGGCAACAACCTTGTGGAGTATTTCATCCTCTTCCCATACAAAAGTGAAAATGGGATAATATCACGATGGACTTTGTCATGGGACTACCAATGACTCCTAGAAGGAACGATGCAATATGGGTCATTGTTGATCGTCTTACCAAGTCAGCACATTTTCTTCCTATAAGGGAGGATTTACCACTTGAACGTCTAGAAAGGCTATATATTAATGAAGTTGTGAGACTTCATGGAGTAACCCTATCGATTGTCTCAAATCGTGATCCCCATTTTACATCAAGATTCTGGAAAATTCTTCAGAAGGCCTTGGATACTGAACTTATTTTGAGCACTTCTTACCACCCTCAAACAGATGGACTATTAGAACGAACTATTCAAACCTTAGAAGACATGTTGAGATCATTCTCACTTTAATTTCAGGGTATGTGGGATCAATATTTACCTATGGTAGAATTTTCCTATAACAATAGCTTCCATTCAAGCATTCGAATGGCACCATATGAAGCGTTATACAGAAAGAGATGTCGCACACCAACCTGTTGGGATGACGTTGGTGAAAGAAAACTTGTAGGCCCCGAACTGGTGGAGAAAATGATGGAAAAGGTGAAGGTAATCCAAAACCACATCAAAGCAGCTCAAAGTAAGCAGAAGAGCTATGCTGACAACCGAAGAAAGGATTTCGAATTTCAGGTGGGAGATTATGTTTTCTTGAAGGTATCTCCATGGAAGGGAGTTATACATTTTGGCAAGAAAGGTAAATTGTGTCCCAGGTACATCGGAACTTTCAAAATTCTAGAACGAATTAGGGCTGTAGCTTACCGTTTGACAATGCCGCCAAATCTCTCCAAAGTTCACGATGTGTTTCACGTATCACTGTTGAGAAAATACATGCCTGACCCAACACATGTACTCACCTATGAGGAATTAGAACTGGAACTCGATCTGTCTTATTGCGAAGAGCCTGTCAGGATTCTTGATACGAGAGAACAAGTGATGAGAAACCGGACGACTCATCGGGTAAAAGTTCATTGGCGAAACTATAAGATGGAAGAGGCAACGTGGGAACCCGAGGAACTTATGATGAAGAACCACCCAAGTCTTTTTATGCAGTAATATTCTAGAAATTTTGAGGATGAAATTATTTGAAGAAGGGGAGAATGTAACACCCCAAGCTTCCACGATATACTTCTCTTTGAATAATACAGTAGTGTGTGTTGTACGCAACTCCGAGATTCTAACACGCCATTACCAATCAAATAGCCGTTATGAATAGTAATACCCACTTTTTGAAATTTTATACATTTTATCTTTTAAAATGGTCTTCATTTTTGGATTCAGAATATCGAAATTATCTTACGATGAAATTTTGGTACTATTCGGATAACTTTTATATTTTTATGAATAGTGAAAATTACTAAATTTTAGTTAAGAACTAATTTTTTAATCAAAATAATTAATAGTGATAAATTATAAATTTTAGTGGTTTTAAAGTATATTTAGAATATTTTTTACCCTTTAATACAATTTTGGTCATTGGACATAATTCCACAATTAAACTGGACATAAACAAGTATCAATCTTTTGATAGTTATTATATCTTAAAAACATGCTTTTTGTTTTGACAACAGGAATTAATTTTAAATTAATTTCTGCCACTTCTGTGTTTTGAATTTGGAAAAATGGATTCCATATTTGGATTCAGGATTTACAAATTGTGTAAATAGGTAACTTTCATTTTTAGACATTTGAAATAATTACTTCGGTAAATATTTTATTTACCATGGTTAAAGGGTAAATCCGGTGAATAAGGGTTAACAAATAATATTATAATAATAATAAATTACACTAAAACATGTCCAAACCTTGTTGGTGGATATATTTCCGACCATGGTCATCTTTGGGTCGTTTTTGGGACTCCATGGAACCACTTGTAGGTGATAGGGACACTTTATATTAATTAAGTTAAAGTAAATACAAAAATGACATAAGCTTATATCTAATAGAAATTTTTTTTACATATAGTTATATATGTTATATTTTCAATTATAAATATTCATTAGAAATCTAAAAATATTTCCTACATAATGGTATTTTATTTTTAGTTTTTAGACATCGAAAAAGTAAAAATATATATGACTCAATAATGATGCAGCATTTTCCTTATTAATGAAAGAATCAAATAATTGATATTATAAATGTTAAAATAAATATATTTTGAAAGTTTTGATGACATACAATAATTTTATTGGTTAATATGACATGTTAGGATTTCTTAAATGAGTTTTTTTTGAATTAATAAAGTTTTTAAGACATTAACAAAAATCAATTATTGAGTAGTGTCAAAATTGACATAAATGAGTTTTAAAAAGAAATATTATATTATTAATTTATATTCTATTCCTAAAAATCTATGGTTCGGACAAATGACTTATATAATTATTAGTGTGTCATTAATGTACCACTTTTTGTCTCTTGGATGTATATAGTAAGTTTATTAACTATATAATATAAAAATACAAAGTGACATGGTAAGTGTCAAACTAATTAAATAAGAGTAAAAACTAAAAGATAAGTTTAATATAATGACCCAAACCTATCTAAAATATATATGTTGAAAGTATTTCAACCCATACCCACCTTATTCTTTGAATAATCCTCTTTGGATCCATTAGAAACCGAATATTATTTTATTATAAAATAATACTTTATGTTTTCTTAAAGAGCCCCTCACCCCTCTTATAAAAGGGATCTCCCCCTTCTCATTAATTCAAAACTTCAAAGCCAATTGGCTTGGCCAAACTATGACGAAATATCCTCACAACTTCCCTCAATTCATACTATAGGCTTTAGTTTGATCATAAAGCCAACCTAAGGATCCCTTTTGATCAAATCAAATGGAAGAACCCGAAGAAGAGGTAACGTCTTCACCACCCTCTTTAAAGTTCCTTTCTTATTCAACTTATTCATTCCTTGTTAGTTCCATTATAAAATAATAACTCCAGTATATTCTATATACTGTGATGTTATTATAATTATGGAACAAACAAATTCATTATTCTATCCATCCCTTGAATGACATGTCACCATACGTGCGTACGTACGGCCTACCGTCTCCATGTTGTGGTGTAATTGTTATTCAATATACTATTATTTATATGGGTATAATAATGACATATAATTCATGTAAATAATAAATATAACATGATAATCATTCTGTCTATATGATATACCATCCAACTATATATTATTTTAATCACAAAAGAATGACATTGTCGCTCGTGCGTACGTACGGATTACCGTCTCCACGAACGCGATGAGATTCATTCCCCATCATATCCATTCAAGAATAAATTTTATTGGATTATTAAAAATAATATTTAAGGACTTAATATCACTCTTTATATGAGTATGATACAACCTATCCATAACAAACACGGCTTATATAAAAGAAAACGAGTAAGTTAACACCCAAAATGATGATAATACTAAGAATTTATTAACGAAGGGATGTTAAAAGATCATATATGATATCATATTAATATATATTATTATTTTATAATTCAATAAAAATTATTTCACCATTATACATGAGGTTAACCTACCATCAACAAAGGAAAAGTACAAGGTAAGGGGTTTTCGTCTCACTCCTTATTCCCGTGAGATTCGTACCATATTGCCATTATTACCTTTTGTGTGGTGTATATACTGCCCATAATTGTATTCTTTGTGTAATAGAATTTAATTTATGTGTATTTACTTAATCATTGTATGATACCTCTTTAATGGGGTGTATGTTTCGTAAGTTACCAAATTGGTAAGGGTTTATTTCACAATCTCTTCATTACCCGAGGTTGTTTATACCTAATTATCTACTGGGACCTATTTATCATCCACATCCATGTTTCTTAAAAATGTATTTCAAAACATTCTTACTATTTTACAGAATATGGGTTAAAGTCATTTATAACCTTGTTTGACTTTTTATATAAGATGTTTATAAAAGAATCTTTCCGTCGTTTTCCAAACAAGGTCCTTTTTGACCTTTTCGACAGAATTAAGGTAAGAATGTCTTTTTTTTTAACTTATACGGTGGGTGTGGCTATTTTCTGCCGTTATTAAAATGTCAAAGATTCCCTTACAAACTTATAAGAATATTTTCAAAGTAAATGTTTTATTTTATAATTATTTTACTTTTAAATGATTTCAAAAAAAGAGATATTTCTCTCAAATAGTTTTGATTTCATCTATGACAACATCTTTTTGATGGATTTTAAGCTTATTTGAAGTTGATTTATTATGATACAAAACTTCCATATTTTATTGAAGGTTTTGTGATATGTTTGACTATGGATGTGTTATTTTTATACCATTCATGGTTTATTGAGAAAATATTAACATTTCGTATGCTAGTTTTAATAAGAATGTTTATGTTATGTTTAAGCCTGTTCATATGAGGAATGCATTAGACATAATATGTGACGGGTGGAGCCCACTGTAGCTCCTCGATGCATCGGTAGGTCTCATGAGACAAAATAGTGTCTTGGAACGAGGCCTTGACAAAATCTTATTTGTAGTCTTGGAATGAGGCCTTGACTATGTGGTTATGATAGTCTGGCATTATGAATTCCATCATTATGAATGTGGTTATTGAAATTTCATGTGATTATTCGATTAGTTGAATATTCATG
This sequence comes from Viscum album, assembly GCA_963277665.1. Lineage (NCBI taxonomy): Eukaryota > Viridiplantae > Streptophyta > Magnoliopsida > Santalales > Viscaceae > Viscum > Viscum album. The sequence goes on from OY728131.1 coordinate 44,243,128, forward strand.
TGAATAAGTAAATGGAATTATTTCTTTTTACCTTTTCCATATTATGTTGATGTTCATGTTTATAAGTCTTTTGTTTTAGTTATACATTGCCTTAAATTTTTATACTTATTTATGAAAGTTTCCGCTATATTGTTATCCCTACTGGGTATCTGAGCTCACCCCTTTAAATGTTTTATTTTTCCCAGGATGTGAAGAAGTAATTTATGAATGACCTTCAAGGATAGTATGTGGGTATATGAGTGTGGACTATGGAGACTATGTTGTTGTAGTTTTCATTTTTATGATATAATGTATGACTTATGAAAATATATAGTGTTTCCAAGGCTACTAAACAAATCAGTCTTTCGAGATTTGATCTTTCTTGTGATCATGGAAATGTTATGTAATAATGCACCGAATCTGGGTAACTGGGGTTGGGGCGTTACAACATGTGCCCTGCAGTACACATCATGTGGTCAGAAATTCCAAGTATGAATACCTAGGGAGTAGTCTGAATCCCCCCATGTTCCCCCAAAACTGACAGATCGACCCAAAAGGGATCTATATTAGTCATAAAAGGGCTATGAAACATTTAAATAATGCATAATATATTTGATTGGGACTTAAAACGCAAATCTTATAACTCTAAGGTGAAACACTAAAGCTTCAGGTGAAGATCCATGGTCTAAAGCCATAGAACCACGATCCGGGAGTGATCACCATAATGATTGGAGATCTGTGACACCAACTCTCAATGGTTTTTCCTTAGTTAATCTATCACACCAATGGGGGGGGGGGAGTTTTCTACTCTTATATTTCATGAACACACCACGGTGTGGGGGTTGGTTTATTAATTAAATTTTATTAAATGAATAAACAATCTTTTAACACCCCTCCCATGAATCACCTCCTCCCTGACTCCTATCACCAAAATATTTTACATTGTGATTTGGGTAAATACCTTTTTCTAAAGTAAACTGTGGCATCAGATTTCCTATCCAATACTCCAAATGAGAGTTATTCAATTTTATCAAAGAAACTATGTGCACGTGATGTAATATATTTAATATTTTTAATACCATCACATAGAGGCTCTACATGACATGGAATCCAACACTAATCCATCGAATGGCTTCATAAATATTCATAGAAATATTCCAAAGTCTTATAGGTAAAACCTAGGTCACAACCAATAAATATATAAATCCATGAAAGAGGATATTTGTTCTCATTCATGATCTTTTTAAGATTTCAATTTCTACGACCCCCTACCTCCAATGATATCACAACGAGGAGAGAGATATAATGGCCCCTGAGTCCCGCATCTAGTAGTACCTAAATTGTAAAATAGCTCTGAGGGTATAAAAATATAATTTATGTGATGAATTACCATCTATAATATAAATAAGATTATGAGATGGCATGGATTATCCACAATAAACACTATGAAATATATATAATAATGTTAAAAATAATCAAACAATGCGTGTGTAAATAAAATTAATACAGATAAAGGTATCCAAATTAAATACCTAAAAGAGATAGATAAGTGATGTAAAAACTGTCCAAAGTTTCAATATCATAATTTCCAACACATTCTATGAAGTCGTCATGGAAACCTAAAAACATTTGTGTATACGTATACTAAGAATACATGTATACTCAGTAGGAAAACCAAAATCTATTATGCACTTTTTAAAAGAGCATACGGATGCACCCATGAGAAAAGTAGTAGAACTAAACAACACCTATAAAGGTAAACAAACCAAAACCAAAACCTCACCATGCTTCTCTCACAAAAACCCCCAAGTATAATAATATAATATGAGGAATATTGATTAATGGTACCTCACACTACTTTCCCCCTAATTTTCTACTCTCACACCCCAAAAAAATTACATCCTCGCACTCCCACCTATTTTTAATAACATTACATTACATCACATCCAATGTCAAGATACCTGGTCCAACACATCACATATCAAAACTAGGGTAGTAAGGTATCTTGAATGTGAAGGACATCGAACTCATGTCCTCCCCCTACCACGTATGACTCCTGCCATAAGCAATCTCACCACATCTCACCAGAACAAATCTAGGACATCACGTACTCTTCAAATCACATGTAGATAACATCCCATTAGACTTCCATCTATCACAACCTATTCATACCACCAATGCCTCGAAGAGGGAGTAGGTAAGAGTGGGTACCAATCCATCGATCCTCAAACTGGGATGTTGGGAAAACACCCCTAACGTGACTATGAGGGTGTCGACACATAGGTCTCGATGAGGGTAGGGTTCATATAGAAATCACAAGAATATACAGGGTATATACATATAGAGTTATGGTATAAAAGACCCATTATAATTATTCATAAATATAAAAAGAATCTCACAAGATACGCCAATTCTGTGGCCCAAGCTAAATGTATAACCCCACACAAGAAAAACATAACCCAAATATCACTTTCAATATTTTAATCCACATTTTACCAATTTAAAATTTTCATTTTACTTGTAAATTCCACTTTGAAAAACCCCATTAATTTATGAAAACAACATTCAATACCATCCCATTTCTTTTAATTATTATGCATTTAATTCCATAACTACTCAACAAACTAGAATAACCAACCACCATCGTAGCCCTTCCACACCACTTCTCTCCAATAACCATCGCAACCCTACTGTATAACCACACTACCACCACCACTGCATCCCAGCTTCATATCACATCCATTTCCCCCCACACCCATTACAATCAATCTACCGCTCAAGCATAAAATCATCACAACCATAACATAGTACACAACCACATCAGCAAACACATTACAACACATACTAAAACATTTCTCATATTAGGAAGTGGGGATTTTATTCAATTCCACTTTTTTATTTAAGGGTGTTATCATAAAAGTTGTATATCCTCATAAGACCCATTCATTAGATGATTATACATGATTAACCATTTATTTAAGGTAGTTTCACTACAATTCACTCATAATAGGAATCAAAAAATATATAAAAACTCACGAAACAATATATACTGAAATACTTCATGATCAATGATAAAAAAATATTGGTAATCTCAATATCATAATAAAAAGATAAAAATAATAAAAAGCCTTCCCTTGACCCTTTTAATTTCATTTATATTGGCCCAATATATTTAATATGATGGATGCAACTATCTTCCCAAGAGGAAAAAAAGCCTCCCATACCACATGATACATTGAAATAAGAAAGTATGTAATTCCTACATGGGATAAAGGATCCTTTCACTAAAGTGCTGCACCAAAAATAGGTGGTGAGCGTAAAACGTGAATTTTTTTTGGGGAAACTAGAATGGATATTAGTATCAAGGCTCTATGAATACAGTGGAAGAAGGATTTAGAACTGCCCATATAAATAGAATGTAATCCTGAAGGAATGATAGAAATAATTCTCTTTTGAATGATAAGATCCTAAACCACTAGGATTAGATATGTTTTTAATTGAACATTAATGTAAGATATCTCTAAATCCACTCATTTTAAACATTTAAAAGGTCTTCCAAACTTTTTTGAAACTAAATGTATAATTATCCACAAATAAAATGTTCTATATTTTTATTGAAGGTATTAAACCCAATTTTCATCTTAAAAGATTTAAAAATGGTAAAACTATAATTTTTTTGAAAAAGTGGAAAAACATTTCACTTACCTACGACAAGTAATGACCCACCGATAGAATTAACCACAACCTAAATGATCTGCCAGAAGAATGAAACACCACCAGAATGAACCACTGCTAGAAATGACATTCCACCAGTAATGACCTACTGCCAGAATGACCCGCAATCAGAAATGACCTACACCCAGAATGAACCTCCATAAAAAATGTCTTAATGATATAATAAACTACTAGTACAATGACCCATTATTAGAAATGACCTACCACCAGAATTACATACTGGTAGAATGACCCACCATTAGAAATGTCTTACTTCCAAATTCACCCACCATCAGAAATGGACAACCACCATAGTGACTCACCATTAGAAATGACATACTAACTGAATTAACCACTATCAGAATTGCGTGAATTCAAGGATGACCTATCGGTAGAATGAACCACCATAAAAAATGACCTTTGACCAAAATAACTTTACTACCATAGGAGCAACTATCAGAAATGAACAACCACAAAAATAAACCACCCTTAGAAATGACTTATCTCCAAAATGATGTACCATCAGAAGGACTAACCATTAGAAATGACTTATCTCTAGAGTGACCCACAATTAAAAATGACCCACCACCAGAATAAACTACCACTAGAATTCCCCACCGTAAGAGATGACTTACGAACAAATTTTTTTGTCATCCCATATAACTCCCATTTTGCCTCCATAACACCTAAAAACTACTCCCTTCATTCTCCCAACACCTATGAACATTCATTTAACATCTCAACCACCATATTTCACATAAATTAATGGGATGGAATGTCTGGACCATTACATTAGATACCTATCAAACTATTCTCTCCTATGAGAAATCAAAACCATTTTAGAGGGATAAAGAGAAAGGGTCCAAACAACCATCACATGAGATACATATCAATAATATTGTGACATCTAAAACGTTACTACCAACCAAACCTACTAACCCATACTCCAATAATAGCTGATGTAAATTGTACTATCCCAAACATATTAACTAGGGAATTCCATTATCCAATTCAAGATTCTATCAGCTCTGGGTGGCACTGACTCACCCACATGGGTTCAATCACATTGTAGTATGATGTGTCTCGATTAGGAGTGAGGTATTACCTTTTTTACATATTAGAACATTATTACACATCACAAAACAGACATCCCATTAAGGTAAAAACAAACCACATAAAAAAGAAAGTTCCAAAAATTAAACCACATAGAAAAATAGAGAAAGGAAAAGACCAAAACAACACTGGGTACTCAGTACGAATCTTTATCTCACACTCCAATGTACTCTCCTATAGTCCACCATGACTCCTCAACACATGAACCAAGGTAATGTTCTATCCCTGAATCACCTTATCTCGATGGTCATGGATCTACACTAGAATATCCAGGAATTTCACATCATCCTTGATATCCAACTCTTCCAAATCAATGATAATGGATTCATCAGAAATATATCGATGAAGCTGAGAGGTGTGTAAGATGTCCTGGATCTGGTCCAGTCCAGGTGGAAGTTTCAACTTGTAATTAACATCTCCAACATGTTCCAACATATCAAAGGGAATGACAAATAAGGGTGATATTTTTATCCCTTTTCAAAAAAATCTAATTCCCATGTGGAGGGGAACCCTTCAAGAACACATTCCATCCAACCTCAAATTTAGAGGAATGCTCCTATGATCAACATCTGATTTTCTCTGGTACTACACACCTTTCATCCCCTCTTGAAACAACCAAAAAATTCTTAGTTATCTACACCTTTTTGGGTCTACGAACTGCTGACTCCCCAACCAATTCCAAATAAAAAGGATAATGACATGGTCTCTCATAAAAATCCTAAAACAAGGCCATTACAATGGATAAGTGATAAATGTTATTATAAGAAAATTCAACAAACGGAAAGTGTTGTTCCCATGATACTCCAAAGTCAAAGATGCATGCCTGCAACAAATATTCAAAAATATAAATAGTCTGCTCTATTTCACCATCCAAATGAGGGTGGAAAGTATTGTTGAGGCATAACTATGATCTAAAATCATGCTTAAATCACCTCTATACTTGTTAGTATAAAGGTAAACCCCCATTAAATACAATGAAACACAAGACTACATGAAACCTCACCACATCATCCACATACATTCTTGCAAAAACATCTATTGTGCATGACTCCTGGATCTCTAGAAAGTGAGTTGCTTTCTTAAACTGATCCAAATTTATCTAGATAGCATCACTACCTCCTTTAGATCGGGGTAAAACTATGAAAAAATCCATCAAGATGTCATACCATTTACACATGAGAACATCCAATGGTTTGAAAAAATCTCTGGGAACATGATTCTCAACCTTTACCTTCTGGAAAACTAGACACCATCCCCCAACCTCCATAATTTCCTGTTTCACCACGCGCAACCAAATCCATGTCCTCAAGTAATGGAACATCTTGGAAAATGATGTGTTTACTATTAAAGGAGAGCTATAAAATTAAAGAATGGATCCCTCACAAATTTCTACCAGAATAAACAACATCCACTAATGCCTCATCCAGTCTGAACCATCCTCTGACCATCCCTTCAAAGCATAACCAAGACCGACATGATCATGCCTCACCTATACCACTATGTCTCCCCACTGAGACTACTCCTACTACTTAAATAGATAATATTGTATCGTATTGTCAAAACATATCCTCTAAAATCCTCTAACCTTACATCTAGGTGTTTGAATTATAACTCCTTTATTTCACTCTAAACACCCAAAAACTCCTAAAAAACATCTTTATGTGAATTTCTACTCAATGAATCAACCAAAACATTCTCCTTTCCAAACGTATAGTAGATCTCAAAATCGTAGAGCTTAAAAAAATCCATCCAAATTCAATTTTAAATATTCATATCATACTGATAAAAGATATACCTCAAACTCTTATGATTCATAAAGGAAAAAAAGAGCTACCTAATGAGGTTATGTAAACACAAATTCATCACAAACACAAATTCTTATAGATCTAGGTCATGGGTGGAATAATTATGATTTTTAGGGTGTAACTTCTTGGACTTATAAGATAACACTACCTTCTACTGCATCAAGATGCATCCTAAGACTAGACAGAACACATCATAGAAAAACACAAACATCAAACCCTCATCAAGAAATTGAAGCACTAGATCACTGAAAAAATTTCCATTCAGGAAAAAAATACTATAGAAATAATAATTCCACAAAAAATCATGGTCCTTCCGAGTAAAATCTCTCAAAGGGGATACTGCATGAGATAAATCTAGCAGGAACCTCTAATAATAGACTGTTACACCAAGGAAGCTATGAAACTCTTACACATTCTTTGGTTCTTACCAAGAAGCAACTACCTCGAAAAATAATGAGTTCACTACTACACCCTTTTAATACACCACAAGCCTGAGTAAATAAAACTCTCACATCCAAAACATACACTTGGATAACGTTACATAGAGATGTTCGCGATAGAGAACATGTAAAATAGCTATGAGTTTCATGGAATGATACTCCTTTAACCTTCATTAAATCAAGATATCATCAATGAATTTGAAAATGAACCAGTCCCCAGACTGACATAACACATAGTTCATAATCCCCTTAAGCTTTGATGGTGCATTTGTAACACCAAATGAAATCACTGTGAACTAAAAGTTCTCATACCTATATTTGAATGTAGTCATCTTGATATCTACATCCTTAATGTTTAACTAGTGATATCTAGACCATAGATCGATATTGTAGAACCAACTATATCCCCTCGACTAGTCAAAAATATCATCAATCTTGGGAAGATGACATTGATTCTTGATCATCACCGAGTTCAAACTATGATAGTCTATATACAACCATTGAATACCATCTTCCTTCTTAGGGAATAAAATTGAGGCACCCCTTGCATTATATAACCTATTTGAATCCTCTACGAGTATACTCATGTTGAGGCCCTAGAGCAAAGGTACATCCTCGGGTTGATTTCCACTTACCCCATATGCTCTTTCTAGGGCCTTAACCTTTGGACCCTACTACTAGAATGGATTCATTGGTATTTGCTTTAGAGTCTGGAGCTTAACTTGTCCACCAAAACCAATTAGATATTGAGTATCCACTAGGAATTGATCACAACTATGACCATGAATCCCACAGACAAAACATACTAGTCTATAGTCCTTAGGAGTATTATAGAAACCACTAGACTCAGGTGGATAGAAAGAAAGATTCTTAGGTTGACTCCCTATAGTCTAAAAACTCAATGGACATAGTGCCCCAAACAGACCACTAAAAATACTACACATCAAGGACCCCTTATAACTCACCACTCTCAGTAAGACTCCTCATGAGTGAAACCACTCAATCACCTCTACCTACTTTTTAATATCCAGATATGTTGGAAATGTAAAAGGAGTAATTGAATACTAGATTGAAGGACAAAGTGCCTCCTCATGATGTCTCTCTCGGGACTCCTCACCCAAGAAAAGTTAGTGTAAAAGGAATAATAGGTCCTTGAACATGTTCTTAAGCTGCTGCATAGGCATAATCCCCTGGTGATGGGAGAGTACCACCTGCCTCTTCACATCCGTCATGGTCGATAAAAGGAACTTTTCCTAAAAATTCTTTTGTTAGTCAACCCATGAAACAACTTCCTCCTTCTTCTCACGAAGGTATAACAACCACCACTAACACACACCTCCTTGCATCTTACAAATTTCCAAGGAGACCTAATACTCTATTGGGGCTCAAATCAAAATGAAATTTATCGGAAAATTCTCTAACAAGATGCCTTTCTCCAATATAGTTACACTTCCCTTATACATCACCAAATACCACAACATAATATTTCACAATTTCCTCTAACACTAATCATCAACCTCAATCGGATCAACCCTTCAGTGATCAAATGAGGTATCCTGCGAAACCTCCACTGGCCTAGCCACATTCAGATGATGTGTAAGATCCACTACTGAAGGAGAAACCTAGATTTTCTTATTCCTAGAAGTATAGAATTTTATTATGATTTATTTTAATTCATGATATTAATTTTATCTATTTTAACTTTCTCGAATCAACCATATTCAAATAAGAATATAAGTCATATAGATACATGAACATCTCATCGGGATCTACCCTACAAGTAGTCCATCTCAATTGGTCATTTAATAAGATCAGAGTCCATGAAATAGATCATGGGGGCCCCTAATATCCCGTGTCTTATTCAGTCCCCTAGTCTATGTCATGCCAAAGGTAAACTTGGATTGTTTCCCTAAAATCCATGCAATCCTCGTTGTGCTTATCTCTGAAATCCATCTTATCTTTGAACCATTATCTCTGATACAAATTTGTCATGACCCCTCCCACCGAAGATACCACAATGGGGGCAGAGAGATAATGACCCCCTGAGTCCCACCTCAAGTAGGCATTGGGTTGGGGACTAGCACAAAGGTTAAAAAATATCACTACGCCAAAATTTTTATTGTGCGGTGGTTTAAAATGCCGCTAAATCATTCTGCATCGGATTTGGAAAACCCCTGCTAAATTGTGTGTTGATAATCAATTAGTAGGAATATTTTAAAAATGTCACAGAACAAGATAGGGGTGTTTTTTAGCTGCGATTTAAACCCTCGCTAAATCATATTTATTTTCATTATTATTTTTAATTTTAATTTTTTTAATTTCTTAATTAATTAATAACTTTTTTATTTTCGTAATTAATTATATTTAATTATTTTCTTATTTTTTTGTTTATTTAGTTTATTAAATTATTTATTTATTATTTATTTAATTTCATAATTAATTAATTTATTAATAATTTTATTTTCTAAATTAATTAATTAAATAATAAATTTATTTTCATAATTAATTAATTAATTAATAAATTTTCCAAATATATATATTATATATTATATATTATATATTATTTATTATTACCATGTTCATGCTAATCTCCATGCACAATCCCATGTCTATGCACATGCCCATGTAATATATAGAAATTCTCCATTGGGTGTGATTTGAACCCCTTACTGTTTGCTTATTCTCCAAAGACCTTATCACTCTAGTAGGATTTTCATGTGGTCAATAAATCGAATTTAATATATATATATATATATATTAATTGGAAGAACAAATAATACATAACAAATAGATACACACTAAATAATTATTAATCAATAATGATTAATCAACAATCAATAATTAATAATTAATAATTAATAATCAATAAGAAATTATTAATATTTAATAACTATTAATTACTAATTAATAAATAGAATATAAATGAATTATAAATAATGAAATATATAATATAGAAATAAATGGTAAATAATAAATAATATATAGTAAATAATGAATAGTAAATAGTAAATGGTAAATTATAAATTATAAATAATAAATACTAAATAGTAAATACTAAATACTAAATAATATATAATATATGATATATAATATATAATATATAATATATAATATATAATATATAATAGCTAATATATAATATATAATACATAGTACATAATACATAATACATAATATATAATAAAAAATAAAAAATACATAATATATAATATACAATATACAATATACAATATACAATATATAACATATAACATATAACATATAACATATAATATATAATATATAATATATAATACATAATATATAATATATAAGATATAATATATGACATATATTATATAAGTAACGTATAAATAATAAAGTAAAAAAACAAATATGTTAATATATGATAAATAAACAATAAATTAATAGTAAATTAAAAAATGATAGATAAAAAATAAAAAATAAAAAATAATATACCATGAATAAATATATAATAAGTATATGTTGAATATATAATAAATAATTAATTAATAATTAAATAAAAATAAATTAATAATATAAAAATAAAACAATAATAAATAAATAAACAAATAATTAAATGAATGAATAATAAACTAATAATAAATAAATAAATAATAAATTAACAATAAATTAATAAATTAAAAAACAATAAAAAAATAAAAAAATAAAAAATGAAAAATAAAAAATAAAAAACAAAAAACAAAAAATAAAAAATAAAAAATAAAATAAAATATTAATTATTAATTATTAAAAATGAATACATTATAATTGATCATTAATAATTAATAATTAATAGTTATTATTTAAAAACATATAAAGAATTAATGAATTAATAATAAATAATTAATTAAAAATTTATAAATAATGAATATTGAAAAAATAAATAAATAAATAATAAATGAATAATAAACTAATAATAAAGAAATATTTAATAAATTCAAAATATATTAATAAATACTTAATAATTAATAATTAATAACAACTTATAATTATAATTAATAATTAATAATTAATAGTTATGAATTAATAATTAATAATTAATAATTAATAATTAATATTCAATATTGAATAATTAACAAATTAATAATAAATTAATAATTAATAATTAATAATTAATTAATAACCAATTAATAAATATCGAATAAAAATTAAATATTGAATAAATAACAAATAAATATATAAATAGTAAATGATTAACAAAATAACAACAATTAATTAATTAATGATTAAGTAATAAATTAAAAATAAATTAATAATTAATTTGTGCATTATAAATTAATAATAAATAAAATAATAAATAAATAACAAATATTTAATAAATAAATTAATACATTAATAAATAGATAACTAAATAAATAAATGATTAACAATAAATAATAAATTAATAAATAGATAACTAATTAATTAAGTAATAAATTGATATTTAATTAATTTATAAATATTAAATAAATAACAAATAAATTAACAGCAAATAAATAAATAAATAAATAAATAAATCATAACACGTTAAAAACCTCTAAAAACCGTAAAAAAAGAAATGACCATAAAATACGATCCGAGACTCTTGTTTCAGCACTACGACCAGTCAAATTGAAGATCAAGAAATGAACATGGATATCATATGTGGTACATGCCGAATGAACAAATGGATCGAAATTTGTAACAATTTTAATTTTATGAAATCATGTTCATCAATTAAACCCTCTGTTCAGAGGCCTTCTAAGCCTTTCTAGCAGAATAAAAAAGGGGTACAATGCTCAAAGAGATGGTAGCATACCTAAATGGCGTAGATCTCATTGCAGGCTCTGAATTGAAATGTGGAAGATCCAAATGGACACCCGGATTAAAAGTTACAGCCCTTTTATTTTCAGTTTGATTATAAACGTTTTGGAAATTTGAATATATTTTATTCCTTTGATTATCACATGATTTAAATCTCACTTGGTTTTATCTCATTTCATAAGCTTTGATTTGACTAGTTGTGGAGATGAAATAGACTCTTGAATTAAAAGTTATGGTCCTTTGATGTTGAAGTCTAGTTTTCATGTTTTTGTATATTTGTTGTAAGTTTCACGTTATTATTAACTATTAATTATAAATATTTATTAATTAAAAAATTATAAATAATTAAATTTGTAAATAATAAACTATACTTGGTTATAAATAATAAATTTAAAATAATAATTTATTAATTAATAATTATTTTATATCTTTTTTCTTAAATTTCACGATGGTTCTGAAAAAACGCCAATAAAAATAATTGTAATTTTTTTCGGAATTCTTTTTAAAACATTTATTAAAAATATTGAAAAAACATTTAGCGATGGATCTTAAAAACACCGCTAAAAACCCACCACTAAAACATTGTTTTCCTGTATTGTGTCATGTATGTGAGGCATTACCCTCGATAATATAAATAGGATCAGGATATATGAGGAATCAACTGCAATGGAATCAAAGAAATATATATAAGATATCTAAAAAACATATCTACAATGGATGTTTAAATAAAACTTATACCGATAAAGTTATCTAATGTAAATAAAAAAACAAAACTAAAGAAATGAAAGAACATCTATCTAAAGGTCCGACCTAGTAATGTCTAAAATGGTCCATAAAGTCCTCATGGAATCTTAAAAATAATTATATATACAAAGGGTGAGAATACAGGTATACTCAGTAAGAAAACCAATGTCACTCATGTACATGTGAAATGAAAAGGTACCCATGGGACTAGTAGTAGAACCAAACAACACCTATACAGGTATAATAACCAAAACAACAACCTCACTAAGGCTTGGTTGCCAAATAAATACCCAACTATAAAAATATAACATGAAGCATATCGATGAATGGTACTCTGCACCACTTTCCCACTCATTTTACGGCCCCACAACCAAACGCCTTACATCTTGGGGCTCCCACCAATTCTGAATTACATCACATCACATCACATCATATGTCACCTATAGACACCTGGGCCAACACATCACATCTCATAACCAGGGTAGTAGGGTATCATGAACATGAAGGACAACAATATTGTACCATCCTCTTACCACAAATGACCCCCACCATAAGACACCTCACCACATCTCTCCCAAACACACATGAGCCATCGCATACTCATCAAATCACAGGTAGAAAATGAATCTTTGGACTTATGTCCATCACATCCTATGAATATAACCAAAAACTTGAACAAGGACTGAGGAAGAGCCTCTAGCTATCTATCCATCCTCCCACCAGTATGTTGGGACCCACCCCACATGTGACTTTGTGGTTGTTAGAACAAAGTGCTTTATGAGGGTGGGGTGCGTATAGAAATCACAAGAACATACATGGAATATACATATAGATTTATAGTACATAAGACCCATCATAAGTGTTCAAAAAGGCACAAATAAATTCACAAGATACAACAATTCTACAACCAAAGAAAAATTCATAACAAAACACAAGAAAACAATTTCCACTTCAAACCAACATTTATCCAATTTATAGATATCATATTACCTATATATTTCAATCTAATAACCCCAATCAATTTATGCATCCAACATTCATTAGAATCTAATTTCTTATCATTATTATGCATTTAATTCCATAACTACTTTGGAAACTAGTATAACCAATAACCATCACATCCGTGATGCACTACCACTCCCCAATCACAGTCTCAAACCCACTATATAACCACACCACCACCACCATTGCCGCCCCACATAATATCATATCCTCTACCCCCACACCAATCACAATCAAACCATTGATCAAGAATCACATCATCACAACCAAACTACAATACACAACCACATCTAAGAAAAGGTTACAACACATACCACAAAATTTTCCAAATTATGAATTGGGTATTTTTTTCAATTTTAATTTGTTATTTGAGGGTGTTATCTCACAACCTGTATATCTAGATAAACAAATTGCTTAGTCGAGTATAAGTTGTTAACAATTTATTTACGATGGTATCACAACTATTCACAGAATATGTGCATCAAAACCTATCGGAAAACTGTAGCATAGGGGTTTATGGAAGACTTAGTATTTAGTTATACAATAAGTATAAATTATCTCAATATCATAATAAAAATATTTAAAATAATGCAAGTCCTACCCATGGAACTTTTAATTTCATTTATGTTAGATAATTTTATTTCTTATGGAAGATGCTTCTACCTTCCTAATAGATAGAAACGTCACCCATCCCACATGATACACAGAAAAAACAAACAAGGGAATTTCTACCACAGATAAAGGACCCTTACACAAAATTTCTACACTAGAAAAAGGGGGTGCACATACTGGAGGAATCTCATTTTTGGGAACTCGAACAGACTACTACAACAAGGCTCTGTGACCCCAAGGGTAGAAGGATTTGGAATCTCGATTATCAAGATGAAGTAAGCTGAAAAGAATGTATGTAACAATTACACTTTGTATGATTTTATCCAAAACAACTAGGATTTTATATAGTTTTAATTGTCCATTAATGTTGGATATCATTAAATCTATACATTTTATTTATTTAAAAGGTCTCCAGACTTTTTAGGAAATTAATGTATATTTATTCACATTAAAAAGACTTTAAAAACTCTAAATTAAGGTCTTAAATCCATTTTTGATAATAAAATGAATGAAAATAAGAAAAATATAAATTTTTGAAATACATGAAGCACTTTTCACTAACAAACCACCATAAATGACCCACCACCAGAATGGACGATGAATAGAATGACCCGCCACCAGAAATGACCGGCCGCTAGAATGACCCACTATGAGAATCACCGACCATTAGAGATGACATACCACTAGAATTAACCACCATTATAAATGACCTACCACTAGAATGACTTACCACAAGACTGACCCACCATCATAAATGATCTACTTTCAAAATGACCTATTTCCAAAATGATCCACTTTTCGAAATGACCTATTGCTAGAAAGACCCACTGTCAGAAATGACCTGCCACCAGAATGAACCACCCTCAGAAATGAACTACTGATAGAGTGAAATATTTCTAAAATGATGCACTGATGGAATGAAACTTCATCATAAACCAGCCACCGTTAGAATAAACTAATTCCAAAATGACCCACCATCAAGAATTACTTACCGCTAGAATAACCTACTTCCAGAATGACCCTTCGTCAGAAATGAACTACCTCCAGAATAATCTGCCATCATAAATGAATGTCCACAAGAATGAACTAATACCAGAATGACCCACCATCATAAATGAACTACCTTTAGAATGACCCACCATCAAAAATGACCTACTGCTAGATTTTACCATTCGCCCCTAAAACACCCTTTTCCCTTGAAAACACCTCAAAACCCCTCCCTTATTTCTCCCAAAACCTTTGGAATTTCCTTGGACATACCGACCCCCATATTTACCATAAATTAATTGTCTATAAAATCCACACCATTATAATGTTAATCAATACATATGATAATTGACTAATCCTTATTCATGATTAATAGGACTGCTGCATACCATGGTGAAGCACTTTGTTATATAAACCATTTTCCCAAATTCTCTTATAGTGCTTCTTTATATCCTCAATTTCAATAGTGCACGTTCTTTATGGAGTCTTATATATTAACAGATCTCTAGGTATAATTTTGATTGAGAATATAGCCTCTCGAAATTGAGGGAGACTAGGAAATTACATGGGAAACACATCACCATTTTCGTTTATAATAGGCATGTCATCAAGGATGATTTTTTCCTAAGTATCAATAATTTGAGCTAGATATTATTTATCATATGTTAATAATATTTATAATTTAAATAAATATTTCATAGACAACTCATAATCCTTATTTCAGTTATGTAGAATTGGATGGTGATTCGCGATATAGAGGGTGGTTTTCTCAATAATTTATATTGGATCTATAAATGGAATTCCAATCGATACCCATAATTACATATATTCATTATAAATAGAGTATCACAAGGTTTTATAGGAAATTAGACTTCTAAATATATGTAGGGGATAATTTATATACTTGGGATGCAATAATTTCTAAATTTTTCGTTTTCAAAAATATAACCACTTCCTTGTTTTGAGGTGGTATTTGAATTGTTCTAGTAAACATGAATGATATAAAATAATATTTTTAAACATAATCAAATATTATGTTTGCTATATCCTTGAGTGAATGACTAGTGTAAATATCACCACATCATTTTAAAGATCTACTTTAGTAGTTCTGATTGAATAATAGAATAATTTTTCTCTAGCCCTTATAGGTTATTGTCAGTAGTTTTCATAAAAAACACTTGGAATATTTTATTAATTCATGTGGTTTCGTTAGTCATTAAACTTGAAACATTTGATAGTAGGCGGGGTGTTGACTAGAGAATTACCTTCTAAAATTATATTGGTGGCTTTGTCTTATTAGGATTTTCTAGCTAGGTTCCCTTCTTTCACACACAAAAATCATTTCCTTATCCCAATTAAGAAATTTTTAGGATGGTTCTTCCCAAACTTTTGAGAAGTGAGATGTTGCATATTCTTCCCACCATGATATTTCACCATTCCTCCACCATAATTTTAATCCATTATCTCATTACTATCTCTAAAACCACGTGACCATTGGGATTCACATATCACCATTTCAACAATGAAGGAACCTCATTAAAATTCCTCATTTATTTAAATGTCTTGAATATTCATGGATTATTATAGACTTATATTTATCCCACCCATGAAATAGTAAAATTTACCTTTAGGGTCAATGACTAAGTTGAATGCATATCATGAATGTCTTATGATGTTCTCCTTATATGATCCAATGCATTCAGAATCCCTTTTATTAAATCTAATAAAATCCCATTCCATTTTTTATTGAAGAGTGTGATGAAATGTTTTATTTGAAAACATTTTTCCAGAATTCATTAACCCCCATCAATTCAATCTGTTCATCAATATTCATATTTTTTATTAATGTACACCATTGATTAGCTTATCCCTCCATATAATAAAAATCGTTTACAAATTTCTCTTACTCAATGAATTTAAAGACCAAGAATATATTTTATATAGAGTTTATAAATTATTCCCTAATTAATTGTTCAGAATTTTGACTAAAAGTTCGAGACCTTTATCTCTTAAAGGTCTCAATTAAAACACAATATTTTGTTGGGGTATGTGGGTTTTCCTCTAGATTTATGTTTCTTTTAAAAAAATTATTTAATTGAGAAAGTATTATCTTGGAGTTCTTGAATCATTGCCCGATTGGGTTGAGCATCTGATTTGGGATGCCATTATGTTTCCCATTACATTGGTTATTGACTTGGTTCATCATATTTCCTACTATTGACTTAAAAAACATAACATTAGTGATGAAAATTTTTAAACTCTTAATCATATAAAAGGGAAACTATGATCATTGATGGGATAACTCATAAGTACCATACAATACTGAACATAAAATTTTTATGTTTCAATCTAATATATCAATTCTATATTTCCTAAGATTAAATTTTATGGACAATTTTTATCTCTTCAGGATGGTTCATAAGAATCTTGTGAATTTACTATAGAATATATATCTGGAGTATCAAACCAGATTTACAGCAAGGCCTCTTTTTCATTCCCTACATGATGATTGAGCTGATACCCAGTGTTTCCAATTCATGGTTATTCCCTGAGGTACAACTTTTCTAGAGTGACATCTAATTGTAACATCTAAATAAGTATTTTGTTTATTGGAAACCAATTAATCTATATATTTTCATAATCTAGGGATATTTTACTATGTTTAGTATAATACATATGGATTTGACTATGATTTTATAATACCAATCACTAAAAATTACTAGACCTCTCTCTCATACGAAATATAACAACCCATGTCTTTAACACAATTTAATTCAAAACTTATCACACAAATATACAGTTGAATAAATCCTAAAATATCATGGGTCCTGGTTTATTTGGTTTATTAGATACAAAAAATAATAAGTTGAAACATGGGTACAATGAAATTATTATAAAACATCAATATATGAACTTATATTCCATTGATATTCTAATAATGTATGAGATAACCATGGGATGTGTATAAGAAAGGGATGAGATATAAATACTAGTAAGATAATAATCAGAACAAAACAAGATGAAAGTAGTACATGATAATCATGAGGCATATCAAAGTGACACAAAAGGGCTGAGAGTCATAATAATGAATATTTAATAATGATATAAGTTAAAATATTAATGTGAACATAAGAATATAGAAACAATATAGACAACCAGAAAATAGTTTCTTAGTGGTAGTTTATTCACGGTGGTTTTTGTAACCATCATAAAATAAAAATCTGCTAAAAAAAATATTGCGGTGGTTTCATAGAACATCTGTGATATTTTTTTTCTTTTCAGTTACATTTTGTAAAATAAAAAAGGCTGATAAACGTTTTAAAAAAATCCTTAATCTCTTCCCCTCTCCCACTCACACTATAAGACCCCAAACCATTCCCCCTACCACCTTCCCCCACCTTCTCCTCTCCTATCCCATGCAGTGACCTCGATCATGTGACCAACATTCCCCCCACCTCCTCTCCTCTCCCTGATGGAGCCCCATAGTGAAAATCTGTTACCCAAACCCTTGCGACCCCCCATGAAACCTCCTCTCTAGATGGATCATAGGGTATAAGACAACTTTCTCAGACCTCCATGAACTTGGCTCATTTACCATACTTGGTAGTGATGAAGACCCCCTCGACCTCCCTATCCTTGATTTTGATCCCCTCCTTATTGGCAATGTAGAACCATCTTTATAGGTTGCATCAACCTCACAATAAATATTTTATTTAGTTGAATTAGAGTGCATGATATCATCCTACACATTATAATAATTGTGTTATGTATGATACAATATGATGAATTTGTATAAAATATAATTTACCACAGATAAAGTTTTATATAAAACTCATCCCAAAAACAATATGGTGTATATTCTCACATTAGGATCGATCCTTAAAAAATACTACAAGATTATATCACTGGTTTATTAATTTAATATGGTCAGCTCTGCTAAGAATGCATAAAAAGATTCATGCAATGTAAATAGGATAGTAGTTTAAATATCAAAAAGAGAAATAAAAAATTGAATTTAATTATGTAAAAGGAATCACATTTATTATCCCTACTCCTCTTAGAGAGAGTACACAATATAATGGGAATTTCATGTTGATTAAATAACATCCTGAGAGTGTTATTACTAATAATGTTTATTATAAATGGATATATACATATATTATTAATCAGTATTATTTTTTTGAATTTATATATAATAATGTTTGTTTTTTTGAATAAAAATATTTCATTTCAATTTGATAATATAGAATATTTGGGTTCATAAACAATATCAATATCTTATATCTGAATATATATTGATATAAGGATAAAGATTATCAATTTTACTCTTTCGGTGTATGATGATTGTGAGTTCATGAATACAAATTCATTTAACCATAATTATTTTGTACATAAATTACTTAGAGATTGTATGATCAATGCTCAGTGTTAATCAAGACAAAAACATCATTTTATAATCCATATTAAAAGGATTCAAAATTTTTATTATTAATTATTAAATGGATAAATTAAAATGGGTTTGTTAAGATGATCATTATCTCAAAATTGTGGATGAAACTCTTTTAAATATGAATCTATCATAAGAAAATCATTATAAAATACAAATAAAGAAAAATAACTAAGTGTGTAACAAGTAATCTATGATCTATATTGAGAAAGTATACATGATGATGATCACTATGAAATAATTATCTTCCTCTTGCCTCTATTTTTTTATAACGTTCACCGAAATCTATATATATTTTGTCAGGATTGATAGATCAATTTTTTTTATCACCCTATATTAATATGGAAGAGGTAAGAAGGGAGAATAATATAGTACTGGATTTTCAACACCACCACATTCATATATAGACCACATTATTTATCTTTAAATACTTAATTAAATAGTATTTTTTGATAGATACATATAATTTATAGGTACCAAAATTTATGGATGTTTTATATAATAATTAATGGACATTCTTATGATTATATATTTATTATCAATGATATAATAATCATTATAATGAATAATAATGGAAGAATATCAAATATGGAAATATAGATTGCAACATTATATCACATAAAATATATTACAAATCTACTGTATGATATGATATAGGACACCAATAAATATCCCATCAATCAGTTATTATTATAATGTTTTGTTTGATATATATAATTTTCAAATAATATATTAAATTATAATAGTGATTCATAATTTACAATTCAACATTTTTATTGAAAATTTATCATATTCACCCAAGCAATAATGTCCTTTAATGATTGTTTTTTATACTTCACAATTCCATTGGAATCTATCTAAACTCCATTAAAAATGGATTATAAAAACAATCCTTTTTTTGAAAAAATATTTTAAAATAATTTTAATCAATATTATACTACATAAATATATAGAAATAAGATCCTAAACCATTTTAAATAAAGGAATGCTGAGAATAGAAAAATTTTAGGATCGAAGATGATTGGTATATTAGAGCATGCCTCCACTACCGTCATATTCTATGGAGCATAGTTATTATGTTGTACCTGATATTACTAGAGAGACATCCATTTTACCAGAGGTCATTGTAATCCCACCCCCTGATTCACCTCTAGAAAAGTATTTGATCATCACCCCTCCATCTAGGGGATATTGGCGAGTTACCATTACTGGTATGTATTTCATTTTTCAAAAAAAAAAAATATATTTTATGACCTATTTACAGAATTTGTAAACTTATAAAGAAAACTATATATGGGATACTAATATGAACATGGTAGATGTATGAGACATGATGAAATTTAATATTATCACTCCATTTGTTGGGTTTGGGGTGCCTACCGATGATGATGCTAAAATCTACGAGAAGATTCTTAGGAAATTTTCTAGTGAGACAGTGAGCTTCCCCATTAATTATAAATATTGCAGCCATGTTCCTACTTCAGGAAAAAATTGCGCCTTTGATACTTATGTAAAGTTAATATTAATTTAATATTCATTGATAACTAATGTAAAATACAAGAGTAATTTTTTTTAATATTATGATAAAGTGTAATGTTTTTTTATTTGTATATGTTTTTTCCTTTTAATATCCCTAACTCCATTTCACACCCAGGAAATTTTAAAAATTTAGGCAAGAAATGGAGATATTGAAAATGGAGATTATAACATGAGTTTAATGACACTTCATCGAGATAATGAAAAATGTATGAGAAAGGTCCTAATAGATTTTCTCATGAGAAATGGAATCTCATTGTCAATATTAATAGAGATGAATCTCATGAAGTATTTATATATTTTATAGTATCATAATAAAATAAATACAATAAACATATAATTTTTAATAATGTTTCTATTTTTTGTAGGAATTATCTAAAAAATATGTAAATCATGAGAGGCATGTCATTCCTCACATTGTAGGGTCTCACTATTTTTTTGAGAAACAGAAACAATTTATTTTCTATTTTATTCATTATTATTTATATCATTTTATTGTATCTCATGATTTTTTATAACTTGTTTAATTTTTTTATAAAGGATAATCAATTATGTCACTCTATTGTCCATACAGATATTTGGTTTAATGCTCATAGTGAAATTGATTATATATTTGTAAATGACCCTACCAAAGAGATTGGAGTAAATACTATTCATTGGAATGTTAAAATTCATGAAGTCTGGGATGTGAATCCTTCCCAAGCAGCATTAGTTTACAAGAACGATGTAGTTGGAATAGTTGTAGGGAATGAGAATCCCAAACATGTTCGATGGATGGGTTATGATCCTACTCCATTAACTATCTTTGGTAGGGCGACATTATCTATTACTACTACACCCTGTGGGTGTTTGAGTAGTGTCATTGATCAGGAATCATAAATAAAAAATGTAATATTGAAAGAAAAATTGAAATAAAAATATTGTTTTAGGAAAACACAAGATTAATGGAAATCCAAAATTGAAAATACATTAGTTTGATTATTTCAGCGGATGAACAACAATATCCATGAAAAAATTTCCATATTTATAGCTCATCCCGCATAGTTAAATTCTAAATTATTTAAATCATTCACATATTTTCAAAGAACACATACAATATCTATAGTCTATTTAGCTGTAATTTTTTATAACTCTTACAAAATGAATTTATTTTATCTACTTAGTGATAGTACCGGATAAATGGTGCTAAATATTTTTGAATTAGTTATAATATATTAAATAATGTTATTTTTTTTTGTTGTTTTGATAAAAACGATATCACTAAATGAGTAAAAACCCACCATCGGGTACCCATAAAAACACATATAAAAACAATTTTTAAACTATAAAAATCACCTCTAAATTTTTCTATACCATGAAATATATGATGGTTAATAAATTAAAATTATCTTTCATCAATCAAAATCAAGCAACAGATGATTTCAAATAACCAATATACATTTTATTAATTGATTAAACTAATATTATAAATAGTGCTAAATCAGTAATTTTAATAAAAATATATTGATTATACAATTATAATTTTTTAAAAAAATACTTTATGATTGCAAAATTTATCATAAGAATTTTTTTTTTTAAAATTTAGGAATCAACGCCACATCAATTCAATTGATGGTTTTCATTTGGTCCTGTAAATATGTTTTGAGTGTTTGAAGCACTAAAATTAATGCTTAATGATAAAAAAATTAACACAAGATCTCATACTGATGTGAAATAAGGTGAAAACCAAAATTTAATAATTTTTGACATGTATAAGAAAACAACACAATAATTCAACATGCGGTGTGCTATGAATGAATTAATATAAAATTTTAAAAGATTACAATGATTCAAAAACATGCGTAGGGGGGTTAGAATAAAGAAAAGGACATCAGATTTCCCTGAAATCATGGGAAAATGACCCTAGATTTAATTGCGAAATTTATAAAATGAAGGAAATTCTTTCAGAATTATGGTTTTCCCATTATGATAGTAAAGACATTTATAGTGTATTAAAACCCTGAAATATGTGTGTAATGATAAAAACCATTGAAAATGACCTTATATTGATGTTAAATTATGGAGAAACTGCTGATTAGTTCTATTTTCCATGTCAGTATAGACAAAACATCAATCTAAAATTTTGCGTGGTCAAAATTAATTTGTATAGGTTTTTGAAAGGTGCTAAAGACATTTAAAACATTTTTGGGGGCTAATCTAGGATAAAAACATCAGATTTCCCTAAAACGTGCTTGGAATTATAAAAATAAAATAAAATGACATCAGATCATTGTGAAATCCTGGTGAAACCACCAAAAAGTTGTTTTTTGATGTGTACACAAAGATAAATCATCAATATAATGTGTGGTGTGCTGGGAATTACACAATATACTCTTTTTAAAGTTATAAAAGTATTTAAAAACAAGTATTGGGGTTAAAAACTAGAAAGAAGATGTCGAATGGACCTAAAATCATAGCACATCGACAATATATTAAATTTTAAAATATAGGAACCAATGAAACACCAATCCAAATTAAAGTTTCCCTATTATGGAATAAACATTTATTTGTGTTTTAAAACACTAAAACTTGTGTGTAACATTAAAAACCATAGAAAATGACCTTGGGTTAATGTGAAGTCATTGGAAAACCACTGATGAGTTTTTTTGATATGTACACAAAGATTACACATAAATCCGATGTGTGGTGTTGTTGGAATTATTATATATCTACTTTTGAAAGCTACAAAAGCCTTAGAAAAATTAATGGGGTGGGGGGTCAATCCAGGAAATTTTTTTTGGATTACCCTAAAATTATCCAAAAAAACTATAAATTTATTTATGAAATATATGAACTGAAAAAACATCATTCTGAATCACTGTTTTCCCATTATGGCCGCACATGCTTTTTTAGTGGTTTAAAACTCTAAAATATGTGTGAAACCTTCAAAACCCTAGAAAACAACAACATATTAATATTAAATCATGGTAAATCTACCGCTGAGTTATTATAGATGTGCACATGCAGAAATCCGGTCAATTTGACATGCAGTGTGGTAGAAATTACTCAGTATACACTTTTAAAAGTTACAAAATCCTTTAAAAACAAGTTCCACATGGTGAAAACTTTGAAAAAGGTGTCATATTTCCCTTAAATCATAGGACAACAACCATAAATTTCATTTTGAAATGTAGGAACTAAATTAATTTCACTCCAAATTATGGTTTGCTGGTTATGGCCGTAAATACGATTTTATTGGTTTGAAACACTAAAACGTGTGTGGATTGGTCAAAACCATATAAAATAACATCATATTGAGGTAAAATCATAACATAACCACATTTGAGTTGTTTATAACATGTACCAATAGGAAAAAAATTAATTTAACTTTTTGTGTTGTCTGAAAAACTTCTTATACACTTTTAAATGGTATAAAAGCCTATAAAAACAAGCACCAGAGGTCAAAGCTAGGAAACAGATATCAGATTCCCATGAAATCAAGAGACAATGACTATAAATTTAATTTTTAAAAATAAGAATAGACAACATATCATTCCAGATTACGGTTTTCCTATTATGGTCATAAACATGTTTATAGTGTCTTAAACCATGAAAACATGAATGGAATAGTAAAAACAATATAAAACGACATTAGATTGATGTGAAATAATGGAAAAAAATCAATGGGTTTTTTATGTGTAATCATAGAAAAAAGGTCAATCTGACGTGTGGTGTCATATGAATTACTCAGTATACTCTTCTGAAAGTTACAAAAGCATTTAAAAACAAGTGTTGGGGGTTAAATCTATGAAAATGATGTGATATTTCCTATAAATCACTGGACAACAACCGTGAATTTAAATATAAATTTTATTAACTAATGACATGTTATTCCGAGTTATGATTTTACCATTATGTCCACAAATCACATTTTTTGTGTTTTAAAACACTAAAATGAGTGGGGAGTGGTGAAAAAAATAGAAAATGACCTCATATTTATGTGAAATAATGGGACAACAACTAATAAGTTTTTTTTTGAAATATAAGACACATTTTGATATCAAAATATTTTAATTTTTTATGTAATTTCATGAACACCACTTGTCTCTTTAATTGTAAACTAGAAAATTTAGTCAACACGTTTCAGTTTAAACTATTGAATATTATCTAAAATAGGGTTTTATGTTATTAATTTTATAGTATTTTTTATTTTAAAATTTATCCTATTTTATTAAAGAAACGTTATGGGCAACATTCATAATATATTATGTATCTTTTTTCTTTCTCATTTATTTTCTTAAATATTCTTGTTTTCATTGTATGTAAAAAATGCCAAAAATAGGTATGACGTTGACCGTTCTGATCCACAAAATTCATTAGAAGGCAATTTTGATGGTTCTTAGGTTCCATGGTATGTTAAAATTTTATCATTTATTCTACTATATTTCTAATTTATTATGTGTAGATTTAATGTTTGATTACTTTTTTTGTTACATTTGTTGAGATGACGTGGTCTGTTTCAGTTGATGAATTGATGTGGAGGCAGACATATGCAGTGGAGTTTATGACATGGATGTTTATTAGGAATTGGTTATTGTTCTACATATTTTATTTTTATATTGACATATGTCTGGTTTGACTTAGATTGAGTTTATCATGACTGGATGCTTGTATATATGATATATGTATGGCGTGTTTATCAAAGATTTATGGTTTTGTTAACTATATGTTTATTTTTGTATATTTACAATTTCTTATTTTTTTTAAAAGGAATCTGAATTAGAGGTGGTTTAATGTTACCGAAACTAAATACATTGACTAAAAAATCATTAGTGGTAGTTATGATTAACCGCTGTAAAATGTAACCAACTCTAATATGTACCATATTTCATTCTTTTATTTTTTATCTTTAATATTTCCCATAGATATGTTTTAAAATAAAAAAATACCTCTAAATGAAAAAATAAATGACTTTAAGTTATGTAAAATTGGCACTTATCAAAACCACTTCTATGTTTGAAAAACCTCCTCCAAATAAACAGCGACTATAAAATACATGATAGTTTTAATAACCACTACTAAACTATGAGGCAACGATTTAAAACATCATCAGTTCATAAAAAACAACCTCCACTTACCATTTTTGTAGTTATAAAACATGAAATTATAATCATAAGTCAAATATGAATGTTGAGACATCATAACCTTGTGTTTTTGGGATAATATCCTATACACCATACATGGTATCACAAGAGATAAAAATATAACCCAATTTATTAGAGGGATATATAATTCTAGGCCCACCCATCACATTCATTTTGTGTATATGCATTTTTGTAACGTATATATATCATTCAATATAATAATATATTTCAGAAATTATACTCCCATGATTATGTATTGTGGTTTATATACATAGAATTATAAAATAAATCATGGATAGTTACATCAATGTGAATTCCATTTATTCTAAATGGGGATGGGTATTCACAACACAAATGTCTATCATGGATGAAACATAGGATAATTTTGGAATCATAATTATCGTATATAACGATTCATTGAAGTGTTTATTTAGAGTGAAATTTGGTAAATAATTACTTGTAAATAAAAATAACAATAAAATTAACATTCAGAAACACATTCCAACATAAACATTTGGAAATAAAATATCATAATACAAAAACATTTCTTGAATAAACAGGGGAGGGATAATAGTGACTGAAAATTTATGATCAATGGGTTTTGAGGGATGTTTTTTGAAAAATTTGGTGGGTATTTATAGGAAAAGGGTGACATATTCTTTATTAAATTCTAAACACAGTTTTTGGACAATATATGATAAAATAATCAAAATAAAAATTATTTTCATTATTTTTCCAACAGTTTTTCCAAATTTGTAAGTTTTTAGAATTTTAAATGTAAAAGAACCCAACATATTAATATAATACAATTGGATATGTGGAATTGAGTAATGTTTATAAAGAACTGATTTCTAAAACCATAAAATATAATATAGGTTTTGGAGGCTCCATTATGGTTTTATAAAATAAATCAAATAACATAATAAACACATTATTTTATAAGTTAAATCTATATTTTTTTTAAATATTCTATGTGTAGTATTTATTACATTACTTTTGGTAAATTAAGACTTCATAAAACAAAATGTATATTTCAACCGTATTTAATTTTTTCCCAAATAAATCTCATGTCTCAGAAAATTATGAAAAATTCATCGTTAGATAATTTATATACAATGATTCAAAAAATGGTATTTATTTCACCCAAATAATTTTATTAATATAATGATATACAATTTTAAATGAATATTCCTAGTTATTTAAAAATACTTGTTTTTAAGATAATAAAAATTTTCTCACCCTTATAAAGACGACACTAGGATTCATTAAATTATATTTTCATTTTATATAAATAATTTTTTTTTTGAAAATAATATGATATATAAATGAAATTTATTTCAGAATTATATAATTTATCATAGAGAGTGTTTTAATTAAAAATAAATATTTTAAAAAAGTACAATTTTGATCTCGTCATATAAAAATATAATTTTTATAAACTCATATGTAACTATATATATACAGTAATAATGAAAATGGATAAATAAAGTAATTATTTAATTACAAATAAAACATAAAAATTCATACTATTGGTGCTTAGATACATAACCCGTTATTTCACCAGTGTACTCCTTATGAGTAAGGTGTGTGGTAGTGGCACTTTATTGGGGTGGATCAACAATCATGGTTTTAGGGATGATCTTTATTAGCATAAATTCTCCTTAGATGGTTTCATTTGTATTTTAGTTGTTTAATTTCATCTTTTGATTGGTCCAGGTAAAATCCCAGTGATTCCATATCCCATAAAACCTCTAATAAATGGGCATCACAGAGTATGATCTAACTGGTGAAGGACATTTCTTTATTTTTTTGACTATTTCAATTGGGAATTATCGTATACATTAATATATATGAATCTTATAGGTCACTATACGATGATCATATTTTATATGGTTACGATACTTAATTGTATATTAAATATAACATGTCATATTTTATAATGCTCTAAAATAAAAAAAGTATTGCATGCGATGATAATAACTATATTACTTAATAAGAAATTTATTCATTTAAATATGGTATTTTATTTAAAAATGTACATTTCATCAAATAATAAAAGCCCACTAATTAAAACTATTAGATTAGGTAGAGGGTGTGAGTGACAATAACATGAGCTATCATTAATTTCCAACATTTTTATTCAAAAAATTCACACCACATTAGATTGAAATAAATTAAAAATATTTTTTTCCCATTCATTAATTAGAATTAATGTACTGAATAAATGATTTCATAATCCTTTAATAAATTATCAATGGAAAAATGTACAATAATGATTAATTATCAATCCTCTTAATATTTGGATCGAATATGTAGATGTATATGTATATTATATGGAATAATACAAGAGGGTGGGTAGGGGGGTGAATTGTATGTTTAAAAACTTTGGATCAAACACTTAAGAAGTTATTTTAAATGATCTTAAACTAATATAAGAACAAACACCCACAATTGTATTGAATATAAACATATGATACAACATAATACTATAAGAAATGTAAGACAATTGTATTCAAAAGAATACAATAATCAGAGTAATGTAAAAGTGTGAGATCCTATCATAAAGTGTATAGAATATAACAATATAAAATGTAATAGTATAAGTGAAATTGGAACAATTACAAATGTATATGAAATAGAAAAGAAAAGAAAACAATTTCCTTTCTAACATAATTGGCATCCTAAATGTGAAATTATTAAAAAAAAATTAACCCAACGAGAAGGGTTATCCTTTGCCCTAGGATAAGAGGTCTATCTTACCAGGACATTGGTAAGCCCTTGATACGATGATCGGTATGTCTGTCTACCTATTCCCGGCAGCCCTCGACACGATGATAGGTACGTCTATCTACCTATCCCCGGTAGCCCTTGATATGATGATCGGTTCGTCTGTCTGCCTATCCCCGGCAGTCCTCGATTTTGTAGGTAATCGGCACCTCTGTATTTCAATCACTTGAAAGCCCTCAATACGATTATCAGCCGCAAAAAGCATAAACAAAGCACTTATATAAATACAAAAACTAAGAACGAGTCGTTCACATTTTTTAGTTTCAAGGCTTTCTCATGAAGAAGAAGAGAAGTCACAATATCTCTCTCTATAACTTGATAGCACAAAATGATCAGTCTCATACACACACTTTCAGGACTTCAAATGACCTCCTATTTATAGGCCTCAGGTTCCAATGGTCATATTTCCTCCAATGGTCATTTTTCTCCAAAAAACTCGTAGGGACTTGGACACCAGGAATTATAACGATCATATTGAAACAGAAAACACGACATTATTTTGATTAGTTTATAACTAACTCCATGACATCGTTTTGGTTAAAACATGATATATATGAAGATGATAAACACGAGTAAGATTAAAATGAAACATGTTTTTGACTATGAACCAAATCAATAAAATAGTGATATAATAGTATGAGTACTATAAGTATTACTGTGTAATGTTTTGAAACGATAAAAAGTGAGTAGATTTATAAGACTTAGTACGATTAATAGAATAAATTCAATTTCCAGTCAGTACGAAAATTATAGTTTGTACGATCAGTATGGTCAGTATGATCATCATGGTCAGTACGATCAGCATGGTCAGTACGATCAGCATGGTCAGTACGATCAGCATGGTTAGTACGATCAACATGGTCAGTATGATCAGCATGGTCAGTATGATCAGCATGGTCAGTACGATCAACATGATCAGTATGATAAGCATGGTAAAAGACATTTGTGATTTCCAAAACAATATATAAAAGAAAAAATAGAACTTTTGACTCAACAATATCCCGCTTTTCGAAAATCACAAAACACAAAGTAAAAACAAAAAGAAATACTTATCTCCCCCTGAGTTATTGGAAAATCTTCTGAATATGAAATTGAATACAACTTACTCCCCCTTAGGTATGTATTTTCTTAAGGATTGTATTCGTAGATTTTCCTTGATTTAGAAGTGTTTGCTTTAAAACATTATCCCTTTTCGAAAAAAATTCTCCATCCTTGTAAAAAATTCTCCCCCTTTGTGATTTACAAAAAGAATGGGGTACTCTTTAGTTCCCTGAAAGTGTTAGATAAAAGAAAAGCAAGACAAATAAAAGGATAACATAAAACTAATTACGATAACAAAAGTTTATAGAGTTTCATGAAAAAAACAATTACAACAGTCATTTGTTTTATCTTTCCTTTTCCTTATTTATCAATTCATGAATAAAGACTTTCATCATTTTGATTTCCTTCTTTTCTCCAGATATAGAATCACCCTGAGATCTGAGAAGCTCTTGTTGGTTGGAAAAAAGCTGATCCTGATTCTTGATGGTTTCCTCCTGGACTCTGATTACTCTTGCAAGAGTATCAATTCTGTT
The DNA here is from genome assembly GCA_963277665.1 of Viscum album. NCBI lineage: Eukaryota > Viridiplantae > Streptophyta > Magnoliopsida > Santalales > Viscaceae > Viscum > Viscum album. Next base: position 44,273,776 of record OY728131.1, read on the forward strand.
TTGTAAATTCTTTTTGTCTTTGGATAACAAAAAATTTTGTTTCTTCAACAAGACTAATTCATCTTTTAAGGATGAAACCATTGAAAATTCAGACTGAAAATCATTCATTATCTCTTGCAACTATTTCACTGAAGGAATATCAGCTCCATGGGTATTTGACAAAAGATTCAGCCTTTCAGAAGTATCTTTTTCAATATTATTAAAAGAAATTGTGAGATCATTTGAATGTCTTCATAAGTATTCAATTGAAACTTCATGATCATTCACTAAGCTATCTGTTTTGTATGAACACTTAGTCATTCTGTTACAAGCCTTCTTAAGAGCTGCCGAACATTCAGATAGAACATTCAAATCAGCATCAACTGACAAAACCCTATTTCTCAATTCTCTTACAGAACCAAACTTCTTTTTTTGATTGTCAGTAATGAAATAAAATTTTCCTTAAAACCTAGGAAAATAAGGAATGGTCTTCTCAAATATCCTTAAAAAATGAACAATGTAATCAGTCTTCTTTAGAGAAATTGTCTGTTCTAAGTCGGTATCCTCATCATATGAATCCAGTTCATTAGATCGACTTTAGTCTACCACTGGCTGTTTTACTTTTAGTTTTTCAATCCCCTTTCTTTCTTCTTCCACTTTATCACTGATAACAATTGTTTTCTCAGTATGAGAAGATTGAGGATGTTGATTCCCTTGGGAAAGAATTCTTTCTGGAGTTTCAAAAGATTCAGCCGGTGATTGATCGGCATGAGGAACTTGTTGAATAGATTCACTCTATTTTTGAATTGATTCTTCTCAACTTTTCATTGAGCTCTGAAGGAATTCCAAAATAAAATCTCTTTCCTTTTCTTCATCTTCCTATATTTCTTCCAGAATTTGTTTCCCTTTCTCTTTCACTGGAAGACTTTGTATGATGGGTTCTTGATATAATTCTTCAGTTAGTTGAGCACTATAATTCTCAACCATTTTCAGGACTTTAGAAATATTAAAGTCTTGAGCTTTTCTTTTTAAAAGAGTTTTTTTTCTTTTTAGCCTGAAGGGTTTCCTCTACCCTTAATCTTTCTGCAAAAGCTTCGGCTGGGTCAAGACCAAAATTTGGATCACCTTTCTTTCTCTGTTCTCTTTCTTTTCTCCACCTTACCACAACCTCTTTACTGTACATAGGTTTTTTCTTTGGCTTTGAACTAGTTAGCGGATCTTAATTTTGAGGAGCACCAACAGATGGATTGTCTTTGGCTGGCATAGGTGCCAATTGATTCTGAGCCGATTCACCTTCTAAATCCTTATCAAAATGCATTGATTTCTAATCAAAATATACACTCAACTTTTTCAACGTACTCTTACTTATCCAGGAAGTCTTCAGCTCTTTCAATTTTCATTTCAAAGGGATATTGAAAAACTTCATTCTCTTAGGAATGAACATTGTAAGAATAGCTGGATACATGATCAGATGGGACTTAATTGATCCTGACTTAACATTCTTGATTGTTTCAAAAATGTATCCCATGAGATTTAATTTTCTCATATTGATAAGATAATCAAGCATAAAGATATCAGAAACATTCAAAGTTTCTCTATCCCCTTAACTTGGGATAAGAAAACCTTGCATCCAAAGAGCCACAAATTTATTGTCTAGAGAAAGATAAACCACTTTCCTTATCTATTAATTTATAAGAAACAAGTATTTTCAACCCTTTATTTGTTAAACGTACCAACTTCCTCTGGTATTTTATGAGATGGACAAAAAGAATCACCTTCTGCTGAAACCCTTAGAAAGTGGGCTGCTTGCTTAACAGACATTGATATCTTTCTATCGTACACAACAAAATTGATAGTCAATTTCTTGTCGAAAGACACAGTTTTGTAGAACTAATTGACTTCATCAATAAGAACCGGATCTTGAGACACTGGTTTTTCAACACAAAAATGCTCCCAGCCTTGAAACAAAATAATTCTTTTGATTGTAGAATCGTACAAATCATAGAAGTCACGAGAAACTAACCTTTCACTGAAAAAGTGATTTTCTGAAAAATTCTTGGAAGACATTTCAGCAAGAGTGTTAGCAGAGGACTGAGACATATAGGTGAATCCGATGGAACATCGTACGGAGTCTTAAAACAGGGAGGCCGAGCTTCGCCAAAAAACTGAAAATCCGGTGTGGGTTTGGGGAAGGGGGGGGGGGTCTATTTATTGGCAACAAAAGAAATGATTGTTGGTCTTCTACGGTTGAGATTAGAAGAAAATAAGTCAACGGATAGGATTAAAAAGAATAAAAAAAATTAAAAAAAGGAAAGTATGTACCTGCAAGAGATCGTAATGTAATTGTTGGTTTAAAAATTATTAATAGTCAAATAAAACACAAGCGTTTGAAGAAAAATAATACCATCAATCGTCATGCCGATGAAAAAAAAGTCATTACCATGAACTGTCAAGCCAATCGGAAACAAACTTGTTACCATGAACGGACGTTCCAATAGAAAATAAATTCATTACCATGAACGGACGTGCCGATGGAAAAGAAATTTATTACCATGAACAAACATGCCAATGAAAAAGAAATTCATTACCATGAATGGACATTCTGATGGAAAAGAAATTAATTACCATGAACGAACGTGCCGATGAAAAAGAAATTCATTACCATGAACGGACGTGCCGATGGAAAAGAAATTCATTACCATGAACGGACATGCCGATAAAAAAGAAATTCATTACAATGAACAGATGTGCTGATGGAAAAGAAATTAAGTACCATGAACGGACATGATGATGGAAAAGAAATTAATTACTATGAACGGACGTACCGATAGAAAACAATATTTTTACCACGAACTGACGTGCTGATGGAAAATAGAAGATAAAAACTTTAACTAATCAATAAATAAGATAAATAGAAAAGTAAAAACAGTCAATATGATAAACAGAAAGAAAAAATGATAACTTAAACTGTCATTACGATAAACAATCAATATGATAAATAGAAAAGTAAAAACAGTAAATATCATAAACAGAAAAAAAAACATGATAAGTAAACAGTTAATACGATAAACAGAATTGTAAAAAAAACAAACGAGGAGAATATACAGATAAAAATAATATCAAGTAAAAAAATGTTCTCCCCCTTTTTTAAGAGGAGTTTTTTAATGAAAAGAAAGGTCGAAAACATGAAGTAGACATGAATGATTACTTTAATGTAATTATTCTTAGCATCTGTTTTATAAACTCCAATCTATCGGAAGGTAATGCATTCTGATGAATTGTAAAATAATATCTCCTTTTTGTATGTGGTCCCTAAGAAAGTGATGCCTAATATGTATGTGTTTTGCATGAGAGTGATGTGCTAGATTTTTAATAAGAGCTATGACACTAGTGTTATCACATAGAATTTGAGTTTTGGAAAAACTCAATCCATAGTCAGTGAGTGTATGTTGCATCCACAACACTTGAGCACAAAAACTTCCAACTGCTAAGTTAATAGTGTATACATTCTCCTGCCTATGGGAAGATAGAATGAACTCATACTTGGAATTGTGAACTAAACATTTGTCATTCCTAAAATTCACAAGGTATCCTTCATCACATAATTTTCTTATGCTGATGAGATTGTGCTTAAGAACATTAACAAACAAAACATTTGAGATAAGAACTTTTCTAAGAAAAATAATATTACCTATTCCCAAAATTTTTCCTTGAGAATTATCTCTGAAGGTAACCTTTCCACCTTTTGTTTTGATAATCTTTTCAAAGAAATTTTTGTTTCCGGTTATGTGTCGAGAACAAAAACTATCAATGTACCAAATATTCTTGTTGGTACAATTCTCATTTTCCTGGAAAAGAAACAATTAGTTTTTTGGAATCCAAACTTGTTTGGATACGGAAGAGTTAGATAAAAGAATTTTAGGAATCTACATTTGTTTTGCAAAATGGGCTTTATGAAATCCTAAATACTGAGTTCTATTAAGAGAAAAATCTATTTTCCTGTGTCCACCACATTGACACTTAGAACAAAATGGAATATTTTGAGGAATAAAATAATTACTACTAAAAACCGGTTTGGAATGATTATAACAAAGTACAGAATGATTTCTCAATGGTCGAATTTGATAATACATTTTATCAAATTTCTCCTTGCCATAAGTAATGTTTGAAAAACATTTTTTCAAGGAAAAGATTTCTGACTTTAGTTTTAAAACTAAGTTTTTATCCTCCAAAACATTTGATTTTGAATTAGAGTTAGGCTCTAAAACATTTTTCTTAGAAACTACATTTTCAAGATCCTTTGAAAGTTTATCCTTATTAGACTTGACTTTCTTAAGGGTTTTTAAAATACCTTCAAAATCAGAAGTTTTTGTATCAAGATCATTAGAAGGATATGATACTTTTTTAGTCAAAATTGAAAATATAGAATTTTCTTTATCAAGCTTTTTTATGAGTTTAGAATTTTCATTCTCATGTAATTTAGAAAACCTAGATACTTATTCAAATGAAGGTAATGTATTATCTTCTGATGAAGAAGAATCATCATTGGAAGATTCATAATATTTATTATCAGTATAATTTGAATTCAAGGAAACATTTGATTTAGCTTCAGCAATGTGTACCTTTTCCATGAAACAATGATCTTCAATTGGTAGTATGGCTATAAGTCCAATATTTCTTTGTCCTGAGGACTCATATTCTGAATAATTATTTGAAGAATTTCTACCACATGCACTTCAAGTATCTTTTTCTTTCAAGAATTTATTTTTCTTTGTCTTGTAATACTTTTTCTTATTCCTTTCAGAATGTTTCTCCTTTCTGTCTTTTCTCTTCAGTAAAGGACAATCAGGCCTTATATGTCCCACTTTTTTACATTCATAACAAGTTACCTCTGAATATTTCTTATTCTTCCTATAATACTTTTTGAATCTGTATTATAAGTCTTTCATTCCCACAATCTTGTTTATCCTTCAATCAATATTGGATTACTCATTATCTGAGTGATCACTATCACTTGATTCTGATATAACAACTTTCTTGGATTTGGATATTGTTATCATTTCAGGTGTTTCGGCTTTTTATGTAGTAGTAAAAGCTACACTTCCATTCCCATTTTTCTTCTTATTGAAATTAGCATCTCACTTCATTCATGTATCGTGCTGTAGAAGAGTTCCAAAGAGTTCATCAAGAGTAATCTGGGAAGCTTTTCTATTTTCATCAATAGATGTTGTTTTTTATTCCCATTCGTTTGGAATTATGTCAATAATCATATCTACAAGAGATTCATCATAAAGACCTTTTCTCCCATAGATTGTAAACTGTTGACAATTGTCATAAATCTTTGTTGAACTTTACACACTGGCTCTCCATAAGGGAAAAAATCCATGATACTCTGCTCAAAGCATTGATCTTCTTGTTTCTATAACCTTGGATGTAGCAAAATGTGTGACATCCAATTTCTTCCAAATATAGTTAGCTGCTTCACAAGAAGATATCTGGCTGTATATATTCCTGGTCATGGAACATAGTAACATATTTTGTACCTTGTAATTCAGTTGATATTCTTGCTTCTCTTGATTAGTGAATGTAATGAATTCATTGTAAGGAATTTTGTAACTTCCAGTAAGCATAATAAAATTTTCTACACAAGTATTGATAAAAAATGTCTTAATTCGAACTCTACAGTACTCAAAATCATTCCCATCAAAGATTGGTGGTCTAGAAGGATTTGGATTGTCAATTTACCCAATATCCATTCCTTCCATCTAATAAAACAAAATCCTTTCCACTCCACACGTTACTGTAGTAAATAGTTGAAAAGAAAATTTGAATGAAATAGAGCAAGTAATACATATCAGTGGAAACCTCCTCTGATACCAATTATTGGGCCGAATATGTAGATGTATATGTATATTATATGGAATAATATAAGATGGGGGGTGAATTTTATTTTTAAAAACTTTTGATCAAACACTTAAGAAGTTAGTTTAAATTATCTAAAATAATACAAGAACAAACACCCACAATTGTATTGAATATAAAGATATGATACAATGTAATACTATTTGAAATGTTAGAAAATTATATTCAAATGAATACAATAATCAGAGTAATGTAAAAGTGTGAGATTCTATCATAATGTGTATAGAATCTAACAATATAAAATGTAATAGTATAAGCGTAATTGGAACAATTAAAAAGGTTTGTGAAATAGAAAAGGAAACAAAATAATTTCATTTCTAATAGAATTGGCAGAAGAAATGTAAAAGTATTACAATTATTTTAACCCAAAGAGATGGGTTATCCTTTTCCCTAGGATAAGAGATCTGTCTTACCACCACCTTGGTAAGCCCTCGATACGATGATCGATACGTCTGTCTGCCTATCCCCGACAGCCCTCGATACGATGATCGGTACGTCTGTCTACGTATCCCCGACAACCCTCGATACGATGATCAGTTCGTCTATCCGCCTATCCCCAGCAGTCCTCGATTTTGTAGGTAATTGGAACCTCTATCTTTCAATCACTTGAAAGCCCTCGATACGATAATCAGTCGCACAAAGAACAAACAAATAACTTATAGAAATACAAAAACTATGAACGACCCATTCACGTTTTGCAGTTTCAAGGCTTTCGCACAAAGAAGAAGAGAATTCACAATATCTCTCTCTAGAACTTGATAGAACAAAATGATCAGTCTCATACACACACCTTCTTGACTTCAAATGACCTCCTATTTCTAGGCCTCAGGTTCCAACAGTCATATTTCCTCCAACGGTCATTTTTCTCCAAAAAAATCGGAGGGACTTGGACACCTGGCATTATAACAGTCATATTGAAACAGAAAACATGAAATTGTTTTTATTAGATTATAACTAACTCCACGACATCGTTTTGGTTAAAACAAGAGATATATAAAGATGATAAACATGAGTACGATTAATATGAAACATGTTTTTGACTAAGAACCAAATCAAGCAAATAATGAAATCAAAGTATGAGTACTATAAGTATTACTATGTAATGTTTTAAAATGATAAAGTGAGTAGATTTATAAGACTTAGTATGATTAACAGAATCAATAAAATTTCCAGTCAGTACAAAAATTATAGTATGTACGATCAGTATGGTCAATACGATCAGCATGGTCAGTACGATCAGTATGGTCAGTATGATTAGCATGGTCCATACGACCAGAATGGTCAGTACGATTAGCATGGTCAGTACAATAAGCATGGTCAGTACGATCAGCATGGTCAATACGATCAGCATGGTTAGTATGACATTCATGGTTAGTATGATCAGCAAGATCAGTAAGATAAGCATGGTAAAAGACATTTGTGATTTCCAAAACAAGATATAAATGTCAGAAGGGAACTTTTAACTCAACACTAATATATATTACATTAAAATAATTTGATATAAGAATTTTGTAGAGGTAGCGAGTAATTAAATTTTTCAAAAAATACACTAAATATGAAAGAATGATTATGAAATAGTATTGTAAATATAATATAAAAAACCTCATTTCAACAAATCAAGTTGAATTTTGACCAAATGAGTTCTTGATTGTTGTTTTATACGTAGAAAAAAATTAAGATGAAGCTTGAAATAATATATTATGGAACCAAATCTCATTGTTTTGGGTTATAATAAGAACCAAATAAAGAAAATATAAACGAAGGGATATCAACAAGGAGAACTAATCTGGATCCCACATATAGGTAAGGGGGGTTAAGGGTTGTGGGGGTAGGGTAGGTTGTATGTTCAATTGAAGAAAATCCATACAAATGGTTTTTAAAAAACTATTCGTATAATCAAACCTATACAAATGGGTTTTTAAAACAACTCATATAAGACATAGGTTTTCACTCTATACCAATGTATTGTATAAATTTTTGGTATATGGACCTCTATACTTATTAATTTAGAAAACCATGGTTATAGTGGTATTTTTATAGCCCACAATTCCACCTGTGTTTGACTCTAGACTTACTTCATCCATCCTCTAAAATCTCAATAGATATTTTATAATTTAGTAGGAATATTTTTTATTATAATTTATTTTTATACATTAATTATCACGTATTGTTTATTGGAATAATTTTTCTTATGTTTATCATTTCAAGGTTGTTCAATGTATAATTCCCAAATAAATTCAATTCAATGTTAATAGTATAATATCGTTTTATAATGATTCCATAATCCCTATATTATTGATGATATTTATTTTATACTATTAATAATGAAAATAAGTTCAATAAATTATTATATAGTTAATGTTTTATAAAATCTTCCTTTGAATGTTTGTTTTATAAATTTTAAAATAACATCGTTTGTTTAACTTTAATTCTATTATTATCATGAATATTTTATCATTATAATATCATAAAAAATAAATTTAACTATTTATATTATATTATATAATTAAATAAATTTTTATAAATATTTATTAAAGGATTAATTTAAAAATTAAATACCATCATTCACATTGGTAGCGTAAAAACACCATCGATGGATGATGTTTTATAAAAGTGTTTAAAAGAAAAGTTATAACAAAAAATATTAGAGTTTAATAATAAAATTTTAGAAAAAAATTAGTACTATTTAGAAATTATTTTTAAAGGATACCCATATTGTGTAATATTTAAGAGAATAATATAAAAGAAAATGCATGGATTTGGAATTTGTACTTGGACATAATAATGACTTCTGAAAATGGTTCATAAAAATGGAATGAATGATATCTCATTGAAAATGAATAAAAGTGTGTTTATAACTTGTAAATAATACCTCTTCTAGTAAAAAAGTTTAAAATTATTTTACGGGAATATGTTCTTAAATATGAATGTAAAGATTGAGCTTGGAACCCCTACCTTGTTTTTTGTACTGTCTCCTTTGGATTAAATAATAATCTTTTATAGAAGTGAAGTTTCATAATAAAATAACCTCATAAATATATAGAGGTAAGTTTATAGATGGATTTATAAATATTATTAAGATAAAATGGATCATTATATGTTTTTAGAGGGTGGAATGATTCCCCTTTTATAGATAAGACATGATGGTGTTTTCAAAAATATTCAATCTTTTAGGGATGATAAATGAATTTTCAATTCGAAGGTGGATCTTAAATGGAAACAAGATCATAGTCATTTAAATTTATCATCCCTAATTGAATAAATTTAAATTTTTTTTATAACAATTTATTAATTTATAAATGATATTTTAATAAAAAATCATATTTATAATGATTTTTAGATTGTTTGTTGTGGTTTGAGATAAAAAACTACGAGAATATTATGAAATTAAAATTTCAATATTTAGATAATTTATTAGTTTTAATAATTATCATAAAAATTCAAACATTACCATAGTTAATCTAAACATTGTAAATTTAAATATTTTAAAACCATTATTTTTGACTTTTCTCCTACTTGTAGAAGCATTGCGTTGACAGTGCTTAATATTTTTGGATAATTATTCAATTATTTAATTTTAAAAATAAATTATTAAAATAAATATAATTTATTATTCACTATTATTATAATTTAAAACCACTGATAATATATTTTTATTCTCATCCTTATCATGATAAAATATTTTAGATAAGAATTATTGACTTTTCTTAGCTTGTGCATGCATTCATTAATCTTTTGGATAATTAAAATGTTTTATAATTTTAATCACAATAATTGATTAATAATTTTATTTATCTCTCAATTTTAGTTTAATTTTTTCCATTCACTAATATTATCTCAAATACAACAATTGTTTACTTCTCTAATGTTGTCCAATCCTCACGTCAACATGAATAATAATGTTCCTTTCTATCTTGACATAAAAATAAATTTATATCATTTGAATTACTTTTATTTGATATTTGTAATATATTTTCATGTGAGATACATTAAATTGGTTTATATAATGTTATATGTTATTTTAGAAATTAATATATTAATAATATGTATAATTCTACACATATTGAATTTCTTATTTTATAAGTAATTTGGATTTCGAAAGTATTACCCAAATTTATAATTGCATTAAATTTAAACATTAGTTTTTTAATAAATAATTTAAAATATTAAAAAAATATTATTAAAAATAAAAATTATAATCTTTTAAAATATTTTTAATAAAAACCATTATAATCATCATATATACTACTTAATGTCACATCTTGTTTTTTATAAATTTTTAAAAAAACAAATTTAATATATCTGTGAAATTATTATTAAAAATATATCATTCATTTTTTTAAAATACATATAAAACAATTAAGAATCTATTTTTAAATAAAACTCAAAAATAATGTATGTATTCTTCCTAGAATACTTGATTATTAATTAATCGATAAATACACTTATTTGTTGCATATCATGCAATAATATTCTTATACGAAATTTAAAATACTATATATCATTTTTAAATTGATAAAATTAATGAAAAACAGTTTATAATAAATTATATAATGGAGAAAATAATATATAAAATTGGATTAAATTAAAATATATGTTATAAAATAATTATTTTTATGTGTAATTATTTCAAATATTACTATATAATATATACTAGAAAACCTAGAAATTATTATTTAAAAAAAATTGGCATGAAATTATCCTCCCCGTAAATAAAATTTCTCCACATACTTTTTAATCATTCGAAAACAAGTGGTTATTCCATTCTTTCATAGATTCTTCCAGTTCCCATGTTGCTTGTTCGACTATATCAATTTTCTATAAAAACATAACAATATTAGTTACCTTATAACTCAATTATTTCTCCCAATGATCAAGAATGTGAAGTTCTATTTAGTCATAAGAAATTTCCTCCTCTAAATTTAGAAATTTATGAATTAGTAGGATGTGTGAGGTGCATATTTTCTTAAAAAGGAATCTTAAAACACATTATGCACTTTGGATAAACATATAAGAAATGATACTTGATAATACATTGATCTCACTATCTCTAGAATTTAATATAGAATAATAAAGCATGGGATTAATTTCTATTTTAACCAAATACCATAACACCTATACATGAAGATATTTTATGAAAATCTTGACATCCAACCACAAATAAAAAACCATTCCTATGATTATCTACATAATTCTTTATCTTAATTCTGAATTCATTCCTGTGACATAGAATCAATTTCACCTTTTAATCTATCTCATTCACTAATTTAGGACCCAAATACATTATTTCCCCAAATAAATCTGAACAAGATAGATTTTGACACTAATAATGAATCAAAATATTCCATTTGTATACATGAATGAAATTTTTTATTAAAAGAAATCCAACTAATGAAAGGTATTGATACAAACCTCCTTGATAATCTTTTGAAAAATCTTGAAAAATATCCTATAAATTTTTAATTTTACTCTCTAATTTTTCATTAGTTTTATTATGATAATTTGTATTGAAAATTAATTTAGTAACTAATGGATTATAAAGTCCTTTAAAAAACATGGATGTAAGCCTTGGATCATGATCAAATTAAATAGAAATAATAAATCAATTAAACTTTGATATATGTTTATGATATATTCAATAAGGTTGATCCAAAGACATTATAACTCAAATAAGAATAAAATGCAATGATTTATTGAAATGGTCAGTAACAACCCTTATCAAAATATTACACTGAGATTTATTTGGAAATACTATAATGAAATCCATTGATATGTTTTCCAATTTCAATTATGAAAATTGACAATTATTGAATCATTTCTTTCAATTGTTTTCATTAATCATTAACCTATTGAGAAATAGAATATTTCAAGGTAAAATTAGAAATAACATTATTTATTCCTTCCCAAAAAATTTTTTCCTAAAAATATATATACATGTTTTTTCTTCCTCAATGAATACAATATAGAGTGTTGTCTACCTTAGTGATTAATTCATTCTCAATTAAGAGTATTCTTGTACATATAACCTTTTTTAAATCTTATGACCTATTTGTTTCTAACATTAAACTCATTTGACTTCCTTAATTTATAATTTTTTATCATCACTTGCAATCCATAATATTATTATTGGGAAAACATAATACTTTCCAAAAAGTATAATTTTACTATTACTTATGCCAATTGAAAAGTGGATTCCACATGAAAAATTTCTCTTCCAATTTATATTAAATAATTTAATAATATATAATCTTCCAAACATAACATTATTAATTGTTCATGTGTCTTTTGAATAAAATAATCGTTTATCTTATTAAATTTAGCTAGATTATAATGAATCATACATTCATAATGTTTTATCAATTATGAAAACTTAATTTTTCTTATGTTCAATTATTTTTGGGTGAATATATACTTTTAAATTTAACAATCCATATAAATATATATCATATTTATCCCCATATAAATAATATCTCCAATTTTTTGAAGTTAAAATTACAAATTCAATATCATGTTAATGTCTTGGATTCCTTTTCTCATACATTTTCAACTCTAATGATGCATATGCTATTACCCAATCATTTTCTATATGAAAAAATCCATGGACCTCTAATGAATTATCATTATAAATAAAAAATTACCCATTTATTTATTTAATGGTTAAAAGTATAACATTAAAAAATATTCATTTTAACTCTCAAAGCAATAAGCACATTTCTTTGGATAAATTAATTTTATACATTTTTTTACTTGGTAAATGAGTTAGATATCTGATAATTTTTTTCAAAAATCATCAGCAATATCCCACTAGTATAATAAAGCTATAAATCTATGTGATATTAGTTCTTGTTTTACATTATTCCACCACTATTGTTTTAACCTGATCCGCTGTTATTCTGTGTAGAGTTAAAATATGCACAAGGAATGAAATTCATTATAACAAAAACCCAAATTTACTTATTTTTTCACATAAATTCTTTTATCCTAATGGATAGGGCATATATCATAAATTCATCTCCTGATCCTTCTATTTTTTTAATACACCAATTATTTCTTCAATAAATACAAAAAAATAAATTTCCAAAATATCGTTAGAATACTCTATTCATTAAATACATAAATACAATATGTAAATTCTTTCACCAAAAGGGAATAACTAAAAACTCATAAAGGTAATAACTCATTAAAACCCCATATTAGGAATATATTATTCCGTTACCTGAAAAAGTGATATCCAAAAGTAAGGGTAATGTTAGAAAAGTGTCGAGTTCCCTAAAGTTCAAAAAAATTCATCTATATAAGGCAAATGATGATGATTATTGATAGTAATATTACTTAGTTCTCTATAATACATGGAAATCCTTCTATAACCATATTTTTATTGAAAAATAAGAAAGAATCACCCCATAGTGAAGTGATAGGAGAAATGAAACCCTTATCATGTAGTTTTTGTAATTTATTTTCAATTCTAAAAGCTATGATATGTTAATTTTATAATGGGGTTTTTAAGTTGGATTATCATTATAAAATAAGTCAATAGTGAATTCCACCTTCATGTAGTGAATATAAAAAGGATAACCATCAATAAATCCATCCAAATATTCATATACCCAAAAAATTATTATGTTGGACAATTTCTATAATTTAAAAGATATAAGAAATATAACTTTCACTTCCATATTTTATAAATTTCTATTCGTCATTATATCCTATAACTAGGATGAACTCATTCTGAAATAAAAACATCAGCAAATTATATGAATTCAATAAAACATTCTTTGATTTGTAATTTATCATAGAAAAATATCCTGAAATCCAATTCCTACCAAAAATAAAATCAATCCCTAATATAGGTATAATAACAATATTTTCACTTAAAAAATATCATAGATAATTATAAAAATGTTTCTATAAATACCTGTATATTTAATACTTCTTACGAGAGTTTTTAAAAAAACTCTATTCTTTATTTTTTAGATACTATTTGAATATTACTATAAAAAATAAAAGAAATCATAAATGTATATATCAAAATTCAAAAAATCCACCAATATAATTTGAAAAATAAAAAATCAACCAGTTACAAATTTATTTGATGAAAAAACATTCCATAATAGTAGAAAATAACATTGACATAATTATTTTCTTATAACCCTTATGATTTTCATCTTGAGTAAAGATATTCGGAAAAATAATTTTATAATGAACCATCTTATTAAAATTAAAACATTTAACTACTAACTCAATAACTTGATAAGACTTTGGATCTACATTTTTCTCATTATTAGACAAATCATTACCCATTTATTTTCAAATTCAATACTTGCATCTGTAATTACCATAGATGTAAATTTATATTGATCCCATAATACATATTCTAAAATAATTTTTATCACATTTAAGATATGAGAAAATAAAATTCAATTAATTCTAGATTTAAATTCTAGTTTTCCCCATTTCATCCCATATTTATTGTTTCTTATCCTTGATTTAAAGTGATAAATAAAAGTGAAAAAACTCTATAAAAACCTTTTAAAAACATAGAGTAATTTTCTAATAAATCTCATATTAAAGGATAACCATATTCATTCCTAAAATTGGTTTTAAACCTATGTAATATCTGTCAATTTAACATCCATGGTTTGGAATAGGAATTAGTGAATACCATGAAAACCGGGTAAAATTTTCATCCTAAGTGGAAAAAAGTCCTTTTACATTTGTTTCAAATCTATAAATTTACTTTCCATTCTACACCGAACCACATTCGTAAAATATTTTTGAAGAGAAAGATATTTAAATTCCTTCCACTACAAGATATCATTCATCTCATTGGAATTATAAATTAATGGCTACCACCAATTGACTTATACTTCATGAAAATATCGTAAAAGTGTTAAATTTTAATGCCAATAATAACCTACAAATTTATATATCTTTCCTAAATAAATGATCCATCCTTTTACTATCATCAGGTGTTATGTCTCACCACATATAAGAGGGTGTTCTTTCATGAAATACTCCAATTTTATATATTAATTTATAGATAATTTGGTTTCTCAATTACATTGGTATTATGATTTATATCCTATATTAATTGAGTTAACAAAAAAAATATTATATTCTCCAAGTTCAACCATTTTATGCTGTTAATTTCCAAGGCTATTATCATATTATTTCCATTATACTTCATTTATAATGGAATGTTTGAAAAATACCATTATAAAATGGACATATAATATAAAAAACAATTGGAAACCCATAAGAATAATAAAAAACTATCTTAGGATAATATAACCAAAAATAAATTTTGCATACCCTCTTTTGTATCCCTAAATTGTTTTATTTTTAATTCTTTCCCACATCTTAACCCTTAGTGTTCTCTAAACACCACTCTGATACCAAATGTAATAACCTAAACCTAAAAACCCCCTAATATCATATTTTACAATAATATATCATTACATTTATCCACAAGACCTTTATGTTTCATGTTTTAGAGGATTCAGAAACTCATTACATTACAAATGTCACACTTTTACTCAGTGCCTATTTTTTCCACAAAAACAAGTTCTTAAAATGATAAAATTAATTCATTCAAGAAAAATCACAACAATTATAATTTTGAATTCCTTATTGTATAAAATAATATTTAAACACTATAAGATAATTTAAAAACATGGGATGAGAATATTAATATCATATAGGTTTGTAAAAATAAAGAAATCATTTTAGGATATTAAATCCCATGAAAACCCATGAAAGATTTCTCCTTTAAATAAAAAACTTCCAACTCATGTAATCCCAAATTATATAATAAAATAAGTTTATTTTATCAAATATGTATTTAAAACAATCACTTAAAATTTCATTAAGGTAATAAAATAATAAAGAGGGTCTTTTGGGAAAACATGAAAACTCATGAAAAACATTTGTCTATTAAAATTTCATAAACTTATTGTTAATTAAAAATTAAAATTAATCTTTCATAAAATTAAAAGATTTTCATATAAAATCATTGGAAATCACAGAGGATCAATAAAGGCTTATAGGTACATCATATTCACTATCACCATTAAACTCTATACAATAACCTTTAAATTGGAATAACTTTCCTAGTTAATTCAAAAATAATTTATCGAAGGAATAGTTTATTAACCAATGCATTGACGAGCTATATACTGAGATCAAACAAGATAAAATATATTTTCCAATATCCACAACTTGAATAAAAAATAGTATAATTCATTTAACTATTTCATGAATAAAACCCATAAAAACATATATTTCATTCCATAACCAATTTAGTTAACCAAGAAAAAGAAGATAATTTTAAAAGAATGAGTTAACCAATTCCCTGATGATAAAAAAGAAAAAACAAGTCATAAAAAAATTTAAATATCAACAATATGGAATGAAATAAAATTATATATAGATTTGTGGTAAATCCATCAAAAAAAATTAAAGAAAAGGTTTATAGGAAAAACCCTCACCTCAATTCTTGAATTACGTCATATTTCCTTTAACTTCATTAATAATGAAATTTTATTAATTATTTTATTTATTAACAAATTTAATAAAAATAATATTATTCCTTTTTATTGATTCATTTTGATGGATTATTTATTAGATTTATTTTCCTAGTAATGATTGGTTTGAGGATGTCTAGTCTATAGTATTAAAACAACTTTTGTAGAATGGTAAAAATCTAAAATACCTTTCCAATGGTTCCATAAGCTATAACAGTTTCTATTTATTTGTTTTACGTCAATATATAATAATGTGAGTTTAATAGATTGTTAAATGGTTATAATTTTTTAAATTATTCCTTAGTAAACTTGTTTTATATTGTTAAAAAAACATAATTTTTTAAAAATTTATACCATTATTATGGACTTTTCATCATTCAAGAGTCATATAAAAAAATTATTTAATTATTAATGCTATGCCCCATCCCTATGATGACACCCCTCTTATGTTGAAAGTGAGGGATGAGAGATAATGATGCTTGAAAACCACCTCCTCTTGGCCACTTGTTGGAGACCAGCACCAAGGGTGTATCATGCACATAGATTTGAGGTGTTACCCTATAAAGAGAATATAAGAAAAGTGACATAGGATAAAATGACCATAAAAGTCGTGTTCATGATAAAATAAATGATCTAATGTACAGACATGTAATGTTATGAAAACAGAAAAACTATAAAAGAAATGATGACTATCAAAAGTAAATTATATGGTAGTGACCTCAAATCCCAAATAGCTCATGAACGACCCATGAGCTAGTATAGTCCAAAATAATCATTAAACAACTCTAGTGTTCATAACAAATATATATATGTATATATATATATGGGGTATGTGTTTTTGTGTGTTTATGGTGATCATAAAAGTTATACTAAATACTAACCCCCCTAGAGAGTCTCATACAAAAGAAAAAAATAAAGAATAATAAGTTCCAGTAAATAACAAGTGAATCTAACTCATTATCAAAATAGATATTTTAAGTTTAAAGCCACGCCATTTCTCTAAAAACAAGTGTTTTATAAAATTAATCATATTATATCATATTAAATGAATCTCCCCTTATACCACTTCCTCAGGATTTTCCAGTCCTCCCCAATGCCATACATCATGATACACCTCTCTCGAAAAGTACATATATATAAGGAAACATGAGAAAATGTGACATATCATGCATCCCGTGAAACACCTCATCTCATGTAATACCATGCACGCCATGCATCACATCATCTTATCATCCTATCCACATCTCTAAAGAGTAGCCAGTTTTTTTTGAGAGCCACCACATCCCATAAGTAATGTATTATACGACAAGACATCACATCCCATACACAATGTATCAATAATAATCAATAAAATATTATACTCATAGATACATGTGTGGAAAATAACAAAAAGAAATTCTATCCCTCTACACACATGTATGTAAAAGGTAACCACCATTCATAATATAACAAAATACTACCAGGAGAATTGAGAGGGGAAAGAGGGGCTTGCCGACCATCTGTTCCTCACTAAACTAGATATTGGGGAAAAAAACCCCATAGTACAATGTTTTGCAGTCGCCCAATTGACATGGGTGGGGAGGAAAATAAAATCTTATAACGTAATGGATATATATAGATCATAAACACAATATGGGAAATAACCAACCCTTAACCCAACTACAACTATTGTCACCTGGATGCCTAACTATCAATACTCTGGATTAGATATCATGTATGCATATAAGCAGTTGAGAATATTCCATTTAAATAATTCATTTTTAAGATACAATAATAAATTAATTTTATTATTATTCATTAAAAAATAGTTTACATTATCATCAACCAATTACCATTTCCTATAGGAATATAAAATGCATCACATGGTTTTAATGTATTCTAATCTATATTACATTAATCCACCAACCACTCAAGTTAAAACATTTATTATTCATTATCAATATATAATTCAAGGTAATCTATGACTCATTATAATAAAACATAAAAGAGATGTAATAAAAAAGAACAAATAATTGCATCATGAAGTGGGGGATGGAATGAAAAAATAAGAAACTTTGCCATCCGGCATTTTAAGAAGATTCATAAATAAGAAAGTATCATAAATTTCAAAACATAAATGTGAAATACTATCTTCAACCAATTCCAGAAATCTTTATTTCATCCCTGAAAGTACTATTAATATCACCTTGCATCCCACTATAAAACATTAAACTAGAAGTACAAATATGACCCCCCACTAATGTCTCATCCAGCATTAGCTATCCAAGGTTCTGGAGCGACCCGACCTAATTAAGCCTAAAGCTAGTGATTGATTCCAATACATTGGTGTACGATACAAGGAAATTTCTTCCCAAAGGACCAACAAATTTAGTAGTCATAGTAGCATAGATACATACAAGATTTTTTTTATTCCAAATGAATACACAAATTCCAACATAATTTTTTTCAAGGATAAATTTATTCCATCTAGTATATCCTAGAATATAATTCATAGTAGGCTTAATCGAATAATATTGAAAGGAAGAAAAAGGGTTAGATCAAATTCATCATAAGGGTAAAGTATAATAGAAGCAATAATGAATCATTGAGAATAGTCAATATGGAAAGGTAAATAAATGATAACACATTCCATGTAATAAATAACTGAGATATTATTGGTAAATCAATACTTAAAGGTAAATAAATAAAAACCCCAAACATTAAATCCATAATATATGAATTAATTGCATCCCTAGATTTTTACATAGTGAAAATACTTTAGATAATAGTAATTTAAATAAAAGAAATGCTTAATTATTTGACTCCATGTTTCCCTGGTACGTAAAACGTTCACCGATAATACATTTCACAATAAGGTTTAAAATACACAGGTTATAAAATAATTTAGTTTGGAAAACCATAAATTTATTTTCATGACCTTTCACAAGAAAATTTAAAACATACTCGTTAGAAACGCGAAGAGATTTTCCAATTGAATTCATCCTATGAGACTATTGATGCTTCAGGGAGATTTCATTAGATTATAACGAACCCATTTATTGCATGTCCAAATCATTCATAATATATAAAATAATCAATTTAAATTCATAAATAATGTGCCTATCAAATATTTTAATTGAGTAAAGGATACAAAATTATAAATATTTCCACAGTAAATCAAATTAAATTCAAAAAAAAAACCACATATAAACATGGAATAATGTTTATGAAATAATAATATATATTATAAAATAATATGGATATTAGAATTAAGTATATTTTTCAATAAAAATTATTATGAGAAAGTGATTTTTTGACATTAATGTTAACAATCAGAAAAGGATGTGAGATTGAAAGATAAATTTTACCAGTGGGTAATATTTAAGTTTAAACTTCTTGGATGAGATAATTCTTTGTAAAAATTTAAATTCCACAATTATTAAATTTTTCAGGATAAAATATATCAATAGGTGAAGTATGTGCACTATACAGAAGATGTATGTGGTGAATATTACATTTATCTCATAGATGTAAAAAGTGTTATGAAAATACCTTACCTTAAGTATATCTTGTCACATGCATCTCAATATTCATGAATAATTAACTTATGTTAATTATTTTAATTTATGCGAACCTTTTACAATTTTTTTTTATTTTTTATCACCTCTTAACAAGTTACATACAATTATTAAATCAATTAAGATTATGTTATACGTTTTTACCATATTAATTTTTATGTGTTGAATAAGAGAGTGATATGTAGACTATGGTCAAAGGAGTCATTATGTAGACATATCCAGAATAATTATCATGAAATAATTATGATATTTATAAAAAAATTATACTTTTAAAACTAATATTGGTATATGGTTTTGAAAAATGAGCTAACATTACAATCATTGAGACGGTATGCCGTACGTATGCATGAGTAACGTTTCCATTTTTCAATCACAATTACGGAATGCAAGTAATAATGTTTTTATTTTTAGAATAATCATTTTATTTTAAATACCTTATTTTTTTAATCAAATATAATTATATATATAATTATTATTTTTTGAAATGAATCACATTGCTTTGAGGAGGTGGTAGGGCACACATCAACAAACAACGTCATAACTTTTTAAGTGTGTGAAAGGGTAATAAAGAAAAATATATATTATATCAACAAAAAGATAACTATGTAATTAATATAATAATTATTTCTTTTATATCATATGTATTCATTGAATATTTATTTATATTAAACAATAATATCTAGTGATGAAATGAAATAAACTGTTCATGGAGACTATAGGACATAAACACGCATAGACGCAACTTCCATTTCCCTATCATATTTAAAACTTAAGTGATAAATTTTTATATTTATTTAATTATTTCAGTATAATATTCATTTTATATATGACATATATTTTTATTATAAACATCGTAATGGAATTTCATGTGTTGTTTTAAAGAATCATGCCCTTTTGAGAAGGTGGTAGTCCACATGTCCACAAATGATGTTATCATATTCCAAAAAACAGAAACTATAAATTTAAATGTTATGTATATAAATTTAAATAAGTATAAATTCAATATAAATATTATATATATCACATATAAAATAAAAATCCATCTTTATTTTAAACCTTGAATGCTAGTAATTGATGAACGAACGACATCAGTTCATGATGCGACAATATGTCGTATACAAGAATGATGATTCCATTTTTCATTTGTTAGATGTGTGTATGATTTCATATAGTAAAATTGATATAAGACATATATGTATATTTTAAAATTCTTAAATTATTATAAAATCATGATATTAAAATAATTTAATGGTTGGAAAAGGAAAAAAACATAATTGCTCGTTGAAGAATGTTATAATTTTTTTTCAGGTGACTCCTTTTGGTGTACACCAAAATACTTGGTTGGATTTATTAAAAAAATGAGGCTTAGAGTATTTGGGGATGATATTTGGGATCATATTATCGTATATTTTGGATAAATAAATTTCTTCGAGTGGGATGAATTAGTGGAAGGGGTGACTTCCACTTTATAGTGGTGGAGGAGTTGCATTCTTTTAAATTCATGAAAGAGGGAATTACACACATGTTTTTCCATGTAATGTGGCTCCAATAACAAACCAAATTCTTTAAAATTAAAGATATGGTCTAAATATGTCCATCCAATGTGTTTTGGGAATGATTTTAGGTCATTTTATCCCTTAAGATTAAGGTTTAGTCCCATATTAAGCCAATTTTTCTCTTAATCGCTGTAATTAATTTTAATTAAAATCAATAATATTTTTTCTAAAAAAAACTAATTTTAACTTAAATGAAATTGTAAAATATTGTAATTAAAAATATAAAAACCATTTTTTCAAATTTTTAAAAAATTAGTGTAAAAATTATTTTAAAAATAATCTTGTATACGAGACAAAAAAACGGGTTTTTAAAATTGAAATGTTGGAAAGTTCGAAATGTTTATATATCCATTTTCAATCTGATATTGTTTTCAATGACTTAAATAAGAGTAATATATATATTTATAAGTGATCAAATTTAAATTTAAGACAAATTTAGTAAATAATTTATCCTTATAAATTATTTAAATGGAAAATTATTTTTCAATTAAAATTATGCATTTCACTCTATTTTTCAAAAAAATGATACATGTCAAAAAAATACCAAATATTTACCCTATGGTAAATTTGAGTAAAAAATTTAAAATGTGGTTTATTTGTTGAACTAAAATTTATAATCATGTCAAAAGTATGTTTTAAAAAAGGTGCACCATTAAAAGGTCGTAAAACAACCTTTATAAAAATGTATCATTTTGTCCATAATATTAGGTTTGGTTTTATCTTATGCCTATCAAATATAATGGACGAATGTAAGAAAAAATTTATTGAATATATATAATATATTTATCATTGTTATCATTGAATAATAGAAATTAATATAATTTACTAATAAAAAACACCTTTGGGAGAAAAAAACAATTTCTTTTTTTATTCAATTGGTTTTTATATTCATTTTTAATTAATTGGAAGCCTATTAAATACATTTTATATTTATGAAAATTATATATTTTCTTAAATTAATTGATACAATTCAAAATCTCTAATTTTAATGCTAGGTTATATATTATTAAAATTATATTTTACCAATATATCTTTGGTTGTTAAAAATCGGTCTTGTGTGTAATGCAAGGTATCAATGAAATTATTTACTGAGTGTAACACAAGTTTTCTCAGTATTTCCTTCATTGAAAGGTATAAAATATATTTAATTTATTTTAAAAAAGTTAATATAATGTAATGTTTCAGGATTTTATATTCCCTTCTATATTTTTTTTGTGTGCCATATATTCCACCATATACAATGTTCTTACATTCGAATTTTAGAGTGTTACATTATTCCTTCCATAATTTAATTACATTATCATAATTTAAACATGATCTTGGTAATATATGGTTTGATATTTGAAAATTACATGGTTAAAAATCCCACATCATAAAATATTTTGTAAAATATCCTATTTATAAGAGTGAATGAGAAGTACAAACTCATATGAAATAACATATAACTAGGTTTACATATCGAGGAATTTTAGTGGAATGTTAATTATGGAAATGGAGGAAAAGATTAAATAATTATAGAGAGTGATTGAGGTAATTTGTCACAAAAAATTTAATGATAAATGTAATGTTTATAACTAAAAATTCTTAAATATGTGATGATTTTAAAGACCATCGATACAAAAAAATCACGGTATTATGGAAATTTTTTTTCTTCATAATTTTAAGTAATTCCATAAATTCTAAAGAATAAAAAGAAAAATAATTACCTGAAATATTTTAATTCATAAACACAATTTTATTCCATTGTTTGTTCTTTGATTAATTTCCAATTCATCTATTACTTCGTGAAATGGATATCCAAAAATTAACTTTAATTCCTAAACTAGTAAAATACGCATTTAACAGATTTTATAGCCAATAAAAGAGTGAAATGTTTATATATTTGTATTTAACTATTTTCCAAATTCAATATGGTTAATAAATTAATAAATAAACATAAAAAGTAACACCATTGGTTCATCATTGATAGTTATTTTTCAAATTTCATAGCTAAAAATAATGATATATTAACCAGTACATCACATCGGCCAGTGGTGTGTGCAAAACCCTTACCTTACATAGTTAATGCGTTCTATACCCATATGATTTTAATATTTATTGTTTCATCACAAGGAATATATTTTTACTTTTTCTAATACCATATTTATATAATTTCTAAAATATGTTTCATATTCATGAAATTAACTCATTAAATACCCATTTTGCTATTTTTTTCAATACAAAAATTTATTTCATAGTCTAATAATATAATTTGACTATTATTAAAATTTTAATAATGATCATAATAACAATAAAGGATATATATAACTTTAAACTCCCATATTTAAAATTTGAGGCAATTATTCTTCAAATAGATTTTCTACTAAAAATACTAATATAACTATTTTTATTGCAATAAATTTCTTCAAAAAGACCCTTAATCATGGTAGGTACCCATTCAATAAACCCTAAAAAATATGTTCAAAACTTATAACTTACGATCAACCTTAATATCATAATCTTGTGATGGTATCCATAACTCTAAAGTGAGTGATGGCATATGTGCTTCTATGCTAATCCACAAAGTCTATCTTAGGGTTATGTAACCTAATTATTATTGTCCAAAATATTGTTTACAATGTTTCTACTAAAATTTCTCTAATACCCATTTTAGCAACCTGACCCCAGTAATCTTGAAGCGGGGGCCTTCTACCATTACATTGTCATAAGAGATAAGGAAATCAAATATGAAGGGACTGAAAAATTTAGTAATCTTGGTAAAATAGATACATACATGAGTCCTGTATTAAAAACGATTACAAAAACTAAAATATTTTTAATGCATAACATTATTTCATCTAGTATATCCTTATATATCATTCTTAGTACAAATCATGAAATCGTTGGGAATGAAAAAATAAGTCTGAGCACACACTCTCAGTATGAGTAATGTAAAATGGATGGTTTAATGAATCATTTTGAATAATAAATATAGGAAGGTAAATAACTAAAACACATTAAACAAGATCAATAACTAAGAATTATGTGAGTGAAAAATATAAAAATTTATATAACCAATAAAACATATTATTATATCAATAAACTGAGAATGAAGTGAATCCATATATTTCTCAACAGAGAAAATCGTATGGATAATAATAATGTAAATGATTGAAATGCCTAATTATTAGATTCTATGTTTCATAAATACATGGAACCATCACTGTCACGAACTTTTAAAATATAATTTAATTCGTATTTCTTTCTAACTTATTTGGTTTGGAAAACCGTAACTCTACTATATTGAGCTTTTAGAACAAAGATTAAAATGTACTTGTTACAAATGTGAAGGGTTTGCCCAATTGAATAATTCCCATTATTCTACCTATTCATATAGAGTCTTGCATCAACCTATCCCAAAACCATTTATTTCATGTAAAAATATTTCTCATATATAGAATAATCAATTTAAAGTCATAAACAAAGTTCCTTATCAAATATACTTACTGAATAAAGGATACAGATTTTTCAATATTTCACCAATAAATAAAATAACATTAAAATTATAATATAGCATCCCGCCTTTTATAACATAAACTTTTATTACATTACAAATAACTGAGGATCTTTAAGGTCTAGTGTCTTGGAAACCAGGAACATAATACATGAAAAAAACATAAATCATTCTTCTTAAACACTTGAAAGTCTTCTCCTTAAGTTCATCCTAGGTTCATTAATGCATCTCATAACCTGGGGACATACATCACAAGAAAGGGTGAGTAGAAGGCCCAGTAAGGGAAACAAGTGGAACATTTTACATGTGAACATGATATACTTCAATAAGGACGTGAAAAGAACTTCAAGGCATGAGAAAGAAATCATGAGTCATTTCATAATAAAAATAACATTTTTCATAACTTGAAAATGTGGCTACATCATTTAACATAGACAATCATGAACATATCACCAAGGTACATCCCCAAGGTGTCATTTGAAAATTACCAAGGTTATTCACCAAGGTATCGTGAAAATTGTAATCTCTAGTGGTTACATCATTAACCAATGCATTGGAGCGCTATCAGGGATCACCCTTAAATTTTCCTTTATTATCATGTGAGCCACATATATCATCATCAAACATTTCATAAATAACCCATATACACTACTACAAAAACGGGCAAGCAAAGCGCTACCTTTTTCAGCGCTAATCAAAAAGCACTGATAAAGGATAATATTTATCAGCACTATTTAAAAGCGCTGATAAAGGGATGATTTATCAGCAATTTTCTAGCACTGATAAAGGAAAGGTTTTAACAGCGCTAAAAAAGTGCTGATAAATCCCCCATTTATCAGCGCTTTTCTAGCGCTGTTAAAACATGTCTCCAATTTTATTAAAAGGAGGCCGACAGTCTCCTCTTTTTTATTGTTCCCTAAGCTCTCGTGGGACTGTACCCTTGCGACTGCTTCCTCCCCCCGACCTTCCCTTTGCCGGACCTCCGCCGTACTCCTTCTCCTTCTTCTCGACCCTCTTCCGCAGATCCTCCTCCCTTCCGAACCGTACTCCTCCTCTTCAACGGTTGGCGGCTCCTCCCGTGCACCCCTACTCTGGCGGTCGCGTCTTCCAGGCAGCGCAGAAGGCTCCCTCACCTCTTTGGACTTCCGATTTCTTCACCCAAGGTATGTGGATGCCCTAAATATTGTTTTGCAGTGTAGGTTTTTATGTGGTTGTCATTTATTTGTCGCCTCTGCTTCCCCTCCTCCCTCTTTTCAGACTGAATCAATGTTATTCACTCTACTCCTGGTGATGATTTTTTTTGCATATGTTTTCACTTATTCGTTCTTCAAATCTGCTACTGCTGTGTGTTTTTTTGATTTGATTTTCCTTATGTTAGTAATGTTTATTTCTACTGCATCATGAATTTACTCCACTTTAACTTCAATTGGTTCTGTTACTAGTGTTGATAGTGAGTCACATTAGGGGCGGCTGGTTTGCAGGGGGTGTGAGGGGGGGCTGGTGTGTGCAGGGGTACGGGATGGGTAGGTTTGGTGTGTGCAGGCAGGGGGAGAGGGGGTTGGCATGTGTAGGGGGGAGGCTGGGTTTGGTGTGTGCAGGCAGGGGGGGAGAAATAGGATGGGTTGGTTCAGTGTGTGCAGGCAGGGGGAGAGGGGACAAGATGGTTTGCAAGAGGGAGTGGGTAGGGGGCATGAGGGGGGAGGGAGGCCGGTTGGTGGTGCTGCTGGGGGGGGGATGGGTCTGGCGTGCTGGTGGGGGGGGGGGCTGGCTGGTTTGTAGGGGGAAGGCTGGTTTGTAGGTGGGAGTGTGTGTGCAGGGGGGAGGTTGGCTGGCAGGCGCAGGGGTGCAAGGAGGCTGGTGGTGCAGGGGTGCAGGGGGGGGGTCTGGTGTGCAGGCACGAGGGAGAGGGGGGCAGGCTGGTTGGTTTGCAGGGAGAGGGGGAGGTTGGTGTGTGTGTGCAGGGGGGAGGGTGCGGGGGTGCAAGGCTGCTGTAGGCTTGTGCAGGGGTGCAAGGGTGCCATACAGGGGTGGAGGGGTGTTGTGCGGGGGTGCAGGAGGGGGGAGGGGAGGGGGTAGGGAGTGCAGGGGGAGGGGGGCATGGAGTGCAGGGGGAGAGGGTTGTTTTGTTGTACGGGGTACAGGAGGGGGGAGGCTGGTGTTCCTGGGGGAGGGGGACAGAGGGTGCAGGGGGCTGTAATTTTTGTGCAGGGGGGATGAAAGTTTTGTGCGGGGGGGGGGGTCTGGGTTTTTTGTGCAGGGGTGTAGGAGGGGGGAGACTGTGCAGGGGGGAGGGGGCAGGGAGAGAGGGGTGTTGTGTTGTACAGGGTACAGGAGGGGGGGGATGGTGTGCCTGGGGGAGGGGGCAGAGGGTGCAGGGGGAGGGGGCTGAAATTTTTGTGCAGGGGGGCTGGTTTTTTTGTGCAGCAGGCTGGTGCAGTGTAGGGGGTCCATCGGGTTGGGTCTAGGGGGGTTGGGTTTGAGTGGATGGTTCGGGTCCGTTGGGTTGGGATGGGTTGGATTGGTTTGGGTCGGGTTGGGTCGGGTTTACACATATAACCCGACCCAAATTGACCCGACCCTCGATGGGTTGGGTTGGGTTGGGTCCTTCGGGCATGCGACGGGTAACCCGACCCCACTGGGTCAGGTTGGGTCAGGTTGGTTGCTCTGGAAGCTTGTGACCCGACCCGACCCAACCCAAACTTTTTTGTTCGGGTCGGGCCTTGAAACACCTCCAACCCGACCCGACCCGACCCATGGACACCCCTAGTTTATATGATGCACTATTGTGCCGTGTGGTGAACCTTCTGCATGTTGACTATAAAATGTAAAATTAATTTAGTAGATTATCATGTCTTAAATTGGTTAGTCATTGTGCACCAAACATATTCTTTGGAGGTTGTATACCTTACTCGAATCACCCCCTTAGGGTGTGTTTCTTATAGGCCCATGACCCCTATTGATCTTTGGATTGAAATTGAACCACCTTTGACATGTGTTGATATATCCCATGCCCATGGGTTTATTAAAGGGAATTAATGATATTTATGTGTAATGGACATACCCATGGACTACTTGATCACTTATAAATGAATTAAGTAAATTTTGTATGGTAAGGCCATGTTCCATAACCATTTTTAAACAATGTAGTGCTATTGATTATATACCTTGGACCCCATCTTACTAATTATCAGTTATAAGACTTAAATTTATAAAATTAATTGATAAAATGCAAGGGTGATATTCCTTAGACTTGATCATAATATTATATGGATGTGATTACATCATTATTACCTTCATTAATGAATATGATGTTTCATATTGATTATTTGGAATTAATAGACATGAACTTCCATATTTCTTATTCGAAATTAATGGAATTAACATTCTATATTGTTTTTTTGGAATTAATGGACATGGCGTTCTGTATTGCTTATTCAGAATTAATGGACATGAAATTCCTTATTATTTTTTTGGAATTAATGGACATGACGTTCCATATTTCTTATTCAAAATTAATGAACAATATTCTCATTATGGTTTACATGGAATTAATGGACACAACATTCGTTATTGTTCATTTGTAATTAATGGACATGATGTTCCATGTTGTTTATTCAGAATTAATGGCGATGAATAAAGATTGGATGGATGCTAATCGTTTGACAATAGAGTATGAGAACGGAGTGAAAGAGTTCATCAAGTTTGCACAGTATCATGCAAAGGATCCTTCTCAACTCCTTTGTCCGTGTTTACGTTGTTGTTATTCTAGACTAATTACTCCAGAGGAGTTGGAAGAACATTTGATATGTCACGTAATAGATAGGAGTTATAAATGTTGGAATAAACACGGGGAAAAAGTGAATGTAGCTATTGGCTGGAATAAAACTGCATTTTATGGATCATCAGATATGATTACAAATATGGATAATGAATAAGACCGTATAGAGGATGTGATTACAGATATCAATGATGATGAAGATCGTATTGAGGAAATGACAAGGACAGTTGAACATGAACTCCGTGATTGCCCAAAATTGTTTGAGAAGATAAAGAGTTGTGCAAAGACGCCATTGTATGCTGGTTTCACTAAAGAAATTTTGAGGGACACTACTAAAGACATGCTCAGATATGCACACATCCCCCACTTTTAGATCGTTGTCTACTACAATGATCATTCAACCAAGATATGCATTAGAACACTCATGATACATAGAGCAATTCACTGCCCAACTTTGAGAATGATCTGAAGCCCAAACAATGACAGCATTATGTTTTTCCTTGAAAATTTTCTTGGCGAACTGGAATGGCAGTAGCTGCACACATGAAGAGACAAGTAGAGATGCAAAATCACAAGAGTGAGTTTCCATTCCAGTTCGCTAAGAGAATTTTCAAGGAAAAACATAATGCTGTCATGGTTTGTGCTTTAGATCATTCTCGAAGGTGGCCAATGAATTTCTCTATGTATCGTGAGCGTTCTAATGCATATCGTGTTTGGAAGATCATTGTAGTAGACAACGATCTAAAAGTGGGGGATGTGTGCATATCTGAGCATGTCTTTAGTAGTGTCCCTCAAAATGTCTTTAAACTGACCACCTTGAGATGTATCTAAACTTGTGACTTTCTTTTAAATAGTGACTCTTTTTAGAACTGCGGGAGTTAACATTTCTCCAACATATTCACACACAAAATCACCCTTCGACATATCCTCCAATGTCTGCAGACCCCAACCTTTCCCCTCGGCTGTCAAAAAAACCTAAAAGACAATGGCTAGCAATGATAATTCCAAAATGAATTTAAACTGAAACCTTCCAGAAAAAAATAGAGTACAATACCTGCAAGTTGTAACTTAGGTCGCTTTGCACCAGCCGATTTCCACATTGTTTGTAGCAACCACATTTGCTCCAACACTCTAATGATCTTCATTACTTCATGTCTTTTATACTCTTCCAGGAACTCTTCTCTAAGAAGGTCAACTATCGTGTATGCATACTCACATTCAAATGTGACGTGTACGAGTCAACCCCGCCTCAATCTGAGGCCTATTGTGGCTGACACAACTCTAAGTGCCTCTATTTTGTTCAAAATGGACTTATTTTTAAGTGAGAAATCAACAACTGACATACGAGAAACTGAACAAATGCCTTCGGATTGTATTGACACTTTAGGACAACGATTCATGGGTTATATGTGACGTGTACGACTCAACCCCACCTCAATCCGAGACGCGGTGTGACCGGTATCACTCCAAGTGTATGTATTTTGTTTAAAATGGACAATATTTTACGTACATACGCCAAACCGATCTAATGGCTTCTGATTGTGTTGATACTTTTGCACAACGATCCATGCCTCATGTGTGATGTGTATCAGTAAACCCTGCATCAGTCCGAGGCTCGGTGTGGCCGACACCACTCACAGTGTCACTGTTTTGTTAAAAATGGACTTAATTTTAAGTGAAATCAACAACTGACATACGACAAACCGACCAAACGCATTGGGATTCTATTA
Source organism: Viscum album (assembly GCA_963277665.1). NCBI lineage: Eukaryota > Viridiplantae > Streptophyta > Magnoliopsida > Santalales > Viscaceae > Viscum > Viscum album. Next base: position 44,304,314 of record OY728131.1, read on the forward strand.
AAACTTAAGGAAAACGATCCATGGGTCAAATGTGACGTGTACGAGTCAACCCCGCCTCAATCAGAGGCGCGGTGTGACCGGTATCACTCCAATTGTATGTATTTAGTTTAAAATGGACAATATTTTACGTACATACGCCAAACCGATCTAACGACTTCTGATTGCGTTGATACTTTTTCACAACGATCAATGACTCATGTGTGACGTGTACGATTCAACACCGCATCAATCCGAGGCCTGGTGTGGCCAACACCACTCACAGTGCCTCTCTTTTGTTCAAAATGGACTTATTTTTAAGTGAAATCAACAACTGACATGCGGCAAACCGACCAAACGCATTTGGATTCTGTTGAAACTTAAGGACAATCATCCATGGGTCAAATTTGATGTGTAAGAGTCAACCCCGACTCAATCCGAGGCCCGGTGTGGCCGACACCACTCAAAGTGCCTCTATTTTGTTCAAAATGGTTTTATTTTTAAGTGAAATCAACAACTGACATACGGGAAACTGACCAAACGCCTTAGGATTGTGTTAACACTTTAGTACACTGATCCATGGGTCATATGTGATGTGTACGAGTCAACCCTGATTCAATCCGAGATGCGGTGTGGCCGGTATCACTCCATGTGTATGTATTTTGTTTAAAATGGACAATATTTTACATACATACACCAAACCGACCAAACAAATTCGGTTTCTATTGAAACTTAAGGACAACGATCCATGAGTCAAATGTGACGTGTACGAGTCAACCCCGCCTCATTCCGAGGCCCGGTGTGGCTGACACCACTCAAAGTGCCTCTGTTTTTGTTAAAAATGAACTTAATTTTAAGTGAAATCAACAACTAACATACGACAAACCAACCAAACGCATTAGGATTCTGTTGAAACATTAGAACAACGATACATGGGTCAAATGTGACATGTAAAAGTCAACCCAGCCTCAATCTGAGGCCCGGTGTGGCCGAAACCACTGAAAGTGCCTCTGTTTTTGTTAAAAATGGACTTAATTTTATGTGAGAAATCAACAACTGACATACGGGAAACTAACCAAACACATTCAGATTCTATTGAAACTTAAGGAAAATGATCCATGGGTCAAATTTGATGTTTATGAGTCAACCCCGACTCAATCCAAGGCCCAGTGTGGTCGACACCACTCAAAGTGCCTCTGTTTTGTTCAAAATGGACTTAATTTTAAGTGAAATCAACAAATGAGATATCCACCTCACATGTAGTGTAGACCCTCCCCCAAGACTTGGCATGAATTTTTGAGATACACAAACATGGGGTGGATTACATGGCTTTACTACATGGAATATATCCTACTACACGTCTTTAATGAGCCAGCTACGCAGTTTATCCCTTGTACAGATACACAGGAAGAATCACACGGGATCGACGTCATGTACTAACATAGGGCAAGGGTGCATAAGAGGACACAAGATCAAAGGGTAACACGTATATGTTTTTTAACATGCCATGTAATTTCCTATTGATATGACATTTATATTCACACAGGCAGCTGAACATTGGAGTTACCCAGGGTAAAGGGACAAGGCATGTGACCCTTTAAATGACACATAATTTTATGTACCATGATTGATCTCTTTGAACACTATATCAAGGACATATTTCATTAGGGTTGGCTCCCATGATCCTTCCTAGGATGGTTTTGGTATCTTTTCCTACTTATAGTAGTACGATCGCTTCAGCAGGACGTCCTAGACATAGTTGGAGTCTCTCTGAAAGTCCTGGAGTGAAATCGTATATCTATTTTTGAGGTCCAGGTAGAGTCATGTATCAACGCAACCAATCCTACTAGACATCGATCCTATATATAGAATGTTAATCTTGATGTCTCATTACAGTCCCCCAGTTTATGATATGTTATCTTTTTTGTATTAATATACATAATTACTAAGGGTGATGGTTGGGAGAGGTGGGATATCCTTTTTATGTATTGCAGAATGATTCATGGAGCACGGGCTCTGCACGATTTGTCAAAACCAAGTGGCAATCCAAGGAGAAACAATGCATAGTGGAATGTTCTAGTATTTATCTTCTGAGTTGTGTATGAATATTTTGTGATACTATGTAATGAGGTAGTTTTTGTTTCTAGGTAGACGGTATCTAACTCATGGTAAGAACACTGTTTGGTTGGGTTGTGATCGGTTGATGACATTCTTGTGGTTGATATACTGGTTTTTGTGCAGGTCTGTGGTTGATATACTGGTTTTTGTGCAGGTCTGCTCGGCTGGCTGTACTGGTGCAGGTTTTTTATTAGCAGTAGGCAGGGATTTAACAATGCTTTTTTAGCGCTGTTAAAGGCGACATTTAACAGCGCTAAAAAAGCGTTGTTAAAGGTGTCCTTTAACAGCGCTTTTTTAGCGCCGTTAAAGGCGACATTTAACAGCGCTTTTTTAGCGCTGTTAAAGGTGACATTTAACAGCGCTAAAAAAGCGATGTTAAAGGACCCCCCCCGTTATCAGCGCTGAGCTTTAAAGCGCTTTTCTAGTGCTGTTAAATCACGATTTTAGCGCTATTATTTCCCGTTTTTGTAGTAGTGATAGCATAAAATAAATGGGTTTCATTTCATAATCATAACGTTTTAAAAACTGCTTTAAAGACATGATCTTTACATCACTTTAAACCCACGGAGAGGAAAAGAGGGTCTCATGTATGTAAATACCAGAATTTAAAATGGAACATTTTGATATATATTTGAATACCCTTGTAGAAATAAGAGCTTTGAGTATTCACTTTATAACATAAAAAATATTTGAGAAATGAAGAGGCATTTTGAGACGAAAATTCTGCAGCATAACGACTATGTTACAAGGCTTTAGAAAACATTGAAAAGAGAGGGGACATGGGTCACCCACTCATAAATGATCCATAAAATAGTAGGGGTATAGAATATAAGTGATTTAAGAACATGGTAATGAAATTTGAAATATATGCCATATGAAATGAAAAACATGGAAGTGAGACAAAACAAGATTTCTCTTATGAAAATTCGGCAGGCTAACGGCGTCACTTAACTTCAATAAAAAAATGATTTGACAAGATCAAATAGGGTCTCTCATCATATGATCATAAGAGATCAGTATGATATATATGGAGATCATACCCCAACATAATAAAAAGTAACTTGAAAGATGAAAATCGAACTTGAAAAATGAGAAGGGTGAAAGAATCACTTTAAAATTTGGCAGCCTAACGGCGTCACTTAAACATTCATAAAACGAAATGATGAGAGTAAGAAGGGATCTCTCATCATATAATCATGATAGGGAAGTACGAGGAATATAAAAGAACATCCTCTCACATAATAACATGGAGCATGAAAGGAATGACATAAAAGAGATTACATGAAAAGAAGGAAAGAGGTCGGATCCCTTACCTTAAAACGTGACTCTTGAAACTCAAAGTTTTGGACCTTGAGGGCTTGGGGGCACCTTGGTAGGACTCCTTGGGAGGTAAGGAGACCCGAAATTAGTTGGGGGGAGTTGGGAGTGAAAACTAAAGGAGGAAAGGGTGGGTATTTATAGGGAAAGTGAGGGGACAAGGCATTAATGGCCAAGGGACACCTCATTAGTGGTTTTGGAAAAACCATGGGCTTGCCCATGGTATTTTCCCATGGTATTGGCCACTTGGGACACCTCATACCTTATCTTACTATTCATAATTCGACCATATTGAATATATACTTAATACATCATTTAATGATGTCATTAAACACCCGTAACTTAAAAACTATATTTTCACTATTCATTGAAAATTCTACTTTCTCAGAATAATCCCAAAATTTTACCTTAACCAAATATCAATGCTCTGATTTCAAAAATGAAATCCATTTTATAAAAAAAAATTCTAAAAAATTTTAATTTATTTTTTAAATAAAAACACTATTCATCGAAAATGCATTTTTTTCAGAAAAATCCCCAAAAATTACCTTAATATAATATCGATGCTCTGAGTTCAAAAATAAAGTCCTTTTTATAAAAATAATTTTCTAATTATTTTTAATTAAATTTTTAATTAAAAAACACTATTCACCCGAAAAATACTAATACCTGACTAATAATTTATGAAACCGTTATTTACCCATTTTATTGAATCACATTACTTCATCTAGGTGTCTAAATTATAATAAAACTTTCTTTGAGTAAAATTACTAATCCATTTGGTCACATTACTAATCCTAAGGGTAAAATCACTATTCATAGTTTACTATTCATCAAAAATTAAGTTGATCTTATTAGAATCCAAATTCCTTACTGAACACTTTTGTAGAAGACCATTTTTTAAAAATCATTACACATAATTAATTATTTAGTGTTTACATAAATGTTTTAAAATATACCCTTTTCAAAAATTCATCAATAAAATACATCCTAAAATTATCCGGACAAAAGAAATTCCACAAACATCACTAAAGGAAGAGATCTCAATTTATTCACCCGAAAGGATTACACAGGGAAGCTAAGGTCTCGTCACATAGCCCCTTATAACACCGGTATAAGACCTAAGTGTAATGTGTGCTATGGTGAGAGAATCTGAGGGAGGATCAGATAACATTGCCCTAGTAGTAATCTCTACTAACATGAACTTTTCCCGTAGGCGTTTCCTTTAAAGCTTGACACACTGGAGTTCGGCTGGGGCTTGGTCCAAAGCGAAGCCCACAAATGCTACCTCCTTCCCAAGCTCTGATAAGTGGGCTTCATAAGGTTCAAGTCTACTGGATGAAGCCATCGACTCCTCTTTCTGCATTAACCATTAACATCTCTATTAAATCATTAAGAGTAAGTTAATATACTATTTAAAAAGTTCGGGTCGTTACATTCTTCCCCCCTTAAGAAATTTCGTCCCTGAAATTTATACTTGAGGCCTAGTCGAAAAGGTGAGGGTACTTTTGCTTCATTGTTTCCTCAGGCTCCCAAGTCGCTTCTTCATATTTATGATTCCTCCACAACACTTTCACAAGGTGGGTAGTCTTGTTTTGTAAGACCTTGTCTCTACGGTCCAAGATCTCCACTGGCTGCTCATCATAAGAGAAGTCATTTTCCAGTTGTACCACCTCTGGGTTTAGTACATGCGAAGGGTCGAATATGTACTTCCTCAAGAGAGATACATGGAAGACATCATGAACTTGAGCTAGGTTCGGTGGAAGTTCTAGACGATAGGCCACTACTCCTATGCGATCAAGGATTTCATAGGGGCCAATGTACCTAGGTATGAGCTTCCCTTTCTTCCCAAACCGCATGACTCTCTTCCATGGAGAAATTCGAAGGAAGACATTGTCACCAACACCAAACTCCATGTCCCTTCGACGATTGTCAGCATAGCTCTTCTGCCGACTCTGAGAAGCCTTTATGTGTTGTTGGATGGCATGAACTTTTTCTGTCATTTCTTGCACAAGATCAGGCCCAAGAAGCTTTCTCTCACCAGTTTCATCCCAACAAGTAGGAGTTCTACATCTCTTTCCATATAGAGCTTCATAGGGTGCCATCTGAATACTCGCATGGAAGCTATTGTTATAGGAGAACTCCACTAATGGTAGGTGTTGATCCCATCCACCTTTATATTCCATTGTGCATAATCTCAACATTTCTTCGAGTGTCTGAATAGTCCTTTTAGATTGTCCATCAGTTTGAGGATGATAGGCCGTACTAAAATTCAATTCAGTATTCAGAGCATGTTGAAGACTTCTCCAGAATTTTGATGTGAATCTTGGGTCACGATCAGATACGATGGATAGTGGTACCACATGCAGCCTTACCACTTCCTTCATGTATATCTTGGCAAGCTGATCCAGAGAGAAATCTTCCCGAATAGAGATAAAATGGGCTGTCTTGGTGAGACGGTCCACAATAACTCATATCGCATTGTTTCCTTTGGATGTTTTCGGGAGACCAGTTACAAAGTCCATAGTGATATTATCCCCCTTCCATACTGGTATGGGTAGTGGTTTTAATACCCCCTTAGGAAGTTGTCGTTCTGCCTTTACTTGCTGACACACCAGCAACCTTGTAGTGAAATCAGCAATCTCCCTCTTCATTTTATCCCACCAATAATGATCACTAAGGTCTCTATACATCTTAGTGCTTCCCGGATGTATAGAGAAAGTTGAGCTATGAGCTTCATCCATCAGTTCTTTCTTTATCTCCGGAATAGATGGAACACATAGTCTTGTACGAAATTTCAATACACCTTCTTGATCAATATTGAAATCAGGGAACTTCCCATCCTTTACAGCCTCGAACTTCTCTTGCAGCAAAGGATCTTCTTTTTGAGCATTCTTGATCTTCTCTAGTAATGAAGGTTGAGAAATAATTTGGGATAGGGTTGATGATGTCCCTTTCCTTATAATTCCCATGTCCAGTTTTACTAGATCTTTAATCAAGGGATCTCCTAAGATCCTCATTGTTTCCAGAACAACAGGATATTTCCTGCTTAACACATCCACGACTTTGTTTTCTCTTCCAGGGTGATAATGTATTGAACAATCATAGTCTTTAATAAGCTCCAACCATCTCCTTTGTCTCATGTTCAATTCTTTCTGTGTGAAAATATACTTTAGACTTTGGTGGTCAGTGTATATATCACATTTCTCCCCATAAAGATAGTGCCTCCATATCTTTAGAGCAAAAACAACTGCCGCCAGCTCTAGATCATGCGTAGGATAATTCTTCTCATGAATCTTCAACTGTCGAGATGCATAAGCAATTACCTTGTCATTTTTCATGAGGACGCACCCAAGCCCTTTCAGAGATGAATCGCTAAAAATAATGAATCCTTCTTCGATAAAGGGTAGTGTTAACACAGGTGCAGTAACCAATCTCTTGTTCAGCTCTTGGAAACTTTCCTCACATTCTGTTGTCCAGATGAACTTAACCCCTTTTCGAGTCAACTTGGTTAGTGGATTAGAAAGCCGTGAAAAGTTTTTCACAAACCTCCTATAATATCCCGCTAAACCAAGGAAACTACGAATCTCAGTTACTGTTGTGCGTAGAGGCCACTCCTCCACAACCATTGTCTTTCCAGGGTCAACTGAGACTCCTTCATTGGTTACGATGTGCCCAAAGAAAGCCACTTGTTGTAACCAAAACTCACACTTGCTGAACTTCCCAAAGAGCCTCTCCTTCCGTAGAGTTTTCAAAATAACCCTTAGATGATCTTCATGCTCCTCACAACTTTTTGAATATATCAATATATCATCAATAAAAACTACAACAAAGTTATCAAGGTAGTCCTTAAAGACTCTATTCATCAAATCCATGAAAATAGCAGGAGCATTAGTCAAGCCGAAAGGAATAACAGTAAACTCATAATGACCATATCTTGATCGGAAGGCAGTCTTTGGAATATCTTCCTTCTTCACCCTCAGTTGATGATAACCAGATCGAAGGTCAATCTTAGAGAAGAATTGAGACCCGCGAAGTTGGTCAAATAAATCATCAATTCTTGGAAGAGGATATCTGTTCTTCACTGTGATCCCGTTCAGTTCACTATAATCAATGCATAGCCGCATTGATACATCCTTCTTCTTCACAAAGAGAACTGGTGCCCCCCAAGTAGACACACTCGGTCGGATAAAACCCTTCTCCAACAAGTCTTGGAGTTGTTTCTTTAACTCTTCTAGCTCCACATTTTCCATTCTATACGGAGTCTTTGATATCGGTTGGGACCTACGTACGAGTTCAATGGAGAAATCTACCTCTCTTTCTGGGGGAGGTCCAGGTAACTCCTCAGGAAATACATCCATGTATTCCTGAACAATCGGAACATATTCAATTTGTATGCTCCCTTTCCCTTCTTCATCATCACCGATTAACTCCATAAAGAAATATATATGAGGTGCTTCTAGATAGGGATCAGTTCGGGATATCTCGCCTCGGAAGATAACTATAGGTTGTTCATTCAAGACTACTGATATTTCCTTACTTCTGCATTTGATCTTAGCATTATACTTTGAGAGCCAGCCCATCCCTAGTATAATGTCGAATTATAACATGGGAATGAGTACTAGATTTGCGATAAGATTGTGCTCAACAAATTAAACACTAGAGTCTCTAAACACTGTTGATGCATGGATAATCCCACTTGGAGTCTTGACTGACAACTCTACCTCAAGCAATTCGGGGATTGATTCTATATTCTTTGCAAACTTGGAAGAAATAAAGGAATGCGTAGAACCAGAATCAAATAAAGTACTTGCTAGTTTTGAGAGGATGACAAGAGTACCTGCTACGACATCATTCGGAACTTCAACTTCAGTTGCTGTGATAGAGAAAGTACGACCTTGCTCCCTTGGCCTCTTCTGAGGTTGATGGTGATTCCCCTCCACCTCCCTCAGATTTGGAAATTGATTAGCAAAGTTCCCAAGCTATCCACACTGGAAGCATGTGACTTCGGGTAGGGCCAGAATCATCTTTCCTCTGTCGTTAGTGTTGGGAAGTTGAGGCTTCACATCACTACGAAAATTCCGAGAAATATGGTCTTATTTTCCACACCTATAACACTTACCACTTCCGATCAAGCAGTTCCCCGAATGCTTCTTCCCACATTTATTTCATGTGGCATGTTGCATATTCTTTCCACCTCTTTCTTGATCAAAACTTCTTCCCAGGCTTGGTTCTAGAGTTCTCTTCTTCTCATTAGATTTGTGAGACCACTGTGTCTCCCAAAACTCTAGTTGAACTTTCATAGCACTTCGAACAATTTCTTCATAGCTATCATAGTCCTTGTTGGCTAGATTCTTTCGTAGATGAGGTCGTAGTCCACCAAATAATCTATCAACATTCCCATTAGGGTACATGACGAAGCTTGAGGTATAACGAGAAAGCCTTGTGAAGTTCATCTCGTAGGTTCCAACTGATTCATTCTCCTTTTGCTTCACCTCGAGAAATTATTTCTCCATTCTCGTTCTCATCGAACGAGGGAAATACTTATTAAAGAATATTCCCCGGAACTCTTCCCACTCCATAGCTTCCATCTCTCCTCGTGGCTTCGTGTTTTTGATCAGTGACCACCACTAATCAGATTCTTCCTCTCGGCGGTAAACAGTAAGGGTGACTTTTTCTTGTTCCGAACAATGAAGTACAAAAAAGATCTTTTCAATGGAGCTTATCCATTGTTCCGAAACCAATGGGTCAGTAGATCCACTAAATGTTGGTGGTCGTTGACGCATAAAGGACTCAACAGAAAGTTTCTCCCTTCGTGGTGAGATCGGCCTCTCAGCTTGATTCAAGTTATTACTCATAACATGAGTCAGTTGGTTCATCATTCGCATGAATGTTTCCATTCCGGCTTCCATCGGAGGGCCGTCAGTACATGGTGCATTGCGGTCACCATCGGCACGATTTCTCCTATTGCCTGCCATTTTCTAAAAGAATAAAACCTTAGTGAGAAACTTATTTCATTTATGAATCTTTTAACTAAGACTTCATGCTTAGACAATTACACTTCTCTTTAATTCCTTCATAATGATTCATAAAAAGCTTGTGATTAACCAAACAAATCCCACGGGAGTGTCGTAACCAAGAGTGCAACAAGGCCCATTATCGTGCACATGTTCCCGTTCGAGTCTAGCTCAAAGTGGTGTTTTCGGGTTTTACCCCTATGTACATCTGTACTAGAGCCGCCTCTACCTGCTCGTATCCAGACATGGATGTATCTGTTTGATAAACCACTTACTCAATACTTACCAAAATACCATGAAGTTTTCCTATATTTAAACTTTTCTATAGGGCTCTTCCTAAAGTTTTTATATCCTAATTTCCAAAAATAACTAAACTATCCTTTGATACCAACTATAGCATCCCTCCTTTTTATAACATAAACTTTCATTACATTGCACATAACTGAGGATCTTTAAGGTCTAGTGTCTTGGAAACCAGGAACATAATACATGAAAACAACATAAATAATTATTCTTAAACACTTGAAAGTATTCTCCTTAAGTTAATCCTAGGTTCATTACCGCATCTCATAACCTGGGGACATACATCACAAGAAAGGGTGAGCAGAAGGCCCAGTAACGGAAACAAGAGGAACATTTTACATGTGAACTTGATATACTTCAATAAGGACATGAAAAGAACTTTATGGCATGAGAAAGAAATCATGAGTCATTTCATAATAAAAATAACATTTTTCATAACTTGAAAATGTGGCTACATCATTTAACATAGACAATCATGAACATATCACCAAGGTCCATCCCCAAGGTGTTATTTGAAAATTACCAAGGTTATTCACCAAGGTATCGTGAAAATTGTAATCTCTAGGGGTTACATCATTACCCAACGCATTGGAGCGCTATCAAGGCGCGCCCTTAAATTTGCCTTTATTATCATGTGAGCCACATATATCATCATCAAAAATTTCATAAATAACCCATATAGCATAAAATAAATAAGTTTAATTTCATAATCATAACGTTTTAAAAACTGCTTTAAAGACATGATCTTTACGTCACTTTAAACCCACGGAGAGGAAAAGCGGGTATCATGTATGTAAATCCCAGAATTTAAGATGGAACATTTTGATATATATGTGAATACCCTTGTAGAAATAAGAGCTTTGAGTATTCACTTTATAACATAAAAAAATATTGAGAAAAGAGAGAGGCATTTTGAGACGAAAATTCTGCAGCATAACGACTATGTTACAAGGTTTTAGAAAACATTGAAAAGAGAGGGGACGTGGGTCACCCACTCATAAATGATACATAAAACAGTAGGGGGACAGAATATAAGGGATTTAAGAACATGGTAATGAAATTTGAAATATATACCATATGAAATGAAATACATGGAAGTGAGACAAAACAAGATTTCTCTTATGAAAATTCGGCAGCCTAACGGCGTCACTTAACTTCAATAAAAAAAATGAGTTGACAAGATAAAATAGGGTCTCTAATCATATTATCATAAGAGATCAGTATGATAGATATGGAGATCATACTCCAACATAATAAAAAGTAACTTGAAAGATGAAAATCGAACTTGAAAAATGAGAAGGGTGAAAGAATCACTTAAAAATTCAGCAGCCTAACGGCGTCACTTAAACTTTCATAAAACGAAATGATGAGAGTAAGAGGGGATCTATCATCATATAATCATGAAAGGGCAGTAAGAGGAATATAAAATAACATCCTCTCACATAATAACATGGAGCATGAAAGGAATGACATAAAAGAGATTACATGAAAAGAAAGAGGTCAGATCCCTTACCTTAAAACGTGACTCTTGAAACTCAATGTTTTGGACCTTGAGGGCTTGGGGGAACCTTGGGAGGACTCCTTGGGAGGTAAGGAGACCAGAACTTAGTTGGGGGAGAGTTGGGAGTGAAAACTAAAGGAGGAAAGGGTGGGTATTTATAGGGAAAGTGAGGGGACAAGGCATTAATGGCCAAGGGACACCTCCTTAGTGGTTTTGGAAAAACCATGGGCCTTCCCATGGTATTTTCCCATGGTATTGGCCACTTGGGACACCTCATACCTTATCTTACTATTAATAATTCGTCCATATTTAATATATTCTTAATACATCATTTAATATTAATGATGTCATTAAACACCCGAAACTTAAAAACTATATTTTACCTATTCCTCGAAAATTCAACTTTCTCATAATAATCCCAAAATTTCACCTTAACCAAATATCAATGCTATGATTTGAAAAATGAAATCCATTTTATAAAAATAATTTTCTAAATTTTTTTAATTGCATTTTTAAATAAAAACACTATTCATTGAAAATTCATTTTTTTCAGAAAAATCCCCAAAAATTACCTTAATATAATATCGATGATCTGAGTTCAAAAATAAAGTCCTTTTTATAAAAATAATTTTCTAATTATTTTTAATTAAATATTTAATTAAAAAACACTATTCACCTGAAAAAAACTAATACCTAACTAATAATTTATGAAACCGTTATTTACCCATTTTATTGAATCACATTACTTAATCTAGGTGTCTAAATTATAATAAAACTTTATTTGAGTGAAATTACAAATCCATTTGGTCACATTACTAATCCTAAGCGTACAATCACTATTCATAATTTACTATTCATCAAGAATTAAGTTGATCTTATTAGACTCCAAATTCCTTACTGAACACTTTTGTAGAAGACCATTTTTTGAAAATCATTACACATCATTAATTATTTAGGGTTTACATAAATGTTTTAAAATATCCCTTTTTCAAAAATTCATCAATAAAATATATCCTAAAATTATCCGGACAAAAGAAATTCCACAAACATCACTAAAGGAAGAGATCTCAATTTATTCACCTGAAATGATTACACAAGGAAGCTAGGGTCTCGTCACATAGCCCCTTATAACACCGGCGTAAGACCTAAGTGTAAGGTGTGCTATGGTGAGAGAATCTGAGGGAAGATCAGATAAAATTCCCTAGTAGTAATCTCTACTAACTTGAACTTCTCCCATAGGCGTTTTCGTTCAAGCTTGACACGCTGGATTTCGGCTTGGGCTTGGTCCAAAGCGAAGCCCACAGATGCTACCTCCTTCCCAAGCTCTGATAAGTGGGCTTCATAAAGTTCAAGTCTACTGGATGAAGCCATCAACTCCTCTTTCTGCATTAACCATTAACATCTCTATTAAATCATTAAGAGTAAGTTAATATACTATTTAAAAAGTTTGGGTCGTTACATAGAACTATATATAAATATTTTATATGGATAAATAATTAATCATATTCATCATATAAGAATATGGATGTCACAATATGAAAAAAATTATGAGAATGTGATTGTTTTAAGAGAAATTTATTAATCACACATGAAGGTGATATTACAATATAACTTCAAACTCTTTTTAATTTTTATGTTAAAGCCCAGTGTATGAGATAATTCAATTTGAACCATTAGTAACCATTAATATAAAAGGAATAATGACATAATATATCAAAAGGGTAGCATATACATCACATAAATTATGTTAGTGGTGAATATGATATTTATCTCATATATTTATAAAGTGAGATAAAAATCCCTAACCATTAGTCTGAATTTTATCATTTGACTCTATCTTCATCTACAATAAAATTATGTTAATATTTAATTTTTTAGGAAATATTTCATGTTGTATGATTTGAATATATTTGGGTTGTGTGTAAAAAACAACTTTGATTAGTAGACTATGGTCAAATGGGTCATTATGAAAACATCTATAGAATAATAATCATGAAATTATTATAATACATAAACATAAATTTTACATAGAAAAATATTATTGGAATATATTTATGAAAAATGAACTAACATTACAATCATGGAGATATTAGGGCGTACATTTTCATGATTAATGTGTCCATCCTTAAATGATCATTATAAAAAAAGGTATGTATATTTTATCATTATTGAATTATAATTATTTAATAGTATTATTTGATATTATATAATTTTATATATAAATATTTGGATGAAAATTGCATCACATCGCATCATTGAGGTGGTAGTCCACCCGTCCCCGAACGATGTTATCAGTTTTTCAGTTTGTCAGAGGGTAAAAATGAAAAATAGATATAACATTACCATAATGGTAAATATTTTCTAAATTTAATAATGATTTAATTTATATCATTTATATTCTGTATATTTATATTTATATTAATCCATAATATATAGTGATAGTAAATGGAATACACCGTTCATAGAGATGGTAAGTCATACGTACACATGAAAACTACTTCCATTTCCTACTTGTATTTAAAAATTGAGTTATATATTTATATTTTTACATCATCATTAAAATAAAACATTAATGCTATATATATATATAATGTGTTTATTAAAACTATCCATAATACATTCAACGTAATGTGTGAACGAATCACAATACTTTGACATGGCAGTATTCCACATGTCTACAAACAATGTTAACATATTTCTACAAAATAGAAATCATGATGATTTTATTATATAATGAAAATTAAAAATGATTAAATAAATTATAAATAATATATACATCTTATATAATCTATAAATACAAAATTATTTTCAACCTTTAAATATGGTAATGGATGAACGAACGACATTTGTCTGTGAGGTGGTTGTCCGCCGTACACACAAACAATGATTTTGTATCTCATTTGATGGATGTGAGTGTGAGTGTATGTCATACCCTTGATGTAAAAAAATCATACTATGTTTAATATAATTATTTTATTATATAATAATTATATTAAAATAATCTAAGTTGTGGATAAATAAACAAAACAATATTTCTCATTGAAGAATGTGACCACTTTTTCAGGTAACTCTTATTGGTTTATACCAAAATGCCTATTTGGATGGATTTACTAAAACATTGAGGAATTTATGATTATGGGAGTGATTTTTAGAGATTATTGGTCCATATTTTTTATTATATAATGTGATTTATGGGTGTGAAAATGTGGTAGGGTTGAGTTTCTTTTTATAGTGGAGGAGGAGTGTCATTTATGTAATGTTTTGAAAGAGGGAAGTCAACCCTATTTCATTCCAAGTCCAGTTTCTCCTATAATCTAAAAAATTATATAAAAGTTATTATATAGTTGTAATACTTCCATAATATTGGTTTTTACATGTTTATAGGAAATTTTATCCCTTATGATTAGTGTTATCTCCCATGTTAATTTAATTTTTCACTTAATAGTTGTAATTAATTTAAATTTTGGTCCACTAATTTATTTTCAATATATAATTTGAACAAAAAAGAAATTATAAATTATTCTTATTAGAAATATGGAATAAAATTTTCAAAATTCTAGTAACATAAGTGGAATAAATTAATTTAAAAATGATCTCATAGACGGGATGAAAAATTATGGTTTTAAAGTAAAAATGTTCAATAGTTTGAAATGTTTTTATATCGAATTTCAATGTAAACCCAATTAAAATGACATAAATTGGATTAATATTTTTAGAATGGATCTAATTTAACTTTAAAAACAATTAAAAATTTAAATTAAACATATAAATTAACTAAATAAAAAAATTAGTTTTCAATTAAAATTCAGTATTTTTCACTATTCATAAAAAATGATACTTCTCGAAAAAATAATAAAAATTCAACATATTATAATTTTGACATTCCAATTTATAATATGAAGTTTATTTTGATAATATAATTTTTAAAAATTTCAAATTTTAGTTTTCCAATTTTTTCTCTATAAAAATGCGGTAAAAATTCCCTTATAAATATATAGTTTTTTATGCATTATTGGTTTTGTTATTTTCAAATTCCCATCAATTATATTAGACCAATATAATAAAAATTATTGGATATATAACGTAAATATTTTAGTAATATTATTCAATTATATTAATTAATTTTTTTTATTAAGACCAAATTCCTTTGGGAGAATAAAAAAACTTCATTTATTTTTGATCGTACCACGATTTACTATGTAATTTTAATCTTTACACCACTTTGTTGAACATATGTTATATTGAAAATTATAAAAATAATGACAAGTTTCATTCCATTTTTGAGTCATTTATTTTGTTTTTATCACTTTTAATAAGGGCAAAGATACTTGTTTTGATGATTCCATTACAGGTGAAGGTGATTTGGAGGGCCCATGAAGATGTCCAAGAAAAATGGGCCATACTGTACATGATCCAAGCACACCAGTGGATTAATCCACACACAGCTACTAGAACATGATTCCAATTGGGCTGAAATTTTTTTGACTTGTAAAAAATTCAATGGTATACATTTCATGTGAAGGAACCCCAGACATGTTCAGCCATCTGGTGGGCCAAACGACCAGATCTGTCCAAGACACTAAATCTGCACAATGTCAAAAGTTATGTGCAGTTATTTGTCCATATCTCAGGATATAGATGTCCAATTTATGCCAAACATTCGGGGGATATAGAAAAGATGTGGGGATAGAAATTTTTTATTTTCTCCAAATCGAGATAAGGATGTCTGGAGGTTGAAACACCTGTGGCATGTGGTTTTAAGAATTCTCTGTGCTCAAAAACACCTTCTCATTTTCCTATAACATGGAACCTTGGGAACCTCATTTGTACGTTCGGCCAGGAGAAAAAGCTCTGGTATTTTGGAGAACTAAAGAAATCCTCTCATAAAACTAGGAGTTCTGGAGGCCCCTATCCACATAGGGGAATCATGGATGAAGAGGGAGTTCCACCCGATCCTTCTCCTCCTCTTGATGGTGAGCTAAACGGTGGACGATCATTTCGAGGGAGCTTCACAAACTTGGGATGGAGTTTCAGCACATTTTCTTCTACTGGTTCTGTATAATTTTTATGTTGAATATTTCACTTATTTTTTTTATTGAAATTCTTTCCCCGGATTATATTTTATTTGATATAATTAAGGGGAACGCTTTTTATATCAACACTAATTGGGTTGAAATTTCAAGTGGGAATATTGGGTTTTTCTGATTGGAAAACACAATAATACTATTTATCTCACACATACATAATATTAAAGTATGCTTTGGTAGACCTCTTATTCTATTCTTGATAACCAAATATTGGCAACACGATTGATTTTCCAAGGGGTGGTTCTTTAAACATTATTTGAAGAGGAAAGAGGGGTTTAAATTTTTTGACAACCTTCAACCAAAGAATTATAAAAAACCATGTCAAATTTTCAGAACAATGAACTATTAAATATGAGTATTGAACTATAAATGATATTCTTATCTCATAATTATTAATACACCACCTTTTCATTCCATGTATTAAACTCTAATAAATTCATTTCATCCTAAAACTGTTTTCAAAACCACCCCCTATCTAAGAACTTCTTATTAAAAATGCACACTCTAAACCCACCAATGCTCATTGAGAGAAAACCTAGGGTCTTCCCTAGACTATAAATCAACCTTAAAATCATAATAAATTTTCCATGTCATGACAGTGTGGTAATATTTTGGCGCCGTTTCCGGTGAGCACTTTGGATTTTAGTGCGTTTTATTATAAGGTTTTTATAATTTTTGTGATTATTTATTTTTTTTCTCTTATAAATTTTCAATCTATTTTTGTTATGATCTATTTGTTGTGTATGTTTGGTGCTTGACGCATTCTAATTAGGGATAATTAGAACTTTTCTAACCTGAACCAGAAAGGAACCTACATCAACGACACCGAGACACACAAGACAACACATTGAAGGAGGACACACCACATATTGAAACTCTTCTTCACCCTTCATATTCTTCTAGAACTAACATGAAAACTAAAATTAACAGGAATAAAATGGCTGAACACAATCGAACACTAAAATAAATAACCTCCCCGGATGTTTATATTCACCCCACATACATTCAATTAGAAGGAGAGGCACACAATTTTGAACTAAAATCTAATTTAATTCCTCTATTACCAAGATTCATTGGACTTCCTGGAGAAGATCCACACAAGAACATAAAAGAATTTCATAATGTCTGTTCAACATTAAAACATGCTAATGTGGATGAGGAAAAAGTAAATCTTAGAGCATTCCCATTTTTTTAAAAGACACTCCAATATATTTGTTGTTCTATGTTAATTCACTAATAAGAGGTTGGGCTGACATGAAACACATTTTTCTGGAAAAATACTTTCCAACCTCTCGAGCTGCAATAATAAGGAAGGAAATATGTGGTATAAGACAATCTCAAGTGGAAACACTTCTGGAATATTTGGAAATATTTAAAAGACTATGTTCAAGTTGTCTACACCACCAAATAAGTGACCAACATTTAATAAAATATTTTTATGAAGGTTTAATCCTTTTTGATAGAAATATGATTGATGATGCTACAGGCGGTGCACTGGTAGATAAGACCCCAATTTCTAAAAGGACCATAATTGATAACACTGCACAAAACACTCAATAATTCGGTATAATGTATAGCATACCCATTTGAGGTGTCCATGGGGTGCAAAGTAATGAATTAGAGAAGAAGGTGGACACAATGTTCAAAGAGTTAAGTACCCTTCTTCAATAAATTAATCTTTTCCAAGTGAAATCCCAATCTCCGCCTCCCATCCATTGTGGTATATGTTCTTATAACACACACTACTCGGACCAATGCCCCCAATTGAGAGAAAATTCTAAGAGTAGTGAGGTAATATTCCTAGGACGCCCCTATAACCAACTCTTTAGGATAGAACCATAATATCCAACCAACTCTGGGTGGAAAGAGAACCAAGAATATAGGAAAGAGGGGTATTCAAACCAACATCGAAAACAATAGAACCAACCAGGGTAGATTAGTCATCCGCCACCACAACCAAAAAATATTCAACCACCCCAAAGGCCTTTCCAACAAACCCCTCTAAAACCCGAGCCATTCCTAGAAGATATGATGAAAAAAATGGTTGCCGACAATATCCATTTCCAAAATACCACTCAAGTAGAAATACAAGATGTTAAAATCGAATTTGGGCTTCTAGCTAACTCAGTGGGTGAAATTCAATGTCACAAATCAGGTAAAATTCCCTCTCAATAAGTAGTTAACCCTAGGGATAAGGGAAATGTTAGTTCCATCACCCTTATGAGTGAAAAAAAAACAAGAAAGTAAAATGAATCCTCTATTATATTCATACCCTCCTGAGGAAACCTCCATCCCAACAATTAATAATGTTCCAAATGTTGAATAACCTTGTCCTGAGAGAATCCCTTCCGAAGGAAAGAGTGTGTACATTGATGAGTCACCTAGCCCAACCATTCCTCTTCCATTTCTTCAAAGGTCCACCCAACTAAGAAAAAAAAAGTAAATTGAACATTATTTGGAAATATTGAATATTTTTAAGAAAGTGCAGGTAAACATACCATTGATTGATGTTGTGAAAGAAATTCTACGGTACGCCAAGTTTCTAAAAGAGATGTGTACACGCCGAAGGTGAATTCATGGAGATGAGAAGGTAATCTTGGGGAGGAATGTTTCAGCATTGATTGATCCTTCACTTCCATCAAAGTTTAATTATCCTAGAACATTTTCAATTTCGTGCACCATATGGGAGTATTATTTTTCTAAATCTAGGCTTGATTTAGGTGCTTCTAAAAATGTGATGCCTCTCTCCATTTACTCTACATTACAGGTCGGGGAACTGAAGCCCACTAGAATTATTGTTCAACTGGCTAACCAGAGTACCACACACCCCTCTGGTGGGTTAGAGGATGTTGTTATAAGGGTTCAAATTTTATTTTTTCCTGCTGACTTATATGTGCTTAAAATGGAGGATGATTGGATGAATAGACATGCCCCGATTATATTGGGGAGAACCGTCTTTAAAACTTCCAAATCCATAATTAATATCCATAATGGTACTTTATCAATGAAATTTGGTGGTCACATAGTCCATTTCAACATCCTTGATTCCATGAAGCACCCCTCAGAAGAACATTCCTTTCTCTCTGTTAAATGAACTGATGTACTCCCCACCCTTAAAAAAAGTTTTCTTTCCCCCAATCCCTTTTATGAGTTTTCTTCATTAATATAAATGCTAAGAAATGATTCATGCATTGATTTTTGTAGTGGTATAGAAAAGTGTCATGCCTGTTCATTGATTGATGATTTCTTGAACATTGAGGTTCCACTGACCATAAATGATACTAAAAAGATTGTAAGAGCTCAATCCTCATTTGAGGATGATACCATTGAGCAGTTAGATGAGATTACTGATCTTTCACATTCACACACACTCCCATCAATCCAAAATCCACCTAAATTAGAAATTAAACAATTGCCTCAAGATTTAAAATATTCATATATTGATAATGGAAATATGTTGCCCGTCATCATTGCTAGTTTTCTCCCTCTGGAGCATGAATTAGGTCTGCTATAACTTTTGAGGGAGTATAATCAAGATTTGGGATGGAAACTTACTGAAATTCATGGTATTATCCCATCAATTTGTACACATCATATTTTATTAAATGATGAGGCTAAACCAGTGAGGCAACTACAACTTTGACTAAACCCAAACCTCCTAGAAGTTTTGAAAAACAAGGTAACAAAATTATTATTACTAAAATCATTTACCCCATCTATGATAGTCAATGGGTCAGTCCCATTCAAGTAGTTCCTAAAAATACCAGCCTTACTGTAATCAAAAATGAAAACAATGAATTGGTTCCAACTCTTGTGCAGAATAGTTGGCGCGTCTGTATAGACTATCGCCAACTAAACCAACACACTAGGAAGAACCATTTTCCTTTGTCATTAATTTACCAAATTATAGAGAGGCTAAAGGGTATGTCCCACTAATATTTTCTTGATGTGTATTTTTGATACTTTTAGATTCATATTTCCCATGAGGAACAAGAAAAGACAACCTTCACTTGCCCCTTTGGTGCATTTGCCTATAGAAGGATGTCATTTGGTCTGTGCAGAGAGTGTGGCGACTAACCATATCAGTAGGATTCCCCTATCATTAGAAATTGAATCATCCCCATATATTCCCATTAATGACATATTTTCTAATGATCAATTTTACAGAGTGCAACATGTTATTACTCTATATGCCAAAATTGTAAATTATTTGGTAGCATCATGAATTCCTACTAATTTCAACAAAAACTAAGCCAGTCATCTAAAAAATGAGTCTTGTTGGTACATTTGGGATAACCCCTAACTTTGGTGCACTTGTAGTGATCATGTCCATAGTCATTGTGTTTCCGATAGTGAGTTTTAGTTTGTCCTTGGATTCTGTCACACTCTTGCTTGTGGGGGGAACTTTGGTCCCCAATGGAGTTCCTGCAAGGTTCTCGATTCTGATCTCTTTTGGCCAATAGTTTTTCCGTATGACCATGATTTTTTTAAATCATTTTTTTATTGTCAAAGAACGGGGAATGTTTCTAAAAGAAATGAAATGCCACATTAACTGTTGCTCTTTCATAACATTTTTGATGTTTGGGGTATTGACTTTAAGGGTCCATTTCCCAATTCCTTTGGCAAATTGTACATTCTTCTAGCAGTTTATTAAATGTCAAAATGGGTAGTGGAATGAGATACAAGGAAAGATGATTCTAAGGAAGTTGTAGAAATTTTGAGAACCCAAATCTTCTGTATTTTTAGCTTACCTAGGTTCATCATTAGTGACCAGGGTTCTCATTTCTGCAACCAAAAAATGCAATTACTTTTTCATCGGTATGGGGTCAGTCATAGAGTGTCCACTACATATTATCCATAGACCAATGGTCAAGATGAGGTATCAAATAGATAGGTAAAGAAGATTCTTTATAAAATGGTTCAACCCAATATAAAAGAATAGAGTTTTGACTTGATGATTCATTATGGGCCTACCGTATTTCTTTCAAAACTCCAATTGGAATGTCACCTTATCCTCTTGTGTTTGGAAAAGGATGTCATATACCTGTGGGGATTGAGAACCAGACCTAGTAAGTCATCAAAAAATGAAACTCTAATCTTTCTGGTGCGGGTGCCCAAAGGAAGCTGCAGATTCAGGAGTTGGAGGAAATGAGAAGAGATGCATATGAAAACTCCAGAATCTATAAGGAGTAAGCCAAGGATGCCCACGACCATCCTATACTTCATCGTTAGTTCCACATTAGGCTGAAGGTCCTCTTTTATAATGCAAGGCTAAAGTTCCATCCAGGTAAGCTTCGTTCCCGCTGGTTTGGACCATATACTATTATTAATGTATCTCTATTTGGTGTTGTTCAGGTTTAAAATGAATAAACCAAGAAATTATTCACTGTCAATGGATAGTGTCTGAAACACTTCCACATAGCCCTTTCGGAGTTCCCAATGGAGGAACTCAATGTTCAAGAATAAACATACCAGTGACACACACTAGGTTTTATCCTTCCTTCTCACCTTGTCAATTATTAAAGTGAGGACACTGCACATTCTAGGTGTGGGGGGATGGGTTCATACTTGGGTTAGATATGAATTTTCATCATTTTTTCTCTTTCTTATATTTTTCACCTTGTCTATAGTATTTTCAATTTTCCCTATCTTGTTGAGTTCATTAGGATTTTCATTTTCTTTCTTCTTTTTTCTCTTTCTCGCATTCTTTATGGTATTTTTACTTTTTCCCCCATCCAAAATTTTATTGTTATAATATTTGGTGACCATGAGGGGGAGTATAAATAACATAATGAATGGAAAAAAGAATATTTGTATGAAGTTTACATCAGGGAATGGTTTTTAGTGAATTGGTTTTATTTCAATGATATAATTAGTTGTATCACTGTGAAAAATTTGAGATGATTGATTCCCCTTATGTGAGTAGTTTTTGGAAAATTGTGTCACTAATATCTCCATAAATTTTTTCACCAATCCAAAAAGTGTGAATATGTCTTAATTAATATAAGGTAAATATATGTTAGGTTAATATTTTTCAGCATTAAATGATATTTTCATATGTTCTTTCCTTATCTGATCAGTTTCATTGCTGTACCAGATTGACCTATGCATGTGTACCTAATGTCCGACTATTGTACGCCCTCAAAAAAATTGTTTCATGGGAAGGTCAAACACCACTCCTCTTCAACCTTTGATCTTGTTATCACTATTGAAATTTATGTCATGATGAGATCAAACAAGTGTTGATAGATAAGTGTGAGATTTGTTCCAAATACAACTTCTAAAAAACAAAAATAATAAATGATGGGAGTGATGGAATGTAAAAAATATGTGGATATCTATGTCGGGAGCTTATGGTCTAACATTGGAGAATGCCTAAGTTAGTGGGTCTTGAAATATGATTGCAAAGGATGTAGTGCAGGTTTGGTGATAATTCATTTAAAGCTGAATAATTTCAAAATAACCTATATTTATTAGATTAAAAGTGAAAAGAATAGCATTGAATGGTTTTCACACACACACATGGAGAGTTTGTGGAATGGTTGACTTTTGAATTCCTTTCTCTTATGGGTGTCCTGAATCTATTTTAATTTCATTGTGAAATGATTAATGAGACATATTTTTCCATAGGAAGAACACCTTGGTGTGATTTGTGCATTGATCTCATTATAGTAGTGAATTAAATTTTTTCTCAAATGTTAAATCTTCATGATGTTGGGAATATTTATATGCCTCATTTTATTTGGATATGTGACTTTTAATAGGAGTGAAAATGTTTATGTGTGGGGGTGTGATCGTACCACGAATTATTATGTAATTTTCACCTTTACTCATCTTTGCTGAACTTATTTTATATTGAAAATTATAAAAATAATTACAAGTTTTATTCCATTTTGAATCATTTATTTTTCTTTTATCACTATTAAAAAGGGAAATCATACTTGTTTAGATGATTCCATTGCAGGAGGAGGAGATTTGGGGGGCCCATGATGATGTCTAAGAAAAATGGGCCAAACTGCGTAGGATCCAATCACACCGGTGGATTAATATGCACCCTTCTACTTGACCGTGAATCCAATTGGGATGAAATTTTTTGTTCTGGTTCAAATTCCATTGGGCTGCATTTCATATTAAGGAACCCAAGAATCATTCGGATATCTGGTGGTCCAACTGACCTGATCTATCCAGCACACCAAATCAGCACAATGTCAAACGTTATGTGATGTGACATGTCTATATATCAGGCTATATGTGTCTAATTTATTCCTAACTTTTGGTGGAGACAGACAAGTGGTTGGGTTAAAACTTTTCTATTTTCTCGAAATCGAGATAATGTTGTCTGAAGGTCGAATCACCTTTGACAATTGGTTTTAAGAATTCCGTGTGCTCAAAAACACCTTCCCATTTTCCTATAAAATGGAACCCTGAGCTCCTCATTTGTAGGTTTTTCCAGGAGGAAAATCTATAGTATTTTGGAGTCCCATAGAAGTCCTTTCATCATCCAAGGATTTTTGGAGGCCCCTATCCTCATAGGGGAATCAAGGATGAAGAGGGATTTCGACCCGGGCCTCCTCCTCCTCTCGGTGACGAGCTAAATGGTTGAAGATTATTTCGAGGGAGATACACAAACATGGGAGGGAGTTCCAGAACATGTTCTTTTAATGGTTTTGTATAATTTTTTTGTTGAATATTTCACTTATTTTATTTCTTGACATGATTTACCCTGATTACATTTCATTTGATATAATTATGTGGAACACTTTTTATTTCAACACTGATTGGGTTGAGATTTCAAGTGGGAGTCTTGGGTTATTCTAATTGGACAACACAATAATCCAATTTATCTCACACATACAAAATATTTAAGTATGCATTGGTATACCTCTTATTCTATGTTTGATAAAAAAAATCTTGCCAACATGATTGTTGTTCCAAGGGGGGGTTTATCAAGCATCATTTGAAAAGGTAGGAGGGGAGTTAAGATCTTGACAACCATCAACCAAAGAATTAAACAAAACCATGTTAAATCTTTAGAACAATGAACTATCCAAGATGTTTAGTGAGCCTGAAATGATCTTCTTCTCTAATAATTATTAAAACACCACCTTTTCTTTCGAACTATTTAACTTTTTAATTAATTCATTTCATTCTAAAGCTATTTTCAAAACCACCCCCGATATAATTACTTTATATTAAAATCCACACTCTAAAACCACCAACGCTCTTTGAGAGACGACCTAGGGTTTTAGATAGACTATAATCAATTTTAAAATCATAATAAAATTTCCATGTCATGACAGTGCAGTCAATATTCAATTGGTTTTTATATTCATTTGTAATTAATTGGTAAGCAATGAAATAATTTTATATTTATGTAAACCATATATCTTCACAATCTAGTTAATTATATTCATAACTGATAATTCAACGGGTATGTTGTGTCTTATTATAATAATATTTTATTAATAATAATTGGATGTTTGGTAATACTTGGTCTTTTATTTAACACAAGGTATCAAAAAAGTCATTATTACATGTAATGAAAGTTAAATCAGTATCACATGTATTGCAAGATATAAAATATATTGAATATATTTTAAAAGAGTGAATATATTTTAAAGTATCAAGATGTTTTATTTTATTCTAAATTTTATGTTCTACATCATACAAATTTTCAAATATGATTTTCATACATTATAATTTTTGGGATTTATATTCGATATTCCTTAATTAAATTCTAACCTCATAATTTAAACATGATCTCAGTAATATAGGGTTTGATATTTTAAATTACATTTTTGAAAAACCTACATAGTAAAATATTTTAGAGAATATCCTATTCGTAAGATAGAATGATAAGTTCAATGGTAATATGGATTAATATATAACTAGGATTCTGTGTAGGTTAACGTTAGTGGAAATTAAAAATTTAGACATGGAGGACAAGTATAAATAATTATTGAGGTCATTTATAATAAAAGATACTTATCAATGGAAATGTGAGGGCCTCAAAATAATAAACCTATGAGGATTTAAAAGACCATCAGTTCAACATAAATTAAGGTATTATGACCAAATTTTTGATCTTTTTCCTAAGGATGAGTAATTATTTTACTGCTTAAGAATACGATAAAATAAACTTAGATGACAAATTTATATTTCATAAAAACAATTTTCAACCTTTTTTTGTGCTTGTATCAATTTACAATTCATTAATTACATTATGAAATGGATTTCTAAAAATCAATTTTGATTCTAGAAGCACTAAAATGATGTTTCAAAAGATCATGATTCCTATAAAATAGTGAAATGGTTTTTCCATTCTCAATAATTATTCTGCAAATCCAATATGGTTAATATATTAATCTCTAAACCTAAATACTAAAACTATTTTTTCATTATTAATATTTATTCTTCAATGATCATAATTAAAAATAACAACTAATTAACCAAGACATTATGTAGGGCAACAGTAGGCAAAACCCCTCATCGTTCTTCATTAATAGATTCTAGCCCTACTTTTTTGTCATATATGATGGTTCATCCATTGGAATATAGGATTTCTAAAACAATATTAAAATAACTTCCAAAATAAAATTTAAGGCCTTTAAATTTAGCCATTAAATACCCTTTTAGAAAAGGTTTTCAATAATGTGTATTTATTTTCAAAAAGTAATAATATAATTTGACTATCATTACGATGTCATTAATGATCATAATAACAATAAAGGATGTCAATACCTTTAAACTCATGTCTATAAAATGTTTGTGAATTATTCCTCAAATAGATTTTCCACAAAGACAAATATTAAACTAATGAGTTATATTTCCATAAATTTATTCCACATATAATATGTCATTAGAATTCCATTATATATAACCCAAAAAATATGTTCAAAACATAGAAGTAGTGATCATACATAATCTCATTATATTGTGATGGTATCCATGAATCTTATGTTATTCAAGACATATGTTCTTCTATTCTAATCCCCAAATTCTATTTAGTATCTTGTTACCTAATATATGATTTCGTTAATTTGGTTCCCATGGTTGATGATAAACATTCTTTGATAAAAAAAATAGAAATCCAACCCCAATAATACAAGAGATAGCTCCAGATACCCTTACATTGGAATAAGATACATGGAAATCACATCCAAAAGGACCGAACAGTTTTGTAGTCTTGGTAAACTAGACACATACATGGGTCATGTTTTAAAAATAAATACAAAATAAAAAAATATTATTTTTTCATGGTTAAACTTAATTAATTTATAATCATTTCAAATAATTTATATCTCACTTCATTGAATCTTGGGGAAAGGAAAAAATTAAGGGTGAGAGAAATTGCTCAGTTAGGGTAAAGTATAGTGGAACCAATAATGAATAATTGGGAATAAAAAATATGTAAAGGTAAATAATTTAGAATATAATCCATATAATAAATAGATGAGATGGATGTGAGTAAAAATATTGAATTGAAAATAAGTGAAAATAGATGGCATTAAATCAATATACCGAGATTGAAGTGAATCCATTGATTTTTTCCACAGTGAAAATCCTCTAAATATTAATAAATGAAATGAAAGAAATTATTAATTTCTAGAATCCATATTTTTTAGGTACATGAAACCATAACCATTAATACCATTCACCAAATGGTTTAACACAAACTTATTAAAAACTAATTTTTTGTCCAACATTAACTCTACTATCAAGACCTTTCACAAGATAGTTTAAAACATACTTGTTACACACGTGAAGTCTTTATCAAACTGAATTCATCCAATGAGACTACTGATGCATCATGTATCCTGAAATAAATGGTCTTAAAACTATTTATTTTATTTCCATGGTATTCCCAATATACTGAATAATCGATTTAAATTCATAAACAATGTTTCCTATCAAATATTCGTATTGAGTAAAGGATACAAATTTATTAATACATTCCCTATAAAACAAATTATATTAAATGTAAAAACCTTAATTAAATATGGTATATAGTTTAATAAATAGTCATACCAATAAAATAATAATGTCGATATCATAGTGACAAATAGTTTACATTGAAAAAAGATTACGAGAAAGTGATTTTTTAAGAGAAAATAAACAATCATAAAATAGTGTGAGATTTCAAGATAACTATTACTGGTTGGTAATATTCGAGTTAAAAACCAATGGATGAGATAATTAAAATAAAAAAATTAAATAAAATTAATAGTAATGTACTCATGATATAATATATTAAAATGGGTAGTAGATACACCCAAAAAAATAAGTAAGTGGTGAACATGACATTTGTCTCACAGATGTAGAATGTGAGTTGAAAATATGTTATTGTGGGTCTTAATTGTCACATGTGTCTCTATCTTCATGAATAATAAACTTATGTTAACTATTTTCTTTTTGAATAACCTTTTTCTTATTTTTATTAGTTTTACCTAATATATCAACATGTTATATATAATTTAATAATCAATTAAGTTTACGTTGGATGTTTTTTCCATGTTTGGTTTATTTGTCAAAAATGACTTTGATAGGTAGCCTATGGTCAAACAGGTCATTATATAAGAATTTATAGAATAATAATCATGAAATAATATTCATAATTATACATAATTTATACTTTTAAAATCAATCTTGGACATTGGAAATGAAAAATGAACTGACATTATAATCATGGATAAAATAGGTCACATGTACACATAATTAACATTATCATTATTTAAGGATCACTATTGAAAAAAAAAATAATGTAAAAATTATCATTCTAGAATGATAATGATATATTAAATAAAAAATTGTTTAATCATTATTGACACTCATTTTCTTCACTTTGTTTAAAGGAATGGAAAGGGAAATGAGTTAGCACAGATTGATTCATCCTTTGAAGAGAACATCAAAAAAATTGACAAAGGAATGAAAAAGGAGTCAAAGGACCTTGGGTCGTGCAAGTTCCCTTACTGTCGCACAAGTACACTTGCACGCCGCCTAATGGTTGTGCAAGTGACTTGCGCGCCCTCTTTGAAAACCGCCTGGGGTCTTCTCCAGCCTATAAATACCCTCGGTGGGCCCCCCATTTCGGGAGGATTTTTTTTTCAGAATTCACATACAGAGCTCTGAATGCCCAAGTCTCTTCTTCAGGTCTTCTGAACACTTCTAAGGTTATTATTTACCTAGAATGTAAGGTCTAAACAAGAGGAATACGGTCTAAGTGTTATAATTCACTAACACTTGCGCATCTAAGTGTTTTACCCTTAAGGAAAATGGACACACTTGCGTGCCTCCTTACCTACTCATTGAAACTTGTGAACCACTCTTCTGGAAGTACCTCGGGATAACACTAAAGGATTTGGTCAAGGATCACCCAAGTATTACTCTAAGGGATGAAAATCGTGCAAGTGCCCATGTGCCGCGCAGGTATACCTGCGCGGCCAGGACTTGCGCGCCCTTCTATTTTTTGGGTGCCTTTCTGCCCATTTAACCTCTCTTATGCCATTCCACCTTTCCAATTCATGATTCAGTCTTCAAGACACTCTTCAAATCCATTTATGGCATGTTTTCTTGATTGACTTCGTTATCCGAAAGGAATTCTGTGAAACATCTCTCAAAACCTAGTGATTTACACATCTTTATGTCACTAAAATTAGAGATTTCATTCAACATAGTCCTTTATAATGAGAGAACCCTATATATGGGCATCCTCATTAGGAGTAAGCCCCAGTTCTTCATTAACTTGGGAATCTTCCTTAGGAGTAAGCCCCAAGATTAGAGTATCCAAATCTCCATGAAGAAAATATACCTTTATGGACCCTGTTCCTGGATTTCTTCCCTGAAGTAAATCTTAATCCTCATCTATTTGGGCAGTCATACATACATAAGCCCCACATCATTGCATATTTCATGGAAAAATTGTCTGGTTTCACCAATACCTCTTGTTTATCACACCGAGCATGACTCACGTGAGCTTAGAGTGTAATAGTAATCATGACATATTCCTTTGATCCATCAATAATGCATAAACATCATACTCCCTTACTCGAACTACGTGGGTTCTGATTGCTTTTCTAAATAAAGGATACATAGGTATCCCATCTGCGGGTACGATCCCAACTCTGAAATAATCCATGTCTTTCTGAATGACAATAAACTTCAAGTTCCCCAATGAGTGGATTTAAAACCAGAATGGTCATCATAATGACCAAGATATATATATAAAATTTATTAAAGGATACCATTGACTAAGAATATCTAACAAATACATATGATTCTCCATCAATGAAAAAAACCTCGAATACATATAAAAGATTCTCTAAATTTCCAAACATATCAATCATTGATTTTCAGATCTAAATGAGAGCTCATTTTATACTTGGTAATTTAATAAGGATTCATGAACATAACTTAAATCCATAAAGAGAGTCCCAGAGTCGTCAATAATTCCCCCCAAAAGGGTGTGATGAGTCTGACCTCCCATCCTCTCAACCAATGAAAATTCCTAAGCCTCATCAGTCCACAAATAATGAGCACCTACCTTTGGAAAGTAGGTTCAAATGGATATGGAGTCATTGGATGTTTCCGGTTCTACGAACAAACCCGTTAGAAACCGCTTGGAATGTTTGAATCTTAAATCAATGAGATCATCCCCAATTCTGGAGGGAAACAAAAAATGGTGAACCTAACGTGAATTCTTATCCAAGTTAAAATGATAGTTTACCTACTTGTTAGGCCCCTATTTAAAAATCAATGATAGGGCCAACAAGACAATCAATAACTTATGTGTTCATCCAAAAGTTGTAGTGGCCAGACTTATCTTTATTACGTCAGTTATATCAAACATGCACTCTTTTCCAAGATCTTATGCATTTCAAAGATGGATTCTCTTATGTTCACACCCATGAATACGTCTGCTGTGAAAACCACTACTGCGAATGCCACTATTGCTACTCCTACTGGATCATCGTCTGCTCTGAGGACGACATCACCTACTCAGCATCTTAAACGCTGGGTATCAAACGTGCTGGTTAAGGAGTACTATCAACACTGTACGATTCCAACTCTGGAGGCTTCCCAACAATCCCTCCAAGTGAACAACTCACATCGGTTGTCCGGACAACAACAAACAATGATTAAGAAGCAGGAGGTGCCAATTACCATCTTCAACTGTTTAGGGTTGTTATCCCTGGAACTCAATGACTATTCCCTCCCATATTCTGGAAGGGTGAATGAGCAGGTCCCTTAGGGCCTTAATTCAAGGATACATGAGTCCTTCCTAAGGGATTCCATCAACAATCGCCGCCAGACTCGTGCATAAGTGTGCCCTCAACATGATGAGGGTATCGTTTCCAAGAATTCGGATCAGGTTACTTGAACCCGAGAAGGCAAGACGAATCACCAGAGGTGAAATTCGGTCAACAGTGAGCAGGTTCTCATCTCTACCATCTCCGGAGAAGTTCACCAACCTAACTTGGTGGAAAGCAACGAGCGGGCACATACACCTGTCCGTTTTAATCCTGCTGTCCAGTAAACTTGTCTGGCAGCAGCACGCTAATCCCGCCAGGCAATTCCGGTGGAATACTATAGGTAGGAACAAATGCCTGTTTATACATCATCAGCTTGTCAACTGGATCATCTGACTACATATGATGGAGCTCCTCAACCACGTTCGGCGATGTACAATCAGCAGGCACGTACACATGCTAGTATTGATCAAGCCTTCCAATAGTATTGTTTGGTAGCACCAGGAGAGGTCAGTTGGAAAGATCCGGCAACAAATAGGAGGCAAACTCAAATCTCCGCCCCTACACTTGGGTACTGTCAGGATTTGTTGATAGGAAAATGAGGACAGGAACAAGAACACAAACCTACTCCAATCACAGAATGGACGTATATCCCTATTCTGGTAGCTGAAGTCACCAAGCACATTCTGTCAATGGTGAAAGAGAAGAAGCAAATCCCTGCACATATTCTGGATGCTTGCAAGGATATTATAATTTATTCAGTAGCATCTTAGGAAAAGACACATAAATCTATCCCTACCAGTGGAGTAACAAGTCAACTGTTCACTCCGGAGCAGATACACACCTCTGTTCCAGTCCAAGAGGGTTGTGAGGCGTACTCCCCCATATCATACGGACAAACAAGTCAGGAACATACAACTGATTTCAATAGAGATCGTCAGCCTAACCTGGTCATCTCTCCTGATCAGGTACATACAGCTGCTCAGAGTATCCACTTTCGTCAAAAAGTGGCTTCCAAGGTGAGTAAGAAGGCGTCTAAGAAGAAGACCCGCCCAACACAATAAAGAAATCAAGAGACAATCTGTAACAAGACCTTCCTCGATGCTGGAGTTCTTGAAGCCCTTAGACTGTTATCTGTTGGAATCCAAGATTCTACTCCCTCATTTCACAATAGTGGGAACATTAATTCTGAAGGGCTTCAATAGAAACTTCTTCATGAAGGCTTTCTTTATGACAGTTCGGTCGATCTTGAAGTTTCATCTTCAGATGAGAGCTATAATAACCCTCTGTGTGGCCAAAATACCAAGGAGCAATAGATCTCATCTTTTACTATAACCCACCATGGTGGTCCTCCCCATGATGATGAATTTCGCAACGAAAGTCCTCTCCACAGTAGTAATGCACATTTCCTGGAAAATTCTCCAGTAGACAATGTAGTGCCAAGAAATCCCTCTTATCTTGAGGCACTTGCAAATGCGAAACCCGTCATGTCTGATGCTTCATCTCTATCAGGTGAAATACTTTCTCAATCAGATGATATCCCGGGGTGTAGGTCATTCTCCGAACCACCCCCGGGTCATTCAGCTTCTAAAATGATCAATGAATTCTCTACCAATCCTGTTGAATCCGATGAAGCAACAAAGAAGCACCATCTTTGGCCAAATCAGGTAAAAGAATCTTCATTGCATGATAAAGAGGATGTACTGAATGTGAGGAATCAACTAAAAAGAGGTTAAGTGCCAGTTATGTTTTGGCCTTTGGCTGACTCTCAGTATGACATTCCAAAAGTGTTGAAGGAAGATTGTATTCAAGAAATTCGTCTCAACATATGGAGAAATCTTTGACAGTTGAAAAAAATATTATCTTACGATGAATATGAATATAATTTTAAGATAATAGAAGGGTTACAATGTCAAATTGACTTGGTATCTCTATCAGTCTCTCGATATCCAAAGGGTGAAAAGCAGAAGAGAGCCCTTCAACGTTCATGCCTTCGCGCACTAAGAAGATTGCGCCAGTTAATTGCAAATTCCCAATCTGGTATTCATATCAGGGGATGGGGTGTTCCTAGATCACTACATTTCAATGTACTCTCCAATAAAAAATGCCCACCAAAGGTGGTTTCATGGAATGTTATCTCCCAGAATTGGCCACATCTGGCTGGTTTTTTGCAAAATCAAAGGCTTTCCCAAGAACAGGCCTCAAATAATTCTTCTCAAAGTCAATAATATAGAGAACAAGTTGTTGAATTACTACTACATCAAGCAAACGAGAATATTGAACATGCCTCTCATATGGAGCAAGCACATCATCAAGTGATAGAAGTGTCAGAAATCATCCAACGGTCTTTTGAACCGGGTGATAAAACTGGATGTCGATTGATGCATCCAGATAATTTCCGGACCAAGGTCCACAAGATCAGGATAGATTTTAAGAAAGTCTCATACATAGCATGTCAAGAGCTACCCCAGCTTGCCAGACTGGGGACTCTTTTAAACAGACCCTCGGAATCAACAAATGGGATTCGAGGAGTTGAGCAAAGACAGCAGGAACAACCCCAGTCCACCAGACATTGGAAATTTTCAAATCCTCAATCCTTCCCTTAGAGAAATTCAGTCTTCTCTCAATTAGGGAAGAAGCCCCAAGAGGAACGAAGAGCCAAGTTATCAGGAGATTCTCTCCAAATTACAATTCATCAAGAAGTTCCTGAGGGATCTAATCAACAAAAGGCAATGTCTAATCAAAGACATTGCAGAAGACAATATCACAGAAATGATGATATAAGGGATGCGATGCGTTATGCATCAATTAATGTCATCAATGTCGTTGTTGTTGATCCACCGGATGAGGTTCACTCAAAGGGATCAGATGAAGAGGTTCCTGCTCATGAAGTTGTATGCATAGACACAAATGAAAAAGGTGTGTGTACATGAAATCAAAGGATTACCTAGAACCTAGGTGTTCTTTAAAATAACCCACTTCCCCCTCTCCGAAAGGGATCAAAAAAGGGTAAAGGAAAGAATCAGGTTACATACCCTTCCTATGGAGAAGTCCAATCGCTCTCATTAGAGCAAAGATTTGAACAATAAGAGGAAGAAATGAAGGAATTAAGGAGGATGAATGCAGAATTACTTCAGGGTAGTCTTCCACCTAAATGTGCTAGAGCCATTAAGACAAAGTAATTTGTTGTGGTTACTGATATGGATCAAGAATATCCTCCTTTATCAGTACACCCTCATAGGTCTAATCCTACGGGTCAAGTACAACAATAATTGGCAGTGCTGCCATCAGTTGCAGTATCAGTTGTCATACCTGTCCAAGCTCCAGTCATTGCACCTGTTCAGGTCCAAGCTCAAACGGATGTTCCTCAAAAGATTATAACTACTATTGAGTCATTAACAGCTCGGTTGGAAGCTACGGAGGGAAAGCGTGAACAAATTCATCCAGAAAAGAGAGCATACCCTGAATGGGTAGATTCAATCCCCCATCATGTTTTGGGAACCCTGTATTCCCTATTTTCAATGGATCAGGAGATCCTGAACAACATTTGACACATTACGTGTCGTGTTGCGATCATATGATGGGAACTTCAGAACATCAAGAATCAGTGAAAATCAGATTCTTTGTGTGAACCTTGTAAGGACCAGCTTTTGTTTGGTATACAAGTTTTCAATCCCAGTCAATTACCGGATGGGAAGATCTCCATCAATTATTTCTTCTTCAATTCATCTCAACTTTTCCAAAGACAACAGTTTTTGATCTTACAAACTGTTAGCAATGGGAAAATGAAAGGGTTTCAGATTTCATTGCTCGCTAGAAGGGATTAACATATTCCTTAAGCTTAGCACTCCCTTAGGAAT
Organism: Viscum album; assembly: GCA_963277665.1. NCBI lineage: Eukaryota > Viridiplantae > Streptophyta > Magnoliopsida > Santalales > Viscaceae > Viscum > Viscum album. The sequence continues at coordinate 44,338,739 of OY728131.1, forward strand.
AATTGTTTCCAATTTGTGTGGAAAATTTACTTGACGAGTTGCATACGCCGTTGATCCCTGTGAAATACACAAGAGGGTTTCGAGACCTTACTTCAATCTCTCACCAAATTGAAGATTCTCTTATATAGACTAAGGCCAAATCTCATGTAATTCCATCAGCTCCTAGAAGGAGAATGGGTAAAGAAGAGACTGCTGCAGTTATGCTTAAACAAGCACCTGTACCTGCTTCTACCTCAAAACCTTCATCTTCTCGAAGGGCTCCACCTCTTGAGCATCAAGAACGGAGGTCATTTCAACATGATGATCAAAGAGATCAAAGGCAGAAATAGTTTGATGAGTTGAAGAGTAAATATTATTCTTTCCAAAATGAAAAAGTTCCTATTTACTTCATTTTTTCCCTGGAGAATAATTTGGTTCAGCTGCCGCGGCCTAAGAGGCCAAACAAGGAAGGAGACAAAGACCGTCCCAATTTTTTCTCATTTCATCAGATGTTGGGGCATTCTATCCAGGAGTGTTTTGTCTTCAATGACCTCCTGCAAAAAATGGTTGACTCGGGACAAGTCAAACTAAAAGGGTCTTCAGCTCAGGTAGCATGTGTTACTACTACAGTTCTAGAGGAGGAAGAGGAGTGGCAAGAAGTCAAAAGAAAAAATGCACAAAAATATGATGATTGGATGGTTAGAAAGACAATCAACTGAACTCATGCTATTTTGCGAACGCAATTGAAGAAACCAATTGTGTATTCTTCTATGGATGACACAACAAAATCATCTTCAGAGGGAAAATCCTCAATAGGGCGGCATAATTCCAAGAAATAGGAACAATCAGAAGAAGATTATTATGTGTCAAAGCCTAAGCTGTCTTTGACTCTGGAAGATTTCATTCCATCTACTTCGAAGCCACGACCACCGTACCACAAAATGGCATAGCCTAAATTGGATAGTAAGGCAGATTCTTCATCAAATGAAGAACTGATCTTCGGTTCTGTTAATATGATTCATTTAACAGATCCATATGCCAGTCGCAGTTTCAATTTCGATGAGCCTGAATTCCCTGTATCAAACAATGGAAGTAGAGGGAGTTCCAGGGGTCTGGGATACAGAGGAATACATGGATATCCCAGAAGCCACTATTCTAATTCTACCCCTGCTAGAATTGTGTATGCAGCAGAAACTCGTGGCAGAGCCCTTCATCAAGCTCAACAAGAACAAGAATGTTCTTCCACCAATAACAAATTCAGTCCTGGCACAGTTATTCTAGAGGATCGGTTGGGGATTCTACCTTCATCCTCTCAACAAGTAAATGGATCTAATCAGTCTAATATTCCAAATCTAGGAATATTTCCAACTCCTATCCCGATACAAGATGCATCAACTTCCAAAGCATCAACTTCCAAGGCACCTGCGAAACCACATGTTCCTGTTGGGAAACACATACCTCTAGATCAAAAGTATGATGTATTGAAACACATGGCCCAAGTACCGACCAAGTTATCCATTATGGATGCTTTGAATCTGTCAAAAGATCTTCGAGAGGCACTTATCGAGGCTTTGTGAAGTCCTCAAAAGTTTGAAACTGATATTGCCGCAGCTGAAGTCTACCACGTAGAAAATAATCCCGCCGAATTCCATGCAGTGATATCTTTCACAGATGAAGATGAATATTATGCCGTGCATGGGAATATTAGACCTTAGTACTTATCTGGAAAGGTCAATGGTGTCGATATCCGAAGAGCTTTCATTGATAATGGTTCAGGAGTCAACATCATTCCCATTCATACACTTCGTCGATTGGGCCTCAAGGAATCTAATTTATCTCCTTATACTATGATGTTACAAGGATATGATAAAAATGAACAAGAACCACTGGGCGGGATTACACTTAGAACTCAGTTTGGAGATCTTATATCCAATTCAGATTTCATGGGTGTTGATCAAGACTCACCCTTCAACATCTTCCTTGGAAGACCCTGGGTACATCAACATGAAGATATCCCTTCATCATACCATCAATGTCTCAAATATTGTTTCAATGGTCAAGTTGTGATGTTTTATGGTGATAAGGCCCCATTCAAGACATGTGAATATCAATACATTGAGTTGGAATTATATCACATGAAGGGAAAAGAGAAATCCACAACAAGGGAGATTACAAAAGTTAATGCTCCATATGGTTTGGAGAAGATTCCATTAAATCCATTTGCGCATGTGATTACAGATTATGTGTTTCCTATCAGTAAAATTGATAGGATAGACCCAAATCAAAATACTCTTATGAAAATATCCATAATGTCAATTACTGGAATCGAGCCAGACAACATGGGAGAAATTGGTGATCCTCCAGGAAATGATGAAAGCTCAAATGGAGATGTCTTCATTTCATCTCCTGAAATCCAGAAAGTCTATACTTCGCCAACCAGGCCAGAAGAAGTGATAAAAATTCCAGAGGTGAACGATGGTGTTTATTCTCAATCCATCATTTTCTCTTTATTACCCATGGAAGACCCTTCATCATCAATTGAGTCAGAAATGGAAGCCTCTTCTTCAAGAGGTTCATATTTTAACATCTCTCTTAATCATGGAAATTCTACTTCATCGTCTACTATGAAAGTAGAAATGGAAGAAATAATACATGTTGAAGAAGAAGAGGAAGATCTCAGGGATGCTCCTCCAGCATTTGAAGAGGGTATCTCTACCACCATAGATGAACTCAGAGAAATAAATCTGGGTATAAAAGAAGATCCATGACCCACTTTAATCAGTGCGGCCATGACTCTTGAAGAACAAGAGATGTATATTTCCTTTTTAAAGAAAAACCGAGACATATTTTCTTGGAATTATATAGAGATTCCCGGGCTTGATCCTGATGTTGCTACTCATCATTTGGGTTTACCAGAAGAACAACGAGGATTTAAACAAGCCGTAAGAAGAACACACCCAACTTATGCTTCCAAAATTGAAGCTGAAGTTGATAAGATTATCAAATCTAACTTCATCAGAGAAGTTCAATATCCCTAGTGTTTAGCTAATATTGTCCCTATGAAGAAGAAGAACAGACAAATTAGAGTTTTCATCGATTTCAGATATATTAATCGGCATTGTCCTAAGGATGATTTTCCAGTTCCGATTACTTAACTTTTAATCAGTGAAATAGATGGATATGAAGCACTTTCCTTCATGGATGGATATTATAGATATAATCAAATCTATATTTCTCTAGAATATGAGGAATCCATGGCCTTTAGATCCCCACAGGGTGTGTTTTTATATCGGGTAATGCCCTTTGGCTTAAAGAATGTAGGCACAACATATCAGCGTGCCATGAATCGTATCTTGAGACCCTTTTTAGGGAAGTTTGTTGAATGTTATGGGGACGATTTGGTGGTAAAATATAAACAAATTTCTAATCACTTGGCTGATTTGGAAGTCATATTCCGCATGCTTTGACAACATAATTTGAAGATGAACCCCTTAAAATGTGCTTTTGGGGTAACCTCAGGAAAATTTCTCAGCTTTTTTGTACACCATCGTGGTATTGAAGTCGATCCTGAGAAGACCAAGTCAATCCATTGCATGTCACCTCCTTGAAATTTTAATGAATTAAAAGGAATTCAAGGACACTTAGCCTATATTCGGCGTTTCATCGCCAATTTGGCAGGTAAAAGTTTACCCTTCACCAAATTTATGAGAAAGGGAGTCACTTAGCAGTGGACTGAAGAATGTCAAGAAGCATTAGATATTCTCAAGAAATACATCTTGAGTCCATTGGTACTCATTCCACCTGTTGAAGGAAGACCGCCTATCCTCTACATGATAGCTCTAGATAGATCATTGGGTGCATTTCTTGCTCAGAAGAATGATGCTGGGAATGAAAACAACCTCTACTATCTCAGTCGGAATTTTCATGAAGCAGAAACCCGGTATTCAAATATTGAGAAGTGCTGCCTGGCATTAATCTTTGTAGTTAAGAAGTTGAGACACTACCTGCAACATCACGATGTCCAATTGGTATCTCGCAATAACCCACTCAAATTCATCCTTAGTCATCCAATGCTTACAGGACGTGTTGCAAGGTGGGAAGTTATTTTTCTTCAATTCGACATTCAGTCTGTGTCTCAAAAGGCAATAAAGGGCCAAGCTCTGGCTGATTTCCATACTGAACATCCATCAGTGGAAGACAAATCTTCAGATATTGAACTCCCTGATGAGGAAGTATTCTCTTTTTAGGATAGTCCTCAGGTATGGGAAATGTATTTTGATGGTGCTTCCAGAAGTTCAATAGGGAAGAAAATAGAAAATCCTAAATTCAAAAAGGTTGGATTAGGAATTATTATTATTTCCCGGTAAAAGGAATTGTTACCTTATTACTTCTTATTGGGGGAAGGTGGTACAAATAATGAAGCAGAAAACCAAGCTCTCATTGTAGGATTGGAGTTGGCGCTTTAAGCACAAGTGAATCACTTAAAGGAGAAAGGTGATTCAGACCTGTTAATCAAACAAGTCAATGGGGATTATGAAATCAAAAAAGAAGAATTGATCCCTTTGTATGATTATGTCAGAGAGTTAATGGAATAATTTCTCACGGAACCGACATTTTATTATGTCCCGCAATCACAAAATGATAAAGCTGATGCACTGGCTAATATAGCCACAACTCTGGTAGATCCAAATCGTGACAAAACAACCATCAATATTTCCCACCATCATACAATTTCAACTTATGTTCGAACTAGAATAGTGGAGATCAATGAAATTAGTCCCATTACTGAACTGTATGGTCATACTACATGATGGATGACACCTATCAGGGAATACCTTCAAAATGGAACACTTCCACCTGATAGATCCAGGAAAGAACAAATCCGGCAACATGTGGTCAATTTTACTCTTTATGATAGTCCAGATCACAGAGAGAAAATTCTCTACAAGTGTGGTTTTGATGGAGTTCTCTTCAGATACATTGATGGTGAAGAGACAATGGCTGTCATGAAAGAATTGCATACAAGAGTTTGTGGTGCCCACCAGTCTAGACATAGATTTTCTGATCAAATTCAAAGGCTTGGTTACTTTTGGAATTAAATGATAGAAGATTGTGTTTATTTCACAAAGAAGTGTCATTCATGCCATGTACATGCCAATTTCATTCATCAACCTCCATAGTTTCTTCGTAAAGCTAAATACTCGTGGCCATTTTCCACATGGAGAATGGATGTGGTGGGACCGTACCCTTTAGCTACAACTAAGTAGTTTAAGTATATTATTACTACTACTTAATTCTTTTCCAAATGGGTAGAGGAAATACCTCTCAAAGAAGTCAGTTATAAATGCATTTTTAGCTTCATCAATTCTAACATCATTAACAGATTTGGTGTCCCTCATACCATATTGACAGACAATGGCACCAACTTCTGTTCATCTGAGATGAAGAAGTTGTATCAAGAATACAACATCAATTCCAACCATTCATCTCAGTATCATGTAGCAGCCAATGACCAAATAGAATCCTTCAACAAGACTCTTTCAAACATAATGCAAAATATGGTGGATATAGATAAGAAATCATGGCCGGATAAAATCTTTCATGCTTTATAGGCTTATCGGACCACCACCCGCACTGCAATGCAGTCAACTCCATATTTATTGGTATATGGAACGGAAGCAGTCTTGCCCAATGAAGTTAAACTACCCTCGCTCAGAGTATCTATTTGTGATCAGTCATCTATAGATGAACAATCTGAAAAGATATTGCATGAATTGGAATGATTAGATGAGAAAGGATTGTGCACACTGCACCATTTGGAAGTTTATCAGAATCGAATAGCATGAGATTTCAACAAAAAAGTCCGTCTTCGTTCATTCGTTTAGGGAGAACTGGTATTGGTTCTCAGAACTCCAATGATACTAGGAAAGAAACCTCCCAAGCTTGATCCAAAATGGGAAGGACCTTATTAAATACATAAGTTCTACTCCAATGGAGCATATTCATTAATTTCAATGGATGGAGAACTCACCATTACTCCAACCAATGTTAGATTTCTGAAGAAGTATTTTTTATAAACACAAAATACATTGTTACGGTCCATACATTTGACCTTAAACTATTTGTATTATTTTTTGTCCTACATGATGTTAAACTATGACGTCCTAACTACATGATGCTAAACTGTACATAGGTCTCTTATGTTCAACACGACGTTAAACTGCACCATCTAGATTCTATGCTTATGAATTTAAAATATTTGCATTTCTTTCGTCCCACATGACGTTAAAATGTAACATCCTAGCTACATGACGCTAAACTGTAAAGAAGTCCCTTACGTCCAAAATGACGTTAAACTGCATAACCATCCAGAGTCCATGCATATGACTTTAAACTATTTTAATTTCTTTCATCCCACACGACGTTAAACTGCATCGTCCGTTTTTCGTCCAACATGACGTTAAACTATGACATAGTCCCTAATACGTCCAACATGACATTAAAATGTGTTCTCTTTTGTCCTTACAGTATGACATTAAACTGCATAGTCCCCCTTTCTTCCAACATGAAATTAAACTATATTGTCCCCATTGTCCTAACTACATGACGCTAAACTGTACATAAATTCCTTAATATGTCCTACATGACGTTAAACTATATTTTGTCCTTGCTACATGACACTAAACTGTGCAGCACCAATAGTCCTAACTGCAAGACTTTAAACTGCATAGTCCCTTAATATGTCCTACATGACATTAAACTGTGCATTGTTAGGGTTGTTTCTACCTCTTGTTTCTCACACTGAGTATGACTCACGTGAGCTTAGAGAAAACATCAACCATAAAACCCTCTCTAAGCCGCTAACCATGCATAAGTCCCAACACTTTATTTTTAGATCGTAGTCCTCAAAAACAACTTGATCACCAATTCATTCTTTAATTGAACTACGCGGACTTTGATCCTTGGTTTCCAGGCGGGGTATGTAGGCAACCTCTCGAGGTTCAACCCCAAAACCAATCTCTTCACATCGGTTCACCTTCTTCCTTGCTATACAACGTTAAACTGTACATCACTTTTTTCCTATACGATAATAAACTACAACATTCTTTGATACCCTCACCTAAGAGGGAATCATTATTTACATTGATTTCCAATCATGTTACATTACAAAGACTACGTGCATACATGTCAATTCCCGAAACTTTTATCTTGTGTCAAACAATCATTGCACTAAATTCACCTTTCACCCTTCACATGTATGAACCAAATCTGTACAGAGGGTATTTATAGAAATACATGGGCTTGATTTCCATACTTATGGGATAAGTAGGAACATTCGAGTGCCCATCGAATCCAGCCCCAAGTCTTTGGGCCTAACCCCAAATTCCACTTTCAATCCCATGGCTGAAAAGTCCCCATGAAAACACACACTGTGTATTTCTTATAATCGTCCGAGCTCTATGACCCTAAACTAATATCTCCCATACTTTAGTCCCACATGACATTAAACAGTATTTCAAGAACTACGTATGACCTGATTCCCATCCTTATGGGATACATAGTGATGTATAGTATTTCAATTCAAGACCCAGCCACAACGTGATTATGGTTAGCATTGATCTATGTATCTTTACATACATTGAACAATACCTTTTTTTATGTGTCATAATCCTAACCTTAAATATTTTTAGATCTTCATAACCCTTTTTCCTGACTTCTAATCACAAAATGTCCAAATTATGAGAATTTTTTTGACTGGCCATGCAGCATGTTCCCTTAGACGGCCTTGTGTAAAACCGTCTCCATGACAGACCTGTTAGCAAAAGATGTAATTATTTGACTATGCATCCAATTCCCTTAGGTGGCCCTACATAATTCAACCGCCTAACGGGTTTGTTAAATAGTGGTAACTTCATTCCTAGGATAAAAACCTCTTTTTTTTCCTTAGTTGTCTTAACAATGATATGTAGGGATCTACAAAAATAGCCATTCTTTACATATTTGTCTCATACTCTTTTTTATGATCTGAAAATATTCAAATATATGGTTTATATTTTCCCTTCCCTATGTTTGGGTTAGACCTTCGTAGGAGTGACATTCATCCAGTTCTTAAACAATCTTGTTTGGAAATATCTTCTCCATATTCAAGTACCTCTCTTCATACAAAAAACACTATGCTTTGGAAAATTTGAATCTCCGTAAACATCCACTAGCTTTTTAGCAGTAGAAAAGTAACTTTCTGAGAGTTCATTTGCCTAACTATGCAGCACATGCCCTTAGGCGGCCTTGCATAAGTAGTCTACATAACAGACCTTTCGGCCAAATGATGCTATGATTTGACTATGCATCCAATTCCCTATGGTGACCCTACATAATTCAACCCCCTAACCGGTTTGTTATGTAATGGTAACTTCATTCTTGGGAACTACTTCTTCTAAGGCCTTTTCTCCCTTTTCCATATCATTCCTCAAATTCAAATTTTCTTATGTCTTAGTTTATATTTTTTCCCTCATAATTAAGTATGGTAATATGTTTTCAGATAAATTGTCAAGGAATTGAGTCAATTATAATCCATTCGGTCAAAGATACTTAGACCTTAAACATTAGCCTTTTTATGTCCGATGTGCATGACTTTAAACATACCACAAAATACAAGGGAACTATGAATAAAATTCAAGTTCCAGCTCACTAAAAATACATTTTGTATGATTTAGGTAATATTGAGCAATTAAAAGATTCAAAGTTTTTAGGGTTATTTATAATAATCCTAGTAAAAATCAAACTATGCTTACTAGGCCCATTGGCTTAGGTAAAATCTAAAGCAGGTAGAAAAGGAAATACGTGAACAAGTGATTAAAGATGAAAGAATTATTTCCATTTGATGCACTAGAGATTATAAGGACATCCACATATTGGAGTCTCTTCTCTTTTCCAGGAAATTACAAGAGGCTTTTAACATAAGTCTTCACTTGATGAACAACATCCCGAGCTTCATTAGCAGCTACTTGAAGCTCATGAACTCGACCAAATTCACTCTTTTCATCTTGATGGAGTGATTTCTTGGCATCTGTAATGGCTTTCATACCATTCGTTTGAGTTCCCTCCAGTGAATTATTGAGTTGGTCAAGTTCCCCAGTAACAGCATCTAACTGTTGCTGAAGGTGCATCTGCTGGATTACTTTATCTTTGATCTTGTGCTTCAGCTCCTTCATCTTGGAAGCATAATCTATAAGGCCCCAGCCTTAAACCTTACTTAATATTGAGTTATTAAAAGATTACACATTGAGGATCTTTTCAGGTTTAGAGTTTTAGAGAATACGATCATGAAACTTGCATTACATTCCACATTTAGACAAATTGGTTACATCGAAGACAGTATTCATTATTCCCATCAATGGAAACATACATAAAATAAAACATGGATTATTTATTGACACATCCTTGACACTATCATCACATCATGTACCTTTCCATTGACCTATGAAAAACATTTCAAAAACTTGGGATGAGCATAAAAAGCTGAGTAAGGGATATACAAATATGGAAAGGAAACATGGGTACATATATACATAAGAATGAAATCATACTTTACCCATAAAACATAAGCACTTTAACATACCTCATAAAATTATGAATAAATCATAGAAATCATAAGACATAAAGGTAACTTGAGGCATTCATAACATTCTTACGTAGGGAGTAACCCTCTTGGTTACGTTTGGAATACCCATCACAGTATATTCCCTAAATCTCTTCGGAGAAACCTTAACGTTTAACTCCTTCGCGTTACCCAATGCATTGGAGAGCTATATCGGGCTCACCCACCCTTAGTTTATCACGGAACCACTCGTTTTCATAACAATGCACAAGAACCATAACATAAACGTATCACATAAAACATGCATAAAGGAAACATAAAATTTCCACATTTCAATCACAATATAACATTTTATTATATTGAAATAATGAATCCGTTCAAAAATAAACCATTTCCAAAACCATTTAAAACATTTAATAAGGAGATTTTTGAATCAAAGTGTCCCATACCACCTTGAAGATTTTAACATTTTAAACCATTAATATCCATATAAATCCTTAAAACCATTTTGAAAACATGGATATTAATAAGAACAAATAATTAAAACATTTAAAGCGATATTTTGGTTAAAGGGTTTTTACCAAAATCAGAGACACTTGAATACAATAATTGAGGAATAACATTTAATCAGAACTTTATAATCTCATGAGAATAAATGTATTCATGATATAATATTCCAAAGGACAGTATATACACCATATAAGAGTTAATTTGTGCATATCAACAATGAAGTCTCAATAGGGATGTAAAATGTGATGAAATCCCTTATAAAGAAGGTATCCTTAAATTAAGGATAAATCAATCTCAAAATTTTGTGTTACAAATATAAATACACCCAATATAATTGGATATTAATTGTAAAACAATAAAAGGTCATTCACACATATTCAAAGGATGACATATTCAATAACTACATGTTGAACCCAAATAAATCAAAATTGGGTTAAAACGTTCCCTTGGTAAAATTCGACAGCCTAAACGGCGTCACTTCAAAATGAGTTGATGAGAGATAAAACGTGTATCTTATCACTTGGACATAAAATTTACATCAATAAGGATATATGAGAACATATCCCAACATAACAATATGTAAATTAAAAGACCCAACAAAAGAAGTCTTTTAAAAAAAAGGAGGGTGAAAGGTTCCCTTACCGACTTGGGTATCTTTCAAAACATACACCCCATGAAAGAAGGACAATACATAATTGATGTAAATACTTTTAAATGAAAGTATATTACACAAATAGTAGAATAATGGGCAGTACATACACCACTCAAAGTAAATTGTGGCAAATGTAGCATAAATCTCACAGGAATAAAAGTGAGAAGAAAAATCCCTTACGAAAACTCGGCAGCCTAACGACGCCACATAAAACATACAAAAATGGATTGATGAGATAAAATAGGGTATCTCATCATATTAACTTAGAGTTTATAGAATGAGTAATATAAAATAACATCCCCCAACATAACAAAGAGGAGCTTAAAAGAAGTGCCATAAAGGAGAGTACTTAAAAATAAAGAGAGAGGTTAGATCTCTTATGAAAATTCGGCAGCCTAACGGCGCCACTCAAAACTTCCAAAATGGATTGATGAGAGAGAATAGGGTCTATCATCATATGAACATAAAAATTACAGTAAGATTAATATAAAAGAACATCCCACTCACAAGAAAGATGAGCTTAGAAGGAATGACATAAAAGAGTGTACTTAAAAAGAAAGAGAGGAGTAGGATCCCTTACCTCGGGTCCGACTTGACTCGATCGTTCTTTAATGTCCTGAATAATAAACTTGAGTTAATTTATACTTTCTTAAGAACCTTTTTCATGTTCATTATTCCTTTTATATCACTTATTACCATGTCATGAACACTATGTAATTATTTAAGTTAATAACTGTCATTTTAACGATCATTGGTACTTGAGTCAAAAATAAACCCTTTATAATTACAAGTTGTTCGTGTATCCATTATATCCAGAATGGTATTCATGATGTAGATATCATATATGTCATATATATCAAGTACATGCATGCATTTATAATATTACATAATCATTTAGAGGTAAGAAATGAAATGCACCGTTCATGGATACGGTAAGCCGTACGTACGCATGAACGCTACTTTCATTTCTATTTCGTATTTTATAGAATGGAATCACAATGATATAAAGGTATAATATAATTCCATTATAATATCATATATAATATCATAGTTCCATCCTTTATATGTCCCACATATGGTATTTAACGAATCAAATCACTTTGAGGGGGCGATAGTCCGCACTTCCTAAAATGAAGATATCGTGTTTACCCATAATGGAAACAATAGTGGTATGCCATAAATGAAAAATACAGAAGCTTAAGGAAAGAATAAACATATTATATATCATATATAAAAATAGTGACATCATAATGGCCACCTTTGAAGGTGTTAAATGAGTATTGAACAATCATCGTTTCGGGAGGCAGAATTTCGCCATCTACGGAAACCGTATGTTATTTAACCATTTGATGTAGTTGTGTGAGAGTGTAGCTTGAATAAATCTTATAAAAATATCCTATTATATTTAAGATACTGGTGTGGTTACAAAATAAGTAAATAAAAAGAGTTTAGGGGGTTGGAGAATCAAAATAAAACAAATGAACATGAGAGAATGAATTACCTTTAAAAGTGTAACTCCATTTGATTTGAGCCTAAAGGCTTCCTTTAAAAGGATTCTGCCCAAAGGGAATCATCTAGGATGAGGAGAGGGATGTGGAGAGAGTAAATGGGCAGGGGTTGGCCGATCCAAATGCTTTGGGAGTGTGGGTAATGAGGTAGAGGTGGGGGCCTTTTATAAGAGGAGAGGAGGGGCACTCTTGGAATGTAATGAAATATTACTTTATTTGAAAACGAGTTTCAGATTTCAATGGTCCCACATTGATATAATTCGAGGATAAGATGATAAGGGTTCGAAATCTACCCATACAATAGGTTTTGGACATGTGTAGATTTTAGATATTACATTATCTTTCCATTTTATTTAAATCGTTAAATAATGATGTCATCGCTGCATCATCATGATGTCATAAATAATTTAATTTATTTAAAGTATAAAAATTATAAAAAAAATACTATGATGTAGGAAATATTTTTTTCTTTCCAATGAATATTTATAATAAAAAATATGATCTTTATAACCCCATGTAAAAATTGTTTTTGTAAAACATATGATGTTTGTGTCATTTTTACTTTTACATTAAATAAAAAGTTATTTATGTCATTTCCCAACCAAAGTTGCTCCATGGGGTCCCCAAGTTGACCCATGGCTTGTATTTGTCGGCCATCATACATCCAATGAGGTTAGGACATGTGTCAAGTTCATTTCATATTATTAAAATATTATTTTTACCTTAAACTACACTAATCACCTCTAATCGCGATTAAAAACTTAATAAGTTACTATTCAAAAAAAAAATTATTTTTATCCCATTGAACCACATTTTACTTCTTAATGAAAACCATGTATGTTGGATTTTTGAAATTCAAAACACAAAGATGGCAAAATTTCATTTAAACGGAAAAATCAGTTTTTATAAGTTCCACTTAGTGGTGTCACTATTAATCAAAAATTGATGTTTTTCAGAAAAATCCCAAAAATTCACCCTAAGCAATATTTGATATTCCGAATTCAAAAATGAAGTCTATTTTAAAAAATTCAAATCATATAAGTCACATTAATTAATTTAGTAATTAATTCCCGCTGTCAGAGCAAATAGCGTGTTTTTATGAAACAATAAGTATCAAAAGATTGACACTGGTTTAAGTCTGATTTCAAAGTGAAATTAATTCCAACGAACACTATTAGATTTAATGGTAAAAATATATTATAATTTCACCTTAAAACCAATTCTAAATATAATCTAATAATATAAATAAATTAGATAAAAAAGAGGTTTTGAATTAAAATACAACATTTTACACTATTCATTAAAAAAATGAACTTTATCAGAAAGATACCAAAAATTTACACAAAGTAAATTTTGATGTCCCGATTCTTAATAAGAGTTTTATTTGGTCCAAAATAATGTTTAAGAGTGAACAAAAATATATTTAATGAAGGTTCACAATCAAAAGGAGATAAGTGAACCTTTAGTGAAAACTAGGGCATATACGCCTAAAATTGAATTCTTTCCGTATTTTAAGCCTCTATCCTTTATTGGATAAATGTAAAAACATTTAATAACATATATAATCATATTTTAGTTATTTATATCCATTCTTTCCAATACAACGGCTACATGTTAACTACCATTTAAAATAATATTATTTTATTATTAGAGTGCAACGTAAGATTCCCAAGAAACTCGTTGTTGCGTGTTGGGTACGCCATCGAGCATAGCGTCCCAATTAAAGTCATATTAATATTTTATTCACAAATATGGATAAATATGAAAATGTCATATTCTTTATTTACCAGGGGTGTTACATCCTTCCCCCCTTTTGGGAATTGCGTCCTCGCAATTTTTAAAATTGATCTTGGAAACATCCTTGAAAGTCCCACATCGGAACAAGAGTCGGTAAAACAATCACTTTAAAATAAAGAAAGATAAGCACATAGGTCACCCGAGTTAACCCATACTAGGACTCCATGTAGGAAAACATGGACATGGAGGAGAAAACATAGGGTCATGTTCTGATGGAGAGTGATAGAAAACATGTTTAGGAGAAAGTTAGCCACAAGAAAATCAAAAACTTGTGATGGGTTTAACGATATTCGATTCCCCAGTAGGAAAAGTTAATAGACAAAATTTTTGTTTTAAGTTACTTTTTATTGAGGAATTTATTCATAAGGAAACATAATCACTTATCATGTTTACTTTCAACTTTTATTAGATTCCTTACACAAACTCATATTTTCTCCAAAAGACGAGTATTTAGGAAGACTTGTTCACATTAAGAGTACTATAATCAACTTCTAGAGAATCACATAATCCACCAAAGAGAACTATATACTTCCCATGTCTTTAGACTTTAACCAAAACCAAAACCAAAAAGGCTAGTACAAGATCAGATAATCCAGAAAAGGATAACCCTTTATAAAAAGAAAATCTATTCTTAATCTCCAAAATTTGTCCAACAAAACCAAAAGTTCAACGAGGACCATTTGTCCATAAAATTCTTCATAGTAAACCAAACTAAGATTGAAACCCAAATATTTGAAGGACTTAGTCACATAGTCTACCAAGTTAAATCGTAACATTTATCTCCAAACAACATCAGTTGCTCCTAAAGTCTCGTATTGAAAAGTAATTAACCTAATCACATATCCTCCATGATAGGTTAATAATTTTCATAAATAACCCAAAATAAATTTACTCTTAATTCATAAAATCAAATAACTAGGAAGAATCAGTCAAACTAACCAGGGACTTCACGTAGTCCAGTGGTAGGCGATAAATACCAGTTGCACTTTGATTGTGGGTTTGATTCCCGCAGCTTTGTCTGATGCGACTGGTAGTCACACGGTCTACGTGTTGTCCTTTTTCCAAAACTATATAATTCTCAAATCATTCCCCAAAAAGGGATAAAATCATCAAAAATAACCATAAAATAATTTAACCTCAATTTTATCTCATGCCTTTCACTTCAATCATAACATATAGTAACCCATAATTACCTCAAAAGTAAGGATCATATAAACCCAAATGGTTCTTTATAACTATGTCCACAAAAGAAAAGATAACTATTACTTGAATAAAATTTGCCTATATTAAACATCAGGGTTACTCATAATATAAAAAGTCTTCTAATGTAACCCCATCATCAAAAGAGACTTAATACTCTTAAGAATTTCACCATAACTCTTGAAGCCCTTATATGTTGACATCTTACTCATTCAACATTCTTCATGATCCATTAACCATTCCTTTCCAACTTATTCCAAAATACCTCTTTCCTACAAACAAAATCATGAATCATATCCTAAGATTCCAAAATAGGAAAACAATAGTCATGAAATAGTACGTACCTTTGATTGGTCATTATCAGTTTCTTCATCCTCAATCGGAATGGAATTAGGTAGTGGTAAACGAACATTTGTACACTCGTGGTGACCCCATTAACGAAACTTCTTCATAGGAAATGTGTTTGCATAATGACCATGCACAACACATTTAAAACATTCAATTGATCCCTCAGAAAGAACTTCTTTCCCTTTCCTCGAGTCAACTGGATGCTTCATTTTTCCATGGAAGGTTCTTGCTTTATGACCTTCATTTCCACATCTATAGCATATTTCTGTCCCTTTGAAACATTTTCCTAGGTGTTTCTTTCCACATCACACTTACCTTTATGATTATTACCTGTACTTCAGTAGGGATTTGTTTCTTGCATATATTATGCCTTAGAGAAATCTCCGAGGTTTAGGTGGTAAATAATGACTCCAGATAGTTGGTTGAGGATAATCACAAGATTTCTCATTGAAGCTCCCATATCATTCAGTTTCTTGCTAAAAAAACTGTCACAGTTTCCTTCACATCCACTGTTACTTTGGTGCCTGCTAGATCCAGCCATTTACTAAAACCAAAAAGGTCAGTTTGAGCATATCAACAAAACCATCATGTACTAATGAGTAAGATAAACACTAAGATATACTTACTCATTAACTTTATCTAAAACTATGACTCTTTCTAAAATCATAACCATTATCGTAATGTCACTTATGCTTAAAGAATACCCTAACCTCTAAAGTTATCTAAACCGACCTTTGATACCAACTATAAGGCCCCAGCCTTAAACCTTACTTAATCTTGAGTTATTACAAGATTACACATTGAGGATCTTTTCAGGTTTAGAGTTTTAGAGAATTAGATCATGAAACCTGCATTACATTCCACATTTAGACAAAGTGGTTACATAAAAGACAGTATTCATTCTTCCCATCAACGGAAACATACTTACAATAAAACATGGATTCTTTCTTGACACATCCTTGACACTATCATCACATCATGTACCTTTCCCTTGACCTGTGAAAAAAATTTCAAAAACTTGGGATGAGCATAAACAACTCAGTAAGGGATATAAAAATATGGAAAGGAAACATGGGTACATATATACATAAGAATGAAATCATACTTTACCCATAAAACATAAGCACTTTAACATACCTCATCAAATCATGAATAAATCATAGAAATCATAAGAAATAAAGGTAACTTGAGGTATTCATAACATTCTTACATAGGGAGTAACCCTCTTGGTTACATTTGGAATACCCATCAAAGTATATTCCCTAAATCTCTTCGGAGAAACCTTAACGTTTAACTCCTTCGTGTTACCCAATGCATTGGAGAGCTATATCGGGCTCACCCGCCCTTAGTTTATCACGGAACCACCCGTTTTCATAACAATTCCCAAGAACCATAACATAAACGTATCACATAAAACATGAATAAAGGAAACATAACATTTCCACATTTCAATCACAATATAACATTTTAGTATATTGAAATAATGAATCCGTTCAAAAAGAAACCATTTCCAAAACCATTTAAAACATTTAATATGGAGATTTTTGAATCAAATTGTCCCATACCACCTTGAATCTTTTAACATTTTAAACCATTAATATCCATATAAATCCTTAAAACCATTTTGAAAACATGGATATTAATAAGAACAAATCATTAAAACATTTAAAGCGATATTTTGGTTAAAGGGTTTTTACCAAAACCAGAGACACTTGAATACAATAATTGAGGAATAACATTTAAGCAGAACTTTATAATATCATTAGAATAAATGGATTCATGAT
Source organism: Viscum album (assembly GCA_963277665.1). NCBI lineage: Eukaryota > Viridiplantae > Streptophyta > Magnoliopsida > Santalales > Viscaceae > Viscum > Viscum album. The sequence continues at coordinate 44,356,115 of OY728131.1, forward strand.
ATAATATTCCAAATTACAGTATATACACCATATAAGAGTGAATTGGTTCATATCAATAATGAAGTCTCAATAGGGATGTAAAATGTGATGAAATCCCTTATAAAGAAGGTATCCTTAAATTAAGGATAAATCAATCTCAAAATTTTGTGTGAAAAATATAAATACACCCAATATAATAGGATATTAAGTGTAAAACAATAAAAGTTCATTCACACATATTCAAAGGATGACATATTCAATAACAACATGTTGAACCCAAAGAAATCGAAATTGGGTTAAAACGTTCCCTTGGTAAAATTCGACAGCCTAAACGGCGTCACTTCCAAATGAGTTGATGAGAGATAAAAAGTGTATCTCATCACTTGGACATAAAATTTACATCAATAAGGATATATTAGAACACATCCCAACATAAAAATATGTAAATTAAAAGACCCAACAAAAGAAGTCTTTTAAAAAAAAGGAGGGTGAGAGGTTCCCTTACTGACTTGGGTATCTTTCAAAACATAAACCCCATGAAAGAAGGAAAATACATCATTGATGTAAATACTTATAAAAGAAAGTATATTACACAAAGAGTAGAAAAATGGGCAGTACATACACCACTCAAAGGAAATTGTGGCAAATGTAGCATAAATCTCACAAGAATAAAAGTGAGATGAAAAATCCCTTACGAAAACTCGGCAGCCTAACAGCGCCACATAAAACTTAAAAAAATGGATTGATGAGATCAAATAGGGTATCTAATCATATTAACTTAGAGTTTATAGAAATAGGAATATAAAAGAACATCCCCCAACATAACAAAGATGAGCTTAAAAGAAGTGACATAAAGGGGAGTAGTTAAAAAGAAAGAGAGAGGTTAGATCTCTTACGAAAATTCGGCAGCCTAACGGCGCCACTCAAAAAATACAAAATGGATTGATGAGAGAGAATAGGGTATCTCATCATATGAACATAAAAATTACAGTAAGTGTAATATAAAAGAACATCCCACTCACAAGAAAGATGATCTTAGAAGGAATGACATAAAAGAGTGTACTTAAAAAAGAAAAAGAGGAGTAGGATCCATTACCTCGTGTCCGACTTGACTCGATCGTTCTTTAATGTCCGGAATAATAAACTTGAGTTAATTTCTACTTGCTTAAGAACCTTTTTCATTTTCATTATTTCTTTTATATCACTTATTACCATTTCATGAACACTATGTAATTATTTAAGTTAATAACGGTCATTTTAACGATCATTGGTACTTGAGTCAAAAATAAACCCTTTATAATTACAAGTTGTTCATGTATCCATTATATCCAGAATGGTATTAATGATGAATATATCATATATGTCATATATATCCAGTACATTCATGCATTTATAATATTAAATAATCATTTAGAGGTAAGAAATGAAATGCACCGTTCATGGAGACGGTAAGCCGTACGTATGCATGAACGCTACTTTCATTTCTATTTCGTATTTTATATAATGGAATAATAATGATATAAAGGTATATTATAATTACAGTATAATATCATATATAATATCATAGTTCCATCCTTTATATGTCCCACATATGGTATTTAACGAATCAAATCACTTTGAGGGGGCGGTAGTCCGCACTTCCTAAAATGAAGATATCGTGTTTACCCATAATGGAAACAATAGTGGTATGCCATAAATTAAAGATACAGAAGCTTAATGAAAGAATAAACATATTATATATCATATATAAAAATAGTGACATCATAATGGCCACCTTTGAAGGTGTTAAATGAGTATTGAACAATCATCGTTTCGGGAGGCAGAATTTCGCCATCCACGGAAACCGTATGTTCTTTAACCGTTTGATGTAGTTGTGTGAGAGTGTGTGTCGAATAAATATTATAACAACATCCTAGTATATTGAAGATACTGGTGTTGTCACAAAAGAAGTAAATAAAAAGATTTTAGGGGGTTGGAGAAGCAAAATAAAACAAATGAACATGAGAGAATGAATTACCTTTAAAAGTGTAACTCCTTTTGATTTGAGCCTAAAGGCTTCCTTTGAAAAGATTCTCCCCAAAGGGAATCCTCTAGGATTAGGAGAGGGATGTGGAGAGAGTAAATGGGCAGGGGTTGGCCGAGCCAAAGGCTTTGGGAGTGTGGGTAATGAGGTAGAGTTGGGGTGCCTTTTATAAGGGGAGAGTAGGGGCACTCTTGGAAAGTAAAGAAATATTAATTTATTTGAAAATGAGTTTCAAATTTAAATGGTCCCAAATTGATATAATTAGAGGATAAGGTGATAAGGGTTCAAAATCTACCCATCCAATAGGTTTTGGACATGTTTAGGTTTTAGATATTTCATTATCTTTCCATTTTATTTAAATCGTTAAATAATGATGTCATCGTTGCATCATCATGATGTCATAAATAATTTAATTTATTTAAAGTCTAAAAATTATAAAAAAATACTATGATGTAGGAAATCTTTTCATATTTCCAATGACTATTTATAATCAAAAATATGATCTTTATATACCCATTTGAAAATTGTTTTCGTAAAACATATGATGTTTGTGTCATTTTTACTTTTACATTAAATAAAAAGTTATTTATGTCATTTCCCAACCAAAGTGGCTCCATGGGGTACCCAAGTTGACCCATGGCTTGTCTTGGTCGGCCATCACACATCCAATGAGGTTAGGACATGTTTCAAGTTCATTTCATATTATTAAAACATTATTTTTACCTTAAACTACACTAATCACCTCTAATCGCGATTAAAAACTTAATAAGTTACTATTCACCAAAAAATTATTTTTATCCCATTGAACCACATTTTAATTCTTAATGAAAACCATGTATGTCGGATTTTTGAAATTCAAAACACAAAGATGGAAAAATTTCATTTAAACGGAAAAATCAGTTTTTATAAGTACCACTTAGTGGTGTCACTATTCATCAAAAATTGATGTTTTTCAGAAAAATCCCAAAAATTCACCCTAAGATATATTTGATATTCCGAATTCAAAAATAAAGTCTATTTTACAAAATTAAAATCATATAAGTCACATGAATTAATTTAATAATTAATTCCCGCTGTCAGAGCAAATAGCGTGTTATTATGAAACAATAAGTATCAAAAGATTGACACTGGTTTAAGTCTGATTTCAAAGTGAAATTAATTCCAAAGACCACTATTGGATTTAATGGTAAAAATATATTCTAATTTAACTTTAAAACCAATTCAAAAGATAATCTAATCATATAAATAAATTAGATTAAAAAGTGGTTTTGAATTAAAATACAACATTTTACACTATTCATTAAAAAATGAACTTTATCGGAAAGATACCAAAAATTTACACAAAGTAAATTTTGATGTCCCAATTCTTAATAAGAGTTTTATTTGGTCCAAAAAAATGTTTAAGAGTGAACAAAACTATATTTAATGACGGTTCACCATCAAAAGGCGATAAGTGAACCTTTAGTGAAAACTAGGGAATATACGCCTAAAATTGAATTCTTTCAGTATTTTAAGCCTCTATCCTTTATTGGATAAATGTAAAAACATTTAAGAACATATATAATCATATTTTAGTTATTTCTATCCATTCCCGCCAATACAACGGCTACATGTTAACTACCATTTAAAATAATATTATTTTATTATTAGAGTGCATCGTAAGATTCCCAAGAAACTCGTTGTTGCGTGTTGGGTACGCCATCGAGCATAGCGTCCCCTTTAAAGTAATATTAATATTTTATTCACAAATATGGATAAATATGAAAATTTCCTATTCTTTATTTACCTGGGGTGTTACATAATCAGGCTCAGGTCGGGATACTGTAACCTCAAATTCACTAATATCGGCTGATAGATTCACCCTGGTCAGATCTTCGCGACACTTTTTCTCCTACTCCCTCCTGAAAATGACTTGTTTCACCGCAACATGAATCTTTTCATATCCAAAACTTCCAAGTCCCAATGTGACAAATAGGGATGAAAGCCGGGGAATTTTTGATGGAAGCTCCTCTAGAGGCACTTCAGATATGATTTTCCATATGTTCTTCCATGCCTTGCGTCGTGAAAATTGGAATGCATTTCGAACTTCCGGGCCCGATTCAACGTTACTATCACAAGGGGGGTATAATATGGGATTAACGAACTTAGGGAAGTGACCTGTTCTGCTCCCTCCCCCCTAACTTGAGCTTCTTCACTTTAAATTCCCGTTGGGGCAGAGGCTCAGGCCTCACCTCTAGATTTAGCCACTACAATTGATGGCCCTGTATAATTAATTGAAAGTTTTGGTTAGTTTCAAAGGATAACAAAAGAATCAGTTGTCTTGAAAATTATGCACAATCCCAAATATTGTTATTCCTTACCCAACGGTAGATCAGTAACTTGAGAAGGTTCCTCCCCATCTTTCCTAGCTTCGACATGATTTTCAGGATGAGTTTGAGGAAGCTCTACTAGGTTCAGATCCACTTGTGCTAATGTCTCTACAATGGTAGGGTTTTCTGTACCCCCTTCAGGTATGGGTAGTTCAACATCTTTCTCAGAAAAAACTGCACATTTGAACCAATCATGATTAGACATGTAATAAGAAGTTATTCGTAATAGGACAAAGGATAACACTCACGTCCATAATCTTATAAATTACATGGTAATTTAAATTGATTTATAAAATATTTGAATGATGTGCCAAGTTCCATCATTTCATCTAATGTCATATCAGAATCCTGGTTTGTCTCACCAGTGGGAGAATTTGATGTGTCTTCTTGGAGACCTTCATCCTGCGGTCCCTGACCCTGGACAACATCTTCGGATAAAATCGCGGCATAAGTTGCAATAGCCGCCAAAAGCTCTAATGTAGGTGTTGAACCTGAAGTATCACAGAATGGAAGTCAGTATATGTTTCATTCAACATTTTATGAATCATTGTTAACTTACCAAAAGTGGGTTCTTCTCTTCTTGCAACAGTAGGTAGAGGGATACTGGGAACAGATGCTGGCTCTTTTTTAGGAGCATCCAAGTCAGCCTGAATTTGTTATTGTTCCATAGAACCCTTTGTGGTCCTCAGAAGAGGATTAGTCCTCTCCCTCATAGGGTAAATTGATGAAGCCCCTACAATCCCAAGGAAAATGAGAAATATTTTTCATGATTTAAGACTCATGATTATCCAAAGGACTTACCACTACTGATGAAGCGTTTAGCTGTGGAATTATTCCTTTGATGCCTCTGTCTCTTTGGTTTTTTGGGAGTCTCGGGAATCTCCCTTATAGGAACTTGAATTGAAGAATGGAAGGCCATGTCCAACTCCTCATTCATGGCCTGCTGTCCTGGAGATATCTCGCCCGACTCGTGAGGAGATTCATCAGCATCCCTGATGGGAGTACCACTAGTGCTATATTATGGAGAAGGAACCTCATTAGTTCCTTTCTTTGTAAGCTGCAAGATGAAGACAATAACTTCCTTGAGTAAGAAAGCTTCGACTAAAACCAAGTTGCAAAACAAATAACAAAAGAAAACTTACATCTTCAGGGGCCACGTAATCATGCCACTCCTCATCAGTCCCATCAGCGACACCACGATCTATCATTTCCCTCACCCTCTTGGTGACAGGAATGGAATCATCAGTGGCATATATGAGGATTTCCAGCTCTCTCATATAATCTCGCACTTCATCGGGGCTATCTTAGAAATTAATATCGGTAAAAGCCAAAAGAGTCCCTATTCCAGGGAGATTTATCCCCTCGCATAAATCTAGCCAGGTAGTTTCAATACTACAGTATAAAATCTACCAAGTCTGAACATCCTCTGGTCGAAGATATTTGGTGCATGTACCAGAAGGCTGTGAGGAAGGTCCTACAATATTCGACATCAATTTCTTCCCAGCTCCTGCCACTACAGATAGAGAATAAAAAAAATAAGACTTATTGCTTTATAAAGTGATGGTGATTAAATTACCACAATGATGTACCTCACTAGGAGTTGATGGAGTAGGTCTTTTGATTCTGACTGGAGGATTATATCGGGTACAAGGCCGCTTTTCCACTTGTTGTGCCTCATAATCCCCATCATGAGAATCTGGTGAATCAGTCCTAGAGGAGGAATCTAGAGAATCAGCTTCAGGTGGGGAAGCATCACCTTCATGAGGAAGAGTTTCTTTCTCTACAATCCTCTTCATTTTCCCCACCTGATAAACTGGGTGATTCAGCAAACCTTTAGGGTATGATGCTATCCAGTGCTCGGCATACCATGTAGTCAAGTTATGTGCCACTTTTTTAACTGGTAGATCAAACACCGCCCAGTCTTCTCCCTAGACGTCAGCAACCATAGTTGCCGAGCAACCATCAGATGTTGCTGTAAACTGACATTTACAGGGGGAGATACAACAATCTGTTGCAAGCACTTGAATTGGAATGCAAATCTATATGGAGCATATGCCTCACATATAATCTCTTCATCAATCCTGGCAAACAACACACCATCTCTGCAGGCCAGCATGAATACCCTCAAATCCAAGTGGGCTTTTCCATCATCAACAAACTGCCCGGTTGGCGGATTTCCATAGGGAAAGAAGTTGAATTCGTTAAACATGCTCAGCCTCACTTTCATGTCATAAGCATTAAGATCCAATGGAGCAATTCTAGAGAATGCTTGCACTGATGGCCTGAAAGAACTTCCTGGAATTTGTACTCCATTCTGTACATTATAAGTATTGAAGTGAGTGGTGATCCATCCCCATAAAACATGGAATGGTCCCACTATTCTCAAAAGAGATTTACCCATGAAGACATGAAGTAAACTCCTGTGAATCTTTTCTAAAATGGGGGTATCCAACCCAACCATTTTTCCCTCAGCCAACTTTTCTGCAATAACAAAGGTCCCTGGCCTGACGCCTCCCTTCGAGTCCCTGACTGGAAAGAGATAAACACTGAGCCACAAAGCCAAGAAGCCCTCCATATGAGTCTTCTTTGGGATCTGTTGATTCAACTCATATACCCATTTCTCAAACTCTCCTGCTTCTAGAGTTAGCCAGAATGTGCCAGGATCACCCCTCTTCTCGGTTTTTGGACAGGTGGTAGGATGGGTGGGCCTCTTATCCTTGGATTTCTTTTTCTTGGATCCTTTCTCCTTTAGATCCTTCTCCTTTGGATCCTTCTATTTGTTCGCAATAATAAATATATTCATCCACTTCTACGGATGAATATCCTTTCTAGAACGAGTTAAAGAGGTCTCTGAACTCTTGAGCTTGTGGAAGATTTTAAATAATTCCCGAGCCAAAGCAGGAGTCTTCTCTGAATCATTCCAAGTCACATTGAGAGGAATGAATTCATCATACATGTCGCCCAAAATTGGATCCCCTGAGATCCTGTGGACATCCCATAGACTGATGCCTACTTCTCCATGAGTCAGAAGGAAAGAATTGGTTTCTGGGCTCCAGTGGTTGAGTATCTCCAGCACAAAGCTATCATGTCTTAAACATATGTTTTCCCAACCTAGACAGCTTCGTATATCGCAACTCCTTTCAGATATTCGACAAAATCTGCACAGGTTTGTCGCACCTAGTATGCCCACATCCAAGTTGGCTTTACACCTCCCCCAAGACGGAAGTCCCAATGTTTCTTTCAACCTTTGGATTGATCCATCTGAGCATTTCAGAAGATTGAAGGATGACAATGTGGTTGTAGCTCAGGCTTATGAGGTTTCAAATCTCGCGTACAAGGGCTATGATGCATCATGTGGGCCTTCTCCACTGTTCCAACATTTATAAATCCTCCTCCACATGAGATATTTGCTGAAGCAATGTTTTTGTAATTCTGAAACCACAAAAATTGGAGATAGTTCTTTGCTTCTGGAATAGTAACTTCTCACAGATGGCCATAGCCATACAAAGGAAAATAAATGCTTTGGGGGAAGTCGTTATGATACTTCTTCAAATACTTAGCCAAATCTAGGAGAGTTCTGTCACAAACGGTATAATAATCATGGCCAATGATACTCATTATATCATCAAGTATCTTGCTTTCCAGTTCATCAGCTATTCCAATTCTCTTGGGAGCCATTGATTCTTCACAAAATTTGAATAATTAACTCTTAAGTAAGTTGTTTTTTCATAAAATTTGTGAAGGATTTGGGAAAAAATGGCTAATGCATTAAGGCGCACAAGTCTAAACATAGCGCACAAATATGGATGTGTCGCGCAAGTATAAGGTGCCGCACAAGTATTTGGCATGCAAGTATCACTACGTAGGTCCAGATACCTTGACAACAGCGCGACAACAAAGGAATAGTGGAAAAGAGAGAAACTTGCGCGGTGGAGATGACCTGTGTGACGAGAGCTCAAAAATATGAAGTTCTATGCAATGCATGACAAATGAGCACATATATATAGGCCAGGCTGGTGACCTGCACACCTACAGCCAGCACGCTCCATCCCTACGCGATGACAGTTGCGCGGTGAACACTTGCGCACCTCGTTCCCTTTGGTTTTCTTCTTTTCCTCAGAGTCCCATCCTTATTGATTTAGATCCAACTCTGAGGGGGGACTTTTGATGACACTCCTTTTCATCACATTGTTTAAAGTAATGGAAAGGGAAATGAGTTAGCACAAATTGATTCATCCTTTGAAGAAAAAATCAGAAAAATTGACAAAGGAATGAAAAAGGAGTCAAAGGATATTGGGTCACGCATGTTCCCTTACTGTCGCGCAAGTACACTTGTGCGCCGCCTAATGGTCGTGCAAGTGACTTCCACACCCTCTTTGAAAACCTCTCGGGTCTTCTCCAGCCTATAAATACCCCTGGTGGGCCCCGCATTTCGGGAAGATTATTTTCAAAATTCACATACAGAGCTCTGAACGTCCAAGTCTCTTCTTTAGGTCTTTTGAACACTTCTAAGGTAATTCTTTACCTATAATGGAAGTTTTAACCAAGGGGAATAAGGTTTCAGTGTTAGAATTCACTAACACTTGCGCGCCTAAGTGTTTTACCCTTAAAGGAAATGGACACACATGCGCGCCTCCTTACATACTCATTGAAACTTGTGTGCCACTCTTCTGGAAGTACCTTGGGATTAATCTAAAGGCTTTGGTCAAGGATCGGCCAATTATTACTCTAAGGGCTGAAAATCGCGCATGTTCCCATGTGCCGCGCAGGTATACCTGCGCGACCAGGAATTGTGCACCCATGCAGTACCTGCGTGCCTACCGGGACATGCGCATCCTTCTATTTTTTGGGTGCCCTTCCAACCCATTTAACCCATCTAATGCCATTTCAGCTCTCCTATTCAAGATTCAGTCTTCACGACACTCTTCAAATCCATTTATGGAATGTTTTCTTGATTGAATTCCTTATCCGAATGGAATTCTGTGAAACATCTCTCAAAACCTAGTGATTTACACATCTTTATGTCATGAAAAATAAAGATTTAATTCAACCTCATCCTTTAATATGAGAGAACCCTATATATGGGCATCCTCCTTAGGAGTAAGCTCTATGTCCTCATTAACTTGGGCATATTCCTTAGGAGTAACCCCCAAGATTAGAGTATAAAAATCTCCATGAAGCACATATACCTTTATGGATCCTGTTCCTGGATTTCTTCCCTGAATTAAATCTTAATCCTTATCTATTTGGGAAGTCATACATACATAAGCCCCACATAATTGCATCTTTCGTGGAACAATTGTCTGATTTCATCAATACCTCTTGTTTCTCCCACCAATCATGACTCACATGAGCTTAGAGTGTAAAAGTAATCATGACATCTTCCTTTGAACCATCAATCATGCATAAACATCATACTCCCTTACTCTGAACACGTGGGTTCTGATTCCTTTTCTAAATAAAGGATACATAGGTAGCCCATCTGCGGGTATGATCTCAACTCTGAAATAATCCATGTCTTTTTGAATGACAATAAACTTCAAGTGCCCCACTTAGTGTCTTTAAAACCAGAATGGTCATCATAATTACCATGAGATATATATATAATGTATTAAAGGATACCATTGAATAAGAATCTCTAATGAATACATATGATTATCCATCAATGAAAAAAACCTCTAATACATAAAAAATATTCTCTAAATTTCCAAACATATCAATCATTGATTGTCAGATCTAAAGGAATGCTCATTTTATACTTGGTAATTTAATAAGGATTCTCGAACATAACTTAAATCTATAAATAGAGTCCCGGAGTAGACAATAATTCCCCCCAAAAGGGTGTGATCAGTCCGACCTCCCATCCTCCCAACCAATGAAAATTTATAAGCCTCATCATTCCACAACTAATGAGTGCCTACCTTTGGAAAGTAGGATCAAATGGATATGGAATCATTGTATGTTTCTGGTTCTATGAACAAACCCGTTAGAAACCGCTTGGAATGTTTGAATCTTAAATCAATGAGATCATCCCCAATTATAGAGGGAAACAATCATGTATAGTTTTTATAGAATTATTGTGATGAATAATTAATAACATCGCATCAAGGATGTAGTAGTCCACATGTCCATGAATAAAGCTATGACCTTTTCAATGTGTGAAAGGGTTATAGAAAAAGATATATTATATTAAAAAAATTTAATTATGTCATGAATATCATAATGATTTCATTAATATAATAAATATTCATTATATATGTATTAAGATTAATCCAGATTATATATTGATAGAAAATGGAACACATCATTCAAGGAGATGATAGTTTGTATGTATGCATGAACGCTACTTCCATTTCCATATAATATTTAAAAAGTATGTGATATATTTATATATGTTTATATTAATTATAGTTTCATATTAAGAATATATATATATATATCATATATTTTTATTAAATCCTTCCTTAAAATTCTCCATATAATTTGTGAATGAATCAGATCGCTTTGATGTGGTTGTAGTCCACACAACCAAAAACGATTCTATCATATTCCCAGAAAATTGAATTCCAGAAAGAATGTGTTATATAAAAAAATACCAAAAGAATAAATAAATTATAAATTTTATATATATCATATATATACTATAAATACCACATCATTTTCTACTATTAAATATGTTAATGGAATAATGAATGATATCGGTTCGTGAGGTGGTAGTCCGTCGTACACATGGATGATGATTACACATCCCATTTGAGGTAAGTGTGCCTACTTTTAGGTAGTAACATTGATATAACAACATATTAGAATATTTAATATAATTACTTTATCATATGATAAGTATATAAAATTAATTTAATGTTTGGATAAATAAACTAAACAAAATTTCACATTGAAGAACTTTACCTCTTTTTCAGGAAACTCGTTTTGGTTCATACAAAGATAATTACTTAGATAGTTTTAATCCCATGGTGAGGATTATATAAAGTGGGTAGAGATGTTATAATTTACATGGGAAGATTTGTTTTGATAAAAATGACTTGAGAGGTGTGAATAAGTGTTAGGGGTGAGTGACTTTTTATAGTGAAGGAGGAGAGACATTCTTGTAAATCCTTGAAGAATTGAATTCCACCAACGTTTTCCATTTTCACATGGCTCCAATAGTGATAAAAATTATAGAAATGGGAGAATATGGTTAAAATATATCCACCAAATAGGCTTTGGATAATTATATATGTCATTTCCCTCTTATGTTTAGGTTTTAGTCCCATTTAGGCTAATTTTTTAAATCTGTGTAAATGATTTTAATTATATTCACTAATATTTTTCATCAAAATCTTATGTGGTCTTACTATAAATTAAAAATTATTCTTATTCAAAATATGGAATTAATTTTTAATAATTCTAGTCTCATAATTGTAAGAAATTAATTTATAATTTTTCTTACAGACTGGGTGGCAAAGTGGGGTTTTAAAGTAAAAACATTCAAACATTTGAAATGTTTTTTTATTCAAATTCAATGTGAAATTGATTAAAATTACCTAAATTTGATTAATATATGTATAGTTTTTCTAATTTACTTTTATAAACAATTAAAAATATAATCCATCCTTATAAATTTTGTAAATGTAAATTAGTTTTCTATTAAAATCTAGTATATTTTAACTATTCATCAAAAAATGTTTCTTCTCAAAAAAATACCAAAAATTCATCCTAATATAATTTTGAAATTAATATTTAAAAAATAATGTTTATTTTTAAATGTGTAGTTTATAAATGATTAAAAATCTAGTTAAAAAATAGGTGTTTCTTTATAAGGTGATAAAACTGTGTTTATAAAAATATAAGTTTGTTATGCCTTATGTTGGGTTGGTTCTTATCTTATGCCTATTAAATCTATTAGATGAATTTAAAGAATATTTTATTGTGTATATAAAATAAATATCTCTCTAATATCATTCACTAATAGTAGTTAATTTAATTTATTTATCTAAAACACCTTTGGGAGGATAAAAAAATTTCATTTATTTTTAATTGGTTTTTATATTCATTTATATTTAATTGGTAACCAATATATTCAGTTAATATTTATATAAACTGTATATTTCATTAGTTAGTTAATCCTATTCATAATCTGTAATTTTATAGCTAGGTTTTATCTTATTATAGTAATATTTTATTTTTAACACCCCAAGGATTTGTGAAATATATTCATTTCAAATTAATTTAATCTTTTTGATATTTTTTATTCCACAAAACAACGAATATTTTTTATATTATTGTACTACATTTTTTATAGTCTACATTCAAGACTTCGATTAGCCCGTGATATATGCAACTCTGACATGACATTCATTACAAGAAACACCAAGTTTTTATAAAACATGTTTTATTATAAAAATTATTTAAACAATTTTTTTATAACCTAGCAGCTAAAGATAGTAATATGAATAGTAATAACTAATTTCAAAATTATAATCATAAATGTTTCACATAAATAAAACATAATGATAATGAAATATAATTTTTTTAATGTATTTATATCTTTAGAAACATTATTTTCTCAAAATAAATTCTTTTTATATCCTTATCTGAAAAATAATAAAATAAATTAAAATGATGAAGGTAAAATTACTTTTAACATGGGATTAAACCGTAAACTTACGGGCCGAAATGACATAGACACTTTTCCAAAAGACATTGGATGCCCATATTTCTATTATATACATTCATGGTTTTATTTTTAAGAGTCATTGGGATAATATTAAATAAAAGTTAACTATATCTTGTGGGAAGTGGGGAAAAAGTCAAAAAGGTACCCTTCCTTACCATTAAGATTTGTGAAACTTTGAGATATTGAAAACCATAAATATTTTCAGTTATATATATAATTTTTAATTATAAATGAGTTATTTTTACCATAATTATTTTTCATTAATTATTATAGATGAATTATTCACACTAAATTCTTAAAAAAAATACAGGGATTCGAAATGGATCAAATGATCTTTTATAATAAACATATATACCCCTAAGTAGTAAAAACATTGTTAACCTGGTTCGGGTTAAAGTATTATTTTACGCGTATAATGTGGTTGTTTAAAAAATAATTTCAAACAAACATGATATTTTTATTTTATAAATTATATATCATATTTATAATTCAGTGGAACTATATTTTCTAATAAATCACACCATAATTTTTTGTTAATAATTTAATTACATAGGTTGGAAAACTAGTTACCTAAATGGTAAACCAAAATGAAATATAAGAGGAAACATAACGAATAAGGAACAAAATTATTAAAATGCACTTATTTTAGTGTGGTGGAGATATTTTTTAACCATGTTTATAATTTAATAAATTATTTATCCATTTTTGAATCACATGAGCTAAGGGATACCTCTCATTATTTCTTACTTATTTGTATTTACATGAATTCCCATCCTCCTCGATTGTAAAAATGGATACAATCAACCCCATCATCACACCTATAATACCACTTATTTTCTAAAAATATATAAAAATTAAATTCCCAACATCCCTCCCTTAATCCTTGAATTTTTCCATTCTATATAAATCCAATCATAGAATCTATTTGGTGAAAACCAAAAGGAGTTACTCAAGGAAGAGGTAACATATTTCCTTAAGCTCTTTTCTTCTAATTACTTTATCCACCACCACAATTAATCTTATTCCATGCTTACATAATATCCTCAGTATCCTAAATTTAATGAGATGTTTTTATATTAATTTTTCTACTTACACTTACACACACATCCATCTAATGGTTAACAAACTTACCAATTTTGTGTACGGCGAACTACCACATCACATAACGATGTCGTTCATTTTTCAATTGCCACCTTTAATTGTTGGGAATTATGATAGACATAATGTTTATATATGATATATATTATATTTACTATGTATTTATGATTATTTAATTATTTTATAATACATAACTTTAAACTTTCCATATTGTGTATATACGTTATCATCGTTTGTGGGCTTATGGACTACCACCTCCTCAAAGAAATGTGATTCATTCACACATTACATGGAATGTGTTAAGGATGGTTATAATGAACATATATGATATATATAACATAAAATTTATATTATAATGATATTATATACATATATACAAATATTCCATTTACTTAATTTCTATTAATATGATGAAAAAATGGAAACAAAGTTCATTCGTACGTAAGGTTTACTGTCTCTATGAACTGTGTATTCCATTTAAACTTTCTAAATTTTATAGATTATTATAAATTAATATATACTGAATATATAAGATATTTATATATTTTTTAGATTCTTGAAGTAATTAAATCATTATCGAAGTAAGGTGATCATGAATAATAAGTAAAAACATGTACGAAGAAGAAAGAAGATATCACGCAAAGTGAAACCATAACATATAATTTTTAATAAGAGGGTAATATAAAGTCATAATAAAAAATATATGGTATTTAATATAAGAATATAGTTATTTAATATATTTATAATAAACTTATATTTATTATATTATAGGTTTGAACTTGTATAAATAAAGTCAAGACTTAAGGTAAGGCAATTTCGTCTCAGTATTTTATTTCCATGAGATACATACCATATTCACCACTGATTTTTATTTTGAGGTGTATATACTGAACATGGATGTATTATATGTTTATTATACATATTTATGTGAGTATTAACATATCCATTTTATGAACATTATCTCATGGTGTTTATGTTTCAAAAGATAACAAATCTGTAACATAATTCTTTCTCAGTTTTTTTTTCTTTTAAGACCAATGGCATATTCTGTGCTTATTTTATTATAATAGGTGTAAATAATATGTTGTACATGATATATTTTAATATAAATTTAATTTAATTTTATTACCATGGGTTATTGTTCAAATTTACTAGGTGGTAATATTTTATTGAAACAATTTCATTACTTTTCAATATTGTTTATAATCCTGCTTCCTATGATTAAATAGTATGATCCATTTATCTCCAATGTATTTACATGATATCTACATGTATTAGTAAATTTTTTACACTATTGTTTTTCTAAATATAACTAATAATTTTTTTTATAAAAAGTCTATTTATTTATCCTTTCAGTTATAAATATGTGTTCTTTCATAATCCAAAGTTCTAAAAATGATTTAAAAGATGTTTTAATTTTATTCTATGATGTTAAAGAAACTTTTTACTCTTGTTTTACCATAAAAAATTGATTTAGAATGAATAATATTCTCATTTTATGATGAAGACACTTTTTTGAACTTGTATAGTACAAAAGGAATCTTCAAAATGTATCGACATACCCATCGTCGTGAGATCCATTTCCTTGAAACTTATTTAATAACATTACAAGATCTTCCTTTAAAAAATGATTTTTTAAATATTATAAATAGTTTTTTATTTTAAATTTTATTTCAAATGAATTGGGTTTTGAAGATATTTTTATTTTTATAAAGTGTTTTAAATTATTTTAAAAGCATACTTTATATGTTTTCAAAATGCTATTTTAAAAGATAAGGATTTCAATTATTTTAATATTTGGTTATGTGTTTTAAAATATGTTTTTATTGAAAAGGTTTATAAAATGTTTTCATACTTATTTTATATGTTTCTAAGGAAAATTACTTTCAAATGGTTTTCATGTTTTCATGGAAAATTATTTTCAAAATGTTTTCAAGTTTTCAAGGAAAGAGGTTTTCAAAATGTTTTCAATAATCCTTTATATTTTATCATTTTCATTTTAAATGAAAATGGATTCAAAAAAATCATGTTTTAAAAGATGTTTTAAATAATAAATTATTTTTTCCTCACAAAATATTTTTAAAAGATATTTATAAAAAATTCCATCTAAGATATTATCCATTGGTGTTATTCATACCATTATCGGAAATGATCTAGAGGTTATATTCATATTATTATCTGAATGGTTTATGTTTTATGGAGTTATTTTTATGAAATCCATTTTTATTTCTTGGGTTATATGTTTATGAAATTTGTTTCTCCTTAATCGGAAATTTTTCTACGATATTCTTTCCTTTTTAACAGGTTATATTCTTATAAAAACCACTTCTTTTCAATGGTTATGATTTTGTGAAAGGATTATTAATCCTATGTCTTTTCCATATCATATGATCTATTTAATGTTTGTGATAAAAATTAAAATTCATGTGTTATGATATGATTATTTATGATCTAGTGGTAAATGTATATATAATTTCATTATGAAATGGCTGAGACCTATATCTCCCTTCATTTAATTAGGTAAAGATTTATATCTCATGAGATATATATAATGAACTTTTTCCACTAAGTTAGTCTTGGGAGTGAACCTTGACTACTAATATATTCATGGGTGTGATCCATGACTACCAAGATAAAGTGGGGAGTGAACCAATTCCGACAATATGGAAATGGAAGTGATGTCTTGACTACTATAGAAATCATTGTTATATGATTATGTGTTTTCTACAATTCCATGATTTATTACTATGTTATACTTTTATGTATTATGTTATTTATTTTCTTATGATTCATGTCTTATGAACTACCAATATTTATTCCATGATTCATGTTTATGATCTTTGATATGTAGGGTATGGTGTTCTATTTTCATGATCATGTTCTCGTATACTTATTCTCATGATTATGTTCACATATATCCATGGTTTACCCTTACAGAGAATCTAATCTCTCCAATTTTTATGTTTTAATTCCCCAAAGTTATGAAGATATGTATTATGTTTAATGTTTCTTAGAAGGGTTCTATACAAGAAAAACTGAGTGGGAGATAATGCATCTCACTCATATACCATTTTTTGCATTTACATGTTTCCAGAGTCACTATACTAATATGGTATTTGAGTTTATTTTTGTGTAATGTAATAATTATTTCAATAAAATCATATAATGTCTCTATACATTAAGTGAGGGTTTTTATAACTGGTATCAGAGTGAAGGTTTTTTCATCCTTTGGAAACTAGGATGTGAAATTCTTAGTGAGATCCATAGGAAATTGGTAATGGATAGAGTGAGAGGTTTACTAGACATGCATGTTTGTCTGTATATTATTAGTGTATGTATCTCTAGAACAAATGTACCTTGGGGTAACAACTCTAATAAGGTGTTTTATACTTGAATCACGGAAACCTAGTATATGTAAATAGGCCTTGCTTCACACCCATTTTGACAGTCATGGGGGAAATACTTTGAGATTTAATAAAAAAATTAATGAAACATAATGATGTATTTAAAAAATATAGATTTGAATAACATAGAATAAACCTTGTTTCTCATATATTAAGCAATGTGTCAATATTTAGACATTCTATATGTAATTATTTTTCATGATTATGTGGATTTCCACTATGATAAGTGTTCCTCACATTATGCCTTCTGTTTTTAGTCAATAGTGGAACCTAAAGGAATTAGGTTATCATTAAATGCGATAGAAAATTTACTGATGAACAATAAAATGGGTTAGTCACTAGATTGATGGATCTTGTAATAATTCTTAATTAGTTTTCATAGAACATGATTAACATCATTTACCTTAACCAACTCTCAAACTCACCAAAGAAAAGAATGAAGGAGTTTAATGATTAAGGTAAAATTGAGCTTAAGAGAAGACTAAACCCTAAACTTAAGTGACAAAATGACCTAGACAGTTGCCAAAATCCATTGGATACCCATATTTAAATTATATCCCTCTATGGTTTTATTTTATGAGTTATTGGGATATTAATGAATAAAATTTCTGTATATCATAAATTAATTAAGGAAAAATTCAAAAAGGGATATGTCTTTAACATTAACATTTATGAAACACTAAGACATTGAAAAACAAAATATTTTAAGTTATATATATCCTTTTGAATGATAATTGATTTATTTTTACCATAATAAATCTTTTTTAATTTTTAGAGATTAATTAGTTACATTAAATACTTATAAAATTCTAATTCATGTATTATTAGTTAATAATTAAATGTAATAAATGATTCTTGAAACATTAAAAGTAAATTAAAATTAATTAATTATTATGTTACATTATTTTTGTACATGAATATATCATTTTACACACATTTTAACATTATAATATTTGATTTCCAATAGATTTTTGATATTTTCAATTTAAAAATAAATAAATAATGTCAAAATTGACATTAATGTTATACTAAATTAAATTATATAAAAGACATAAAATTAATAAAAATACTACCCTCTTCTAAGTGATTATTAAGTGTTAATCAATATAAAATATCATGAATGAATTTCCCAAAAAATCTTTTATATTTTACATATAGACCCCCAAATAGTAAAAACATTATTAGCATGGTCCATGTTAAAGTAGTATTTTTGCGCATTACATGCGCTTGTTTTAAAATTAATTTCCAACACCCAAAGAATTTTTTTTTGTAAATTATATATCATATTTATAATTTATTGGGTCTATATTTTATAATAAATAATTAATTTATTTATTCTTAATGATTAAATTACATAGGTTGTAAAATTAATTACCTAATGAAATCCAAAATTAAAAATATTCGGAAACATAATGGAAAAAGAACAAAATTATAAAAATTCTCATATTTTTGTTTGGTGGATATTTTTATCTATCATAATTTCAATTTAATGTATTATTTATCTATTTTGAAATCACATGATGTATGGGAGACCTCCCACTAGTGCTTACCTGTTGGTATTTACAAGAATGCCACCCCTCCTCCATTATCAAAACACATTCAATCATCCCATTATTCACACCTCTAAAACCATATAGTTTCTTCCAATATCGTCTCAATTCACTTACATAAATACATAAATTCAACCTATAAGTATAAATTGGGGCATAAATCTAACCAAGTACATCAATTGGGGAAATCCAAAAGGCGTTACCCAAAGAAGATGTAACATCCACTCTCTAGCTCATTTACTTTATTTTCATTATCCACCAACTAAATTATTATTATTAAATGATTACATAACAACCATATTATAAATATACTTATATGTTTTTATATTTAGGTTACAACTACTATTAAACACATATCCATATAATGGGTAACAAACTAAGCATTTTCTATCCGGAAAACTACCACCTGAAGAAACGATGTTGTTCATTTTTTATTTTACCACATTTCAGGGTTAGGAATTATGATAGTCATTTTGTTTATATATCATATATATTATATTTATTGTTTCTTATTTATTATTAAATTATTTCATAACACATATCGGTATACTTTCCATCTTTTGTAAATATGATAATATCATTTTTGGATGTGTGGACTACCGCCTCCTCAAAGCGATGTAATTCGTCCACACATTACATGGAATGAGTTAAGGGTGGTTTTTGTTAAATTAAATGATATATATAACATAATAAGGATACGTTTATTATAATATATAAATATATACATGTATTCCACTTACATACATTTTTTTAACATGACAAAAGAACTGAAATTGCGTTCATGCGTACGTAAGACCTACTCTCCCCTTGAGCAGTGTATTCAGTTTAATTTTAATATATTTTATTGATTATTATAAATACATATAAAATAAATATATATTATATTTATATAATTTGTTACATTATTGAAATATGTAAATCATGATCTAATTAATATGATCAAGAGTATTATGCCAAAACATATATGGAGAACAAAAGGGATATCACATAAAGCGAATCCTTAAAAAATAATTATTAATAGGAGGGTAATATAAAGTCATAATAAAGTCATATGTTGTATTAGATATATTAATATAATTCTTTAAATTTTTTTTAATCAAACTATATTCATTATATAAGATTTTTGAATGCATATAAATAAATTCCAGACTAAAGGGTTGGGAATTTAATCTCACTTTTTTATTTCTGTTAAATATATGACATATTCACCACCCTTTCTTATTATGTGCTGTATATAATGAAAGTTGATATATTATATTATTATTTAAAATTTGTATATTGGTATTCACATATCCATTTTATTAAATTTACCTAATGTGGTTTATGTTTGAAAAGTTACCAAACCGGTAAAATAATGTTTTCTCAATTTTCTTTCGTTGAAACCAATGAAATGTTATGAATATATATTATTATAAGATGTTTATATAATTCCTTTGTAATTTTATGTAATGAATATTTTTATTTTAATGATAATTTAAGCATCATGTAATTTCATTTTCTTCCATGGGGAGTATAGTTCAAAGTTACCATGTGGTAAGAGTTTATTGACAAAATCTCTTTACCTTTTCTGATTGTTTTTGTTATGATTCCATTGATGAAATATTTTGGTAACTATCTCAAGAAAACTCATGAATTATATTATACTATAATTTCACACTATATCTTCATTTTTTATTACCATTTTTACAGTCTTTGGTACATAAGAAAACTATGAAAATATTTTTATAAAAATATGCCCTTATTTCTTCTTTTAGTCGGAAATATTTGTTCATTCAAAGCCATGATTTGTAAAAATGATTTCAAAAATATTTAACATTTATCCTATTGTGGTAAAGGAAATTTTTACCCATGTCTTAAAATTTGAAAATTTTTATTAAAAGGAATATATTTCCCATTTTCTGATGAAGACACTTTCTTGAACTTTTAAAGTACAAACGAAATGTTTTTCATGTACGAACATAGATGCAATCAAGACCATAATTTCATTGAATTATAATTTTTATGATTTCATGATATTTTTTTTGAAAAGGAAAATGTTTTCCAAATATTCTAGAAATTTTTATATATTAAAATTATTTTTAACAGAATGGGGTTTCAAAAATATTTTAGGTATAAAAAGTGTTATAAATGTTTTTAAAAGAATATTTTATATGTTTCAAAAGTTTATTTTCAAAGAAAAGTATTTCAATTATTTTATGATTTATTTATTCATTTTAAAATACATTTATATTAATTTTCCTTTTAAATTCTTTTATAATAATTCACGGAATATGTTTTGAACGTTATTTTTATGTTTTTAAGGAAAATGGTTTTCAAAATGTTTTAAAGTTTGTAAGGAAAAGGGTTTTCAATTTTTTCAAGAATCATTTATTTTTTCAGGTTAATTTTGAGTGAATATGGTTTTCAAAAAGTTTTCGGTTTTAAAATTCATCTTTAAGGAAGAAATTAAATTTTTCTTAAGAAATGTTTTTAAATGTTATTTTAAAATTACTTCCCACATATGATTATATTTGTTAGTGTTACTCATTCATTTCTAGGAAATGATTCAAAGGTTCCATTCATATTATTTGTCTGAATGGTTTAATTTTTATGGCTTGATTTTTATGAAATCACTTTCTCTTTCATGGGTTATTTGTTTATGAAATCAATTTCTCATTCATTGGTTATATATTTATGAAATATTTTTCTATTTCACCCGTTATATGCTTATGAAAGCAGCATCTTTTGAAAATATATGCTTTGATTTAATGATTATGAAACCTAACTCTTTTACAAAGGTTATGATATGATTACATGTTTTTGATAACAATTTAAATTCTTTGGTTATGATATGATTTTTTATGATCTTGTGACACATGTTTGTTGGATTTCATTATGTGATGGGTGGGACCTATATATCACTCCAATTAAATGGGTAAACTTTTATATCTCATGGGATATTAAAACTAGACTTTGTATACTATAATGGTATTTGGAGTGAACCTTGACTACTAATATGGTCATGGGAGTGAACCATAACTACCAAGATAGTATGGGGAGTTAACCAACACTACCAATATATCCTTATAATCAATTCCTTTATTTCTATGTAAATCATTATTATATGCTTATGTGTTTTCCATAATTCCATGTTTTATTCCTATGTTATGATTTCATGTATTATGTTCTATATTTCCTTATGATCTTTATCTTATGGACTTCCAATATTTATGCCATGATTTTTATTTTTGATCTTTGATATGATATGTACGGTCTTCCATTTTCATTATCATGTTCTCATTTCCTTATGATAAAGATTATGTTCACATATATCGCTTGATTACCCTTTGTGAGAACCTGAGATCACCACTTTTTGTGTTTCCTTTCCACCAATTTTTTAAGATATATATTTTCTTTGATGTGTCTAAGAGGGGTTCTAGTAAAGAATAACCTATTTGATGATAATTCATCTCACTCAAGTACTAATGTTCTCAATTCCATTTTTTTAGAGGCAATAAAATAATATGGTCTTTTGGAATCTATTTGAGTAATTTATTAATTATTCTGAAAAAACGATGTAACGTTTATGTACATTAACGAATTATCTCTATATTAATAATATATTTTAGTTCATAAAAACTCATTATTTCATGTAATGGAAGCTATCAAAAAAATTACTCGTTATGCTTAACAAAATACAACTTGGTATAGCATGCATTGAAAGCTATAAAATACAATAAATTTATTTAAAAATAATAGAAATATTGTAAAATATAAGGATGTAATATTCCCGTGTATAATTGATGTTACATTTCATACATTATATTGAATAAAATGTTATTACACTATAATTTCATGGTGTTACAAGTTCACATAACATAATGTTATAAGGCTCACATCTTGATCAATAGGCATGGAATCAAGAAAAAACTATTAACAGGGAATCTAGGCCCTAAAACCAATGCTTCTAACCTTCATAAGAAAAAATGTTCACAAATATTTAAGAAATTAACTTTAACAAACAATAGGTTCATTACCATATTGAATTAACTGATTCATTTATCACATATTAAAACCATGGGAAATAAAAAGTATTGTCCATTAACAAATAGAAGAATTATTTAATCTTGATTTCAAGAATCACTTACAATTTTAAAAAACTATATAAATGAACGTGTTTTATTTAACATCCCTCTAGAATAATTTCTATAAATAGGTAGGACGGAAGCAGACCTGTTTCTTATTGAAATAAAGGCACCCTATTTTTATTCATGGTATAGGGATTCAATTACGAGGTTATTATAGGTCAAGTGGGAATGAAATCCTAATAAAACAATCCCATTAGCTTAGACCCTAATACATTTGGCATGTATTCCCAATTAATGGGAGGACTAAGGATGAAATCTATCTCCATCACACCTTCCATCAATGTTTCATGTGATGATTTAATCCCCAACTAGCTTACCAGTTATGTGCCTCCATTCGAATCCCCATTATCTACCAACATGACTTGACATAATTCCCATCATAGTTTTATATACTAATAAACCAATACCATTCCTCCTACTCCTCCATATAACCACTTCATTGGGATACCATTGATCTCCAACCCTCACCCATTCACAACCAACATCAACTTCTTCATCCCCTTCTAGTGTCACAACCTTCCCTTTATGTTTTGATTTTTTCTAGAAAGAACGTTGCATATATGACCAGATCACAAGAGGGAAAATATTGATACTACTAGGAATCCATCCCACCCATCAAGATGTAGTGGTAGACACTGAGTTCCATTTTTCCACATTATTCTTCAAACTCTAACATCCATTTGATATCCCTAAAATAAAATGAAACAGACGTTTTAATTTAAACATGCCTCTTTAGTATTTTAAACAAAAAGCATTACAAGATTATTTGTTCATGATCCGACAAGAATATTATAGGTATATGTTTTTTGACCAATTTCATAATATAAAAAATGTTTTTCCCAATAATAACAAATATACTAATGAAGTGAAGAAAATAAATATCACACTATCAAGAAAAATAAGAGGAAAAATATTATCAAAATGGAAATAATTGAGATCCCTAACAACCAAACCTGATTCATTCATAAATCTAGTTTAATATTCAACAGGGTCAATTCCACCAATATCCAATGATATAAATCATGATAAATTTACTATTCAACATAAAATAGGAAAACAAAAGAATTCCATAAATCAATTATTTCAATCCTCTTGAATGAAAAATGAAAAATGATGAAAATCCTCGATCACCTCTTACACAAGAAAACTATATACCTCGAAAGATGTTTCAATACATGTATGAAAAGAAAAGAAAAATAAATTAATGAGATTGAGGGATATCAGAAACCATATCTTCTAAAGTAATCACAAGTGAAAATAAAATTCAATGGGGAATGAAATTAATGATAAATTGGGAAATATAAGATTTGATAACTACAAATTCATCTTCAGAAGCTGAGGA
Source organism: Viscum album (assembly GCA_963277665.1). Taxonomy (NCBI): domain Eukaryota; kingdom Viridiplantae; phylum Streptophyta; class Magnoliopsida; order Santalales; family Viscaceae; genus Viscum; species Viscum album. The sequence goes on from OY728131.1 coordinate 44,380,681, forward strand.
TAAATCCCAATAGAAAAGGAATTTAAAAAACATCTATAAGTACTCTAATATCCTATGATTCAAATGGAAATGTTAGAATGAATACATGTTCAAAGGGGGTTCCAAGATTTATAGAAAATATGGAATTTAATAGACCATGATTCAGAACACTACACCACAATATAAATATTATAACATTAAAAAAATCTAAAGACTACGGAAAAGGAAAATTCCATTACAAGTCAGGTAAAATAAATATATGAGATTCATGGAATAGTCCACACCACTAATCCTACAATTAAAAAATAGGACCATAATGTATGGTAAACCACCACACCATATAAATCTATTTCCAAATGATAAGGCATCACCATAAATTATTTCCACAATATAGTGGCCCTAAAATAGAAAAAAAATGAAATTTATCTATTGATAATCCAAGATGTGGCCTACCCCACCCCCAAGCAATTGGGGTACCCAAATCGATTTAAGAATCCGAAATTACCCCTCAGTATCCTATATTAAAACTCTTGATCCCTGTTGTAACCTCATTTCATGGATAAACTCCATGGTGTAGCACAAGCCTCCATGACCTAATTCAGGTCTTCAACTGAAACATCAGTTTTTATCCCATCCTACCCCATATGAGCCTCCTCTTGGAACCTCTAATTCCTCCATCAGAAAAAGGGAAAACTATGTGGATCCAATTATTTATATCAAATACATCTCAAAAAATTGTCTCTCTTGAGAATTTATAACCAATATCAGGGAGAAGTGAGGGGAAAATGGTCATCTGAATAAACACACCAAGAGATTACTCTCAATAATATTACCATCATAGGAGCACAAAAATTTCTCTTAGAGAAACAATAAATATACCATGTAACACTTTTTACCTTATTATAAATACTCTCAAGGGGGAGATACCTATCAAACAAAATAAAGTCCACAAACATGGAATTAAGGATGAGAAAACCATATCACAATTCAAATAAAGGTCAAAATCATTAGAAATTGATAAAAAAGAAGATAAAACATCAAATAGAAATTGATAGTAAGGGAATATGTGTGGTTCATATTCATAGTTTCTCTCTTCCATGACACTATGTCACTATAGGACCCGAAACAAGATAATAATATTCTCACATTACACCATATCCTAGAATTCTGTGTTTTCCACATGATACTCCTTAAATTTATCATCATCATATACATAAATATCTCCCCACGAAATGATGTGAGAGTTGCTATAAATATATCGATGGTGTTTTAATACATGTAAAACATCATGTATCTATATCATCTATAGTAAAATGTCCATCTCATGTAAAATGAATTTGACACGAGACAAAACCTCAAAAGACCAACCAACCATGGACAATGTATACTCCCATGACTAAACCATCACATCCCATGATGAGGTGTTACTTGTAGAAAAACTTGATCTCCAACACCAAACTCCATAGGTGTTCTACTATGTTCTACATTGGAATTCTAACAATATTCAACTACCTTTACCCTATCACAAATCTCCTAAACCATCTCTGTCATATTTTTCACTAGTACTAGCCAGAGAATTGATGAATCTATAACCCTAATCCATAAATATATATAACAGAAAGGTCAGTGATATTAATCTATATATGGTTTAATATAAATGGTTGAGTAAGAATTTGTATAGTAATAAAAATATTCCAATGGTATTTTCCTTATCTATGAACCTCCAAAATCAAGTACCCAAGCACAATAAATTTACTCATGATTATGGGTAATTGACTCTATCTGACCATCCTTCTGTAAATGAAAAAATTGATAACTAACAACTAAGATCCAAAATCATGTTAAATACCTCCCTACACGTTGGAGGTTAAATGAGGATCAAGATAAGAGATAATCATATCAGGAATCCATAAATACTTTCCACGTCCTCTAGATACTTCCTCAATAAAGCATCCATTTCACGTGACTCCAAGATTTCTAATAAGTGGAAAAATATTTTCAAACGGTCCAATAACACACATATAAAATCCTAGATTCCATGATATTTAGGTAAAATAATAAAAAAACCATTGAAATTCCCTCCCACATCCACTAAGGAACATCTAACTTCTAGATTAAACCTTTATAAATATAGTGTTGGTCCTCCACCTTCTAGATGAATAAACATCAAGATAGAAACTCAAAAAGTTCCCACATTAACATAGGCAACAAAAAATTATCTCTCACTGTAATGTAAATATTTTTCATGACCTGATGTTCCAAAATGTGTTATTTATTTAGCACACATAGAACCACATCATTCATCACTAAATGAATGAAAAATCTCCCCTAGAACAGCACACAATGTTGTTCATCCTCAGACACAATTAGGGGAATCATCCAGGAAAACTCAGTCTCCCCATACCTCTACTTAAAAATTCCCTAACCAGGAATTCAATACCAACTACATAAAATAATAATGCACCATAAATTTAAAAAGTATTTCCCTACCATAAACCACTTCTATATCATTATGAAACATGAATAGTTCTTCTATTACTCACTATGAATCTCTAGATTCCCAAAAAATATCTCCATGTTACTTCTGGTCTAGCGAATCAACCACAACATTAACCATTAATGGGTTATATGAAATCATTAATTATTAATCCTATAATAATTCCATACACATTATTTTTTTACATTAAATTTTATGGGGGGGAAACATACATCAGGTTCTTATGATGAAAAAATAATTAAGTTATTGCCTATGTTGTAATGTCTTTACAACATCATGGAAAAAATAAATTCCACCAACCTGAGACCATGGGTGGAATATTCATGTTAATGGGAATGTAAATGTTGTGATCCATAAGAAAAAATTTATCTCTACCATATTAATACACTTACCAATCCTAGATGTAGAGAATAAAATAAAATCTCAAATGAGACTCTCTCTTCTTGAAAAGGAAGAACATGGGAACTAACCAACGTCTCCTTAATGTTCTCGAATGCTTTATGGCAGTGATTGGTACATAATAAAACTAAATCCTTTTTGTTCAAGTCTATCATAGGAATCACGATATAAGATAAGTTGGTTACAAACCTCCTTAATATCCTACAATCCCAAAGATATTATGCACATATACATCATTATTGGGGAAATACCAGGTAAAAACCACCATGACCTTCAAATTATCTTCAAATACTCAACATTGAGACATGAAATTTTCCAAGAAAATAATTTCATGATCCCATAAATCACACTTTGACAGATTCCCAAATAACTTTTGATGATATATAACTCAAATTATTTCCCGTAAATTCTCTACATGATCTTCTTCATACATTGAGTACATATTGATATAATCAACGAAAATCACCATTAACTTATCCAGTAACTCTTAAGACACTACATTCATTAAACCCATAAATTTTTTTATTGAATTTATCACACCAAATGACATCACAACAAACTCATAATTCTGATAATAACATTAGAAAATGGTATTTGGAATATCAAAATGTTTTAAATATATTAGATGATATCCTGATAAAATATTTATCTTTAAGAACCAACTAGTTCCTTTTAGATACTCAAATAAATCCTCAATTTACTAAATAAGATATTGTTTCTTCATTGTCACCTGATTAAAGAAATGATAATTTATATAGAGATGCATATTTCCATCAAGCTTCTTGATTAATAGTATTAAAGTACCCTATAGTGACATGCTCATCTCAACAAAACCTTATTGTAAAAGATCATTGATATGTACTCAAATCTCCCATAAATTAGAAGTAATCCCCATATAAGGATACATATATACCAGAGAAATTCTCAATTAGAGCTCTATTCAAAACACAATCTGTTTTCATGGGAGTAATACCCAAACCTCATCATGAAATCCTTCAGGGTAATCATACACAACCCTTGGAAACACCATTTGTTTATTAATTAACAAACATAGCATCAACTAAGCCATCATGTGAGACATGCAATGAACATGCATTCTACCCATCTCAGGGTCTATCTTTACCAAAAACCTGAAAAAATCATTTGTGGCATCATTGATCACCTTCTCCCTACTAATGAAATCTATGATAGATTTCACTAAATACAACTAATCCTTGACAAGGAAATATAATTTGGATATATCTCTAAACATAGGAAGTCCTCCTAAGAGTGGTACTACCTCATAATTATCTCATAATATCTAAAAAAGTGATACATTTATGTTCATACTATATTCGGTGTAATAAAAGCCAAAGTAATTGGAAACCTCTCTACATCATTTTATAATGTACATACTAGGGAAGCTGATATTATGGAGTGAGTAGATCCTAAATAAAACAAATCATGCACCCAAGTAGAAAACATGAAAATTGTACCTTGAATGTTTTCTAGATTTCTTAGTACATTAAACTCCAAAGCATGTAACATACCATGACCTTATATAAGGCCACTATGACCATGATGGTGACCACCTCCTTTGGAACACTCTACTCGATAAGGATTAATTGCATTGTGGTACTATCCTATACCAACCCCATCTCCCCTTTTTGATACCAGTATGGAGCGTCCTTCGACTTCTGTATCATCTAATACTACTGCAACACATTACATGGATTGAAACACCTCCAACATGATTTTTTTACATAAATTTAAATAAATATAACTTTTGATGGTTATGACCTTCAAAAAAACAATTATATGACCCCTTGGAATATTTCTAAGAGATAGAACCCTCAGATAAACAATATGATGAGGGGTGTGGCCTACCCACAATGGTTATAAATCCATTGTATCCATGAAACTGGGAAATCTGAACTATAACTCTGTTACATGATAGATCATGACTACTACCCTCTCATACCGATTTGATTATGGGCAGTGTATTCTAACAAAAATATTTTTTATATAAAACATTGATATGCATCGACAAAAAATTGGGTGACCTCGTGCAAGATCTCTAAATGAAAATATTATATGAAATTAAATTCCCTAGCCTCCTCATCTATGAATTTTTTTGAATCCTAATGGATAAGAGTCCGGAATTTTGTTTAAACTCTTGCATATTAAAACTCACATGTCAAAGGGTAAGTAGATCCTGATGACCCGATGTCATCATAGGTAAAGAATGAAACTCGGTTCAAAACTAGTCTTAGAACTTCTCCCATGAGACATCTAACTCTTCAAAATCCCCGATGAATAATAACCACCACAACTTGGATTCCCAATAAAAAATAATAACCAATAGTTAAAATCAATTCTCCTTTTGAGCATAAATAAAAATTAATCCAATTTAATCCTCCTCCAAGTAGTCCACTATAACTACATATAAAATAGAGCCCTCATACTTCTATAGACCCTAGTGTTGAGTCTCTCAGTTTTTATTCCCCTAAGTTTAATCATCGTTGACCTCAACTATATGGTGATCATATGGAACATCTTACTAAACATACTCAATGTGAACCTAACAAGGACATTGACCAGTATCCATACATGTAAAATAATAAAGGTAAGGAATCCAAAAACCAAAATGTGGAATATTTAATTTTTATTTATTATTTATTTTAGTTTTAACCTAATCTCTAGGTATATCCATTTAGAAGATAGGCACTAAGAAAGATGATACATTATAAGCTCTTAGGCCTTTACCCCAAAACAATAATCATTTCTCTTAGCAAGATTAGTAAATATAAAGGTTCATACATCAAAATAAATGGGACCTAAATTCATGTTTCCTAGACAATCTCCTTTTTTTGAATTTCATACTAAACTTATTCAACATTGTTTCTATACAAACACATATTTTATTCACATGTTCCTACCAATAAATTATATTATATCCTATAAACTAAACCTTAGATACCACTATGTGTTGAACCCCTCCCCCAGTGGTACCTATCCTAGGACAAAAATGAGAGAAGGTAGATATTGATGCATTAAGAACACTACAAATAGGCCATAGGATGGTAGTAATATATAATGGTATATCATACACATAGTTGATAAGAAGAACTTGAAGAAATAGATTTAATACAAAACCACCAAAAAACTCCCAATGAAAATATAATAAATGATCCCCAACACATGAATATTATGACATAAAAATTGAATAACTGTAAAATAAACTACAAGTTACCAAAGAAAATTATATGATGGTGAACTCAAATCACAAAAAGAACATTGAAAAACCCACTCGCTAGTGGACTCCACCCGATCACCAACCTTCTCATGTGGTATGGGAAAAAAATTTATATATATATAAGGTGATAATAATTGATATACTAACTAGGATCACCTCCAGTTCCTCTTATGGAAAGGGTAAAGAAATAATTCTAAATCCAAGTGAACAACACATGATACTAACTTGTCCCCTAAATGGGTATGATAAGTTCCCAGACTCACCATGGATATTTCAATAAATTTCGTATACAAGTAATCATATCATATAATAAAAATTCTAGGTACCCTACTACCACTTCCATATAGGTTTACCACTCCTTCCAAATAGAATATGTAGGTATCCATCTCTCTAAAAAAGTAATACTACATGAGGACAGCTAACAAACTATATCATATCATACATATCATGCATCACATATTCTCATCCCATACCATGAACCCCATGCATCACATCATCTCATCATCACATAAACATAACTATATAGTAATCAAGTAGTTTTTGATATCCAAAATATCCCACATGTAATGAATTATACTTGAAGATATCACAACTCATACGAAACATACATATAATAATCCTTAAGATGCTATATCTAGAGATATATATGAATAAAATAACCACAATCCATTCCAATGCTCTACACACATATATGGGAATGTTAACCACCATGCATAACATCACATAATACTTCCAGGATAAGTGAGTTGGACAAGATGGGGTAGTAAACCATCCCTTCCCCACCAAACTAGATATAGGGTAAAACACCCTCCCAGAGCCAACACGGTGTTAATATCCCTACCAAAATGGGTGGGGTAATTTATAAAATCAAGTAACATATAGGTTATATATCTCCCACAACCACGCCATGGGAAATTATATAGCCTTAGAACCAACTACCACCATAGTCTCTAAGACACTCGGCTGTCACTATGAATGATTGGGTGTCCTATAAGTACACAATAATTTTAATGTAGTAATATTGAAATAATATCTTATTTAACATCACACATTTAGTAAATTAATATTTTAACCATTCAACAATTACTATACATGATCATCAACTAATTCCCATGCCTTTTGTGTATATCAAATTTATCTCATTGATTATGAAGATTATTATCATCATTACCTTAAGCCACCAACCCATTAGGATAAAATATTTATTATTCATTATAATTACATAATTTAAAGTACTAAAGGACTCTTCCTAATCTATCATAAAGGAGATTTATAAACCCAAAATAATAATGTATATCAATAAGTGGGGAAAGGAATAAAGAAATAAGATACCTAACTATCAGAACTTTTAAGATGATTTATCAACAAGAAAACATCCTATCTTTCATCACATCAATGGTAAATCCTAGATTCATCCTGGTCCATTAGTTCAAGTTCCATTCTCAACACCATTATGCATATCACTATGCATCCTTACATATCAGGAGGTATGCACTACCCCAAATCTATTCCCCACCCCCCATGTCTCTTCTACCATCATCAATCCCAGGCTCACATCACATTACATAATAATACCTACATCTATAGAAACATGTTTGGAAGCTATAAAACAACTATTAATAGTGAATCTATGATAAAAAACTATGTCTAATAACCTTTAAAATAAAATAAGTTCAATAGACCCCATGAAATTATATTTTTCAAACAACTATTTCATAAGCATCTTGAATTAACCGATTCATTTATCAAAGTTTACAACCACAAAAACATAAAGGTTTATCTATAATCAAGTAAGAGTGTTTTCGAAATATTATTTAAATAATTACTTATATTTTTAACTAACTATAATTAAGAACTAGTTCCATTTAAAAATTTCCTCTATTATCAACTTTTTCCATTAAATTATAAGAAAAAATATATTCAAGATAAACCTACCTCTTTAAAATTTTAAGCGACCAAAATTATTAGCTTAGTTGATATTTAGCCAAAAAGAAATTTGCAGTAATATGTTCTTTAACCAATTTCATCAGATCTAACATTGTAAACCATTTATAATATAGGATTATACAAAGCATAAATATAGAGAATTCACAATATAGAAAACTCAGAGGAAAACCATTATCATGGTGTAAATGCATGTGATCACTGAAAACTAATTCCAATTCTTTAATTATTATAGTTTCATACACATATGTGTTAATTCCACTATAATACAAACAGATAAATCATGATACAATTATGATTGTACATAAAATATTAGAAAACACAATTCCCATATCTAAAGTATTTAACATTATTGAATGATAATTGAGTAAAAATAATGATATACAATCACCTCCCCTGTGATAAAAGTTCATACCTCCAAGGATGTCATTTGATAAATCTAATAAAAATAATTAATATAAATCCGTGGTGTTGAATGCGATAAACCAATATAATATGGAAAGGTATCATGGTGGAAAATGAAACTGAATGGAGAAGAAAAAACAAGGCAAATAGGAGAAAATAACCATAGATCACTATGTATTGAACTCATGATGCTAGAGAAACATGATAATTGAAATGGATTCAAGAAATCTTGATATAGAACATATGGAAACCTATGTTTCAATAGGATATTTTGGAAGAATAAATGTTTGAATGGGTTTCACTAATTTATAGGTGATTTGGAATTTAAAAGACTATAGAACAACACCCTATACCTTTCCATAAAGCATCTGTCGCAACATAAATCTATATCATAAGGCAAAAGATTGCATTGTGGAATTTTATTTCAAATTCATGTCATATAATTAATTCATAGTCCACGCCATAGTTCCAATAATTCTTGAAAATGACCACGATGCAAGGTAAACCACTACACCAATGATCTCCATTTCCAACGGATATAGATACACCAGAATTCAAATTTAGGACATAGAAAACCTAAAAAATAAAAACCATCATAAATTTATCTCATTGTATTCCATGTTATAGAAAAACCACAATGATGTATGGGTTACAAAATTTAGGGAATCACCAAAACCTACACCTTGACCCCCTAAGATGTTTCTCTTAATCCACACTATAGCCTCATCAGTCCACTAGACTCCATGTTGTAACATATGAATCCAAATATATATATATATTGATATAGCTAAAATTTTAGCTTAATTCCCCTACTTCCACACCCAAGACACCTTTTAGTACCTCGAACACCTCAAACACACAAGGTAAAAACTTCAAAGATCCAGGTACTTGCAATTAATGTTATATTAAATCCTGAAATAAATTTTAAAGATTATATATGGAAGGATTAATTTAAAAAAAACATCATCATTCACATTGGTAGAAACAATTCACCATGAGAGTAAAATAATTTCAAAACTAGTTTAAAATAAATGATAATAAATATTTGAGTTTTATAGAATAATTTGAGTAGAATTATACTAATATTTAAAAATTATTTCTAATGTTTATCTATAGAACATTAATATTTTAATAGTATCTTACCTTTAAATAAACACTATGTAGAATAGATTGAATGACATGGAAAAAAACAAAAATGAATCAAATTACATGTTATTGAGACCAAAAGAAATTATACAAGAAAAATGATGATACATTATGAGAATTGAATATGAAATAACAGAATGAAAATTAAAATTGTAATAAATCAGCAAGTACATAAAAAGGCCATAAACAAAAAATATTAATCCTCATGGTTATCCATGAATATCATAACAATGATTGGAACTATTTAAGTACGGTAGAGAATTAGTAATATAATAGACATGATAAAAGACATTAAAATAGGATGATTGATTTTACTGTATATATAGGAATGAAAAATAACCATTATATATGTATGTTTTGCTTATATAGTTTTTTGATTATTTTATTACTATAACATAGATATTGAATTAGTTAGTATATTTAAAATAAACCATATTATGAAATCAATATAGAAAATAGTGTAAAAGATATAAATTAGTATAGGTTTTCCTTATGATGGTGATTTATCCAAACATGGGTCGGCGGTGTCTTATTTAGGGTTTTCTGTAGACTAAACCCAAGACAAACTCCAGAAATTACAATTTGAGAGGAATCATTTACGAGAAAATTTCATGCTCATATTTATTTCTATTATATCCATGCATGGTAAATTTGAACCTTTTACAACCCCCACCCTTTATGTTATACTTAGATCATAAATGATAATCTTAAGGGGTTATGTAAGTAGAATTTTGGAAGATATAAACATGTAATTAAAAATCAAATAAACAGTTTATATAAAACATATAATTTATAAATGTTTTATTTCAAATATTAATTTATAATAAAAGAAATTTTTTATACTCATGCATACATAACATTCAATTAGTGCATCTAAATAACTAATAAGATCATTTTATGCTTAAAATGTATTTTACTAAAATTTACATTTTTATATGCTATGCATTTTTTATTTTATGAAACTAAATATATTTCTATTAAATGATTATGGAATATAAATTTGATATGAATAATGGGATAACATATATTTTTTTATTAATGTATGCGAATTAAGAATAAGAGCATTTAATATTTTTCAATTTCATTTTCCAATTTAAAAAGTTTTCCATTGTATTATATATTTGAATTTAAAATTTAAAATTCTATATTTTAGAGTTTAAATTCTAAAAAATGAAATATTTTTTTTTCTGAATTAAGATATTCTATTTGGATTAGTTTTTAGGATTATTCTGGGAATATTGGATATTAATTGAATAGTATAAAATATAGGTTTCACAAATAGTATAACTTTTATGAGATCATCATGATTTAATTGAAGCCAAATATTTTGAACATTTTTATTTAAAAAAAATTAGTAGGAAAATTTATATATATTAAAATATTATTTTTAATTTTAAACCTATGATGATTTTTTGGAACATAAGTTATATGTTTCTAAAACAAATATTTATGTGTTATAGATTTGTTATTTTAGAATTATTTTTTTATCACTTTTAGAAACATAGAAATATATAATAGTGTTCATATTTGGAATTATATTGTCTAAAATATTAAATATGTTTAATTTTATTTTTATTTATAAAAATAAGTTACTCAGATAAAAAATTGAGTAAAATTAGTAATGGTAAAATATGATAAAAAATTAAATTAAAAGAAAAATGCCTAAAATATATAAAAAATTATGCATTTAATTTATGGGTGAGAGTTGGTTCAAAAAAATCTCATCGCATATATATTATTGAATCCTTTGGATCAATTTTCCTTTTTAAGTGACATCACTTTAAAATTATTTAATAAGTATTTACCAAAATTATGCCCCTATCACTTATAAAAGGTCACATTCCCCACACCACCTACCCTCATATATAAGGCCTCTTATCATAACCAAAATATACCAAACCCTGTTTAAAATCACTTTTTGACATTATAAAGTGGAAGGTATCACCAAAAGACCAATTAAATAAGGATCAAGGAGTTCCTCATGGAGTAAGTTATGAACTCTAAATCAGTTATTTTTCATTTATATTCCTTTCACTATACTTGTAAATAAGAAAAATATATTCTAAAAATATGAACATAATTACATTAGTTTCCTTAGTATAATTATATTTTATTATGTTAACTATATCAAATTTTCTACCATCCTCCTATCCATTTGAAAAATGAAAACCTCATCCATGTTATGTGTAGACTACCACCTCCATGAATGAATTATTTCATTTTTCCTCACCAACGTACATGGATGGTTACGAAAATATATTTTATGAATATATATGATATTAAGGATTAATTTATGTTATGAATATTATCTTTACGTAAGACATATAAATTATTCATCATTATAATTTAATCCATTGTAATCAGTAAATAAAATAAAAAATGCTCATCATCGATCTCTTTCTCATGAAATGAGCAACTGAATGAATAATTCATTAAAAAATAAATTAAATAAATTAAATAAATTTTATAAATATTTTATTTTGAAATTGGAATCAAATAATATGTTTTTACATAACCATTATGAAAAAAGTATGAAATAATAAAAGTTTCTAACATTCAATGATTAAAATTAAAATTAACCTGCAAATATATGTGTAGTGATTGATTGTAATTAAAGAATTTAAACATTAATAAATATAAATAAGCTTATCAAATAATTTATTAATATGTTTATGCTAATTATACAAGATTTTAATGTGATTTTGGGGAAACTAGAGTTAAAGAAATCCATTTATCACAATAACATTCTTTCTTGGATACATATACCATATTCACTACTTATTTTATTTTTTATAGAATATAAACTACCCACAAATTTAGTTATGTCATTATTATCATGAAAAATAAATTTATTTTAAGATCCAACTATTGTTTTCTATTTTAAAGCCATTTTTATTCAAAGGATACCAATATTTTATGAGTTTTTATTAACTTAATATATATTCATAGTGTTATGATAATTCTTCTTGAACTTTATTCATACATGTTCGGTACATTATACATCATTCTTGAATTATATTTTATTCAATATTATGTTTGAAGTTATTTAACATTTTTTTTCTTCTAAAATCTTCTCCAAAGTATTTTTACTTCAAAAATATGATGTCTATAATAGGTTTTTATCTCCAATTAAGTCCTCTCAGGCAGGTTTTTTTATTATGACACTATTTTTATTTATATGATGTATGTAATTACCCATTAAAATATTTTACCATATATATATAAATATTTAATCATGTTATTGAAATTTATTTTTCATTTTTCCTCTTTCAAAGAGTTTTTATTCAATGTTTACCAATTTTATACGGTATTTTGTTAACTTGATTCTTTTTGAGTTATCATGTTTCTTCAAAAAATTATTTATTTTATGTTTAGTTTATACCAATATAATATTTTTTTATATGGTATATTATCTTTATTTATTATATGATTGGTTTATTCTCATACTCTCCAAATATATATTTCTCTTCCAGTTTTTTATACTTTATTTAAAAAAGTATTTTCATTTATTATTTTTAAATAAATATATATATTTAGTCATATTTTACTAATATTTTCCTTTAATTATTTTCATAATGGATTTTTTAATCCTCTTTATGTATTTGGTTTCAATAATTATATTTTAAAATATTAAAGTGTTATTTCTTTTTATAATCATATGTTTTATCCTACACTCCAAATTTTCTAATTTAATTATTGTTTCTTTTTAAGGATCAATTATTGGGATTTATTTTAATGTTTTCTTGAAATATTTCCACATTACCTTCTAATAAAATTGCATATTTTCAATTGACTCTTAACAAAATATTTTTAAAAAGGGTAAGGAATGTTTTCTAATAACTATTGTTTTTCATTTTCATTCCATTTTTCTATTTATATTGAATAGATATATCTCTGATTGATATATGATTCATGGATCTCCCTGTAAATTACCTTGTGAAATACTTATTTTAGGTGATTTAAATTTTTTTGTTTAAACTAATTTATGAATTGAATTCATTTTATGAAATAACACATGGAAATGTTATAAAAACCATATTCTTTCCACGGTTTCGTCATAGTTTAATGCATGATTTATTTTATACGGCACAAATCCATATGAATGATTATTTTCTAATGTGCGGAATACTATATCACCCTAAAATTAATTGGTAAAGGTTTATATCTCCAGAGATAATTATGTCAATCATAGACCTGATTGTGGTTAGTTATGTTCACAAGATTGACTGTGGACCAAATTTTAGTTATCTGTATACACAAGATTTATCATGGAACTAATTTAATTTAAATACAATGAAAACATTTTTTATGGACATTATTGTGATTATATATGTTCAAAATATTGAGCATGGACCTAATTGAAATTATCTATGATCACATTATGGAGGATGTACATTATGGTAGTATGCTCTATTCACAATGTTATGATTTTAAATTCTTTTAATTATGAAAAATTTCTATATTTTATACATTTTAATACTCTAAATAATGTGATTTTTGTATCGTGAATCAAAACTCATATTCCATGGTACATGTTTGATCATTTAACATCACAAGTCCTTATATTACATGAAAAAGTCTTGTTGTTTTATGTTCTTTTAATGAGAGGATTCCCTCATGATCACAATTTTTTGATTGTTTCGAAATATTGATATGATTTATGATTACTAAGTGTTTTCGAACAAACCATCCTTATACTTTTTATTACCCTGGTTATGATGAAGAGTATAAAATATTGGATATCTATATGGAGGTGTAATATGGTTTGACAGTAGGGAAATGTTAACAATACTATTTTTATGAATATAATCACTAATACATTAATACAGTTGGTTTTTGGATCTATTATTATGTTTTATAGATAATATTTGAATTACAAAAATAAGGTGAAATATATGCAAGTTTATCTTTAATCGTCTAACCTAGTATCAAATCCAGTATGTAAAAAATTTATTTTTAACACCAGTCCTGACAGTGTGAGTGTAGGGTATCTCAGTTGGTATCAGACTGGGGTACAATTATTTTGGTGGATTTGGCATGGAAAATATTAGTTAAAATCCAAATGTATAAGCCACAATATCATAAAATATAAAACAAATGGTAAACTATAGATTGAATGGATTCATTGAAATAATAGCCACATTTGGTTACAAACACATTGATGCAATCTCTAGCATAGATGAACTACTGGTAACAACCCTAAAAAGGTTTGGACTGGTATTAAATCAATAATCACAAAGTGAAAAAATGGGCATAACTTCACACATGTTCTGACATCCTTCAAGTGATATTATTTAGTTTACTAACACGATTTTTTAAAACCATTTGAAAGGATTTAAATGGAGTTTGATGATGTAATATGAAACTAGTTAGCATATAGAACCAAATTAGAAAATGAGTATATGTATCCTAGGTTAAACTAAAAGAGTTATAGGTTGATCCATTTATATTATTGTGAACTGAAATTATCTTAGGATAAAATGAAGGTTTCATTAGAGAATATTCTTATTATCAATTTTTTATTTTCAAATAATCCATTACTCATGTCTCAAATTTTATTATCATAATCATTATAGTTTTACTATTTTGTTGGAATATAGTTTATGAAAATGAAGATTTTAATGGTGTGTCTCCAAAAATAAAGAGATAAGGAGTTGTATTCATCACAACTAGTTAAGAATACCAGTATATACCTATTAAAAAACAAAATTTAAGTTTTATATTCTTTTTATGATTGTGAGTTTGAAATTGATGGATAATTATACAAATCATGGAAATAGAAGAAAACATAATAATTTTTTATTATTTCTTTATGAAATTAACATGATAATGTAATCATAAAATAGAGAATTCATGGAACTCATGTTCAGGACAATCCTTCATCCTGATTCTTAGGAGAATTGTTGAGAAATATCATCATTAGAAAATGATACAAGACTACAAAAAATGATGAGAGCTTACTAAAAACTGGATCATAATATCTATCAGATGATACTTGAAAGATTATATGGATTTCTACTGCCTTCTTGAGAGAGTTTAATGAGGGTTATGGATGTGGGAGCTTATAGAAATCCCTAAAAAAACTGGTGATCCACAAAAACTTTGAAGGATTATGAATAATCTACACACATAGAAGAGGAGAACCTATTTTTCTTTTATAGGTCATATCAGATACATATTCATAAATTAAATACATATCTATAATACTCTATTATTATCAAATAATCCCATGATATGCACTGAATTAATGTTTATTAAAGCATTCTACGATCAATATGAAAAGTGCTTAATATAGATAACCATAATGAATTAATATTTATGCATCATATGCATGATTTATATGTTCTCTTCAAATATATAGTATCAAGAACAGTATATACTACATGAATCATATGTATTAAAATTGTAGTTCACAAATATATATATATATATATATATATACATATATATATATCCCCCACTTGCACTAAAATATCTTGGTTCCAAACTACACAACACTTTGGAAATATTTATAAGATCTTTTAAATGTTCTTTTATGAAGATTTCTCAATTCCGAATAAACTCTTTACCCAAAAGAAAATGTGTATACATATTTCATTATATGTGACCCTATGGGCCTTAATATAATTTTAAAAAATAGAAATCCATATTTCATAGATGTAAGAAAAGAGTGGTGTCTAGAAAAACATCATTGTTACTCAAACTACAAAGGGGTCTGTAGTGATTTCCATCAAACATACTAATATATCTATACAAACATGTCCACCACTAGATGTATCATATGCATAATATATATATATATATATATTAGTCATTTATCTGTGAAAATAGTGTCCACTATAAATGGAACATGCCAATCTAGTATAAGTTATCATATCACTTCTTGATTATCCGAAAAGGACTGACAATATTGACGAATAAATAACATGTAATTCATCTAATTTATGGTTGTATCATATTTACATAATCATATTAGTTAAACACATATTATGAGATTCATCTAATAATGGGAATAAATTTTTTCAATATAATCCAATTATGTGAAATATTTGTTTAGTCATTATACAAGTGGAGAAATCCCATCCAGGTTATGCTCCAACCGATGACATGACTAATGATATAAAAAATCACCCCTTGATTAGCTCAGTTAATGTTTAGAATATCATAAGTTTGATATCAATATATAATAATTATCAAGTTATGTATCTCACCAAACTCACATAAGAAGGATTAATTATTTGTATACATACCTAAGTATATTATGGAATATATGGTTTTTATAAGATATACTTTGGTAGGAGAGTGTAATAATTAAATATCTAGTAATTTTCCTAGGAATATATTATTCATATATCTTATAAAAACCCTTTAATGAGTAAAAGAGTCTATTAAAGATAACCTTAATCTGTCGATAAAACCAACTATACTCCCTAATATTCTTCAGTCAGGGAAAACATTAATTCACTCTTTGAGGATATATTATCATTCAACCATTTATATAAATAAAACTTTAACACACATGATTGAATGTTAAATAACGATTTAGTCTTTCATTATACCATGATATACTATACAACCATTACATAAATATATTAATTTTCATATTCTAAGATATTACACATGACCCTTGACGACATGGACTTTGAGAACATGAAATTTTAATATTATAAGCCTACTTAAAACCTACACTAGTATTACGATAAGAGGGTCGAACCACAAGGAATGGATATTTTTTCTAATGAACAAATCAATGAAAATAACAAACAATGCCAAGAAGTAAAAAGAATTATGGTGATGATGGTGTAATTGTGATGTGAATGAAATCATGAGTGTTTTTATGTGAATGTGTAAGAATTAAATTATGATAGATAGGAAGGAATACAAGCAGAGAGACAATTTAAGCATACAAAAATGATAGAAAAGGGAAATCAATTGTCCGGTTTCAATACTATTTTCTCTTATTCAAGCACTGAATTTAAACATATGGATACTATTTTTTGAAGCTAACCAGATTATTCATCAAGTTACCCTGTGACATAATTATCCCTACAGTTTATCAACTATTTAGATCATTCAATCACTAAATGAGGTTTATTAGAAGTTAATGAGTTGAAAATGTCAGTGTAACTCAATGAACCTATCTCTTTTCAGAATGATTCATTTTTCAATGAAATCTTTATATTGAATATAATTTGAATTAAAAATTGATAAAGATTCATTATCAATGATTCTTGATGTTTTTAAAATATTATTTTAGGAAAAGTGCGATAGGGAGTGAAAATATAGTAGAAGAAAAATTAATGAATCAGATAAGAATAACTCTAACCAACTATGCCTACTCCCCCATGGGAGTTTAGCAGAGAATCATGATCAAAACATGTGTAATAAAAAAAATTAAAGAGAGGATTTCCTTGTTGTAGAAAATTTGTGAAAATATAAAAAATGAGAAAAGATTCCTCTCTACCAGATAGATCTACAGAAACTATAACCTTCTGATCTATGTCTGGTGCTCCTGCCTCGTCTACTCCTCAAATTTTAATTCAACTCTACATAATTCTTATTGGTTATCCAATAGGTATGAAGTGAATGGGTAAATGATCTACTGGTATTATGCTACTTTTTGAATCATTAAATTCACCTCAACAGCTCTTGTCACAACTCATAGGTCACTTCCTTGGCCTCTATGTGTCACTTTTAGTGTATCTGTTCCTCCTCAACTCAGACCAAAGAAGAAACTCCCTCAACTTAAAGAATGTTTGTGCCATTCAATACGATTCCCCCCTAAATAAATAAAAAATAAAATCAGGAAAACCTAAAAAGTAGTTATATATAAATAATTATTATTAGTCATATTATATTATAAATATAATTACAATTATATTTACATAAAAATATAAATTATATTATTTAAAACACATAAAAAAATTTACAGAAAAAATAATACTTATTCATATATTTATAAAAAACCTATTAGCATTATTAAAACTATTCAATATATATATATACCGAATTTCAATTATATTTTTACTTTTATTAAAAAATTAATTAGTTTAATAAAAAAATGTATATATAAATATTAGTAACATAATATTTTTTTTATTATATTATATTTAAATATATTATTTTCTTATATATTATATTTTAAAAGAAAAATAAATAAAAAAATAATGAAAAATGTGGTAGGGTTTGGTAGCGGATAAGTGAGGGTGTTGGGGGGTGTCCCGGTGAAGAGAGGAAAGCAGGGAGGTTCTCCATAAGTGGTTCAGTGCCCGATAATTGGAAATGATAGAAACAATTGATGTAGGTAGATTTGGTGGAAACATGGGTGGTGTGGATGTCCAGTGAGGGAAGCGTGTGAGGTTCGATGTTCAGTCATCCTTCATGGGATCCTCAATGGTTGATGGTGGGTTCAACAGAGGAGAAACTATCTATTTTCTTCATGGGGGTGGAAATTCTAGGACATCTATAACTAATATTCAATGGTGGAACCTCTTCAGTTCAAGTGAAGTGTTAATTTTTGATTTATGAAAATGCCGGTTCATATTTTGGGGTTTTTTGATATGTGAATTTTATCTAATATTGTTTTGAATTTCTTATTTTCTTGTATTATTTTTATACTATTGTTGGTGTTTTTATGATACCATTATATTGATCTGGTTTGGACAGTTGGTATGGGGAAGTGTTTGTGCTTGGTGGTGACATCGGTGATTAGAAAGTGTTGGCGGTGACTCATTGTGTCACCATTGGAGAAGGAAAAATAGTGACTCAATGAGTCACTGTTGGGGTTCTAGAAAAGTGTAGTGGCATTTAGATGGGTGATGGGTGTAGATATGATTGTATTGGACGGTGATATCTCTAGAAAATGGAGTCTAAATGGTGACTTGTGTCATCAGTTGATGGAAGAAGATGTGAAACAAAATGTATGGATAGTGACTCATCATTGGTAGTTTTCTAACGATTTGCAAGTTGCCCATGGAACACCCTCATTTATTTGAGATTTTGAGGGGGTGAAATTTCCAGGATTTCACTAATCTTTTATAGAACAACCTTAATTCCATGGTGGTGTACCACAAAGCCAATGAACATCCACGATGTTACCCCAAAATCCCATTTTAGTGGATTTGTGAGAAAATAATATTTGAATAAGACATCGAATTTTGGAATACTCATAAGAATAGAAAACCTTATTTTAGTGCTACCCACCAAGATATTCATAACATTTTAGACATGGGCTAACAACTAGTGTACCTGCTTTAGGATTGGGATAACCTCCCATGTACCAACTTTTGTGATTGCGATAAACTCTCATGTAACAACTTTTGGGCCTCATATGACCTCCCACGTACCTTTTGAGATCATATAATAGTTTCCATTACCCAATTAATTGGAGGGTTATATAGGTCCCACACGTCCTTGGTTATAAAATGAACAACTTCCATGGATAAGCCACAACCACTATTACATATTGAAAATCATAAATATGTTTATTGACCAAAAAATCATTAAACACTACCAAATAATACTTACAAGGTATCATAAACATATAATCTATATGTATTAATTATTTTTCCAATGAATTAGAGTTCTATCCTGGAAAACGCTGAAAATTACCATGGGTGTTTACCAAGGTATCATAAAACATTACCAAGAGATATCTAGTACAACGAATATTCCAAGTAATCATAAATGAGTTCATGCGGGTAGTGAAGTTGACACATAACACCCCCATAGATATTAATAGGTTAGTGCACATGGAAGTGGGTGAGTGAACCAAAATAGGTTGGCATGGGCATCGAGGCTCAGGTGTGTGAAGTTTGTTCATGTACTGATCTTGATTCCTTATTGAATGGTGAATAGAACATGATATATTATTGAGGATATTTTGGCCGAATAAAATAAGGATATGGTATTATCCTTTAATGCACACTATATATCCATCTTAACAATATGTGGATATTAGATTAGTCATCCAATCAAATCCATTCCCATTGTCTGATTGATCTCATGGTACTAATTAAAATGATAATTTTCTTTAACCATTGTTCATAAAAGAGGTTTTCTCATGCACTAAATAAAATTTCCCACTCACCATCTATAGTGACCACGCAGATAGAAATTCCATGTGAGACATGCTCAATTGATCCATTTCTATGCATCCAATTGAACCGTTACCACTTATAGTCCCCTAGGTTTCCCAAATCTCTCAAGGAACTCCTCTTAAGCTTTTAGAATCACCTAGTTAGGGTAAGGTGTCATATACTTATCCTCTTTTCTTGTTCTTCTATTATATTATACCCTTTCAACATGTTCATGCTGAGATATGTTTTTTATACATACCTCATACTATCATTATGATTGCCATGTACTAAGATACACCTTTTAATTTCATAAATCCCTTCTATTAAACTTAATTAATATAAAATTTTATTCCAATAATATCCTATATTTATCCATAGAAAACATTTTTATTATGAATAAATATCTCTATTTCCACTAACTAGTATTCATCCAGTTGTAACTATCATTATTGTTTATGTATTTATATGCATGTAAAATTTTCTCCTTAATCATACTATTAAAATTGATAATGATCATCCATATGTTGTTTGACATATCACGGGATATTTAGATGTAATTAGTTCTTAAAATTCTTCATCCTGGATTTTTATTTTTTTCATTGAAATACTTATGGTTTTCTACATTAGCATGGGTTTAGATTCATAATTTTCCTAAAGTATCTCATTAGTTCTTTCAGCTTCTTGGTTTCCAAACACACTTGTATACAATAATCTCTATTATTCTTCCTTCTATTTTATTTTTCTATACATTATATCTCTCTTAAGAAGATTTTTTTAAAAGAATAATTTCACAACCACATCTAAAATAGGAAAAAAGTTAGGACTATCAGGATACATGTATCCAAACATATATTTTCTTGTACCAATGGTCAATTATAGTGATTATATATAGGATTATATTCCCTAGATATCCTAATAAAATTATTGGTGTGACCTTCTCTTTTTATTTTTTTCTCAATTTGTTTTATCCTGCCCAGATGGGGTTTCACATGATACACCAACAAGCTCCGAATGTTATTCCTATCAAGAACATTCCACAATAGTGAAATTTAAATATTCAATAAATTTGAATTATAATTACATAAGCAACTATTTTGGTGTGGAATATTTTTATTTTATGTAAGATAGATTTTTAAGAAACCTATTGTGTAAAACCCATGATTATATGTAATAACATTTTTTTTATAAATTTAATTTCTTGGATAGCTTGTGATACATGGAATACTGAGTTATTACAAACTATAATGTTCTATTAATATTAATATTTAACATCGACATTATGACCTAGACATAAAAATTGGATATATGAAAAGGAATAACATAATTTAAAATTTTAATTACAATTTGGTCCCTCGACTGGGACACACAATGGGAAGGAGCATGGAGTCCACTATGTATCTTCTATGCTTACATGCATCCAAAAATCAAGAAGTTGGGTAATGTTTAATTTTGATTTTACCTATTTGATTAAGAATTTATAAATTAGTATCTAAATTTATAAGGAGAATAAAATACTATACCTATGGATAAAATATTAATTAATTTACCTCAAAACAAATCTAAATATGATATGAGTGTGGAATATTTTTTAGATTATGAAATTTCAAACTGATTAGTGGATTTTTGAATAAAATGTTAATGTATATATTGTAAATTAAAGAGATAGTTGAATTGAAATGAATTATATGAGTATTTTACATTGAAATAATTTCTTGCTTGATGTGTGAGTTATATTTGGCACTGTGAATCAAATTTTATTGAAATTCAAGACTATAATATTATTTTCAATGAAACATAGAGCGTCCCAAAAGAGAATAATTCAGTTTAAAATGTGTCAAATGATGCATTTGTTTTAATAGAATAATATGTCTAATATTTTCATGGAAAATAACATT
This sequence comes from Viscum album, assembly GCA_963277665.1. NCBI lineage: Eukaryota > Viridiplantae > Streptophyta > Magnoliopsida > Santalales > Viscaceae > Viscum > Viscum album. The sequence goes on from OY728131.1 coordinate 44,403,259, forward strand.
TAGTTGATCCTGACCAGGGTAACCATGCTCAAAACGTTAGTGACAAAAAACTAGTTTTATGATTTAGTTGAATATCAATAGCATGAACCGTATGAAGGGTGGTCCAGATCTCATCAAATTCACAAGGTATATCCAATTAAAATGATCTATATTTTTTCGAAATGTAAATATAATTATTCGTCTTAAATAATAACTATAGGTTTATGAGTATCCATCAGTATCCCATGGACCACTGCCTCTGAAGCATAGTCATCACTACCCTCCTAGCATATGACTGGAGGTTGTTATGGTGGAATGTATCTACAATACCAAGAACAAACCTTAGAAAATAATAATATCAAATTTCACAGAAAAATGGAAAGGAACTTTAGAAACCAAGATATAAATAGGTTGTAACACAAAACCTGCATCTAAAACCATGAAAATATAAAATGAACGGTCATAAACATCATTAGAGACACTAGATACTACCCATTTTGGAACATGATTTTCAGACATATTCTCCACTTAAATTGGTGTTTGGAGGATGAGTACTAGTTATTCCAAGAGTAATGATCATAGGTTGTTCTTCTTGTTAAAAGTTGATTTTATTCAATTCAAATGAACCTATATGTGATGGATGGTGTGTAATAATTTCTCATCGAGTTACTAAAATTCATCTGGCCCTTTGTAGGATTCCTCGTCCTTGGATTTATGATCAAAGATGAAATGTATACCATATTAAAATACATATATCATGAGTTATCACTCAATGATTAGTGGGATCAAAGCAATGATCAGGGAAAAAGTAATTTTTCAATATGAACAATGAGGATGAGGGGGTCAAGGTGAACATGGATCTCATTATTCAATAATATCACTGAAACTAATATATATGATATAGATACAAGTATATAAGCACTCCAATTAGTTAAAAAGGATCACCAATATACACTTGAGTCATCTAGGGAACATTTTAGTTCAATCATACTTTATAATTGATTAGTAAATCTGTATATTTCTAGTAATCATCATAATGTGGGAAAATCGGCTTATATCAACTCATATATGTAAAATAAACACTTGAGTTCTGATCTAAGAAAACTATCACAAATATTGGTAAGCTTATTTTCCAAGCCACAATCTATGGGGAAACCCTATGTAGTATATCACAGGAATTATATCTGAACTATGACATATTGAAAATGTTTTTCTTTACTCTAGTAAAATATTCAACTCTTGAATCCAATCATCTATAAAATGATAGTTGGGAAGAAATTATTGATGCTCTATATATCCCTCAATAACTTGAATATGAGGAAACTATCACTGAAATAAATCATGTTAAGACCAATCATATTTATGTTTATATTATATTCTCCTTTGTAATGTAATGTAGGTTGATCATCATTCAAGTACATATCAGTCCCACTTACGTATCTGTAATGATGGATGAGGTTTATATTAGTCATTCCTTATTGATAAACATTATGGAAACAACATTATTCTAGTCTTAACAATCCAACATTTAGGTTATAGAGAAGAAGAATTTTCTCTCTCTACCATAAATATATATGGGTGTGATAGGTGAAAGAGAAATTCATATCAATTCTCATGTGTCATAAAATTAAACAAGAATGAATTTCTACAGTTGATATTTAGGTCATGTTTTGTGTTTTATCTTAAAATGATGTGTTTTATATTATTTCTATCTGCACCCCATATCATGGAATTAGATCATTCCAATAAAGATACCACCTCGTTTCTGCCTTAGATTTATGAATCTAGTTATGGTTCCCCATTTAAGAGCATCCTATGTTCAACAGTCTAATACCATCAACCCATGGGTGTTTTGTAGTGAGTTATACATGTTTCCTTTCCTTCCATTAGTAATGATCCATTAATTGATTTTAGAAATGATCATCCAAATATCACAATGATCCAATATTTGTAATTTATTCACTGATCTAGACCTCAAATTCATTTCCGTCATGATTTATGGGGTATGATATGCCTCAATACTACTTACAAATGTCAAACTAGGGACCCAAGACCCAATGGATTCAAGCATCCACTGTAGAGAACTTCCCTATATCTCTCTCTTCATCTATGAGACACATCAGAGTACCCAATGATATCCCAACTATTAGAGTTCAAGATATTATATAGAAATTGGATGAAACTAAATGTGAAAATATTTGGAAATATTACCCTAACATCCTCCCAATATTATTTCATGTAACACCATAATATTTTTTGATTTTTTATATTTAATTTAATCTATTAGATTGTTTTTATTTCATAAAACACTAAAAATAGTTAATTTGATAATAAATCAATCTATTTCACTTAAATTATAAGCAACAAAAATTATATGATGTTCAATAAAAAACATTAATTCTCTCTTTCTCTACAGGGAACAATGAATTTATTGTACATTACATGCAAAAATTTCTTTCCACAATGTCTTGCATGAAATGCATGATCATTTTTACCAAATAATCATATACCCTAAAAATGTTATTATTTATGATAATAAGATATAACCTAGACATTTAATTAGACGTTATAATTAGTAATAAATAATTTATGAAAATATATGGTTTAAAACAATAAAAGATAGATTCATTGGTTTCTAGTTAATTAGAAATGAAGATGAAAACATATTGAATATAAAGGAAAATATTATTTTCTAATAGTCACAAAGCTATTATAACGTAATAAAATAAATTAATTACAATTATTAAGTTATATTAATGTATAATATAGGTTATATATTGAATAAAATATTTTTTATATTCATCCAATAAATTTTACAAACATAAGATAAGACGTAACCCAATTTTAGGCCTAAAAAATATAAATTTTTTATCATGGTTGTTTTACCACCTTTTAATGGAGAACCCATTTTAAATCTAATTTTTGGAAGTTTTTTACATATAATATGTCAAAATAATCTTCATATTTTGATAAAAATTAAAAAAAATTGTATAAGGATAAATGTTTTGGTAGTTTTTCTGTAAGGTTTGTTTTTTTAATGAGTAGTTAAAAATAACGAATTTTATTTGAAAAATGATATTTTATATAAATTATTTATAAGGTAAAATTATATTTTAAAATGGATTCTAATTTCAGTTAAATAATATTATTATTAATTAAAATAATTTAGGCCATTGAGTTATATTTCACATTGAAATTGGTTATAAAAACATAGAAATTTTTTGAATTATTCAACTTTAAAAACTCACATTGTCGACCTGAATGCGGGATAAATTAGTAATTAATTTCAACAACATATATCATAATAATTTAGGAAAATTAATTACATATTTTGAATAAACATAATTCATAAATTCTAATAAGTTCATCACAGTATTTTTACAATAAATATATTAGTGAAATTAATTAAAATTAATTACATTGATTAAGGTAAAATTAAGTTTAACTAAGGACTAAAACATACCATTAAGACCCAAAAAGACATATAAAAGTGTCCAACACCCATTTTATTGAAATTATTCTATCATTATAGTTCCTTTATTGAAATTTTTTAATGACTTTTTGTAATTCCACGACCCAATTTACCCAGAATCGGTGCAACATTACATAACATTAGTGTGATAAAAAAAAGATCAAATCTCAAAAGACTAATTAGTTTAGTAGCTTTGGAAGTACTAGATTCATTCATCAGTTTTACATTGCATTATAAAATGAAAAAAATCCAATAATGTTGTCTCCATAGACCACACTCATATTTCCCTTAGACTATCCCTGCAGGTCAGTCATAATATACTTCTATGCATCCAGGGAAAAATAGAACATATAAATGGGTGAGCTCATGTTCTTAGTAAGGATAACAATATAGAAGAAACATTTTTAAATAAGCATAAAAATATAAGGCAATTTATAAGACTAAAAAACCCTTTTAATCATAAAATTCATCATAATATGGAAAATATAAATCAAAATAATTTCATTTACTTACTCACATGAATATTCTACTAGTCTAATAATTACATGCAATATTAAAAACCAATTTCATAATGATGGAATGCATAATGCCAAACTTCATAAACACATATTCACGACCTTATTGCAATACTACAAATAATTTTTTGTCAAGGCCTTATTCTAAGACACTAATTTGTATCATGAGACCAATCGATGCATCGAGGAGCTATAGTGGGCTCCACCAATCACTTACTTAGTACAATGCATTCCTCATATGAAAAGGTTTAAACATAACATATACATTAATATTAAAACTAGCATAAAAAATGTCAATACATTATCCATGAACAATAAATGGTATAAAAATAACACATCCACAATCAAACATATCACAAAACCTTTAATACATTAGGGATGATTTTTATCCTAATAAATCAACTTTAAACAAGTTTAAAATCCATTAAAGGATGTCGACATTGATGAAAAGAAATCTATTCAAATGAAATACCTATTTCTATTTTGAAACCATTTAAAAGTAACACATTTATTAAAGAAAACATCTATTTTGGAAATATTTTTATAAGCTTTTAAGGGATGGTTTAACAATGTTATAAGGGAGGAAAATAGCCGCACTCGCCGTATAAGTTAAGAAAACATTCTTACCTTAGTTTTTTCGAAAATTTCAGAAGGTACCTGGTTTAGAAAACATTGGAAAGATTCCTTCCGAAACATATAAGTTCAAATAAGGGAATAAATGATTTTAACCCATTTTATATTAAATATTAAAAATATTTTGAAATACATTTTTAAGAAACATATATGTGGATGATAAATAGGTCCCAGTAGATACTTACGTAAAAACAACATCGGATAATAAAGAAATTGTGAAATTAACCCTTACCTTGTACTTTTCCTTGGTCAAGGTTACGTTAACCTCCTGTATAATAGTTAAATCAATGTTATTAAATTATACAAGAACCATATACATAAATATGATATCATATATGATCTTCTAATATTGCATTGTTAAAAATATTTTAGTAATATCGTTGTTTAGGTTGTAAACTGATTTGTTTTCCTTTATATACATGGTTACGTAAGCCATGTTTGTTATGGATAGGATTTCTTTGATTCATATACAGAATGATATTAAGTTCTTTAAATATTATTTTTAATCATCAAATGAAAATTATTCTTCAATGATTATGATGGGGAAATGAATCTCATCACGTTCAAGGAGACGGTAATCCGTACGTACGCACGAGCGAAAATATTATTATTTTGATATTAAAATCATAAGTAAATGGATGGTATATCATATATACATAATCATTAACGTGTTATATCTATTATTTACATAAATTATATATCATTATTATACCCATCCAAAAAATAATGAATTGAATAACAACTACACCACGACGTGGAGACAGTAAGTCGTATGTATGCACGTTTGGTGACATGTTATTAATAGGATGGATAACATAATGAATATGGTTGTTCCATTTTTATAATAACATCAAATTATATAGAAGATTCTGGAGTTATTATTTTATAAAGGAAACAACAAAGAAAGAGGTAGTGGAAGAAGAAAATAAAGTGAAAGTGGTGGTGAGATATGTACCTCTTCTCTGGATTCTTTTTTTTGATTTGATAAAAAGGGCTCATTAGGATGGCTTTATTATTAAAATAAGGCCTCTAAGATGAATTATGGATATTTGGGAGGATATTTGGGAAGGGGTTATCCAATCCAAATGGCTTGGGAGGAGTGAATTTGAGAGAAGGGGAAGTTCCCTTTTATAATCGAGGTGAGGGTCACTTTAGGAAAAGCTGAAATATTATTTTATAATAAAATTATTTTTGGTTTCTAATGGCTCCAAAATTATTTATTTCGTGGATAATTTGGGGATGGGTCAAAAAAAACTCAACCAATATGTTTTAGATAGGTTTATGTCATCATATGAACCTTATCTTTTATATTTAACTCTTAGTTAAATAGTTTGACATTTACCTTGTCTCTTTGTATTTTTTTATTATATGGTTAATAAACTTACTATAAAAAGAAAATAGAAGCCCAAGTTGTTCATTATAAATATATATAACCTTATATAAGTGATTTTTCCGATCCTTATATTTTTAAGAATACTATATCAATTAATAATATAATATTTGTTTTAAAACCTCTTTTATGTTAGTTTTGGCACTATTTGATATTTTGTTGTCGTTAAAGTCATAACATCACAATTACATCAATAAACACAGTTATTACACCCTAACATGTCATATCATCCTATAATTTTTTTTGAATTTATCAAAAGTCTCAAAATACATTTTTTTTGGATATTTATAATATCATTTATTTTAATATTTCATTAATAAGGTAATTATTGCATCATCATTGTGTCAGAAATAAATATATTTATTTAATGGATACAAATTATAAATAAATACAATTCTGTAGGAAATCATTTTATCTTTCTAATTAGTATTTATAGTTGAATTTATCTTATGTATAAACCTATATTAAAAAAGTTTTAGTTAAGAAAACTTGAATTTAAAACTTTTAACTATTCTTTAAATTAAATAATAATAAATGTCCTAATCTAATCCAGGTGGACCAAAAAGGGTCTTATTTTATCCATAAGGTTTTTTTGGTCTAATTACACATATACCATAGAATTAGGACATGCGTTAGGGTAATTATAATATTATTTTTACCTTTAATTACCCTATCTATTTTTAACAGCGGTAAATAAAAGTCAAAACTTACTATTCTCCAATAATATTTCCATCTTATTGAACCACATTTTACTTATTTATATTAACAGGGTCTCTTGGATTTTCGAAATTCAACTCACAGAAGTGGGAAAATTATGTTTTATGAAAATTTATAAATGCTCCTAGGAGGTGGGTAAAAGACGATAAAAAGTTCAATAAAATTTTATATACATAATCTTAATATAAAACGACTCCAATGAATTACATTGAACATATATAGGTATTATGTATCTATTTTGACCTAAAATAACTAGTTATTTAAATAAAAAGTTGGCTTTAACCAATAATGCAGTGTTTTTCCAATAGTCATAAAAAATTGAATGTTCTCCAAAAAAATTCCAAATATTCACCCTAAGATAATTTTGATATTCCAAATCCAAAAATGATGTCAATTTTGAAAGATAATTTTTTTCAAATTTCACGAAGTTTGTATTACTATTCATAATGGCTAGTTGATTGGTTGGGGTGTGTTTGAACTCGATGTTGCGTACACCACAAGTTATTGTATTATTTAAAGGGAAACATACCATGGAAGCTTGGGGTGTTACACTCCCCCTTCATCGAATGATTTCATCCTTAAACTTTCTATAATATTATTTCATAAAAAGATTCGGGTGGTTCTTCATCATAAGTTCCTCAGGTTCCCACAATACCTCTTCAATCGTATGGTTTCTCCATAGAAATTTTACCAGAAAAGTCATCAGGTTTCTCAGCACTTGTTTTCTGCTATCCAAAATCTTGATAGGCTCTTGACAATAAGACACATCCAGTTCCAGATCTATTTCTTCCAATGTGAGTTCATGCGTTGGGTTAGACATGTATTTTATCAATAGTGATATGTGGAACAAATCATGAACATTGGAGTGACTTGGAGGAATTTCCAAATGGTAATATACAACCACAATTCTTTCTATAATTTCGAAAGGCCTGATGTACGTAGGACTTAGTTTACCCATTTTACCAAAACATATAACTCCCTTTTTGGAGATACCTTCAGGAATACATGATCTCCTACCTGAAATTCGAAAACATTCCTTCAATTATCGACATATCTCTTTTTCGTACCTTCAGCAGCGTTGATGTGTGTTTGGATAACCTTTACCTTTCCATTGTTTCCTAGAGAAGTTCTGGTCCAATGAGATTTCATTCACCAACACCATCCCAAGAAGTATGTGTTAGACATCTCTTTCCATATAACGCCTCATATGGTGCCATCTGAATACTTGAATGGAAGTTATTGTTATAGGAAAATTATAACAGAGGTAAATATTGATCCCACATACCTTGAAAGTCATTTGAACAAGATCTCAACATGTATTCTAATGTTTGACTAGTCTGTTCTGATTGTCCATGAGTTTGAGGGTGGCAGGCAGTGCTCAAACAAAGTTTAGTATCTAAGGCTTTTTGAAGACTTTTCCAGATTCTTGATGTTAAACGGGGATCACAATCAGAAAAAATTGATATGGGTACTCCATTAAGTCTTACAACCTCATTAATATATAGTCATGCTAAACATTAAAGTGTTAAATCTTCTTTTATAGCATGAAAATGTGATGTCTTGGTAAGATGATCAACAATGACCCATAATGCATCATTCTTTCAAGGAGTCTTTGGTAGTGCAATGACAAAGTCCATCATAATATTATCTCTTTTCAATTCAGGTATGGGGAGAGGTTTCATGACTCCTCTAGGTTGTTTCCTTCCATCGTTCACTTGTTTAAAAACCATACATCTTGATGGAAAATGTAACGCCCCGACCCTAGTTACCCAGAGTTGGTGAATTATTTTAATACATTGTCATGATTACAAAGAATTATGTCCCAAAGGAACGATCTATTTAGTAGTCTTGGAAAATAGATTACAAACATTAACTTTAAATTAAAATTTCAAACATAAAACACAACATAGATAGTTCATTGAGGACACCATTATTCCCTTTAGCTTAACCCTGCATATCTATCATAATACATTTCATGTAATCTGGGGAAAATAAAACATAATAAATGAGTGTTCTTAGATGACCGGTAAGGGTAAATAATTTAGCGGATGGTATAAACTATTAAAGAAAGATGTGGGATAAAAACAAAAGCCTTTTTAAATATAAACCTGAACATAATATGGAAAAAATAAATCAAACATTACCATTTAAACATGAACATGGATATTCTACATGTCCAATAATCACATGTAAAAACTAATTTCATAATGAGGTAATGACTAACACCGGACATAATTACCACATAGTGAAGGCCTCATGCCAAGACTACAAATAATTGTTTTTTTCAAAGCCTTATTTCAAGACACTAGTTTGTCTCATCAGACCTACCGATGCATCGAGGAGCTATAGCGGGCTCCACTCGTCACTTACTAAGTCCACTGCATTCCTCATATGAATAGTTGAAACATAACATAAATATTTGTATTAAAAATAGCATACGAAATGTCAATACATTAACTATAAACCATGAATGATATAAAAATAGATCATCCATATTAAAACATATCATATCTTATTCAATACAATATGGAAGATTGTATTATAATAAATCAACCTCAATAAAAAATAATATCCAGTAAAGGATGCTGACATAATTTAAAATGATGAGTAAAACCTTTTCATTGAAATATCCTTTTTGTAAAATAATTTTAAAGTCACACATTTATAAAGGAAGTAATTTAAAAGTGATTTTGGAATCAAAGTGTACCATACCAATTTTAAACTTTTGAAAAGAATTATCATTTCAAAACATTTATGTCCATATAAATAAATCCTTAAAATCATTTCGAAAACATGGACATTAATTAAAAAGATTTAGAAAGAAAAATCTAAAAAACATTATAAATTCTGATCATGATATAGAATAAATTTCAAAAATCCTAAAAATATTCATTTTGAAATCCTTTTTATGAAAAATGGACATGGATGATAAAAATTTCCCAGTAAATACATACACATAAACAATCCCGGATAATAAAGAGATTGAGGAAATAACCCTTACCAATTTGGTAACTTAAAAAACATACACCCCATGAAAGAAATATCATACAATGAATATTTAAATACAGATAAATTAAAGTTTATTACAAAATTAATACAATTATGGGCAGTACATACACCACACAAAAGGAAATAGTGGCAATATGGCATGAATCTCATGGGAATAATGTGTGAGATGAAAACCCCTTACCTTGCACTTTCCTTTAGCAAGGGTACGTCTAACCTCTTGTATGAAGATTGTAGTATGTTATTAAATTATACCATAACCATATTAATATTTATTATATCATACATTATTGATTTAGGACTTTATACTACCCATTTAATAATAGTTTCCATGTTATATTAATATTTTGGGTAATAATCACTTTCTTTATCATACGTGTTTTAACTTGTTACTCTTGATTGTATCAACTAGATAATGATTTAAATACATCCAGAATATAAAACATAATTTATATATCATATATACTTAGAATATAAATATGTATAATAGACATATATATGAAAGGGAAAACACCGTTTATGGAGACGGTTGTCCGTACGTATGCATAAACGCTGTTTCCATTTTCATATAGCATTAAACAAAAGTAAATAAGATATATGTAAGTACATAAATAATTATAAATATATATATATATATATCTCCAGTAGCATTATTATTTCATATATTACATACATATTAATAATATATATTTTTATAATCGTCGATGAATGGTGAACTTGGAAATGAATCTCATTGCGTCGTGGAGACGGTAATCTGTACATACGCACGCATGGTGACATGTCATTAAAAGGGTGGATAGAATAATGAATTTGGTTGTACCATAATTATAATAACATCACATTATATAGAATATACTGGAGTTATTATTTTATAATTCAAACAAAAAAGGAAAAGGAAGTGGAATAAGAAAGCAACTTGAAAGAGGGTGGTGAAACCATTACCTCTTCTTCAAGTTCTTCCTATTGATTTGATCAAAAGGGCTCCATTGGTTGGATTTATAATCAAACTAAGGCCTCTAGGTTGAAGGTAGGATAGTTTATAGGGTATTGGGGCATGGTTTGGGTGAGAAAAATGGCTTAGAAGGTGTGAATTAGAGTGAAGGGGGGGGGGTGCCCTTTTATAAGAGGGGTGAGGGGTACCTTAGGAAAAACACAAATTATTATTTTATAATAAATTCATATTCATTTTATAATGGCTCCAAATTGATTTATTTCGAGGCTAAGGTGGGGATGGGTCTAAAGGAACTCAAACAATAGGTTTTATATAGGGTTGGGTAACTTTATTAACCTTATCGTTTAGTTTTTACTCTTAGTTATTTAGTTTGACATTTACCATGTCTCTTTGTATTTTTATATTATATGGTTAATAAAATTACTATAAACATCCAATAGACCCCCAAGTGTTCCATTAATGATACACCTATCATGATATAAGTCATTAATCCTAACCTTAGATTTTTATGAATATAATATAAATTAATAATATAATATTTGTTTTCAAAACTCTTTTATGTCAATTTTGACACTATTGGGTATTTTGTTTCTGATAAATTTATAAACGAATTATTACTTTGAAAAAAATTCATATAACCAATAATAATGTGTCATATTAACCTATAAAATCATTTAAATCCATAAAAAGTCTCAAATTACATTTATTAGGGTATATATAATATCAATTAACTTAATCTTTCATTAATACTGTAATTACTGCATCATCACTATGTCATAAATAACATAAATTATTTAATTTATTAATATAATAAATAAAATACCATTATGTATAAAATATTTTTTTATTTCTAATGAATATTTATAATCGAATTTATCTTATGTATAACCCTATATTAAAAATGTTTTAGTTATTAAACTTTTATTTTAACTCTTTAAACTCTTCTTTGAATAAAATAATAATAAATGTCATAATCTAATCCAAGTGGACCTAAATGATAATTTTTTATTCCTAAGGTTGTTTTTGGTTGAGATACACTTGTCAAATGGAATTAAGACATGTGTTAGGGTAATATTAATATAATTTTTACTCTTAATTACACTATTTACTTTTAACCGTTCTAAATAAAAGTAAAAAGTATCTATTCACCAAAAATTATTTTTATCTTACTGAACCAAATTTTACCATTGGATATTAACCGTGTCTCTCGGATTTTTGAAATTCAACTCACAGAAGCGGTAAAATTATGTTCTATGTGAATTTGAAAATTCTCCTAGGAGATGGGTAAAAGACGGTGAAAAGTTCAATAAAATTTTAATATATCTAAAATTATTCTAAAATAACTCCAATGAATTACATTGAACATATATAGGTATTATGTATCTATTTTTACCTTATTTAAATTTAAATAAAATAAATAATTATTGACATAAAAATTCAGTTTTAAACTATAACTTAGTGTTTTTTCAGTATTCATCAAAAATTGAATGTTTTCAAAATAATACCAAAAATTCACCCTAAGATAAATTTGATACTCTGAATTGAAAAATGAATTCTATTTTACCAAATTCAAAACATTGAAGTTGCATTTATTAATTTAAAATTAATTCCCATTTTCAAAACCAAAAGGCGTATTTTTAAGAAACAATATCTATCAAAAGATTGACACTTGTTTATGTCAAATCTCAATGGAAAATTACTTAAAATGAACAGAATTCGATTAAATAGTAAAAATATAATCTATTTATACTTAAAAACCATTAAAATGTATAATTTAACACTGCAAATTATTTTGAATAAAAAAATTGTTTTCTGTTAAAATATAGTATTTTCACTATTCACCCAAATATGAAAGTTATCCAAAAAACAAAAAAAATTATTGAAATTAAAATTATAATTTCCCTATTCTAAAGAAGAAGTTTATTTTGTCAAATTGAATATATAAAAGTTTCAAATATTGGATTTAAAAAGGGTTCGCCCTCCAAAGGCGGTAAAATTGTATTTTTGAAAATTAATTCCTTTATCTAAAAAATGAACTTGTTCTTACATTATGTATAAGAAACTCATAACATGGATTCTAAAATTATAAGGATTATATATATAGTTCAATATTCAGTTAATACTATTCGTAACCGCTTTTGAACGGCTAGTTTGGTAATCTTATGGTGCGCTCGAACCCGGTGTTGCGTGTAGTGCAAGTTATTGAATTACTTTGAAGAAATCACGTACTATGAAATCGTGGGGTGTTACATTCTTCCCTCCTTCAATAAATTGTTTCCTCACAATTTGAAATTTTTCTTTAAAAATAAATGGTTGAAAATAGAAAATACCATTTTGGGAAAACCCACATCGGAAATTTGGTTAATAAAATTTAGTCTTAATAAGAGGAATAGGGGAATGAAAAAGCCACCAACAAATTATGATCTCGATTTGGAGAACATTGGTGAAAATTAGTGATACATAATTGGAGAAAAACATAAATATTTATAGGTAGTGATTGATGTCATCAGTCACAAACAATTGTAGAATTGGGGGCCTCAAAGCCATCAATCTATGATGATTTAAAATGTCATTGGTTCCACAAAACATAAGGTATTAGGATAAGACATTTTTAGTTTTAAGATCCCTTACCTAAAGTTTATGAATATATTTCTTTAAAGAATAAGAGAAGAAAAAAATGTATACATGTCAAATAGATTTCCATCCTTTAACTAATTTCTACCACAAACTCATCTTTCGTTCTAAATGATAATAGAACTGAAAAAACTATTCTATTTATCCTATTAGTATAGGGTTCCTAAAAATGAATTTATAATTCATCTACCAGACCTTTTAAAAAATAAACATTATTCAATACTGGAAATCACATGGGTTAGTGATAGGTGATACACCATTGTCTCCCTTCGGTTGCAGGTTCAAGTCTTGCAGCCTTACCGGACGCGACGAGTTGTCGCCCGACCTCCAGGTTGTCCTTTTTATGGAAATCTAAAAATAATCTCAAACTAGACTTATCCAAAATACTTCTATCCAAACTCACAGTCCAAAATTTATAGGGAAGCTAAACATAGTGAAGACCTTTTTTTCCAGGTAATAACATGTGAAAGCCTTCATCATGTATTCTTTTAAAAAATTGTAACATCTTGAATTCCCATAAAACCTTATTGATTACATTAATGCTCCCTTATTCCTTATATAATATGGGATATATTCCTTATATCCAAAAATATTGAATATTCCAACATTTATGAAATAAAAAACTATTAATCATATCCAAGGGAGTCAAGAATATAATAAATAATTTATCCAAATCAACCATCCCTTAATCCAAAATCACTTCCTCGTTACCCGGACCATATTAAGGATTACATTTCCTTCAACCATTTATTTTTCCAAAAAGTGAAGCTAACTATTAAATTACTTTTCTTAGAACCATATAATCTCAAATCCTCAATAAAATAGTACTGCAGTATAATCCTTATTTATCTCCAAAACTCATATAACTAGTATATTGCTGATACAACACCCAAATGAAATAATTCTATAATAACAACATAATAACACTAGTCCTTCCTCTTCATCTGAGGTAGTATCATAACTTGGTTACAATCCAATAGCATCATTTGTGGTATACTCTGATGACTTGAACATTGGTTTGCATAGTGTCCCAACTCCTTGCAGATGAAGCATTGTACATTTGAAACCATTTTCTTACCCTTGCAGTCACGTACATGGTGTCCTTTTTCTCCACACTTATAACAAACTCCCATTCCCTTCAGGAAAGTTCCAGGGTGTTTCATCCCACATTTATCGCATATGGGAAAATTCTTCTTTTACCTCTTCTATTTATCCATCTTTTTCTCTTGCATCCTTTTCTTCTCTTTCATCCCTTCAAATCCATAAGACTCAGATAATTCTTTACTTATCTTTTTAACACATGATACTATTTTCTTCATAAGTTGAGAATACATGGGAGAAAATTTCCCTTCTAAATGTTGGCTTAATACTATGAAAGATATGATCCTTCTTACTCTTTGGATCATACATATTTTTGGAGTTCACATTCCTTCTATTGGGCGCCATTTCTATAAAATGGAATACACTAGGTCAGTTTATGAATCTCAATTCATAATTCCAAACATGTAAAATACCTAACATAAATTGAACAGTTTATGGATATAATCCATAATCACAAAAATGTTTTCTTTGAAGAGGTATATACTCATAAACCCTTCATAGTTGTTTGTAAAGAAAATGAGAACTATCCTAAGCATATCCCCCAGGAGTGGAATAACCAAGAGTGCAGCAAGGCCCATTTTAGTGCACCAGTTCCCGTTCGATTCAAGCTCAAAGCGGTGTTTTCGTGTTTTACACCTAGGTACATCTGTGCCAGAGCCACCTCTACCTGCTCGTATCTAGATAGGGATGTATTTTCTTGGAAAACTCACAAAACCATTACATTACCAAAATTCTATGAAGTTCTTCAATACTAATCTTCAATGTCTATCTTACGGTAAGGTGCTCTAATCAGAGTTTATCTAAATCTAGTTTCCAGGGTTATTGCTAAACTTCCACTGATACCAACTGTAATACCCCGACCCCAGTTACCCAGAATCAGTGAATTATTTTAATACATTGGCATGATTACAAGAAATTAAGTCCCGAAGGGCCGATAAATTTACGAGTCTTGGAAAATAGATTTCATACATTAACTTTAAATTTAATTTTCAAACATAAACCACATCATAGAT
This sequence comes from Viscum album, assembly GCA_963277665.1. Lineage (NCBI taxonomy): Eukaryota > Viridiplantae > Streptophyta > Magnoliopsida > Santalales > Viscaceae > Viscum > Viscum album. The sequence continues at coordinate 44,418,671 of OY728131.1, forward strand.
AGTTCTTTGAGAACACCATTATTCCATTTAGCCTAACCCTGCATATCAATCATAATACATTTCTTGGAATCTCGGGAAAAGAAAACATAATAAAAGGGTGAGCTCAGATGCCCAGAAAGGGTAAACAATTTAGCAGATGCTGTAAACTTTTAAGGCTAGATGTGTGATAAAAACAACAGCCTTTTTAAACATAAACATGAACATAATATGGAAAAAATAAATCAAACATTACCATATAAACATGAACATGGATATTCTACTAGTCTAATAATAACATGTAATAACTAATTTCATAACTATGGAATGCCTAACGCCCGACATCATTACCACATTGTCAAGTCCTCGTGCCATGACTACAAATAATATTTTTTGTCAAGGCCTTGTTCAAAGACACTAGTTTGTCTCCTGAGACCTACCGATGCATCGAGGAGCTATAGGAGGCTCTACCCGTCACTTACTATGTCCACTGCATTCCTCATATGAATAGTTGAAACATAAAATAAACATTCGTATTAAAACTAGCATACGAAATGTCAATACGTTAACCATAATCCATGAATGGTATAAAAATAGAACATCCATAGTAAAACATATCATAACTAATTCAATACAATATGTAATATTGTATTATAATAAATCAACCTCAATCAAAAATAATATCCCGTAAAAGATTCTTGACATAGTTGAAAATGATGAGTAAAACATTTTGATTGAAATATCCTTTTTGTAAAATCATTTAAAATTCAGACATTTTGGAAGGATGTAATTTAAAATAGATTTTTGAATCCAAGCGTCCCATACCACTTTGAAACACTTGAAAATAATTATCATTTCAAAACATTGATGTCTATATAAATAAATCCTTAAAATCATTTTGAAAACATGGACATTAATTAAAATGATTTTGAAAGATAAATGTTTAAAACATTTAAAATTATTATCATGATAAAGAGTACCTTTCACAAATCCTTAAAATATTCATTTTGAAATAATTTTTATGAAAAATGTACATGGATGATTAAAATGTCTCAGTAAATACTTACACATAAACAATCTTGGATAATAATGAGATTGGGGAAATAACCTTTACCAATTTGGTAACTTACGAAACATACAACCCATGAATGAAGTATCATACACTGAATATGTAAATACACGTAAATTAATGTTTATTAGACAATGAATACAATTATGGGCAGTACATACACCACACAAAAGATAATAGTGGAAATATATCATGAATCTCATGGGAATAAGGAGTGAGATGAAAACCCCTTACCTTGCACTTTCCTTTAGTCGAGGGTACGTGTAACCACCTGTATGAAGACTGTAGTATGTTATTAAATTATAACAGAACCATATTAATATTTATGATATCATACATTATTCATTTATGAATTTATTCTACCTATTTAATAATAATTTCCGTGTTATATTAATATTTCAGGTAATAATCACTTTCTTTATCGTACGTGTTTTAACTTGTTACTCTTGATTTTATCACTTAGATCATGATTTAAATAATTAAATAATATAAAAAATAATTTATATATAATATATATTAAGAATATAAATATGTATAATAGACATATATATGAAATGGAAAACACTGTTTATGGAGATAGTAGTCTGTACGTACGCATAAACGCTGTTTCCATTTTCATATATTATTGAACAGAAGTAAGTGAATAAGATATATGTAAGTACATTAATACATATATATATAAATATATATATCTCCAGTAGAATTATTATGTCATATATTACATAATTATTAATAATATATATTTTTATAATCGTTGATGAATGGTGAACTTGGAAATGAATCTCATCGCGTCGTGAAGACGGTAATCCGTACGTACGCACGTATGGTGTCATTTCATTCAAAGGGTGGATAAAATAATTATTTTTTTTGTAACATAATTATTATAACATCACGGTATATAGAAGATACTAGAGTTATTATTTTAGAATGGAAACAACAAAGAAAAAGGAAGTGGAAGAAGAAAGAAATTTTAAAGAGGTTGGTGAAATCATTACCTCTTCTTCAGGTTCTTCCTTTTGATTTGATCAAAAGGGCTCTTTAGGTTGGCTTTATGATCCAAATAAGGCCTCTAGGTTGAAGGTAGTATAGTTTAGAGGATATTTTGGCCGGGTTTGGTGGAGCCAAATGGCTTATAAGGTGTGAATTAGAGTGAAGGGTGAGTTCCCTTTTATAAGAGGTGTGAGGGGTACCTTAAGAAAAACTTAAAATATTATTTTATAATAAATTCATATTAGGTTTATAATGTCTCCAAATTGATTTATTTATATTATAAGGTGGGGATGGGTCTAAATCCACTCAACCAATAGGTTTTATACAGGTTTGTGTCACTTTATTAACCTTATCATTTAGTTTTAACTCTTAGTTAATTAGTTTTACATTTACCATGTCTCTTTGTATTTTTATATTATATGGTTAATAAAATTACTATAAAGAACCAATCAACCCCCAAGTTTTCCATTAATGATACACCTATCATGATATAAGTCCTTTTAGAAATCCTTATATTTTTATGAATAGAATTTCAATTAATAATATAATATTTTCTTTAGAAACTATTTTATGTCAATTTTGATACTATTGGGTATTTTGTTTTTGATAAATTCATAAAAGCGTTATTACTTCGAAAAAAATTCATATAACCAATCATAATATGTCATATTTACCTAGAAAATTATTGGAATTCAAAAAATGTCTTAAATTACATTTATTTGGGTATTTATAATATCAATTACCTTAATCATTCATTAAAACGGTAATTACTGCATCATCATTGTGTCATAAATAAATTAAATTATTTAATAACTAAAAATTATAAATAAAATAAAATAATGTAGGAAATAATTTCTATCTTTCTAATGAATATTTATAATCGAATTTATCTTATGTATAACCCTATATTAATTTTTTTTAAACATTGATTTTAACTCTTTTAACTCTTCTTTAAATTAAATAATAATAAATGTCCTAATCTAATCCAAGGGAACATAAATGATAATATTTTATTTGTAAGGTTTTTTTGGTCGAGATATGCTTTTCCAATGGAATTAGTACATGTGATAGGGTAATATTAATATCATTTTTACCCTTAATTACCCTATTTACGTTTAACCGTGGTAAATAAAAGTAAAAAGTTACTATTCCCCAAATAATTTTTTTATCGTATTGAACCACACTTTACACTTTGATATTTACCGTGTCTCTCGTATTTTCTAAATTCCACTCACAGAAGCAGTAAAATTATGTTTTATGTGAATTTGCAAATTATCCTAGGAGATGGATAAAAGACGGTGAAAAGTTAAATAAAATTTTTATATATCTAAACTTATTCTAAACTAACTCCAATGAATTAAATTGAACTTATATAGATATTATATATCTATTTTTACCTTAATTAAATTTAAATAAAATATATAATTATTTAAATAAAAATTCGGTTTTAAACTAAAACTCAGTGTTTTTTCACTATTCATCAGAAATTGAATGTTTTCAGAAAAATACCAAAAATTCACCCAAAGATAATTTTGATATTCCAAATTCAAAATTTTATTTTATTTTAACAAATTAAAAACATAGAAGTTGCATTCATTGATTTAAAATTAATTCCCATTGTCAAAACCAAAAGGCACAATTTAAAGAAACAATATATATCCAATGATTGACACATGTTTATCTCCAATCTCAATGTGAAATTACTTACAATGACCAGAATTGGATTAAATAGTAAAAATGTAATCTATTTATACTTCCAAACCAATAAAATGTATAATTTAACACTATAAATTATTTTGATTAAAAAAAGTTGTTTTTTGTTAAAATATAGTATTTTTCACTATTCACCCAAATATGATAGTTATCAGAAAAACACCAAAAAATTATAAAAAGTAAATTCTTATGTCCCGATTCTAAATAAGAAGTTTATTTTGTCAAATTGAAGATATAAAAGCTTCAAATATTTGATTTAAAAAGGGTTCTCCCTCCAAAGGCTGTAAAATTTCATTATAGAAAAATAATTTCCTTATCTAAAAAATGAATTTGCTCAGACATTATGTCTAAGAAACTCATAACATGGATTCTAAAATTATAAGGATTATATATATAGTTAAATATTCAGTTAATACTATTCATAACCACTTTTAAATGGCTAGTTTGGTAATCTTGTGGTGTGCTCGAAACCAGAGTTGTGTATAGTGAAAGTTATTTAATTACTTTGAAAAAAAACGTACTATGAAAGATTGGGGTGTTACAAAAAATCCGAAATCTCCCTCTTTATGCTATCCCACCAAAAATTTTCCTTCAAATATCTATACATCATGGTGCTCCTAGGTTGTATAGAGAAATTGGTGCTATGAGCACTATCCAATAATTCCCTTTTTAGATCAGGTATGTTATGAAAACAAAGTCTCTTCTAAAATTTCAAAATTCCATCTTCATAAACGAAGTCGATAAATATTTGAAAATTCATAGATTTAATTATCTTTTGAAATTCCTCATCATTAGTCTGAGAACTTTTTATCCTTTCCAGTAAATATTGTTCATAAACCATTTGAAAAAGCATTGATTTTTCACCTTCCATGATTATTCCCATATCCATTTTCACTAGATCCATTAAAATTGATTCCCATTAAACTCTCATCTTGTTCAAAATTCCATGATCATTTATACTCAAAGAATTTTCCACCTTATTTGCCTTCCCCAAGTGGTAGTGTATTGTGAAATCATAATCCTTGAGTAGTTCAAGCCATCTACTTTGCCTCATGTTGAGTTCTTTCTATGAGAAAATATACTTCAAACTCTTGTGATCGGTATATATCTCAATTTTTTCACTATAGAGATAATGTATTAATAACTTCAAAGCAAATATTATAGTTTCTAACTCAAGATCCTGAGTATGATAGTTCTCATCAATTTTTAGCTATCGTGATGCATAAGCAATAATCCTATCATTCTGCATAAGGACACAACCAGGTCCTTTCCTTGATGCATCACTATAAATAACAAACCCATTATTCCTCTATGGTAGAGTCATGATAGAAGCATTGTATAATATTCTCTTACATTCTTCAAAAAATTCTTCACATTATTTTTTCTAAACAAATTTAACCCCTTTATGTGTTGTCTTGGTTAATGGGTTAGCCTATCGGGAAAAATTATGGACGAAGCGCCGATAATAACCTTCTAAACTAATACAACTGCGTACCTCAGTTATACTTTTCGGTTCTGGACATTATTGGATTTCCTTTTTCTTATAAGGATCAATAGAGATTCCATACATAGAGACAATATGGCCAAGATAAGAAATCTCCTGAAGCCAGAATTCACACTTGCTAAACTTCCCGTATAAATCATTTCTTCTAAGAGTATTTAGAATAATGTGCAAGTGATTTTCATGATCTTTGTAGCTTTTGGAGTATACAAAAATATCATCAATAAATACCACACAAATTTCATCAAGATATTCCTTGAAAAATATATTCATTAGATCCATGAAGACAGAGGGTGCATTAGTCAGCTCAAAAGGAATTACTGTAATCTTGTAATGCCTATACGTAGTACGAAATTCCGTCTTCGAAATGTCATCCTTCTTTACACAAAACTGATGATATCCCTATTGAAAGAAAATATTTGAAAAATATGGAGCCCCATGATTTTGGTCGAATAAATCATCAATGCGAGTTAGGGGATACTTGTTCGTTATTGTTATAGCATTGATCTCCCTGTAGTCAATGCACAACCTCATAGATCCATCGTTCTTCTTAACAAAACGAACATGGGCTCTCCATAGAGAAACACTAGGGAGAATAAATCCTTTATTACTCAACTCCTATAGTTGTTTCATTAGCTACACTAATTCCACACTGGCCAATCTGTAAGGGGTCTTCGATATGGGCCTTGAACTAGTAATTAAGTCAGTGGAAAACACAATTTTTCATTCTGGAGGGTGTCCTGGAAAATTCCGTAGAAACGCATCAACATATTCATTCACAATAGGTATATCCTCTATTTGAACATTCCATTCCTCACCCATATTTATTTCATTATCTTCCTCCTCGATAATTGAATTCAGTTGAGCTACTGGGGGTGGATCTAGATAAGAATCACATGATGACACTTCTACTCTAAAGATAAGGTTTTCTTTATCATCATTATAAAAAATTATAAAATCCTTTCTCTTAAAATAAATTTTCCCATCATGGTTTGAAATCCAATAAATACTGATGATTATATAAAATTCAATCATGGGTATGACAATGAGATCAGAAGATAAATAACGTTTATATGCCTTAATGGTAACTGATTGACAAAACATTTTTGCGATGATACTTCCCATAGAAGTTTTGAATGACGTCTCTATTGTTAAATCAAATTGTAAATATATAATTTTTATAGAAAACTGGGAGGATATAAAACAATGCGATGATCCAAAATCAATTAATGCATTGGATTAACTTGAGGAAACCATTAAATTACCTACGACCATGTCTTTCAGAGCATCAACCTCAGTAGTAGTGATCACATATTCTTGGCCTTGTTCCATTGGCCATTTCTGAGGTACGTTCCCTGATGTTTAGGAAATTCATTTGCATAAATCCCTCTTTCTCTATAATTTTATAATTCCACATAGATAGCCTCTTTCTTCCCTTTGCAATCTGGAGCTTGGTGGTCCTTTTCACCACACTTGTATCAGACTCCCATTCCCTTCAGACAAGTACCAAAGTGTTTCTTCCCACATTTACTGCAGGATGGATATTTAACTTTTCCCTTCTTCCCCTTATTTCTATTTCCAAAGTGTTCAACAAATCTCTTCTTCTATTTATTTTATTTAAAGTAATAAGACATAGAGAATTTATTTTCTATCTTGATAGTACATGAGACTATATCTTCAAACAATGAGAAGGATTGTGAGATTAACTATGGAAGGAGAAATGGTTTTAACCAATCAAATAATTGATCAATATTACTCCTTGGGTAACATATATAATCTGTTTCATGCCTTTCTAACCCTGTAAAATTATCCTCATACTTGGCCACATTCTTATCCTCATTTTCCCTCAAACTCAAGAATTGACTTTCCATATCCGCTTGAGGGTCACAAGGAAATTATTTTTCAAAGAAGATCTCTTTAAACACTCTCTGTTCCATATTTTATACCTCTTCATTTTCTTTTGTGTTTTTGGTTAATGACCACCACTGATCTCCATATCCTGTGAGGCAATAAACTTCCATGAAAACTTTTTTTCTTTCGCTACTCCCCAGAGCATGAAATATTTTCTCTATGAACATATACATTGCTCAGCTACAAATGGATTGGTATTCCCATTGAATGTTGGTGGTTGTTTCCTCATGAAGATGTCTAACATTGATCCTCCGCATTGCGAATCAGGGTGCTCTATACGGGTAAGGATATAATTCATAACTTGGGTGAGTTTTCCCAGTATGGTAATAAGATGATCTGCACCAGTTGCATCACCATCTCCTCTATAATTAGCTTGAGTATTAGGGAAATCTCTACACGGAGTACATGCATTGATATTGTTTCCATTCTTTCCAATAGGCACCATTTCTAAACAATGTCATACACTAGATTAGTTTATGAATTGCAATACATAATTCCAAACTTATAACATACATAACATAATTAGAACTGTTTATGGATATAATCCATAATCATAAAAAATGTTTTCTTTTAGGAGGTATATACTCATAAATCATTCATAATGGTTGGTATAGAAAATGTGTATTATTCTACGCATATCCCCCGCAAGTGTTGTAACCAAGAGTGCAGCAAGGACCATTGTCGTGTACCAGGATACCCCATGTCAAGCATGAAACTCTTTGTCAGAGTTTTCACTATTAGGTACATTTGTGCCAGAGCTATCTCTATCTGCTCGTATCTAGACATATATGTATTGCTCAGAAAATACACAATTCTCTATATTACCAAAATTCTAGGAAATTATTCTATACTAATCCTCAATGTCTATATTAGGTTAATGTGCTCTAATCAGAGTTTATCTAAATCTAGCTTCCAGGTTTAGTACGAAACTTTCTCTGATACTAAATATAATTCCCTGACCCTAGTTTCCAAGAGTTGGTCCATTATTACATAACATTAGAATGATAAAAAAAGATCAAATCTTGGAAGACCGATTAGTTTAGTATCCCTTGAAGTACTAGATACATTCATAAGTTTTACATTACATTATAAAATGAAAAACTACAACAACATTGTCTCCATAGACCACACTCATATTTACCTTATACTTTCCCTACAATTTAGCCATAATATACTTCTTCGCATCCTGGAAAAAAATAGGATGGGGTGAGATCAGATGCTCAGTAAGGATAACAATATAGCAGAAACTTTTATAAATAAGCATAACAATTTTATGCAATGTATAATACTAAAACAAATCCTTTTAAACTTAATATTCATAATAATATGGAAAATATAAATACAAATAATTCCATTTACTTATTCACATTGATATTCTATTATTCAAATAATCACATGCAATATCGATAGCCAATTTCATAATGATGGTATTCATAATGAAAAACTTCATAACCACATAGTCAAGGCCTTGTTCCAAGACTACAAATAATATTTTTTCAAGGCCTTGTTCCAATACACTAGTTTGTCTCATGAGATATATGGATGCATTGAGGAGCTATAGCAGGATCCACCCATCACTTACTAAGTCCAATGCATTCTACATATGAATAGGTTTAAACATAACATAATCATTCATATTAAAACTGGAATATGAGATTTAAATACATTATCCATAAACCATGAATGGTATAAGAATAACACATGCATATTCAAACATATCACATAACATCAAATATAATATGGAAGATTTTTATCATAATAAATCAAATTCAAACATGTTTAAAATCCATTAAAGGATGTTGACATAGATGAAAAAAATCTATTTGAAAGAAATACCTCTTTCCATTTTGAGACCATTTAAAAATAACATAATTATAAAAGAAAACCTTTATTTGTGAAATATTCTTATAAGCTTGTAAGGGAAGCTTCAGCAATGTTATAACAGTGGAAAATAGTCTCACCCACCGAATAAGTTAAAAAACATTCTTGCCAAAATTTTTTCAAAAAGGTCATAAATTATATTGTTTGGAAAATGGAGGAAATATTCCTTCCAAAACAAATAAGGTCAAATAACGGTATAAATGAATTTTACCCTTTATCTATTAAATAGTAATTTTTTTGGAAATACATTTTTGAGAAACACAGATGTGGATGATAAAGAGGTCCCAATAGATACTTACTTAAAAATAACCTCGTATAATAAAGAGATTGTGAAATTAACCATTAAATAGTACTTTTCATTGGTTGAGGGTATGATAAACTATATTAAAATAGTCAAATCATTGTTATTAAATTATAAAAATCCAAATAAATAAATTTGATATTGTATATGATCTTTTAATATTTCTTTGTTAATAATATTTTTGTGTTATCGTTGTTGCAGGTGTTAACTGATTCATTTTTCTTTATATGCTTGGTTATATAAGCCATATTTGTTAAGGATAGGATGTTTTTGATTCATATCCAGAATGATATTATGTTATTTAAATATTATTTTTAATCATCAAATGAAAATTATTCTGGAGTGGTCATGATGGGGAAATGAATCTCATCGCATTCGTGGAGATGATAATCCGTACGTACACACGAGCGACAATATCATTTTTTTGATATTAAAATCATTAGTAAATGGATGGTATACCATATATAAATAATAATTAACATGTGATATCTATTATTTAAAATCAATTATACATCATTATTATACCCATCCAAATAATAATGTATTGAATAATAACTACACCACGGTGTGGAGACGGTATGCACTCATAGTACATGACTTGTTATATTAATATATTATATCTTGGAACACTGGTTATTTGTTAAGAAAAAATACACGGGTAGACACACTATGTTAAGAGGTCAATGTCATGTATAATTACATGGACAAAGGCATGGAAATTTGGCGATGTACACAGGCATGGTCCAGAGGACACAACTATACACCTGAGATGACAGGACACAACATGTAGTTTCACATGTCTAACCAAGCTGTGTGTTGGTTAGGAAACACCTAGGTTTATAGGTGAGGTTACACATTATGTAACTATATTTAAACACCATGTACTTTATTTATACATTCTAAGTATTATGAGGGGCCAAGACCAGGGTATGAACAAATGAGACACTATATGTACTGTTTTCAATTTAAAAAACCCATTATATTTATATAATTATTTTTAAATACATTTATAATATATATGTGTGTTTGATATATATAATTTTATTTATTTTAATATATTCTATATTATATTCATTTACATATTATAGAATATAATATAAATATGTATCTATTTTATATCTCTTAATGATGAATTTTTTCATGATACGATTATTAGAGAATTGTTGATTGTGTATATGGATATGGTTTTCAAAAAAGTTTACTATTCTCTTACAGTAATTCAAGTTTTATTATTTCAAATATATTTTATCTACTATATGATTGTACTTTAATTCTCATAGTTTCACCATGTTATTTTAATCCTCTCTAATGGAGGGGTTTTCCATATTAAATTTTTGCATCTCAATTTAATTTCTTCTATTTTTGGGGAATTGATTTTCATTTTCCACCATTAAAATAGTTATTTGATATTCTTAAATTTATCCTTCTATAGTGGTTAAAAAAATATTAAATTTAAGGCTGCATCTGGGGTAGGGTGTAAGTTGTTTATGAAGAATGTATTTAGGGTGGTCTAACCAATCAATGTGAATTATAAGATGTGTACTCTAGATGGCCATGCACTAGGATGGATGGTCAACATGTTGGGTAAGAATTTTAATACATTGTGTGTACTAAATTCACATAGTTTTAGTTAATTATAAATTAATTCTAGGTGCATCTAAGACTAGTACATGGCGTGTAACACTGGTTACCTAATGTTTACACTTTTAATTTGGCCAGAATCCTTTGACCCTTCATATTAGTTAGTCAATTTTATTTCCTTCACAAAATTATTATTTTCTGATTAGATATATAAGAAAAGAATGATGAATAAGAAAATATCACAATTCCATTTGAAGAACGATTAAACATGAATAGTAAAATAAATAAAAAAGGTGTAAATCAATCCTTGATCTTTAAATAATTATAAATAATTATGTGACCCCTTGGATACTACTAGTAGATTCCAAGAGTAGTGGAAGTATGTGATGGGTCATCCCAACTTTTATTTTTGTCATGATCGATGATCAATCCGATATTTTCATGATGATGAACACTATAATAAATAAAATTGAATAATATAAAAAAGAACATGGATTGTTTTCCAGAACCAAGAATATTATAATCACATATTAATTATAATTAAATTAATAGATTAATTAATTACCTTAAATTAATTCTCAATTCGTTAAAAAATCTAATAATAGAACTGTGTTATACCATAATTGTGTTGTAGGATTTAAGAGATGAATCGCTATAGTGGTGGTCCACACATGTTCTGCAAATATGTGAACATGTTTTTAGGAATCTCATGGTGCTAGCATGAAAAATCCAATCACTTGATTCCTTCACCTTTGATCGAATGGAGATTTGATTCGAAAGTATTCTCCTTGATCTCTATAAACTCGAGAGTGGGAGGTGTGGGAAGATTACTCTCCACTATTGGAAATGTTCTTAGAGAGGTATATCTCTAGGGCTTGAGTGGATTATCTCCGACTATGATTATGCACAAAAAAATGAATTTTCTATAATGGAAAATAATATATTTGGCATTAAATATTGATAGAGTTTAGAAATAAATATTTTCATATGTTCACTTTAATATTTATTTAATCCCTTGTAGAACCTCATGTCTAAAAATAATAATAATAATATTATTTCTTAATCATGTGTTTAAATTTAAAATTAAATTAAATATTATTTAATAAAATAAAACACAATATATATTATTTTCCCCTAGACCTAAAAAACATGGTCCTCCGTTCTCCCTAAATAATTATCAAACCTTGAATAATAAATACTTATTTAAAAACTAAATATCACTTCATTCATTCATAATAAATAAAATAATATTTTATTCACTAAATAGAAAGTAAATATTTATTTAATATTCCACTAACATAATTTTCTCTTTAATAACTTGTTTCAGAATATATACGCGAAAAACAAAACATGAAAAATTATTAAACCATGTGCGAGATTAAAATTTATTCAGCTTGATAAATAATAAATAATAATATAATATTTGTCTCAAAATCTAGATGCACTTAGAGTAAGACACTCTATGAATCTTTATTAGTGGAATTAGGAGAAGTAGCTTAAAGTCCAAGGAGATCATATATCAACACTCCAAGGCACCCATTGAGAAATAAGTTAACACCACAATGAAATAAAAAATCATACAGAAACATACTACATAATATAATCCTTGTAATTTGATATATATAATCAAGCAGGTTTCATGCTTTTTCAATCAACCTATATAATCACATGAATTTCACTAGATATTCATCCCACCCTCTCTTCTTCTCCATTATTCATTTTTTAAGAAAAACACCACTAGTTTTACTATTGATTAATGGGATATAGATTGTTATTATCTATTGTTTTCTTAGATTGACAAGATACTACTAATAATTTGTGTGTAATTTATCTAGAAAGGTGTGATGTTTCTTTGGATAGATAAATGTGAAGAAAACGTTAATGATTATAAGATGTGGATTGAAACCAAAAATTTAATCACTCTACCATATAGTTAAGAATGGTTAGTGGTATCCAATGATAATTCAAAAAATGGTCTGGGAAATTTATTTATGAAAACAAAAAGGGTATAGTTGATGACTTGATTTAATTAATGACCCACGGGGAAAATTATATAACTCATGATATGGAACCATTAGAGGTAACAAATCCATGAATGATATAGAGGAATTATCAATATAGATAGATGTTTTGTATATATACTAATAAAAAAAGATTTAATTATTTGTTTATATAGAATTAGTTTAACATGTTCCCAAGGATGAACCTATAAATAACTAGATAAATTTATAAATTATATATTTTGTAGTGAAATCTCAATTTTCCATCCATACAATGATAACAGAGATATAAAAGAAAGATACATAGAAATATAAGAAATAAATTATTATTCAGGAGTCAAAAATTTATAATAAATGAATAATAATCTATAATAAATGAATATGTGATCTACTTTTTCATAATCACAAAATTATCCATCAAATTCATTGATAACAGGATTCTTCCTGGTTGCAGCCACTGACTGAAACGAACAAGAATACTATGGGAAAAAATATGTTCCAGTGGATGCTAGCAGAGGATAAGGGGAGAACTCATAGATGAAGGAGGTTTATACATGGGAGAATATGTAAGGTGGAGTAAATAAATATTTAATAAGGGGTGAATAGAAAATTAATTATTATTAATGGAATACATAGTTAGTACACTTTCTAGATAGATGGTGGTCATGGAATTGATCCTTCATCATGGATCTTTAGGATTATGGTGGGGCTTATTGAATTAATGAGGATTACCTAATTATAAAAATATGTTTTACAAAAGTTTATAAAATGAATTCATTGGATACAAATTAATTATAGAGTGTTCTATCATATTTGATTGATGTCCTAGATGATGGATAATTATGAGTAATGTAAGAACAAAATTTTTTACTATGTGGAGGGATATAGAGGATGAATTTTTATTGATTTATGTGGAACCCATTGTTAGATTTTTTAATGTTTTGTTATGTATAATAATAAATGTGTTTGAAATTTTAGAGATACGCCTCCATGATGACGCTTCTTGATTGGATGATGGGAAGACATATCTAGAAATGTGCCTCTAGTGGTGGAACTAGATGCTCCAATTATCATGTTTAGGAAGAAGGAGAGAAGTTATATGAGATAATTTCTTAGTTTAATGACTTTATAGAAAGAGAAAAAAGGAGGGTTGTAATGATTATGTGTGAATTTACTTGGGAATTATCATTTTAGGCCATTATAAAATTCACTGGATATGGTGTACTTGAGGTAGCTATGTTTTGGATTGGGTCTATCAAGATGATTCATGGCCTCTTAGAGACTTATATTGAGAAAAAATTTGAACAGGAAGATGACATGTTATGTGGAAAAGTGAAGCGTTGGTGGGAAATCTAGACTCAATATGGACTGGTGTATAACATGAAGAGGAATGAATTTATAGTGATGTTATTGGATAAATTTTACCCTATGACAATAAGGAAGGATAGTGCAGAAAAGTTCATATGGCTGACCCATTGAAGTATGTCCACAATGGACTATTAAGTCTGGTGGGATGATTCTCATGAAAAATCTCTATATTTATAATTATTGAGTTCTAGAAAATTTATCAGGTGCTCAAATGGTTATTGGGATGCTCAAGATCAGAAATATGAATTTTTCATGGGGGTTTTAAATAAACATTGTAATCACATAGTTAAGAGACAAAATGAGGGTAAAATGTGTGGATTTGGTTTTCCTTGGGGTTTGGTGCATAGTTGTAGTGAAACCATGAAAAACCTATAGTCTAGTTCTTTAGGTAATGATTGACACATAGTTTGGAAAATTTCTCAGCCGAACCATGTGAGGTATTATGAATTTGATAGTCTGAGTCACATAGTTGGATATTCTTGGAGGGTGATATAAGATTTTTCAACCCTACACTTAGATGAAAGGGTGGTTTATGAAGGAGGTTTCTTGTTTATATTGATAGAGTAGTCTTCACTATTGCTACTGCTATAGGATTCACATTGGGGGGGACTTATAGGAAGAGGTGAAACATGATCCAATTGGATATGGTGATTCTCTAGATGGATGACCAAATGATGGCTAGAACTGACAGTTCTTTTCGGGGAGGTTGTTTCTTCCTGTAATTATTCATAAAGGATTACTTCATGAGATTTATATACCACCTTTAGCATTACCCCTAGGAGTTTCTAAGATGAAACATGTCTTGAGGATGTGATTTTTTGTGGTCTAGGATGAAATAGACAGTGGTATATTTGGTGGCTACATGTTTGCGTTCTCAATAAGTAAATCTAAAGAATCGTGTACTTTTTTGTTTTTTTTTGCAGCCTTTAGATATTACAAAGTGGAAACGAGATGAAATATCGATTGACTTCCAACTAGGGTTACCCCCAAACAGGGAACCTGAGCTAACTGAGGACATTTCCCAAGGGGAATTCCAGATCTCTTTATGCTAGAGAATAATTTCCAGGAATATATGGGTTTTCATTTCCTATTATCACTTTCATAAAGTACCGAATTCCTAGTATCACAATAGTATAGTGGACACCAAGCCTATTTTCACATTTAAATGTCATACCATGCCCAATATCACAATAAGGGAATCCATGTATATATAGTTTCACAAGGGATTCCATGCCCATCATGTATCACTTGGGACTCCATGACCAATTAGTATCATGTGGTATTCCATGATAATATAGTATCACTGATCTAAGGGATTCTGTGACCAGTATCATATATATAGGCATGCCATGCATGTATTTCATTATATAGGGTCTCCATTCTAATATTTAATATTTATTAGAAGGTCATCTTTCTCGTATTTATATAACATGTTCAGGGGTAATCATGTCCATTTAATATACCCATTGATTGGGTTATCATGCCCATTCATTATAATTCACAAGGGTATTCAAACTGAATCTTTAAAATTAGTAGAAATAACTGTTGGATTTAATATGAGGCAAGATATGATTCATGATTCATTTACATTTAATCATAACAATGGAATAACTGTAGTCCATTAAAAATAGGTGATGTGGGATTAAAAATTATCACTATCAAATTTAATTATTTATAAGAGTGTTATCCTTGTTAAATCACTACATCAATCCATTTTATTTATAATTACAAATTTTAAAATAAATACCAAACACATCAATAGATTCCTGTCCATATTCTCATGAAAACCATTTAGATGTATGGGAGGTAATAATAAAAGGGATGGATCCCTCTAAGGTAATCAATCACAAGGGGTCTATTAAGATCATTGGGTTCTAAAAATGAATTTTTTTAAGTAAATTACAATTTAGGGGAAAAGCATGGAGAAACCTACATGCGGAACATTGAAACATATTATAAAACATCAGAACATGGGGAATAATTTATAGACAACATAACATCTACTCATATGACTCTCCTCGTCTAGTGTATTCATTTATTTGATCCATTAATTTTGGATCATTATAAGAATTATATTAATATAGTTAAGTAAAAATGATAACCTGTATGTTGGGTGAAAACTACACACTTATGGAGAAGATTATCTGAAATAAACAATTTCTATTTAACCAAAACTGGTTCGTAGAGCCATTCCTAGACTGATATATGGTTGTATTCGTTAATGAAATACTCATTTACTCCATGTTAGAGCAAAATCAAATAAAGAACTTCATAATGATCCTTGAAATTTTTTGAGATAACCAGCTTTATGTTAATCTCCTAAAGTACCAATTCTAGATATATGAGGTCCCCTATTATGTCCACTAGGCTAGATACTCTGGGGGGGATTAGGGTATGACAGATAAAAACAAATGACCCTTTTGATCTTGTTGTTCTATTAGACAAAACCCTATTCTCTCTCCTTCCCTTTAAGAGTGTGAATAAACCTTAATGCATGCACATGACAGAGCAATTTTCACTTAGTTCACTCTCCCTGGGCTACATCTAAAGAGCATACACCAACATTGTGCTGATGTACCAATTCCACTATAAGTGCACTGTTGATTACATGTTCTAAGTGGGATCACTGTCCCCCTGGGTTTACAACCACTCAAAACTTGAGAACTCACACCTCTCTCAACAAAAGTAGGCTCACAACTTATTCAGAAGATCCACTTATAGTTTATAGACCTGTAGGTCTCTTCATTATTAATAATGAATGCATCCTACACTATATGTTGATGCCCTATTGGAGTAAAAATTTCATCCCATGATGAATACCACATTTTCCCCTGACCATTGGGCACCAATATTTGGGATGTATCTTCACAAAGAACCCTACTTCATGTAGCTCCCAATTTCGTGAAGCTCAAACTAGCCTTCATGATGCTCCTGACTTTTCACAATGTTTATATCGTCACAAAGCATAAGCAATCACAACGATTAGGCTGTCACGGAGCTCATGTATTCGCAGAGCGACTTCCCTCATGAAGCTCACTGAGCCAACATGGAGCACACAACCTTCTTGGAGATATATTAGCCACTGCGAAGCACATTCTTCATGAAACATACTATCTTCGCAAACCACCTTCGCAAACAGAGAGAAAAATATTTTTTTTGAAAACTCTATGTTCTATCGAGGGGGTCAAGGCACATTTATTGGAGATTCCACCGACACTCGAACCTTCTATGTGAAGTAAGCAGCACGTCATCTCAAGTCACATAGCTCTGAAATTTCCTCCGAAATTATGTCAATATCGCCAAGCACCATGACAATTTTATGATCGCAAACCTTGTTTTAATCGCGGAGCATTCCGTCAATGACTTCATGCCTTTTCCGCGAAGCTCCACTCGCAAAGACCTTTCATCGCCATGATTCTCTTCAACCCAACCGTTCACGAAGCTCATCATAATCACGAAGAATCACCGTCATTATTTTTCATGTCTTCTCAAAATCCAATCCATGAATCCTATCTTCACCAAATTCATGCCTTTTCCATATTTAATTGAGATCATCAAGGATATCCACTTTTTTCAATGCTCACCAAATGCCAGATTTTGGACCCCAAAAATTTGGAAAACACTGGAAAATGGAACCACCTTGTATCCGTTCTTTTTTACCACCTCTGCATCATTCATTCCTTGGTCATGGCCCTTTTTCAATATGAATTGTTAACAACATCTCCAGAACTCAACAATTTACCATAGATTCCAGGTTTTTCAACAAACACAAACAACCCCAAAAATGCTACAATGATAACTTGAGGGATTTTTCCCAACAATCTTCCCCTTTGGGTTTGTTGACAAATCTTATCATAATGATTATGTGCACTTTGATACCTCTCTAAAGCTTCTTTATCATCTGCCACTATTCACCTCTTGCGAGTTAGATAGTGACCATATATTCACTCACCACATACTCTAAGCCCACATGAGCAATGATCGCCTTGATAAACAATAGTAGTATGAAAAGTTAATCAATTTATCAATACATATATGAAACCAATTGTTGATACCAACCATATACCAATCGTCAAACTGATACCGATTGTTGATGCCAACGGGATACCAATTGTCAAACAGATAATAACTGTTGATCTCTAGAAACCGAAAAACACCATTCCAACGTCACTCGTCTGCTTTTATCATGATCCTCAGCTGTCGTGATATCTATGATTTCACTGACCACATCTAGAATCGTCATATTTAAAACTCTCCCCCTATATAATTTCTCTCCCCCTATCTCGCTGCTCCACCTATCAGCTTCTCCCAGTGTCTTTGACTACGACATTTTCTTCCTTCTTAAGCAATAGTTTCCCCCTATAGGAGTAACTATTCTCCCCTTTTTCAACGAACCCAAAAGTCAATCCTTTTTGGTCTGAAACATTAGAAAGAACACATATTAGCATAGTAGAGATAAACACACCATACCCCGGGGAGAGGGGGTTCATCATCCACAGTTTTTTAATTGTGCGGAGTTGAATGAACTCCTAGATCCATTCGAGGCCTCTCAAAAGCTTCCTTGGGTAAGGACTTTGTCAGAATGTCTTCTACTTGTAGTTCTGGAGGCACGTACTCCAACTTCACAATTCCCTACTCAACTTTCTCCTCGATAAAATGATACTTTATCTTAATGTTCTTTGTCCTTGAGGGATGGATGATATTTTTTCTGAGATTTATAGCACTTGAGTTATCACACCAGTCTCTGATAAGATATTTCACTTCAACGCCCATATCATCAAGCTGCTGCTTCATCCATAATAATTGTGTTCAAGATTGAGTGGTGGAAAATTACTAAGCTTCTACGGTTCTCAATGAAATTAAGTCTTTCTTCTTGCTTATCCAAGAAATACACAATCCAAAAAGATAGAGAGATCTTCTGACGTTGATTTCCTGTCATCTACTGAATCGGACCAATCTGCATCAATATATCCCAATAACTTTGACGGAGATTTGTTACTATATATCAAGACGAAATACACGGTGCCCTTAATGTACCAAAGTATTCTTTTCACTGCAAATATTTGGATTTCCTTAGGATTACTCTAATATCTCGCTGCTTGACATGTGGAGAATACAATGTCTGGACTTATTGCAGTCAAGCACAACAGAATTTCAATGCTTTTGTTATATTCTATGATATTAACTACCTTGACATCCTCATATTAAGACAGTTTCATCTGGGTAACAACTATTATATTCATATCCTTGGGATTTTCCATGCCAAATCTTCAAAAAACCACCTTTCAATATTTGGAATGAGAAATGAATTTTCCATTCCTTCCTTGGGTCACCTGTAGACCAAGGAAAAACGCTCGCTCTCCAATCATTGTAATTTCGAACTCACTTTTCAAGAATTCAGAAAACTATCTGCATTGAGCTTCATCTGATCCGCAAAATATTATGTCATCGACATAGGCTAGGACCATCATCCTTTGATTACTATTGTTGTTGAAATAGAGAATTTAATCAATTACCCCGCATTGGAAACCAAGATTATTCCAGTACTGATCAAGTCTTGAGAACCATGATCTTGGTGCTTGTTTCAGCCCATATAACACATTATTTATCCGAAATCCTTGTTCTCATCCTCATGAATGAGAATACCATCTACCTTCTTGATATACACTTCTTTCTCTAGAACCCCATTCAAAATTTTAGATTTGACTTCAATCTAGAACACTTTGACCATTCGTTGCACTGCAATGGCTTGGAATAATCTGATTGTTTCCGGCCTTTTAGCTGCTAAAAATGTCTCATCGACATCAATCCCCTCTATTAGGGGGTATCCATTTAACACTAGTTGGGATTTGATTTGAATCACTATTCTATCTTCATTCATCTTGTTTCAAAAGACCCATTTAGTCCCGATGATATTGTTATCCGCTAGTCTCGAAACAATCTCCCACGTCTGATTCTTCTCAATCTGATCTAGCTCTTCATTCATAGCCTGAACCCAGTTTTCATCTTCATCAACATCAGCAAAGCATTTAGGATCAACCTGAGATAAAAAAGATTCTTGCTTCAATGATTTCATTATTCTTGTCTGAACTAAAGCTGACTGATCACCAATGATATTCTACATATCTATTTCAGCTCGACTCCTTGTCTTTTGTCCAGATACAGATTTTAGTTCATCATGCTCATTATCAGTATCTTCTATTGAATCAACATCATCCACGTCTTCCCCCCTTGCGTTTCTTTCTTCTTCGTCACTCTGATTAGTAAATTGTACATTGCACTAGTGAATGATCTCCTAATTCTCCCCTATAGGGAAATTCGTGCTCTCAACTATTTTTCCCATCCTTTTGTAAAAAAATTTATATGCCTTGCTCTTTCCTGAGTTGACAAGGAATATCCCCTCATCTCCACGTGGATCATATTTCCCATGCTTTTACTTATTGAGGATAAAGCACTTACTTCCAAATATTTGAAATTATTTCACAGTTGGCTTATTTTCATACCACGTCCCGTATAGAGTCTTTCCTTCCTTCAGACACAACATAGCCCTGTTAGAAATGTAGACAGATGTCAAAACAGCTTCCATCCAAAATTTCTTTGGTAGGTCCTTCTCTATGAGCATCATTCTGGACATGTTTTTAATAATCCGATTTATCCTTTCAACCACTCTATTTTATTGGGATGTTATCACTGAGGAAACTTCATTTCATATCCCATGTTTCTCGAGATAGTATTCCACCTGGCTATTTGTGAATTTCCTACCATTATTAGTATGAAACAACAGAATTTTCTATCCAAGCACCATTTCTCACTCCCTCTGGTACTGTTTTAAGTAGATGAAAACATATGACTTATGGAAAATAATAAATTCCCATGCCATTCTTCTATAAGTATCAATGAAAAGAACATAGTTCCTATTTATGTTAATTGCTCTTGCTGTGATTAGACCACCAAAATCAGCATGCACCAATTCGAGAACTCTTATTGTTTTTCCATTGTACATCTTTCTGATGAGATTCCGTTGTTTGCAGGCATCACATGTGTTATTAAGATCACATGATATCTTAGAGAGGTCTCTTGCGGCATAACATTTTTCCAGATCTTCTAGGGATTGTTGGCATAGATGACCATGTCATTTATGCCATAGCTTTTTTCTACCCCTCTCGACAGAAAGTACATATCTTCTTCTCCACTAACTAGTTTAGTCTCCTCCTTTGTACTTTTTCCCTCTAGAACTTCTTCCCGATATCTTCCTTTGACAATACATATCTTATTGGTAAACTTTATAAAATGCCCTGAGTCACATAGTCGGTTGATGCTAAACAAATTGTGATTGAGGCCTTTTAATACTAAGACATCTGAATGTCTCATCTCTTTGCCTCCACACATGTCCTTTCCTGAGCCAATAATATTCATTCCTTCATCGTTTCCATACATGAAAACACCTTCTTCGACATATTTTACTCCCGTAACAAGATCCCTATTACATTTCACGTGATATGTGTAACCACTATCAAGGATCCACACACCAGAGTGATCTGATGCTTTATGGGAATTTCTTCCACCACTTCCTTTTCATCCTTCTTCTTCTTGGTCCATATTTTTTCATTCACATTCAGCATGGATTGCGACTTCTATTCATTCTGAGAGTATGATGAACCAGCTTCATCATGGAATGATGCAAATATAATTTTTGTTTTCAACTCACCTGTTGGATCATTGATCAATTGGTTGCAAACATTTTGTTTCTACTTTAGCACATTCCTCTGTATAGTCAAAGTGCAGTACCTAGCCATGTGCCCAAATCCTCAGCACCAAAAATTGTGTCTTTCGAAATATGTTCTATAGAACCCTTCTTTGTTTGGCTGCCGCCTCTATTCTTGTGCCCTTTGATATATCTTGACTATGGAACAAACATATTGTGAATGTCCCATCATTCCACAACAACAACACATGATATTTGGGGCATTCTTTCATGTCACTTCTGCACTGCGATTTTCCCTTGGGATCTCTTAATATTCTTATTCTACTTTGTGCTCAAATCAACCATAATTCTTAGAATGGGTGCTTGCGTCCTGACTTCAATTTTCAGAGCATTCTATTTTCGATCAAGCCCTCTATCTTCCTTAGCATCAGAACATAATTGATGCTTCTATTCTGCTAAACTACTATTATCCACATTCATCTTCTCAGTTTTCTATGTTATTTGTTTTCCCGATGTCACAGTAGGAGTCGAGAGTTTTTCATGATCCATAACCTTTTTCTGAAAACTAACAACTTCTCCTTCAAGTTATTCAATACGATTGATTTGACCTTTACTTGTGTTATTCATTCCATCGATCTCCCTTTTATGTTCTTCAACCTTGAGATCATATTCATCAACTTTTTCTAAGATATCTATCTTAAAAGACATATCTTTTTCAATTTCCTTTATCATCTCAGACTTCTCTTCTTCCTATTGTTGCATGTAGAGTTTTGAATCATTTACCACCTTGTTGGATTTCTTTGTTTTTTCACTCCAAACATCTATCGCTTCAAGATATGCTTCTAATTCATCTTCCCTGTCAACTCTTCCTTCAAATTATTCTTCTTCTTCATCTCCTTCGGTTTCATTATTTTCTAAGAACTACTAACAGCTTCCACCATAGCATTTTCTCCACGATCTCTACAGTTCTCTATCACTTAAACCTACTGAACCTCAAACTCTTCTGAACTGTCACATTCTTTTGAAAGAAGGGTTTTCTTCTTAAAAAATTTCTCTTGAAATGTTTATTTCCTTTCCCATAGGATGAATGAATCTTTGTGGGAATTTCAATTTCATCGATATCATATTCCTCTTGGATTTTTTTCAGGAACCTTGCTGCAATATTTTCAATGTTTTCACATAAAAAACAAGAATGTGGAAGTTTCCATTTAAAAATTCCTTTTCTGCTTTGATGTTTTGAGGAATGGAATGGAATAACCTCATATATCTATTCTTGTTCCTGATAATTTTCAATGGCGAGCTTCTTCATCGCCTTGAATGCCATCTCTTTGGATTTACCCTTTTACACAACATAGTCTTCATCATTTCTCATCTCATATGCAATAAGAGTGTTGTGCAGGTTATCAAATGTCCGCACTTTCGGGTCTTTATCTTCCAAAATTGAAACATTCAGATTGAACCAAGGTAGAAATTTCCTCAAGATTCACTTCAAAATAATTATATCATCAATAACTTCTCCAAGACCTTGCATTTACTCCACTACAACATTCACCCTGTCAATGAATGCATCAACAGATTTATTCGGGTTTATTCTCAGGTCTTCATACTTGTTCCACAACACTTGCATATTCACTTCTTTGACCATTGAACCACCTTCATATATGATCAAAAACGTTTCCCACATATCATGTGATGTTTTTCATGACACAACATTTGTATATATATCATTGGATAGGGCTCCCCCTAAAGCATTTATTTCCTTTGCGTCAGCATCCAATTCTCTTCGCTCAGCTTTTGATAATTCAGCACTATTAATATCTAATGTGATACCATGCATTGCCTCTATAAACACATCCCTTCCAAAATATCAGAAGTAGTGTTTCATCTGATTCTTCTATATCTGAATGTTGTTCCCATCGAAGATTGGAATTACTTTATGATTGATGACTCCCATTTGATAGAGAAACTAATATCATCATTTCCCTCTAACACCAATTTTTAGGTCCACTAGGCTAGATACCCTGAGGGAGGGGGAGGGTGAATCAGGGTATGCCAGATAAAAAAAACTACCCCTTTTGATCTTGTTTTGATGTTAGACAAAACCCTCTTATCTCTTTTTCCTGTTGCAGATTATGAATAAACCATAAATCATGCACATGAAACATAAATTTTTTATTGGTTCACCTTCACTGGGATTCATCCAAGGAACATACACTGGCAGTGTGCCAATGAACCAATTACACTACAAGTAATCTACTATTTACATGTTTTAAGAGGACTCACTATCCCTCCTAGTTGATAAGCACTCACAATTTGAGAACTCACTGCTCTCTCAACTAAAGTAACCTCACTGCTTCTTCAGAAGATCCACTCACAGTTTATAGACATGTAGGTCTCTTTATTATCACTAATTAATGCATCCTACACCTTATGTAGATGATTTATTGAAGTCCAAATTTCATCCACTAATGAATATCCATTTTCCCCTGACCACTGGGCACCAATCTTTAGGATGTATCTTCTCAAAGAACCCTACTTCGCGAAGCTCCTAATTTCACGAAGCTCAAACAAGCCTTCATGAAGCTTCTGCCTTTTCGTGAAGCTCAGACCATCCCAAAGCTAAAACCATTGAAAAATCTTAGGCCATCATGGAGCTCAAGTCATCATAGAGTGACTTCCCTCACGAAGCTCACTGAGCCAACGTGGAGCACGCAACTTTCGAAGAGCTAGATTAGCCGCTGCGAACCACTTTCTTGTGAAACACACTGTCTTCGTGAACCACCTTCATGAACCGAGAGAAAAATATATTTTTCAAAAACTCTCTGCCTCTGTCGAGGGGGTCTAGGCCTACTTATTGGTGATTCCAATGACCCTCGAACCATCTGCACAAAGGCAACATTACATCATCTTAAATCACAATTCTCTGAAATTTCCTCCCAAATTATTTAAATATCGCAAAGCACAACAATAATTTTCTGATCACAGAGCTCTTCGTAATCGTGGAGCGTTCCCTCAATTAAGTCGTGTCTTCACTTTGAATCTCCACTTGCAATGACCTTTTTTCATCGTGATGCACTTCAACACTGCCGTTCTTGAAGCTCTTCGTAAGCGCCACCTTGTGTCTTCTCTTTTGTACCGCCTCTACATTGTCCATTCCTTTTTCATGGTTATTTGTCGACATGATTTTTTAACAACATGTCTAGAACTCATCAACTCACCATGGTAACTTGCGTTTTCAAAAAACACAAACCACCCCAAAAATGCAATAATGATACCTTGAGGGATTTTTTCCCTTTATCAACTTTATGGGGAATGCCAATTTTTTTTTGAGACATAGACCTCTATGTGGTGTAAAGAATTGACAAAAGGGATTACCTTTTATAATAATTGGGAAATAATTACATGAATTTATTAAAGTATTAAATTAATATAAATTATATTTTTTGTCCTACCCAAGAATCTAAATTGGGCTATCCATAAATTTAAAGTCATAAAATTAGACTTAAGGATACACATTAGTTTTTTTTCATTTATAATGATTTAAATTGTACATGGGGGTTTAAGGTCCCATATAATAAAAAATTATATGATTTATTTTAGAGACATAATGGGAGGATAATTCAGTTATACTAGAGTTTATTTATTCCATTAGGAATTTCAGATATGTTATATTTTATGTCCATCCAATCAGGATTAATGGATTAAATGAATATTTCATTTTAGATATCAGTATTTCCTCCTAGAGTAGTCTAGACATTAGCACCAACAATAAATGGGGTCCTATTCGAGTGTAGTATCCAAATCATAGGACCAAGATTTTCCTTAACCACCTAAAAGTAAAGTCTAGATCAACATAAAACATTTGAGATCTCCATCTCCAGAACATACAATTCACACTCAGGTTAGATTAATCGTCATCTTGAACCACTAGAATAATGTAATACTCTATGAAGAGAATTGGTTTAAAGTGAAACAATATAGGTTGTCGAGATCCATACAAGTCTGCAAAATGTGATCACCAATTCAAGACAATGCTTTTCTACCTAAGGACCTGACTCACTGTAGAACCATGGCGACCACTAGAAATGTAAATCATGGAGTTCTCTAATCTATTTGGAATCCTTATACTTATCTACATGTATAATTTTTTTCTCGACTAGTCTGGTGTTAGTACATACCCACGTGGAGGAGAGACCTCACATGATGGCCTTTGAATTGAGGCATCATCACTTAATAATCATTCGTGATACAACCAAATATGATGAGTTTGGAAATCTATACATGAAAGAGATTGTTTGTTTTCCGGGTGTTCCATCTTCTATAGTTTCTCATAGGGATCTCCTGTTTACTTCTCACTTATAGAGAGACCTTTAGGAGGAACTCAGATCTCTGGTCCGATTGAGCATGACATACCATATGTAGTCGAATGGCCAAACAAAATGAGATATACATGAATCTTATTATCAGTATGTATCTTTGAGTTCCTCAACCTAGTTAGACCACAGATATATCTTCTCATTGGAAAATGACTCAAGGATTTTGGGAGATGTTGATGGTTTTCACACATCTTGGTCTCTTCCAGACTATGGTTTAATCCTATTAGCTATTGATGTGGTAGCATATAAGGTTATCCATCGTTATTCACATTACTCTATATACGAATGTTCCTTAACATGGAATGGATGGTCTTAAACTATAGATATATAACCATGGGATATGTATTGATACCCATAGGATGTGTATATGACACAATAAGAAGGGGTTTTTATTTTAGGAAATGAAAAAAGGTAAGAAAGTTGAAGAGATCCTTTACAGATTAAAACAAGAAACAAAGTAATATATTTGTTTTATGATTAATCTATTAAATATTTTGATTTTATTAAGAGAAAATGTGATCCATTTTTCAATTACCGTTCTAGTGGGAGTATATTTGTGTTCATGGTTGTATATGTTGATAACATACTACTAATTAGAAATGATACACCAGCCTTAGTATAGGCTAATAAGTGGTCCTCAAAGGGATTATCTATGAAGTTCTTTAGTGAAGAAGAAATAATTCATGGAAACTATACTTAAACAAAACATATATTATAGATCATAAAACTCTGATATAATTTCATTATGATTATAGAATAATATCCCAATTTGTTGGTAATGTATAGATTATGTGGATTTTCCTAGAAATACATGATTATGTGTATACGAAAAGTGGAATTTGTTCTACAATATATGTATATATTAGTATTAACTCCAAAAAGGGTGAATTGTATACGACCCAATAGCCCCATGTTGCACAAAAACATTTTTTATTGTTCACCTGATTAGAAAATCCTGAGGGATATGCTTGGAATAATTCACATTATCATTAAAATATATTATGATCAATTTGAATAGATAATTACAATTAATGACCAAGTTTATAACTATGGTGTCATATATTTAAAATAAAGATAATTACATTAATGGGAAATTTTATAATGTGTGGAAAAAATCAAATAGAGTAATGAATTATCATGAAAAAAATGAATATTATGATGAAACCACATTATATAAGCATACCAACAAGTGAATGAATTGATTATGTTTTCCAAATGTATTCCCTACTCATTAGTTTTATCTCAAATACCTATAAAATTGGAATTTTACCAATCTGATTGATAACAAAATATGTAGGTACTTGTTTTTCAAATCACTAGACGATAGTTTTTCTAGTTATTTTGAAAATTAAGCTCAGGTGTTTCAGATTTGAGCTTTTCAGATTGGCCTACAATAAGATATTATAAGGTTATGAGGACATTTTTGATATATGATCACAATTTCCATTGTCAAGTGGGTATAACCACATGATTGGTTCTCTATGACTTCTCTAGTGCTTGACCTGGACAAACCTGAGTCATTTGAAACCTGGTCTACAACCCTGCCATCCAATCTAGCCCAATCGTCAGTTTTTATTTATTTTGAATTGGGTTTAACCACTTCTGAAAACATTTAACACATCATTTAATTAAAAAATAAGGTTAAAAATAATAAATCATGTATCAAAGGAGGGTGTGGAGGGACTCGAACTAGTGAATTGTCAGATACGACAACCTTTCCACTAGCATAGGCTTCATTCTTATTTATTAACTGAATCAATTTTTTTAAACCACCACAACGGACATTAGATCACGTGTATGGTATTTAATATCTTTTGGCCTCAACTATCATGACCCATATACCACAAATTCATCAACCTACATCAACACTGATCCATGTCGAATTGTGGACGCATCACAAAACATGGTATTCATTTAAATTGATTAGGCTAAGAACATGATTAGCAAGGTAGTAAAACCCTCTTCGAATTCCTAGAAAGAATATTCAAATTCCCCAAACAATTAAAACCAAATCTCTTTTATGGTTAAGATTGAAATTGGTTTTTCAAAATAGGAAAATTCCTGGATAAAACTACGATAATACCCCTCCAAGATTAGAAAGTTATAGATATCAAATACATTCCTAGGATGCTCCCAAAAAACCAATACATGAACCTTATCTAGGTTCACTGACATAAATTCCCCAGAGTGATGTGAAATAATAAATGTACCATTTATATCAATAATTAAATTTTCGATAGGGTTGTTTATAGTCTATGCTCTATTAGTGTACTTAGAATGATGTATAGATATTGTGCATGATCATAATGAGACTTTGAGTACAACAAGATTTCATCCACAAAAAAAACCACAATCTTTTCCTGGTATGGGTGGATTATTCAGTTCATCAAGTCCATAATCACATCCCGATTGTTCATCAGCCAAAACTACATCATGAAGAACTTTTATAGCTCCTACCTGTATCTAAATATAGTTCGTAAAATATTATAATTCGAAACTCTAAACTGATTATACACCGATATCAATTCAATCATAGTGAACACACAAGCTCCACTCATCTGGTCAAAGATATTATTGATATGAGGAAGGTGATGTCCATATTTAACTTTCACCAGGTTAAACATTCAGAAATTAATACATAAGCACAAGGTTATGTCATCCTTATTAGAAACAAATATTTAAGAACCCCATGTTGACAAACTCATATGGCTAAATCCATTGTCAATAAAATATTCTAGTTGAGTATTAATATGGTTAATCTCTATTGATTTCATTTTTTATGGATGAATATGAATTTTTTGACTCTAGGAATGAGATCAATTCTAAAATCACAAACCTTTTGAATCATCCTATCTGGTTATTCATTGTAAAAATTTCATTATTAAAACAATTATGGGAATCTTATTCCCTTGTATTTGGTGGATTAATCCTTTATCACCTGTGAAATCCACTTTTAATGAAGGAGATATGGACACAGGGTCATGTTCATAGGATCTCCATCCAGAAACATACTGGAAAATGGTAGGTCACCAGGAATCTCCATCAGATCAAAGTGTGGTCATTTATATTGGGACCGAAATGAATTCATCTACTTTAACTAGGGAAATTTAAATTTTTCTATCATATATAAAATCATGTGATCCATATTACACCAAATTAAGGTACGAGTAGATTCTAAAATTTCATTTTCAAATCGACGTAACTACATTACCTTAGGCGATTCAAGCCCGTATAAATATAAAGGGATCTCATGTGAATTAATTTAATGAAGAAAATTAAAATAATCAAGGTATTCTAATTGAAGGGTTTCTTGAAAACTTCTAATCAACATAAACTATTGATCGAAGGATCTAAAGTTGAATCTCTCTATATATCTTGAACATGATACAATAGATAGTGGGACTGTTAGTCATTTAAATATAAAATCTTTCATGGAGGTATAAAGAAGCCAATGATGTCCCAACAATATCCCTGAATTCATTCAATTGATCAATAAAGAGTTCATGGATCAAACATTTAGAATATTTAAATCTCTCTAGGATGTGGTATGTTGGAGAGAGGAGCTATCAAATTCGTGTGCATGAATAATCCCCCTAAAAAGTGTGTCATATTGCTTATATAGTAATTATTAAACACCCAGGAAGGGATTTCTGATGCCCATTTAAAAGATAAAACCAATTTATCGATAAATAACATGTTATGAACAACTGAATGTGTCATGAATGTCATTTACATTCATATCACTAACCATTAATATCTAATATATATATATTATATGAGAAAAAAATCATTAACTGGACTCATATTTATTAAAAATATTCAATAAACCTTAAATATTATAATATTATTCATTTGATAAAATTTTTCTAATGTATGCACATAAATACTTGTAGATATATAAAATAAATAAATTCATTTTAATTGAATCAAATGGTTCATAGTAGCAGCTACCATAACAGCTATCCAAGAGCAGTCCCATATCACTGAGCCAGGTGAATATCTTTCCCCACCTCCACCCCTCAGATAATTAATCCCTAAGTGGATTTGGTAGATATTGGTAGTAACATTAAAAAACCCACATTCAATCAGGGATGATTCATATGTATCCCATTTTAATGGGATTCAAATCCCTTTTATTTCATTTGCGAGATCATATACCTTGTGGGGGCCCTTTGAAGGTTTCTCTCCTAGTGGAGTATGGCCCCTTAAGGGGATTAAGTTGGAACATACTATTAAGGGGTGTTCTATAATTAGGATTGGGGACATGGAAATCGGAATTAATAATGGATATTTTAGGGTTTGTTTTGGGGATAACACCTGAGGAGGATGACATAATCTGAATGTTTGGGGAATATACCAAGTCGGAGGCCCTGGGGTTTATTGGGGCTTACCCTTTTAATGATTTCCAAAAGGGTTTAGATAATATGGGTTTCATGAACACCATAAAAACATAATCCCATGGGAGTCATTATCAGTGTGACAAACAATATAAAATGGGAGATCCAGGAAATCACTAAATCCACTTTTCCCTATGTCTCATAATTTATAAATATTTAGATTTTTAATAAGTCTTTTAAGAATGAAATTATTATTTTCCTCAAGAAATTTTCCAGTGACTATTTAATGGTATTTTAGTCTTCGAAAATATTATTAATTATATCATATGATTCAATGAGGATATATTCCTATGATACCATCAAAATTATTTATGCGGATGTTTTTTGATTACGATGATGGTTTATTGATGGAACCTCTTTTCATTTCCATAGGTTAATCTATGATGAAAATGTAAATCCTTTTTATGATATTTTGGAATACATATGAATGGATGATGATGATGTGGTAGGTGAGCCTATAATAGAACTCCAATTTATTGGGAAAATATAATTCTTTAGTGTAATCAATGGTTTCAAACGAGGTTATCCCATGCCCAAAAGCGAGTATACTTATGGTTATCCCAATCCCAAATTAGGTACATGGGTGGTCATCAAAAACCTAACATTTTTTCAATGAATTGGTGGGTATCCCAACATAAGGTTTCTATAAATTTTGTTATCCCACACTTTATTTCACTATTTTATGAAATAATATTATTCTAATTTTTTATTTTCATTGATCATGTTCTATGATAAAATTAGGATTAATACCTTATTAGTTTATAATCTATATAAAATGACTAATGATTATGATCTATAAAATACTGGGTATAGTATTCTAATGTCATTATTATGTCCCCATACCATTATGCTGATTTTATGAGGCCTTATCCCTTATGTTCATGAATTTATAATTCATAAATAATTAAAGATAAATAATCCAATTAATAAATATTTTGGAAATGAGGATGAACCATCACAAAAGTTTTTTTTTCTGAAGGTCCACTGTAAAAAAAATAATGATGATATGGTATGATGTACGCATGCCGTGGTTTTCTAAAATTTTCAAATTTCTCACTAATGGAATTGTACCTATTTTTATCTCTTGAAAATTGAGAAACAAGTTTATCTATATTTTTGAATAAATATTTAGGGATGATCCTATATTTTTAAATATAACATCTCTTGTAACTATTAGAATATGAGAACATATAGATCAAATTAATCCCACTATCGAGAGTTGAAAAAATTCTTCACAAGGTGGATATCATGGTAGTAGGAGAATAAATAGAAATAGTTTTATAATATGTGTTCTAATATAAAACTCTCATTACCAATTCTTAATTTATGGTTGTAGGTTATGAAAAATTTCAACAACCAAGTAGTGTAGGTAGAATAAGATAGGTTCCCCCTAAAGGGAATTTGGTTTGATGATATTTATGACATCTTTTGAATGGAATTTATGGCCCCCTTTCATTCCTCATTATTAAATTAAATCATTTTGGTTGCATTTGATTATGTATCAATGTGGGTTTTGGAAGTAACATTTATAAACAACCAAGATACCTGGGAAATTATAATTTTCTATATTGTTCAATTGATCATTTAAAATGAGACTGTATAGAACCACTAAGAGTTTTCAACAATTGAAATCATAAGGTAATACAATATATTCATCTCAAAATTGGAAAAAATCTATTCTAAGAAAATAAAATTTTAAAAATATTAATCCAACATTTAGTCATTATAATGTTGTATATATGTTTTCAATGACATTTAAATTAACTAAATTCGATTACATTAATAATTTTACATATATTTAGTGATGGATTAACTTATTCTAATTATTACAACGTTATTAAAAATTTAGGATTTCATAAAACATACCAATAACACAAAACAACAGATTTACTATCCACTATATTATAAAATATTTCATAAAAATATCTAAATAGAAAATCAAACTAATTTTGATGTTAAATGTTAGAACGTGGACAACCTAGACTGATAAATTTAATTCCATAATTTATATAATGAATTTCATATATCAGTTATCCTTTTAATTCACATTCTTTCAATTTTATATATTTAATATTTTAAAATCATCACCCCTATGTCTATTTAGGATGATGTGAATGACTAGAACCAGAATCAAATCGTAAATGTCAGGCTTATTTCAACTAAAAAACCCTAATTTTTCTATATAATCTAATTTCCTTTTAAAAAATAAAATTTTACTCCCCTATTTAATATTTTTTAATCTTAACTTCAAACCAATAATATTATTCTTGTGACACAATTTTATAACTCTATTTTTTGATAACATGTAATCTGAGGTAAATGTGATCTCATTTATCATAGCCATTTCAATATATTTTCCCATCAACTAATAAATATACTCAATCCAAATGATCATTTGAGGTAAGTATTAGGTGATGAGATCTAGGGGAGAGTACTATATGGTCATAGTAGAAACAACACCGCCACTTGGTATTTGACCTCATAAGGAACCTCTGAAAACTATAGCACCACTAATCTATATAAATATAATTATGAATTATTGTAGGCCTCAAATAAATCTACAGATTAGCATGAGATACATAAACTTGTGGTGGAAAGTTCTGACATAATTTTAGATATGATAAGCATAAACCGTCATAGTGGATCCTGGTGGCGATATCAGAAGCGATGTTGATGGAGAATAGTGGGTGAGTTTTGTGGTTGATATGCATGTGGTGGGTCTACTAGCGGTGAGTCATTTTTTCTAACAGTGGTTCATATTTTTAGATTTTTCTGAAAGAAGGGATGTTGGAAGTTATTCCCTACTCTGGAAGAAGAAGATATAAGAAACTAGCGATGGGTCGTTAGGCTGGAGGAGCCACCACTAGTGTACTTCTGCTGGAGGGTTAATTGTTCCCCCCTTCCACATTCACTTTTGAATGAGTTTATTAGGTTCTTACAAACCCACGATTATGACGTGAAATCTATTTTCATGATGTGTATTGAACTCATGATGTTAATTATTCCATTTTATAACACATCTACTGCCTCATGCTTCTTGCTTCAACAACCTAAAAAATTAGAATAGACAGTGAATGTGCATACCTTTTTAAAATTAAAATTATATATATATAATTGATAAAGTGTTAAACCATGATGATTTTTATTAAAGAATGAAAGTAAAATAAATCTAAGACATTCAGAGTAATTTCAAAATTTTGGTTTCCTCCCAATAACACTACATTATGGATTTTAGCTAGACATTTTACCTTTTTCAGCTAATTGGAAAAAACCTATATATAGATTTATATCTAACAGAAGATAAACATTCCTATTTTATCTAGGAAGAGGAGTGATAGATAGAGATATATCTACTTGGTCATAAACAACATACCGGAGTTAATTTATATCTTCAATCCTGGCATCGAATCGCCAAGATTTAAGGCCGAAAGGGATTGAAATCCATCTAGGAGCCTAAAAATGAGGGAAATTTCTTATGTACTGGTTGGGGTCAATTTTGGGTTAATATGGGTGTTCTAGAAAAGGGTTGGTTCTTTATATGTATCTTCCAGTACAAAATATATACATTTTAGTGATTATTTTCTATGTGATTGTATAAAGGTTAGTCAAGGTCAAGGATCTTCATCATCACAACATAGTTCATATCTTCTTCTGTGATATCATTATAGAATGCTAGAGAATACTCAATAGTAGTGTCCATAAACTATATTGGAGTTTTCTTAATCAAGGTAAGTGGGACAACTGTGTAATTTTTTACAATGTTCTTCTTAGGAATCTTGTTTCCTTATATTGAGAAAGAGTGAAGTTCCTGAGTGTGGCAATTTTCCACTACAACAATGGAATCAAACCCATTTTAATTCATTTTTTAAATTTTATCCCACCCATAAAATAATCATATACACATCATGCAATCAAGGTGAACTGTTTATTAGATGAAATAACATATTATGGAGTCAGGTCTTGGAACTTTTCACACTCACTATAGATTCGTTCCATTAACCTTGATTATAGGAGGAGGTGGAATTGAGATTTCTAAAGACATTTAAGATTTCACAGCAAGAGAAGAGCAGTTCTAAATGTTAATTCTACTACCTAAATCAAGAATATTCCCATTATTTCCTATTTTATTGGGGGACCATTTCAAAGTTTATTGATGATAAAAAACACCATGAAGGTCCCATAATTTAGGTATGACAAGTGGGAGACAACCGTTACTAAGGGAATTCATGATAAAAATAGGAAATTTTAATGTGTCTTATACCCTATCTATGTGAATCTAGTTTCTATGGGGGTGAATTAATGATAAATTTACTAAATTGGATACATGAGTAATGAAATTATTAATTTTATGGGATAAGTAACCATGGGAGAATGTTCTCTTAGAATGGAATCCTTAGGAAGATGATCTTATAGGAGGGATGTCTCTAGTGATAGTTTTTCATGGTGAAGGCGAAGGAGATGGGTTACCTAGGTGGAGGCCTGAGGTGATGGGACACCTAGATGAAGGGAATGAGAGTTTGTTCCCCTAGGGCTAGGCCTCATATGATGGTTATCACAGATAGATTCCATTGAAAATGGGTCTCCTAGATGAATTCACTGGTGATTGGTTATCGAGGTGAAGGCCCTAGGTGACGGGTCACCCTGGTGAAGGCCTCAAGCATTGGATTTCCTAGGTTTAGGCCTCAGGTTCTGGGTCTACAACTCACCCTATTGACCAAAATTTCCTTTAAAATCTTGCTAATGACCTTTTAATACAACCTTGAATATGTAGACACAGTTTTTTTGATGTATATGTCTGAGTTTGTTTCAATAGATTCTTCTAGATTCTCATTCGCAGGCCACGTTTTATGATGTCATTTGAGTCTTTTATGGTAATGGATTATTAGATTTTATGTTCCAAAGATAAATTCGTATTCAATAAGTGACATAATATAAAGAATCAGAAAAGGTTGATGTTGATAGATATTGAGAGAGAAGATAAGAAGATGTTCTAGAGTGGTCAGTTCATGTTTTTCACCCCTGGTATAGATAGTGCTCATTGTTGACACCAGGATTATTATTCCGATAAAGAGATCTTGATTGTGTGTGTTATAAGGAAGAGTGATAAGGTTGTATTTATATAGAGTTTCTTTGATATCGGATATTATAACTTGGTTAGAGGGTTTCAAACTAGTTTTTATTTTCCCAATTAATTGTTTTACCTTGGTGTGTTGCTTTTACTTCTTTCTTCATACCTTGGTGTGTGTCTTTGCTTTATTATTTATATTAATCTGATTTTTTTCTAAAATTAAATTTTGAAATCTATAATATGTTTATTGAATGAATAATAATTATGGGCTGTGAGAGGTGTTCTAATCAATCAAAAAACCAAATGACTGAATAGTATAGTAGTCTTGGTAAACTAGATACATACATGAAATTAACATTGCATCTAAAACATAAAATAAAAAAAGAACATCATTGAGTATTACATTATCCCCCTTATGTGTAAGACTTCATAACAGTCATATTATACATCTTGTAATCCTAGGAAAAAATGAAACATATGAATGTCGTGACTTCAAAATGATCATTAAGAATTCTGATTGTGCAGCATGGACATACAATTTACTATATGATCATATATGGACACTTGGGAGATTATTAGGGATGAAATAGAAAAATATTTGTGTTATTTAATCAATGTACGAGGGATCAAAATAGTTGTGTCTTCTCCAAAGGTGGTTCTAGATTTTAAAGTTCATCATCCTATAACTATAAGTCAGTACCGACCTATTTTCCTAGGCTGTTTTCCTAGATCATTTTATATATCCACTTAGTAAATTATCAAAGACCAATTCAAGGGATATTTGTGTTAATAACTCAAAGGTGCAAGGATCTCAATAGAGTTTTTTTGTCTCAATGGTGGTCATGTATCATTTTATAAAGCCACTTGGGAGAATATCAAAGACCAGGTCCATGGATATTTGTGTGAGTTATTCAAAGGAGGAACGCTCCCTAGAGTGGTTTCTACCTTAAGAGTGGTGATGGTTCCAAAATATTAGCATCCCACCACTATAATTAAATATTTGATAAATTTTCTTGTGCAACCAAATTTATTACCTTATATCAGGCCTATTAAATAATAGTGTATGTAGTTTCACTCCTTGAATTTTTCTATGGAGCAATAAGGCTCCATTTTAGGGTGTTGTATTCAAGGTGTGGTAGGGATGTTCAAGGAAATGATAGATGAACTGGATAGAAAAACCATTTGAACGAATATCATCATAGAGGTTTTTATTGAAAAATATTATGAAAATATTGATAAGATAATTATTATCAATGATTTAAGGGGTTTTGGGTTCAATAATTAGCTCTTAAATACGATTTTTAGATGTTATTACTCACCACAAACATCCATTTATTTTGTGGGGAAGTGGTATGGATTTTGAATGCTGGTGTAGGGACTATGAAGAGGTGACTTGTTCTCTCAAAACATATTCATTCAATCCCAAGATTCTCTCTTTGTGATTTTAAAATTCTTGTTGAATGAAGGATTTATCCTTCCATTGAAAAAATTGGGTCTGTTAATAGCACCATTTCGAATCTAATATTTGCTGATGATATCCTATTTTCATGAATGTCAGTATAAAAATTATCAAATGATTCATTAATATAATGGAATTTAATGGCATACAACGCCGATAAAAATTAAATATGAATAAGATAAATGTTTATATATCCAACAAAAGATCATTTCATCATAGTAGTATTATTTAGACCATTCTAGGATTGAAAAGATGAAACATTACCATAGAATATATGGGGGATCCATATCCAATGTAAGAATCCAGAAATGTTTATTTTAAGTCACGCTCGACCAGATTATGAGACATATTACAAACTTCAAGAACTATTTTTTCTCCTTTGGGGATTGAATCATGCTCGTAAAATGTCTTCTTACCTCAATCCCTATTCATATATTTCCAATTATAAAATCACTAAAAAGGAAAATTGAGAAAATAGAAAAAATAAAAACTAGATTCATATGGGATCCTAACCAGAATGGTAGGTATCACTTGGAAAGTTAGAAGTGAATGGACATATCCAATTTCTAAAGGTGGAATTATCATTCTCAATATACCTGAATCCATGCATGCCATACCAGATAATTTATCAAGGGAGATTATTGAAGGAAATACCATATGGGAAGAGTTCAAGAGAAATAGTTTTGGAGAAAACTATATAGAGTTGGATTTCATGGATAAGAATGATTTTGGAATTCTTAGAAATATAATTGAGCATCGGGAGGTACTATGGAACATTAATTTATGGGTAATGGG
This sequence comes from Viscum album, assembly GCA_963277665.1. Classification (NCBI taxonomy): domain Eukaryota; kingdom Viridiplantae; phylum Streptophyta; class Magnoliopsida; order Santalales; family Viscaceae; genus Viscum; species Viscum album. Next base: position 44,456,762 of record OY728131.1, read on the forward strand.
TAATGGGGAGATGAAATTCAAGCATGAAAATCAGTTTGGTGTACCTCACTTCTTTCGTGTTTCCCTACTGTAGAAAAATCCCTTAATGATTAAAGATATATTTTTTTCTTCCTGTACTCTATATTCGACACTCCAATTAAATAAATATTCTAGAACATCATTTTTTTATGAACCTGTACATTGCACCATCATGAGTTCCTCATTGGGGTTATTTTCCAGTAGTGACTACCATGAAATAATGTATCTCAATAAGAAAACTAATGAGTGGAAATCTACTCTATGGTTCTAGGAAATTCCATCAAAAAGGAATTTTTTTGTTATGGTGAAAATGAAATCATTCAATACCTACTCATGATAGTGTGAAAAAGAATTGGATCACCCTTGTGTCTCATTGATGGTAATGATCATCACTTATCCATGAATCAAATTTGCACGTTTTATAAAAATGAAATTTGTTTCTATTTATTTGGATTATTCCTAGCCAAATCCTGGGAACCAATGACTTCGAGGGTGATATTTATATTCTTTTAGGTTCTTGGTTCCAAGATACGAATTGAAATGCATCAAAAAAGTACTCATGTCGTATTTTGTTTTTTGGTGAGTGAGTATTCATATAGGAGGCATGAATCAAAGAAACATAAGGAAATCTTGTAACACCCCCAGATTTCATACTACATTATCTCTTAAAAGTAATGCAATAGCTTGTGTTGTAAGCAACTTCGAGCCCTAACACACCATAATCAATCAAACTAGTCATTATGAATAGAAATAACCATTTTTTCAAAATTTATAAATTTTATTTTTTAAAATTTACTTAATATTTGAATTTGTAATATCGAAATTACCTTATGGTGATTTTTTGGTATTTTTCTTTAAACATTCAATTTTTTATGAATAGTGAAAAACACTTCATTATTGTATAAAACCATCCTTTTATTTAAATAATTATTTATTTTATTTATATTTATTTTAAGTAAAAATAGATAGATAATACCTATATATGTTTAATTTAATTCATTAGAGTTGTTTTATAATAAGTTTACATATATAAAATTTTATTGAAATTTTTTACTGTCATTTACCTACCTCTTAGGAGCATTTGTAAATTTTTATAAAACATAATTTTATCACATCTATGAGTTGAATTTCGAAGATATGAGGGACACAATTAATATTCATAAGTAAAATGAGGTTTAATAAGATTAAAATAATTTTTGGTAAATAGTAGCTTTTGACTTTTATTTACCATGGTTTAAAGAAAATATGGTAATTTAAGGTAAAAATGATATTATAATTACACTAAAACATGTCATAATTCTATTGTATATGTGTAATTAGACCATAAACAACCTCAAGAATAAAATATTATCCTTTAGGTCCACTTGGATTAGATTAGGATAGTTATTATTATTTTATGAAAAGAAGAGATAAAAGTGTTAAATTCATGTTTTCATAATAAAAACATTTTTAATATAGCGTTATACATAAGATAAATTTAAAAATAAATATTAATTAGAAATATAAAAAGGTTTCCTACATAATGTTAATTTATTTATCTTTTTATTCAATAAATAATTAAATTTATATAGGACACAATATTGTTGTAGTAATTACCTTATTAATGAAAAATTTAAATAATTGATATTATAAATATCGAAATATATGTATTTTGAGACTTTTGATTAATTACTACAATTTTCTATGTTAATATGACATTTTTAGGTTGAGTAAATGATTTTTTTTAGAATTGATAATTCTGTTATAAATTTAACAAAAACAGAATACCAAATATGGTCAAAATTGACATAAAAGAGTTTTTAAACCAAATATTATATTATTAATTGATATAATATTCCTAAAAATATATGGGTGGGAAAAATTACATAGATAAGGATATATATATTAATATTGAACCACTTGGAGTTCTCTTGTTTTGTTATAGTATGTTTATTAACCATATAATATAAAAATACAAAGATACATTGTAAATTTGAAACTATTTAACAAAGTGTTAAATCTAAAAGATATGGTTAATATGATGACCTAAACCTATCTAAAACTTATTGGATGAGTGGGTTGCGACCCATACCCACCTTAGACTATATATAAATCGTTTCTGAACCATTAGAAAACTAAAATGATTTTATTATAAAATAATATTTCAATCTTTCTCTAAGGCACCCCTCACCTCTCTTATAAAAGGGAACTTCCCCTTCTCACAAATTCACTCCCCAAGACATTTGGGTTAGGAAAACCCCTCCTCAAATAACCTATAAATTTTTCCCCCTTAATCTTAGAGGCCTTCCTTTGGTCATAAATCCATCCAATGGATCTGTTTTGAATAAATCAAAAGGAAGAACCCAAAAAAGTGGTCAATAATTCATCACCTCTTTCAAGTTATTTTACTTTTCCACATCCAATTTCTCTGTGGTTTCCATTCTAAAATAATAACTCCAGTATATTATATATACTCTGATGTTATTATAAAAAAGTTACAACCATATTCATTATGTTATGAATCCTATTAATTACATGTCACCATACCTACGTACGTACGACTTACCGTCTCCACGTCGTGGTGTAGTTGTTATTCAATACATTATTATTTGGAAGGGTATAATAATGATGTATAATTGATGTAAATAATAGATATAACATGTTAATTATTATTTATATATGATGTAAAATCTATTTACATACAATTGTAATATCAAACAAATGATATTTTTTCTCGTGCATACATACAGATTACCGTCTCCACGAACACGATGAGATTCACTTTCACGTTCACTATTCAACGATGATTATAAAAATACATATTATTAATAAGTATGTAATATATGAAATAATAATACAACAATATTTAGATAAATATATATATATATATATATTTACATTTATCTCATTCACTTACTTCCATTTAATACGATATGAAAACTGAAACTACGTTTATGGGTACGTACGGCCTACCGTCTCCATAAACGATGATTTCCATTTCATATATATATCTATTATAAATATTTATATTATAAATATATATTATATATAAACAAGGTTTTATATTCTGGAAGTACATAAATCATGATCTAAATGATACGATCAAGAATTACAAGTTAAAACACGTACGATAAAGAAAGCGATTATTACCTGAAATATTAATTTAACATGGAAATAATTATTAAATGGGTAGTATAAAGTCATAAATAAATCATATATGATATAATAAATATGAATATGTTATACTATAATTTAATAACATACAATGGTCATTATATTGGAGTATAAATGTACCCTCATCCAAAGGAAAGTGCAAGGTAAGGGTTAATTTCACAATCTCATTATTATCTGAGGTTGTTTTTACGTAAGTATCTACTAGGGTATATTTATTATCCATGTCCATGTTTCATTAAAAAAATTTCAAGTGGATTATTTTTAAGGAATTTTTTTACTAAAATATCATTTTAAATGTTTTAAATATTTATTCTTCTAAATCATTCTCATTAATTTCCATGTTTTCACAATTCATTTTAAGGATTTATTTATATGAACATGAATGTTTTTAAATTGTTAATTCCGTTCAAAAGTTTCAAAGTGTTATGGGAAAATTTGATTCAAAAATGTTTTAAATGTATTTATGTCAAATTTGTGTGACTTTTAAATGTTTTCATGAAAAAGGGATATTTCTATCAAAGAGGTTTACAAATCATTTTCATCTATGTCAATATCCTTTAATGGATTTTAAACTTTATTTAAGTTGATTTATTATGATACAAATCATCCGTATTGTATTAATGGTTTTGTGATATGTTTGACTATGGATGTGTTATTTTTATACCATTCAAAATTTATGGATACAATATTTACATTTTATATGCTAGTTTTAATACAAATGTTTATGTTATGTTTAAACCTTTTTAATATGAGAAATTAATTGGACATAGTAAGTCACAGGTGGAGCCCAGTATAGCTCCTCCATGCATCGGTAGGTCTCATGAGCCAATCTAGTGTCAAGCATTATTCATTCCATCATTATGAAAAGTACTATGGATATTACCTGTGATTATTCACCTAGTATAATATCCATGTGAATAAGTAAATGGAATTATTTGATTTATATTTTCCATATTATGCTGAAGGTTATGTTTAAAAGGCTTTTGTTTTAGTTTAATACATTGCCTCAAATGTTTATGCTGATTTGTTAATGTTACCTCCATATTGTTATCCTTACTGAGCGTTTGAGATCACCCTTTTCTTATGTTATATTTTTCTCAGGATTCCAAGAAGTGTATTACGATTGTTATGTAGGGTTAAGCCAGGGTATTAAAGGCGTTCTCAAAGGATCATTTATATTATGTTTTATTTTTTAATGTGTAATGTAACATTCATGTATATAATCTATTTTCGAAGAGTGTGATGTTGATCGGTATTTCAGGACTTGATTCCTTGGATTCATGCCAATGAATTAAAATAATGCACCAACTATGCGCTTCTAGGGTCTGGGCTTTACAGCTGGCATCAGAGGAAGTTTAGAAACAAGCTTGGAAAAAGATTTAGATAAACTCTGATTAGAGAACATTACCCTATGATAGACATTGAGGATTAGTATAGAAGAAATTTCTAGAATTTTGATAATGTATAGATTTTGTGTATTTTCCAAATGATATATCCCTGTCTGGATACAAGCGGGTATAGTTTTCTCTAGCACAGATGTACCTAGGAATGAAAACTCCAACAAGGAGTTTCGGGCTTGACCCGGGGTATCCTTGTACATGACAACAGGCCTTGCAACACTCTTTATTACGACAATCTTAGGGGATATGATTAGGATAATTCAAATTTTCATTACAATCCATTATAATTATTTAGGAGTAAATATATCCTCAAAGAAAACATTTTCTGATTATAAATTATAAGATTAATCTTTTCAGTTTACGTTACGTATTTTTCAAGTTTGGAAGTATGAATTGCGATTCATAAAGTAACCTAGTGTATTAGATTGTTTATAAATGACGCTTAGTAGAAGGAAACATAATTCCAGTAATAAGAATTATCGAAATATTAAGAAGGATCATATATTTTATTGTATTAAGACATCATTTAAAAGGGAAATAGTCTCCCATTTATTATCATCATACGAAGAAATAGTACCATGTGTTAATAAGATATGTAAATAATTATCTGAGTATTATGGTTCTAAAGGGAACCAAGAGAAGAAAAGGATGGAAGGGAGAAATATGGATATAGGGAATAGGGGAATGGTGGATTTTTCCATATGTGATAAATGTGGAAAGAATCACCGTGGTAAATTCATCAAGGGAATGAAAGTTTGTTATAAGTTTGGAGAAAAAGTAAACAAGGTACGTGATTTGAAGGGTAACAAAAAGGTTTCAAATTTAAAATGCTCCATCTACAAGGAGTTGGGACACTACGCGAATCAATTTTCCATTCATCAGAGTATACACAAATAATGTTATTGGATAATAATCAAGTTATGATACTATCACAGTTGAAGAGAAATGACTAGTGTTCTTATGTTGTTATTAAATAATTATGTCATTTCAGTGTTGTATCTATAATATACTGGTTATATGAATTATGGAAATAAATAAGGATTGTACTATAGAACTATTTCATTGATGATTTGAGATTATATGGTTCTATTAAAAGTGACTCAACAACAAGTTAATTTTTTTGGACAATACATGTTTGGAGGAAAGATAAACCTTAATATGGTACTAATACTGAGGTAATATTTTTTAAATAAGAGATGTCTGTTTTGGATAAATTATATTTGATATTCTTGACTACATTGGAACTGATTAATGGTTTGTTTATTTCATCATTGTTGGAGTATTCAAAATTTTTGGATATAAGGAATAAGGTAGAATGAATGTAATTAATAATGTTATGGTAATTCATGGTGTAACCAAGTTTTTAAAGAATACATGATGAAGGTATTCACATGTTATTACGTGGAAAAAAAGTTCTTCATCGTGTTTACCTTCCTTATAAATTTTGGACTATATGTTGGGACAGAAGTATTTTGGACAAGTCTAATGGTTGGAATGGATTACGTTTGAAATTGGATACTATTGTAAAGATTAAAGGATTTATCAAGATTATATTTGGATTATGATAAAAAGGACAACCCGGAGGTCCGGTTACAACCTATCGCATCCGATAAGGCCATGAGACATGAACCCGCAACCGAAGGGTGACAAGGGTACATCACCTACCACTGGCCTACGTGATGTCCTGGATTGTGTAATGTAGTTTTTTTAATATTCTAAAAAATTAATTATAAATTAATTATTATTGGAACCCTATACTATTACGATAAATAGAATATTTTTGAATTCTATTATCTTTTAGAGTGAAAGATGAGTTTGTGGTGGGAATTAGTTAAAGGATGATACCCTATTTGTCATGTATATATATTTTTTCCTATTATTACATGAATAAATTAATTCTTAAACATTCGGGTAGGGATCTTAAAACCAAAAATGTGTTATCCTAATAAATTATGTTTTTTCGAACCGATGATATTTTAAATCATCATAGATTGATGGATTTGAGGCCCTAAATTTTACACTTGTTTGTCATTGATGACCTCAATCACTCCCTATAAATATTTAAATTTTACTCTAATTATGTGTCTATAATTTCCACCAATGTTCTCTTAATTGAGATCATAATTTGGTGGTGACTTTTCAATTCCTTTCTCGTTTATTAAGACTAAATTTTATTAACCTATTTTCGGATGTGGGTTTTCCACCAAGGTATTTTCGAATTTTAACATTTTATTTTTGAAGGAAATTTTCAATTTGCAAGGATTAAATTTATTAAAAGAGGTGATATTGTAACACCCCAAGATTTAAAAGTACATTATCTCTTCAAAGTAATACATTAGCATGTGTTGTACGCAACTACAAGTTCTAACACACCACAGCCAATCAAACTAGCTGTTATGAATAGTAATACCGACTTTTTAAAAATTTATAAATTTTATATTCCAAAATGGACTACATTTTCAAATTTTTAATATCGAACTATCCTTACGGTGAATTTTTTGTATTTTTATGAAAACATTAAATTTTTGATGAATAGTGAAAAACACTGTATTATTGTTTAAACCGAATTTTTATTTAAATAATTATTTACATTATTTAATTTTATTTTAGGTCAAAATAGATACATAATACTTATATATGTTCAATGTAATTCGTCAGAGTCATTTTATAATAAGTTTAGATATATAAAATTTTATTGAACTTTTTACCATCATTTACCTTCCTACTAGGAGCATTTGTAAATTTGCATAAAACATAATTTTACCATTTATATGAGTTGAATTTAAAAATTCCGAGAGAAATTGTTAATATCAGTAAGTAAAATGTTGTTCAATAAGATGAAAATAATTTTTGGTGAATAGTAACTTTTGACTTTTATTTACCGCGGTTAAATATAAATTGGGTAATTAAAGGTAAAATTGATATTATAATTGCCCGAACACTTGTCATAATTCTATTGGATAAGATTAATTCGACCAAAAACAACCTTGGGAACAAAATATGATCCTTTAGGTCCAATTTTATTAAATTAGAACACTTATTATTATTTTATTAAAAAAAGAGTTAAAAGTGTTAAATTTATGTTTTCATAACTAAAACATTTTTAATATAGGTGTATACATAAGATAAATTTTACTATAAATATTAATTAGAAATATAAATATATTTTCTACATAATTGTATTTTATTTATAATTTTTAGACATTATATAATTAAATATATATATGACACAATGATGATGCGGTAATTACCTTATAAATGAAAAATTAAAATAATTGATATTATAAATATCCAAATAAATGTATTTTGAAACATTTTATAAATTACACTAAATTTATAGGTTAATATGCTAGGATAGGGTGGATTTGTTGAATTTTTATCGAAGTAATAATGCTGTTATGAATTTAACAAAAACAAAATACCAAATAGTGTCAAAATTGACATAAAAGAGTTTTTAAAATAAATATTATATTATTAGTTGATATAATATTCCTAAAAATTTATGGTTCTAAAGAATTACTTAGATAATGTTATATATATTAATATAGAACTGCTTGGGGTTCTATTTTATTGTTATAGTAAGTATATTAACCATATTATATAAAAATACAAAGAGACATGGTAAATGTCAAAATATTTAACTAAGAGTTATATCTAAAAGATAAGGTTAATATGATGACCTAAACTAGTAAAACACCTAATGGATGAGTTTATTTATACCCATACCCAACTTAGACCCGAAATAAATCATTTTGGGACCATTAAAAACCAAAAAATATTTTATTATAAAATAAAATTTCAATCATTCTCTAAGGCACCCCTCACCTATTTTTTTATTGTTTCCATTATAAAATAATAAATCCAGTATCCTATATATACTGTGATGTTATTATAAAAATAGTACAACCAGATTCATTATTTTATCCTTCCTATGTATAACATGTCACCGTACCTGTGTACGTAGGACTTAACGTCTCCACGTTGTGGTGTAGTTGTTATTCAATACATGATTATTTGGATGGGTATTATAATGATGTATAATTGATTTAAATAATAGATATAACATGTTAATTATTCTGTATATGTGATATAACATTTATTTACATACAATTTTAATATCAAACAAATGATATTGTCGCTCATGCGTACGTACAGATTACCGTCTCCACGAATGCGATGAGATTCATTTTCACGTTCACCATTCAACAATGATTATAAAATTACATATTATTAATAAGTATGTAATATATAAAATATTAATTATACTGTAAATATATATATATTTTTGTGTTTGTTTATTTACATTTATCTCATTCACTTACTTCCATTCAATACGATATGAAAATAGAAACATTGTTATGCGTACGTACGACCTACCATCTCCATAAACGGTGTTTTCCATTTCATATATCTATCATTTATACATATTTATATTATAAATATATATTATATATAAGTCATGTTTTATATTTTTGATATATTTAAATCATGATCTAAATGATACGATCAGGAATAACAAGTTAAAACACGTACGAATAATAAAGCGATTATTACCCGAAATGTTAATTTAATAAAGAAATCATTATTAAATGGGTAGTATAAAGACATAAATAAATCATTTATTATATAATATATATTAATATGGATTTTCTATAATTTAATAACATACAATGGTCATTATATAGGATGTTAAATGTACCCTCGAAAAAAGGAAAGTGCAAGGTAAGCGTTAATTTCACAATCTCTTTGTTATCCGAGGTTGTTTTTACATAAGTATCTACTACGGAATATTTATTATCCATGTCCATGTTTCATTAAAAAATTCAATGGGATTCTTTTTTAGGGACTTTTTTACTAAAAAATCATTTTAAATGTTTTAAATATTTATTCTTCCAAATCATTCTCGTTAATGTCCATGTTTTCACAATGGGTTTTAAGGATTTATTTATATGGACATGAATGTTTTTAAAATTGTTAATTCCATTCAAAAGATTCAATGTTATATGGGAAACTTTTATTAAAAAATGTTATAAATTTCTTCCTTTATAAATTGTGTTACTTTTAAATGTTTTCATTAAAAAGGTATATTTCTCCCAAAGAGTTTTACAAATCATTTTCATCTATGTCAATATCCTTTGATGGATTTTAAACTTGATTTAAGTTGATTTATTATGATACAAATCATCCATATTGTATTAATGGTTTTGTGATATTTTTGACTATTGTTGTGTTATTTTTATACCATTCACAGTTTATGGATAAAGTATTTAAATTTTATATGCTAGTTTTAATACAAATGTTTATGTTATGTTTAAACCTTTTTCATATGATAAATCCATCCGACTTAGTAAGTGACGAGTGGAGCTCGATATAGATCATCGATGCATCAGTAGGTGTCCTGAGACCAGCTAGTGTCTTTGCACTAGGACTTGACAAAATCTTATTTATAGTCTTGGCATAAGGCCTTTAATACGTGGTTATGATTTCGAGAATTATGCATTCCATCATTATGAAATTGATTATGGATATAGCATGTGATTATTCGACTAGTAGAATACCTATGTGAATAAGTAAATGACATTATTTGATTTATATTTTAAATATTATACTAAAGGTTAAGTTTAAAAGGATTTATTTTAGTTTTATACATTTCCTTAAATTTTTATGCTGATTTGTGAAAGTTTCCGCTATATTTTTACCCTTACTAAGTGTTTGATCTCACCCCTTTATTATGTTCTATTTTTCTTAGTATTCCAAGATGTGTATTATGATTGATAGGAATGGTTAATCTAGGGGATTAAACGAGTTCTCAAAGGATCATTTATGTTGTGTTTTATTTTCTAATGTGTAATGTAACATTCATGTATGTAATCTATTTTACATGACTGCTAAACTAATCGGTGTTTTGGGACTTGATTCCTTGTAATCATGCCAATGTATTAAAATAATGCCCTGACACAAGACTTCTGGGGTCGGGGTGTTACAATTAGTATCAGAGGAACTTTAGAAACAACCTTGGAAATAGATATAGATAAATTTTTATAAGAGAACATTAACCTAAGATAGACTTTGAGGATTAGTATAGACGGGGTTTATAGAATTTTGATAATGTAGAGATTTTGGGTATTTTCCAAGAAATACATCCCTCTCTGGATATGAGCAGGTAGAGTCGGCTCTAGAATACATGTACCAAAGAGTGAAAACTATGACAAGGAGTTTCAGGCTTGACCCTAGGTATCCTGGTACACGACAATGGTCCTTGCTGCACTCTTTTTTTCGACACTCCTAGGGGATATGATTAGGACAATTCAAATTTTCATTACAATCCATTATGAAGTATTTAGGAGTAAATACTTCCTCAAAGAAAAAAGTTGATGATTATCGATTATAAGAATAATATTTTCAATTTATGTTAGGTATTTTACAAGTTTTGAATTATGCATTGCGATTCATAAACTAACCTAGTGTATTCCATTGTTTAGAAATAGTTCCCAGTAGAAGGAATTATAATTCCAGCAACACGCATGATAAAAAGATTAAAAAGGATCATATCTTTTATTGTATTAAGCCAACATTTAAAAGGGATATAGTCTCCCACGTATTCTTATCCTATGAAGAAATAGTATCATGTGTTAATAAGATATGTAAAGAATTTTATGAGTCTTATGGATTTCAAGGGAAGCAAGAAAAAAAAAGGACGGAAGGGAGAAATATGGATAATGGGAATAGGTGAAAGAAGGATTTTCACTTATGTGATAACTTTGGAAAGAATCACCTTGGTAAACGATTGAAGGGAATGAGTGTTTGTTATATGTTTGGAGAAAAAGGGCACCAAGTACATGATTTTAAGAGTAAGAAAAAGGATTCAAATGTAAAATGCTTCATCTGCAAGGAGTTGGGACACTACGCAAATCAATTTCTCAGTCATCAGAGTATATCAAAAATGATGTTATTGGATAATAATAATGTTATGATACTACCACATATGAAGTGGAATAACTATTTTTATTATGTTGTTATTAATGAATTTTGTCATTTCAGAGTCCTATCAATGATATACCAGTTATATGATTTATAGAGATAAATAAGGATTGTACCAGAGTACTATTTCATTGAGGATTTGAGATTATATTGTTCTATTAAAAGGGAATCAAAAAAAGTTAAACCTTTTCAAAATACATGGTTGGAGGAAATATAAACTTAAATATGGTCCTAGTTCTGAGATACAAATTTTGGAATAAGTGATGGTTGATTTGGATAAATCATATTGGATATTCTGGACTACCTTGGAACTGACTAATAGTTTTTTTATTTCATCATTGTTAGAGAATTGGAAAATTTTTGATATAAAGAATAAGGGAGAATGAATGTAATCAGTAAGGTTTTATGGTAATTCAGGGTGTTACTATGTTTTAAAATAACACATGATGAGGTTATTCACATGTTATTACGTGGGAAAAAAGATCTTTATTGTGTTTACCTTCCTTAAAAATTTTGGACTGTAAGTTTGGACAGAAGTATTTTGGATAAGTCTAATGGTTGGAATGGATTAAGTTTCAAATTGGATAGAATTGTTAATTTTAAATTATTTATCAGGATTATCTTTGGATTGTTAAAAAAAGACAACGCGATGGTCGGGTGACAACCTGTCGCGTCTGGAAAGGCCACGAGAGTTGAACCCAAAACATAGGGTGACAAGGGTACATCACATACCACTGGCCTACGTGATGTTCTGGTTTGTGTAATGTAGTTTTTTTAATAGTCTAACAAATGAAATATAAACTCATTATTTTTGTAACCCTATAAAATTATGGTAAATATAATATTTTTGAATTCTATTAGCTTTTGAGGTGAATGATGAGTTTGTGGTGGGAATTAGTTTAAGGATGATACCCTACACGTCAAGTATATATTTTTCCCTATTATTATATGAATTAATTAATTCTTCAACTTTAGGGAAGGGATCTTAAAACCAAAAATGTGTTATCCTAATACCTTAATTTTTTTTGAACCGATGATATTTTAAATAATCATAGATTGATGGCTTTGAGGCCCTCAATTTTTCTCTTGTTTGTGATAGATAACCTCAATAACTCCCTATAAATATTTACGTTTTTTTCTAATCATGTTTCTATAATTGCCACCAATTTTATCCTAATGGAGATCATAATTTGGGGATGAATTTTCATTTCCCTTTCTCCCTTATTAAGACTAAATTTTAATAACCAAATTTCCAATATGGGTTTTCCACAAACGTATTTTCTATTTTTAACCATTTATTTTTGATGAAAAATTTCCAATTGTGAGTACACAATTTATTGAAGGAGGGGAGAATTTAACACTATAATATTTCCTAGTACATTATCTTTTCAAAGTAATACATTAGCTTGTGTCGTACAAAACTTTGTTTTCTAACACACCACAACCAAACAAACTAGCTATTATGAATAGTAATGCCCACTTTTTTAAATTTTTTAAATTTTATTTTTCAAATTGGACTTTATTTTATAATTTGGAATATCGTAATTAGCTTATAGTGATGTTTTGTTATTTGTTTTGAAAACTTCCAATTTTTGATGAATAGTGAAAAAACTGCAAATTGTTTAAAACTGACTTTTTATTTAAATAATTTCTCATTTTATTTAAATTTATTTTACGTCAAAATAGATACATAATGCCTATATAAGTTCAATTTAATTCATTAGAGTCATTTTATAATAAATTTAGATATATGAAATTTTATAGAACTTTTTATCGTCATTTACCTACCTCCTAGAAGCATTTGTAAATTTGCATAAAACATAATTTTACTACTTATGTGAGTTTAATTCGGAAAATCCGAGAGACATGGTTAATATTAGTAAGTAAATTTTGGTTCAATAGGATTAAAATAATTTTTGGTGAATAGTAACTTTTGAATTTTATTTACCGCAGTTTAAAGTAAGTTGGGTAATTGAAGGTAAAAATGATATTATAATTACCCTAATACATGTCTTAATTATATTGGATAAGTGTAATTCAACCAAAAACAACCTAAGGTATAAAATATGATCCTTTAGGTCCACTTGGATTAGATTAGCACACTTATTATTATTTTATTTAAATAAGAGTTAAAAGTTATAAATTCAAGTTTTTATAACTAAAACATATTTAATATGGAGTTGTACATTAGATAAATTTGACTAAAAATATTCATTATATTTTTTATAATATTTTCTACATAATTATGTTTTATTTATAATTTTTAGTCGTTAAATAATTAAATTTATATATGACACAATGATGATGCAGTAATTACCTTATTAATGAACAATTAAAATAATTGATATTATAAATTTCTAAATAAATATATTTTGAGACTTTTGATCAATTAAAAAAATTATATGGGTTAATATGAGAGGTTAGGGTTGATTAAATGATTTTTTTTGAAGTAATAATGATGTTATGAATTTAACAAAAACAAAATACCAAATCGTGTCCAAATTGACAAAAAATAGTTTTTAAAACAAATATTATATTATTAATTGATATCATATTCTAAAAAATATATGGTTTCGACAAATGACTTAGATAAGGTTATATATATTAATATTCAACCACATGGGGTTAGTTTGGCTTGTTATAGTATGTTTATTAACCATATAATATAAAAATACAAAGAGACATAGTAAATGTCAAACTATTTAACTAAGAGTTAAATCTAACAGATATGGTTAATATGATGACATAAATCTATATAAAACCTATGGGTTGAGTTTATTTAGACCCATACTTACCATATCCTCTAAATTAATCATTTTGGAGCCATTAAAACAAAAAACTATTTTACTATAAAATAATATTTCAATCTTTTCCTAAGGTGCCCCTCACCTCTCTAATAAAAGGGCACTTCCCCTTCCCTCAAATTCACTCCTCCAAAGCCATTTTTCTTAGAAAAAACTTGACCAAATATCCTCTAAACTATCATCCATTCATCCTAGACGGCTTCCTTTGGTCAGAAAGCAATTTTATGGATCCCTTTGATGAAATCAAAAGAAAGAACCTAAAAATGAGGTAAATATTTCATCACCTCTTTCATGTTCTTTTCTTTTTCCAGTTCCTCTTTCTTTGTTGTTCCCATTCTAAAATAATAAATCCAGTATATTCTATATAATATGATGTTATTATAGAAATGGTATAACCATATTTATTATGTTTACCATCTTATGAAAAACATGTCACCATACCTGCGTACATATGACTTACTGTCTCCACGTCGTGGTGTAGTTGTTATTCAATGCATTATTATTCGGATGGGTATAATAATGATATATAATTGATTTAAATAATAGTTAAAACATGTTAATGATTATTTATATATGATATACCATCTATTTACATACAATTTTAATATGAAAATAATGATATCGTTGCTCGTGCGTATGTACGGATTACCGTCTCCACGAACGCGATGAGATTCATTTTCTTGTTCACCATTCAATGATTATTATAAAAATACATATTATTAATAATTATGTAATATATGAAATAATAATCTTACTTTATATATATATACACACACATTTATTTCATTCAATTACTTCCATTCAATACGATAAGAAAACAAAAACAATGTCTAAGCGTACGTACGACCTATCGTCTCCATAAATGGTGTTTTACATTTCATATATCTATCTATTATACATATTTAGATTCTAAATATATTTTATATATAAATTAAGTTTTATATTCTGGATGTATTTTAATCATTATCTAAATGATACGATCAAGAATAAAAAGTTAAAACACGTATGATAAAGAAAGCGATTATTACTAGAGATGTTAATTTAACATGGAAATCATTATTAAATGGCTAGTATAATGTAATAAATAAGTCATGTATGATATTATAAATATTAATATGGTTCTACTATAATTTAATAAAATACAATGGTCATTATACAAGAAGTTAAATATATCCTCGACCAAAGGAAAGTTCTAGGTAAGTGTTAATTTCAAAATCTCTTTATTATCCGAGGTTGTTTTTATGTAAGTATCTACTAGGAAATATTTATTATCTATGTGAATGTTTCTTAAAAGTGTTTTCAAAGGGATTATTTTTAAGGTACTTTTTTACTAAAACATAATTTTAAATGTTTTAAATATTTATTCTTCTAAATCATTCTCATTAATGTCCATGATTTCAAAATGGTTTATAATGATTTATTAATATGGACATGAATGTTTATAAAATGTTAATTACATTAGAAAGTTTTAATGTGGTATTGGAAACTTTGATTCAAAAGATTCTTTAAATGTATTCCTTTCAAAATTGTGCAACTTCTAAATTTTTTCATGAAAATGGGGTATTACTCTCAGAGTTTTACAAATCATTTTCATCTATGTCAACATCCTTTGTCGTATTTTAAACATGTTTGAAGTTTATTTATTATGATACAAATCATCCATATTATATTAAAGTATTTGTGATATTTTTGATAGTGGATGGGTTATTTTTATACCATTTATGGTTTATGGATAAATTATTTACATGTTCTATGCTAGTTTTAATATGAATGTTTATGTTATGTTTAAAAATTTTTAATATGAGGAATGAATTGGACTTAGTAATTGACGAGTGGAGCCCGCTATAGCTCCTCGATGCATCGGTAGGTCTCACGAGAAAAAATAGTGTCTTGGAAGAAGACCCTAAAAAAAAATCTTATTTTTAGTCTTGGAACAAGGCCTTGACTATGTGGTTATGAAGTCTGGCATTATGAATTCCATCATTAAGAAATTGACTATAGATATTTCATGTGATTATTCGACTAGTAGAATATCAATGTGAGTAAGTAAATGGAATTATTTTATTTATATTTTCCATATTATGATGATGGTTATGTTTTAAAAGATTTTTTTTAGTTTTATACAATGCCTTAAATGTTTATACTGATTTCTGAATGTTTATACTATATAGTTATCCCTACTGACCGGTTGAGATCACCCCTTTCTTATGTTTTATTTTTCCCAGGATTCCAAGCTGTGTATTATGATTGATATGTAGGGATAAGCTAGGGGATTAAAGGAATTATCAAAGGATCAATTATGTTGTGTTTTATTATCAAAAGTGAAGTGTAACTTTCATGCATGTAATCTATTTTCTATGAATACTAAACTGATCGGTCTTTCGGGACTTGGTTCCACGTAATCATTCCAATGTATTATAATAATGCACCGACTCTAGGCTTCTGGGGTTGGGGCGTTACAAATCCTATCTCTTATAACTACATTCCGTTTTATTCCAAATACAACATGGCTAATCATGTTGTCCTTATACCCCTTGGGTGTATATAATTTACCCTATAGGGGATTATTCCTATTGTGGATCTACAGGATGATGCTTGTGAAAGAAACAAAACGGGTACATGAGTCAGGTGGAAAACCCCCTCATACGGATAAAATCTCAATTTCAATGGTTCATATTTTTATGGGATTATGGGAGGTGGTGGACTTATGATAGATGAAATGGGATTTGTTAACATGGAATTAAACACTTATTAGGGGATGGGAAATTATCTTGGGGTCAATGAAAGGTCAACGGTAAGTGGTTTTCACATGTTCCATCTTTTTAATATCAATATTCTTGTGGTTGAATCTCATTCTAATGTACTAGTAAAGATTATTCATGGAAAAGTGAGCCCACTATGGGACCTATAATACCTTATTAGAAAATATAGGGGGATCATCATTTTTAATACTATGGTTAGTAACCCTTGGAGGAAATGTACCTTTGTTGTGGACTCTATGCCTACCAAGGGGGATACTGAAGACCCCAACACCATCTATTTTTTATTGGTTCCCTACCTAATGATTCTAATATCTTTTTCTATGGGGATTCCCTTGGTATTAACCATTTTCGACCACCTTAGATTTCCTATATTTCTATTCCATCTATTGATAAAAAGATAATTTTCAGTGTAAGTGTATAATGAAAGCTGTGAGGAGACCATCTTTTCTGGGCTCTAGTATGAATCCCCAATTCTATTCTATTTACCTGAAACTACCACTCTTGTGTGGTGGTACCATTTAACCTACCTCTACCTTTACTTCCAGTGGAACTTGAGTGATGAATATTCTGAGTATTAGCTATGTGATTCACATAATTTATCTCATTCCCTGATCCTATACCACTTCTTTTTTATTATATACCCCAAAAAACCTCTTTAGGTGGCCAAAGGGGTAAACACACACCACGGTATGTAGACCACTAACCTTATAAGGGACAACAATATAATGAAAAATATTTGATTATTGGAATGATTTTAACCCTTCATAAGGAAATTTATTCCCCTCCCTTCAATATCTAGACTCCCACTCACCCTGAAAAAAAAAAGAGTGACTCCATCGGTAGATAAGACTTATAACTGATATCGATAATAGTCTATCTAGGCATTAACACTAATCATTCAATTCAATATGATAATCAATAACGATATTTCATGATTGATAACTTAGAAGTCCTACACCACCTCAATTTCGGATTTCATCACCCAACATAAGGGACACCTAAAACCTTATTCAGATCACTTTTACAAAGGTGTGGAAAGATAAAAAAAGAATAGAAAATGATCCAAATGAAAGGCCAAAATATCATCATTCGTTTATGATATAAAAAGTGTATCACTAGTATCAAAACAATCTAACACCATAAAATACTAAATAACACCATAACAATAGGAGTAGCTGGCCTTACATTAGATTTATCTGGTGCATACTCCATTTTGTAAAGGAATCTACTCTTAGCTACTCTATGAGATTTATTAGTCAAATGAACACCCCTTTTATCTTGAAAATATCACCCACCACACATGTAATCATATTCATGAACCTAATAAACCTTGGTGAATTTGGATACTTCCGTACTTTTCAGGGATATCATGTTAGAAAAATGACTCAGATGGCCAAATCATCCAGAAAGATAACATGTATTTGGAGATTCCACATATTTAGGATTGGTATGACATATTATTAAAATATGAATTAAAAAAAAATGTTGTTTCCTTGAGTAATCCCATAAAAATAGTCCTAATGAAAACTAACAACTCTTGCAGTTCATTTTATGGCTAGAATATATAGCATGTATAACTACTATTCTAACTCAAGATCCACACAAAACTATCTTCCTAGAAATATGTGCCTCATCCAAAGATGATTTATTAACCACATATAACAAAGTACGAAGTCACATGAGAATAAAAATTGACTGAATATCCACCCTCAATCCCAAATTTATCATCCATGACTTTATGTACTCATTCATAACATGATCTAATTCCAGATGCAGCAACTCACCAAAACGGGTGGAATAATCCAGAACAGTATGCTCCACCTACTCCAAATTCAAAAAATTTAGGGTCTTTAATGCACATAATATCTCAGGGTTAAACTTATGATTATTTATTTTACTTATTGAATTAAAAATATCAAAAGATAGGTTTCAAAATTCTATGAAATTTTTCTTATATTGGTTTCCATTATTTTTAAAATCATAAGATATGTATAATTTTGTTTTTAATAGAATTTTATGATTGAATATGTCATTGGAATAGTTTTATGTTGTCTTATAATTCTGAAGTGAAAATTTTATAGCCTATGAAAATAAGATACTATTTTATCAAAGGATATATATAAATTAAATTTATACTATATAAAAAAATTATTGAATTTTAAATTGTTCTATGAAATAGAAGATATAAAATATGGGATATATTTGGTGAGATTAAAAAGTTAAACTCACTATGTCATAAAATCATAAAACATATTGAACTAGATTTTATAAAGATTATGTAACCTAAAATATATTTCATGTAAATGTGATTTAAGACTTGTGAGGAATTTTTTGAATTTAGAAATATTTTTTATGAATGAAATAGAGTTAGGTTACATTGAACAATATGTTGTGTAAGTGCCTATTTTTATAGATTATAGTAATTTTGAAATCATTTTCACGAATAGTTTTTAAAGATAAATTTATGGTGAAAATAACAAGACCTGCCCCACCGAAAACCCAACTGGTTCGGTGGTATGTAGAGTGTGCTACCTCAATCATTAATCCAATATGTCTATGTCTAGTGAATTGTACCAAGGAATCAAAAAAAACATAGGAGGCCTTATCTTATAATAATATGAAATAGATATTCAACACCATCACATGATATATCTAATAACTACTACTAATAAATAAATAATCAATTATATATCAATTGAATATTTGAGAAAAAATATATCCAATACAATGACACATGTGAAAACACCCAAGGGAAATACATATAAATAATATTATATCATTATGTTCAATAGTCAATGAATGAAGTGAATTCATTGCCTCGCTATAATGACTCGTAAAAAATATCTAAAATCAACCCACTTCAAATCATCTTATTACACTGTTTCAAATTAAAACTAAAAACTATAAAAGATTCAAATTTATAGCGATCCAGGACTGACATACATGGATATCACATCATTTTATTGGAATATTCAGTATATTTCAAATACACATGCCTGGGGACCATAATAGTTAAGTGTCATTGGAATCAGGGGAAAAATAATCTATCAGGTAAAATGGTCTTTAACAAATTAAAAAAAAGTATCCACCTTTAGTCCTTCTACCTAAAACCATTCTTTATAACTTAGGGAATGGTAACATAAAATGGGGTGAGATAATATGCTCATTAAGGGTAAACAAGGTACACATGTAAGAATAAACACGAACATAGTGGTATGAGAAAGTGATCGTGACATTATAAGGTCATACACTACGTATCAAAGATCATTAAAATGAGTAATGGGAAAAAATTTGGTAGTTCATAAGACATTAATAATAAGGAAATAAAAATCATGATCTATAAAATCGTAAAAGATTAATATGACACATGATTTGTGTAATACATATAATAAAATAAAATTTTATGTCAAGGCTACCTACCAAGAACTTCATAACATCTTAGGCTTGGGCTACGACCCATGTACCTATTGCGGGATTTGGATAACAACCTATGTACCATATCACAATCAAGCATGTTCTAAAACCTATGTAGTTTCTTGATTTAGGTCTTAGGCTATAACAAGTATACCCTCTTTATTTTAGTCATGGGCTAAAACCCATGTACATTCCTATTTTCAGGATTGGGCTACAACCCATGTACCCTATTTCATTTTGTCTAGGGCTAAAACCCATGAAACTTATTTTTTTCAAGCTCGGGGAACAACTAATGTAACCTTTTTTTAGTCGTGGGATGAAAACCATGTACCCTTTTTTTGATTGGGCTACAACCCATGTACCCTTTTTCTTTTAGTCTGGAGATAGAACCCATGTACCTTCTTATTTTCTTGTTTGGTATACAAACCATGTACCCTCTTAATTTTTATCTTGGGTTATAAACCATATACCATTTCATTTTCAGTCTTGGGATGAAAATTGTGTACCCTTCGAGATCATATACAACTTATCATTACCCAATGCATTGGAGGGAGATATAGGTCCCACTAATATCATAATAAAATCATTCATACATGTGCCACAAGATAATAAAATATAATTTATTATCCTTAAAAGTTACATAATCTTGAGGTAAATCAAGAATTCCAATTGAGTATCTTTTCAGTTTTATAGTTTTTGGAAAATATGACATTAATATTACATAATAACTCAAATATTACAAATTATACACTTCTACTCACTATCCATTTCTTTCAAAAAATAAAATTCATTAAAATAAAACGTGATTTCATATTATTGATAAAAAGTTTACTGAATTATTCCTTCATCATACCCATACTTATACCCTATGTAAAACATTTCAACAACATGGGATGTGGAAAAAAAATCAGTGAGGGATGTAAATAAGGAATGAAACTATTAGTCCGTGAATATTTATACTCCTGAAAACATTTTAACAAAATCATACTTTTAACCCATAAAACATAATTTATTTAACATTCCTTGTGAAATGATAATATTCCCGAAAAAATAAATGAAAAATTAAATCATAAAGGTAACTTGTGGAATTCATATCATACTTACATTTTATCTTTCAAGATACATAGTGACTAACCATCATGGTTATGTTAGAAATTCCCCTCACACTATATTCCCAAATTCTTTTAGGAGAAACCTTATCATTTAACTTCATATCATTAGATAATTAATTGGAGAGATATCATGGGCTCACCCAACCTTGGTTTACTATGGATGAACCTGTGTACTTAAATATTTCCCAATAACCAAAACATAATCATAAGACATAAAACATGAATAATGTCAAAAAAACATTTTCACTTTGAAATGTCATTTCATATTGAAAAGACTCAAACTCACAATTAAAAACATATTTATCAAAATATAATAGTAAATTTTAAAGTAAAAAAATTAATACAAGATTTTGAAATGAAATTGGGAAATTCCATTTAGGGTGTATTTGTTAAAAAAGTTTCCAATTTATTGTAATAATCAATCGATTTTTAAAAAACAATTAAAACATTTAAAAAAAGACTTTTGAATCAATTTGTCCCATACAACAATGAATCATTTGAAAGTAATTAACATTTTATAACATTTATGTTCATATAAAAAATACAAAAATTAATTTTTTTAAAAATGGACATTAAATAAAATTACTTATATGAATAAATCATCAAATAATTATAGCGATGTTTTGAGGTAAAAATTTTCATCCCTTGAGTCCAAATCATCATGTAAAATACTTATAATATAGAATAATTAATATTTATTAATTTATACCTTCTTGAGATCCTTTTTCACGTTAATAATTTTTTTAAATCACTTATTACCATGTTATAACAATTATATTTTATTTAAGTTCATATTTCACATTTTGTCAATTTTCGATACTTGAGTCGAAAAGGTACTTGGTACGATGTCAATAGTCCATGAGATCATAATTACATCATCTAAATAATATTATTAAGGACATAAATATCAATTTTAGACATCAATTTAACATTTAAATTAATCCACTTATTATGGTTATTAAAAATGAACAACATTATAATCATGGAGATTGTAAGCTGTACGTACGAATGAGGAACATCTTCATTTTTCATTGATCATTATGGAAATATGTTTTATAATATTTAATATATATATAATTTTCAAAAAATAAATAATATAATATTAATAATTTAAATATACTTATATATATCATACAAGTGACGTGTTGAATAAAAAACTCACATCGCTTCGTGGAGGTGATAGTTCACACTTACGCACGAACGACGCTATCATTTTTATGTGCATGAGAAATATGAATGTAATTAATAAATTATTAGATTAAAATGACTAATATTTCCTGAATATCATATATGAACATTAATTTCATTATTATATCAACTCATGTGATATGGTTGTGGAAAATGAGTTGGATCAGTTCGTGGACGTGATTGTTCACACGTAGACACAGATGATTAATTACATTCCCATTTAATGGAAGTGGAGATCGATTTAAGTGATGATATTAAAATAATAAAATATCAGTATTTTTATAATATTTTAGTTATTATTTTCTCATGGTTAGAGAAGATTTTATGGTAGTAGAAGAAGAAATAAAATAGAAACACTTAAATAAAAATGATACCTATTTTTTACATTGATCAACTTTGAAGAACACATTAACACCCCTAAAAAGGGTGCTATTCCAAAAATAAGACATAAAGAAAGTGTGGAGAGATTATATGAAGGGTATTTTGTAGATATTGTCTAAACCAAATTGTTTAGGAACTGTGAGTAATAGAGAAGAATGTGTGTATTTTTATAGGAGAGGGGACGGAAACCATAGAATTATTAAAAGTAATAAATTAATATTAATTAAATTTAGATTCCAAATGGTAAAAAACTTTTTTATTTAGAAAATAAAATTATTTTTGGTCTAATATTCATAATAAATGAAAATTGGACAGGTTTTTAATATTTTTTTAATCCTAATCGTTTTAATTTGAACCCCTTTTGAATCTTTCTATTTTAGAAAGAAATTTACACTTTGAGGGTTAAAATAATTATAAAATCATGCCAAACAACAAATTAATGTGTCATTAATGATATTTTTAGACTCATATAATATAATTTATTGTATATTATATTTTAATATTTTTTATATTTTATATTTTAAAATAGGAATTATGTAAATTTTGAAACTATTAATACTCAACATTTTGAAAAATTCATGACTACTTGATTTCTTCAGAAAGAAAAATTAACTCAATACTGACATTCCATATGAATCTAGAAAAGGTTTTATGGCATAAAATATATAATGTTTTTTTATTTTAATATTATTAATATCATTTCTTTGATTATTTCTTTTATAAATATAATACTGCATCATCTTTTTTTTGAAATTAAATTTAATTATTTATTTCCCAAAGAATATAAATAAATTTCAATTATGTAGTTAATATTTTTATATTTATAAATAATATTTATAGTTGAAAATATCCACTGTATAACTCCATATTGAAATACTTTACATTTTAAAAACAAAAGTGTAACAAAAATGACAATTCATGGAATATAATATTATAAATGTATTAAATTCATCAATGTTGCTCAATATGGTCCTAAAATAGTCTCAAGGATTATCATGGTTGGGATACACTCTTATAATTAAATTAGGACAAGTTTTAGGGTAGTTTTATATTATGATAATATTATTTTTATCTTTAATTACCTAATTTACCTTTAACTGCGATAATAAAATTTATTACTAAAGCCACTATTTGTAATGTCGAAAAATTAAAGGGACATTTTTACATAATTTTGAACTTATAATTAAAAATATGGAATCAATTTTTGGAAATTTAAATCTCAGAATTGAAAGAAATTAATTAAAAATTAATCTCATTGATGGAATAAGAAAACATGGTTTTGAAACGTAAAATGTTCAAAAGTCCACATAGTTTTAATATCCAATATCAATGGGAAATTGATTCCAATGGCCAAAATTGGATTTAATTTTCAAAAATTAAATTAAATATAATTTCAAAATAATTAAAATAAAAATATAACTATATAAACAACTTAGATAAAAAGCATTTTTGAATTTAAATGTATTATTTTTCACTATTCATTACAAAATGAATATTATGAAAAAAAATACGAAAAATTTATCCAAAGTAAAAATTTATATACTAATTCAAAATAATATCTTCATTCTTTCGAATAAAAATTATAAATGTGAAACAAACAGATTTAAAAGAGGGTTTCTATCAAAAGGAGGTAAAAATGCATTTTTTTAAATATATTTATTATATGAAAAAAAATTGAATTTGATTTTATATCATGTCTAAACTACATATAAGATGAATTTTAAACATTAAATTGAATATATTTCATATATATTCCATTAAAAGAATCCATGGAGAGTGATTATTTTACTTTATAAAATGACATATTTTCATTTAATTAGTTTTTCAGAAAAGCATTTCCTTGTATTTGAAAAGTTTTTTATTTTAAATTATAAATAATTGAACACAAAAGAATTAATTATATAAATGTTTAATCAATAATTTCATATATAAATTAATACTACACATTCTCTCTATTTTAACAGCTAGGTTATAAGGTAAAAAATTAATAATTGTCTGTTCACTTTAGATAGATGTGGTGTTCCATGTACGCTATTGAACATTGTGTTTCCTTTTTAAAACATGGGATATTTCATTCTATCACCATTTAGGAAATTTATTCATCAAAATCATAATATAGGATTGGTAACTAATCTATGACTCTTAAAAACAACTTTATTGCTTTCCCACATTGGAACAAGGTTTAATAAAACTACAACATTTAAAGAAAGAAATGATAGTACACATGTCTCCTGATATAAAACATTATATGATTCGATGTTGGAAAACATGTATATGGAAGAAAAACTAACCATCGTGTTATGATGGAGAGTGATAGATAATATGATCAAGAGAACGTTAAAAATAAAAAAACTATAAATTTTTTATTAGTTAAAGGTTTATTGATTTCATAGTAGGAAAAGAAAATGGAAAAAAATTTCCTTTAAGATCCATTTAAATACATGAGTAATTATTTTAATAATTAAACATAGAACATAAGGAAATATACTTACATTAAATGTATAGTTTACATCAATTAATCACATTCCACCACAAACTCATCTCTTTCTCTAAACGATGTTTATTCTAGATGAGTCAACTTATTAATACACAAAATATAAACAATCTTTTTCTACTATATTAAAACATTAACAAGAAATATATCTAGTAAAATATAATTGTACAAAATGAATAAACTATTTTTTAATGAATATATACTTTTAATATTCAAAATTAAACTGTAATACCCAAAGCTTATGATTGACCATTTGATAAATAATATATAATAAAATTGTTCAAAATAATCAACCAATGATTGAAACCAAAAAATTAAAATTATTTGATAACATATTCTTACAAGTTAAATTTTAACATTTATCTCTACATGTCATAAATACTCTAGATGTCTCATACCAAAAATGTAATTTCCCAAATCAAATATTCTTTAATATAGGTTACTCATTTAAAAAAATAACCCGAATCACTGTAAGTCCAAAATCAAAACATAGATTATTCTGAAATAATATTCAACCATAACTCCCCAAATAAATTCCCATAGTATTCTAGTTACAGTAATTATATAAAATTCCCATAATAGTTAATGTCTTTCAAAATAATATTTATCACTTAATCACAAAATCATTTTCCTACACCAAGGATATCCATTTGAAAAACCATAAGATCCTGAAATCAACTTATTCTTATTTCATCAACTTATTTAACTAATTAAATTAATTCATTCTAAATAGGGACTTCACAGAGTCTAGTGGTAGGTGATGAAACCTTGACATCCTTCGGTTGGGGTTTCAATCCCCACTACCTTGCTGAACATGATGGGTTGTCACATGGTCTTCATGGTGTCAATTTTCAAAAACTATATAATTATTTTGACATTATAAAAATTAGATAAAATACTCAGAAATAACCATAACATATTTTAACATCAAGGTTTATCTAATGCATTTCATTTTGCATCCCAAAATGTAATAACCCAGAATTACCTTGAAATTGAATGTAACAAAAAATATTGTTAATCACCTTAAAAGTGAGTAAAATATAATATCAAAAGGGATTTTAAGACATTAAACTTATAACCAACCATAAAATTTTAAACTCATGACAATATCCCTATGTCTTTGGAAAAAATCCTTATCTCCAATGTTGTCTATAACATCCTATAATACCAACTGTTAGGCCCTAAAAATTAATGTTACATAATCTTGATGTAATTAAAGAATTCAAATTTAGTATATTTTCAAGATTAGAGTTTTTTGTGAAATAGGACATAACTATTACATAACAACTCAAATATTAAAAAATATATACATATACTCTCTATTAGTTTTTTTTCACAAAATAAAACCCTTTAAAATAAAAAAAGATTTATTTTTCTTGATAAAAACCATCATTAAATATTTCATTATGTTTCCCATACTTAAACCCTATTTAAAACTATTAAAAACATGGGATGAAAACCAAAATCTCATTAAGGGATATAAATAATAAATTGAACCGTTAGTCGATGAATATTTGAACTCATGAAAATATTTTCCAAAAATAATACATTTCACCCATAAAACATATGTTCTTTAACATACCTCATGAAATAATAAGATTCCTAAAAAATTAATAAAAATCATAAATCATAAAGGTATCTTCTAGTATCCTTATCATACATAAATTGTAGCTTTCAAGATACATAGGGATTAAACTTCAGGGTTATGTTGGGAATAACCATCATAGTATATTCTTGAAATCTATTAGAAAAAACTTATCATTTACCTCCATCTCATTTCCCAATGCATTGAAGAGATAAAATGGGATCACCCACCATCGTTTTATCAAGGAACCACCCATATACGTAAATAATTCACAAGAAAAATAACATAATCCTAACACATAAAACATGCATAATGGAAAAATAACATTTTCACTTTGAAATAAAATTTCATCATGACAAGCTGCACACTCATAAATGGAAAGACACTTTTTAAAATAAAATGGAAAAATTATAAAGTAAATATCAATACATGAAAGTGAAATGAATTTTGGTAATTCCATTCATGGTGTATATGTTAAAAACATTCCAAGGTATTGAAATAACAAATCCATTATAAAAATAGAATTAAAATATTTAAAAAGATGATTTTTGAATCATAGTGTCCCATTCCTCTTTAAATAATTTTTAAGGAATTAACATTTTAAAACATTCATTTCCATATAAATAAATACTTAAAACCATATTTATAACATGTAAATTAAATGGAAATATTTATAAGAAGAAATCTTGAAAACATTAAAATGAGGTGTTGAGTTAAAAATCCACTTACCTGGAGTCCAACTCCTCATGTAAAATCTATAAAATCACGAATAAAAAATGTTAGTTTATTTATAAATTATTGAGAAAATTTATCTTTTTATTATTCCATTCTTATCACTTATTACCAACTTATAACAATTAAATATTTATTTAATTTCATATCGTATGTTTTGTTGTTATTCTGTACAAGAGTTGAAAATGAAATAGGTACGATGTCAATAGTCCATGAGGTTATAAGTACATCATCTCTAGAATAATATTCAGGAAATAAGGATCAATTTTATACATCAATTTAAATTTTAATTTAAAACATTAATTGTGGTTATAAAAAATGAATAATGTTACAATCATGTAGACGGTAGGTCATACTTACGCATGAGGAATGTCTTCATTTTTCATTGATCATTATGGAAAGAAGGTATGTATAATTTTATCATTAAAAAATTATAATAAAAAATTATATTATATTTTTATTTAAATATACTTATATATATATCTCATATAACTGGTGTAGTTAATAAAAACAAATTACATCGCTTGATAGAGGTGATAGTTCACACGTACACAAGAATGAAGTTATCATTTTTATGTGCATGGAAATTAAGAATGAAATTGATCCATTATAATATTTAAATAATTAATATGTTTGGAATATTACATATGCACATTACATAAATTCATATAAATATTCAAGCGAGATAGTTATGGAAAACGAACTAGATCCATTTGTGGAGGGGATAGTTCACACGTACGCATGAATAATTAATTTCTTCTCCATTTAATGGAAGTGGAGATGAATTTAGGTGATTATATTAACATAAGAAATTTTAGTATCTAGATCATATTGGATAGATTATCTCATCATGGTTGGATTATATTTAAAGTATGTGGAAGAATATATAAAATTAAAACACTTAAATAATAAGATACCACTTTTCAGTGGATCATCATTAAAGAACACCGTAAAATATGTGAAGAGGGTGTTATAACTACAACAAAGCCACAATAATGTGTGGATGGATTATATTAATGGGGTTTGGAAGATATTTTTGGATCCAAAATGTTTTGAAAGTGTGATTACTAGAGAGGGATGAGGATTTTTTATTGGAGAAGGGAGGGAACCCTAAGAATTATTAAAAATATTAAATTAATATAAATTCAATTTATTTTACGAATGGACCCAAATTGATTTATTTAAAATATATAATGATTTTGGGTCGAATAACCTTCATAAAATTTATATGACATGTGTTTATAATATTTTTTGATCCTTATATTTTTGTTTTATGCCTTTTTGAATCTTATAGTTTTATAAAAAAAACGTACACTTTGAGGGTTACAAAATTACCAAATAATTCCAAATGACCAATTAATGATTAATTAATTATATTTTTATACTTATATAAACTTATGGGATGAAACCTATATTTTGAGGAATTTTATATTATAAAATTTGAAATATGTCAATTATGATAGTATTCATACTCGACTATATTAAAAATTCATAACTATGTACTTCCTTAGAAAAAACTACTATAACTCAATACTAACATGTAATATTCATCTAGAAGATTTTTTATAGAATTAAATATATCAATTTATATTTATTTTCAATACTACTATTATCATTTACTTGATTCTTTATTTAATAAATCTATCACCCCATCATCTTTGTGTTAAAATTAAATTAAATTATTTAATTCCTACCAATTATAAATAAATTACCATGAAGAGGCAATATTTTAATATTTATAAAGACTATTTATAGTCGAGGTTATACCCTCTATAACTCCATTCTAAAATACATTAAATTTTAAAAACAAAAGATTATAAAAAAATACTATTCGCTGAATATAATATTATAAATGCATTGAAGTCATCAAAGTGTCTCTGAGTGGTCCTAAAATAAACTCAAGCATGATCATGGTAGGGATAAAATCATCCAAATAAATTAGGCCATGTGTTATGGTTGTTTTGTATTATTATAATATTATTTTTACCTTTAATTACCCAATTTTCCTTTAAGTGAGGTAAAAAAAATTATTGATAAATATATTATTCCAAATGTTAAAAAATAAAAGGTACATATTTACATAATATGTATATTCTAATTGAAAATATGGAATCCATTTTTCCAAATTGCCAACATATAATTAGTATAAATTAAATAAAAATTAATCCCATTGAGGAATTTAGAAAACATGTTTTTTATGTTAAAGTGTAAAGACCAGTAAAATTCAAGCGGAATTTTTTCTTAATTTTCTTTGGGATTTTACAAGAACACGGTTTCGGACGACACTTGATTCTGAGGCCCGGTGTTCCCGGAATTTAAATCTGAAGTTTAGCTCGGGTACGTTCAGTGAACGAACGAGCGGGTTTTTCTAACTTTCGAACTGGTGCTCAAAATCAAATTCTGAGGGCACCAATGGATTTACAGCACTGTTAATTGCTTAGGAACACCTTTTCCGGAGTTGCGTTTCCACGAGAGTAGTTGATAAAATTATGGAAGTAAAAAATAAAAATTTGAGCTACAATTTTTATTTTTCTCTAAATGCTTAGCCTTTGAGTGGAAGTTAGGGTAAACACCCAACTTCCCATGGGAGGTTATGAGAGTGGTGGGGCCCACACAAACCCCACCTCTTCATCTTCCCTAACCTTCCATAACCCTCCATTTATTAAGTCAAGTTGAGTTAATTAATTGAGTGGATTAATTCAACTTTTGAATTTCAAACTTAAGTCATGTTAATAAAATAAGGGAAGTACTTATTTTATTTTGGTTGGATCTTGTTGTGAGAGTCTTTGGGAGAAAAGGAAAATCTCTTGAAGTTCTTATTCCTCGACGAAGAACACCAAGAACGCCAAGAACGTCGGATCCTCGGAGATCGACAAAACGACACCGAGGAATCATTTCTCTACGACGCGACGATTCTCCTTCTGCGACGTCTTCTTCAACGACGGTTATTTCCGCGATGAACCTCCGTTCAAACTACGCTCGAGGTAGGGGTTTTATGCGTTTATATTCGTGAATTTTCTTCCGTCTTCATTCCTCGTACAATTGGATCACTTGTTACCAGATAACGGGAGGGGGTCGGACCACACAAACACGGCCGACCCACCTCCCCTTTTTCTCTTTTCTACCTGGTGGTGGAATTGAACGAGGATGGAACGGTGCCGTCGAACCGCGCGGGGTCATGTGGCAAGGAATGCACGGCGCCGTCGCGGCGTGCCGTTGAATCGAGCAAGATCGTGGCGACGTCGCGCCACGCCGGAGAACCCCGAAGGCACTACGGCCGGAGCGGGGCCGCGGCGGAGGGGCGGGGCGCCATCGCGCCGCGCCGGGCGGATTAAGGCCACGGCCATAGGCCGCGGCGGAGCAGGGACCGGCGGCCGGTTCCGGGCCGCCGGCATCGGATTAGGGGGACGGGCCATCGCCGGTCTTGTGGAGGGAACAAACGGCCGGCCGGAGTGGGCTGTCTGGACAGGGGAGGATCCGGGGGTTACGACCCCCGGCTGGCCAGCATGAGCAGCACCCCATTATGGGGGTCGCGGTTACGAAATAGGGGGCAGCCCCCCCCCCCCCCCCCCCATCCGCTCGGCCGAACGGCCGACCCACCTAGTTGGCGCCAGCACACCGGGCCGGCTGCCCAGGCCGGACCACGCTAGGCCAGGCCGGACTGCGCCCAAGCGGGCCAAACCTGGACTCGGGACGGGTCGACCCGGTTCGGGCCGGCCCAGGGGTATCGAGCCTGGTCGGACCGGGCCCGAACCCCCTAATACCGGACCTCTCACGGTCTTTTTCCCATAACATGGGCTGAAGACCTCTGATCGATGCACCGTCAGCTGCGATGCGATCCTTGGAACGAGGCGGTCATTTCGGTATATTACACCCAAGGTTTCGGAGTACTTTGGGTTCGTCCGGGTTGGTTCGTACAGAAACCAACCGGGCCCTCGGAGCAGAAACGCTTATAACTTTAGTTCTGGATGTCTGATTGACGTGTCGTTGACTTTGTTGGCTTCCTCTAAGTGAGACGGACCTTTTGGCTTACTCCGCTCAAGGTTTGGACGAAGTTGGAGTACGGTTGGGTTGGTTTGGACTTAAAAATCAATCGGGCCCCTGGAACGAAAAAGCCAATAACTCTCAGACCGGGCGTCCGGTTGACGCACCGTCTGTCTCATTGAGTTACTATTGACGATACAGAACTTTTGAATACATCAATTCTAGACTATGTTTCAGTTGATGTATCAGACCCTCGGCTTGTGGAGCAGACCCTCCAGAATGAGCTTGCTATGTGCGAGAACCCTAGAGCTGGCTGCGACTGTGACGACGATGACGACTGTGTAGAAATCCTCCGTGGATTCGACCGTGATGACTACAGAACTTAGCGATCCTACATGGATCATTGCTACCGATCCTGTGTGGGTCAGATCCTATGTGGGTCAGTGCTCAGCGGTCCTCTATCGGCCAGCGCCTACAGATCCTGTGTGGGTCTGATCCTGTGTGAGTCATTGCGGGGGTCAGTTACCTATCGATCCTTTGTGGGTCATTACAGGGGTTAGTTACCTATTGATCCTTTGTGGGTCATTACGGGGGTTAGTTACCTATCGATCCTTTGTGGGTCATTGCGGGGGTTAGTACCTATCGATCCTGTGTGGGTCCGACAGCTTAGATGAATCAGTGACAATATCTGATCATCTCTATCGTCTTACGAAGAAGTATACCTGTGTGAGCTGAATCTTGACTTTAAATTCTCATCTTCGATAAGATTGACTTGTTATCCTATGTGGATTACATTATGATTTCCTGTGTGGATTGGGTTGTGTTTCCCGTGTGTAATGGGTTGTACTTGGGCTCAGATGTTGGAGTCGAACGAGAATTGATGACTTAGGTATATGTATGGGCATATACCTAACTGGTGACAGATGTTACTTCGTGATTGTATCTTCCTTTGTGGATTATCATTTGTGGATTATGGGAGACCTTTGGGTGTCTTGGGGTCCCTACTGAGTATATTATACTCACCCCTGCATGGGCTATGCCCGCACTACGTTGTGTTGGTTGCAGACGACAGACAGCGTTGATCGTGGTTGAGGCTTGCGGAGCAGGACAGTACCTGGAGATGAACCACTGGGCGAGACGTACTCGGAGCGGACGGCTGGACCCGAGGAGCTGTGGAGGCTATCTATACCCACCCTTCAGGTGGGAGTACTAGAGGACGACTTGTCATAGCGGATTTACTTTACAGTTGATGTACTTCCTTTCAGTTGTATTTTACTTTCAGTTTGTGATTGTATTCTGGCCCACTTACTTTTCCGCACTTACTGTTGTACTCGGTTTTTACACAGTGTTTGCTTCTGCTTGCTTGCTCTGTGGTGTTTGTTTACTTTAAAAAGGCAATGCCTTCCCTTTTTACTGGGAATTATGCCTTAGTGCTAGTCACCAGCCCCTGGCCTATAGAAGGCGGGCTTGGGGTAGTCACGGCACGGTCCCCGAGGACGGGTCATGACAAATTGATATCAGAGGAGTTCGGTTCTACCAGAGAACTCAAGACTCTGATATTTTTCTATATGAAGCAATAGTGTTAAGAGTATTGAGTGTGGTTATCAGTCCAGGGAGTCCATTGTTGGTGCGGCGGCCGACATATTCGTACACCCGGACCCTGACTTCTGATTTCCTACTTAATACACGAAAACATTGATTTCTTGTGTGTTTCAAGATTTCTTTGTGATTACTTTATGTCAGATCACTAGGTATACTGTTTGACCGTGGCACACCTATTTCTTTTCATGATGGCCCCATGACGGCAGCCAACTAGGGTTCCGAGAGTTGTGCGTAATGACAGCCCACCGAGCGACGAGGCCTCGGTACAGGGCCCTTTGACAGCAGAGGCACCGGCGGTACCTCTACCCGCCGAGCCACCGATGCTACCAGCCCCAGCTGCTGACGATGCACTTCGCCTTAGTGCACTGCACGAGTTTCTGTGTCAGTGACCACCCAGGTTCCATGGGGAGATGGACCCTCAGGCTGCCGAGGATTGGCTGGAGGTAGTTGTACGAGTTTTTATGTTAGTGAGGACACCAGCAGACTACATGGTGATCCTCACAGCGAGATTACTGCATGCGGCATCAGGCAGATGGTGGAGCTTGATGCTCCTGGTGCACGACGATGCATATATTCTCTGGATGGACTTTGAGAGCCTCTTCCGCTCGGAGTTCGTTCCAGCCACCCTCTGTGCAGTGCACATCCAAGATCTTCTTCAGCTACGGCAGGGCAGCTTGACGGTCGCCCAGTACTCGGCGAGATTTACCAATTTCTCGCGCTACTCGACGGACATGGTATGAGACCCATTCTTCCGGGCCCATACCTTCGAGCAGGGATTGAGGCAGGAGATCAGGGCATCACTGATCTCCCTCAGAATTCTGACACAGGCAGGGGTACTGGAGCGTGCCCTTCTGATCAAGAGCTTCCTTACTGAGCCTCCATCAGCACCGAGACCTACCACATGGTGGCACGTAGCAGAGTCTTCTGCAGCAGGGAGTCGACGGATGACTCATGGGTCAAGGAAGACCAGACCCTCAGGAAGATGACCTTAGGACACTGACTCAGTGGTGCGGGGCACACAACGTGGAGCCAGTCTTTCGAGAGGTAGAAAATCCTACGCATGCTGCGGGCAGGTTCACATGGCTCGTGATTGCCCGACCCGTCGTGCAGAGGAGCAGCATACGGTTGAGGGACCACCCAGGCAGAGGCAGAGGGTCGACCGTGGAGGTTCGCAGGGAGCAGGAGGATGAGGAAGAGGAGTTGGCCGAGCAGCAGGTGGTCGGTGACGCTTTGAGGCTCTACCACCACCACCACCACCAGGAGGTCCACCCTGACCACAGGGAGCTGGCGGGCAGAGACAAGCACAGCTTCAGGCAGCGGAAGCCTATGACCACGATGCGCCCAAGATGATATGAGGTACTATCTATGTCTATTCCATCCTTGCTGCAGTTCTTATAGACACAGGAGCGAGTCATTCTTTCATAGCCGCTTCCCTTGTTCGGATCTCGGAGATTCTGAAAGAGCCGTTTGCTCGATCCTTACGGCTAGAGACTCCTACGGGAGTAGACTCGACGATTACGCACTAGTGCCGGCAGTGTGAGATTACTATAGGAGGTGAGAGCTTCGGCTGGGATCTTCTAGTAGCGGCGTTGAGGCCTTACGACGTCATCTTGTGCATGGATTGGTTATCTACATTCCATGCTCAGATTGACTATATTAGGCGCAAGGTGCAATTTTTACGCACCGATGGGAGCAGGTTCACCTTCACCGGCGAGAAGGGAGACTTCGAAGCACATGATGAACTCTCTCAGAGGAGAGGACATCCCATCACTCATCAGTTGACTAGCCTCATCCTAGGAGAAGTTGACGTGCGGAGTCCTGGTTTTCTTGTAGTGGTGGATCAGTATGCGGACGTTTTTCCCGATGATGTTCCAGGACTACCACCTCGCAGAGAGGTAGACTTTTATATTGACTTGTACCCCGGGATAACCCCGATATCCACTACAGTGTATCGGATGGCCCCCGATGATCTTCAAGAGCTACGGGTACAGTTGGAGGACTTGTAGGGCAAGGGAGTCATCAGACCCAGTGTTTCACCCTGGGCTTCCCTAATACTGTTCGCCAAGAAGGCGGACAGGAGCTTACGACTTTGTGTCGACTATCGTCGCCTGAACCAGGTGATAGTGAGGAAAAAGTATCCGCTGCCAAGGATTGATTACCTATTCGATCATCTTAATGGATCACGGTGGTTCTCGAATATAGAACTCAGGTCAGGCTATCATCAGCTCAGAGTTCGGGATGAGGACGTACAGAAGACGACCTTCAAATGTCGGTATGGCCACTATGAGTTCTTGGTTATGAAATTCGGCGTAACCAATTCTCCATCAGTGTTCATGGCCCTCATGAATAGGACCTTTCAGCCATACCTCGATCGATTTTTCGTGGTCTTCATCGACGACATTTTGATTTACTCAACGACTGAGGAGGAGCACGCCTACCACTTGCTGGTTGTACTAGACACACTCCGAGAGCACCAGCTTTATGGAAAGCTCTCAATGTGTCAGTTCTAGATACGTGAGGTCCACTTCTTGGGACACATCATCTCTGATGCGGGAGTTGTGGTGGATCCTATGAAGATCGAGGCAGTGCTAGCTTGGGAGCCACCCAGGAGCGTGACAGAGGTACAGAGTTTCTTGGGACTAGCTGGGTACTACCGGAGATTTGTGCCAGACTTCTCCAGAGTTGCGGCACCACTCTCAGCATTGAGGAAGAAAGGGGAAACCCTTTGTGTGGTCAGACAGATGTCAAAAGATCTTCCAGGATATGAGATAGAGATTGACCAACGCGCCTATCTTGAGGTTGCCGGAGGAGGGAGTAGGGTACGTAGTTTACTGCGATGCATCAGGGACCGGACTCAAGTGTGTCCTGATGCAGGAGCGGGCCATGATCTCCTATGAATCACGTTAGTTGAGGAAGCATGAGCAGAACTATTCTACTCATGACCTAGAGTTAGCAGTAGTGGTCTTAGCTCTGATGATGTGGCGACACTATCTGATGGGCGAGCGCTTTACAGTCTATTTTGACCATCAGAGTCTCAGGTAAATCTTCTCGCAGAAGGACCTGAACCTGAGACAGCAGTGATGGCTCGAGTTTCTTCAGGACTATGACTTTGAGATATTCTATACTTTTGGGAAGGGGAACATAGTAGCTGATGCTCTCAGCAGGAGGATGAGCTTCCAGCTACTTGGGGAGGCAACAGAGCAGCTAACCGCTTTGTGGATATCCTTCGTGGATAGCGATGGAGCATCCTTTCTTCAGTCGCTCACAGTTACTTCTCCACTACTGCAGCAGGTCAGAGAGGCACAGCGTGGGGACACCGACTGTGAGACGCGGCGTGCGAAGATATCCTCAGGACAAGCACCTGATGGTTTCTCCTTAGGAGGAGAGCACGGTGTCCTTTTCAGAGGATGTACCTTGGTACCAGTTGCTTTACGAGAGGAGGTGCTGAGGGAGTTTCACACTTCCCCTTTGGCAGTACATCCTGGAGTGGCGAAGATGTACCAGGTCCTCAGACGATAGCACTATTGGTCGGGCATGAAGAAGGCTATGGCAGAGTTTATTTCTTGATGGCTCACCTTCCAACAGGTGAAGGAAGAAAACCAGGTACTAGTAGGCTTGGTACAACCCTTGGAGGTCCCGGAGTGGAAGTGGGACAGGATATCTCTGGACTTCGTGACTGGACTTCCACACACTTCCAGAGGTCATGACTCTATTTGGGTGATTGTCGACTGACTCACCATGTTGGCACACTTCTTACCCATCAGAGAGCAAGGATCAGTGGATAGCTTGGGATGTATCTATGTTCAGGAGATTGTGAGGCTTCTTGGTGTTCCATCGTCTATCATCTCTGATCGAGATGCTTGCTTTACTTCCCGGCATTAGAAGGGGTTGCAGGAGGCATTCGGGACGCAGCTACGTCTGAATACCGCCTTTCACCCTTAGACAGATGGTCAGACGGAGAGGACCATTCAGAATATCGAGGACATGCTCCCCGCATGTGTCCTCAACTTTGGTCGCAGCTGGGAGGACCACCTACCCTTGGTGGAGTTCGCGTACAAAAATAGCTACCACACCACCATTGGGATGGCACCATACGAGGCGTTGTATGACCAACCTTGTAGATCTCCTTTGTGCTGGGCAGACCCTGGGGAGTCCGCACTTGTGGGACCGAAGATGGTCCAGGCCACGATAGAGAAGTTTCAGATCATCCAGGAGCAGATGAGGATAGCTCAAAGCTGGCAGAAGTATTATGCTGACAGGAGTCGGAGGACACTAGAGTTCGAGGATGGAGACCACATCTTCTTGAGGGTCTCACCTCGACATGGAATACAGAGATTTGGTTGAGGCAACAAGTTGTCTCCACGCTTCATCGGACCATTCCAGGTCCTCAACAGGATTGGTGAGGTGGCTTATCACCTGGCTCTACCACCTCAGTTGTACCGAGTGCACAACGTCTTTCACGTATCTCAGCTGAGGAGATACGTGCACGACCCGACACATATCATTGACCATGGGGAGGTGGACATAGATGATGGGGCAAATTTTGTGGAGGTCCCAGTGGAGATCGAGGATCGACAGGAGCATGTCCAATTTGGATGGTCGATTCCTATAGTGCAAATCAGATGGCAGCACGGGAACCTCCAGGAGATCACTTGGGAGCCGGAGGCTCAGATGCATGCATAGTACCCACATTTGTTCCCCTAGTTTTTGATGTATCATTACGGGTACGTAAAGCCCTGAGGTGGGAGTAATGTAAAGACCCGTAAAATTCAAGGAAATTTTTTTCTTAATTTTCATTAGGATTTTACAAGAACGCAGTTTTTTACGGCACTTGATTCTGAGGTCCGGTGTGCCCGAAATTTTAATCCAAAGTTTAGATCGGGTACGTTCAGTGAACGAACGAGCAGGTTTTTCTAACTTTTGAAACCGGTGCTCGGAATAGAATTCCGAGGGCACCAATGGATTCGCAGCACCGATAATTGCTTAGGAACACCTTTTCTGGAGTTTTTTTTTCACGAGAGTAGTTGTTAAAATTATTGAAGTTAAAAAAAATTGAGCTACAATTTTTTTTCTCTCTAAGTGTTTAGCCTTTGATTGGAAGTTGGGGTAACCACCCAACTTCCCATGGGAGGTTATGAGAGTGGTGGGGCCGGCACGAACCCCACCTCTTCATCTTCCCTAACCTTCCATAATCCTCCATTTATTAAGTCAAGTTGAGTTAATTAATTGAGTGGATTAATTCAACTTTTGAAATTCAAACTTAAGTCATGTTAGTAAAATAAGGGAAGTACTTATTTTATTTTGGTTGGGTCTTGTTGTTAGAGTCTTTGTGAGAAAAGGAAAATATCATGAAGTTCTTCTTCCTCGATGAAGAACGCGAAGAACATGAAGAACGCCAGATCCTTGGAGATCGACGACGCGACGCCGACGAATCATTTCTCTGCGACGCGACGATTCTCTTTCCGCGACGTCTTCTTCCGCAACGGTTATTTCCACGACGAACCTCAGTTCAAACTACATTCGAGGTAGGGGTTTTATGCGCTTCTATTCATGAATTTTCTTCCGTCATCATTCCTCGTACAATTGGACAACTTGTTATCAGATAACGGGAGGGGGACGGACTGCACAAACATGGCCGAACCACCTCCCCCTTTTCTCTTGTCTACCTTGTGGTGGAATGGAACGAGGATGGCACGATGTAGTCACACCGCGCGGGGTCATGTGGCAAGGAATTCGCGACGCCATTGAATCGAGCAAGATCGCGGCGCCGTCGCGCCACACCAGAGATCCCTGAAGGCATCGCGGCCAGAGCGGGGCTGCGGCGGAGGGGTGTGGTGACATCGCGCTGCGCCTGGCGGATTAAGGCCGCGACCGTAGACCGCGGCGGAGCAGGGACCGGCGGCCGGTTCCAGGCCAGCGGCATCGAAGCAGGGGGACCGGCCATCGCCGTTCCCATGGCGGCAATAGTCGTCCGGCCGGAGCGGGCCGGCCGGACAGGGGAAATGCCAGGAGTTACGACCCCTGACTGGCCAGCATGAGCGGCCCCACATTTTGGGGGCCGCATTTACGAAACAGGGGGTATCCCCCCCCCCCCATCCGCACGGCCGAATGGCCGAGCCACCTGGCTGGTGCCAGCGCACCGGGCCAGGCCGCGCTCAAGCCGTCTGGACCCAGACCCGGGACGGGTCGACCCGGTTAGGGCCCACCCAGAGGGTATCGGGGCGGGTCGGACCGGGCCCGAACCCCCTAATATCGGACCTCTCACGGTCTTTTTCCCATAACATGGGCTGTGGACCTCCGATCGACGCACTGTTAGCTGCGATGCGATCCTTGGATCGAGACGGTCATTTCGGTATATTACACTCAAGGTTTCTGAGTACTTTGGGTTCGGCCGGGTTGGTTCGTACACGAAACCAACCGGGCCCTCGGAACGGAAACACTTATAACTTGAGTTCCGGACGTCTGATTGATGTGCCGTCAACTTTGTTGGATTCCTCTAAGGGATATGGACCTTTTGGCTTTCTCTGCTCGAGATTTGGACGTAGTTGGTGTACGGTCGGGTTGGTTTTGACTTAAAAATCAACCAGGCCCCTGGAACGAGAAGGCCAATAACTCTCAAACCGGGCGTCCGATCGACGCACTGTTTATTGCGTTGAGTTCCTATTGACGATACGGAACATTTGGATACATCAACTTCAGACTTTGTGTTAGTTGATGTATCAGCCCCTCGGATCATGGAGTGGACCCTTCCGAATGAGCTTGCTGTGTGCGGGAACCCTAGAGCTGGCTACGACGTTGATGACGATGACGACTGTGCAGAAATCCTCCGTGGATTCGAGGCAACGTCTACAACACTCAACGATCCTACGTGGATCAGTGCTGCCGATCATGTGTGGGTTAGATCCTGTGTGGGTCAACGCTCAGTGGCCCTGTGTGGGCCAGTGCCTACAGATCCTGTGTGGGTCCGATCCTGTGTAGGTCATTGCGGGGGTTAGTAACCTATCGATCGTTTGTGGGTCATTCTGGG
This sequence comes from Viscum album, assembly GCA_963277665.1. Classification (NCBI taxonomy): domain Eukaryota; kingdom Viridiplantae; phylum Streptophyta; class Magnoliopsida; order Santalales; family Viscaceae; genus Viscum; species Viscum album. The sequence continues at coordinate 44,497,399 of OY728131.1, forward strand.
GGTTAGTTACCTATCAATCCGTTGTGGGTCATTGAGGGGGTTAGTTACCTATCGATCCTTTGTGGGTCATTGTGGGGGTTAGTACCTATCGATCCGGTGTGGGTTCGACGGCTTTGATGAATCAGTGGCAATATCTGATCATCTCTATCGTCTTAAGAAGAAGTATACCTGTGTGAGCTGAATCTTGACTTTCAATTATTATCTTCAATAAGATGGACTAGTTATCCTCTGTGGATTATGTTATGATTTCATGTGTGGATTGGGTTGTGTTTCTTGTGTGGACTGGGTTGTACATGGGCTCGGATGTTGGAGCCGAATGAGAATTGATGACTTAGGTATATGTATGGGAATATACTTAAGTGGTGACAGATGTTACTTAGTGATTGTATCTTCCTTTGTGGATTATCCTTTGTGGATTTTGGGAGACCTTCGAGGGTCTCAGGGTCCCTACTGAGTAGCTTATACTCACCCCTGCATGGGCTATTCCCGTACTACGTTGTGTTGGTTGCAGACAACGGACAGTGCTGATCGTGGTTGAGGCTTGGGGAGCAGGATGGTACCTGGAGGTGGACCACTGGGCAGGATGTACTCGGAGCGGACGGGTGGACTCGATGAGCTGTGGAGGCTATTTGTACCCACCCTTCAGGTGGGAGTACCAGAGGACGGCTCGCCGTAGCGGCTTTACTTTATAGTTGTTGTACTTCCTTTCAGTTGTATTTTACTTTCAGTTTGGGTTTGTATCCTGGCCCACTTACTTTTCTGCACTTACTATTGTACACAGTTTTAACTCAGTTTTTACTTCTGCTTACTTTCTCTGTGGTGTTTGTTTACTTTACAAAGGAAATGCCTTCCATTTTTATCGGGACTTACACCTTAGTGCTAGTCGCCAGCCCCTGGCCTATGGAAGGCCGGCTTTGGGTAGTCATGGCACGAGCCCCGAGGACGGGTCATGACATAAACGTTTAAATTTTCACATAGTTGTTATATCCAATTTCAATGTGAAATTGATTCCAATGAAAAAATTATATTAAATGATAAAAATATAATTTAAATATACTTGGAAACCAATTAAAATTAAAATATAATGATATAAATAACTTAGAAGAAAAAGGTGTTTTTAATTACAATTAGTTATTTTTTCACTATACATTACAAAATGAATATTTTCAGAAAAATACCAAAAATGTATCGAAAGTAAAACTTTACGACCCTATTAAAAATAAGTAATTTATTTGTTCAAATATCACTTAATAAATTAAAAAAACTATATTTAAAATGGGTTCTCCATAAAAAGGTGGTAAAACTTCATTTGTTGGAAAAAACACTTCTTTTATCCAAAAAATATAATTAGTTCTTATATCTTGTCTATAAAAAATATAATATAATATTTAAACATTAAAATAAATATATTACTTATATATTTCATTATTAAAATACAAAAAGTTTTATTTTATTACATTATAAACTCACTTATTTTATTTATATGGTTTTTCATAAAAACATTTCCTTTTATTTAAAAATGTTTTTATTTTAATTTATAATTAATTGTTACTAGAAGAGTTAATTATATACATGTGTAAACCATATTTTCATAAATAAATTAATAAATTTCATTGGTACCATTTTAACATTTAGGTAATGAGGTATTATAATAATATTTAGTTGTTCACTTAAGCTCGATGTTGTGTATGATGTAGGCTATCAAACATTTTATTTCATTTTCAAAACATAGAATGATACAAAAAACATTCGTCATATCATATACCATAAAAATAAAAAGGTTTTATAAACAACAAATCATTTCCAATGAAGTGAAATTGGTATCATTAACATGTCATCATATTATAACAAATTTAATGATATAGGTTTCATAATCACATCATGAAATCATAACCCATGAATAAAATCGGGTTTTAAAAGCATAAAAACCGTGAAAGTGAAATGGGTGTGTTAAGCATCATTCAATCGAAAAAAAACCATTAAAAAATTAATATTAATGTAACCTTTAGATATTCTCCTATAATTGAATTAGTAACATGAATAGATGTTATATATGATAGAAAAATAACATTGGAGGATATTTTGAAATCATTTCATTAGGTAAATATCCTTTATTCTTTGAAAACAACTCTTCAAAAAATAAATCCCTTTGAAAACCATTTTATATAAAAACATATAGAAGAAGGTTGAATACAATTTTAAAATCATTTCCTTGAAACAATATATTAAAAACATTCTATTAAATATCATCATTTTTAAAATGAAACGAAATCATAAAAGAATTTATATAGGATAAATCTCTACATGTCGTAAGAGGTAAAAAGAACATTCCAATTATACAGTAAAAAGGTCTGGAAATTGAATCATTCATGAAAGAGATAGAAATATTCCTTTAAAAACATTATTAAAATTAATAATTTGGTAAAAATTATTTTTATTATTTTAGTAGAATATTATAATATTCTTTGAACCCATTTTAGAAAACATAGATTTCTATCTAAAGAGAGGGAAATGTAGGGCTTTCTTAAATATAACTTCATTACTATATTATGTAAAAAAGTGTTTAAAGATAGTACCAATACATTAATATATCATGAATAACCATAAGAGAGTAAATTTCTTGAATATTATTCAGATATGGATCATTATATTTCATAAAAGGAGGACTAAACATAAACAATCCTGAAAAGCGATGAGATTCTATCAATAAAATCTTATGGCCTGGTAACATGTGATCATTATATCCATCTAAGAAAAAGAAACTAAAGGAATACTAAAATATCATTAAAATAAGTTATTTCATGATATAACATTTAAAATCTATTTAGATATACCATGAAAAATAATTTAGGTTCATAACAAAACACGATCCAAAAGAAGGAAAATGGATGCAAAACTAATTTTCCAATTTCAAAACTTCTGAAACATAAAACCCATGATAAAAAAAATCATAAAATGTATATTTGAATACCCATAAATTTAAATGTAATATAAATATAATAAAATATTGGTTTGTTCATACACTAAGAAATAGGAATGAGTGGTGAACATATCACATATCTCAGGGAAATAAAAAGTGAGATGAAATCCCCTAACATTGTGTCTTTATTCTCATCTTACTTGTTAAAACCTCATGTAAAATAAATATGACTTAATTATAAATCTTTTAAAGAACCATATTCCTTTAAATAATACTATATATTTATTTATTTTGAATTTATATTACCCACTTGTTAGCAGTTTCACGTTAACGTTACACTTTAATTAATATTACCTTTTTCTCACTTGTGTGTTAATTTGTTATATATTTAGTCCTTATACATATATCATAATTTCAAAAATTTAACGTAGTATATAAATTAAATTTATATAAATTATATGTGTATTTTAATAATATATGTAATATATTAGTGTAAATCATAATACACCATTCATGGATATGGTAGGCCGTACGCATGCATGAATTCTATTTCCATTTAATTATCATGTTGAATGAATGTAAATAATATATATACATATATATATATATATTACATTATCTTTATGATATCATATATAACAAATATATATACTAAAACCACCTTTAATACAATCAGTGAAGTGTTTGAACGAATCATGTCGCTTTGAGGAGGCGATAGTCTACAATTTCTTAAATGAAATTATCTTATTAACACCAATTGGAAGGGAAAAATAGATGTGTTTTAAAATGAATATTGAATCTTAAAGAAATATTAAATATAATATATTTCATATATTAATAGATTGACCACCATAATTTTCATAATGAGAGGTTGTAAGGAAAATTGAACAATCATTGTTTAGTGAGGCGGTAGTTTATCGTACACATAAACAATATATTAATTACTCATTAGATGGAGGTGTCTGTAATTTTAAATTTAAACCATAGCCTAAAATATTATATTATAATTAGGATACTATTAGTATAGGCATCATATTTTTCTCGATGTCTCAGTAAAAATCACATGTCTTAAAGGCCCATCCCATTCACTTTTAATATTTTATCCCTTGCATACATATGAACCATCATTCCATGCCTTCTATGGGTCTCCCAAACCCTCCTTGAGAATCCTGTAATACTGTAGTTTTAAAACCTCATCCCCCAGCTTCTCCCCATAAGCATTATTAATGTGTTTTAGAGGCAATATTCTATGATTGGTGTATGATCATTCCAGATGTGGCATGCAGCAGACCTATGCCACTCGTAATTCCATGATACACCCCTAAACCAATAATTCAGCTCATCACTACTTCATAGAGGGATGAAATTTCATTCTTAAAGCCTATTAAAAAGAAAGGAAACCTCTTATATAAAGGATACTCTCTTAGAGACTCTAATAGTAGTCCATGCATTGATTCATTGTCCAAGGTAATTCTGACTCCCTCCCCGATCAAGATGATTTTCACCAACTCTTCCCTTTGAGTATCATCTATAATGACTCTCGGAGTAAATTATCTAGAATACATTGAATTTAGGACAAAGGTTTTTAATAAGACTTTTTTTTAGAGGTCTTTCACGAATCTTGAATGAATTTCCTGATTTGAGAAACCTTGTGTTCTAATAATCAATTTGCGATGGTGAAATTCATGATGCTTAGTTTTCTAACCTACATTGACAGAGCTAATATCCCAAATTATGGTTTTTAAAGAATGAGTCTATGGAGTGAGACCATAAAGATCACGTGATTCGTGAAAATAGAGAAAATTGTATTTTATTCATGAGATTGTCAAGTTCCATTGAGGCCCCTTTGCACTATTTATAGGAATGCGCCCCAAACTATGTTTTTGATGGACTTCACACCCATTATTAAGGTGTAAAATGAAAGGATGACCATGAATATCTTTTGTAAAATCCTGAAACTCGATGGGTGGTGATACCCTGTGAATGTGCATACACAACCCAGATGGATGTGTCGATGGAAAACATCAAACATGATGAAATTCCCATTATGAGGGAATAAACTGATTTATATTACAAAGAGATATATGGAATTACCCTAGATAATGTGGGATTGTTCTCCATAATTCTCATACATGAAGTTAATACTATCTCAAAAGTAACCCATTGGATGGACACGATCTAACATGAATATTTAAAGAAACAACTGCAATAGCATCTAGAAAATCAGGTCATATGCCCTAGAGCATAACATTGGGGAGAACCAGTGCTCTTTGTCAAGAATAAGGATGGAGAAATGTAGCTATGTATTGATTAACAGGGGTTTAAAAAGATCAAAATAATGAAAAAGAATCCTCTACCAAGGAAATATTAATTGTTCAATCAACTATGAGGAACTCAATACATATCAAAGATGCATCTTTGTTATGGATATCATCAACTGAAGGTGAAGAATAAATATATTCATAAAGAAACATTCTGTATTAGGTATTGAAACTATTAGATCATAGTAATCCAGTTTATAATTACTAATTCCCTTCTAATCTTAATGGATTTTATTAATAGTATATTTAGATACTACCTTGAAAAATTTGTGGTAGTGTTCATCTTTGATATTCTAATTATTCTAAGAGAAACGAGTAACATGAGAAGTTTCCTAGGATTGTGATAGAAACATTAAGGAAGAGAGAATGTATAGGATGTTCATAATGTGTGACTTTTAGATGCAAAATGTCACATTCTTGGGGAATGTGATTGAAATGATGGAAATTATATAGACTGTTAAAAAAAGCAATTATTGGAATGTCACATAACTACAAGTATCATGGAAGTATATTGTTTCATGGATTAGATATGTACTACCAATGTTTTTTTAGTAATTTATCATGATTTTATATCCCACTAACTAATTTAACTTGGAAAGGGGTATTTTTTTGGATGTAAGAATGTAATGAGTTATTCAACGAGCTCAATAAGAGACTAATCACTACACTTGTACTCACACTACCAAACATTGAAGATGTTTTTGTGATATATATTGATTATTCAATGAAAGTATGAAGTTTTGTACTCACATATAATGATAAAGTGATATATAATGCCTCAAAAAAGTTGAATATATATGTGGAGATCTGCACGATGCATGATATTGAGTTTTTAGTTCGGATATTATCACTAATGATTTGCCAGCACTATCACTATAGTGAGAAGTATGAAATATATACCAATAATAAGATAATAATGTATATATTCCCAAATAATGAGCTCAACATGAATTTATGAAAATGGTTAGAGCTAATCAAGGACTATGATTTCTCTATTCAATTCCATTTGAGAATGGTGAACAAGGTAGCCGATAATCTTAGTAAAAAAGAACCTTCCACTATATCCACGATGTATATTATGAAAGAACATATCTTCATGGAAATGAAACTAATGGATGAGGAAATCATAGTGGTAGTGGATACATCCAGCCATTCCAAAATTTGTTTCCAACCATCCATCCAAAAGAAGATCAAGGAGGTACAGTGGGTTGATTTGGAGATATAAAATAAGTTTAATGTAATAAATTAATATAATCTACATTAGTTTTATATTTATTATAATGGTGCGATTTAGTTTTGAATGAGGATAAATTTTCCTACATAACCTCATATAATGAAGGGTCTATTGGGCAATTCACATAGCTCATCTTTCTCCATTCATCCTAGAAGTACCCATATGTATCATGATCTTTGAGAAAACCTCATGTGAGAGAACATGAAGAATGGGATTGTTGAGTAAATATTAAGGTGTATGGTATGTTAGTATATTAATGTATAGAAAAATAATCTAAAGGTTTGATGCAACCCTTGACTATACCAACATGGTAATAGGTGAATGTCACAATGTACTTTTTCCCTTGTCTCTAAAAAACATAATATGGAAACAATTTGATATGGGTATTAGTGGATCCACTCGGTATGATAGTGAAATTTATCTTGATTTGGGATGATTACTCACTCGAAAAACCTTCCACGATATATTTGAAGGAAGTGGTGATGCTACATGAGGTACCTCTTTTGATTTTCTCTGATCATTATCCAATGTTCACCTCCAAAATATAGAGAAGTATGATATATTCTTTTAGTACTGTATTCAATTTCAGCATTAACTATGACCCACAAACTGATTTTGAATATGAAATGAGGATTCATAAGATCTATTTCATGCTAATAGAATACTCAACTGAATTAAAAGGAGGTTGATATTGACATATCCGATTGGTTGAGTTCTCATATAATAACTTCATTAACACAAGTATTCTAGTGGATCCATATGATGCACTATATGGTAAGAAGTGTATAACTACAACTTGTTGGGATGCATTTTCTGAATGAATACTACAAGGACATGACCTTGTGCAAGATATGGAAGAGTGGTTTCAAGCCATCCAACCACATATAAAATATTATCAGAGTCTTAAAAAGAGACATGTTTAAAACCATAAAAGGGTACTAGATTTTTATGTTTGAGAAAATATTTTCCTTTGAATAAAACCATTGATGTAACATCCCAAACATTTATTAATGAAAATTCCTCTTAATATAAATAAATGTCTTATAATTTTAAATGGTTATATTAATCTTGTTCACTTCCTTGGTTTTATGTTTTTTGATTTTAAAATACTGTTAAGAATTGTAATCATTACAAATATATTTGTTTATTAGTGATCACAATATTATTATAAATATAGGGATTTAAAAAATCTAATTTACTCAAAAAATGAATTTATGTCCTCATCGAGTAGAATTCCCCCATACAAAGCCCATTTTTCAGAGCATTGAAAGGATGTGGCATCACTAGACTTCGCTCTAGACCAAGCACATGATGAGCTTTAAATCATTAATCTTGAATGGAATTGCCTACAAGAGAAGTGGAAGTTTATAGGGATTACCACCCGAGCAATGTTATCTAAGCCACCACAAGAGTCTGTCATGATTTCACACCTTACCATTAGGTATTATGTGGGTGTTATAAAGGGATATGTAACAAGACCCTCGAATTATGATTATGTTCATTATTTTTTTATAGAATAAAAAATATACATTCATTTTATTATTGTTACTTTGTAAATGGGGTTTAAAGCATGAATAGTATTTTTAGTTAATATTAAATTAATAAATTGATTTTTATGAATTAATTTATTTTTTAACAAAATAATATTTTAATAAAATATTATTAAAAAATTAATTTTTATAGAATATAAAATATTGTATAATATTTTTTGAATACAATTGAAATTTTTATTATTGTTTGAAAACAATTTTTTTCAAAACCCGTGAATTTTTTATAAATGTTAGTTTTTATTTTAAAATAAAAATTTCAAAAACTTATAAAATTATTTAGATAAAATGGATTTCATTTCCAGACATAGGATGTTGAAATTAGCTTACATTGTATTTTTCAAAATATTCTGAGACAGTTGATTTTTTGGGTAAAAATTAAATACTGTTTAAATATAAAAGGTATTTTATGACATCATAATGACCAAATAGCGATGTAATAAAATTCTATAAATTTTTTTTTCTAATATATGTTTTACATTTAAGATATTGCGATTTTATATTTGTTTTATTAATTTTCCAAAGCCTTAGTGGACCCTCCAAGACTTATAAAACATTTTACCAGTTTATGATGAATTCTTTTAGAGTGTGAGTCACTGCTACATAAGAAAGCCTAATATATTAATAAGATCATAATTTTGACATATAAACTAATATTCTACACTCTATATTTTCTAAAACCAAGGGAAAATCCATGATGTTGTTTTTGGTTTTGATTTATTTAATGTGTACTGTCCAAAACCTAAATAATAAAGAATTCTCACACTTTTCCTATGTAATCATACCCAAACTCCCATTACTCTTCACTCAAACCATTTTAATCTCAACCAAACACTTCCATCATCTCTCCAGAATCCCCCTAAGGAACACTAATCTTCCAGTAAAAAGCTATCAAGAATCTCCTTTTCCTTTAGGATCACACTTTTAAGTTAGGGATCCTCACTTTCTTTCCTTATTTATGTCAAAGTTTAATTATATTGTTATTCCATTTTATTTTCAATTAAAAATGATGGGTTATTATTTATCACCTAATCTATGCTCCATTCCTTATGATTGAATTATGTGATACCCCTTTATCTCTCAATAATGCCTCCTGTGTACACTCATTACCATGCCAAAATTTCATAAGGGATTTCTCTCTCCCCATTTACATTCAAAAAATTATTTCATATTATACATATATATTCCATTAAATATGTTGGGATATTATGATACATGACCCTCTTAATGTACATTTCATGTAAATATGACGAGATACCCCTTTATCTCTCTTCAACCCATAATACAATTTCTATTTGACGTCGTTATTCTTCAAAAGTTAGACCAAAATTTCTCATGACAACATCATAGTGTAAGTGAATACCATAAACATTTCTCTATCAAAGGTATTCACCTTTATGCACAATAAAGTTTTTATTGAGGACATAAATTTATGTATTCAACATCTCTTGTTCGTGGTATAAATTATGATTCTTAAGGAATCCATGTTGTATGATCTAAGTGGAACACTTAAGCATGAAATGAAATGATTAAGAAGGGTGAGCCCTAATATCACTCCAATGAATAGGGTAAATATTAGAATCGTGATATGTCAAGTTCAATGAGGTTTTACTCATTCCAATTCAAGTGGAATGAGTTTTTATTCATTCTAATTCATAAGCAATAAGGTTTTACTCATTCCAATTCAAGTGAAATGGGGGTTTACTCATGCTCAATGTGCAATGAGCTTGGGCTCATACTAATATCATGTTAAATGTTGTCTCCACATTTCCATGTTATGATAATAATGTAATATAATTCCTTTATTTTAATGATTCCCTTATTCTCCATTGATATCCCTATTACCTAACATGTATAGTATTATTCATGTTATGCCTTGTTTATTGTCTTACTAGGATTTATAGATCCCACTTTTATTATGTGTGCCATCAGGTTATCCCACACAATGCTAAGTACGAAGTAATGTTGTGGTCACGTACAAGAGTTTTTCAATAAAGGTATTTTTTTTATGTTCTATGTTGTTATGTAAAGTTCCTAATTTCCCAAGTCACTATACCTCTCTATCCTCATAGTTTTTTTAAGTGCATGATAAGAAAACATGTTAAAGCATGTAATAAAGAGAAGGGTGGTTATAGTTGCAATCAAAAGATTGGTTTAATTATTTCTGCGATTTGGATTAGAAAACCCTAGTAAAATACTTAGGGATAAGACTAATTATAATAAAAAATTCCCAAAATTTTGGTGAGTATAGAGTACATGGTTTATCAAGAAAATAATTCCTATTTGAATAAGAACAAGAAGAGGTGGATCTGGAACATATGTATCTAGGGGTGAAATACGAAGACACCTCTTTGAGCTAGACTTGAATGGGAAATGGTTCAAGACAATGGGCCTTGCAACACTTTTGGTTAAACACTCATGGGGGATATGATTTTGTAAATTCATAATCATAGAATGAACCATTATTAATGGAATAAAAAATTCCATTAAGAATATTTGTTGGGAAGTAGATCATGAATAACATATATTGAAGCCTATAAATTCATAAGTTATGGAAATAAATTTAATTTATAAGTTAAGTATTTTTTCATTGGATTACCCATTATGTGGTACCCCTAACATTTTTTTATTCTATCCAATGGCTTGTAATAGGAGGAATCAAGATTACAACCGATTTGAAGATCAATTTGATGAAGATTCTAATTAGATGCCCAATCTGATGGGAGAAGGAATCGGAAACTTTGTCATGATATTCTATCGGTTAACTCATGTTTTGAATAGAAACATGGGTCAAGAAAAATGTTCCACCCCCCTCCCCAAGGAAGAACAATATGTAAATGAGATATTCATGAGACAACGACCTCCTACTTTTAATGTATCATATTATCCTCCAATCACCGAACAATGGATCAACTCCAATGAGATGATAATGTCCATCCTTCAATGTTCCGAACAAGAGATGGTTCTTCAAGATTATTATCTTAAGGAGGGTGAAGCTGATCAATGGTGGAAATTGATAAAAAATACGAAGCCTAGGGAAGAGATTGAGGTGTTGGAATGGAAGGATTTCTGGAAAAAAAATTCAATAAATATTTTCCTCACACCCTCTGACTTAATATGGAAAGGTACTTCCTTTCCATCAAGAAAAAAGATGACGAATCCATCAGAGAGTATGAGGAAAACTTTACAAGGCTCTCATGATACACATTTGGCTTTGTCGTTTCCACCGAATGCAAGGTTGAACACTTATTTATTGGGCTATTACCTAGCCTACAGAAATCCCTAGAGATCCATGAATTCAATAGATATGAAGAAATTTTCTGATTTTCCCTCAATATTTAAATGTAAATAGGTCAATATCAGGGGTATCATGGGGATAAGAAGAGGAAATTGGACTTTAATTCTTGTGGTATGATGGATAAATCCAATGATGCTAAGAAATTCCAGCACCCCACATGCCAAATGTGTAGAAAGAATCACCCCCTAAATTTCTTGAAGGATATGTGGGAAATCATTAGGTGTGGAAGAGAAGGTAACATGAACATTAAATTCTTAAAAGCAAAACCCATTGATGTGACAGAGGATAGGAGCACTCCATTTGAACCTCAAAACATTGTTTATTACTCCAACTATAAATAACCCGAGCACATTGAAAACATGTTCCCTAATCCAAGGGTTTTCAGAGGAAATCAACAACCTCCAAGGCATCAAGGGTGAGAATTTTCCATCACTAATGTTGAAGAAAACCCCAAAAATGATGTGGTGACCGGTACACTAGGTATCCGTTCAATAATAGAAAACTTACTATTTGATTTTGGTTTAACACATTCTTATATATCTCTAAAGTTTAGTAGAACAATCCCAACACAACTAAAAATAATTGAGGTAGAGATATTTGTGAGAACCATGAATGGGGACCTTATTTCATCCCATGAATATAACTCACCCATATAACAATTTGTGGATTGAACATCCCAGTGAACCTTGTCATACTCCCTCTAGTGAAATTTCAAGCATTTACTGGCTTGGATTTTCTTTCCCTATATAGAGCCTACATAAAATGCTGTGAGAGGAAAATCACTCTCCATATGGTGAATTTTCCCCTGATTATATACAAGTTAAAGGAGTAGGATTACTCGTTTCTAGCACCATAATCCCAAGAGTGGATATTACTGCCCTATGAGAACATGTATCTTGCTCAGATGATGGAGTCTAATGAATCAACCATCCTTGAAGACATGCCTATTTTTAGGGAAACATGTAAAGTGTTTCCTGAGGAATTGTTTAGTCTTCCTCATAGAAGACATCTTTAATTCTCGACTGATCTTATACCTGGGGTGTTTCCAAAATCCAAGACTCCGCATATAATGGATATTGTACATCTTGAGGTGATAAAAAAACAACTATAGGATAATCTGGATAAAGGGTTTGTATGCCCAGGTGCTTAACCATAAGGTGCACCATTCCTCTTCATCAATAAGAAGTTTGGGTCATTGCGCCTTTTCATTGATTATCATGATCTCAAAAAAATCACAATAAATAACAAGTATTATATGCCAGAAATAGATGATTTGTTCGATCATCTATGTGGAGAACAATACTTTACCAAGGTGGATCTCTGGGAGGAATATTACTAAGTAAGGATAAAGAAGAAGGATATCTCCAAGACTGCTTTTTGTACAAGTTACAGGCACTATAAATTCATAGTAATGTCGTTCTGACTCACTTACACTCTACTAATCATCATGTAATTCATGGATTGAGTCATTATAATTTACCTCAACAAATGTTTGGTAGTCATTACAGATTATATTATAATATACTCAAAAACCAAGGAGGGGAATTATCTATTTTTAAGTATTGTACTGGAGACCTTGAAAAAGGAGAATATCTATGAAAAGTATAGACAATTTGAGTTCTGGTTGAAGGATGTATCATTCTTGTGTCATATCATCCCATGCAATGGGATATTTATGGATCCTTCTAAGACAAATGCAATTGATGTCTGGATGAGGCCAACATCTTTGACTGATATCTGTATATTACGTAGGTTAGCTCGATATTATCACTGATTTTTTATAAAAGTTTCCTGATTTTCAAACCCTATTACCAAGATTACGCGGAAGGTAGTCAAGTTTTCTTGGAGTGATGAATGCGAAGATATCTTCAAGAAATTGAAAAGGGGTCTTATCACTATTATTGTGCTCACATTACCCAGATGTGGATAACTTTTTGTGGTATTTAGTGATTATTTGAAGAAGGGAATAGGATGTGTGATGATGCTAAATGAGAAAGACATTAACTTTTATTTATGTTAATTGAGTGTTCATGAGAAAAACTATCCAACAAAGGATCTGAACATGGCCGAAATAATCTTTGCTTTAATTTTTTTGGTGACATTACTTCTTTGGGGAGAAGTGTGAAATATATAAGGATCATGAAAGCCTAAAATATATATATTCACACAAAAAGAGTTGAAAATGTGCCAACTAAGATTGTTAGAGCTGATAAAAGACTATGAATACTCAATCCATTACCACCCTGGGAAAGTGAACATGGTGGCAGATGCACTAAGTAGAAAGGACCCATATACTCTTTCATATATGATAATTAAAAAGGATCTAATATTATTATATTTGATAAATATGGACATGAGAATCATAATGAAGGGAAAATCAACAATCTTTTCACAAATTAATACACAACTTTTTATTTTGAAAAGGTTAAAGTATGATAAAAAGAACGATGTGTGAATTCAAAAGAATGTGGAAACTATCAGAAATGGGAAATCCTTAGCCTTGGATGTTAATGAAGAAGTAATTGTTAGATTTGGTACAAGACATTGTGTTCCATCAAATCTAAATTTAAAGAAGAAAATTTTGGATGATGCACATTATTAGAATTTCCCTATTCACTCAGGAAACACAAAGACGTATCAAGATCTCCGAGGGAATTATTGGTGGGATTACATGATGAAGGATATTTCTAATTATACATCAATGTTCTTGGTGTGTCATCAAGTGAAGGATGCGAGGGAAAATCTATGGGGATGACAAAACCATTACCCATATCAATATAGAAATGGGAAAACATTACCATGGAATTTTTCACTAGAATTCCGAAGATATCCAAAGGGAACAATGTTATTTGGGTTGTTGTGGATCGTCTTACCAAAAATACACACTTCATTGTAATTTTAGAGGATTTCTCATTGGATAAACTATGATATATATACATCAGAGTAGTGTTAAGGCTTCATGGGGTACCATTATCAATTGTATCCGATCGAGATCTATGATTCACTTTTATCTACTGGAAGAGTCTCCAACTCCCTCCCAATATTGAGCTAAACTTCAGCAAGACTTATCATCCTAAAACTGATGGCCAATCTGAGCGGACTATCAAAACACGTGAGGGAATGTTGAGGGCATGCTCAATGGACTATAAAGGAGGATGGGATTAACATCTTCCTCTGGTTGAGTTCTCTTAGAATAACAATTTACACTCTAGAATACAAAAGGATCCTTATAGAGCTCTTTATGGGAAAACTTGCAGAACACCAGTATGTTGGGATGAAGTTGGGGATTGAAAACTCCAAAGTCCAGAAATGGTTGAAGAAATTGTGGATAATGATAAGACCATGCAGCAGAACATAAAAGCTTCTCAGAGTCTAAAAAAGAGATATGTTTATAATCATCGATGAGACCTAGAGATTGATATTAGAGACATGGTATTCCTATATATATCACCATGGGAAATAGTTATAAGATTTGTGTAAAAGGGAAGTCTTTGTCAAAGGTACAACGACCCTTTCGAGATCCTTGATCGCATTAGAGTAGTGGCATATCGACTAGCACTTCCACTGAATCTATTTCAAGTACATGATGTTTTCCAGGTATAACTCTTGAGAAAGTACATACCGGGCCCATAACATGTACTCAATCTGGAGGTTGTTCCATTGGAGAATGACCTCTCCTATGAAAATAATCCGGTGCAGATCTTAGATAATAAGGAAACTGTTCTATGAAATAAAACCATGCCCCTCGTCAAGGTGTTGTGTAAAAACCACAAGATTGAAGATGAAATACATGAATTGGAGGAAGTGATGAAGTAGAGTTACCCTCATTTTTTTAGTGCTGGAAATGGAAATATTGAGGTAGAAAGTTCTTAATGGGGGAAGATTGTAACGACACAAACATTAATTTATGAAAATTCATCTCGATCAAACACAATGTATTGTTATGTAAAATGGTTATATAAAACATATTCACTTCCTTGGTTATATGTTTTTTTATTTTAAAATACCGTTAGGAATTTTTACTATTTCTAATATAGCAATTGATCTGTGATCACATGATTAGTATAAACATAGGGATTTAACAAATCCAATTTAATCAGAAAAAGGAAGTGATGATGTCATCCAATAGAATTTCTCCATACAAAGCCCATTTTTCAGAGCTTAGAAAAGAGGTAACATCACCGGGAATTCCTCTTGAACAATCCCAAGATGAGATTCAACACTTTAAGATTCAACAAAATCATATATAGGAGAAGTGGATGTTAATAGATATTACCACCCAAGCGATGTTATTCGAGTCGCCATAAGAGTATGTCACAATCGTACACCATACCCCTAGGTCTTATGTTGGTGTTATAAGGGGTTTTGTTTCAAGACCCTATAATTATGATTTTGTGCATTATTTTGGTACTTCATAATTAATATACATTCATTTTTTATTGTTACATGGTAAGTGGTTTTAAAGAAAAAATAGTATTTTTAGTTAATATTCAATTAAGAAATTTATTTGATGAATTAATGGATTTTTAATTTAATAGTATATTAATTAAATATTATTAATAAATTAATTTTTATTAAAGAAAAATGATTACATAACTTTTTTATGATTACAATTCTAATTTTTATTATGGTTTGAGAGAATTTTTTGTCAAAACCCATGAATTTTCGATAAATGTGGGTTCTATTTTAAAAGTAAAAATTCCGATATTACGAAAATTATTTAGATAAAATTAATATCAGTTTTTTATTTAGGACATATAAATTATCTAATGGATAATGTTTTATAATTTTCTGAGACAGATGAATTTTTGGGTAACAATTAAATACCGTATAAATATATAACGTCTTTTACGACATCATAATGACCTAATAGTGATGTAATACAATACCATAAAATGAATGTTTGGAAAATATATTTTTCAAATTTAAAATAATTTGATTTTAGATGTGTTTTATTAATGTTACAATGCCTTAGTGGTCCCTCAAAGACTAATAAAACATTTTGAAATTTCCAAATGGTTTCCTTGAGAGTGTGACTCACCTACACATAAGAAAGCCTAATATTTTAATATGTTCTGACATTGAACTTATAAAATAATGTTCTCCACTCCAATTTGGAAATATCCATTGGAAAAAACATGATTTGGTTTGTGTTTTTGATTTATTTTACGTGTACTGTCCAAAACATAAATAATAAAGAATTAACTCTCCAATCCTCCATAAACCCACTCAATATCCCATTCATCTTCACTCAAATCATTTTGAGCTCAACCCAGCCCTACCATATTTCCACTAGAATTATACCAAGGCTCACCTAGCTCCTAATAAGCCTCTATTAGGCCTTTAAAAAGCCTTTTAAATCACACTTCCGAGTAAGGGATCCTCACATTCCTTGCTTCCTTATTTATGTCCAGGTTTCATTCAATTGTTAAGAAATTTTATTTTCAATTAAAAATGTTGGGGTCTAATTTAACATCTCCCCTATAATTCACTCCTTATGTTTTAATGATGAGAGACCCATTTATCATTTGTTAATGCCTTCCATGTGCACCTTTTACCATGCCAAAATTCTATAAGGGATTTCTCTCTCCACATTTACATTCAAGCAATTATTTTATATTATGCATCTAAATTTCATTACATATTTTGGGATGTTATGTTACATGACCCCTTTACTGTCCACTTCATTTATAAATGATTAAAGACCCTCATCATCCCATTTAATGATTTCTATTTGACGTTGTTATGCTACCGATGTTTAACCGAAATTTCCCATTCCAAAATCATCATGTATTTGAATACCATACTCATTTCTCTATCAAGGGTATTCAACATTATTCAAATTTACTTACTGATTAAGGAATTAAATTTATGTATTAAACATCTCTTCTTCATGGAATAAATTATGTTGTTTAATCAATCCATGTTGTATGACCTATGTGGCACACTTATGCAAGAAATGAAATGATTAAAAAGGGCGCGCCCTAATAGCGTGCCAATGCATTGGGTAAAGATTAGTATCATGATATCTGAAGTGCAATGAGGTTTTTATCATTCTAATTCATGTTAAGTGAGGTTTTAATCATGATAATTTACGTGCAATGAGGGTTTACTCATTCTCCATGTGCAATGATCCTTAACTCCTGATAATAACATGTTAAATGTTGTTGCCACGTTTCTATGTTATGATAATCATGCTATATCATGCCTTTGTGTTCATGTTTCTCTTTTTCTCCATTGATATGCATATTTCCTTACATGTACTGTATTCTTCATCTTATTCCTTTTTTCTCCTTTACCGAGCTTTATAGCACACCATTTTGTTATACATGTCCCCAGGTTATACCATGCAATGATATGTATGAAAGAATGTTGTGGTCATGTAAAAGATGCTTTCAATAAAGATGATGTATTTTATGTTATAAGTTGTTATGTAACGTTCTTAATTTACCAATACACTAGACCTTTTAATCCTCAGAGTTTTCCTAAGTGCATGTTAAGGTAAAAATCATGTAAATGTTTGTAATAAAGTGTAGGGTACCTATAATGGAAAGGATTCATACAGTTTGGAAAGAAAGGAAAGCTTATCCCATTGTACATTATCCCCTTTGAGATCCTTGACCACATAGGAGTAGTGGCCTATAGGATTTCAATTCCACCAAATATGGATGATTTTTATGACCTGTTCCATATATATCACACGAGGAATTAATACCTGATACCTCACATGTACTAAATATGGAGGTGATACAACTATAGAATAACCTCTCATAAAAATAACATATGTAGGTGATCTTGGATTATAGAGTCCAATTTTTATGAAAAATGAAAACCCACATTGTCAATGTGTTGTGGAAGAAAAATATGTATGAAGAGGTGACTTAGGATATAGAGGAAACAAGGAAAAAAATATTCCCTGAAATATTCTCCAAGTATTGTGTATGGTCATTTTTGGTAGTAGGGAATGTTATGTCCATGATACACTGGCCCTGTTGATGTACTGGAATGGGTGGGTGAGTGGGAATATCGGTTGGATTTCCCACCATAGTCTAGTGCGACACATAATGTGTTCCATGTATCTTAGTTGAAACGTATTAGCCAATCCTAACCATGTGATTTGATGTGATCACATTGAACCCAAAATATTGAAAATATTGAATTATTATTAGGAAATAGGCAATACGATAATATAAGGAAGAAAATATTAGGAGAAAACAAATGACAGTAGATCCACATACAATAAGGGACCAAGATCTTTAACCATCACTCCAATTGATAGGAAAAGAGGTTTGAGGTCCATGTAATCCTCTAGAGAGTGTTTTAATTTTATTTAATCTTTACCTATTTAAATTAATATTAAACTATGATAATGTAAAAAAATTAGTATATTAAAAATATTTTATATTTTTATTTTATGGAAACGACCAAGAAACACCTTACCTTCAATGAAATGAAATAGAAAAACATTATTTTTGTGTACGGCGGACTACCGCCTCACAAAGTGATGTTATTTATTTATTCCTAATACACCTCTCATGGTTGTATATATTGATGGCTTAAATTTTTTATATGATATTTTTTATTATATTATATTTTATGGAATTATTAAATCACATATACCTTCTTAGTCTCCATTATTTAGAAATAAGATAATGTATCTCATGTGTATGGTAGACTAGAAACTTTCGAAGTGATGTGATTTTTTCATGCTTTACATGGAAGGTAATAAGGGATGTCTATCTTAAACGTGAAGGCTTAATAGGTTATCTAAATAAATTTTGATGTATTATTTAATGATTAATTTCATATTTTATTCCATGTGAGTATGATTGATTTTATTATTGAAATAGTATGCCATGTATCTGGCATAGGGGACAGAAATCCAATTTATGTTAATATTTCATACTTTTGAATTATCAAACAAATATCGGAGTTGGATTATATAATATTCTAGGTTCCAATTTACCAATTCCATTGGCTTATTAAAAATTGTGTTGTTAAAATAGATGAATTTGGATTTTTGAAAGTGGATTTTAGTAAGGGAAAAAAGATGAACCATTTATAATGGAATAACATGAAGTACAAGTTTTAAATATTCTAGAACTCTCAAAATAAAAGTTGTAAATTGTAATTAAAGTATAATATGTATTTTATATTATTAACATATGTTTACTAAAATCATACTCAATACATTACATGTAACATTTTAACTAATCACATCGATTTGATTAGGTGGTAGTCCACACATCTATAAACGATGTTATCATTTTCCCAAAAAAATTATATCATGAAGGTTATTGTTATTAAATAATTGTTTATGTATAAATACATTATAAATATCATTTATATAATATATAATTTAAATTCAATAATTATTAAGGTGGCATTGGAAGAATGAATAATATCGGTTTATGAGGTAGTAGTCTGTCATACACACCAACAATGATTATATACTATTTTATGGAATTATATGTATGTGTAGATCACACCATTTTGAATTTTTTTGTGATCAAACAAGAATGAATCAATTAATCAGGATGGACATTATACCACCCAGTGATTCTACAGTGACGTTTATAGAATTTTGTGCATGTTAGGATCACCACTAGAGGGATTCTATACATATATCGTATAACCAAATAATGATATGTTGAGATATAGTCAACCAAAAAATCAATTAAGTGATAATTATTAGTTGAGGTAATTCTATACTGGCTCGAAAATTAATTATAAATTACATGTGAAGATCCTTCTCTTATGATTCATGAATTTTATTCATAGTCATGTCATAATTGTTTTTCATTGTAGATGACATATTGATCATGTAAGAAAATTATAAGGCCACAACCTTAAACAATACATAATCTTTAATTAAGTTAATAATTCACATTTAGGATATTTTCAGGTTTAGAGTTTTAGAGAATTAGCCCCTAACTATTACATTACATATCAAATATTAAAAGGTAGACACTTCTACTCAGTATACATTTTTTTCATAAAATAAACACTCTTGAAAAAAGGAGTCATGTGAAGTTCCATGTTTTAAAGAACATTACTTTTCCATGATACCATCCATGACCCTATTCATCTTTAAGTCCTATGAAAAACATTTCAAAACTTGTGATGATCATAAAATGCTCAGTAAGGCTTATAAAATAGAGAAATACAATATTAGTTCATCAATACATACAAAAAAATATCTTTAACATGAATAATAAAATAATATTATTTATGAATAACACATATTAAGCAAAAATCTTAAATGTAACTTGTGGCATCCTTAACAAACATACATTGTATCTTTCACAGCTACATTGGGAGTTTCGTTTGGAATACCCATCATAGTATATTCAATAAATAGATTAGGAGAAACATTAATGACTACATTTGTTACATTACCCAATGCATTGGAGTTCTATCTTGGGCTCACCCACCGTAGGTTTTTCATGGAAACACCCATATACGTAAACAGTTCCCATGAACCATAACATATTCATAAAACATATAACAATCATAAAGGAAAGATAAAATTTTGACATTTCAATAATAATATATCTTTTAAAGATATTTAAAAAATGAATTATTTCTCAAAACCATTTTTAATACCAAAATACATAAAAAGGGTATATGGTATTTATTTTCCATTTAAAAAACACTACAACTTGTTACGGAATCCAAAGATCAAATAATACTCGCGGTGGTGGAAAGGTCGTTGTCAGCGCATATGTTAAAAAGAAACATTCCTTTTTTCATTTAGTATAACTCTTCATAGAAAAATATTCCCTTTGAAGGAAATGAAAAATAAATAGTGTTTGTGCACTATATAAACGAATGTCATGTATAAATCAAAGTAAGCCTCAATTCGAGGAGATTAAGCCGATGCCCCTTACCTCGTGTCCAACTTGACTCATTCATTCTTTAACCGAATGAATAATAAAATAAATTTAATTTCTACTTGACTCATAACTTTTTCAAGTTTATTATTATTTTTATATCACTTATTAACATGTTATAAACATTACATAATCATTTATGTTAACAATAATAATTTTGTCAATATTTGGTACTTGAGTCAAAAATGAACTTCTTATAATTACATGTTGTCCCTGTGGTCAAAATTTCATTATCTCCAGAATGATATTCATGATCTATATGTCATATATATTATATATACCAAGTATATATATGTATTTATATTAGTACATATCATTTGGAGATCAAAAATGAAATGCATCGTTCCTGGAGATGGTAAGCCGTATGTACACATGAAAGATACTTTCATTTCTATTTAATATTTAATTGAATGAAAACATAATGATACATAGGTATATATTAATTCCAGTTTAATATAATATATAGTTTCCTTAACTCCATTCTTTATACATTCCATGTATGGAATGAAAGAGTCATATCACTTTGAGGGGGCGGTAGTCTGACCATCCTCAAATGAAATTATCACATTTACCCATTATGGAAACCATAATGGTAAGATAAAATGTAAAATACAGAAGCATAGAAACAATATTAATATAATATATATCACTAATAAATATAGTACAATCATAATTTCCACCATGAGAGGCAGTAGGATATAATTGAACAATCATCGTTTCGCGAGGCAACAACTCGTCGTCGATAGAAACAGTATATTCATTACCCATTAGAAGGAGGTGTGAATAAGTGCAGTTTGAATAAATCTCATAAAAACAACCTATTATGTTGAGGATACTATTTTTGTTATGTAAAAAAATAATAAGAATATCATAGGGAGTGATTATGTAAAATAAAAGAAGAGAACTTGGGAGAAGATGTTACCTTTAAATCAGGTAACTCCTTTTGGTTTTGAACCAAAAGGAATTCTTGAAGTGCCTTTTGCCTAAGGTATGGATTCTAGGAGGAATATAAGGATGTTGGGAGATTATTTGGTCAGAGTTTGGATAATCCAAAGGGATTTATGTGTGTGAGTAATGGGTTATAAGTCTTGTCCTTTAATTTGAGGGAGGAGGGACTCTTTAGGAAAGTTTGTAAGTATTATTTTATTATAAAATTATATTCCATTTCAAAAGTACCAAAAATTATTTAATTCTAATATAAGGTGCATATAATCCAAAATAAAATCATGAAATTGAATTTTACAGGTTTTGAATATTTTTTAATCCTTATATTTTTTATTGAACCTTTTGTCAACTTATTTAACTTTTACCATGTCCTCTTATATATTCCTACTATATTGTTAATATATTTAATATAAAATTCCAAGAGACCCAAAATGGATCATTAATAACATTTTTAACATCAAATATTTCATTATTCTGAAAGGTATATTTTTAGGATTGTTTTATCATTTAATAAAATATTGATTGATTTAAAAAATCTTGTAAGTCAATTTTAATACTATTCATATCGTGACTTTTAAAAAAATCCAAAAACATCTTTATTATTTCAAAAAATATTCATTAATTCAAATATAAAATGTCATATTAATCTATAAAATTCTTGTATGGAATAAAAAGTTTTAAAGTAAATTTATTTTTATATTTATAATCTCATTTATTTAAAACATTCGTTAATGAGGTAATTATTACATCATCATTGTGTCATAAATAAATTTATTTATATTATTTCTATAAATTATAAATAAACTACAATGATGTAGGATTTATTTTTATTATTTTAATGACTATTTAAAGTCAAAAATATCAATTATATAACCCCATATTAATTTTTTTTAGAAAAATAATACATGTTTATGATATTTTTATTTTTACTTAAAATAAATAGTTATTATTGTCATTACCTTACCCAAATGGATTTTAAAGGCCAAAAATCTCACCCAAAGATTGTATTGGTCGGAAATAACTCATCTAATAAGGTTATAAGGAGTATTAAGGTGATTTTATATTATAATAATATAATATTTAAGCCAAATTACCTTATCAACCTTTAACCACAGTAAATAAAAGTCAAAGGTTATTACTCACCAAAAAAAGTATTTTCATATTATTGAACAAAATATTATTTACTAATGACAACCATGTATGTTATATTTTTTTAAATTAAATTCATAGAAGCATTAAAATTTTATTTAAATGAAATAGTCAGTTTTTAA
This sequence comes from Viscum album, assembly GCA_963277665.1. Taxonomy (NCBI): domain Eukaryota; kingdom Viridiplantae; phylum Streptophyta; class Magnoliopsida; order Santalales; family Viscaceae; genus Viscum; species Viscum album. The sequence continues at coordinate 44,520,828 of OY728131.1, forward strand.
CCACTATACAGTGTTTTCACTATTCATAAAAAATTGAACGTTTTTAGAAAAATACCAAAAATTCACCCAATGAAAATTTTGATATTCCAAATTCAAAAATTATTTATATAATACCAAATTAATAACATAAATGTTTAATTAATTAATTTAAAATTAATAATTATTGTCCAAACTAGAAAGCGGGTTTTTGAAAAGTAAAAACAAAAAAGATTGATATATGTTTATATCCAATTTCAAAGTGAAATTACTTCCAATGAACAAAATTGGATTAAATGGTAATAATATAATCCAATTACACTTTAATACCAATTAGAAAGTTAATCTAACCGTATAAATAAATTATATTAAATGGGAGTTTTTAATAAAAATTGCCGTATTTTTCACTATTCATACAAATGAACTTTATCAAAAAAATACCAAAATTTCATATAAAGTAAATTTTGATGTCCTGATTCTAAAGAAGAATTTTATTTTGTAAAATAAAAAATATAAAAATGAAAAAAACTATATTTAAAAAGGGTTCTCCATCAAAATCTGGTAGATCGGCCTTTTAAAGAATATTAGAGTATTTATGCTTAAAATTGGATTGATTCTCATTTAAGGCTCTATATTTTATTTAATAAATGTAAAAACAATTAAAAAACATGTGGAATTATATTTTAGTTAGTACCATTCATTCACACCATTACAATGGCTAGGTGTTAACTTTCATTTAAAATATTAATAATATTATATTATTTTTTTGTCTAACTTAACGTTGTGTGCATCATATGATTTCAGAGAAACCCATTGTTGCATGCTGAGTATGCTATCAAAAATAGCATCACCTTTAAAATAAAATTAAAATTTATTTCAAAAATATTATTAAATATGAAAATGTCATATTCTTTATTTACCTAGGATGTTACATCTTTCCCTCTTTTGGAAATAGTGTCCTCGCAATTTTATTCAATTATCAAATAAATGGGGGAATTTATTCCTAATAGAATTTTCTGATTCCCACATTGCCTCTTCAACCATATAATTTTTTAAAAAACCATTTCCTGATTAATTACCTTATTCCGCAACACTTTCTCTCTTCAATCAAGAATCTGGACTAGTTCTTCCTCATAAGAAATATTGTCTTCCAACTGAACAACCTATGGGATCAAAACATGATATGGATCCGACATATATTTTCTCAACATTGAAACATGAAAAACATTGTCCACCTGGGATAAACATGTAAGTAAATCCACTATCTAGGAAATTGATCCCACATTTTTTAGGATTTCATAGGTTCCAATGAACCTGGGACTCAACTTTCCCTTCTTAACAAAAGGCATCACACTTTCCCATGGAGAAACTTTGAGAAATACATGATCAACAACCTCAAAAGAAGGTCCCTTCCTCTAGTTATCCTAATAACTATTCTTTATGCTCTGAGCTGTTATCATGTGCTTCTGAATCAATTGAACTTTTTCTTCCATCTCTTCTACCAATTCCAGTCCCATCAACTTCCTTTCACCTGCTTCATCTAAAAAAGATGTGGCTCAACACCACTTTCCATATAATACCTCAAATGGAATCATCTGTATATTTGAATGAAAATTGTTATTATAAGAAAATTCAACCAAAGAAATATGTTGGTCCCAACCTCCCTGGTAATCTATTGAGAATGATCATAGCATACCTTCTCATTACTGAATTGTTTTTTCTAAATTCCCATCTGATAGTGAATTAAAAGATGCACTAAAATTTAATTCAATAACCAATGACTTTTGAAGGCCTTTCCAAAAGGTAGAAGTAATCCTGGGATCACAAATAGATACAATGGAGAGGGGAACTCCATTTAACCTGACTATCTCTTTAACATACAGCTGAAAAAGTTGATCTAAATACATAGTATCTTGAATAGGAAGTAAATTAGAATATTTAGTAAATAGATCAACAATAACCCATATTTCATTGTTACCTCAAGATGTCTTCAGTAATTCCACAATGAATTCCATGGATACATTGTCCCATTTCCACTCGGGCACCAGTAAAGACTGAAGCATCCCTTTTGGTAACTACCACTCTACTTTAACCTGTTGAAAAGTCAAATAATTAATAGTAATGTGAGAAATATCTCTTCTCATTCAATCCCACCAGTAATACTCCTGAATATATCTGTACATCTTAGTACTTCATGGATGAACTGAAAACATAGAACTATGAACTTCACATAACAACTCATTCATCAACTATGAATCACAAGTCATACATAATCTCTTCTAAAATATCAAAATACAATCATTATCAATGTTAAAATCAGGAAACATACCCTTCTAGACCAACTCTACCATTTTGTGCAACTCCCTGTCATCCTCTTACACTTTCTTAATTCTGTCTGATAGAGATGATTTCACTAACACCTATACAAAATAGAGGAATCCCCTACACCAACAACTTCTATTCCAAATTTCAATAAATATTTAATCAATGTTTCTTGTTCCAAATGTAACATGGTTAATGTAGCATTACTTTTTTCAACTCAAAGTAGCAACCACTTTATTTTACTCCCTCGAATGGTAATGGACCGTGCAATCATAATCCTTGATTAATTATAGCCATCTCCGATGGCTTCTGTTCAAATAATTATGAGTGAATATATACTTCAATATTTTTTGATCAATATATATTTCAAACTTTACGCCGTACAAATTATAACTCAATATTTTTAATGAAAAAACAACAGAAGCTAATTCCAAAATCACGTGTTGGGTAATTTAACTCATGAGATTCAAATGGAATGAAGGAAAAGAAATTACCTAGTTATTTTGCATAAGGACACAACCAAGTCCTTTCTAACAAGAATCACTATAGATAACAAACTCACCATTTCTGTAATGCAGTGCCAAAACTAGATCATTCCCCAATCTTCTTTTCAATTCCTAAAAAAATCTTCACATTATTTCATCCAGATAAATTTAAAACCTTTTCAATTTAACATAATCAGTGGACTAGAAAACCATGAAAAATATTCCACAAACCTCCGTTAATTAAATTCTAAACCAAGAAAATTATGTATCTTAGTTATATTTTTGGGTCTTGTCCATTCATAAACAAATTTTCTTTTAGAAGGATCAACAGTTATGAAATTTTTTGAAATAATGTGACAAAGGAATGATATTTTTTGTAACCAAAACACACACTTGATGAATTTACCATACAGTTTCATTTCCTTTAAGGTTTTCAAGACATATCTTAAATGACTCTCATGTGCCTCTTTACTTTTGGAATAAACAAAAAAATCATCTACAAACACAACCACCATTTATCACACAAGTCAACTGATACATCTCTACAACAAACTATCCAATTATGATTTTGACCATCTTAGGACGATGATTTGGAAATCCATTTCCCTCTATATTCCTTCCTAGTATAGATTACCTATTTCCTCTATGAAAAACCATTCAAAACACAGAAATATATTAGGCATAAGAACATGGTAATCTGTATATTCTATATCCTTTCAATCTTACAATAAATTAATTTATGGATTTTAATTTAACAATACCATAACTCCAAATGTTATCTAAACTGGCCTCTAATAAAAACTATAAGGTCACATCCTTAAACAATATATAATCTTAAATTAGGTTAATAATTCACTTGGATTATTTTTTCATATTAAGATTTTTTATGAATTAGGCCATAACTCTAACATTACATCTCAAATATTACAAAGTTGACACTTATACTCAGTATCCATTTTTTTCATAAAATAAAACCACTTGAAAAAAATATTCAAGTCAAGTTACACATTTTAGAAAACCTGAATTTCCATGATCCCATCGTTTACCTTATTCATCTTTACATCCTATGAAAAACATTTCAAAAACATGGGATGAGCAAAAAAATCTCAATAAGGGTTATAAAATAAAGAAAGAGAACATCATTTCATCAACACATACAAGACATAACCTCTTTAATATACCTCAAGAAATCATAAGATTTATGAATAATGCTTAGTAATCACAAATCATAAAGGTAACTTCTGTCATCCATATCAAACATAAATTGTAGCTTTCATAAATACATTGAGAGTTATGTTTGGAATACCCATCCTAGTATATTACCTAAATCTATTAGGATAAAAATTAATGTTTAACTGTGTCATGTAACCTAATGAATTAGAGAGCTATCTTGGGCTCACCCGCACTATGTTTATCATGGAACCACTCGTATATGTAAAAAATTCCCAAGAACCATAACATATTCATAACACATAAAAAACATAATGGAAAGATAAGATTTCTTCATTTCAATCTCTATATATCCTTTAAAGATAGTGAAATAATAAATTCTTTGTAAAACCATTTTCAATACCAAAATATATAAAAAGGGTATATGGTATTTATTTTCCTTTAAAAAAACTATGTCTTGTTAAGGAATCCAAAGATCAAATAAAACATGCACTGGAAGAAAGCTCATTGTCACATCGTACATTAAATAAAAAAATTCCTTTTTTCATTTAGTAAATCACTTCCTAGAAGAATATGTCCTTTTAATGAAATGAAATGTCAACGGTTTTTATACGCTGTATAAAATAATGTCGTGTATAAATCAAAATATTCCACAATGAATGAAGATTAAGATGATGTCCCTTGCCTCACGATCGACTTGAATCATTCACACTTTAATATCCTAAATAATAAAAAAAGATAAATTCTACTTGATTAAAATCCTTTTTTAAGTCTATTATTTCTTTTATATCACTTATTACCAAGTTATAAACATTACATAATCATTTATGTTAATAATGGTCGTTTTGTCTATATTTGGTACTTGAGTCTACAATGAACTTCTTATAATTACAAGTTGTCCATGTGGTAAAAATTTCATTATCCCAAGAATTATTTTCATGATTTAGATAACATATATATTATATATATCCAGTATATATATGTATTCATAATTTTACATAACATTTGGGGGTATGAAATGAAATGAATCGTTCATGGAGACGGTAAGCCGTACATATGCATGAACGCAACTTTAATTTCTATTTCATATTTAATCAAACGAAGACCCAATTATACATAAGTATATTATAATTCTAGTATAATATCATATATTATTTTATTAACTCGATCCTTTATACATTCCACGTATGGCATGAGTGAGTCATACCACTTTGAGGGGGAGGTAGTCCGCACTTCCTCAAATAAAATTATCACATATAAAAATTATGGAAAACATAAAGGTATGATATAAAGGAAAAATACAGAAGCCTAGAAACAATATAAATATAATATATATCACATATAAACATAGTTCCATTGTAATGACCACCATGAGATGTGGTAGGAGATAATTGAATAACCATCATTTCATGAGTGAGTAGTTCGATGTCCAAATAAAAAGTATGTTCTTTTCTCATTAGACAGAGGTGTGCATATGTGTAGTTTAAATCCTTCTCACAAAACAAATTTGTATTTTGAGAATAGTTGTGTTGTTAGGTAAAAAAATAATAATAAGAGCATAGGGAGTGAATAAGTTAAATAAAATAATAGAACTTGAGGAAATAAGTTACCTTTAAATCGGGTAACTGTCTTTGGTTTGAACCAAAAGGACTTCTTGAAGTGCCTTAAGCTGAAGGTAAGGATTCTAGGAGGAAGATAGGGATATTGGGAGCTTAGTTGGGCAGATTTTGGATGATCCAAGGGGCTTGAGGGGATTGAGTAATGGGTTAGAAGTGGTGTCATTTTATAAGAGGGAGGAGGGGATCTTTAGGAAAGTCTGAAAGTAATATTGTTTTATTAAATGATATTCAGCTTCAAGAGGTCCAAAACATATTTAATTCAAATATAAGGTTCATATAAGTCGATATAAAATCATCCCATTAGAATTGGATAGGTTTGTAATATTTTTTTAATCCTTATCATTTTTATTTTTCCCTTTGTTAAATTATTTATCTTTTACCATGCCCTCTTATATATTCATACTATACGGTCAATACATTTCCAATAAAATACCAAGGGACCAAAAATGGATCATTAATGAAACTTTTAACTTCATAAATGTCATTTGGCCGAATTTTATATTTTTTGGATTATTTTATCATTTAATAAAATATGGATTGATTTAAAAAATCGTTTTTTTGTCAATTTTAATATTATTCATATCTTGAATTTTTTTTTAAAATCAAAACCAACTAGATTCATTCGAAAAACATTCATTAATTCAAATAAAACAAGTCATATTAATCTATAAAATTATTTGATGGTAGAAAAGGTTTCAAAATAAATTTATTTTAATATTTATAAACTCATTTATTTAAAACATTCATTAATAAGGTAATCATTACATCATCATTGTATTATAAATAAATTTATTCATATGATGTATAAAAATTATAAATAAATTAACATGATGTAGAATTTTCTTTTTCTTTCTAATTTCTATTTATAGTCAAAAATATCAATTATATAACTCCACATTAAAACTTTTTTAGAAAAAAAATACATGTTTATAATATTTTTATTTTTACTTTAATTAAAAAGTTATTGATGTCATCATCTTACACAAATGGATTTCAAAGGCCCAGAATCTCACCCAAGGATTTCATTTATCATCCATGAATCATCCGATAAGGTTTGGAAAAGTGTTATGGTGATTTTATATTATTAAAATATAATATTTACCTTGAATTACCCAATTTACCTTTAATAGTGGGAAATAAAAGTCAAAAGTTACTATTCATAAAAAAAATAATTTTCATTTTATTAAAGAACATTGTGCTTACTGATGAAAAAAATGTATGTTGGATTTTTGGAATTCAATTCATAGAAGTGGTAAAATTTAATTTAAATGAAAAAGTTACTTTTTAACTCTTATGTAGTGTTTTAACTATTTATCAAAAATTGAACGTTTTCAGAAAAATAAAAAAAATTCCCCCAAAGAAAATTTTGATATCCCAAATTAAAAAATTATGTCTAATATATCTAATTAAAAAAAAGTTTCATTAATTAATTCAAAATTAATATCTTTTGTTCAAATTAGAAAGCGTATTTTTAAGAAGTAACAACTTCAAAAAGATTGACCTGTGTGTATGTCCAATTTCAAAGTGAAATTACATAGAATGACCAAAATTGGATTAAATAGTAAAAATAAAATCCAATTAAACTTTAAACCAATTTAAATTTATAATCTATCCATATAAATAAATTATATTAAAAGGCAGTTATGAATTAAAATACAGTATTTTTCACTATTCATAAAAATGAACTTTATCAGAAAAATACCAAAATATTATCCCAAGTAAATTTTGTTGTCCTGATTCTAAAGATGAATTTTATTTTGTCAAATAGAAAATATAAACCCGACATGAACTGGATTTAAAATGGGTTCTCCATCAAAAAGAGCTGAATTGTCCTTTTAATGAATATTACAGTATTTATGCTTAATATTGGATTCATTCGCATTTTAAGCCTCTAACATTCATTGGATAATTGGAAAAACATTTAACAAATATGTTTAAATTTAGTTAGTTTTGTTCATTCTTGCCATCACAATGTCTAGGATTCAACAACAATTTAAAATAATTATATTATTATATTAGTTTTTCGTATAACTCAATGTTGTGTGCAACTTAAGATTTCATAGAAATCTATTATTACATGTTGAGTACGCTATCTAACATCGGATCCCCTTTAAAATAAAATTAATATTATATTCAAAAATATTAATAAATATGAAAATTTCATATTCATTATTTACTTGGGATGTTACAACAATGATTTCAAATAAATTAACACTAAACAACTAGTTATTCATACCATCTAATGTTCCTTCATTGTTCCCCAAAACTATATGTAGTATCAAAGAGGCCACATGTTTTATTTATTATTACGTATTATTCATTAATCTATTTCATGTGTTTTCATGTTCTTTAGATTATATTGATTCAATTTAATAACCTAACATTTCTGTACATTATTTTCTTCTTTATATATAACATAACATTTAACCAGTTAAGGGTTAACAATGATGTGTCAATTAAAGAACACCATTTGGAGGTGCCAAATTAATTTCCTTGACAAAACTAGAGTACACAGAATATACTTCCAACATAAATGTACTTTACTTTTGTTTTCATGTTTTTATCCCATAATAAAGTTAGATAGATGTGATAAAATCAGATCTAATATCCAATATAAGTGGATATGCATATAGATCATGATCGGCTGAAAAACATATTGAAGAACCACATATCATGTAACCTATGTACATGTTGTGTAGTGGTCAGTTTTTAATGGTTGATAATATGTGGTGTCAATGCCCGCCGTGTATCAGAGAAAAGAAACCATGACCTATGATCCTTTAAAATATGAGGATACACACCATATATTAATAATTATGGATTACCCAAGATTATAAATTAATATACATTATATAATACACCTATTTAATAAATATACTAATTTTACCATCTAATTTATTTGAAATTTATCATTATCTTCAACAACAATTCTTCCCATTAAATATTTATTAAGATATTTCCCCTATTTTTCAAGAATCTGTAATGTCACATCATTATAATCATTTATAAAATCAAAAAACGTAAACTCTTGACATACCCAAGGAAAAATATTTTCAATAGAAAATATTATTATAATTTGGAATAAAATATAAAACAACCATTAGGGGAGGAGGTTTTATCTAAATTGTTATGTGGAGGGATATGGTTGAACACCAAATTGAAAATATTATTTCTATATGATATCCCTTAGAATTTCATTAAATAGTTCATCAATAATAGGATTATTGGAAAAAAGTACTCTTATTTTATAACACCTTTCTTTATTTTTTAAATGATAAATTATTATTTTTTCAGCGCTTATTCATTCTTTAATGATGGAGTTCATTTTTAATAAATTATTTTCACTTTATTTATTTTAATTAATTTGTTATGAACAATATATCTATTTTAAATTCTATTGATGTGGTTTCATCATCTATATTGATAAAAATATTGAGAAAAAATAATATTTTACCCACCAAAATGATCAATGACATGATATATTTCATCATGCTATGCTATGACTTATACATGAATCTATGATGAAATATTCTTTAAAATATTTATTTAAGATCATACTTCAATCCAAGCCAATCAAAATCCACGAGTAAAAAAAATCCAGAATCAGTATTTATATATGGAACAATAAAAATCCCCCCATTCCATTTATATTCATAAATATAATTTTGACCACTAATATGAAATATTATTTCTAATTACATTGATACCTTCAAATATCATGAATTTATATATTATAATTATATTTAACATTTTTTAATATTTAATGAGGTTTATGATTCACCTATTTCCCAAGTGACAAGGGACTTCTCAATGAAAATTACATTTCCCTTAAAGAACTATATTATTTTTATCCTATATTTAATTATCTCTTAAACCATATACAATTTTAACATATAGTGTTTTACTTTTAATGTTATTTTATTGACCGGGGAACTAATGATAATCCATATTCATTACTCAACACAGGTATTTTTTGATAATAAATATTTTTCATTAATTAAATTGTCCATTCAACATAAAAGGAACACATTGAACATGAAATGGAGGGTGGGTCTAATATTATATATACCCACAATATATCGACAAGTCCCTTGAGACAAATCAGTAAGTTAGAATTAAATTGGGTTTTACCTATATATTAAACATTCTTGGCGTAAGGTCTTGATGGTATAGATATCATGATGTAATGGATCCTAACTTCCAATATTAATTATTTCCATTATTGATAATTCAGTGATTGTTATCCCTGATGTTACTGTATTGATATTATCCAGGGATTTATTTATTTCTTAAGTTATTTATTAAGTGAGATTTGTTTTTAATTATTTACCTTTTCATATTGATTGTCTTTATTTATTCATGATGTATTCTGTTGTATATAACCCTTACTAAGCATCTGGGCCCATCATTATTTTGTTTCCTTTCTCAAGGTTATAAAGAAGAAATATTTTAATGAGTTCATGTTTGATGATTTTTTACATTCATAATGTTTTCTATTTTATGTCTTCCTATGTAATCTCACATTCATGTTAAATTATATTTTATTTCTGTTAGGTGATTGCCCCACGAAATTCTATATTTTTTTTTCACCTTTCATGTTGAAAATGAAAAAAACATGATGTTAAACGATGTTACCAACACCCTTATGACATGACCTAAAATTATAGGTCAATTTTCATAATATATTATGTTAAATTTAATGGAACCAGTTGAAATTAATGATTTTAATACCAAGTGGGATGATCTTTTAGAAAATGTTTTTATATTCCTGAGTGTGTCGCCTTGGGGAGTGCATGTACTCATTACTAAAAAAGTGGATGGGTTTCATTGGTTTTATGTTTATTATTTTATATAAATTGGTTTATGGTCTATTAGCAATATTGATTTGGAGTATGTGGCTACCACAAATGATAAAACCTATTTAATTTCAAAGGAAAATCAATTAGTGGATCTAACATTTTTGGTGAAATTTACACTAACCCTTGGAAGGAAAATAAAATCTCCAAAATATAAGTCAAAAGGACCCAAAGATGACTCAACCTAATATGGAAAGGATCGGATTCCTAAGTTCTTCAATTAGTCGAGTTAGATACCCAACTGGGAGTATATTTGTAGGAGCTTCATGAACCCATTATGGTTGTCACATTAATGGAGGTAAATCCTAATATCTATCAATGATTAGGAGGTTCCGAGTTGGGAGGATTTCCCTACCTTCATTCTGTACCCAGGGTGAACCCTTATTTTGGATGTAAACATACTTGAATTGTATATTTATTTTTTGGGGATAATATTCAAAAGTAATGCTACCTCTATGCAACTCATTGTTGAGTTTCCTCATCACTATCATTTGTTCCGCTTTCCAAATAATTTTTTCTTCATGTATAGGATGCTTGTCTTCTATGGGAGGTGGATGTGGGTCTTATACAAACATTCCACTATTCTCGTTAGATATTTGATGGGGTGGAATGACATGATTTATTAAGGTAACGACCAAATTTTTTATGATTATATGGTTTTGTGTACACACACCATTATTCTAAGGGTTGACTCAGCTTCTATAATATTTTACCATCCACCAATAGCATCTTTGAAAAATATTCCTTGGACTTTATAAATCACTGTGGAACCACTTCACTTGGACATTCATTTAATCCCTATGGGTCAATGCCTAGGGGTATTTGATCTACTTACTATAGAAATCCACACTCTAAAGGGATGTAAATTTAACATCATTGAGCCCCAAAAACACCATGGTTGAAAATGTGTGTAGGTAGTACCCTTAAAATAGAAAAATCCTTATATATTGAGGGTACAAATGTTATTATATAAGCAAGGAGTAATAATATTTCAGGTGGTGGGGAATAAAAATAAAACAAAAGATTTGTTGGAAGGACGTTACCTCTTCATTGGGTAACTCCTTTTAAATTGAACCAATGGGCTTCCTTGGTTGGATTTATGAACTCACCGCCCTTTTTTGATTAAGGAAACCTGATGAATTTTTTAAGGAATTATAGGAAAATTATAACATTGCATGGTGTACTATGTGTTGAATTTTTTCTAAAATTACTAATGGAATATTTAATTTTGGTTCATTTATCTTCAATGTGATTTCAATGATAGTAATTCATTATTAATGGATATAAAATCAGAACTATTCATTGAATGAGTTTAATGAATAAATGAAAATGTGAATTAGCATATAATGATTTATTGAATATGGATAACACATATCATTAATTACAAAATTCATCAAGTATGTATATATAAAAGAATGAGATCCCGCCTATTGTCAACAACCAATCTCTTGCAAGGATCCATATGCTCTATTCAATATAGGGAATAATTTCAAGAACTACATGTGGCTTGATTGACATTTCCATGAGATATTTATTAATTACTGGTACATGTTTCCTTGTCATTATTTGGTGTTATTTGATCATATCGAGTCACTTTCATCCTTACTGCATGTTGTTAATGTTCATGGATAATGTCCATAACACATGACATTAAATTGGATATTCCTTTCAATAACTTAATGTGTCTTGATTATTATTCCAACGATTCATGTAGTGATTCAGATACCTCATTTCCCAGTTCCTTCCATGAGGTTGAGTAAAAAACCCACTCCCATTTATACGAAAACAGATCTATACAAGAGATCTTAATTTGGGTTCCCTCATATATGGTTCCTATAAGGAAACAAATATGCACCCTCCAACATATGAGTTACATATATAGAAGGTAATCTTCACTTTGTGTATAATATCGGAAAAAATTATTTCTTAGGTTTCATTTCACTAAATAATTCATCAATTTTACGTTCATTTTGGATGATAATGCCAAAAGCATACCTCCCATGTATTATAAAATTTTCGTCATAGGTTCCAACTGATTAATCACATTATTTTCATTAACCCAAGGAATTATATTTCCATTTTCATATGAATAATATGAGGAATGTACTTATTGATAAATAGTTTCTATAAATCTTCCCATTAAATGGATTCAATTTCATCTTGTTTCCTCATATTCTTGATAGTATCCCCCCATTGATCTGCTACAATTTCCAAATAATAGAAATCCAAAATGAAGTTCTCATGTTCATGAACATTGGAGAACCTAAAATACATTTCCAATAGTATTTATCCATTACTTATACACTAGTGTATCATAAGACCCACCAAATGAAGGTGGTAAATACCTCACTATGAACTCAATTGAATGTTGTTCCCTCATTTACTCATTTGGAATCCCAACATGATTCATAGTGGGTTTTTATATGTTTATATGATCTTATTTATTTCGTTTATTCATTTACCTATTTATCATATTTTATGATACATAGAAATACAATATTTGGATAGTCCATTTAAAATTTATAGCAATCTATCCACAATTATGTCACATTGATTTTGCGGGAAAATCATTCCAATATGTGTTTCATGTGATTTATAGCTGCTTTTCACCTACCCGTGGGGATATGGAATGCCATTGGGGATGCGTAGTGAGGCGATTCAATGGTAGAATAAGTGATATATTTACAAATGGTATATCTTGAGTGGACTATGCAATCCTAAAATCTAAAAATTGGTTTTACTCAACCATTTCCTATTATTTACACAAAGTAAAAATTTGGATTCCATCCACTAATGTGAACTAATTTATGATAACCCAAAACATCATGTTAGAATTCCCCAATAATTTAATGAAAACAAATTTGGATGGTCAATCACGTTAATCTATGGATTGATTTAAATTTATTTAGTAGAAGGCTATACCAGCATTGCATTTATAATTAAGGGATTTAATCATTTATGAATAATCTTCCAGTTATTATCATTATTAAATTCTTGTTAATATTAATTAGAATTAATTTAGTGATTAACTGTTTCTTATATAATATTTATGAATAATCTTGTTTATTTTAGTAATATATTTCAATAATGTAAATTCATTAGTTCATGTGATCATGAAAAAACATACCTAATAAAATACCCATGAAAATTAAAAGATATAAAAATAAAATATTTTATGATCTTCAATTTTTCAAAATGCTCAGTTTTTCTAGTGGAGTATAAACTAACCATATACTAAATGGAAAACATTCTTGTATAATTTTTGATTTATGTTTTAGTTTTCCACATGTCTACCAATGTATATATATTGGATTTGTATTTCACCAAATCCAACCATTTAACTCATCGACTATCATAGTTTATCCATGCCATATAAATTATTTTACTCACAAATTAGTGAGGGGAATGGGTTTAGTTGAAAGAGACCATGGGAATATATCCCCTTACATATTAAGAAGAGAGATGAAAAATATGAAAATAATTTAATTTAAGAATAAATTAAATGAAAGCAATCACATACAATGGATTTGTCTAGTCTCATGATCATCCTATGTAGTATGTGTCTTAGGAAAAGTCTCTTCTGTGACCTATTATGGAACTAGGTCCCATGAAAACTATTTGTTCATTTGTTAGAATTTACTAAACCCAAGTCAATATGGCTCAAACTATATCAAATAGAAATTTTCACCATTTTTAGGGATACAGTCTATAACTGGATTATATCTTTTATATGTTTGGGGTTACTTTTATATTCTTAGAAAAATCTATTATAGTTACTTTATATGATCTTTTTGTTTTCTTGATGCAGGTTTTCTTATTTCCTAAAAAACCCATTGCATATAAACACATGTCTCCTGACATAATGGATTTATGTCATACCATTACTCATATGATATCCATTTTAATTTATTTTTGGCATATTGTTATGGGATATCAACAATATTTCTAAAGAATATATTTAAATTTAATGGAAGGTTCGACAATATATATCAACATTGATGCTCTTTACCCTTATACCATGACTTTTATCTGTAAAAGGAAATGTGTATTTACTAATTGATTCATATTTTTTCAATCAATGCTAAAATTTATGACTCCGCAGTGATCCTATATTTTAATATCATTTCTATGATGTGGAGAAAATAATATTCCTTTATGGATTAATCAACACTAAATTATAATGATCATTGTTTTCTAGGTTAATATATTCTTTGGTAGGCCATACCAAAGAAAATCATATCTTTTGACCTTGAATATACTATAATTAACATTTATTGATGTTTTTATATGGTTGTAAAATAATTATAAGTGAAATTTTATGTCTCTTTTGAATTTTTTATATAGATTTATAAAGGATTTTTTAATATTTTGAATTTCTTTTTTTAAGAAAAAATGGAATGTTATATTTTAAAGTATACGACACAAACTATTTTATACACCCGTCACCATTATTTAATGTTTTAGTTAATTTATAATATTTCAAGTTTTATTTAACAAAAATCCATCTTTCTATTTGTTATTGGTATATTAGTTTGGAAAAAATATTTGGAAAAGGGATATTTTTTACTCCAAAAGTGTTTTTCACAAGGGATTAAAAGAGTTTTTCAAGGGTTTCCTTAATTATATGGTCCTTGGAAAATGATTATGAAGTGTTGATCCCTAGTATATATCTTGTGTGGGACTAATATAGCTTATAAATTGGGTGCACTTAGAAAACACAGCAATTCATTAGGTAATGATTATGTTCATTGGAGAATTATATTGAAAATATGCCATATGGTTATTCCAAATATAATGGTTTATAAGGGTTCAATGATGATATTGTACCAGTGAAAATTCCTGATATTTTATATGATTTCTAATTATTTTTCATGGATAAATTTATTGTAATAGGTAAACTATATATAATTTTGTAATATAAAATATTATTCACTTTTTGAGTTAAAAAGTATTCTTTTAAGTAAATGGTTTTCATGGGTTTCCTTGATTTTCACAACACTAATAGATTTATTCCATTTAATGTAATTTATTATAATTTTTGTGCTCTCCCCACACATTAAATGTTATTTTTCACAGGGGTTAAGGATGGGTAATGGAAAAGGAGAAGTCATGTTTACTATCATGAAGATTTTTTTATGAAAATAAATAATGTTTTACATTAAAATTTTTACATTACAGAAAAAATTGGTAGTAAATTATAGTTTCCATAATGGATGTTACCCTTCCTAAACACCTAACCATGTCCTCTTCCACATTATGTGACTGGATATGGGATCTTACATGTCGTGTACATCTTTTAAATAAAATTTGTTTCATCACCCAGGCCCCAAACCGTGTCCGTAGCCTATGATAGTGTCTAACATACCCTATTTACAGTGTATCCTTATAATGAAAAATTAATTACACTCATGGATCATCTCCTAGATGAACTATATAAAATTCCAGAAATAACATTACTCCCACATATCATATCATTAGTAAAATTAATTACAATAAATTGAAAAATATTATATTCTTCATATTTTTTATACATGAGGTGTGTTACCTAGTAACATGATACAAATTTTATCTATATATTACCTTGTTCCTACAATTATTTAATGAAAATTAAAGCATATATTTTTTTTATTTAAAAAAATAACTAATTTATTCGAAATCAAAAGTACAAAAACATCATAATGAATTTAATTTTTTTTCACCACCATTATTTTTATAGATTTTAAATCAAATGTATATAATCTATCAGACTATTTTAGAATATATGATCCAAACTATCTGATTTATATTAGTATAAATTAATACTTTGAGGAGAAACCCCCACATTAAAACCAAAATAGTTTCTGGGAACCTTAAATCAATATGGTTTCTACAATGATAAATAATTACACAATCACCATAAAACATTAATATTAAATAAACAAGGTATAAAAAATGAAATATACAAATAATTACATTTAAATATTAAATTAAAATGATAAAATAATTTACTACAAAAGAACCCCTAAAAATTTTAGTTATTAAAGTTAAATAAGGAATTTAAAAAACAACTAGTATAAAAAAAATAATTAAATTTATTTTAACAGACATGCAAATTTTGAAAATCCTTTAAATTAATATATATATCAACTAAAACATGATTTACCATTAAAATTACAGTAAAAATATTTATTATAATCATTTCAAATCTACATTAGGGATTAAAAATATTATAATTCTTTGTTCATGAATTTAAAGACTATAAGAAAGGTATTATGATGTATCCCATCTCTGTCCACCAATGAATCAAAATTAGACTGATGAATTTTTTAGCTTGAGTTATGTAAAGTACATCTATTCTGTTATTAGTATAGAAACAATAAAGGCGATTCCTAATGTACCAAAATTTTCTATTCTTCATGAAGTAGAGAATTATCCACATTGATGATGTCACAGAATGAGGAAACCCAATGTTTTATGACTCAAGTAATAGGTGAGTCTCATAATGGGCCCACTACTTTCTTGGTGGGGCCTGACATAGAATATATTGATTCCGTGAGATGAAAATTTATAATTTTCCCAAAAATGCCATGTCCCCATAGTTTGGAATATTTGTTTCATGTTTGTTTCACCATTTCTGTTTCTGAAAATTTCTTTTGGGCCACACATTATGTGTGCTACACTTTTTCCATACATTCCCACATTCCAAAGGAAAGAAGCTTCCATCAAAATTAATTGTGATGTTAACCCTTTAATTGTAATGGGACAACAGGATGATGGTTCATCTATCCATGGATTCTTCATGGGAGCTCCTTTCCTAGTCTGGGTCATCCTAAAAGAATTAGATAAGGTTACTGGAACTTGATTCTGATGACATGGAGTCCACTATAACGAGTTTGAATGAGTGTACATTGGATGAAAAAAATATGATTGTTAACTCAAAAAAATCATATCCACCTTCAAATTTTAGACAATCAGAATCTGTTAGTTACACATCCTGTAACAAGTACACAATATTTAAATTACCTATAGACTTCATTAACCAATGTTTCCACAAAATTCCCAAAACAAATATAAAGCCTTCTAAACTCATGGGAAACACTTTTAATAACATTTAACAAATTTATACCTAGTATCCAATAATTTAAATAAACATATATCCTTGGAAATTTGGATATTTTACATAAAAAATGATCTCCATATCCAAAGGAGACTCAAAGAAAAAAAATGTAATGACAAGGAATCCCCAATAAAAGATGTTAAATGAATAACTAAAAGAGGTACATTCTTTAAAAAGTATATATCCGACAACCTCCCAATAGAATAATATCTCATCCCCAAGCTAATATAAGCATCACTATGGGGTCTTACTGAACAATTCATACCACTATGTTTGTATATTTGACTCCCTCTCCCAGGTATCCTATTAAACACTTACATGTCGCTACAAGACATGAACTAATTGTGTGGTCTTTTCCTAGAGATACATATCACTATGATCCAAAATATGCATCAGATTATCGTTAGTGGGTTAATTTACACTATCATCATCATCCAAGACATATTCCATATGAGAAGAGTCATGATAATATCTCTATGTATATGACTTGTGAAATATTTCCTACATGGAACTATAATTATATGGAATGGCTTGATAATATTCCACAGTACTAACCATTTCCACTCTCTCAAACTACCTGACAACCCTAGTAACTAGATTTCCCTAATTTAATATATGAAATTTCCCTTCCCTAGGTTACACCCAATGGAATACATGATGACCAACCTCAAACTCCAAAGGTCATCTATAATGATCTGAAAATGATTTATACCTTATCTAAATTGTTATCAACTTCCTCTCGAACCACTGAACATGCGCATGTGTCCCCTATAAAATTCTAATATAGAATATCCACTAAAATCTCTATCTCTAGAATAAATTTTTCAATTTTAATGACGCACAATAAAATAGATAAAAAATATTCTTTATGGTGGAAATAAGAATCATTCCTATTACCTCAACTGATATCATATTATCATTTCAATTTTTTATGGAATCAACCCATTTGTCTAACATTCATCACTCAATGTATGGAAATATGTATTTCATGATGTTTTTCATGAATGGAATGAATAATAATCCACCACAATTAAATTTGTAACAACCATATACTCATCTATAACATCCACTATAGTAGGTGGTTATTCCTACAATCAAAGTTTCACCTATATCAACAATATCATTAACATGTAGTTTTATCCATGGAACCACTCTTGAAATATCTATAGAAAAATCTATCACATTACAAAAACATGAAGGAATGATCTTTCATCTCCCACAAATGGATCATTAATATTTAGGTCGAGATTGGAAAGAGTTGATCAATAAATCCAAATTTATATAGAGTCCACTATAGGATAGTTCAAGTAGTTTTGGTGAAAAGTACTGTAGGAAATAATTTGTAGGATTCTTTTTGTAACCAATGGTTAGGTCTCATAGTGTTTGATAATAAGAAGTAATTTTGAGAAAATAATATTTGGGCTATACATGATCCCTAAACACTATAAATGATGAGTATTTCAAGTGATTTAATATTCTTGGACATGAAAAGGATAGAAATGTGAATAATAAATGGGAAATCATATTACCTTTCTAAAATAACTTATCAAACATCCATTATTTTGTAGAAAAAGGAGGCCTATAAATATTATGAGGTTCTATATAAAAAGTTATTAAATATTCAATAGTTAAAATTTGATACAAAGAGAGTTAGATGGTTTAGAACATGGATTTTTGTCCCATCAAAACAGGAGATAAAAAGTGAATATCTTGAAAATGAAAATAGATCATCCTTCTCTATTCATATATGAAGTACTATGATGTCAGAGATAGGTTTAAAACCTTTTATAGGGAACACATAAAGTTTTATATTGTAGAATTTGAGTATTGATTCAAGGTGTGATGTGAATTTAATGATGAATGAAATAATTCTACGGGTATGACTCAAAAATTTCCCAAAACCAATATGGTTATGGGAAAACATAAACATAAATTTCATCATTGGACTCCCTAGTACATCAAATGTTAATAATTCCATATAGATGTTAGTCTAAAACCATACAAGGTCATAAAATATCATTACTATTAAAGAATATTTCACTATGTACTAACTCCCAATATATACATAAGAGAACAAGGTTATTAATATTCTTAACATCAAAAAATCATAAATAATTTAAGTGTCTAATGGTCAATGATTTATATATATGATAATTAAATGAATATAATTTTTGTTACCAAACATATTTTCTAGTTTTGAGTAATCATTTTAATTCATAGAGTAAGAAAACAAGGAAATATAATTATTTAAAAGGTATAGTTTCATCCATTAATCATTTTCCATCACAAACTCATATTTTTCTCCAATAGTAAGAACAAAATTTTTTAAATAATATTAAAAAAATTATCTATCATTATAACATATGGTTCCCAAATGGAATATATAAATTATTTTTCATTCCATTTAAATAAAGAAAAGCTATCCTATACCAATCAGGGCATCACCATTCCTAGTGGTAGGTGATGCACACTTGTCTATCTTTGGTTGTGGGATTAATATTTAAATATTTTATAGATGTGATGGGTTGTCTCCCAACCTTCAGTTTGTCTTGTTCTAAAACTATAATAATAAAATCCTTATAATATTCTAGAAAATGCATAAAGGATATCTGAAATGTTACATTTTTCAATCCCAAATATACAATAACCCATATTAAATTATTCATTCATGGAGTCTTTGAAAATATTGTGAAAAATTCCAAAGTAATTTCAACCCTCAATTCAATAAATGAAAATACAAAAGTTATTTTTTTTATGCTAGAACAGTTAAAATTCACATTTAATTGATCATAATACCAATAAAGAGTGATAATTTTTTCTATATATCACAAAATATTTTTTGAAACCAATAATCTCCTCACAAGTTATGTGATATGAATAAAATCACTAATCATTAAAAACCCATCAAAATTTTAATTTATACCTTTAAATAAATGGTTAATCTGATGACTCCTCAAAGATTTCATGGTCAGAAACATTAGAACGAAGGTTATTGAATATAAAAAATTAACTTACCACTAATCTCTCAAATAGTTTGATATAAATCATATTCATCACATAAGAAACATGTTAATTACTTCATAATGTATTCATTAGAAACATGGCAATGAAATTAAACACCATATATAATAATTGAAAACATTCATTATTCCTTATTCCTTTATTAATACTTAGATTATTAAATATTTTCCTCAAATCTAAAAACATTTCCAACTCCAACAATGGTTGCATAATCCACTATATAAAAAAACTTAATAATCCACAAGTTATATCTTTTATTCACCCCAACATTATTATCTCCTCATGATGCTTAAAATTTCGTAGTTATCCAATGATCATCCAAAACTATACATTAATTTATTCTCCCGAAATTAGGGGTATTCCATGGTTGAATCATCAATCAATAAAATTCACCATCATGATGCATCGATAGTATAACCATGATGTAGATATGAAGAACCCTAAGATCACCTATATATCATAGATTAAATGTAATGAATGATGTTTTTTTATTAATGATAAGCTTGAATTACATGTATATATAAATGATAAATCATATTGAATATTTTTCATGAATTTTATTAAGGTATGATTTTTGATGTTGACTTGTCTATTAGTATAATGGAATATGTGGGGGGGGGGGGATTGAAAAAATAAATTAATTAACTCCATTTTTCAAATATAAATACATTTTCCCGTATATTTTTTAATTATTTGGGTTTATAATGTTTTTTAATTAACAGATTAGTATTTTGGATTTTTTGAATTTTTTTAAGTGTAAAAAATTTGTGAACGTGGTAGATTATTTAATTTATTAATTAAAAATGTTGGTTGGATTTTTATATTTAATGGAATTGTTTTTTATTTAAAATTTTAATAAAAGGCTACTGATTAAGTGGATAGTTTATATTGTATAAATCAATGAATGTCTAATATAAGTGTCATGGTTATAAATAAACCATTATCAAATAAAAATTAGTTCATTCATTAAACCAATTATGTATGTGTAACTCATCCATTAAACCAAATAAAAGAGATTAAAATCTCTATCATGATATCTGATGCTCCATAGGAATCCTCCGCACTCATTTAGTGCCCCCAAAGTTTCTTCATTCCCTTTTACCTAGGGTTTATCTATTATATTCGGTGGTGATGGAACACCTCGCTTCGTCCAGTTCTGTATTCTCATTACTCTCATTATATATCCTCCCCACTTCTTGACTGATGCTTCTTTCTATTATGGATCTCTTACATCATTCACCGCCCCTTTTTACATAACCTTATGCATTATGCCTCTATTTTGGTTCGGTGTACTGATTCTCCAAATCTATTGGACCAGCATTGATTGAATCATCTTTTGTTCTTCTTCTCTACTGACCATTCCGGTCGTCGTATCATGATCGACTACATTATTTTTGGGCTCTATGGGGGATATTAGAGAACATTTTATGGTGTTATAGTGGGGGTGAAAGTAGTTTCAGTTAAACTTATTTGATGGCATAGACTTATTCTTCTATTATTATTGGAACCTTTTTAGGGTTTGGTGCTTCTTCTAGGTGATGTGTTCCTTTTTTATTTGGTTTTATATTCTCCTTTTTTTTCTTGTCTGGTTTTTTCTATGGAATAGATCTTGGACTAGGGATGTGTTCTTGGGTTTGTTCTTATTCTGAGATATAATGGATTATATAGATGGTTATTATATTTTTTTGTTTTTTTAGATGTTTTTATGGAGGAGTGTGGTTTTTATCTCATTTGTTACAGATGATATGGGATCAGACATGATCCTCTAGTGAGGCCACATGCTGGTCAACTCTAGTCAGACATCTTGGTTCAACCCTCTCTTCCCATTTAGTCTAGTACATTGGTACTTAATGAGGTTCTGGGATGTATTGTTCGAGTGTCTTAGGGTATCCAAGGCGGATAACAACTTCCTCTTTTTTACCATTGATGATGTTATTGAATTCCATTGGGTTTTTTGTATTGATGATTTTTCACCTTCAATGATATTGTTTTATAGTTGTGATGATGGTGTTCAGAATAGTGACGATGGTGGTTTCAGGTGGGTGGCTCCCCTAGGCATACAAATTCTTTCTGTGATGGTGTTATGAATCTACAGTTGGACAATGTCTAGTGGTTTTGTTCCATATAAGTGGTGGTGACATGGAGACCTTGAATGTTATGTGGCATGGATCGAGGTTTGATACATCTTAGGTTTCCATGACCTGATTTTTTTCGGTGGTTATGGGATAACTTCATGGATAATTTTAATTTTAAAACTATGATCTTTTATTTTTTAAAATATTTATTTTCAACTTTGAAATATGGTGGTTTGGTTGGAATCTTTTTTTTTGAGGTTACCACTTAACCATAATGTGGATTTAAAAAAATAACAAAAAATGGATTTGGGGGAGATTAAATGCCTAATAATGAAGATTATTTCATTTTAATAACTATATAAAAATCAATATATAATAATAACACACATTTTTTTAAAGTCTATGGAAAGATAAACCAGTAATTACAAATTCCTTATCAAAATAAACCTAATTGAAAAAGTAATAAGAGAATATTTTGGAATACTAAATGTATTTTTTGAAAGAATATATGGAACTTGTAGAAGATTAAAATAATGATGTGAATGAATAAACATAGGTTACAAAATATTAAATTAATTATATGGAGGATTAAAAGATACGTGAGTCTTATTAACCAAATGGTTGGGTAGATTGGTAACATTAATTTGATGAAAATAATGACAAATTGGATAATTATGAAGGATATATAATATTACCTTAATGTTCATAACAACTTAGAGTTATAGAGGGATATGTATGATTAAATAGATCCAATATTGGATTAACTCTCATGATATCAAGTAGTGAATATCCAATGTGAATAAATATTTTTATACATGAGGATTTGTGGTCATAAAAATAGTCTCAATGATGCACAGAGACCATTAATATTTTTAAATCATTTTAGGATACTCAATCATTTAAATGAAACCAAATAATTAAAGAAGAGAAATCATCGGGTATGTATCATCCAATCTAGGAATGAAATTATTCAAAAGTATGGATTTTTAGGGAACTCAAAATCGTAAAGTCAATATTCAAAATCCATGAGGAATATGTCTAATCAATATTTCTACATGTTGATTCATCATTGAAACCATGGATGGGATGAAGAATCCCTTAATAATTTTTACGCTATGATGGAAAGATGCTCTATTTTGGGAGCTATTTTTTGCAATTTTTTATTCTTGTTCCTAGACCTTTGCAGGATATGATCAGTGAAAATCAGGGATAAAACCATTTTGGATATTAGGACAGTGCGGAGGAAAAAAAAATTAATTCTTGAATCTGGTTTTCATGATTAAAAGTCTTCATATGTTCAATTATTTTGTTTTTCAGTAATTTGATATTATATTGGATGTGCTTCTATTTGTTTTATTATCTTTATGTATTTTCTAGAAGTTTGGTTGTTAAATATAATTCTCCCTCCACTTAATGTTTTTTATATATGATGGAAGAGGTGTGATTTTGTGTTGATATATCTAGATATTGAGGATTAATTTATGAACGAAGTGAAATATTCTTTATATCATTGGAATACCATCCCCCAATTAATACTTTTCTATGTGATTAAGTGATTTTTATTGTTAAGATGTCTTATAAATTATATGATTCCTTTTCCACATAGAGAGGAATGATGGTAGATTAGAAGTTATAATTTATTAACCATTTATCGATTAAATAATCAAATTAATATGAGAGATAATCAATTGTTAAATCTTTCATTAATCAATAATAAAATAAAAGGAAATCATTTTAAAGGAAACAATGTCATCAAAATTAATGTTATAGACATGTTAATATCACCAATCCATCTATTTAAATCCATAACTTGTTTAATTTTCATCATTAATTTCATTAAATCAATTAAATCCAAAGCCCATTTTTTAATAATTACGAAAATATTAATTTTCACCCCTCCTTAGAGGCAGACTTATTTTTAAACAATGTTATATTTTAACCATAGTTTTGAATATATTTTTGAACACCTATGACCATATTGTGCTATAGGAACAAGTATGAATCCTTTGATGAATTTAAAGAGTTAAAATTGGAAGAATATAATTGCATCGATGGAGTATTAAATCAATTCATATGGCAGTAATGAATACTTAATCCAAGTGTTTTGCGAACATAACAAGGAGAATGATTTTATATCAAAATGAATTCCACAAGGAACACCACAGTGGAATAGTGTGTCCAAAAGAGATAAAAAAACAACATATTATATATCATTCAATCAATGATCTATCACAAATATTTCCATCAATCCTTCTAGGGTTATTCTCTTGTAATGATCCATTTTATACTAAACTATATTCCATATAAGAGTGTATAATGTAAATCAAATGAGATAGAAATGAGATTAGTTCTAAAATATATTTTTAGGGATTTTTTATTTTAACGTATATGTTATGAATATGAATTCACCTATGTTACAACCATAATCCAATAAGTATACCTTTATCAGTTATCCTAGGGAAACAAAGGATATTACTTATACAATTACTCTGAATATATTTTGTTTTATGGTCATATGTTTACTTTTTATTGAAATTTATTCACTTTCTATGAAATAAATTTTGAGGGTACTATAAATTCAAGAAATTATGTAATAATAAGACAATTTATTTTTTATATTGGATGATTTAGTTGAATAATAGGTTATAGAAGAATAATTAACTCAACATACAGAAAATATTATACAGTTTTTATGGATAATTCATGTTCCTGAGAGGTCTACACATCTCATTTAAAGTAATGACAAGGTTATTATAATTGAAGATGATTTGACCACCTATGAATAATGGGTTCTAAATTTTTAATATGATAAAATTATTAGGGATATGAAGGAATAAATAGAATCCATGTACTCCAACTATGTTCATAATTTGGATAAATTACCAGATAGTTCTATAACAATTGGATGTAAATGGGCCTTAAAGAAGAAAACTAACATCGATAGTATAGTATCTACCCTTATGGAATGAATTATGTATTTTTTTTAAAAAAAATTCATATAATTGATTATGATGATATAGTCATGCTAATTGTATTCCATACCTCCATCAGGTTCATCCTAGACATTATATAATTTTGGTATTATGAAATACATTAGATGGATATCAAAATATTATTCCTTATTGATAATTTACTCTAGGATGTCTATATGACACAAATAGAGGGCTCTCTCAATATATGGAATGTTACCATGGTTTATAAACTATAATGATATATTAATGGACCAAGGATACGTTCCCTAATTTAGAATCTTCCTTTTAATAATATAATCAATGATATTGTATTAATTATGAATACTGACATAACTTATGAATATAAATATATTAGTGGAATAAAAATCATCTTCCAAGGGTTATATTGATATGACATATTTCCCATTGGAAATAAATTTCATAATATACAACCTATAAAATATAGTATTGAAAGAATATTCTCAATAATAGAATAAGGGGAAACATTATACACTATGTAGATAAATCTATATATATTGCGAAATATTCTTGGATCAAGTCATGGTATATATATTACTATGATCATCAATCAATTCAAAATAAATGATTCCAAAAAATTATATATACAAATAGTATATAAAAAGTGTTTTTCAAATGATCAATTATGTTTTTTATAGTGGATAATGAAAATTAAAAGATACATTACCTTATGACAAATCTATAATGTCCACCACATATTCTATGTTTTTTACTCTTCTATATGTATCATATGAATAAATAATGATTAGAATATACTAATATGATATTAATGAATATCATTTAACTACAATAAATATAAAATAAAGAACCTACAAAGGACTAAATGTACATTTTTTGATATATTAAGGTGAAGATAAACATTTTGAATGAGGCTATGTTAATAATTTTAAACCAAATATAAGATTTTTATTTTCAAAATGGATGTGTCATTAACTAAAAAAGTTCCAAGAATTCATCGGTGTCTTATTTTATATTTTAATATTGTTAGGTTGATTTATAAAATTAAAAAAATAGGATGTTTGGATTATGATTTCCATAACTATATTGGAGTATATTCAAAGCATTATGAAACACAAGAAACACTTTTATAAAGAAATAAGACAATTTCACAAGCTAACAATCCTTGATCTCACTAACAATCTAAGGCTATGATCTAATGACATAATTTCATTAATGATATTATAGATAGTGATTATGTATGAATTAAAAATATTTTTATATGTGAAAACATAGTGGATCCTATGAAAACTATCACAGGAGAAGTATAAAAGGTTTTTATTATCTTTAGGTGTTACATAAATTATTTATTGACTCTAGTGTGAGTGAGAGAAAATGAAAATTGTTCCTTAGAGAAAAAACATTATAATATGTCCTAATAAAATGTTTATATAATTTATTACATTATAAAATAACTAAATTCATTATTTTATTGTAATTATTTTGGGTTTTATCATCTTAAACAGACCGATCATGATAATAATCCCCTATGTACTAATGGTTTCAGTTTTATCCTTATTTGAGAACCATTATAGAAGTAAGGATTGTTTTTTAAGGTATGAATGAATATTTGTTCAAAATATTGATATATATTTTGTGTTTTCATGGGTTTTTGCTGAGACCTATGGAATTATAATTGACTAAAATTGATAAATACTACACATATTGCCTCATTTATTTCATTGATGTATCTAAATTGGTATGTTACTCATGTATTCTTTGACTAATTAGTTCAAGGTATGCATTCCATGAAAAAACTAATACTCAATATTCCCTCCAATATCAAGTTTCAATTATACCCAAAATAAATAATTATAAGGTTTATTGCTGATCCAAGGTAGGACATCGCTTGAGAAATTATTGGGAATTTTTTGACTATGGGATAGGTTTGACATCATGATCCTGGTTTCAGTTTTATTGATAAATTGTATGGACATTATTAATACATTTGATGTATTAATATGTAAATTTTTAAATGAGATATATATTGTTTTTATTGATACATTGTTTTAATAATCCTTGTCCTGTGCACATAATAATCAAAACATGGTATTCTCTACACCTGGGTAATGGGATCACACAATAATTTTTATCTGGTAAATTATAATTTTAAATTAGATTCAAAATTATAGAAATAATTTAAATTTTTAAAATAAGTCACACAAATAAGTTTTCAAATGTTTGAATTTTTAATCCAATTTTTTGGATATTTTATAGTGTACATTTTTATTTAAATGATTAATAAAAAGAAAACAATATGTTTTAAACAATTATATTATTTTAAATTAAAATATTGTATATATATAGGATATTGTATATATTAAGATTTTTTGGTGTTTTATACACACACATAGATATATATATATAATCACATTTCATAAACCCCATTTTATAATTATATATATATATATGGGATATATATTTAATTATAAATGATATTAATTATTATTTTACAATTGATACTTAGTCTACCAAGTCAATGATAAATATTTATGTGATATTGTTTCAACATAATAGAAATTTTAAATCATCTTAAACATTGGAATTTAATATATTAATTGACCAGACCGAAATCCTTGGCTCAAAGAGCATATAAATGGAGGGTCAAGGGGATCATTACACTATAGCCATGGGAAATGAAAACTAGTTACTTCTAATTCCCTAAATCAATTAGAAACCTTTATCCTCCCCCATTTATGAGTGATTATTTATATCATTAATCCTAGAGTAAATAGTGAAGAATGAAGACCATTTTATAATGATAGAAAATAATTATTTTCTCATTGGAAAAGAAATCATATCATTTTACTAATGAAATGAAATCAAAATTTTCTCATTATATGTCTATATTAATTATTTAGGTTTTGAATTTTAAATAATCATTGTTTATGGAATTCATATTAATTTATTCACAATGTTTAAAAGGATACATGGAACACATATTTTTTTACAACCTCCATTAGAAAACGTGAGAGACATGATAAATATAAGATAGTTAGGAATGCATAAGGATATTAAAAATATCCATATCGAAAATATGTCGAATTATAGGAATCAAGAAAAATAATAATAATATAGAACATATGATCGAAACAATCCTAATGATCTTAAAACCATCAATTATTACAACAAATAAACTATGAGATAAAAATAGTGATGAACATAATATTATACAATAATGAATAGAAATACAGGTAACTATACCAATAATAATTGGTGAAAATACAACATGTATGGGACAATATAGGAATTTAAAGGAGTATATTGATGTGATGATGAACACTATGGATCACAAGAATGTAGATGAATTCCTAAAATACCCATGAAACCGAATTTAAGGAGACCATTAATGTGATGATAAGGAATGGATTATATAATGAAAAAACTATTTTTGGAAAGAAAAATGACCTTGTTTAGTGATTCAATTGATAGAAATATTATCTTAATTATGAACATGGTTCACAAAAGTATACTAGATGTATTGGGACATTGATGGATCATTGAAAATCTATTTTAGGGTTTATCAATGAATATATAAGACCATAATGTTTTATTAAAATGCAACATAAAAATTAACATGACATTTTATTGCTAAAAAAATATAAAAATTAAGGAATAGATAGAAGAGAAATCAATTCAATATGAAGAGAAAACAAAAATTTAATGGAAAACAAAAGAATTATAATTAACATTCATTTTGTGTCACGAGTAATGGAAACGACTAAATCTTTCTCAATATTAAATAAATAATCCACAATAATATTGATATAATTATAATTATAATAGTTATACATTATTTTGTGAGCATTATATATAACATGGTGAGAACATATGTTATTCATGAGGAGAATGATGAATAAAATGGGAATATTTTTTGTGAAACATTTTCTTTATTTAAGACATTGTAATATTTTTGTGAATATTTCTAGAGTTGGGAATTGAGTCATCATATAATTCCAAAGCTTGGGGAACCTCTATGTGGGGATATTTAAAATATTAAATATGTTATATCATGTGCATGTGAATTTTATAAGACAATGGTGTAACTCCTAATTTGAGTCTTAGATTACAATTCCGAAACCACCATTAAATTCAGGATGTTATCTTTGCCATAGGAATGATATAAAGTTTATCATCTTATGAGTTCAGTAGAGGGATACTCTTGGCGGCCGTGATAATTAATTAATTAACCAATAAGAGGTGTAATAACCCTCGTTCCTTAGGTTTTCCATTAACAGTAGAGGGAGAGAGATTTCTACCTTGTATGGCTGATGAACTAAAGAAGAACCAAGGAGATGAGGCACCACAGGACATCTTCCTTGATGGTGATTGAGATTGGATCATGGGAAAACATTTTTATGGTGAAGATGTGGACCTAAATATTCAGTATTTTTCCATGAGGTAGTTGGATTTATGATTTATATATACTGATCCCCATATATTCATTGTTTATGTCTTTTAATTACATTTTATGACATCTAATGATCCTTTGGGGGCCGATTTGTGAGTAATGGGGGAGAAATGGGGGTTTTAAGAGATTTGTAGTGATTTATTATTGAGAAATACCAATGACATGGCATGTAGTTTAGATGAAAATGTAGAGTCTTCTTTCAATTAGTTAAGAATGGTTTGGGGGAACTACATGTCGTGTACTGGGAGTATATGTCATGTAGTTGGACATGGACTTATGGGTGAGTACACAGGCATACACACCATGTAAAGAGGAAATGGTTATGTAATAGTACACAACCCAACCTTAGTCATACACTGTCATGATTGTGTACTCCGAAAAAGACGAGGTATCTAGACATGGACAAATACATAGGCACAGGGTGATGTAAATGGGAATGGGAATATAAACACAAGAATGGTTCAGAGGACATGACCATAGATCACACCATTTACTGCACGTACATAGTGTTATGTTTCCCATGGTCTTCCATTCCATGTGAGAAAGAGGGAATTTTAGGTGTCCAGGTAATGTTTCATGCCTTGTTTCCTAATGTAAACACCACATTCTTTTCTTATACATGTTGAGTAATGAGAGTGGACACATCCATGTATGGAACGATGATACACACAATGAACTCCCCTTTGAGACTTCATCCTCATACACTATTGTCTTGAAGACTCATATTAGGGCCTATGAGAATCCTATCAAAAGTGGTTTCAAACATAGAACACATTGGTGGTATTTTTTCATCAGATGTACAAAATGAGGCTTTTTAGTGGGAATATTCTTTCCAAATCATGTGGCATATTTTCAGTTGGGTGTGATCCCATGGTCTATCCCTATAAGGTGAGAGTTTGAAATTAAATCCTGAGCCTATGGTCATGATTCCCTCAATGGGATTTATTTAGTTAGAGTTTTTATGAATCCCATTGGTAGGATTGGGGTTGGATATTCTATCATATTATCTTCACAAGGTGGTGATTGAGGAATCTTTGTGAACAAATTACATAGGCATTCGGTCCCACACTTAGCATGTTATTATATATTAGGTTGTGGTCTTCCCAAATAATCCTTGGTGTGATCCCCACTCCATGTATCAAGATACTCTATGATTTAGTTGGTTACTAAATATGGGATTTGTGGTGTCCCTCATGGATCTGGGTCTGGTGTCAATACTATTTACTAATATATATGTAGAATTATCAAGTACTACTTTAGGGAGTCGTGAGTAAAATGTCTTATTGGATGTGAACCATCAATGATAAAATAGATTGTTAAGTGTGATCTCCCAAATCAGTATTACCTTGAGCCTAAAGATTAATCTTATGGATGGTAGTATGGTTGAGACCACCTTGAGACTTGATCTCCATCTAGATTATATATGGGTTATTGATGTTATGTCTCATATCCTGATTGAAATACCTTATTGATGAGGAGATGACTTTCCATTCCAAGATGAGTTGTGGAGATAAATATTCCCTTTCTCTAAAACATTGGTTCTCTATACACTCTTTCTTATGGGTTGATCCTGTAATTTTTTTCTACATATTTTTGGTTTTTGGGATGCCTAGTGGGTTTGTATAGACTCGCACTTGAATGGGATATTTTAAAACATGTCATGTACTATGAAAATGATAGTTTCATTGAAAGAATCCAAAGATTCCCAAGAGTAGGAAGATCATAGTTGATCTAGAGAGACCAAAGGTCATACTAGGTGTTTCATTTGAATGTATTCCCCTTATTCCTACCTAGTTTGAATCTTCATCATTTATAGTGGGCTTGTATTTGGCCCTTTATGGTTGAAAAAAAAAATTAATCTCCATTTTGTGATACAGATGTATGAATGTATTTTGTATCTGTTGAACATTATATTTCCTCGTCTTATGGGTGTTTGGTGATGTGTGTGTGTACACAAGTATTATAGGCTTTGTCCTCCCATGTGTCTGATATTCCTAATCAACACTGGTTGGCATCCCCAATCCAATTAAAGTTAGTCTTGGGGTGTCATACTCAGCCTTTTCCCTACTTGGTAGGCCCAGGATAATTGTGTCATTGTAGAGTGGTATCAGAGTAGTCGCTTTAGGAAGGGATATTTGAGTTTTGTTGTTGTTGTGAGGTTTGGTTGGGAACATTGGAAGTAGTGTTAAGCAATTTCATGTCCATCTATCACGAATGGGAATCCAATGTTGATGAGGATTCCAATGTATCCATACATTAGGACTATGAAATCCTACATGTTGAATTGTTGCATTTAGGAAATGGTTGGAGGGGGTAAATCGATAAATGCATTATATAGTAATTGGTAGTGGTTTGCATACCCTTGAGAGATATCAAAAATTATGATCTTCTTCTATAGTAAATTTTGATTATTATAGGATGCATACATGATATTAGCCATCTAGGATTACACATAGGGTTCTTGATGATTATCCACTTAGTTGTGAGTATTCAATGATGGAGTTCACACAGGAGGTGGTACCCATGCGTGGGTTACCAGTCATGCCACCACCGATAGAGAAAAAGGTTGCACTAGTATTACAAACTGATGATGTGATAGTTATGAGTTAATTTATTTTTTTTGGGGAAAATACCTCTCTTATTTATTGTTTTGGAAGCATATTATGTATCTATGGAAATTCTTCTTTTAGTTATGTGTGTTTTATGCCTTGTGATTTCACTTCTAAATCATTTAGTGGTCCTAGAAATGATTCTTCATCTAGGTTCCATAGGTTGATGGTGGATTCTAGTGACTCTTACATATTATGAGATAAATCACTCTTGGATAGAGTTTGGGAATCTATTTAGAGAGGATTTATATCTGACCATGTTATGAGTAGTGCACATCTATGAGATTTTTCAGTGTGAGAAGGGAAGCATGACAATAGAATAGACTACGTCAAGGTTAAAGAACATCTATTGATACTCTCGGGATATGGTTCTAGATCTATTATTCTAAGAATAGTCCTTTGAGTGGGCCCTTTTCTAATTTATCAAGGATGGATTTATATATGTTTTCATTCACACTAATGTTGGAGTGCTTTAGTAGTTTTTGGTTGTTGTGATATTTCAATCCAATTAGACATCGTCAGCATGTGCTAGTAGTGGTAACATGATTCACCAAGAAGGCATCATTAAATCTTCAAGGGGTGATTAGATTATAAATTGGAATCTCAAGCTACCCTTAATAACTAAGGCATGGTAAGTGGTGGCTTGGGGTCGAACCCACAAAGACAACAAGAAGACAAGGGGCCCAACAGTAAGAACCTTTTGAGTAAGATTACTCACATTCACTCTCTTAGGTTTGTATTTTATTAAATTACATATCTTGGGATTTAAAATATATTAAAGGATCGATTTAGGGTCAATTTTAGGGTATATTTAAAGGATTTTTCTAAATATAACTTCAGATAGTCCTATGTTATAGGCTGAAAAGTGATGAAAAAGTCATCAACTGAATTTGGTCCAACTGATTAGATTAAACAAAGCTAGATTATACTACATGGTTAGAGTATTAGACAACCATAGTAAATTAATATTTTATTCTAGGAAGAATGAATCATGAGCTATTTTTCTAAGCCTAACTAACAATAGTTAGGTCATGGTCACTCAATTTTCATCTCCAATGGTCAGAGTAGTTTCAAAAGAATGATTTTAAAAAATTTATTAAACATGTTTACTATATACTGAGTTACCCCGTTTCTATTTTATATATGCATTAGGTTTAAACCCACCTTACACTCAACCCGTACCCCTATGACGATTAGATGCACATGACGGAGGTAAACATAAAAGAGATAGTGGGAAACCTACAATTCATAACAAAAAAAATTCTGAAAAAAAAATTCACTCTTTATCAATTAAAATAAAATAAATAATATACATTGAATGATGAAACATGAAAGAAACATCAATCTTTTAAATTAAACATAATCCTACATGGAAAATGAGTGTTGAATTACAAATAATAATGAAAATGAACATAAAATATAAATAAATAGGTGTTGAATGAAATGAAGCACAAAGATTCTATAAATATAGTAAAATATTAAATTACAATTGATTTTGAAATAAAAATTGAGAAGAATTGGAAAATAAAATTAGAGAAAAAAAAGATTTTATTGGTCTCCCTTTACATGGATGAGGCACTATAGTATTTATTGTCATGATCCATCCTTGGGGCCCGTGCCGTGACTACCTCAAGCCCGCCTTCCATAGGCCAGGGGTTGGCGACAGCACCAAAGGCGTAAATCCTGATAAAAGGGACGACATTGCCTTTATATAAGGAAACAAACACCACAGAGTACGCAAGATGAATTAAACACTAAGTAAACTGAGTAAAAAAGTATGTTCTGGAAAGTAAATGGGCTAGTATACAAACCCAACTGAAAGTACAATACAACTGAGAAAAGATAGTACAATAGCTGAAAAGTAAAGCAGAAACCACCAATTCGTCCTCCGGAATTCCCACCACAAGGGTGGGTACAGATAGTCTCGTCGGATCTGCGGGTCCGGCCGTCTTCTCTGAGTACGTATCGATTGTTAGTCCACCTTTGGGTACCATCCCACTCCAGGAGCCTCAACCACGATTAGAACTGTCTGTCGTCTGCATCCAACACAACGTAGTGCGGGCATAACCCGTGCATGGGTGAGTATATGGTACTCATTAGGGACCCCGAGACCCCCGAAGGCCTCATAGAATCCAGAAAGGATAAACCAAAATGGAAATGTACAAACACGAAGTATCAACCAACACTACTTATGTATATGCCCATACATATACCTAAGTCATCAATTACTATTCGGCTCCAACTCACGAGCCCAAGTGCAACCCAGTACACACAAGAAAGTACAACCCAATCCACATAGGAAAGCACAACCCAATCCACATAGGAAATCAAGTCAATCACATCGATGATAATGATTGAAGTCAAGACTCAGCTCACACAGGCATACTACTCACGAAGAGGGGTGGGGATGATAGATGTAGCCTCTGAATCATCTCCCCAGCCGAACCCATGTAGGATCCAAGTACATAAGTCGTCAATATCGAACCCACGTAGGATCCTAGTACAGTAACCATCTCTGCCAAACCCACGTAGGTTCCAAGTACAGTCGTCCTCGCTGCCGAACCCACGGAGGATCCAAGTATAGTCGTCCTCGCTGCCGAACCCATGTAGGATCCAAGTACCGTCGTCGTCATCATCACAGTCGCAGCTGGCTCGGGGGTTCCCGCACACAGAACGCTCGATTCTGGGAGGGACCGCTCCACGAGCCAAGGGGTTATATACATCAACTGTCACGAAGTCCAGATTTGATGTATTAGAAAGATCTGTCTCTTTAAATGGAACTCAACGCGACAGACGGCACGTCAATCAGACTCCTGGTCTGAGAGTAATTGGATTTTCCGTCCCAGGAGCCCGGTTGGATTTTAAGCTAAAACAACCTGACCATACTCCGTCTGCATCCAAACCTTTAGTGGATTAAGAAAAAATAACCTTCTCACAAAGAGAAATTCAACGTAACTAATGGCACGACATTCGGACATCCGGTCGTTAAGTTATAAGCGTTTCGGCTCCATTGGCCTAGTTGGTTTCAGGTTCGAACCAACCCGACCATACACAAACTTCGCTGAAACCTCAAGTGTAAAACACCAAAATGACCGTCTCGATCCAAGGATCCCTACACAACTAATGGTGTATCTATTGGAGGTTCGTAGCCCATGATATGGGCATTTAAACGAACCTGGTCCGAAAAATAGGGGGTATGGGCCCGGTCCGACCCGGCCCAATACCCCATGGGTCGGCCCAAACCGAGTCGACCCGGCTCGAGTCTAGGTCCGGCATGATTGGGCGCGGCCTAGCCCAGCTAGTGCGGCCCAGCCCGGCTGTCGCGGCCCAGCCCGGCACTGGCGGCTTGGCCCGGCCCAGAAGCCGGTCGCGTCTCGGCATTCGGCTGAGCGGGGTGAGAAGGGGGTGAGACCCCCTTTATTTTGGAAATTCCGGCCCTCCTGGTGGGTTCCTTCATAGGCAGGTCAAAGGGGGGGGGGTAACACACCCCCCTGCTTCGGGTAATAGCCGACCTTAATGGTCGGCCAGTTGTGAGCTTCCGCAGGACCCGCATGGGTTCCGCCTCCTGGAGCGCCGGGGGCTGGCTTGGCCGGCCGCACACTGCTGGAACGCCGCGGCTCTTCCTCGACCGGGGGGGCGCGATGGCGCCGCGCCCCTCCGTCGCAGCCCGCTATGGCTGCGAACTCCCTTGGTTTCTCCGGCACCGTGCGACGGCACCACGCACCTCCGTCGCGGCCCGCTCCGGCCGTGGTCCATTCGGCCTCACCGGCACAGCGCGACGATGCCGCGCACAACTGTTGCGGCCCGCTCCATCCGCGGTCCTCTTCGCTCCCATGCGGTGCAACGACACCGCCCCGCCTTCGCCTCAAATGTAAATGTTGATCAACAAGAATGTGGGGAGGAGAATCAACCGTGTTTGTGTGGTCAGATCTCCTCTCTTTATTTCGATAACAAGCGGCCAACGTATATGAGATTCTCAACGATAAAACAAGCACAATTTTAATTCATTAAAATTGAACTTAACCCCTAACTCAAAAAATGATGACGAACGTCAGGGTCGTGGTTGACGGCCTCACGTGATGAGGTTTCATAGACGTCGACGGAGAGCGTCCGAGGAGGAAGCAACGACTCCACTTTTAATCAAGGAGAGAAGAAAACAAAGCATGACGTCGTTGGCGAATTCCCGCATCGTTGTTTCCTTTCATAACATGGAGAAGGAAAAGGAAGAAGAATTCGGGGTGGTGGAGTCGATGTTCTTTATCAGAGTCTTGGCGTTATTCCACAAAGGAGATGAAGTTCTTCAAGTCTCAAGAGCTCTCTTCCCTTTCTCTCAATACAACAAGCCCCCCAAACTAAATAAAATAATGCTTATCCTTATTTTATTAATCCATTCCATGCATTTCAAATTACAAAAATTCAAAAACCAATTCACTTAATTAATTAAACCATGAGTTTTCTAATTAATAAATTGATATGTTGGCATGTTTAATGAGGGAGAGAGAGGAGAGTAAGGGGATAGGTTTCACAAGTTAAGATGAGTTACAAAAATTAAGAGGGGGTTTAGAGAAGTTTTAAGGAATGTGAAGGGGTGGGGTTCGTGTGGGCCCCACCTCACCAATATCCGCACATGGGTAGTTTGGGGCTTCTGGGTCCCACCCTAACTACCCCATGTTCGATATAACCACTTCGATAAAGTATAAAAATTGTTCAACAATTTTTATTCAATTCTTTATTAATCCACAATTTTTAACAACTCCTCCCGAGAAAACGCATCTTCGGTAAAGGTCCTCTTATGCAATTACCGATGTTGCGGTTTCATTGGTAACCTCAGATTTCAATTCCGAGCACCGGTTCAAAGTATAGAAAAACCCGCTTGTTCATTCACTGAACGTAACTGAGCTAAACTTAGAAAATTGATTCCGGGCACACCGGGCCACAGAATCATGTGCCGTCAAAAACTGCGTACTCGTAAAATCCCAAAAAATTTACGAAAAAAAATTCCGTCAAATTTACATGTATTTATATTACTACCACCTCAGGGATTTTAATCCCCGTAAAGATACATCATAAACTCGGGAAACAAATAAGGGTATTGTGAATGCATCTGAGCCTCCCACTCCCATGTGCTCTCCTAGAGGTTCTCGTGCTGCCACCTGATGCGCACTAGAGGAATTGACCATCCACGCAGGACATGTTCATGTCGATCCTCAATATCCACTAGAACCTCCACAAATTTCACCACATCATCGATGTTCAGCTCCCCGTGATCAATGATATGTGTTGGGTCATGCATGTATCTCCTCAGCTAAGATACGTGGAAGACGTCGTGCTCCCGGTGCAACTGAGGTGGAAGATCCAGGCGATAATCCACCTCGCTTATCCTGTTGAGAAACTGGAATGGTCTGATAAAGCACAAAGATAACTTTTCGCCCTGACCAAATCTCTATAGTCCACGTCGAGGAGATACCCATAAGAAAATGTGGTCGACATCCTCAAACCCTAGTGGTCTCCACCTCCTATCAGCATAGGACTTCTGTCGGCTCTAAGCTGTCCTCATCCACTCCTAGATGATTTGTACCTTCTCCATAGTGGCCTGGACCATCTCTGGTCCTACAAGTGCTGACACCCCAGGGTCTGTCCATCACAGAGGTGATCTGCACTATCGGTCGTACAATGCCTCATATGGTGTCATCTCGATGGTGGAGTGGTAGCTGTTGTTGTATGCAAACTCCACCAAAGTTAGGTGATCCTCCCAACTGAAACAAAAGTCGACGACACATGCATATAGCATGTCTTTGAGAGTCTGAATGGTTCTCTCCATCTGGCCATCCGCCTGTGGGTGAAAGGCAGTTCTCAGGTGTAACTGCATCCCAAATGACTCCTCTAACCTCTTTCTATGCCGGGATGTAAAGAGAGCATCTCGATCGGAGATGATAGACGATGGCACACCATGAAGCCGTAAGATCTCCTGAACGTAGAGGCGTCCCAAGAACTCCACTGAGCCCTGCTCTATGATAGGTAAGTAGTGGGCTGACATGGTGAGTCGGTCCACGATCATCCTGATGGAGTCGTGTCCACTCAAAGTACGTAGAAGTCCCATCACGAAATCCATAGATATCCTGTCCCACTTCCACTCCGGGACCTCTAAGGGTTGTACCAAGACTACCGGTACCTGGTGCTCCACCATCACATGCTGGCAGGTGAGGCATCATGAAATTAACTCTGCCATAGCCTTCGTCATACCTGGACACCAGTTCTATTGTCTGAGATCCAGGTACATCATCACTAGTCCTGGATGTACCACCAGTTGGGAAGTGTGAAACTCCCTCATCACCTCCTCCTATAATGCAACTGGTACCATGGTACGTCCCCTGAAGAGGATGACGTACTCCCCTCCTTCAGAAAATCTATCAGGTTCCAGCCCTGAGGATATTTGGGCATGTCTCACCTCATAGTCATCGTTCCCATTCTTTTCCTCTATAACCCGCTGTAGTAGTGGAAGAGTGACTGTGAGTGATTGTAGAAAGGTAGCTCCATCTCTATCCACAAAGGATATCTGCAACGCAGCTAGCTTCTCCGTCGCCTCTCCAAGTAGATGAATGCCTGACCTCCAACTAAGAGCATCAGCTACTAAGTTACCCTTCCCAAGAGTATAGACTATCTCAAATTCATAGTCATGGAGGGACTCGATCCATCGCCGCAGTCTCAGGTTCTGGTCCTTCTACGAGAAGATGTACCTGAGACTCTGGTGGTCAGAGTAGACTGTAAAGCGCTGACACATCAGATAGTATAGCCACATCTTCAAAATGAAGACCACTTCTACTAACTACAGGTCATGGGTAGCATAGTTCTTCTCATGCTGCCTCAACTGTCGTGAACCATATGCAATCACTTCCCACTCCTCCATCAGCACACACCCGAGTATGGTCCCTGATGCATCACAATAAACTATGTACCCTACACCCTCCTCTGGTAGCCTCAAGATGGGTGCACTGGTCAATCTCTGTCTTAGCTCCTGGAAGCTCTAATAACATCTATCTGACCATACGAAGGGTTTCCCCTTCTTCGTCAAAGCTGAAAGTGGTGTTGAAACTCCGGAGAAGTCTGGCACAAATCTTCGATAGTACCCATCTAGACCTAGGAAACATCGCACCTCCGTCACGCTCCTGGGTGGCTCTCAAGCTCGCACTACCTCAATTTTCATAGGATCCACCGCAACACCCACCTCAGTATTGACGTGCTACAAGAATTTTACCTCTCGAATCCAGAACTGATACTTTAAGAGCTTACCATAAATCTGGTGCTCTCGGAGTGTGTCCAGTACAACCCGCAAGTGGTAGGCGTGCTCCTCCTCAGTGGGTGAGTAAATCAGTATGTTGTTGATGTATACTAAGACAAATAAATCAAGGTAAGGCTGGAAGATCCTGTTCATGAGACTCAGGAACACTGCTGGAGTGTTCCTTATGCCGAAAGGCATAACCAAGAACTCATAGTGGCCATACCGACACCTGAAGGCCGTCTTCTGCACATCCTCGTCTCGAACTCTGAACTGATGATATCATGACCTGAGGTCTATCTTCGTGAACCATTGTGCTCCCTTGAGCTGATCGAAGAGGTCATCATTCATCGGAAGTGGATACTTGTTCTTGATGGTCACCTGGTTCAGGCGACTGTATTCGACACATAGTCGCAAGCTCCCGTCCGCCTTCTTGGCGAACAAAATCAGGGAAGCCCAGGGTGAAACACTGGGTCAGATGAATCCCTTTCCCTACAAGTCCTCCAGCTGTACTCATAGCTCACGAAGCTCAGCGGGTGCCATCTGATATGCTGGAGTAGATATCTGGGTTGTCCCAGGGTACATGCTAATATAGAAGTATACCTATTTGCGAGGAGGTAGTCCTAGAACGTCGTTGGGAAAAACGTCTGCATACTAATCCACCACAATAGGAAAACTCGGACTCCACACATCAACATATCCTAGGATGAGACTACCCAACTGATGGGTGATCTGTTGACCCCTCCTCTGTGTGGGTCCATCCTGTGCTGCAAAGGTCCCCTTCTCGCCGGTGAAGGTGAACCTACTCCCATTGGTGCAGACACACCACACCTTGTGCCTAATACAGTCGATCTGAGCATGTACTATAGATAACCAATCCATGTCGAAGATGACGTCATAAGGCATCGACGCTGCTACAAGAATATCCCACCCGAAACTCTCGCCTCTTAGAGTAATCTCCAACTGTCGGCACTAGTGCGTAATCGTCGAGTCTGCTCCCATAGGAGTCTCTTGCCGTAAAGATCGAGCCAACGGCTCTATCAGAATATCCGAGATCCGAACAAGGGCAGCAGTAATGAAATAATGACTCACTCTTGTTTCTATAAGAACAGCATCAAGGGTGGAGTAGACACAGATAGTACCTCGAATCATCTCAGGTGAGCCGTGGTCATAGGCCTCCACTGCCTGAAGCTGAGCCTGCCTCTTCCCATGAGCTCTATTTGGTCGGGGTGGACCTCCTGGTGGTGGTGGTGGTTGAGCCTCAAAGCTTCGTCCACCACCTGCTGCTCGGCAAGCTCCTCTACCTCGTCCGCCTGCTCCCTGCGGACCGCCACGGTCAAACTTCTGCCTCTGCCTGGGTGTTCCTGCAACTGTCTTCTACGTGTGCCTCGCACCTCGGAACCAATATCCTGAGGCCGCCCACCTGATGGTTTGGTCCGCTTGGACCTCTGCGACATATGTCTTCTACCGGCTGCATAAGAATCTTCTATGTGTCTCCATGTGGTAGGTCTCGCTGCTATTGTAGGCTTAGCAAGAATGCTCTCTACATGAAGGGCTCGCTCCAGTACTCCTGCCTGCGTCAGAATGCTAAGGGAGATCATCGAAGCTCTGATCTCTTGCCTTAGTCCCTTCTCGAAGGTCCGGGATCGGGAGAATGGGTCCCATACCATGTCCGTGGAGTAGCGCAAGAGATTAGTAAACCTCGCCGAGTACTGGGCTACTGTCATGCTACCTTGCCACAGCTTTAGTAAATCCTGGATGCACACCACACAGAGGGTGTCTTGAACGAACTCCGAGCGAAAGAGGATCTCAAAGTCCATCCGAAGTAATGATGCTGCGTTGTGCACCTGGAGCATCAGGCTCCACAATCTACCTGCTGCTGCGTGCAGGAGACTCGCCGCAAGGATCACCATGAGGTCAGATAGTGTCCCTACTAATCTGAAGACTCGTACAATAGCCTCCAGCCAATCCTCGGCTGCCCTAGGTTCCGTCTCTCTACAGATCCTAGGTGGCCTCTGACACTGATACTCGTGCAGTACACTCAGGAGACGTGCACTCTCAACTGTTGGGGCTGGTGGCATCGGTGGCTCGGCGGGTAGGGGTACCACCGGTGCCTCCACTGTAATGGGGCCCTTCACCGAGGCCTCGTCGCTCGGTGGGCTTCCAACTCTCACAAGGCTTGGAACCCTATCTGGCTGCTTTCGTGGGTCCATCCTTAATAGAAATTGGTTCACCATGGTTAATAAAGTATCCCTATTGATCTGAAACAATGTAATCACAAAGAAAACTTTTAAATCACCCATGAAATCAATGTTTTTGTGCACTGAGTCGGAAATCAGAAGTCAGGGTCCTGTTGTATGGATACGTCGGCCACCACACCAACACTGGACTCCCTGGACTGATAACCACACTCAATACCTTTAACACTATTGCTTCAGATTGAAGAAATTATCAGAGACTTAAGTTCTTGCTGTAGAACTGACTCCTTTGTTACCAATTTTGCACAACCCATCCTTGGGGCACGTGCCATGACTACCCCAAGCCCTCCTTGCATAGGCCAGGGGTTGGAGACTAGCACGAAAGGCATAAATCCCAGTAAAAGGGAAGGCATTGCCTATATATAAGGAAACAAACACCACAGAGTACACAAACTGAAGTAAACACTAACTAATCTGAGTAAAAATTAAGTTCTAGAAAGTAAATGGGACAGTATAAAAACCCAACTGAAAGTACAGTACAACTGAGAAAAGATAGTACAGTAGCTAAAAAGTAAAGAAGCAACCACCAAGCCATCCTCCAGAATTGCCACCTGAAGGGTGGGTACATATAGTCTCGTCGGCTCCTCAGGTCCGGCCATCTGCTCTGAGTACGTCTCGCCTGTTAGTCCACCACTGGGTACTGTCCCGCTCCACGAGCCTCAACCACAATCAGAGATGTCTGTCATCTTCATCCAACACAACGTAGTACGGGCATAGCCCGTGCATGGGTGAGTATACGATACTCAGTAGGGACCCTGAGACCCCCGAAGGCCTCACATAATCCAAAAATGATAAACCACAATGGAAAGATACAAACAAGAAGTATCAACCAACTTTACTTATGTATATTCCCATACATATATCTAAGTAATCAATTACTGTTCGGATTCAACTCATGATCCCATGTACAACCTAGTACACACAAGAAAGTACAACCTATTCTACACCAGAAATCACAACCCAATCCACACAAGAAAGCGAGTCAATCACATCAATGATAATGATTGATGTCAAGACTCATCTCACACAGGTATACTACCCACGAAGAGGGGTGGAGATGATAGATGCAGCCTCTGAATCATCTCCCCTGCCGAACCCACATAGGATCCTAGTACAGTAACCATCTCTACCGAACCCACGTAGGATCCATGTATAGTCGTCCTCGCTGTCGAACCCATGGAGGATCCAAGTGCAGTCAACCTCACTGCCGATTCCATGTAGGATCCAAGTACAGTCGTCGTCGTCGTCACAGTCGCAGCCAGGTCTAGGGTTCCCGAATACATAACGCTCTATTCTAGGTGGGTCCGCTCCATGATCTAAGGGGGTCGATACATCGAATGTCACGAAGTCCAGAGTGGATGTATCAAGAAGATTCGTCTTGTAAGAA
This sequence comes from Viscum album, assembly GCA_963277665.1. Classification (NCBI taxonomy): domain Eukaryota; kingdom Viridiplantae; phylum Streptophyta; class Magnoliopsida; order Santalales; family Viscaceae; genus Viscum; species Viscum album. The sequence continues at coordinate 44,564,376 of OY728131.1, forward strand.
GGAACTCAACACGACAGACGACGCGTCAATCGGGTGCCTGGTCTGAGAGTTATTGGCTTTGCCGTCCCAGGGGCCCAGTTGGATTTTAAGCTAAACCAACCCGACCATACTCCAGCTTCATCCAAACCTCATGTGGAGTAATCCAAAAGAACCGTATTACTAATAGGAATTCAACATAACTGACGGAATTTCATTCGGACGTCCGGTTGTTAAGTTATAAGTGTTTCTGGTACAAGGTCCCAGTTGGTTTTGAGTTCCAACCAACCCGACCATACAAAAAATTCGCGGAAACCTTGAGTGTAAAATACATAAATGATCATATCGATCCAAGGATCCCTACGCAACTGATGGTGCATCGATTGGAGGGCCATAGCTCAAGATATGGGCATTTGAACGAACCTGCTCTGAAAAATAGGTGGTTTGGGCCCAATCCGACCCAGCCCAATACCCCCTGGGTCGGCCCGAACCGGGGCGACCCGACCCGGGTCCGAGTCCGGCCCAATTGGGCATGGCCTGGCCCGGATGGCACGGCCCAGCCCGGCGTTGGCGGCCAGGCCCAGCGCGGGAGGCCCGGCTCGACGCGGCGGCCCGGCCTGGTGCGGCCTGCGGCCGGGCTTGGATGTCGGCCGCGGCTCAGAATTTGGCCGAGTGGGGTGAAAAGGGGGCATGACACCCTTTGTTTCAGAAACGGAAGCCCCCCTGGTGGGGTCTGCCCTAGGAAGGTCAAAGGGGGTGGGGGGGGGTTTACACACACCCCATGCTTAGGGTAACGACTGACCTTAATGGACGACCGGTTGTGAGCTGTCGCGGGACCCACGGGAGTCCCGCCTGTCAGGACCCGTCCTCGGGTCCCGGGCCATGACTACCCCAAGCCCGCCTTCCTTAGGCCAGGGGCTGGAGACTAGCACCATAGGGTTAAATACCGATAACTGGGAAGGCATTTCCTTTATCAAAGTAAACAAAACACCACAGAGTACAAGCGGAAGTAATACACTAAGTACAAAAGAAAGTGCGGAAAATTAAGTGGGCCAGAATACAAACCCAACTGAAAGTATATCTACAACTGAACGAAATTACAACAGGAAAGACAAATAGTTTGAAGAAAAATAGAAGCAGCACTTGGGTCATCCACCTCGGATCATACCTGAAGGGTAGGTACAGATAGCACAGCTCCTGGATCGTCCGCCATGGATCCTACCTGAAGAGTAGGTACAGATAGCCTCCACAACGCTCTTGCCTGTAAAACTCCTCCGAGTATCGTCTCGTCATGAATTCCACCTCTGGATACTGACTCGTCGTGAGTTCTACCTCCGAGTACCATCCAGTCCTCAAACACTCGGCCTCTGTCTGCGCTGCCCGTCTTCTGCAACCAACACAATGAGGTGCGGGCATAGCCCATGCAGGTTTGAGTATACTATACTCAGTAGGGACCCCGAGACCCTCAAGGTCTCACTAAATCCAACAAGGATAACCACAAAGAAGGATCTCAACGGATAACCCTTACTTATGTATAAGCCCATACTTATACCTATGTTATCAAGTAACCCATCTCAATCATGAGGAAACACAAAGGTTATGATATCAACGGAAAACCACTACCTAGGTATATGCCCATTCATATACCTAAGTTATCATGTTACCCATCTCAATCATGAGGTAAACACAAAGGTCATAGATTCAGCTCAAACCAGGATTTTCATTATCAAAACTGTAACTGCTGAAGAGCTCCGTCTCTGACAAGTATAGTGATCATGTCATGACTCCGAGGTACTGCTCACTAACCTAAGACTGTTGAGGTACTCCTCCTATCGAGTACTGTGGGCCAGCCACCCAAACACAGTAGTGCTTCTCACTGGGGTCTGTCACCCAAAAACAGTAGTGCACCCCCCTAATAGCCTACAGAGGTACTCCTCCTTTCAAGTACTGCTGGTCTACTGCCTGCTCCCAGGTGCTCCGTCCGCCGTGGTTCTACACCCAAACGCAGTAGTGCTCCATCCAATGGGCTAGTCGACTCACTCCAAGTCAAGTCGGTCAAGCAGTTGTCAGGTCTCAGCTGGCTACACGGTCTCTGTACTATGTGCACTCGTCTCCGGGAGGGTCCGCTCCACGTGCTACAGTTCTATACTCCAAGTATCATAACGTCCCACAAAGAAGTATCTCAAAGGACTGCCTCGTCATAGGGGTCTCAACGCAACAGACAACGCGTCAATCGGGTGCCCGGTCTGTGAGTTATTAGCCTTTTCGTCCTAGGGGCCCGGTTAGTTTCGTGTACGAACCAATCCGGTCGTATCTCAACTGTACCTCGAACTCTCATAGGGTATACTCATAGGGACCGTTTCTCAACGTGATCACCGATGCCACTGAGGGTTCGTCAAACGGACGTCCGATCTGAAAGTTATCGGCTCTTCCGTTCCAGGGGCCCGGTTGGATTTCGGGTACAATCCAACCCGACCATATTCCAACTGCATCCAAACCTCATGTGAAGTATACCAAAAGAACCGTCTCAACAAGAGGAATCCAACATAGTCTATGGCACGTCAATCAGACGTCCGAAGCTCAAGTTATAAGTGTTTCCGCTCCGAGGGCCCGGTTGGATTCATGTTTGATCCCACCCTGTCGTACTTCAAATGACACCGGTTAACCGAACCGGTGACACCATTGCGATCCATACGGAATAACACACGAGATGGTCTACCCATTGGTCCAAAACGGATAGCCGGTGAAAAAGTTGCATTTCACCGCATCATGCGCGAACCGGGCCTCGTGGGGCCCACACCTCGAACTCGACTTAAATATCCAAAATTGGTTTTGAAACATACATCTTAATTCCAGGGTCTCAACGTCGCAAATGGTTCTTCATTCCGACACCATATGAGTGAGATATGTCAGATACAAGATCCCATAATAATAATAATAATATTACTATTCGTTGTTTCGTGGGCCCGAGCCACGAACCATAATTTGGTATCAAACATTAGACATGAATCTAACATCTTAAAGACAGAGTCACATCACCACTGACGGCGAGTCAATCGAAAATCGCACACATGAGTTATGGAGGGTCAAAGATTTAATAATAATATTAAATCTTATTATGTACGAGCATTTCGGGTACTCGATCCAAAAACCCGAAAAAGGTATCCAATATTGGACTCATAAATTCCGTCTCAAAGTCAGGGTAACACTTCCGCTGACGGTTCATGAAACAGAGATTGCATGAAGAAGATACCATCAAAATACGGGTTTCCCAACGAAAATAATAATAACCTTATTATATTTTTATTATTTTTAATTTAATTTAATTCTTAACATAACACACCAAAATCCATGCACCACCCAATATAGCGCCTCATTCCTTGACTCCATGCCAATCACACCCCCAAATCCTTTCCTTTATTTTATATCATCATTAATATAATTTTCATCTTTCTCTCTCCAATCTAAATTCCTCTCATGATTTGTTATCCCAAAATTAGCACCCCAACTTCAGGTTTCTTCTCCTCCAAAATTGACGCGGCCCTCACGAACTGGGAACCACTGCGCCTCCACCTTGCACACAGATTGCTTCGGTCGCGCCGCCTGCTCGCCCTGCACCAGCCGCCACGGTCGCCTGCTCGCCCAACCGAACCGTCGCCTTGGACCGCAGGAACCCTCGTCGCACTCGCACCACGGGATCCTTCCGCGCGCCATACCGGGTTTGATTTAAATCGGAAATAAGATAATAAAGTGGTTATGTGATCCTCGGGTTGAGATCTCTGCGTTCGTATTACGCGCTCAACGAAGAATTGAGTTTCCAGCGCACTTAATTATTTGGCGTTCCAATGAACGCCCGTAGAATGGAATAGGAAAGGCATGGTATATGAGCAGATCGATGACCGTATTGGTTTGACCATCGTTTCTGAGAATCAAGAACATGGGGAATTGACAAAACGATATTCACCATACTTCGATATTTTCAATAAAAACAATAAGATATTGATTCAACCCATGGTTTTTCGATCCATGAATTAATTCATTTAATTCGCGTTCATCATGAAAATTCAATTGGGGTATGTAATCCACAATGAAAAATCCTTAAAATAAATGCTCAAGCTCAAGGGTATAAACCACATAAATGAGAAATATACAATATTCCCCTACCTCAACAACGATGTCAAAAGTCGGTGTCGCAGTTGACGACGTTGGCATACATCCAAGGTGGATGGCATCTCACACCGGCTGCGGAGAGGAGAAGAACGGCACATCAATCACTCCTTTCGGTGACGGCGTTCTTCGTCGAGGTCCTGACGTTCTTCGCGTTCTCCAACGAAGAAGATGAGTTCTACCTCCTCCAATTCCCCACACAACCAACCAGCCCCAAAAAAATAAGACTCTTCTTATTTTATTACCCAACCCATGCATTTCCAAAATTCAAAAGTGGAATTAACTTAACTTAATTAATCTTGAGCTTGTCAAAATTAAATGAAGTAAAGTTGGCATCATTAATGAGAGGGAGGGTCACATAATTAAAGTGGGGGTTTTAGAGATGTTAGGGAATTTGAAGGGATGGGGCTCATGTGGGCCCCACCTCACAAAATCCTATCAAGAGGATTTAGGTTCAAGTGGGTTCCACCCAACTCCCACACATGGGGTTAAACCACTTAGAAGTGAAATAAAGTCGTACACAACATTATTTCACTTAACACTTATTCCAATTTTTTTAACAACTCTTCCCGAGAAAACGCAACTCCAGTGAAGGTCTTCTTAAGCAATTACCGGCGTTGCGGTTTCGTCGGTGCCCTTGGATTTCGATTCCGAGCATCGGTTCAAAAGTTAGAAAAACTCGCTCGCTCATTCACTGAACGTACCCGAGCTAAACTTCGAAAATTGATTTCGGGCACAACGGGCCTCAGAATCAGGTGCCGTCAGAAACTGCGAACTCGTAAAATTCCAAAGTATTTAAGAAAAAAAATTTACTTGAAATTTCCTGGTCTTTACACCGCCTTCTGGAGCGCCGGCGGCCATCTTGGCCGGATGCCCCCTACTGGACCGCCACGGCCTAAGGCCGTGAACCTTCCTTGACCAGCACGGCGAGACGGCGCCGCGCCCCTCTGTCGCGGCCCACTCTGGCCACGGACTCCCTTGGTTTTTCCAGCACGGCACAACGGTGTTGTGCACCTCAGCTGCCGCCTGCTCCGGCCGTGGTCCCTTCGGCCTCAACAGCATGGCACGACGGCACCGCGCACCACCACCGCGGCCCGCTCCGGTCACTGTCCTTTTCATTCCTGCGCGTTGCAACAGCACCGCGCCACCTTTGCCTCAAATGTCAAAGTTGATCAACAAGAAGGTGGGGAGGAGAATCGGCCGTGTTTGTGCGGTCCGATCTCCTACCGTTATTTTCATAACAAGCAGCCAAAGTATACGAGATTCTCAACGATAAAACAATCACAATTTTAATTCATTAAAATTGAACTTAACCCCTACCTCAGCAAATGATGACGAACGTCGTTGTCGTGGTTGACAGCGTCACATGGTGAGGTTTTGTAGACGTTTACAGAGAGATTCCGAAGAGGAAGTGGTGTCTCCTCTTTTTATCACGGAGAGAAGAAAATAAAGCCTGACATCATTGGATAATTCCCGCGTCGTTGTTTCCCGTCTTTCCACAGAGAAGGAAAAAGAAGAAGAATCTGTGGTTGCCGAGTCAATGTTCTTCGTTGGATTCTTGGCGTTCTTCAACAAATGAGATGAAGTTATTCAATTCACAAGAGCTCTATTCCCTTTCTCTTAACACAACAAGCCCACAAAACAAAATAAAATAAGTCTTCTCCTTATTTTATTAATCTATGCCATGCATTTCAAATTACAAAATTCAAAAAACAATTCAGTTAATTAATTAAACGATGAGTTGTCTAATTAATGAAGTGATATGTTGGCAAGTTTAATGAGGGGGAGAGAGGAGAGGAAGAGGATATATTTCACAAGTTAAGATGAGTTACCGAAATTTAGAGGGGGTTTAGAGAAGTTTTAAGGAATGTGAAGGGGTGGGGTTCGTGTGGGCCCCACCTCACCAATATCCTCACATAGGGTAGTTAGGGGCTTATGGGTTCCACCCCAACTACCCCATGTTGGATATAACAACTTGGATAAAGAATAAACATTGTTACACAATTTTTATTCAATTATTTATTAATCCACATTTTTTAACAACTCCTCCCGAGAAAACGCATCTTCAGTAAAGGTCATCATAAGCAATTACCGACGCTGTGGTTTAATCGGTGCCCTCAGATTTCAATTCTGAGCACTGGTTCAAAAGATAGAAAGACCCGCTTGTTCGTTCACTGAACGTACCTGAGCTAAACTTCAGAAATTGATTACGGGGACACTAGGCCTCAGAATTAGGTGCCTTCAGAAACTGCGTACTCGTAAAATCCCAAATAATTTAAGAAAAAAAATTCGTTGAAATTTACGGGTCTTTACATTTTATAGGCTTAAAAAGTACAGGATGTGTGAAGTCTCTATGTCATGTAATGGATTTATGTTTATTCTATCCCAAATTGTACATTTTGTTTATGTGTATTTCATCTCATGTACATTATATCATCTATATTCTCCATGAAATATTTCTATATCATTGAATCGATGACATCTTGTAATTTTCATGTTGCTTAAGTTATTCAAGTCATGTATGTGATTTATTTCTTGTAGTAACATAATGTCATGAACTTTCAGTGGGATTTAGTTTTTTAAAAACCCATGTTGTGTCATATATCTACACACCGTGTAAGAGATTCATCTAATTTAAATGTTCATAGAAAGGTCTCAAGTCCTCAGGTATTCATTGAAGGATGAATACACATTGAGAACTCCTTTCAGAACATGTAAAACATATTTTTTCTATTTTTAGCAATTCTTCCTTCCAGCTTAAAATTCCAAATTCCTTGTAAAAATAGAAAATATAATTAATTATAGAAAAAATAATTATTAAACCATAAATAAATTTATCCCAAATGTATATATAAATTATTTTTATCAAATTCCAGAGCACATGAACACTATATTATCCCCATGAAAAATAACCTCAATAAAGATTCCAAATGAATAAATTTTTAAAAAAGAAAAAAATGTTACAACTATTAATATAAAACTATGTGTAATAAGTAAAACATATGTCCTATAGAATTAATACAATATGGAAATTCAATATTACCTCATTGGAAAGTTCTTTTTTCAGATTCTTTATTATTTTAATTAAAATTTAAGAATTGTTCCTCATAAACTATACCCACTTTTAAATATAACTCACAAAGAATTTTATTCATAACTCCAGGTAAACTGTTATTGGAGTTATTCATATAATGTGAGTACATGTTCCTAATAATAAGGTTTAATTGGTTCTATAATCTCCATTTTCTTATGATAAATACATAATTAATCACGAGGGACTTAGAAATAAGGTACTAATTTCTATGAGGTTAAGGGAAGGAGGAATGGTGATAAAAATAAATCTCAAAGTGAATGGAAATATTTAAATTATAATGAATAATAATCAAAAATTGTAAAATGAAGTAACACGCCCTATAAAAAATTAGTCCAAGCTCTAAACAACTGAATGTGGGTCCATGTATATGTCAAGTATGTTTCAAAATGTATATTTTTCCTTCATTTTCAATTTTAATAATTTTTCAAAAAAAAAAATTATCCCAGATCTCACATCCATCCACAAACTACATATGATCGTAACATTCATTAATACAGTAATAGTGATTTTTGACATTCCTAATACATAATGAATTATATATATATAATTATTTTTTAAAATGTATAGAAAAATTGTATAAAATTACAAAAAATTTCATGAACCATATCATATCAATAAATTGATAGTTTCATTTTATGTCACCTCAGAGAAAAAGTCTTCAGTACAGTCAATATAAAAAATCTCCACAGTTATTATAAACAGAATCATGCATCATAATAGGAGTATGGTATGAATGGATAAGAGGCTTGAAATGGTTTCATCCTGACATGGCTATTCATGTATTTTACAATATAAATAAAGAATATTTTACATGTGGATATTAAGAAAAACAATGGATCAAAAAATATTACCTCAATCATTTTAAAAGGGTATTTGTTCAATTATATCCTCAATAGGGTCTCAATGAATGTTATGATAGGTTTGGAGGCTCCAAGTATATATATAGAATTATGATGTAAAAATGACATGATAATATAGTTATATAATACTCTTAATAATGTTAGTATATAAAATAATTATCATTCAATCAGGGCTTGGAATTCAAAAATATGAAATGCTGTGTGTTTTTTTAAAAGGAAACTATGTTCAGTAGTGAATACGATAAAAAAACACTAAACCCAAAAAAATAATTATTCAAATATGACCATATTAACTATTCCATTAATTTTACATATATGTGTGTGATTTACAAGTTTATGAAATATATGTCCTAAATATATTGATAAAATATTATAATATAATGAGTCAATTTTTGTTAATGTCTTTTTGTTCAATCAAATATGTTTTTTTAAATTATTTTTATAATTATTTTCATGAACATCAAAAAAAAATTATTTGGTAAAATGACAACTATTTTTGGTATAATCGTACCAAAATTCCCTTATGGTAAGAATTTGGGAATTTTTCAGAATATATAGACTTTTCAATGAATAGTGGGAACTATATTTTTTATGTAAAATTATCATTTTTTGATAAATAAAATAATTAATATTTTAATTTGATTTCAACGTAAAATATTATTCTTTTTTAAAATTTAAATAAATTAACTAACTTTAAATAATAATTATAGTTTATTTTAGTGCATGATTATTTTTTGGATTCAAATCACATTTTTATGAAAACTTTTTTATAATACATAATGTTTTCGATTATAATTACTTGAAATAAAACCTAATGAGAAATGATTTAAACAAAATTATTAGATTATATATCTATAATTATGAATTTATATTGATAAAGTAATTATTATTAAATATACAATTAAAGTAAAATCATATCTTCTTTAAAAATATGTATTTACTGGAAAACTGTTTTCTATTTTTCTTGGGAGTTTATAATAAATTAAATCATCCCACCTCTACAAATTGATTTTGATAAAATAGATTTCGTATTTATAATCATGATAATTAATATTAGGTAATAAGTTCAACTTATTATTTTATACAATATAAATAGAAATGTATTATATATTAATTACCACAATAAATAGAAAATATTTAAATTAAGGGTAAAAATAATTTTTCAAATAATAAAAACAATGTAATACTAATAATTATATTTACTTTTCATTAAAAATATGATTATATGTATTGCTTATTTTCTTTAAATTATATTTTATTAATTCATTATATAAATAAAAATTGTATTTTGATAGAATAAAATAAAAATTGTTTTGGGTAATATTCAGATTCAATTAAGGAATTTATTTGGATGAATTAATGAATTTTTAAAATAAATTATATTTTCTTGATTTTTTATTATTAATTAATATTTGTTAAATATAAATTATCAAATATTTTTTATGATGTCAAATGTAAATTCTATAATGGTTAAAAACTGTTATTTTAAAACTATCATTTCTAAAAAAAATCGATTATTATATTAAAAGTAAAAATACACATATTAAAAAAATTCTCTGGATAAAATGAATATTATTTTTGGAATAAAAAAGTTTAAATTATCCAATGTAAATGTTTTTATAATTTTATTAGACAATCAAATTTTTGGCTAAAAATTAAATATCGTATAAATATACATTATTTTTTATGACATCATAATGGAAAAATGTGATGTAATAAGTAATATAAATTTGAACAATGACCAAATATAGGTTTTTTCTTTATAATAATGCCATTTTATGTTTATTTTATTTATTTTATAAATTCATTATGAATCCTTTAAAACCATTAATATATTTTGTGTTTAAAATCATTTCTTTAAGAGTGTAACTCACCACCACAAAATAAGGGGAATTATTTTAATAAGTTAGGGCCTTAGACTTATAAAATAATAAAAAACACTCCCAGTTGTTAAAATACATAGTAAAAACCATGGGTGGTATGTGGTTTTTGTTATTTTATTATGTAGAGTCCAAAACCCAAATAATAAAGAAATCCCTATCTTTTCCAAAATAATCTCACCCGTGATCCCATTATTCTTTAATCAAACTAATTAGAGAACATCCTCACTCTTCCCTCTATTATTTATAGTCCTCCCAATGGATCCCCAAGCTCTCAATAATCCCTTACCACGACTTTAGAGTCACACACTCAACTAGGGGATCTTCTACTCTCCACTTTTATCAAGAACTTCTTTTATGTTGTGTTTTAATTTCCATTTGATTATATTGGGATTTATTATTCCATAAAACCCTAATATTAATCTTTTTTAAATTATTATATCCCCTTTTACTCTCATTTATAACTCTCATGAACCTTTACGTACACCTGTTACCATGCCGAAATTTTTTAAGGAACCATCCTCTCCTCTTTCAATTCAAGCACGCTCTTTAAAATTAGTTATTTAAATTTATGTTTGTTATATTTTCATTCATTTATATTCGTTAACTTAATTTAAAAATGATGTTAATTTGAAGAGTGATCATTATCCTCCCTCATTTGGACACTTACCTAATTAGTTACTATTCCAAAATTCCGTATGGGATCCTCACCTTCTCCTCTTTATTCATGTTTCTTTTTAAAATTACACAATCTATTTCCATTTCATAATGTTTTAACATGTTTTTACGAGTCCCTATTACTTCCCATTTTATTCCCAAAGGATGGGAGACCCATTTTTATCTCATGAAACATTTCTATGTAATGATGTTATGCTTCTGAGATTTCACCACGATTTTCCATTCGAAAATAATTGTGTAGTGAATACAATAAAAATTTATTTATCGACGGTATTCACCATTATGAACACATAATTTTTTATTGGGTACTTACATGAATTTATTACACATTACCTTATCGTGGAAAAAGTTATAAAGATGAATGATTTCATGTTTTATGATATATGTGCCATACTTTAGCATGAGAATGAAATGAATATAATTGGTGTTCCAAGACAACACTCTAGTTCATTGGGTAATGATTAATATCATAATATGTCATGATAGAACATGGAGGGATCCAAATTCGTTTATGGTAACTTTTCCACCATGATGTCTTGGTTGTTTTAGCCTTGATCTATGTTTATGATTCCATGTTTTAAGATGTTTCCACATTTCCCATGTTATGATTCTCACGCTATATCATTACTTATTATTCATTTTCCATTTATTCCTCTTTGATATACTTATTTGATAATATTTATTATATATTCTTCATGTTATGACTTGTTTATTTTATTAATGGTCATTATATCTAACACCTTTCATATGATTTTCCCCTTGTTATCCCATGTAGTTTTATGTTTTTTGGAATATTCTGATCATGTTAAGGAATTGTTCAATAATGTTTTGTATCCCATGTTACAATTTGTGGTGTAATGTAGCTAATTCACAAATACATTAGAATTATCAATATTTTTTGTTGTATCTAGTGAATCTTTATGTAATAAAAAATTTATTAATGTGTAATAATGACCATGTTTGTTAAATAAAAATTCATTCAAAATAAATTTAAATAAAATTAAATTATAATTAAATTACTGAACTCAACAATCTTGCTAAAAAATCTAAAACAGAATAAAAATGGATTTCAACAACCTCCAATTAACATTTAATTTTATTTAAATGGGTGTGATGAGATTTAATGTTTAAATAATTGTTTTTAATCAAAAATTTCTCATAGACAATTGAAAATAGGTAGTAATTCATGTGTATCGAAAATTTATACCTTGAATGACTCCACCATATCTATAATGAGGAAATGCATGCACCATTCTGAAAATCATTGTGGGAGAGATATCAAAAAATAAATAAAAAATATGTAATGGAAATTGGTTAATTTTAAATATTAAATTAAGAGTTCCCTATATTAAATATCATGACATGGGGAAATTTAATATATTTTGATTATAAATTGGGCTACATACAAATATTTTTAGAAAAAAATACCTACACTAGATAAACCATTAGTACAAATGGATTAAATAATATGGAAGCAAGATAATGGGTAGGTGAACATTGTTAAATATAGGATAAAGCAACATAGAAAATTTTATTAAGTGATAAAAGATAATTTTGGGAAGATCGATAGATATAAAATTCTATAATATAAAAAACATAGGTCCTAAGAACATAATTAAAAATAATAAAATCAAAAAATATGGGCTGCCTCCCAGAAAGTGCTAAAATTGTCGTCGTCATTATGGAATATGGAAAACAGTATCAGTTAGTGTATTCTATCTGCTATGAAGTCCTATAAATCTTAAATGAACTGATGGTTGTATCATCACACTTATGGGGGAGCTTGGCGGAACTAACCACGTCAAGAATGTATCGACCAAGAAGCTCATGTGGTAGGAATAACATCTAATAAGGTTGTGGGGAGGACCCTTGATGGGTATGGATCTAGATATGGAGCTTCTCAACTTTTCTATGTTGTTCAGTCAGATACTAATTGATCTCAAATAGGATGATAGGGGATAGCATGAAAGGCTAATTTGTGACCATATAAGATGTAGTTGATGTAGACATGGCTAAACTAATGTAGTAGTAAAATGAAAATAAGAAAAATACATAGTGAAGTAGAAAACTATATCTCATCCACATATATATGAAATGATATTTCATTTAATATGAAATAATAAATGAATATAAAAAATGGAATCCAATATATAGTTCAAGGGGGTGTGTGGCATGTCAAGACTGTACTGTATAGACATTGTCGCCATTATCATCATTAGTAGTCCCATCCAGAACAATGGGTCTCTTGATCTACCTCGACAGATATTTCTCATCTACGGTGGTTGGGGTGGTAGATTAAACAATAGAATAGTTTTTTTTGTTTTGGGATCAGACTCAGTCGATGATAGATGGAGTGAGGATTCGATTCATACTAAGGCCATATGTCAGGAATCTGGATCGATCAAAGGCACCTAGGTAGAAGATATAATGGATGGTCCCTTACCCTTCCAAGTGTGAGATTATGAGTTTTTTTGAGGTATAGATCTTTTAAATCTCATTTTAATGCCTTGTATTTAACCGAAAGTGAGTACCTAAGGATATCATGTGAATTTATGGTGTTTATGGAAATTTTTTGGAGCCTGAATATAGGGTTTTTAGTATGTAAAATTGGGTTTCACAATTATTAGAAACCATGTGTCCCAAGTGACATGCTTTTATTATACTGTGTGTGGTGTTCTATGCCTATTTTAAGGTCCACATGTTTTGAGGGAATACATGAGACATGGGATACAACTTCATGCTAGGACAGATAGAGGGAAAAAGTATGCCACACAGTTTGAGGAAACCATGTAGCTGGGGCCAAATACCAAAGCAAGAGAACAAGAAATTTTTTAAAGGAGGCATGAAACATGGTTTGCAAAGAAATTCTCATGAACCATGTGTAGTTCCCCTTGAGGAAGATGAGGGATCTTTTTTGGTTCATGGTTTGGTTAAAATTTCGTCCAAACCCTAAGACCTAGTAATTAGAGCAAAATTTACCCTATATCCCATACATCAAATAAATATCAGACCCACATATCCCTTTTCATTTATCAACAAATTATCATCCCATTTGAGAACATATTTAAGAATAAATTTTCTTTTTATCCCAATTAACTATATTAAATCAAATTCAAGCACTGATTATCTCATTGGATCAGTTCCAGAAGGATCTTGGATCATCTTTTTTCATTCATTGTTTGTTTTTGTTTATATGGAGTAATATTTGTGCAAGATAATTTGACATATTTCGATGTTCTCCATTATTTCTTCATTTTTCACTCAATATATATTGAATCATATCTTTATACTATAAATGTGTTCTAGTAGGAGTATATGGTAGGTGGTATATACCTTTCCCTCAACATTTGGTGTTTTAGGTACCTTGTTGTAGTTGTGCTGCACATCGTTCTTTTTGGAGTTTCCATTAAAATTAATTGAATGTCTAAATTAAATGAATTGTAACATGTTAGTGTTTATTACTAGTGTTGTTATATGGTTAGAGAGTGTAATCCTCAACCTAGGCCATTCATGGGGTCTTCCCTTATATCTTCCCTATGTAATACCACCTCGTTGGGTGTCTGTGAGCTCACAACTTGATTTGGGAACCCTAATAATTTGAATAGGAATTTAATGAATGATAATGAGAAGGTTATGCATCCATTTAAATGTCATGAAATTATAATAAATTCTTAGTATGATAAAATGTCCTTTATGTAAACAATGGAAATGAGTTTGATGAACTTTTACAATATTAATGGTTATGAAATGATGAATGAATTGAGAGGATTAATTGATAATGGTAGTGGATTCCTTGGAAGAGATACTTGGATCCAACTTCCAATATATTCCATTGGCATTTCTACTCAATGGATCCATATTTTTAATGGTAGTGGATGTCTTGGAAATTTCTAATCCTTGGATCCTTATTCTGCAGGATACTAAGTTCATTATTACCCCATAGATCTTTCTTTATTTCAATCGCTTTAGACATTATCTATTTGCATGCTCCTTGGACCCCACTAAATTCTTTACAAATTTTCCATCAAGATGCTCCCGATACATAATAATGATGATTAAGTCATTTTTAAAATTTTTATAGACCATTATGGGATGACTCTGTATTAGACAAAGTGGTCATTGTGGAGGTTATACATTTTAGTACATGGATTATACATTTTGGATATTTTTTATATGTTTTACAAATAGCTATTGTATTGGTATTTGATTACAGTGTTTAGACTGAAAAGTTTCACACATTTATATGCATGTTTTATATATTTCCTTATTTGTGGGAGCATGAGTACTGTTTACATGGTTCTACAGTTGGCTGGACATGATCAATTTTTCATGTTGACACTTTACTTTTAGTACTAATATAACTATGAAATATTTCACACTACTTCTTTTTATTTCACAAAGATTGGAATTTTTATAAACACTATTTATGGGGGATGATTGAGTATTATCTCATACCCAATTCATGCCTCTATTCAGTACCAAAAATTACATTATGGATATATATAGGGACCAATAATGTACACACTATATTATTCTAGATTATATCATTTCTTAAAAGGAAGGGAGCACAAGACTAGGCTATTCTCATGATGCTACCTAGAGATATGTATTTTTTCTATTATTTTTTATTATTTTTATACTTATATTGTACTAGAATAAATTTTATGTATCTATTGAAACTTTTTATAGATATATTACATGATGATAATATCATATATGCCAATATTTTTGGCTTATTAATTATTACCATCTAATGGATGTTTACCATATGTCTAATGTTTAGTTATTTTATCTGATTTTTCTACATGAATGGCATGATTATTTCCATTGTGAAACACTATTAATTGAGTTGATAGTTTCCCAAAAAACTCACTCTAGTCCCTCACTTCTATTTGATAAAATCTGGTGTACTTGGAGGCATGTTTGAGGCCTCATGACCTAGTCACTTTTGGCCCCATTTAGTGGATCCCAGGACAAGATTTTTCAAAATGGTATCAATGATTTTTCACTTATATATTTTCTATTTTGAGACAATATACATGATATTAGGATGTTTTGGAGTTGTTAATGAGTTATTCTGAGGAGTATCTTACCCATATATCATAAAATACTAAATTTCCTAGAATTGGACACATTGTTTTATATTTTTATTATTATTACAGTGGATTTTATTCCACTGTTGGGTCAAACACTTAATGTTTGAAGTTTATTATGATTATGGAGTTTACTATTTCCTAAGGAGATGAGGATATTACGTTACATCAGTCATTTTAGGCATATAAAATTATTGCCATTCCATTCATATTTCATGACATCTAGGATGCACTTCTAGACTGCATGTCATCATAATGTGTGCCTTGAGTGATATACCTATTATTTTATAGATTTTTTGTGCAAGTAATTGAGAAACACTGTTGGTACATAGGGTTCCTTCCGTAACATATACAATTTTTTCCTTCATAGGCTATAGTAGACACCTTAAGTAGTCAATAATGGAATTTTGAGTCATGAAACATTGGTTGAAATGAATGGAATGTGTTATGGTTTGGATAAAGTGGATGACACGCTTCAGTTCATGAAGTGTTTGAGACCTTATTTATATTTTGTGGTCTCCCATTTGTTTTAACCATTTATAATTAATTATAAAATAAATATGTATTTAATTGAAACTGAAATTTTAAAAATATGGAAATTGACCTAGACCAAGATTTATATTGGGTAGTATGAAGTATCTATGGTGTTTTGTTTGATTGTATTTATTATGTAGTCTGGGTTTTTAGAGAATATTGAGGGGTGTGGATTTATTATAATAATGAATCAATATGTCATATGATTTTATATTTGGGACACGTTCTTTACTTGTTTCATTTTCTATTTATGTGTTTTGAATTATAGAGACAAGCCACCATGAAAATCACCAGTCATGTGCAATGAGGGTGGTGATGACCAGGCTCTAGAGGCGGCGGTCCCTAACATACTAGTAGATACCCCTATAGTTAATTTTTTTGAACCAGTGGTTGTATGGAATAAAGATATTTTTTTTATGTTTTGAGAAATTTTTATGCCCATTATGCAGACTATTCAGGGATCCCCACAGATTTCCATGACTATAGAAGAGCTGGTGCATGTGTTTCAACAACATCATCCCTCTATGTTAATAGGGGATAGAGGTCCATAGGACACTAAGATATGGATTGATAAAAACTTTAATATAGATTAAAATATGGAGAAACCTCTAGATAAAATCATGAATCTTTCGACATATTTTTTTTGAAGAAGCTAAGCGTTGATTGAATGTTTTGAACTTGGATGATATTCTTCAAGGTACTGTTTTGAGGGGTTTCTAATCTATGGTTAATGATTAATTATTTATTGATATTGTGAGAGATGAAAGGCATAGTGATTATATGAATTTTGATAGGGGTAATATGATTATTATGGAGTATTTGGTATGATTCATAGAGCATCATCTTTTTTCACCTGTTTATCATGTTGACGAGCCATCAAGGTGGAGATGCTTCCAAGAGGGTCTTAAGAATTTTTCTTTGATTGTAGGTCAATATGTTATGGTTGATTAATATTATAGTGATAGGGAATTAGTTTCTTATTAATGAATGAAACTTGAGGAAAGCTGGGGCATAGATCATGGTTGTTCAATCTCTTGACCTAGTGGTTCATTGATAGTTATCAGGAAGAACTTTTTAAAGATTCTCATGAGGGGAGTACTAGGTACGAAGTTAGTCTTTTATTCTACAATCAATGTGGGATGTAGGAACGTATGAGAAATCAGTGTGGTAGAGACCTGGTAAAGTTCCAAGAATGCATCCAGATGTGCCATGTACACTTTTCTGCAGGACAATTCCTCTATTAGTCAATGGAAGGGAATCAAATTTGAATCTAGGCTTGTGAGAGGGATTCAAATATTTTAATAACACATAAATATGGAGTTGTATTAGGTTCTATGCTAAATTGGTGGTCATGGACAAGGTAGTGAGGCACCAGTTTTACCACGACTGAAGAGTGGTCCTACTCTGGGTAGTGAGGATGTTTCAGAAGACTATTTATTAGGCTAGATATATTCTATACAACCTACCCATAAGGGTCATAATTCTAGTATGGATATGGTTATAGGAATAATATTGGTAGCCACAACATTATAATCTTATCTTTTTGGTAAATTTTCTTCACATAGCTTCATATTTGTTCTAGTGGTGGAGAGGCTTGGTCTAATTAATCAGTTTTCTAATGGTGTTATAACAGTGGATACATTGTTGGTGATCATAATGGGTGGTGTATGTTAATTTAGGGAGTTACCCCTTGAGATTGGTGGGTTCGAAATCATATGGGATCATTGTTTTTTCAAGATGACATGATTTGACATCATACATGAGATGGGATTGATAATTTCTTATCAAGACTGGGTCGATTACTATTATTGGAGACCAACATTCATATCACTAGAGGGAGAAGTTTTTATTAATAAGGGTGAATGGGATGTCTAGTCATCTCTAGATGGGACGAATCATATTCGTATGGATGGGATGAAAAAATTGATTTCTAGATTATGTATGGATGATTTTGGAATGCATCAGGTGGACTTTCCTCCAGTGGTTGATCATTTCCTGGATGTTTTCCCAGATAATGTTCTATTTTACGCACTAAGATAGAGGTGGAGTTCTCAATAGATCTAGTTCCAAGAGATACATCATTATACATTACCCATTATTGTATGAATAGTCTAAATATGTAGGGGATCAACAAGAATATAGAGGACATAAATAAAAAGGGGTTTATATAATCCAATACTTCTCTATGGGGTTGACCAGCTATGTTTTCAAAAAAAAAATAAGTTGAAACCATCATGATAGATGTGGATTATGAGAAATTGAACCAGTTTATGATTCAGAACTAACATCACTTTTCACAGAATGATAATCTCTTCAACCAAATTCGAGGAATTTGGGTTTTCTCAATGATTTAATTGAAGTAAAATTATCATTTGGTACATGTTCAAACTAAATACTTACCTCACAAAAAGTTTCATAGCATGTATTTTCTATTCAAGTAGGTGGTTGTATGTTTTTGTCTCACGAAGCACTTGTATTTTTCATTTCAATAATGAATTGAGTTTTAAATCCTTTTCTATATTTCTTTTACTGTATTCATGGACTATAAGATCACAGTTATGATGATTGTATCATTGAGAGGGGTAGGGGTGAATTTGTAATACGTTTTTTTACTTCCTTAAAAAAATACTCACCTCCTATTAAAGATTAAATTCCCTAATGAATAATATTCATCCACAAATCTAAATGATCACAACTATTTACAAGGTTCACTATTCAAGAAGAACAACTATATCCCTGGTATGGTTTGGAAATAATCCAATACCATAAATTCCACTAAAAATCCATGTATTACAACATGTATGATAAACATTTCACTCGTGTTGTAATTTGAAAATTATCCAAAATTACATGCGCACCCTCTGAGTGAAAATAGTGTAATACAAAGTTTGTGTAACAATGAAAGTTACATTTTCTTCTTTTTAGATTCCACAATTATATTCAATTGAAAAAAATTATTCACTTTATTACCCAAAAGAATGTAAGGACTTAATAGTCCTTGAAATGTAATACTAAGTCAACTTTTTTGAGTCTGATTCCACTAAAAATGATTCTCCCCAATATAATTCATCCGATCTAATTCTCCTTTTAGAATACAATAGAAATTAATTAGCACCACTTCAAATCACGTTCCCAATAAACTCATTATGATCCTTCATCAGTCTGAGAACCATAAAATTGAAATCCCTAAACTAATTAATTAATCCTGATATAATGATCAACCGAATACAATTGGTAAGCTGTAAACTATAATCAACTGAATATGATAATCATTGAGTATTATTATGAGCTGAAAAAAATGTTGTGATCTTGTCTTCTCATTAACTTCAATCATTCAATAATTTTTAACAATAACTCAATATGTAAATACACTTCTTTTATCTAAAAACTTAGAGCTTCTCTCTCATGAACACTACATCAGCCATCACAAAAGTACAATTTACCTTTTCCTTTTTTAGGTGACCCTTGAGATGATTTTTCAGGGATCTCACAATTTATGTTCTTAATCAAAATCACCATAATCTAAATTTCCCCTAAAATATCATTTGAATTTTGAATTATTCAACTCTTCCTAAATCTTCTAAATTCTTCTTCAATCTTCACTTCTACATCATATTTTCATTTCAGTAGCCATTTTGATTTCATTTCAACGTTCCAATTTTATGAATCCATTTTTTTCCAAAACAAATCAATATCAAAATTTCAAAATAGTGTATAATTAAATGGATACCAATTCTTAATGCTGAATACGATCATTCCTTTTAATATTGATCTCCCCCTTGATAGTACATCTAGAAAAATTCTTCACTTTTTCTCTTGACTGACTTGAGATACAAAAATTCAACTTCTTCTCTTCTCTTGACCTAGTTAGAAACCTACAATGTAAATAAACCCTTTTGTAATGGTGGACTATATTGATGATATCATTATCTCATACTCTTCTCATTCATCAGCCTCATGAAATTCCTTCTTTGAATACGATTGTCCCTAATGCGGTCATTCTAAATAAATTTTCCAAGATATGCTAACTCTAAATATGACATTTCTCCTGTGACAGAGTAAGATCATCTGAGGCATGAAAAGTTTTTCATTCTTTAGATTGATGATGAGATGCTACATCGAATCGACATCATTACATTGTTAACTACCACCTATATATAATCATTTTTTAAACAATCAGAAGTACTTATTTCTACCTTTCTTCAAAAAGCTTGTATCTAATGGTCTTCAATATACTTACGATTTATATGAAACAAAAGTCAACAAAGAATCATCACATTTATTAAGTTATAGTCCTAGAGAATATTATAGATCCTCAAATTTCATAACTTCTTTTATATCAAATTTAGAGTGAATCAGATAATGATCAATACCTCATTATGATCTTCTCCCATTCCAGAACAATTGGGAGTCCGATCAAAATATTTTCCTCAAGAAAATTATTATAATTACAATGGAAAAAAGTGGCCTTAATTCTATTGAATTAGAGATTATTATTGTTCTGAAATCAAATGTCAATACAATATCCAATCATCATCTTTTTCATCATACATATCAATTGAAAACAAATACATAAAAAACACATATTGGGCCTAACAATAAATACCTTTGTATTTATTGTCAATACAAACTTCAACCACTTCAATCACATGAAAAAAACATGTGTTATTTTATATTTTCTTAATTTCTATTCCCATAATTTATTTCTTGATCCCACCGTTTATTTTTGACTCCTCCTTTATCTTATCGCTCCCCCTTATTAACAATCAAATTTAGATGGGTGATCTAGACTGGTTTTTCACTATTGCTATTAATTACAGGGGTCATAAATTTTATCTCTGAATCTTGAAACATTTTGTCAACATGGGTATCACATGAGTTTCTTAACAAAGAACCTTTTATTGGAAAACTCTATGCCTATGTTGGAAAACCTGATGTAGAAAACAAGAGTGCATAATTAAGGTGATTAATATTCATCATAACACAAATTTTATGTAATACTTTTTCCCATTTCTTTAAAAATTCTCATTATTACGGAAATAATTGAATGAATTTTTTTTTGATAAAAATAACATGAAACCACCTCAATAAACATATCAGAAAGCTATTGTTTATAAAATAACATCTTTCAAAAAACCGCATGTTTCTCATAACCTTATTAATTTAATTTTCAATAATAGTTAGTTAGACATTATATATTTCTTATTGTTTTCCACTACATCAATTAACTTAATGTTAGAACATGTATAAAATGGTTTTTGGAATAAGGAGGAACCTCAATTGGTTCTAAGAAACCACAAACACACTGAGAGTCCACTCTCAATCCTGGCCTCTCCTTCTTTTTATTAGATTTTTCCTTTGATGTTATTTATTCATTATGTTCTTCCTTTTATGATTTTATAACATCTTCCTTCTAATCTGTAGAATCTTCTGATGAGGATGTCGAAATTTCTTCAACTTTAAAAACATCATTTCTACAAATTAGTTTGAAATATTTTTCCCCGGTCTATATTTTATTTTGGTAAGATAGTTTAATAGCTCTTGATATCATGCCTAACATTCTCATATCCAAGATATTTTTATACATTTAGTAAAAATTTATTTTATCTATAGAATTATATTCCTTCTCTATTATTTCACAACTATTTTCTAATAACCTAATTTCTTACGCAATAAATTTTTTTTCTGCCTTGATAACTAAGAACCCTTTATTTTCAGAAGAGGAATTTATTTTTTTCTTAACTTTCAAAACATCAAGATTCTACGAATTGTTCTAAAACCTTTAAAGTTTCAGAAAAAAAAAACAAGAAAACCATTTTTATAATGTATAGGTTTCTCACATCTTCCAAAAATTGCTTCCAAAGGTTGGAACCTATTTTTAACTTTCACACCAACCCTGTCATACTTCTTCTTTTGAGGAAATTGAATCCCCCTAAAACCATGGATTTCATAACATATGGAATAATATAATTGTTGTTGGATAAGACAACATATATTTTCTATATGTCCATATCCACCACAATACCAGGAGTAGTCACAAAATGAGAATTTGACTCGAAATCATCCATTTGGACCAAAATTGTGAAAAACATTCTTAGCCACCATCTTTTTTTATTATTTTCTAAGACACCAAAAAAATTCAATTATATTTTCCACTTTCTTTTCAAAATTATTGATACTAGATGTATGTGAAACCGTTCCAGATTCAAAATGTTTCAAAACAATTTTGGACTCAGAATATTTTCAAACTTCTAAATTCCCAACATTTTTGTTGTTGGCCACATACAAAACATTCCAAATATTAATATTTTTATAAACTATTGTATATTTACTCTATCCATTATTAAGATAACATTCCTTTAACCTTCTATAGTTTATCATTTTGATATCTTTCACCAACATTAGTGATATAGTTTTGGAAATATGTATTTCCCAATTCTTTAATAGTGAGTTTTTGTTGGAAAAGTGCAAACTCTTCTTATTTTTCATTTAAATTCATAACCAGAAGCTCATTAGAATAATTTTATTCCACAAGATATTTCATTAAATTTACATTCCCTTCCAAAATCTCATTCTCCTATTTTAAAAATATATCTTGAACTATTAATTCTTTTTCCATTTTCTTGTTTTATTTTCAGGCAGTCTAGTCTTTCTTAAGAATTATATAAAATCTTCTTTCAAATTCATTTCAAGTTGAGTTTCTTCTTCATTAGAACTACTGGTTACGAATTATTCATCATTTATTTTTTTTAAAAATGTATTTTCCCCATCATGATCTGTATATTTTTTAGATTTATCTTCACTTTCTTCTCCTATTCAAGACAACTAATTCCAATACTAGATGAACATTCCTTATTAACTATTGTAATTAACATGTTTTATTAAACATCATATTTATGTTCCTGACTATCATATTCATTAAGTAGAAATATACTTCATTTGGATTTGGATCACTTCTTATCTTCCATCATGGAATAAACATTTTCTTCATCACCTATTTTCCATGATCTTCTTACTATTCTTCCTTAATTTTTAATTTTTTCTTCATCAGTTTCTTATTCATTTACTCTTTAAAGAGAATTTGTAATAATATTACTCACATATCCACATCCAAAACATATTAGGGGTAGTTTCCCTTTATATCTTCCTTTACATTTTTGCACATTTCTAGAAAACATGGTGAAAATATCATTAATATTTTTACCAACCTCATTTTATTAATATGAATCTCGAGATTCTTATTATTCAAGAATCTTCTTTGACATTTACTTCTTGTAATCTTTGAATGATATTTCTATATCAACATTTATTCATTTCGAAGCATTCTCCCTTATCATTTCATTAGTAATGAGAGTATTATGCAAATCATCTAGATAAAATGTTTCTAAATCTCTATTCTATAATGATGAAATATTGGAATCAAATTTGTTAAGAAGAATTATGAAGATCTTATAAAAATTAAAGAATCTTATAACTTTTCACCAAGACAACTGATAGTGCTCACAATGTCATTTTTTCTTATAAAAATCCATCAACGAATTCATTATCACCCATCATGAGATCTTTATAATTCAATCACCATATATGAAAATTTTCATTATTTGAATTTTTATTACCATAATAAATTATATTCATCTTATCCCAGATTTTGATTCTTAGTGGAACCTCATTTTACTCAAAAAACTCAACTTTATAAACTTATTAGAGTAAATCATTATTAAATCTTTCACTATGCACATGATTTTCCTTATCAATGTCGGATAGTGGGTCATTATCAATATGTCGAGGAAGACCATCAATAACAACTCTTTAAACATCATACCCAAGAGACATAAGATATGAAACCATTTTTCCTTTCCAAATATGATTATACTGATAATTTATGATTGGAATCCCCTTATTGTTCTCACAATTCAAACTCTCCATTAAAAAAGAATAAGTGAAGGGAATCTATGTTATAATATCAGCTATAAGTGACATGTTAGGATTATCGAATCACTAAGAGGGGGAGGGGTGAATCAGTGATACTTTTTATTCAATGTTTTCATGATATAACCTTTGCCTCCTATTAAAGAATCGATTCCCTGCTAAAAACAATTCAACCACACATCCAAAGGAACACACGTATTTACAAGGTTCACTTTTCAATAAGAATAGATACATACTTAGTATTGTTGATAAATTATGAAATACCAAAATATACACTAGAAAAAAATCCTTGGATTAAACTGAATAGGATATAACCTTTCACCCATGTAGTACTTTGAAAATAATTCCAAAAGTATGTGTTCACCCTCTTAGCATCAATAGGGTAATAAAATGTCTGTGAAATAATGAATGTTACACATGATTCCTTTTAAATTAAAAAAATATATTCATTTGAAATTCAATTCATCACATTATACCCAAAATATGTTAATAACTTCAATGATTTTGTAACATAAAACTCAATCTGATTTTCTGAGTCAGATTCATTCAAGTACGATTCTCTCCAATACAATTCGTGCAGTACGATTTTCTATTCAAAATACAATATAAAAAATTGGAAACACATAAATTCATAATCCCAATAAACTCAGTATGATTCTTTTTCAATTTGAGAACTTGAATATGGATATCCTAAAACTAATTAATCTAGCCTGATACGATGACCAACCATATACAATTGACAAGATGAAAATGGTAATCAACTGAATATGATAATCAATGAGTATTCTTATTAGCTAAAAACAATGTCTTCATCCTGTATATTATATTTCTATTCAACCCATCAAAAAATTTTCAACAAAAACTCATTATAATAATACACTTCTTCTCTATAAAAACTCAGAGCTTCTTTCTCATGAACATCAATCATCAGAAAAGAACAATACAATTTTCACCTTTTATAGGTGACCCTCCGGATAATTTTTCGAGAATCCCAAAAATTTTATTGCATAATCAAATTCAACCTAATATCATTTTCCACTATAATATCTATTAAATGTTGACTTCATCAACTATTCTCAAATTTTCTCCATTCTTCTACAATCTTGATTTATTATTCATACTTTTATTTAAATTCTCGAGTATAATTTCAATTCAAGGGTCTAATTTTTTTAATCTGGTTTTTTCAAAAGAAATATTTGTACTAATTTTAAGAATGTTTTTGAAGAAATTGATACTACTTATGAATGATGAATAAGATCATTCCTTTTAAGGTAGATCCCCTCTTGATAATACATCTAGAAAACTCTTTCCCTTTTTCTCTTGACTAACATGAGATAGAAAAGTTCAACTTATCATCTTTTGTTGCCCTTGTTGGAAACCAACTCTGTAATTAAACCCTTTTAAAAATGGTTGACTACATTGTTGATCTAATTCCATCCTTCTCATATCATTCATGATCCTCGAGAAATTACATATCTGAATACAATTATCTAGAGTACAATCATTCTTGAATATGATTGGCTGGGATATGCTAACACTATATACGATCATTTCTTCTGATCCTAAGTAAGATCATCTAGGGTAATAAATTTTCAACATGCTTTATATGGTTGATATTATTCTAGAGTTAATGGAAAAAATCTCTTTTTTCAATTCCACCTAAAGATGATCATTCATGAAAACAATCTGTACCACTTATTTCTTCTTTTCATCCAAGAATCATTTATTACAAGTTCTTAAATAAATTTACGATTTTTATGAAATGAAAATGGAAAAGGCATTGTTAGATTTATTTAATCATATCGAAAGGGACCCCTATAGTTCATAAAAATAATCATTTATTTTATATTGAATTCTGAGTGAATCCAATGACAACCAATACCTCACTACGATCTTCTCCCATTTCGAACCCAAGGTGAGCCTGATCCAAATATTATCATAAAAAACCTTCATTTTAGAATAATGAAAAAATTGAGCCCAATTATTTTAAATGCAAGAATGTAATTATTGTGAAAAAAAATTCAATTTGATTTCCAACCATCATATTTATCAACATACTTTTTAGTTGACAACAAATACAACCAAAACACAATTTGTTCCTAACTTGGACAATATGTTGGTGTGTTGTCAATTAAAAATGACCATGAAAAATATGTCGAGATCGTTTTTGATACATTGAGATAGAATAAGTTATATTCTAATCTCAAAATGTTCCACTTCTAGATGTATAATATTCACAAGAAGGGTCATAATATCCTAGATATAAGAGTGTCCATTGACATAGAGAAGGGGAGAGATATAATTTATTAGGAGCATATCAAGAACACATTTGATATAAAAAGTTCATTTGGGATATATGTATATTATAGGAATTTAAAACAGGACTTCTGATTCTTACCATCACATATTATGGGATAAACTTGGAAGAAGGTGATGTTTTCATGGTCAGATACATACATGACATCCTTCTAGGATCTAAAAGGGATATAGAAATCAATGTTAGTCCAGATTTTTCCAGATCTAGTTAAAATTTAAACTGTGTGTTATGATGAATTATGTATCAATATAGGAGATGTTATGTTGTAGGAAGAGTAATTCACGGCATACAAGTATCACCAAATGAGGTGACACAAGAGGAATTACCCATCACATGACCATGAGTTGGTTGTTGTGGTATATGCCTTGTGCTGTTGAAGGTATTAACTAATTGGAGATCATTTTATGGTGTACATGGACAAAAAATTCCTCATGTTTATATTTACATTATATGATCTAAATTTTAGGAAATGAATGTGGGTTAAATACATACATTATATTGACGTCATGTTTTCCTACATGCCTTGGAAGGGAAATACCATAGTCGATGCAATAAGGAGGAGGAATCAGATACTAGCAGTTCAGGAGGCCAGTAGGGAGTGCTAGATAATAGATTTATAATTCAAGATTTTTTTTGGAAATATAGGAAGGATAAGGTGAGACCTTTCTCTCATAATTAATAGTGAATTCCACTCTTATGGATAATGTGATGATGATACAATTATCAGATGTTGAGGGCCTTGTCCTATTGAAGAGTTAAGAAGGTGAGGACCCACCTTTCGGTTGGAATGTGGGTGATGATGAAATTATGTACATACATGGTCATGTTTGGGTTCTAACAGACATACACAAAGAGATGTTGTGGTCGTTTATTGCATCATTTTCATATGTAAATCCCTATTTTACGCACATTTAATAATATTTACATTTCCAGTATTAGTGGATATTTATAAAAAGAGAGGTAGTTGTTTTTTTACAAGGTGTTCCACTTTTCAATAGGTGAAGGCAGAATGCCGACAAACAACTGGGATCTTACATAATTTACCCAATATAGGATGAAAATAGGAATATTTTGATATATATTTTAGGAATAGGTTTCCGAGATCACCATGAGGTAGTGATTCCCTATGGGTTATGGAGGACAGGATCATGTTAGTCCACTACGGAAAAAAAGGCATTTAGCGGCGGTTTTTTTTCGTTTAGCGGCAGTTTAAAGCGCCGCTAAATCGATTGGCGGCGGTTTTGAAAAACCGCCGCTAAATCATGCGTCGGGAAACTATTTCGCGGTGGTTTTCAAAACCGTCGCAGAACGTTTCGCGGTGGTTTTTTTATTTTTTTTATTTTTTTTATTTTTGTTATTTTTGTTATTTTTGTTATTTTTTTATTTTTTTTATTTTTTTTATTTTTTTTATTTTTGTTATTTTTGTTATTTTTGTTATTTTTTTAATTTTTTTTTAATTTTATATATTTATTTATTTATATATTTATTTATATATATATTTATTTATATATATATTTATATATTTATGTATATATTTATTTATATATTTATGTATATATTTATTTATATATTTATTTATCTATTTATTTATCTATTTATTTGTATATTTATTTTTCGTATTTATTTATATATTTATTTCGTATTTATTTTATTTATTTTATTTATTTATTTATTTATTTTATTTTATTTATTTTATCTATTTTATTTATTTATTTATTTCATTTATTTATTTATTTATTTTTCGTATTTATTTATTTTATTTATTTTATTTATTTTATTTCGTATTTATTTTATTTCATATTTATTTATTTTATTTATTTTATTTTATTTATTTATTTTATTTTATTCTATTTATTTTATTCTATTTATTTTATTTATTTATTTATTTAATTTCGTATTTATTTTTTTATTTCGTATTTATTTTAGTTATTATTTTTTTATTTCGTATTCTTTTTATTTATTTATTTATTTTATTTCGTATTAATTTATTTACTTTATTTATCTATGCATGCACATCCCATGACATGCACATGCACATGCACATGCACATGCACATGCACATGCACATGCACATGCACATGCACATGCATACCCATGCAATATAAATAAATTCTGCGTTTGGTGAGATTTGAACCCCTAACCTCTTGCATATTTTCCAAAGACTTTACCACTCCAGCAAGCTCGCCATGTGTTTAATAAATAGAATTTAATATACTTATATATATTAATTGAAAAAACAAATAATACATAAATAATAAATACAAACTCAATAATAATAAATATTAAATAATATATAATAAATAATAAATAATAAATAAGGAATAATAAATATAAATAATAAATAATAAATAAATATAAATAATAAATAATAAATAATAAATAATAAATAATAAATAATAATAAATAAATAAAAAATAAAAAATAAAAAATAAAAAATAAATATAAATAATAAAAAACAAATAATAAATAATAAATAATAACTAATATATAATAACTAATAAATAAATATAAATAATAAATAATAAATAATAAATAGTATATAAATATAAATAATAAATATAAATAATAAATAATAAATAGAAAATAATAAATAATAATTAAATATAAATAATAAATAATATTTAATAAATAAATATAAATAATAACTAACAAATAAATATAAATAATAAATAATAAATATAAATAATAAATAAATATAAATAATAAATAATAAATAAATATAAAAAATAAATAATAAATAATAAATAAATATAAATAATAAATAACAAATAAATATAAATAATAAATAATAAATAGAAAATAATAAATAATAAATAAATATAAATAATAAATAATAAATAATAAATAATAAATAAATATAAATAATAAATAATAAATATAAATAATAAATAAATATA
Organism: Viscum album; assembly: GCA_963277665.1. NCBI lineage: Eukaryota > Viridiplantae > Streptophyta > Magnoliopsida > Santalales > Viscaceae > Viscum > Viscum album. Next base: position 44,593,801 of record OY728131.1, read on the forward strand.
AATAATAAATAATAAATAATAAATAAATATAAATAATAAATAATAAATAATAAATAATAAATAATAAATAATAAATAATAAATAATAAATTATAAATAAATATAAATAATAAATAATAAATAGAAAATAATAAATAATAAATAAATATAAATATAAATAATAAATAATAGATAAATATAAATAATAAATAATAAATAATAAATAAAAATAAATAATAAATAAATATAAATAATAAATAATAAATAAATATAAAGAATAAAGAATAAATAATAAATAAATATAAATACTAAATAATAAATAATAAATAAATATAAATAAATATAAATAATAAATAAATTTAAATAATAAATAAATATAAATAATAAATAAATATAAATAATAAATAATAAATAATAAATAAAAATAAATAAATAATAAATAATAAATAATAAATAATAAATAATAAATAAATATAAATATCAAGAATAAGTAAATATAAATAATAAATAATAATTAATAAATAATAAATAAATATAAATAATAAATAATAAATAATAACTAATAACTAATAAATAATAACTAATAAATAAATATAAATAATAAATAATAAATAATAAATAATAAATAATAAATAATAAATATAAATAATAAAAAATAAATAGAAAATAATAAATAATTAATAAATATAAATAATAAATAAATAATAATTAATAAATATAAATAATAAATAATAAATAAATACAAATAATAAATAATAAATATAAATAATAAATAAATATAAATAATAAATAATAAATAATAAATAAATATAAATAATAAATAATAAATAAAGATAAATAATAAATAAATATAAATAATAATTAATAAATAAATATGAATAAATATAAATAATAAATAAATAATAAATAATAAATAAATATAAATAAATATAAATAAATATAAATAATAAATAAATATAAATAATAAATAAATATAAATAATAAATAAATATAAATAATAAATAATAACTAATAAATAATAACTAATAAATAAATAATAAATAATAAATAATAAATAATAAAAAATAAAAAATAAAAAACAAATAACTAGTTACAAATAATATATAATAAATAAATTAATGTATATTATAAATAAGAAATAATAAATAATAATGGAAACACATGAAAAAGTATGAAAAGACGTGATAAGGGATGAAAAATTATGAAAACGCATGAAAAAGGATGGAGAAGCATATGAAGAATGAGGCATTATTAAAAATGAGAACGCATGAAAACTCGTGAAAACTCTGGAAAACTCCTTAATAATTCAACATAATCATCATAATAACCCATAAAAACCATTGATAAAGATAAAAAGTCATGGAAACCCAAATAAACAGTAATAAATGGAGCTACCGTTAAAACCCGTCAAAACGGTCATAAAGAGACAAAAACATTGGACTCACATTAACGGAGATAACTTATGATCCGAGAGTCCATTTTAGGTCCATGACCTGTCAAATCAAAGATCCTGAAACGCTCTTCAACTTGAAAGGTGAAAGAGTCTGAATGGACAGACGGATCGGATGTTATGACCATTTAAAAAAAGCTGACGGAGAACGGGTTCTAGAAACGAGACATTGAAAAACATAACAAACCTGATACCCACTAAAAAGGCCATAACATATAATCTTGGAGTGCATGTGGGCGCCGCGACCAGTCAAACTGAAGATTATGGAATGAGCTATGATCTGGCTGGTGGAGGAGGCCAAACTGACACGTAGATCGAAAGTTAAGTCTGTTTGAAGACAAGTTCGACGGGGCACCGGTGACAGAAACGTGGTTTTGGAGGCCTTCAGATGGGTTTTAGGGCCGAAAAACACTATAGAAGCTTCCTTGTGTGGCTTGGGTGCATAGCTCTCTTCGCTGGCTTCGATTTGATATGTGGTAGAGCCCAAACAGACAGCCGGAGCGAAAGTTATGGCCGTTTGAAGTTGGAGAACTTTTTTCAACTTTTTTATAACTCTAATATCTTCCACACCTTAGACCGTCTCACGGTTTTGATTATATGTGCCTTTAGATATCTTCATGTGTTTCTATTTGGCTGGTTGTGGCGCTTCAACGGATGCCCGGATCAAAAGTTATGGTCGTTTTAGTGATTTTGGGGTTTCTCACGTTTTTTTTATTTTTTTCATTTCATTTAGCGGCGGTTTTACCGAAACCGCCGCTATTTCGCGGTGGTTTTTTAAAAAACCGCCGCTAATCCTCAAATAAAATTAAAAAAAATTTAAAAAAATTTAAAAAAAAAGTAATTTTTTTTCCATTTAGCAGCGGTTTTTTCGCGGCAGTTCTTAAAACCGCCACGAAATGGCGGCCCGAAAACGCGTTTCGCAGCGGTTTTGAAAACCGCCGCGAAAAAACCGCCGCTAAACTGCGGTTTTCTTGTAGTGGTCATCCATTTCCTACCGATGAGGGATACCTTCCCAATAGATGCGATTGGGATACATTATATCCATGATATTTTGTTCCTTCATTGGGTCCATATAAATTTGTATCTAATAGGGATTCCATGTTTACATCTCCATTATAGAAAAGTTACCATAGGGCACAAAGTATATATGTTGTCTTGAGAAACACATAACCTGACTAATGTAAAATTAGTGTGAACTATATTAGTTATAGAGGAAATTATTATATAATGTTTCATCTAGTATATAGGCTATTTGGATAGGAATATATCCCTATTTGAGTTTTCTTCAACAATATCTATCAATAAACCGTACAGATGGAGCCTTGTGAAGCTCTATATGGTATGCTATGTCATTCACCTCTATATTTTTTTGAGGTAGAAGGGTCTACTTTACATGGACCTCATCTCATTAAAGATAGTTCAATGTAGGTCTAGTTTATTTAGAAGAAAACTTATATAACATATTCTATATGGAAATATAAAACTGATCACCATCGATGTCCTATGGAGTATGAGAATGGGGATGTATTCTTTTTATTCAGATCAATGGGGCCAGGAAATAGATTTATTAGGAGACGAGGTATACTTTCACCGTGTTATGTCTAGATGCTGGAGATTCTAAATAATTCTATTCAATAGCATATCTATTATAGTTATCTTTGAGGTACTGATCCATTTATGAAATCATCCATTTATATCATGTGTATCTCTATCAATTAGACCCATCTTTTACTCTTTAGATGGATGAGGTTGAGATGAATGTAGATGTTTTCATCAAGGATCATTTTATTCAAATAAATGATAGGATAATGAGGACTCTCTGAAGATGGTCAGTTCCTCTACTATGGGTTCTAGGGAATAATTTCCATTTATAAGATGAGACATATAAGCAGGAGGCCAACATATGTTATTAGTGGCTATATTTGTTCTCACAAGATTTTTAACTGCCATTGGAAGGGAAATTTAGGGATGAATTTGTTTAAGGGGAATGATAGTAAGATCTTGGGTATTTTTTCAAGTATTGATCTCCTAGATTTCAGTTTAACTTATCTTTTACCTAATGTGAGATCTTAATGAGATCATGGGAGTTTAAGGGGTGTTCGAAACATTTTTAGTGATTGAAGTGTGGGATTTTGAAAAAGTTATTTGTGCTACACGGTATGTAGAAAACACGAAATCCAGGATGAAGGGTTTGATGAAACCACATGATGTGTTTTAGGCCTCTATATAAGGCCACACTATTTTAGTTAAACTATGAATCAAAGGTGGTATGCCTATACGAGGTTAGAGAGAGGGAATAAGAAGGTCACACTGTTTGAGGAAACTGTGGAGCCAGAGAATTACGCCTTTGTGGTAGCACTTACAATTTTTAGCAGAGGTATGCACCATGGTTTTCCCAGAGTTTCCAAAATTAAGCACAAAAACTAAATGAGGTCCCCCTTCAAGTAGTGGAGGGTGCACTATTGGGTCATATCATTTAACAACAGTGTGGACAAAATGCGAGACATAGTATTTATAGAGTAATTTACAATTTTCTCCCTTAAATCAATTTACACTCAAAACCCTCAACCCCTTTTCGTTTATCCTATATATTATGCTCTCGTTTGAGAACATCTTCAAGACCAAAGGTAGGAATTGATCATAATTCCACATCCTAACTCTTATTCAACCACTGATCATCTTGTTGAAACTAAACCAATAACTTCTTTTTTCATCTTCTGTTCATGTTTGTTTTTCTTTGTATAGGTTGAGTAATTTTAGTGAAATCTTATTTTCTCAACTTGTAGGTTTTTCCTCAAATATTCATTTTTCTATTTATCTAGGACAAATAAAATGTTGATATTATATGAGTATTCTACCACTTGTATATGGGAGGAGTTCAATACCTTTACCTCAACGTTCTTTTATATAATCTGTTGTAGTTGTTTCCCATGCCAGACTTTCCAACATTTCCCCTAAAAGTAATTTAATTTCTGAATTAAATCCTATTGGGTTTGTGTGAGATCACCACTTTTCACGAGAAACTTGATAAATTGAATGAGAGGTGAATAAATGATAGATAGAGGGTTATGCCACTTTTGAAATTTGATGACATGATTTGAATTCATAAAATTATTAAATTTTCATTATAGAAGTTTTGGAAATAATTTTGATGTTCTCATGGAATGTAAACGGTTATGAAATAATGAATTAATTGAGATGATAAATTGATAATGGTAGTGGATTCTTTGGATGAGATAATTGTATCCTAATTCAATTTGATTTCATGGAAATTTATAATCCAGGGATCTATATTTTTTATGATAGTAGATTCCTAGAAAAATTATACTCCATGGATCTTAATTCTATAAGATTCCTTGGGTATTTCTCACCCTTTGATCCAAATTTCTTGGAATCTAATTTGATATTCTCCATTGACATGCTCCTTGGACTCAACCCATTTCATGACAAATTTCCCTTGAGATGATTGCATGACTCGATGAAGATGACTTGGCCATCTACACCTTGAATCCGCCTCGTCATGTCCTAACACTAGATTACATGGCATGGTCCTCATGGAAATTATACATTTGATTACATGGCATAGACATTGTGGATATTTTTAGAATATTTACTCACATCCAAGGAATGGTTATTTAATTATAGTTTTTAGACAAATAGTATCACTCCTTATTATGTATTTGTTACAACTTCCCTTATTTATGGATTCCTGAGTATTGTGTATAAGGTTACATGGTTTTATTGATAGGGTCACTTTTAAATTTTGACACATTACTTTTAGTACTATAATATCTATGATATATTTAACATAATTTCTATTTACATCACACAGATTGGACATGCAATAGACAGTGTTGATGGTGTCCTACTAGGTGTTATATCACAAACTATTTAGAAAGTAGTTGTGTACCCAAATATAATTCACGGATGTAAGTTGGGAATATGGAAATCTACCACTATATGATGCATGATTTGATCATTACATCGATGCAGGGGAGCACATGAACGATCCATGATCGTTCTTCTAGATAAGGATAACAATTTTTCTTCTTTTCGTATATTGATACATTTATTATATTAGTGGTTTGTTCCATGTATTAGTTGAAATTTTTAATAAAGACATTACATGATCATCATATCATAGAAGACACTATCTTTTAATTATTAATTATTATTTTCTTCTGAATGATTATATTCTGAATGTTGTTCAATTATTTTATCTTCTTTCACTGCATGATCGATATGATTATTTCCTTTGAACTACACTCTAACATGATAGAATTGACTCTCAATAGAAAAAACATGTGGACCCCTTTATAGTAGTTATTCTATGGATAATGGGTTGGTGTGTTGTAGACTATGTGACCCACCATATTTGGGAATTGTTAATTACATCATATTTTTGGTCTTCACATTTATCTTACATTAATAGGGACTCCTTACTGGAGGCAGGGTCTCAAGATCTATTGGTAGAACAGCTAGGGAAGGAGGTGGTGTGAAGAATAATGTAGGATTAGGTTTAACATTTTGGGGTGTTTAGAAAAATGAATAGCCTAATGGTGGGGTTGGGGAGGTTAAATGGGATGTGTTAATAAAAGTAATAATGATACGACATCTAATATAGCTATGGTTTTCCCGAATACACAATAGACCATTTCAGATGTCATGTGGAAATAGGTTGGGGTATGTTCGGTAGTGGTAGGTGGTGAATCCATGATGGTAGTGTATACAGTAATTTGATTATAAAATGTAGTGGATAGTTTGGAGGCTGATGGAGTTGAGGGGGATAATGGATTAGCAGGGGAATGGAAATATTTAGGTGTGTAAGGTCATGTGGTATGTAGAGCTTGAGCCTATACAGTATGAATGATGTACTATAGGTACCACAAGTATCACCAGTTATTCCTTCCCGAGAGACTCGTTTTCTAGAATGAGGAGATCGATAGACACCATAATATCATGGGAACTGAGGTGTAGAGTAGCATCGAAGATTCCATGATCTCTAGCTAGATACGTGATGAAACTCCCCCCCCCCCACAAGAGTATAATAAGTCCTTTGGAACTGGGTATCATAGTAGTGTGGGAACTTCTTAGCCTTGTTGATGGCTAGGCCACCAACGGTATAGGTGAGGTTGAGAATATCAATATGACTGATGTTATCATAATCATTCTCTCTAGTTAACTAGGAATGAGTGATTTCCAATACAGAATCTGTAAGGAAAAAAATACAAAATTGGGAGCTCTTCAGGGCATGTGGTTTATGGATTCTCTGTGGATCCCAACCGATTAATGTCCAACATCCCGCATCATCCTTCTTTATTGGTTCTACTCTCATGGTCAAGTAGGAAGGGTAGGTGATAAAATCCTCAATGCAGTTACTGAGTCTGATTCCGAAGTCACCCAAGGTGAGATCCCAAGGCCGACCACCAAGATGAAGGCAACATGAATCTTGTATATCTCCAAAGGGGCCATGAAATTGAGAAAAATATCCCTCTATATATCCTTATAAAACAAGGTTATAGAATATAGGTGAGTCTTTTTTAGAAGGTATATAACCTCTTTTTGGATATTGATATGCTCGATCACGTTTATGTCCAATGTCTTGTAGGAAATCATCATCATGGCCTAGAGATGGACTAGGTGAATATGATTCCCAGGGGATAAAAAGTGGAGAAATTGTTTTATGTGAGTCAATAGGCTAGCACTATTGGATGAGTTGGATGAGACCTCCGAATGGATGGAGGATGAACGAGAGGCTGAATCAGACTCGAATGGGGAGGGAGTCAGATATAATGGTGGAAGGGAGGTTCAATTATGGGTTACATGGGGGAGAGAAGGATCATCATCATGTTAGGTTGAACGAATCATGGTTTTGGTTTTGTCCATGGAGAAGAGTTGAAAAATTAATGAAGAATCGTATTTGGAATAGAGATCTGGTATTAGAAGAGAGGGGGTGGATAGTGGTCATGAAAATGGTGAGGGAGGATGGTGGTTAACGGGATGGTAGAATTCCACATTAGAGGAAAAATTAGAGTAACGTGGAGGCCATGAAACCTAGGATCATGGGTTTTAAATATTCCTTGAATATTTAACATCATATATTAAATACATTACATGCAATTCTTGGGATTTATTATTCTTGGGCACAACAGTGTCACATTTTTTTTATTATATTTATAAGATGTGAATTTCTTTTTTCATAACATTATAAATTAAATTAATTTTTTTGGAATGTACCCTCTAAAACAACTCCAAAATTTTGAACATCACTAATTATAAACTAACAAGGTTGCCTCCCAATAAGTTATTTTTTATTATGTAAAAAAATAAATTCTTCCCTTCAAATGAATTTAATTGTGATAAAAACACCTTTATAGAACAATTCTAAAAATAGGGGGGTTGAACGGTGGGGCACCATTCGTTTTTGGAGGTACAATGATATTCACGTTCTTATGAAAACTTTATCCATTTTCAAAACTATGCAGTTTATTTTTTTCTATTACTAATAATTATATAATCATATTTTTTATTAGTATGAGTGATGTCTTGACAATTGGAAGGCTTGCTATTTTTCTTATCATCCTTCATCAAATCAATTAAAAATTATTATTTTATTTGACTCTAAACATAAGACCCCTATTATTTAAATCTATTCTAAAATTTCAAATGTTGAGAAATGGTCACCCAAGATTTATATGGTAATTTAATTATTCCTCCATATCCAGGATAATGACATAATTATGGAAAATAAATTTTTCATCATTGACTAAGACGTCATCAGGTAGTCCTTGAGGGTTCGAGACTGAGTTTCCCCCAATTTAGAGTGCCGCGCTTGTTGGTTTTAATTATAGAAGCACCATATTTTTGAAGATACTCATATGCATGAGATTGATGCTTTCACAAGATCCCATGATGCTCTTTCAAAATTTCATGTCACAATATTTCAAGGAATTCAGTCAAATTTGGGGTCATCATTTTGGGTGTGAGCTTCTATTAAAAATTTTGGATGAATTCTACATTTTTGAAGATGACTCATAAGTTTTCCATTTTCTTTTTTCATGAGTGAAATCCTTTAAATTATCATGCATTAGAATGAACATGATCAATTTTCTCTACAAATGGGATATTGATTTGGGATTCCATAAATATCTCTATTTTTTAAAATTTATAATCTCTTGCAGCTTAACTCATCATATATTGAAAAAGATTAGTGGATTAAATGGTCGAATTTTCACATAGACATCTTCTTTTCAACATTATCTTTAATTGGTTTTTTTAGTTGATTATACCAATATAATTTTCTCCTTAACATCACTATTAGATTTGTATAAATAAGTTTCCTTACCGAAGCCTGGCAACTAAATTTCCAACATCCTTCCCCTCTTAATAAATAGATCAACAACCTTATCTCTTGGAATAGTCTCTTTTGTTATTAGGAAATGTTCATTGCATCGATCATAAAGGTACTTATAAAAATTTCAAACATTATGATCAAGGTTGTATAGGGTTCCCTATGACTTTTTATATAAGCCACTTGGGCTGTTATCCCTTAATATTATTTTTGAACAATGGTGGAGAAAATATTTTGATGATTGAATTAAATAGGTTGGGCTTTTTGGAGGTGCATATCCAATGCCGGTTGATGTTATTACGTTTGGTACTACCTAGGCTACTGAAACATCTAGTTTTTTATTTTAATTTATGTAATTACAATCTTGGATTTGTGGTTCCTCATTACCAACCATGTAGTCTTGGTATCAGTGTAGGCCTTGGCACATCTCAGATTATTGGATCTGAATAACTAGATTAAGAGGGTTTATTGTGATGAATTATTAAGCTAAAATTATTAGATCTTCTTATTAAGGTATTCTTCTTGGGCCTTCGGGATGGCAGTCTCTTCGACCTGATGGATTCTGCACCATGGTGGTTGAATTTCACTTTTTCAAAGACTTTGATTGAGTTAAATCACATCTGAAAGTGATCTACAAACTATAGGTAACATTATCATGAGACCACATTCATTTGTGGCATTGACAACAGTATTTGTGGGAGGATCGTTTACCAAGTATAATGTCTAATTGTGTAGTCATACACTGATTCTATGATGTGAGAACATTCTAGTAAGTTCCTTAAAGTGATATAAATTTTCCCAGGATAATCTTTCATCCTCCTCATTGAAATTTTGGATCTCATTTCTAAGATTCTATGACTGGATAAGTAAGAATTATTAATAAATAAATTTATTTTATAGATTATCTGATGTAATGATATACCTGCAAGATTGACTCTTTAGTCAATATTTGGGTATATAGCATAAGGATAACGTGAAATATCATAGTTTGATAGTAGCAGATGAAACAACCTAATTGAAAAATGTACCAAATACTTCTGTAAAATTATAAATTCACACATGGGGGTCATAACATTGATTCCAGATAAATTTACCCATGATATAGATCATATGAATGAGTCGTGGTTTTATGTCTAAATAAGGCACTTGAATTAGTTGGCACATAATTATTGCTTCAATACTGCTAATGGATGGAATTCGTAATCCATTATCGTGTTCTACTACCACACTGGTCACATATCCTAAATTTCAAGTGATGTATATTCAAGGTTATGTGGGAATGGAGGTGAAACATCATTTTTCTAAACCATTGTTAAGCGCCTATGGGAAGATGATGTTTTATCGTTCTTTGGATCCAATAGAAGGAGTTATTGTGCATCAATGGTATTTAAGAGAGTTAGGGGACCTTTGTATATAAACTATTCTGAAAATTAGAAGATATGGGATCTAGTATTTGAGTGAAAAAAATTATAAAAATGAAAATATGGTCGAAGAAAAAATATGGGGAAGGGTGTAACATAATATGGATATTTTACAGAAGGTAACTGTGCCTAAGCATAGAAATCCCTGAAAATGACACAGAAAAAAATTTCAACCAAAAATAATCATTAAATCCACAGGGTTTGATCAGATTATAAATTTATATACAAAACTAAACTCAGATACTAAGACATAGTAAATTAATTCCAATGTCAAACCCTCATAGACAACTTGGATAAAAGCAAAAAATCGATAAGAATCTTTTGAGTAGTATTTATAATGTTCACTGTCATTGGATTGGATTTTATTAAACAATATAATTTAAAATTTAAAGTAGATTAAAGGAAGGGTTTAGTGTTAATTTTCGGGTAAGAGGAAAGGTTAATCCCAAATATGACTCTAGATATTACTATAAAAGAAGATTCAAAGTGGGGAAAAATAAACCAATTGATCTTGGTAAAACCCATTGGATAACAGAAGAAAGAAACTAATACTTAGGGTAGAGTTGTTGGAAACCTTACATTAAGAATATTTAATTCTATGAAAAATGAATCATGTTCTATTTCTTATAGAAAAATAAACTTCTACTAGGTCACAATCATTCAATTTTCACCTCTTATAGTCAAGTTAGTTTCAAAATAATGATATTTAAAATTGTTTTATACCTAGTTACATGACACATCGTTTCTTGGATTCCATTTTAGATATTCATTTGGTTCTAACCACCCTTACTCTTGGCTTCTATCCCTAAGTGGATTATCTAAAAATAATAGTGTTAAATAAAAACAAGAATGTGTGAAACTATCATTAAAATGCAATAAAACAATTCATAAATAATAAATACACACCTGAACCATTAAAATACAATCCAAAAAATAATGAAATAGGAAATAATCATTATGTGTTGACATTGAACCACAATCAGTATAGAAAAAAAACATTGAATTATGTGGGAAAATGAAACTAAATGTAGAAAATAAATCCATTGGTTTTGGAAGACATGAAATAGTAAAAGAATCAATAAAAATGATAAATAAATAATCAAAATTGTGTTTGTAATAAAATATAACAATAATAGGAAAATAAAATGAGATAAAAGAGAGACTCTATTATCCACTCTGTACATGATGGAGGCATTGGAATAATTATAATCATGAAAATTACATGATGTGTAAAGACTTCATGTCATGTAATGGATTTTATTTTCGTCTGTCTTTACTTATAGATGATGTGTAATTGGATTTCATCTTGTGTACCTCAAATATGTTACATTCTATGAGAAATCAGTTAGTATAATTGAATGGATGATATCCCAAACGTTTCATATCACGTAAGGTCTACACGTTGAGTATCCAATGAATGTATTTTATTAAAATCACATCATGAACATTTATTAGGCTTTGGATTTTGAAAAAACCATGACATTTAATGTATCTACACGTCATTCAATAGCTTTATGTCATGTAAATGGTTTCGGGGAGGTCTTGGGTCCCTAGAGATACTATGAACAATGAATACACATTTTAAACTCATTTCAAGCCATGTAAAACATAATCTTTCCATTTTTGATCAATTATTCCACTGAGATTTACATTTTTAATTCCATCAAGAACCCAGAAAAATTAGTACATAATCAAATAAATGCTAATTATACTGTAAATAAATGTATCGAAAATGTATATCAGCACATATGAGCTGAGACAATAGAAACTAGTATCCATGAACAAAATAATCGATATAATAATTTGAGACACTTTAGGAGATATATTTAAGATAGTGGTTTTTCATTTTAGTACTCTTAGGATATATCTATTAAGTCGGGAGAGAGGCATCATTTCTCTTTTGATGGTATATGACATCCCATGCTGGATTTTCCCACCTTATAGGAAACTAATTGGGAGAAGGTTGCTGGGTTTCTTAGATAGAGAAAACTAAAAGAGGAATGAGGTCTATAGGGTGATGGATGGGGTAGGGTAGTAGGGAGAGGAGCAGGAGGTGGTAGATGATTTGATATATTTCCACAACCACCACCAGGTTGTCTATTCTAGGCTCATGAACTTGGTTGGGTAGGGGTGTGGGTAGCTAAAACCAATGAACTACTTTGACCAAAATATTCTATATATGACTTTAGGTATAATATCTTTCTTATCTACTTTAGTTATAGTATTTATAGACATAGGTTTGAGCCACTATTTCTTTCACTTATCCAGTTTATGGACTAGAGATTCTAGTTGTTCCCTTGGAAAGACCCTAATATCTAGAGACTCTGATAGAAAGTGATTTAGTTATAGAACACATATTTAGACGGTGTGACATGACTCTTTATGAAGATATATTCTTATGGAATCTCTCTGAAGAAGTGGTAGGCCTTTTGACGACATGATAGGTATATACTGGCTATTCATAGTTCATGCATAGATTGACTATTCTAGGAAGAGGATGTTATCTGTCTATGGTGACAGGATGAGGTTATCCTTCATCAGTGAGAAGGAATCCCAAGTATAGTTGGATGATTTCATTCACAAAAGGATTCAACTGTTTACTCCTTAGTTGGTGAGTATTACCTATGGAGTGTCAGAAGTTACGAGCCCCAGTCTTCTAGCAGTGGGAGTGGAATATGAGAATTTTGTTTCCTAATAACTTTCCAGGTTTATCGTCCCTCCAAGAGAAATAATTATACATATAATTTCACCTTGGGATTTCCCCAATATATTCACCAGTATATCAGATGTCTCCTATAGTGGTTTTTGAGTTGAATGTGTAGGTGGAGTATTTATTTAGAAATGGATTTTTATAAATAGTGTATCACCATGGAATCCCATTGTTGTTCACCTACAAGGAATAAGTGATCTAGATATTTGGTGAATAATAATTTTTCCCAAATCATGTGGTAGTTAGGGAGGAGTATCTACCCTTGATAATCAAAGTATTTTTCATCCAATTTTAATGTGCCAAGTGGTTTTCTATGTTTGACCACAAAATGTTTTTCATGAACTCAAGGTTCCATAGGATCCTTTACTAGTTATTGATTTCTAGATCCTCTATGGTTACATTTAGTTCATGATGTTTACTTATGAGGTTTCAAATTCCTTGTCATCTTTTGAGACATATAAACATGGTTTTCTAAAACCTTTGGGGATCAGTTTGAGGTAGTCTTCTTTAATATTACACATATGTTCTTGGGGATAAAGATGTGTCACTCAGTACACATGAGGATGATTCAGGATACGCTCAAATAGTACCCAAATTATGGGAATATTATTAGAGTAAATTAAGTAATTAAGAGTTCCAATTCTTGGGATATGTCTTCTTAGACACGATAGTGACTATGTACCAATAACAGGTTAATTCAGTACTAGCTGGAGAGCAACTCAAGGGTGTGGTTGAGGAACCATATGACCACTATAAAGTTTTCCATATGATGTTTTTGAGTGAGGTAACTAAAAAGTTAGCCTATTTTCAGTTGGCAATTTAGGGTGAGGATGGTGTACCATTCCTCCATTTTATGGATGTTACCCCTCTAAATCTCCAATGAGCTAGGGAGCCACACCGTGGGGATATAGAATGCAAGGTTTTTCATTATCAAATATACACTGGAATTTTTATTGATAGATTTATAATTGTGCAGGGTTAAATCATCCTTCCATGTATGGATGATGACACCTATCACACTATGAGAGGTGGTGATGTAGAGGGTTTTCCCCATAGAAGTATGTCTATGATAGGTTTGGGTGTACCAAGATCCGTTTTCCTTAGTTTTGGTTTCCCAGGGTGTTATATCTTGTTGTCAAGTTTAAATCATGATTTCTACCTATAAATAGTTGAAGAAAGTGTTTCTTAGATGGAAATGGAAATGGGGTGGTCTATTTGTAATTTTTGTGTTGGGGATTCCAAAATCAGTGAGAGTTCATGATGTTATCCAAGTGATCATTGACCAAATCACTAATTTTTCCAACATTCTTACCATTAAATAGTAAAGATATGTGTATAATTTTTTATGCCAATGTTTTAAAGAATTATTCTAACTTTATGGGACTCTGTCACTGATCATTTTATACTTTGATGTTTTCATCAAACCATGATTATGGAGATTATCCATGTAGATTTGGGGGTCAGTTGTGGTTAATCATGAATTTTATGGCATAAACCAAGGGCCAAGTAATTTAGGAAATTCTAGTTTTGGAGAACATGACTCTAGAGTACACGTTTGTTTCAGTTCATATTTTTGAGGATCACCTACCCTCTATGATGTTCATGTATTGTAGTAGTTACCACTCCCCCATTGGTGTAGAATCACTTGAGTCCATATATCAGAGACCCTATAGGTCACCGATGCACAGGTTGGAGCTAGGGGAGACATCACTTATAGACCTAGAATTATGGTTAGTAATGATTTTAGAGGGTTCATTTAATCCAAAGGTTGATGAAGAAAGCATGAAGACATTTGGAGTCTTTTGTGGACCAATGGGATGAGAGCATGGTACCCTCACTTATTATTAGTTTTTCACTTTTCTTGAGGAAAATACGTAAAGGTATTGAGAATTTAGTTACTCTGATTTTTCTATAAAATACATTGAAATATGTTAAGGAATATTTCGGTTGTTGGGCATAGATTCGGCGTGGAATTATGGGGATCATGGAGCCTTAGTGAAGTGATATTAAAAACACTAAATATATTATGTCTCATGTATATAATTTTATTGTTATAAAGGAATTACTATCGAATGGGTTCTTTTATTAGAAATTTAATACCATCCTTAAATACGGGATTTGGGTTTTACCATATGCATGACATAATTTATTTCAGTGTAGGGAGTTTAGTGGAGGGGTGTTATTGGAAGGTGTGATAAGTAATTAAATAAAATAATTTATTTAATTAGATAACAAGTGGTAGAATACCCCTACACCCTTCATTTGAGTTTCATCAAATTAGAGTGGGATTGGATGTTGGGACCAGTTTGTGTATGAAGTTGTATTTGTTGTCAACAGTTGCCAACACTAGTCCAATGAAGGACTAATGATAAATGGAGAATTGATAAATTTTTCATGGTGACAAATTTGATGATTCATTCACAAATCATAACTTTTACATACAAACATAAAAGGTGATACATTGTATACAACATTGTAGTGTCATCAATTTTAGGATGATTGAAGATATTTGCAATTTTTCTTAAAAAAATAATAAAATAAGAGATGAAGAGGCTTGGTGTTCAAAAGGTGCCCATGAATGAGACTTAATTGATGGTATCCATGCATCCTATACTTGGGAATTATTTTTTATGGGACTTATATTAAATAATTTGGGCCAACCCTCATGAAAACCTGGGCAAGGATAACCCCAGCACATGTGGAACTCATGGTTGACCATGCTGAGGTAACCGACCCTAGCTAATCCCAGATGTGGAATGGGTTGTTCATAGTCTTGCCTATATGCAGGGCCGTGTATAGCCCCTCTGGAGTGCACGGGTGCTAGCACGTGCATAGGGTGGGTGCAGAGTGAGCCCATAGATAATGCAGTATGGGGTGATTATGTGAGGGGGAGAAGTTGTAATCTGGTTGGATGCTAGGATAGGTTGACTGATAAATTGTGAATAGTCCAGGACGCAAGTTTGATGTGGTACTAGAACACACAATATCTATTCACAACATAAAAAATAATGAAGCCATCCGACCCACACATCTCATCTGCGCTCATGGTCTAATCTCGGTAGTCCATCAATCTCGTGCCACGCGAGTTTGAACCGCAACCGTCTGATTATCTCACAGCTGTGTCGTCATCTTTCTACCACCACTCTATGACACCACGGCATGTATTCACCATAGAATATTACTAGAACCAAGGCCAAGCTACCATTATTTATCAATTTCCCGTAAAGGATCATTATTGGATTGAACAAAGACATTGCATTCAACTAACATCTTGCATGCATGTGAGGTGTTTGAAGAACTCTGTTCGGTCAAAGGTAAATGGAATTTCTGAGGCCACATGGTTTTAAGAATGTATTAAAAACTAGATACAAGTGATCTTTATCACATGGACATGATTTTCTCAAAGTAAACGAGAAGGCCACATGCATGAAAAAGAAAACACCCGCAACTATCGGCATATCATCACACACAGTCTAAAAATCATTAACAAACTGGAAATTAAGGGCTTTTAAAGTCATCATATCAGGAAAAATCACATGGATATTTGAATTATTAAATGAATTATTCAACAACTATAAAAAGAGAAGCACGGAGCTGAGGAGAATCTACTTCTACCATATTTCGAGAGCTCTTTTTTTCTTGAAAAACACGGAATCTTAATGCTTCTCCTTTGTGAAGGGAGAGAAGAGGAACAACAATCCCTCTAGATCTTTAAGTATGAGATCCCACAAACCATTAAAAAGTGATAAGAACTATTTAACTATATCACAATGAAGAATTGAACGCCTATGCGAAGGGTTACTGCAACACGCAATCAGTATAACAAACCCTTATTGTTCTTTGTAAAGGCTATCAAATTTTGATACAATGATTGAGTCTCCCTTTAAATGTGCTTTGTGAAAAGGAAGATCCGCGATCCTCATGAACGAAGAATAATCGTGATCCCATGACGTTCACAAAGGTGAACACCCTCAAGTTACATTTTAAATCTATACTGTGTGCGGGATTGTGTTTAGTGAAGAAGGATATTGTTTGATGAAGGGAAGTGCACACATGCATGCACGCATGTGAATTTTTTCAAGATGACTAAGTCTTCCTATGATTTTGTGAAGAGTAATTCCCATGATGGAAGGGTTATTGCATGTACCCATGCACTCATAAGTTAGAAGGAAAATGATAGTGTGTGCATAAGGGACGCTATCCATTCATGTTTTCAAGAACGAGGTGAATCATGGGCTTCACCCATTCACGTTTGAAGGGGAACATGCCTAAAATACATGAACTCATGTGTGTGTTGTAAAGACAGTTTAACCATGTGCATAAAGATTAAGAGAAAGGTAAGAAGAGAATAGGTTATTCATGCTTCTACGCATATGTAAATGGTGAAATTTAGTTAAATAAGTATTAAATACACCAATAAGAAGTGAGAGAAAAAGAAGGGTTCACCTAAATGTCATGTGCATGATCTCATGCATAAATGAAATGAAGAGGGAAGAAAAATCTGAATCTGATGATGAAAAGTAAGCTGATATTAATTTATTGAGAATTCACCAAGGTGTTTTTAATTCTAGACAATAAAAAGAAATAGTTTTCATGCATTTAGTTATTAAACTAAAAGAATAATAAATAAGAATAAGTTTTATTGCATTCAGTTATTTCACTAAAAGAAGAAGAAATAAGAATATGTTCTAGTGTATTTGGTTGTTACACTAATGAAGAAGAGAGAAGAGGAAATAAAAGTTTCTTCAATAATTTGTTTCAAGTAACCTTGTGAAGATCATTAAAGAAGATGAGGAGCATAACCTACCATATCAAAAGGAATAACATCATATTTATTGGCAGTATAAAGAACCAACAAGGAAGATGGAAGTTGAACTATGTCATCACCAGTTTGGGAAGAGGATTATTTCCCACACCCCTCCAATGTGTAGGGAAACACACTGGGCATAGGATCATTTCCCTAGAAAAGCCTTTAAAACGGATATTATATTATAGTGGAGAATCCATCTATTGGTCATCACCAAACATGGAAAGGATGTATATTTTATTATTGGGTAGTGACCCTTGTAAAAATATCATGTGCATATTTTTACTTATTTCAATTATTGGATGCGATAGGGAAAAGGTATTAAGTGAAGCAAGCTCCCAGTAGTTAAATAATTATAGGTATAAAACTACAGAATTGGTATAAAAAGTCACCAACACTGATTCACCACCCCTTTTAGTCTATGGTATATCAAAAACTGGTCCTCTCAATTAGTATCATAGGGCATGGTTCACCTCTATTGGATTCTCTACAGTGATGTTATTCTCTTTTGAAGACTTCAGTTTCGTTCTTGAGTTATCAATGAAGTTCAGTTTTAGTGAAGATTCAGTTTTCTTAGAGCAGAAGACCATATCCACCAAGACCATGATGAACTATAAAAAGAAGGAGAAGATAAAGTTGTAGAAAAGGTCCCTCATATCTAAATAAGAGGAAGTATATGTCTCTCCATACCTTTCTGAAAAGGGAGTCACATGAGGCTTTGAATGTAATGAGAAGGAGCCTCATGATTCCACAAATATTATGGAAAACCATCAACATCAAATGATCTTTAGGTGTGTGTTAATACATTTGGAAATTATACTCATGATGAAAATTCTTCCACAAGTGGTGATTATTAATATACAACCTCTCAACAATTATAAGTTTCCATATTAATATCTATTCTGCATGATATCCTTGAGGAAAGGAAATACCTTGTTTGTGGAGTATTTCAATATATGCAGGAAGATATCATCTAGATAGAATAATAAAAGGATGTTTTGGATGATGGCATCCAAGAATAAATTGATGAATGTCCAAATATCTCTAGACCAGTTTGAGACTTTAAAGAAACAGGGAAGGAACGTGAAATGGGTTAATAAAATGGATTAAAGATATTGAAGAGAAATATAGGGTCAATTAGACTCTGAAAGAAAAGATTCATGAACTTGGAGATGAGTTAAAAATAGCACTAATGCCAAGGAGTTATATTTGCAAGAAAATTCCATGAACATCAAATATCTTGACTCTTTTTACAAAAAATGAAGCTGCATGAAGATGAAGTTGAAGGAATAAAGAAATATTGTGAGGAGAAGATTATTATTATTGAAGATCATAATTTCATCCTCAATATAAAATGTCTAGAAATGTAATCTTAGTTGACCAACATTAAGAAGACACATATTGGGGCTTCAGAAAATAAGGAAATAGTAGCTGTTGGTACTCAATGCTCATTGGATAATTCTAATTGTGATAGACCTCCAACATGTGATAAGAAGATCATGACTTTACTCAATGATCTATCACATGCAATTGAGAAAGAAAATTTACCATCCATGCTATATTTTACACATGTTTCTAACTGTATTTCCACAAAAAGTATACATTAGAATAAAAATGATAAACATGTATGGATGAGGAATGATAATGAGATACCTACCACCATTTTTAGGGTTGATATGAAGAATAATATAGAAGATGCAACCCTGAAGAGAGCAAAAAACATCAAGAAGAAGTCCCAGAAATCTAATACAGAAGATATTAAGATGTCATGATTTTTATTTTAATGTTTGTGTTGCAATAGATTTTGTAATTTTTCATTATATTGTTGGTACAATCCTAAAATTGAAAAAACACAATGGAAGCCCATCTCAAGGGGGAGTAAGTTAGAGAAAAAGATGAAACATCCAGAGGTCCAGAAGCATCTGTATGATGCAAAAAATTTAGAATGCTTGGTAACATCTGTTATCTATGAAATGGATGTGGTCACAAAGTTGGTATATGTTCATCTCACCATGCATACAAAGATGATAAGAAAATAATATCACAAAATTTGGATAAGAAATAATAAGTACCCTTGGGAACAAATCATAAGAATGTTGTAAAAACAAATTTTTCTAAGAATTTTCCATAAAAGAATTGTGGGAATTCCTTGGATTATAAATCCAAGAAGATTAAGGGTGGTGGATCCAAAAGAACTATCAAGAAGGATTACACTCAAAAGAGAACATTTGAAAGATCCAAACTTGATGCCTCAGTAAATTTGGAATGAATGAGGAAATATGAATATTCTCAATCTAAGGCTACTGAAAAAAGAAAAAATAAAATTTCACAGGAAGATAATGAAGTCCTGTTTGTGTGGTGCAACAAGGCTGGTCACGCTGTTAAAAATTGAATTTCATTTATTCCAACCCAAGAATAATTCATCAAGAAGGTGAAAGTTGCACCAGGATATTCTAGTTCTTTTAATGCACATGAAGAAATAAGGATCACAAACAAATAAATGTAAGATGTATTTAAATCAACACAATAAAAACCATAATTGAAGACCAAATGTGAAACAATGAATAATGGAGCATCTGGGTTAAGAAAATAAAATCAACGTTGTTGTTCACATTGATGATAAAAGGGGGATCCACCTTATTACCCTAATTCTTATTGTATTAAATTTTTTATTATAATATATGGAATTGAAGGTGATGTAAGCTCTCAGGGGTAGAACCTGACAGTCAGTGACGAGTATTGTTCCCTTGAGGAGGAGACAAATGAAGAAGTTTCTGGAGTTTTTATATCAATTAGTATAAAATTCACATGGTATCAAATTCAATTACACCAAAGATTGTTTTAAGATCATGTCATTCATAAAGGTATTTCATTTCTCAATTTTTCATCATTAGTTACTGAAAATAAAGATAATTATGTGAAGGGGGAGTAACTGAATTAATCAGTGACATCAAACTAATTGAAGTTCACCAAGGTCACTTTTCCAGCCTATTGCACTGGAATGTTTTTTATACATTTGTTGAATTTAGTGAAGGATTTAAAGTTGATAATTATATATCGCATTTTTTTATCCTCAGCCTAGAATGGAAGTGGAAATCCCTAGAATATAAATATATGAGTTCTCATCTCATGAGGTATCATGACTAGTTGATAATGGAAATCCTTGTTGTCTAAATCAAATACTCTTGTTTTCTACACTGAGCATTGCTCAAGTAAACTTAGTGTGAGACAATTGATGGAACATTTCTTAAGATGAACTGATACCCTCTCTACCATGAACATTTAATTTCTAGTTAGTATGTGGTAGGGAAGTTATATGAATGTTTTTGGGAGAGAAATAAGTTAAGGGAAGAGGGAATATTATCATTATGATATTAAAACATCCATTTCTGAAATAAATTTTAAGCATTAATTAAAAATACAAAGGGGGGGATTTTTGGGACCGCTTTGTGTATGAAGTTTTATTAGTTATCTATAATTGTCAATAGTCATCAAAATGAAGGAGTGGTGATACATGGAGAATTGGGTAATTCTACATGGTGACAAATAAAATGATTGTTTCACTAATCATATGTTCTTCATACAAGACTCAAAGGTTATACATTGTCTATAACACTGAAGTGTCATCCAATTAAGGATGATTGAAGATCTTTTGAATTATTTATGCAAAAATAATAAAATAAAATATTAAGGAGATTGGTGTATTAAATGTGGCCATTCATGACTCATGATTGAGGTTAGCCCTGAATCCTATACATGGGAAGTATTTTTTTATGGGGTTTACTTTAAAAAATTTGGGCCAACCCTCATGAAATACTAGGCCAGATCCAGCCCATCAAATTTGGGACTCAAGGTCAACCACACTGAGGGAAATAGTTCTGGCTAAGACCAAAGCTGGCATGGGTCGAGAAAAGTCTGGCCCACATGCAGGGACATTTATAGGTCCTCTTGAGCACACATAAGATAGTACATGCATAGGTTGGGTGGATATTGCACTCACAGAGAACACGGTATGAGATGATAATGTGAGGGGAGAAGGATTAATTTGGATGGTTTCTAAAATGGGAAGATTGATAAACTACAACAATGCCACACACCCAGGTCAAAGTGGGACTAGAACACATGGGTACTGCTCACAACATAAAAAATTTGGAAGCAATATCAGTCTCACATATCATCCACATTCACAATCTAATCTAAGTTGTACATCTATCCTACGCTATGTGAGTTTGAATCAAATCCATTATATTCTCCCACAACCATATCGTTTTCTTCCTCTCGCCACTCCAAGACACCTCCACATGTATTCTCTATAGAATAAGACCATAACAATGGTCGATCCACCATGATTGATAACTTTCTATCAAAGGATCATCAAAGGATCTAATTAAGACCATGAATTCAACTAATGTCTAGCATGCAAGCGAGGAATGTGAAGAACTTAGTTTAGATGAATGAAAATGGTGTTGCAGAAGCCATTTTGATTTGGGAGAGGATTCAAAACGATATACCTAATATCTTTATTCCATGCAAGATATTTTCTCAATGTAAATAAGAAGGCTGGACACATGAAAAGGATACACCATCCAAACTCAACATATCTTTACACACTATTTGAAAATCATTTAAGAACAAAAAATCATGGGGTTTCAAATCCATGATCATATGGAATATGACGTGTAGATTTGGATGAGTAAAGTAATTATTCCTATCCTATAAAAGGAGATGAACTGAGGTTATAAAATTTCACTACTCCCATATTTAGAAAGCACACATTTTTTTCTAGAAAATAGAGATTCTCTGTGATTCTTCTTTTTAAAGGGTGAGAAAAGGAACCACGAGCCCCATGGCTATGTAAATATTAGATCCCATAGACCTTAAATGAGTGCTATGAACTCTTGAAGTATCTCATGATGAATAATCACACTTTGTGCGAAGGGTTACTACAATGCGTGGTTAGTTTTAAAAATTCTTAATACTTTTTTTCACAAGGCCATCAAATTGTGAGCCAATGATTGAGTCTCACTCTCGTTGTGCATTATAAAGAAGAAAATCAATGGTCCTCGTGCATAAAAAAAGAAAACTGGTCCCATGGAATTCATGATGGTAAAAACCCTTTGGTTACATGTTACATCTATAATGTTTTCAGGTTCATGTTTATTAAAGAATGACCTTGTTTGAAGAAGGGTAGTGTGCACATGAATTCATGCATGTGTATTGTTTGAAGAAGCCCGAGGTTTTGTTCTATTGTGTAAAGAAGAAGAAAAATGATGGAAGGGGTAGTGAATTTACACATTCCCTCATAATTGAAAAGTCAAAAGATAGTGTCTGCTATAGGGATGCCATCCAATCATGTGGTCAAGAACAAGGTAAAATAGGGGCTTCACGGATTTTGGTTTTAAGAATAACATGTATGAAACACATGCACTCACGTGTGTGATGTAAACACAACCAAACCATGTAAAAAGTGAATATGATAAAAGGGAAGAATATAAATGGCTATACATGCATTCATGAATACGTAAAAATGGTGAAATTTAGTTAAATAAGTATCAAATATAACAAGAACAAGTGAGAGAAATGGAAGGGTTCAAATGAATGTCCCATGAATTATCTAATACATATTTGAAAAGAATATTGAAGAATAATATGATTCTAAATATACCATGTAACCTAATATTCATTGATTGAACAATTAAAAAGGTGTTTCTAATTCCATACATGAAAAT
The DNA here is from genome assembly GCA_963277665.1 of Viscum album. Classification (NCBI taxonomy): domain Eukaryota; kingdom Viridiplantae; phylum Streptophyta; class Magnoliopsida; order Santalales; family Viscaceae; genus Viscum; species Viscum album. Next base: position 44,617,247 of record OY728131.1, read on the forward strand.
GAAGGAGTTTTAGTGAATTTAGTTATTTCACTAAATGATAAAGAAATAATGAATATTTTTTAGTTAATTTAGTTATTGCACTAATAGAATAAGAAAGTATAAGAATTTCTTCTGTAGTTGGTTGTTGGACTAAATAAGAAGTGAGAAGAAGAGAGGAGAGTTTCTTGCTTATTGTTTTTCATGTAACCATGTGGAGAGCAATGAAGATGATTAAGAGAAGAAGATAACTTATCAAGAATAAAGAAGACTATCTTCAGTGGAAGTATAAAGTAACAATAAGGATGCTACAAGTTGTACTAGGTCATCAAGAGGTATGGGGATAAATTTTGTAAATTGGATTTAAATGTCCCAAACACTAGTTCACCTCCATATCTCAGTGTTATGTATATCTCAAACTGGCCATATCATAGGTTATTCCAATGAATGATAGAAAAACCGAGGGGGGAACTGAGGAGAGGCGGCAGCACAAGAATTTTTCCTTGATGTCCATCATGATTTGATTATGGTGCATCAGCTTTAAGGCTTAGATATGCACCCCAATATTTACCTCCTCACCATGATTTAGTTCAGTTTATGAGTTTTATATCCATATGGGTATTTTTGTGAGTTATAGGGGGGAATGTTTGTTTCAAAATGTTCAATAGATTTCTCACCCAAAAGTAAAAATCACACAATGTGTAGTGTAAGATCACACACCATGTGTTCCTTCTATTGGGGTAGAATGAGTTTTGGGAACTACACCAAATGTACTTGGAGTACAAGCCATGTAGTGGGACTTGGAAATGTGGCCAAGAACATGAGTATAAATTCCATGTTAAGAATACATTGATGTATAGTAGTACAAAACCTAACCATAGGTGTACATAGGCTCTGTATTTCACTCAGATACAAATGGGATCGGTAGACATGGATAGATTCATGGGCACAGGGCGATTTAAATGGGTAAATTCTAATTCAAGTGGGAATGGTATGGGGAAATAACCATTTAAAACATTATGTGGTCCATACACTCTATTTAGTTTCACATGTCCATCCAAGCTACCTGTTTGAGTAAACACACCCAGGTGTCCCAGAGAGGTTACATGCTATGTATCCTCTTGCACGGGCCATGTACTTTTTTTACATTCAGCATGACATGAGGGTAAACATCCTTCATACATCCTACAAATACATACCATCCATCGTAGGATGACATTCCATATACACCCCTTGGAGTGTTTTCCATCACACACCTCTTTCTACCAGTCTAATATCTGGCCCTGCGAGTTGTCAATATTTAGTTGTTTTCTTAAAAAAACATGACAGTGCCCATAAATTTGATGTCAGATGTGAAACACAATATGATTCTAGTGGGTTTATTATTTTAGTTAGGTGTGTTATATTGTCACCTAGGTGTTATCCCTGGGTTCATCATTATGATGGTACAATGTGACATCACGTCCTAAGCATATCATTATGATCACCACTATAAGATTGGATTAGATAGAGTTATAATGAATCCCTCTAGTAGTATTGGGTCGGGATCCCCTATTGTATCATCTTTTCTAGGTGGGGTTTGAGGAATCATCTAGACTAACTTACATGGGCATAAGACCTCTTACATTGCTGATTTTCTCAATTAGGTTTTCATCACCCCATGTTGTCCTTGATGAGATCCCCTAAAATTGTATTATGATATTTTGAGGTATAATGGGTTTTTATAGATGAGGTTTTCGGTGTTCCCCATTGACATGGGTGTCCTCCAATATCCTTGTATTGATTGATTTAGTGTTTTGGTGGGAACCATTTTGGTGAAGATCACTACGCATGACCTCTCGATTGAGCACCATAAGTTATAGAATGACTTGTGGAGTGAGATCTTCTTGAGGAACATTTACATCAGCCTTGAGGGAAATATTGTGGTTGATAGTATGGTTGAGACCACTTTGATACATGGTCTCTATCTTGAGTATATTTGTGTTATTGGTGTTATGACTAATATCATGATTGACATACCTTGATGATAATGAGATGAATCATCATTCTTAACATAGCCATGGGGATGGAAACTCCCTTTCTCTCTAGGTTCGGTTTTCTATACCCTCTATATTTTGGTTTGAGATAACTATTTATTTTTCTCCCCATATTAGTTTTTTTGGGTCTAACAAATATTTTATTTTCTTTTAGGAATTCATAATATTTCCAGGAATATTTCCAAAGGTAGGATTTTAGTTTTTGTGGGATTCTTAGGCCAGGAGAGCCCCTATGAGTTGATATTAAATATATTTTATCATAAACAATAATTTTTTTTATCAAAATGCGGTTTAAATCTAGTGTAACACCCCATTATTTCATAGTACATTATCTATTTAATGTAATTTAATAGCTAACATTATACGCAACACTGACTTGGCATGCGTTATACGCAAGATTGAGTTTCTGCGAAACAACACATTAGTATTATAATTATTTAAAAGATATATTTATTTATCAATTAAATATTGTGATATGAATAGTAAAATATTAATTTTGAATTATATTAAAAATGTTTTCATTTAAATGAAACATATTTATATTGAGATTTATATGTTTTGTTAAAATTGTTATATATTTTGAAAACCCATTTTCTAAAAATAACTACTTTTTATGTCCTTTTGTAAACAATTATAAAATCAATTTCATACAATTGTAAGAATTGAATAAGTTAAAATACAGTTCAGTTTTGAATTTGGAATATCAAAAATAGTTGAGACTTATGTTTTGGTATTTTTCTGAAATCATTCAATTTTAGATGAATAGTTAAAAATTCTACATAGTACCTAAAAACCGAAGTTTGTTCTTTAAATAACTATTTTTAATTTAATTTTATTTTAAAGTAATAATAGATACATAATAACTATATTAGTCAAATTCAATTCATTATATTCATTTTATAATAATAATAGTTATCTGATTTTTTTAATATTTTAACATCTTTTACCCCCTTTTTAGGAACATTTGAAAATTTTCATAAAACATAATTTTACTGCTCCTGTGAATTGAAATTAAAAACTCCTAGAGACATGGTTGAAATCAATAAGTAAAATTTTGTTCAATAGGTTGAAAATAATTTTTTGTGAATAGTAGTTTTTAAATTTTATTTTCCACGGTTAAAAGTAAATAAGGTAATTAAATGTAAAAATAATATTATAATAATATAAAATTACCACAACACAATTCATAATTCTATTGGATAACTCTGTTTAGACCAAAATCAACTTTAGGAAAAAAATATGATCCTTTTTTATTCACTTGGGTTAGATGAGTATATTTATTATATTTTATTTAAAGAGGTGTTAAAAGTGTAAAATGCAAATTTTATTAACTAAACAATTTTCAATATAGAATTATAAATAAGATAAATATGATTATAAATATTAATTATAAATTTCTAATGATTTCATAAATCATGTTTATTTATTTATAATTTTTATAAATCAAATGATTAAATTTATTAATGACATAATGATGATGCAGTAATTACCTTATTAATGAATGATTAAAATAATAAATATTATAAGTATTAAAATAAATGTAAATTAAAAAAAATTATGTCATATACTAATTTTATAGGTTAATATGAAATGTTATTATTGATTAAATATAATATTTTCAAAGGAATCAAGTTGTTATGACTTTCAAAAAAATCATGTATTAAATAGTAACAAAACTAACATAAATGAAAATAGATACTATTTTATTAAATAATATAAATTCATAAAAATTTAACGTTCTTCAAACTAAATTTTATGGTGTTAAAATATCATAATTGATCTACTTTAGGTTCTTTTGGAAACTTATAATAACTATATTAACCTTGTAGTATAAAAATACAAGAAGACATGGTAAGAGTTAAACTATTTAACTAAGTATTAAATCTTTTTGATATTGTTAATATGATGACCTAAACATGTCTAAAACGAATTTTTTGAATGTATGTAAACCCATCCCAACCTTATCCTAGAATTAAATCCATTTATATCTATTAGAAACCGAAAATAATTTTATAATAAATTAATATTTCAAGCTCTTTATAAAGTTCCTCTCACCTATTTTATAAAAGGGTACTTCCCCTTCTCTCAAATTCACAACTCCAAAACCATTTGGATCGGCAAACCCCTGATACAATATCACCCCAACTACCCTAAATTAAACCTAGAGGCATTACTTTGATCATAAAGACAACCTAAGTATCCCTTTTCATTCAAATAAAAAGGAATCACCCGAAGAAGAGATAATTATTTTATCATGTTTTTCCAAGTTCTTTTCTGCTTCTACATCCTCATTATTTGTTATTTCTATCCTAAAAAAAACTCCAGTACCTTCTACATTATGAGATGTTATTATAAATATGGTACAACAAAATTCATTATTCTATCCATCTTATGAATGACAAAGTCACCATGCGTGCGTACGTACGACTTATCATCTCAACGTCGTGGTATAGTTTTTTATTCAACGCTACATTACTTGGATGAGTATAATTAAGAGTATAATTAATATAAATAATTAATATAACATGATAAATATTATATATATATATATATATATAATATAACATCCAATTAAACACCTTTTAATCCTTAATATAATAATATAGTCGCTCGTGGGTGTGTAAGGCTTACCGTCTCCTCGACCCGATTTGATTCATCTTCAAAGATCACCCTTCAAAATTTTATATTTATATATATATATATTGATTAATAACGAGGTATATGAAATAATATTTCTAATGGAATAATATATATATATATATATATTCAGATAAATATATGTTGTTTAATTACATCCATACTATATGATAAGAGAACCGAAACAACGTACAAGCGTACGTACAGACTACCATCTCCATGAACGGTGTTTCAATTTCATATATCTATCTATTATAAATATTTATATTCTGAATATATATGATATATATAAATAATGTTTTATATTCTAGAAGTATGTTTATCATGATCTAAGTGATAGTATCATGAATAAATAGTTAAAATATGAACGATAAAGAAAGCGATCATTGCCCGAAATGTTACTTTAACATGGAATTGTTTATTAAATGGGAAGTATATAGTAATAAATGAATAATATATGATATCATAAATATTAATATCTGTCTGGTATAATTTAATGACATACTTGGTCATTATATAGGAGGTTAAACTTACCTTTGACTAAATGAAAGTACAAGTTAAGGGTTAATCCCTCAATCTTATTATTATACGAGATTGTTTATGTGTATGTATTTAATGGGAAATATTTATAATCCACATCCATTCTTAATTAAATTTTTTTCAAAATGAATATTTTAAGGATATTTCAAAGGGACCCTTTAAAAGATAAGAATTTTAAAAGTTTTAATGATTTATTTTTCTATATTATTTTTATTAATGTCCATGTTTTAGAAATGATGTTAAGGATTTATTTATTTGAAAATGATTGTTTTAAATTGTTAATTCCTTTAAAAATATCAAAAGTGTTATGGTACAATTTAATTTAAAAATATCTTTTAAATTACTTCCTTTATAAATGTGTGATATTAAAAGATTTCACAAAAAAGGATATTTCTATCAAAGAGTTTTAACGATCATTTTCTACTATGTCTCCATCCGTTACTAGATATTATTCTTGTTTGAAGCTAATTTATTATAATGTATTCTTTGATATTTTATTGAATGAGTTATGATATGCTTGAATATGGATGTACTATTTCTATACCATTCGTGGTTTATAGTTAAAGTATTGAAATTTCATATGATATTTTTAATAAGAAAGTTGATGTTATGTTTCAACATTTTCATATGTGGAATGAATTGAACTTAGTAAGTGATGGGAAGGGCCTACTACAGACCCTAAATGAATTGGTAGGTCTCATAATACAAACTAGTGTATTGTCACAAGGCCTTAACAGAATTTATATTTCGGTTCCTTGCACGTGGCATTGACATTGTGGTTAAGATGTCTCACATAATGCATTCCATCGCCATGAGAATAGTTATTAATTTTACATGTGATTATTTTACTAGTATAATATCCATGTCAATAAGAATATTGAATTATTTGATTTATCTTTTCTATATTATGCTGGATATTATGTTTAAAGGGCATGTGTTTCAACTTTATACCTTTCCAAAAAAGTTTATGATTATTTATGATAGATTCCACTATATTTTTTATCCTTACTAAACATATGATCCCACCCCTTTGTTATGTTTTATTCTCCCAGGTTGCCAAGAAGTGTATTATGATTTTTATGCATGGTTTTTTAGGGAAATAATGGAGTTATCGAAGGATTGTTTATGTTTTTTGTTTTTAGAAAGTGTAATGTAATGTTCAAGTATGTAATCTATTTTCCAAGACTTCTCTACTGATCAGTACTTTGGGACTTGATTCCTTGAAATCATGACAATTTATTAAAATAATGAACAGGTTCCGGGCTTCTGGGGTTGGGGCATTATAGTTGGTATCATAGGATGTTTTGAAACAACCTTGAAAATAGATTTATATTAACACTGATTAAGAAACATTACACTTCGGTAGACTTTGAGGATTAGTATAGAAGACCATCCAAAAATTTTGGTAATTTAGATATAATGTGTCTTTTCCATGAAATACATCTCTGCCTGGATACAAAAAGTGGACGTGGTTCTAGCACAGATTTACCTTGGAGTGAAAAATCTAACAAGGAGTTTCAATCGTGACATGGGGTATCCTGGTACATGAAAATGGGCCTTACTACGCACCTAGTTTGGAAATCCCGAGGGATATTCTTAGGATAAATCACATTTTCTTTAAAAACCATCAAGATAGATTTATGAGTAAATATGTCAGCAAAGATACCGTTATTATGATTATGATATAGATGGGTAAAATTATTCAATTAATGTTTAGGATTTTTCTATTTTTTGGAATATAAATTATTATATGATCTAACCTAGTGTTTTTCATCATTTAAAAATGGCACAATGTAGATGGAATTAGAACTCTAGAAATACACATGATCCAAAGAGTAAGAAGGATCATATATTTCATGGTCTTAAGAAATCATTTAGAACTAAAATAGTTTTACATGTATTATCATCATATTAATAAATAGTATCATGTGTTAATAAGATAAGTAATGATTTATCTGAGTCCTATGGATTTTAAGGGAATAATGAGAAGAAGATGATGGCAGAGAAAAAGATGGATTAAGGGAAGAATGGAAAGAAGGATTTTCCCACATGTGATAATAGTGGAAAGAATCAACTTGGTAAATTCATGAAGGTAATGGGAATTTGTTATAAGTGTAGAGAAAAAGGAAACCATGTATGATATTGGAAGGGTAAGAAATAGGTTTGTTGTTTCGTGATGAATTGGATGGAGTGGACCGACGCACCCGACTGTCGATCTGACGGAGGTATGAGCTCCATTCAATCGCTAAGGTCAGGTAGATCGGTCCTCGTTTAGAAACGCCCAAAGGTTCCATATCCAATGATATGTGGGCCTTCTTTCCCAAGGGAGGAGTTCGTCGGGTGATTTTTCCAGCGATGCTTAAGAACTCACATTGGTCGAGAGGATGGGATGTCGGGCTCATCGCACACTTTTAGGGGGGGATTATTTTCTGTTCCGGGACTCTCTTATAGATTTAAGACATGTTCATATGTTCATGAATATATGGTTTAAAATCAAGAACAGTATACACGGATTACTCCTGGTTAGAAATGGTAAGCTGAACGTAGGGATTCAGAATCATTTTGGCCTGAGGTTTACCATCCCTCATTGGATTAATGACTCCAAGGACTTTGGACTCACAGAGATGGTGCTGGTTTTAAGCCTCATTACTGGGCACTCTGCAGTTTATTATCATCTAGGGGGTAGACAATAACTTGAGCATTTAGACCGGACCCGTGATATGGGCTTCCTACGTATCCTTGCAAGAGGAATCGGAATCCTCATAGTTCGGGTTGGGACAGGGCTTACACTCTGAGGTGGCCAAAGATGTGGGTAAACCGATGTAAAGGGGGTCTAATTGACTGATTGTTGGGATTGAACCTTGGAGAGGCCTCCTATGCACCAAGCCTAGGAGACAGGGATCAAAGTCCATGTAGTTCGGGAGTACAGTTTAACGTCATGCGGGACGAAGGACGAACCGATGTGAAGGGGGTCAGAATGGATGGGTGGTGGGATTGAACCTTGTGGAGGCTTCCTACGTACAATACCATGGCATGGATCAAATTCCTCATAGTTCATAGGAGGTTGGGATCAGGGTCGGTGCTTACTCTAAGCCCATGTGAGTCATGATCGGTGTGAGAAACAAGAGGCATGAGAGACCTGACGATCATGTCGCGAAAGGTGTGTCCGTGGGAAGAGAATTGGGGATTACACATAGGGAGGCCCGAGAAGTCAGGGATTACTCCTGGATGGAGTATCGATGGTGAAAATGACCAGAGGGAGAGGGAAAGGGTACTCCTGTTCCCATTTCCCCTCTTAGTTTTTGGCACCGGGGAAGTACGGAGGTTCATGGGTGCTTCCTCCTGCAAGAAAGGATAGGGGCTTACACCAAGGAGGATGCCCTGTTCACTCCCAGAAGAGGGGATAAGTTCTCACCAATGGAGTTGAAGGGAAATGGAAGCAGGGTCCCCTAATCTGGCGATTGGAGAGGTAGAAAGGGGACTCCGGGGTTGGACCCTACATTACGATGGGAATGTGAACCCAGGAATGCTTCGGGAATCTGCTCAAGGTCCGGAGCAATCCCATTGCCCTCACGTACTGTGGGTATGTGAAATCAAGGCGACACACTGATTCCCCTAAAGGTTGCATCATACGGGTCTGGTGGCTTTGGTGGAGGCCTTGGCTTAGGGCCGATGAATGGGCCAATGAGGGGGTGTGAAGGATCTGTCTGGATTGGAAGGATTTAATCTGACATGGAGAATGGGTACACTGAAGGAGTTGGCGGGCCACATGGGTGTATGAGGAGTCGTGCCCTTCGCGTAGGAGGGTGATACGTGGTTGGAGGGGTCATCCGCGTATTAGGGTGGTATGCGGACTGAAAGGCATCCCCCCTACCAGGGCGTTACGTGGCTTCGGGTTCAGCCTGCGTACCGGGTTTGTACGTGGGGGAGTCAACGCGAGCAGCGTCGTCCAAGGGCGATGCCGGTCAGGGGTTCGTCAGTCAGGGCTTCGCCTGCGTAAGAGGGTGATACGCGGTGCGTCAGATCAAAAAAGGGGCATAAACTCCTTGGTCCGCAGGGAGTGCATCTGCTGAGGGTCCATGGTTCTTGGTCTTGTTTTTTTGTTATTTTAAGTTCGCGGTTCAACAAATTGTTATGCATTTTTGGTTCCTTATTAATTTTTTTCCAGCTTCATACCTATTCTGTTTCGCGAATTGCAACTTCTCTATTTACGAAATCCTAATCTCCTTACTCCAAAATCCACCCACTTGAATCTGATAGATATCCTCCTTTTCTCTCCTTTGATTTCCTTTTATAGAGGGGAGAAAAATGTGTCTATTGTGGTCATGCAGGCCCTTTTGTGGAGGACCATGAGCGAAAACCTGGTTTATGGATGACTCGATCAACAATATGCAACTCACATGGGCATTGAATGCACCTCACCCGCGAACCAATTCGGTTTGAGGGGTGCTTCGCAGTCGCGCAGGGTTCCGCCTCTATTCCACGAACAACAACGCATGCATCATGGGCCAGATGTCACGTTTTGTGGATGGGGCGGTTTGTGTCGGTGGCCCGGCCTGGCACCCGTGCTGCTTTGCGCTTATGGAGGACCCCTGCCTCAGTTCCGAGAACGACAGTGGTCTGTGAAGGTGGGAACTTCACGGAACAGGCCGCGTACCGTTAATATTGGACAGGTCCGCGGACCGGTTTTTCATGTGCCAACTTCTCCACATTTTTCCCAATTCCTCTAAGTAATGTGGGTAGAATCCTCTCTTGAATTAAGGGGATTCTCATTCTCTTATGCGGATTTTTCTGGACCCTAAAAATTCCCCACATCGGAATGGGGTCCGATCAGAATGAAGGGGAGACTATTCCGATGTAGATTGGTTCTAAACCTTTTGTGTTTTGCGGTAGGGGAGTGGACTTGGTAGGGGACCACTCCAATAAATATAGAGGCCCCTACCCTTTTTCATTTACCAGATTCCTTGTGGAGATTTTGACTTTCATCTACGCGTTCTTTCTCCTACAGAAAACTCCTTGTCCTCGAACCAGATTTCATTTCTGCGAACCATTCCTCATTCGCGCATGTCTCTACCCACGGACTAACCTCCCAGCCGCGAACTAAAACTTTTAATCAATTAAAAAGTAATTTACAATGGGCTGTGTTGGAATTCTCTACACAGTTTTGATGGTCCACAGACTGGAATAATCCAAACATCGAAAATTTCATAGATTTCCGAACTAAAATATTTAAATATGGGATTTAGAATCCGCAGAGTAGCCTGGTTTATGGTTCTCTGGTCGATGCTCTGTGGGCCAGAGTACCACAGACTTATTCTACGTATTGTTGGTTTCCGATATGTAGCCGTCGCGAACCACCTTTGGAGGCCTGCTCGTGGAACTCGTCATGAAGGCCCTTGACGGAGTCCTTTGACAAATACCTGGTATTTTTGTCCAAATTTAATTATTTCTGATTAACCACCTATCTAGTTTTCATAATGCAGTGAGAAAATACGGTTCCTCCTCACCCTGCCCCCAGGCCTGCTGTCGAGCCTCTCCCAATCAGTCCAAGGAGACGTCTAGCTATTATTCGTAGAGATGAGAGCATCAAATAGGAACCTAGTCGATCCATCATTCCCGACGATGGTGTCTTGAAAGAATTTCTCTTTCCCGAGCTCATGGGTTATCCACTATCAAATCGGCTTCTGCTTTATGGCTTCAGTCATCAAGAAGACATTCCTATCCCCCCCAACCTTATCAGGTCTTCTGTCTCCTTTCTTAGAAATGTCACCGAAGTGCATTCAGGCGAACCTCGCACAATCGAGGGAGATGATTTCTGATTCTGATCTGAAAGACACTTTCATTTTGAGAGGCTCCGTTTGGACCCATAGTGATCGGTGTAATCAAGACATCTCCTAATAGGTTGTCCTCAAGAGTTACCCCTCCATAATCAACCTTGCTCGAGTGGATCTTGAAGCTAGGTGGATTCCTAGGTGGGATCTTTGGTCTGGTGGTATTTTCTCAAATGACTGGGCATGAGCCTTCTGGGTCCATTATCATTGCCAGGAATTTCTCGAGTCATTGGAAGCAGTCATCCTGTACTCCGCAGTATGGGATTCCTAGTTTTCCATTTACCCACCATCTTCGGTCCTTCCCGGCCTGCTCAATCGTTGGTGTTCAAGAACTAACACTTCCCACCTTTCCCATGGTGAAGTTGGTATTAGTTTATGGGACATCTACCGACTGGGAGGGCTTCCAATCATTGGTGAGATATATGACGAGATTCTTCCCACTCTTGACGCATGGGATGATGCCGAACAGGTGACTTTGTTGGTGAGGGATCTACAGGTTATGGTGGAGCGGTCACTGGATCAGCCCTTGCGTACCCGCACTCTTACTCCCTATAGTTCCTACATAGGGTTGTTTTTAGAGGCCATCGGTCCTGTGTCGTAGATCAGGCTCCCCAGGACTCATCCTTCTCCACAATCACGAACTATCCCAGGTTCCTACTGGGCAGTTCTGCAGGTGGGCGACTACCTTTCATGGGGTTATGAGGTGCGCCCCGATGTGTCAACTATGCTCTGGATGGCAGGTCTGTTCACCATGTTTTTGAGCGGGTGGGTAATCCCTTCTCGGGATATCAACCCAGGCATCAGGGTGTGAACCTTCATGATGGTAGATGAGCTGGCCGAGGGCCGCCCGGTGAATTTGGTCATGCCCACTTTGGCTCGTATTTACAAACTAATGACCCACATAAAGGAGGGAGGGTTACCCTACCGTTTGAGTTGGCCATTTCATTTATTATATGGTTGGGTAGCGAATCATTGCCGCTATTATGAGTAAATTCATAACACAGTCATCCTGCTTCCTACCTTTCGGGATACCCTACTTGATGTACCTAGAGTGCGATTGACATTCCTCAGCTCTGAGGAAGTCGTCAAGCATCTGAGTGACTTCTCCTAGTTCACTTTCACTTCATACCCCACCCCTTCTGGTGTCGTGGTTGACAACCACAGAGGGATCCTAGAGGAGCGTTCTTATATGATTTGACAGCGGTATGGGTTTTTCTCTGCGCGGATTGACAGGGTTTCTCCAGGTGAGTTGTAATCCCCAAATCATTTTTCTACCCAGTTTGGATGTATGCAACTCCATGTTTCCCTTCCCCATCCCCAGGTTCGAGGACTGTACCTGACCACTCTCTGCAATGGTAGTTGATGTTGATGCAGGAGGGATCTGACACAAGCATTCCCTTGCATGGAATAGGAGCTGGTACTAGCCTATCCTTGGAGTATGCAAGAATGTGGATCAAGCATTATCCCGATGGGATCCTGGGGAAGGCTGTCTGGAAGGTTCCCAAATTAGGAGTTATTGCAGCTACGGTGCCTACCGCACCTTTCTCATCGGCTCCGATGGAGGACCGACTGATGGTTCGTAGGTCAAAGCAACTAAGGGGACTTTCATTTTCCAACCCCTATGCGGCCGGTGTTCAGATTTACCCAACCTCCTTGGATGTGGATGAGGATGACCCTGTGCCTTCATGTCCCAATGAGACAGCTCTTGAAGCTTTGTCGGCCGATACCGGACATAGCAACATGATTCCCAAGTCTGAACCAGGGTTAGAAGCTCCAGACCTTCCAGCTTCAGAACCATCTTCTAGCGTGCACCTGTCTGTGCTGGTCGCAAGCGAGGAACCAAATATCCTCATGTCATGGCAGACCACCGAGTAGTGCGAAGGTGGGCCTGGACCCGTATTTGTGAGATTGTTTCCGAAACTCCTTTGGTTGAGATGGAGAATAAAACTGAAGCCCTCTAACAACCCTTCATGTGCATGGGGTCGGGTGGCTTTGACAATCGGCAATTTCATTTTCTCTCTTTCCAGGTAGTCATTTATCATGGGGAAGTTTCCCCTAGTGAACAAAAACATGCTCACCTCACTGCCTCTCATTTTGGGACCCGAGGCTTTGAGGGGCCATGATGATGCTCCATCAGCTGATAGCACAGGTGGAAATCTCTCAAGATTAGGTGACTGCCCTATCTACATAGTTGTGTGGATGCGAAGCTCGGTCAGCGATGCTGAGGGATCAGTTGTCAATTCTGACTGGTAACCTTGAATCCACCAAGAAAGGGATCAATGACCTCCAAACGACAGTGAAGCATACTTGTTCGATGGCCGAAGTTGAGGCCAGGGAGAAGTTCGTGCTGGAGAATACTTGCAACAACCTTCGCCGCACAGTTTCTAATTTGATGGAGATAGCGAGCCAGGATCCTTTGTGACTATCAGAGCCATTCCTATACACTCTGTTTTACGTCTTTTGTTGTTGTGAGGGAGAGGCCCTAGCTTGTGGACATCCTCCCTTTTTGTCCAAACATAATAAAATCTATGTCGATCTTTCCCTGCTGTAAAATTTGATTGTTGCTAGAACAATTGTTTCATAAATAACAACTCACGGAATCAGAATTGATCATAATTCAGGAAAATGATAAAATAGAAACAGGCTCTAATTTTTTCCTAGACCATGAGATCCAACATGCATAGTTTGACTATTGCTGGGGTTTTGTAGAAACCCCCCCCCCCACACTTTTTTGTCCTTTCTGTTAATACCTTAATTTTTCATGGGCCCATTCAGTGTGATCCCTGCGGGTATGGATCATCTTTTTCATAGGTCACCCTTTTTGGGTATTCAGCCTAACGGGCTTTGCACCTCTTTTTGTGAGCGGTTTAAAGTCCCACCGACAAGACTATCATTACTGATGTTTTAGGTCAAACATATTTGACCATATATGGTGGGTAAAGGGCCCCAAAGAGGTTTTGTTGATTAAAAGATGTCTCAATACCTTCCAGACACCCGTGGGGGAAAACATATTTAGATTTGAACAATATGTAGGGCAGGTCTCAATGCATGGGAGCCGTATCGGGGTGCAGAGTTAGGAAGAGAATCACCTATGGAAGACTTGCCTTTGTTAGATGGGCCTGGGGTGATCAATATGAAGAGCTGCTAAGGGAGTGGTATGTATAGTCATGCAAAGGTTTCTTTAAGTCAATGACTGTCCATTTCTGGTGGCTAGAGGACATCATGGAAGTTCAGCTTATGGAAACTGTAACGCCACGACCCCAGCTACCCAGAGTCGGTGAATTACTTCGTAACATTGTCATGATCACAAAAGATCAAGTCCCGAAAGACCGATTAGTTTAGTAGCCTTGGAAACACTAGATACATTCATAAACATTACATTACATCATAAAAATGAAAACTAAAATAACATGGTCTCCCTAGTCCACACTCATATCCTCACTGACTATTCTTGCAAGTCAGTCATAATACACTTCTTCACATCCTTGGAAAAATAAAACATTGAAAGGGGTGATCTCAAATGCTCTGTAAGGATAACAATATAGCGGAAACTTTCATAAGAAAACATAAGCATTTAAGGAAATGTATAACTAAAACAAAAGCCTTATTGAACTTGAACTTCAGCATAATATGGCAAAAGTAAAATAAAATAATGCCATTACTTACTCACATGGATATTCTACTAGATGAATAATCACATGAAATATCAATAACCACTTTTATAATGAGGTAATGTATAATGCCAGACATTCTGAATCATTTTGTCAAGGCCTCGGCCAAGACGTCTAACATGATTAAGGCCTCGGCCAAAACCATAAATCAAATTGGGAAAGGGCCTCGGCCAATTCCATGTCTAGTTGTCTCATTAGACCTACCGATGCATCGAGGAGCTATAGCGGGCTCCACCCGTCACTTATTAATTCCAATACATTCCTCATATGAATAGTTTTAAACATAACATAAATATTAGTATTAAAACTAGCATATGAAATGTCAACAGTTTCTCCATAAAATATGTATGGTATAAAAATAACACATCCACAGTCAAATGTTTCACAAAATGATCAATGGAAGTTTTGTATCATAAATCAATTTCAAATAAACTTAAAACCCATCAAAGGATGTTGACATGGATGAAATCAAAACTATTTCAGAGAAATATCTCTCTTTTTTAAAATCATTTAAAAGTCCCATAATTATAAAATAATACATTTACTTTGAAAATATTATTATAAGCTTGTAAGGGAAACTTCGACGAAGTTATAATGGCGGAAAATAGCCGCACCCGCCGTATAAGTTAAAAAAACATTCTTACCTTAAATTTGTCAAAAAGGTCAAAAAGTACATTGTTTGGAAAATGCCGGTAAGATTCCTTTCAAAAACGTATAAGGGTATAAATTAATTTAACCCATTTTCCATTTAATATTAAAAATGTTTTGAAAGATATTTTTAATAAACATGGATATGGATGATAACGAGGTCCCAGTAGATAATTATGTATAAACAACCTTGGATAATGAAGAGGTTGTGAAGTAAAACCTTACCTTGTACTTTTCCTTGGTTGGGGTAGGTTAACCTCCTGTATAATGGTGAAATAATTGTTATTAAATTATACAATAATCATATACATTCATATGATATAATATATGATCTTTTAACATTGCTTTGTTAACAATATCTTAGATTTATCGTTGTTTCGGGTGTTAACTTACTCGTTTTCTTTTATATGTTTTGTTACATAAGTCGTGTTTTTCATGGATAGGTTGTATCTTATTCATATCCAGAATGATATCATGTCCTTAAACCTTATTTTTAAATCATCAAATGATAATTATACTTGAATGGATATGACAGAGAATGAATCTCATCGCGTTCGTGGAGACGGTAGTCCGCACGTATGCACGAGTGACAATATCATTATTTTGATATTAAAATAAAATATAATTGGATAGTATATCATATATACAGAATCATTATCATGTTATATTTATTATTTACATGAATTACATATCATTATTATACCCATCTAAATAATAATATATTGAATAACAATTACACCACGACGTGGAGACGGTAAGCCGTACGTACGCACGTATGGTGACATGTCATTCAAATGATGGGTAGAATACTGAATATGGTTGTTCCATATTTATAATAACATCACAGTATATAGAAGATACTTGAGTTATAATTTTAGAATTGGAATACTAAACAAAGAGGGAGTGGAAGAAGAAAGAAACTTGAAAGAGGGTGATGAAAATGTTACCTCTTCTTCGGGTTCTTCCTTTTGATTTGATCAAAAGGACTCCTTAGGATGGCTTTATGACTAAAGTAATGCTTCTAGGATGAAGGGAGAGAAGTTGGGAGAGTATTTGGGCAGAGGTTGGCCGAACCAAAAGGCTTGAATGTGTGAATAAGGTGGTAGAGGTGGGGGCCTTTTATAAGAGGAGAGGAGGGGCTCTTTTGGAATGATTGAAATGTTACATTATTATACAATGATTTTTGGATTCTAAAGGTCCCACACTTATATAATTCGTGGATAAGGTGATAGGGGTTAGAAATCTACCCATCCAATAGTCTTCGGACAAGTGTAAGCCTTGTATTTTACATTATCTTTTCATTTTATTAAAATTGTTAAATAATGAGGTCATCGTTGCATCATAATGATGTCATAAATAATTTGACTTATTTAATGTCGAAAAATTATAAATAAAACTATGATGTAGGAAATAGTTTTATCTTTCTAATGAATATTTATAGTCAAAATTTGGACTTGTGTAACCCCACTTAAAAACTGTTTTAGTAAAACAACTCATGTTTGTGTCAATTTAATTTTAACATTAAATAAATATATATTAATGTCATTTTCCAACCAAAGTGGCTCCATGGGGTCCCCAAGTGGACCCATGGGTTGAATTGGTCGGCCATGACTCATCCAATAGGAGTAGTACAAGTTTCAAGCTCATCTCATATTATTAAAACATTATTTTTACCTTAAACTACACTAATTACCTCTAATCGCGATTAAGAACTTAAAAGTTACTATTCGCCAAAAAAATATTTTAATCTCATTGAACCAAATTTTACTTCTTAATTAAAACCATGTATGTCGGATTTTTGAAAATCAAATCACAGAAGTGGTAATATTTCATTTTAACGAAAAACCAGTTTTTAACAAACACTTAGTGGTTTCACTATTCATCAAAAATTGAATTTTTTCAGAATAAGGCCAAAATTTCACCCTAAGCTATAATTGATATTCCGAATTCAAAAATGATGTCTATTTTACAAAATTACAAAAATATAAGTTGAATTAATTAATTTTATAATTAATTCCTGCTGTTACAAAAAATAGCGTGTTTTTAAGAAACAATTTATATCAAAAGATTGGCAATTGTTTATGTCCAATTTCAATGTTAAATTAATTCCAATGACCACAATTGGATAAAATGGTGAAAATATATTCTATTTATAATTTAAAACCACTAAATAGTATAATTTATCACTATAAATTATTTTGATTGAAAAAATTTGTTTTTAAGTATTTTCCACTATTCATAAAAAATTAGAATTTCTCAGAAAAATACCAAAAATTCAACATAGGCTAATTTCGATATTCCGAATCCAAAAATGAAGTCCATTTTGATAAATAAAATTTATAAAATTTCAAAAAGTAGGTATTACTATTCACATAGGCTAGTTTAATTAGTTGTGGTGTGTGTTAGAGCTCGAGGTTGCGTACAACACACGCTATTGCATTATTCGAAGGGAAACGTACCGTGGAAGCTTGGGGTGTTACATTCTCCCCTCCTTCAAATAATTGTGTCCTCGCAATTTCTAGGGTATTACTGCATAAAAAGACTAGGGTGGTTCTTTATCATAAGTTCCTCAGGTTCCCATGTTGCCTCTTCCATTTTATGATTTCTCCACAAAACCTTTACCAGACGAGTCGTCCAGTTTCTCAGCACCTCCTCCCTCACATGAAGAATTCGGATGGGATCTTCGCAATAAGATAAATCGGGTTCCAGTTCTAATTCCTCATAGGTAAGTACATGTGTTGGGTCGGGCATGTATTTTCTCAATAGCGATATGTGGAAAACATCATGAACTTTGGAGAGATTTGGCGGCATCGCCAAACGATAAGCTACAACCCCAATACGATCTAGAATTTCGAAAGGTCCGATGTACCTGGGACTCATCTTACCCTTCTTACCAAAATGTATAACTCCCTTCCTTGGAGATAACTTTAGGAAAACATGATCTCCCACCTGAAATTCCAAAACCTTTCTTCTGTTATCGGCATAGCTCTTCTGCCTACTTTGAGCTGATTTGATGTGGTTTTGGATTACCTTCACCTTTTCCATTGTTTCATCCACCAGTTCTGGTCCCACAAGTTTTCTTTCACCAACGTCATCCCAACAGGTTGGTGTACGACATCTCTTTCCGTATAACGCTTCATAAGGTGCCATCTGAATGCTTGAATAGAAGCTATTGTTATAGGAAAATTCTACCAGTGGTAAATATTGATCCCTCATACCCTAAAAGTCAAGAGAGCATTATCTCAACATGTCTTCTAAGGTTTGAATAGTCCGTTCTGATTGTCCATCTGTTTGAGGGTGATAGGCAGTACTCAAACGAAGTTCAGTATCCAAGGCCTTTTGAATACTTTTCCAAAATATTGAAGTAAAACGAGGATCACGATCAGAAACAATCGATAAGGGTACTCCATGAAGTCATACAACTTCATTAATATATAGTCTTGCTAGACGTTCAAGTGGTAGATCCTCCCGTATAGCCAGAAAATGTGCTGACTTAGTAAGACGATGAACAATGACCCATATTGCATCATTCCTTCTAGGAGTCTTTGGTAGTCCCATGACAATGTCCATCGTAATATTATCTCATTTCCACTCAGATATGGGAAGAGGTTTCAATACTCCACCAGGATGTTGCCTTCCATCTTTCACTTGTTGACAAACCATACACCTCGACAAAAAATCAGCAATCTCCCTCTTCATATTGTCCCACCAAAAATGTTCCTTCAAATCTCTATACATTTTGGTGCTCCCAGGGTGTATATAGAAATTGGAACTATGAGCATCATCCAGAAATTCCCTTTTTAGATCAGGTATATCGGGAACAACAAGTCTCTTCCCAAATTTCAAAATTCCATCCTTATACAGAAAGTCCCTCAATCTTCCATCATTCACATCTTTAATCTTCTTCTGAAATTCTTCCTCATTGGTCTGAGAACTCTTAATCCTTTCTAGTAATGATGGTCTGGCAACCATTTGAAAAAGCATTGATGTTTCACCTTCCCTAGTTATTCCCATGTCCATCTTCACTAGATCCATGAAAATTGGATCCCTTTCAATTCTCATCACATTCAAAACTCCATGGTATTTTCTACTCAATGCATCTGCCACCTTGTTTGCCTTCCCCGGGTGGTAATGTATCGTGCAATCATAATCCTTGAGTAGTTCAAGCCATCGCATTTGCCTCATGTTGAGTTCTTTTTGTGAGAAAATATACTTCAAACTCTTGTGATCAGTATAAATCTCACTTTTTTCACCATAGAGGTAATGTCTCCATATCATTAAAGCAAAGATCACAACTGCTAACTCAAGATCATGAGTAGGATAGTTTTTCTAATGAATTTTTAGCTGCCGTGATGCATAGGCAATAACCTTATCATTCTTCATAAGGACACAACGAAGTCATTTCTTCGATGCATCACTATAAATAACAAACCCATCATTCCCCAATGGTAGAGTCAATACAGCGGCGTTGACTAATCTTCTCTTCAGTTCTTCAAAACATTCTTCACACTCTTTTGTCCAGACAAATTTAATCCCTTTACTTGTGAGCTTTGTCAACGGGTTAGCCAATCTGGCAAAATTCTGGACGAAACGTCGATAATAACCTGCTAAACCAATAAAATTGCGTACCTCAGTTATACTTGTCGGTGCTGGCCATTCTTGGATTGCCTTGGTTTTAGAAGGATCAACAGAAATTCCATCCTTAGAGACAATATGGCCATGAAAAGAAATCTCCTGAAGCCAGAATGCACACTTGCTAAATTTCCCATATAATTCATGTATTCTAAGAGTCTTCAGCATAATGCGTATGTGATTTTCATGATCTTCGTGGATTTTGGAGTATACCAAGATATCATCAATAAATACCACTACAAAGTCATCAAGATATTTCTTGAAAACTCTTTTCATTAGATCCATGAAAACAGAGGGTGCATTAGTCAATCCAAAAGGCATTACTGTAAACTCGTAATGCCCGTACCTTGTTCGAAATGCTGTCTTCGGAACGTCTTCCTTCTTCACACACAACTGATGGTATCCAGACCGAAGGTCAATCTTTGAAAAGTATTGAGCTCCATGCAGTTGGTCAAAAAAATAATCAATGCGAGGTAGGGGATACTTGTTCTTTATTGTTATAGCATTTATCTCCCTATAGTCGATGCACAACCTCATAGATCCATCTTTCTTCTTAACAAAAAGAACAGGGGCTCCCCAAGGAGAAACACTAGGGTGAATAAATCCCTTATTACTCAATTCCTATAGTTGTTTCTTTAGTTCAACTAATTCCACAGTGGCCATTATATAAGGGGTCTTCGATATGGGCCTTGATCCAAGAATTAAATCAATGGAAAACTCAACTTCTCATTCTGGAGGATGTCCAGGTAAATCTTCCGGAAACACATCAATATATTCTCTCACAATAGGAACATCCTCTATTTGAATATTCCTTTCCTCACCCTCAATAATTTCCTTCTCTTCCTCCCCAATAATTGAATTTAGTTGAGCTACTGGGGGTGGATCTAGATAAGAAATATGTGGCAACGATTCTGCTCTAAAGATAAGGTGTTCCTTATCATCATCATCAAGAATCGTAACCTCTTTCCTCTTACAATAAATTTTTTCATCATGGTCCGAAATCCAATCCATACCGAGGAATATATCAAATTCAATCATGGGTATGACGATGAGATCAGCAGGTAAAGAACATTTAGGTGCTCTAATGGGAACTAATCGACAAAACTTTGTTGCGACAATACTTCCCTTAGGGGTTTTGACCGACAACTCCCTTGTTAAATCAAATTGGAAATATCTAATTTTCTTAGCAAACTGGGAAGATATGAAACAATGCGAAGATCCAGAATCAAATAATGCATTTGCTAAACTTGAGGAAACCATTAAATTACCTGCCACCACATCTTTGGGAGCTTCCACCTCAGCAGTAGTGATAGCATAAGCCTGGCCCTGATCCCTTGGCCTCTTCTGAGGTAAGTTCCCCTGATGCTTAGGACTTTCATTTGCATAATGTCCCTTCTCTCTACAATTATAGCATTCCACATTGACAGCCGCTTTCTTTCCCTTGCATTCATGAGATTGGTGGCCTTTTTCACCACACTTGTAACATACTTCTTTTCCTTTTAGACAGGCACCAGGGTGCTTCCTACCACAATTATCACAGGGTGGAAATTCATTTCTACCCTTCTTCCCTGTTTCCTTATTTCCTTTCCCAGAGTTTTCAGCAGATCTCTTCTTATCTTGCTTTGATTTAAAGTCATAAGACTTAGAGAATTCATTTTCCGTCTTGATAGTGCACGAGACAATACCTTCGTATGAAGAGAAGGTTTGTGATACTAAATCTCGATGGAGAAATGGTTTTAACCCATCAAAGAAACGACCAGTCTTACTTCATGGGTTACATATGTAATCTGCAACATACCTTGCTAACCTTGTAAAGTTAGCCTCATACTTTGCGACATTCTCATCCTCCTTCTGCCTCAGACTCAGAAATTGCCTTTCCATATCCGCTGGATGGTCTTGAGGAATGTATTTTTCTAAGAACAGCTCTTTGAACTCCTGCCATTCCATGTTTGTTAATTCATCATCTTCCTTTGTGTTTTGAATTA
Source organism: Viscum album (assembly GCA_963277665.1). Taxonomy (NCBI): domain Eukaryota; kingdom Viridiplantae; phylum Streptophyta; class Magnoliopsida; order Santalales; family Viscaceae; genus Viscum; species Viscum album. The sequence continues at coordinate 44,639,203 of OY728131.1, forward strand.
GTGACCACCATTGATCGGCATCTACAGTGAGGTGGTAAACTGCCATGACATCTTTCTCCCTTTCACTACTCCCCGAGGCATGGAATATTTTCTCTAAGGAATATATCCATTGCTCAGCTACTATAGGATTTGTACTCCCATTGAAGGTTGGTGGTTGTTGCCTCATGAAACGGTCTAGCATTGATCCTCTACGTTGCGGATCAGGGTGCTCCATATGAGTAAGGTTGTTATTCATAACCTGCGTGAGTTGTCCTAGTACGGTGAGAAGCTGATCAACGCCAGTTGTATCACTAGCTCCACCATAATTATCTTGAGCAGGAGGGCAATCCCTAAACGGAGTGCGTGCATTGATACGGTTTCCATTCCTTCCACTAGGCGCCATTTCTAAATAATGGCATAAACTAGATTAGTTTATGAATCAAAATACATAATTCCATACATGTAAAACACTTAACATAAATTGAACTAATTATGGATATAATCCATAATTATAAAAAGGTTTTATTTGAGGAATTATATACTCATATCCCTTCATAGTGTTTTGTAAAGAAAATGGGAATTATCCTAAGCATATCCCCCGGGAGTGTCGTAACCAAGAGTGCAGCAAGGCCCGTTGTCGTGCACCAGTTCCCGTTTGAGTCTAGCTCAAAGCGGTGTTTTCGGGTTTTACCCCTAGGTACATCTGTGCCAGAGCCGCCTCTACCTGCTCGTATCCAGACAGGGATGTATTTCTCAGAAAACTCACAACATCTCTACAATACCAAAATTCTATAAAGTTCTTCTATACTAATCCTCAAAGTCTATCTTTTGGCTATGTGCTCTAATCAGAGTTTATCTAAATCTAGCTTCCAAGGTTAGTACTAAACTTCCTCTGATACCAACTGTAACGCCCCGACCCCAGCTACCCAGAGTCGGTGCATTACTTCATAACATCGGCATGATCACAAAAGATCAAGTCCCGAAAGACCGATTAGTTTAGTAGCTTCGGAAACACTAGATACATTCATAAACATTACATTACATCATAAAAATGAAAACTACAATAACATGGTCTCCCTAGTACACACTCATATCCTCACTGACTATTCTTGCAAGTCAGTCATAATACACTTCTTCACATCCTGGGAAAAATAAAACATTGAAAGGGGTGAGCTCAAATACTCCGTAAGGATAACAATATAGCGGAAAATTTCATAAGAAAACATAAGCATTTAAGGCAATGTATAACTAAAACAAAAGCCTTATTGAACTTGAAATTCAACATAATATGGAAAAAGTAAAATAAAATAATGCCATTACTTACTCACATGGATATTCTACTAGATGAATAATCACATGAAATATCAATAACCACTTTCATAATGAGGGAATGTATAATGCCAGACATTCTGAAACATTTTGTCAAGGCCTCGGCCAAGACGTCTAAAATGATTAAGGGATCAGCCAAAACCAAAAAATCAAATTGGGAAAGGGCCTCGGCCAATTCCACGTCTAGTTGTCTCATGAGACCTACCGATGCATCGAGGAGCTATAGCGGGCTCCACCCGTCACTTCTTAAGTCCAATAAATTCCTCATATGAATATGTTTAAACATAATATAAATATTCGTATTAAAACTAGCATAAGAAATGTCAATAGTTTCTCCATAAAATATGGATGGTATAAAAATAACACATCCACAGTCAAATGTTTCACAAAATTCTCAATGGAAGTTTTGTATCATAAATCAATTTCAAATAAACATAAAACCCATCAAAGGATGTTGACATGGATGAAATCAAAGAAATTTGAGAGAAATATCTCTCTTTTTTGAAATCATTTAAATGTCCCATAATTATAAAATAATACATTTACTTTGAAAATATTATTATAAGCTTGTAAGGGAAACTCTGACGAAGTTATAATGGCGGAAAATAGTCGCACCCACCGTATAAGTTAAAAAAACACTCTTACCTTAAATTTGTCAAAAAGGTCAAAAAGTACATTGTTTGGAAAACGACGGTAAAATTCCTTTCAAAAACGTATAAGGGTATAAATGACTTTAAACCATTTTCCATTTAATAGTAAAAATGTTTTGAAAGACATTTTTAAGAAACATGGATGTGGATGATAACGAGGTCCCAGTAGATAATTATGTATAAACAACCTTGGATAATGAAGAGGTTGTGAAGTAAACCCTTACCTTGTACTTTTCCTTGGTTGGGGTAGGTTAACCTCCTGTATAATGGTGAAATAATTTTTATTAAATTATACAAGAATCATATACATTCATATGATATCATATATGATCTTTTAACATTGCTTTGTTAACAATATCTTAGATTTATCGTTGTTTCGGGTGTTAACTTACTCGTTTTCTTTTATATGTTTTGTTACGTAAGTCGTGTTTTTCATTGATAGGTTGTATCTTATTCATATCCATAATGATATCATGTCCTTAAACATTATTTTTAAATCATAAAATGATAATTATACTTGAATGGATACGACGGAAAATGAATCTCATCGCGTTCGTGGAGACGGTAGTCCGTACGTACGTACGAGCGACAATATCATTATTTTGATATTAAAATAATATATAATTGGATAGTATATCATATATAAAGAATCATTATCATGTTTTATTTATTATTTACATGAATTACATATCATTATTATACCCATATAAATAATAATATGTTGAATAACAATTACACAACGACATGGAGACAGTAAGCCGTACGTACGCACGTATGGTGACATGTCATTCAAATGATGGGTAGAATACTGAATATGGTTGTTACGTATTTATAATAACATCACAGTATATTGAAGATACTGGAGTTATAATTTTAGAATTGAAATAATAAACAAAGATGGAGTGGAAGAAGAAAGAAACTTGAAAGAGGGTGATGAAAATGTTACCTCTTCTTCGGGTTCTTCCTTTTGATTTGATAAAAAGGACTCCTTAGGATGGCTTTCTGACTAAAGTAAAGCTTCTAGGATTAAGGGAGAGAAGTTGGGAGAGTATTTGGGCAGATTTTGGCCGAACCAAAAGGCTTGAAAGTGTGAATAAGGTGGTAGAGGTGGGGGCCTTTTATAAGAGGAGAGGAGGGGCTCTTTTGGAAAGATTGAAATGTTACATTATTATACAATGCTTTTCGGATTCTAAAGGTCCCAAACTTATATAATTCGTGGCCAAGGTGATAAGGGTTCTAAATCTACCCATCCAATAGTCTTTGGACAAGTGTAAGCCTTGGATTTTACATTATCTTTTCATTTAATTAAAATCGTTAAATAATGAGGTCATCGCTGTATCATAATGATGTCATAAATAATTTAACTTATTTAATGTCTAAAAATTATAAAAACAACTATGATGTAGGAAATATTTTTATCTTTCTAATGAATATTTATAGTCAAAATTTGTACTTGTGTAACCCCACTTAAAAATTGTTTTAGTAAAACAACTCATGTTTGTGTCAATTTAATTTTAACATTAAATAAATATATATTAATGTCTTTTTCCATCCAAAGTGGCTACATGGGGTCCCCAAGTTGACCCATGGGTTTTCTTGGTCGGACATGACTCATACAAGAGGAGTAGGACAAGTGTCAAGCTCGTCTCATATTATTAAAACATTATTTTTACCTTAAACTACACTAATTACCTCTAATCGCGATTAAGAACTTAAAAGTTACTATTCACCAAAAAATTATTTTAATCTCATTGAACCACATTTTACTTCTTAATTAAAACCATGTCTGTAGGATTTTTGAAAATAAAATCACAGAAGTGGTAATATTTCATTGTAACGAAAAATCAGTTTTTAACAACCACTTAGTGGTTTCACTATTCATCATAAATTGAAGTTTTTCAGAATAAGGCAAAAATTTCACCCTAAGCTATAATTGATATTCCGAATTAGAAAATGATGTCTATTTTAAAAAATTCTAAACATATAAGTTTAATTAATTAATTTTAAAATTAATTCCCGTTGTTACAACAAATAGCGTGTTTTTAAGAAAGAATTTATATCAAAAGATTGGCAATTGTTTACGTCCAATTTCAATGTTAAATTAATTCTAATGACCACCATTGGATAAAATGGTAAAAATATATTCTATTTATAATTTAAAACCACTAAATAGTATAATTTATCACTATAAATTAATTTTATTAAAAAAAGTTGTTTTTAAGTATTTTCCACTATTCATAAAAAATTAGAAGTTCTCAGAAAAATACCAAAAATTCAACATAGGCTAATTTCGATATTCCGAATCCAAAAATGAAGTCCATTTTGATAAATAAAATTTATAAAATTTCAAAAAGTAGGTATTAATATTCAAAATGGCTAGTTTAATTAGTTGTGGTGTGTGTTAGAGCTCGAGGTTGCATACAACACACGCTATTGCATTATTCGAATGGAAACGTACCGTGGAAGATTGGGGTGTTACAGAAACCACCATAGGTGGCTCGGAAAAATATGAAAACCACCAAGGGTGGTTCAGAGAGGGTGCGTGATGTCTGAAAGATTTTTAGAACATATGTATTAATCAGTAGTGTGGATGTAGGGTCCCTTTCGTACAAATTTATCTAGCGTAAAGGATAGTTGGTGTGTGGCATTGTTTAAAGTCATGCAGTTGGGAAATATTTTAGAATGGAATGACTTCTCCTGGTTCTCTGTAATCTCATGAGATACTTTCCACCATATTCATCCAGAGTTGTGAAAGAGTTTGGTAAACTATAGCTCAGAGGGTTTCTGAATCCCAGGATGGATATGGGGGCTCAGAGGCAAAGCAGTGTATAGAGAGAAGCATTTCCTAAATAAATCATGCCTTTGTTAGACTAACTAGGGGCTATCAATATGCAGAGCCACTAGGGGCATGGTATGCATAGTAATGCAATGGTTTTCTTAATTCAATGATTTTATTCTCCCAATAGTCGAGCAACTTCAGGGAAGATGGGATTCAAGACCAGCAGGGGTGGCTTACGAGAGTTTGGCTTTTTCTGAGTACAATGTTTGGTTTATGAAAAGAGGGTGCCTGGATACAGGAGAATCATCTAATCTATACTTACCGGGAATGGGTGATGTCTTCACTTCTCACACTGGTGTGAGATGGTGGTTTGTGCAGGTCTGGGCCGTGCACTAAGGGATAGAGGAAAGCCTCTATTCCTTAATGAACCCATGATAGGTTCGATGGTGTAGTTTAACGTTATGCGGTAAAGATGAAGGAATTATTAATATTATCAAATTTGTGAAGATTAACATCATGTGTCAAGGGCATGGGGAATTTTTAGATCTGTGAAAATTCTTGCAATTGGAGGCATTTCCCTAGATGTTTAATGCTCGGTCTTTGCAGTTTCACACCAAGTGGAAAAGACATGTTCCATTCAGTTTTAATCGTAATGCGGTAATGATGAAGTTTCAAAGTCCAATATTGATCAAAATATTACTGTTCTTGAACATCTCAGCATGTCTAAGATGCAGAGAGGAGTTGATGGTGTAAACCGTGGTTTCATGGCTTCTTGGATCAGGAGAGATGATATAGTGGTTCTAAAGCCAGTAAGCGTATGGAGCAAGGAAGAGTATCTCCTGAGGAAATGTTGCCTTTGGTAGACAGGCTAGTGGCTATCAATATGCAAAGCCGTAGAAGGAATGGTATTCATAGTCATACAAAGGAGTCATCGGGTCGATAAATTTCCACTTCCAAAAGCCATGAATGATTATGAGTATTCACGATTTTTCGATCCACGAAGTCTGTCGTTTGGTAAGAAAATATATGGACATGTCAGGGATGTTCTTCCCTGGTTGCTGTTGAAATGTGAAGAGTTTACCACGCAGATTTTTCTTACACATGGGGTATACCTTTACCCCATGTAGTTTAACGTCATGCAGTAAAGACGAAGTACTCTTAGTTTAACGGTCGTAGAGTTTGAACCATTGGGTGACTACTGCTACAATTACCTAGAAGGAAGCTGAGTTAGGAGGCTCTGGTATACTTTGAAAAAGTGTGAGGGAATGATGGTGTAAACTGTAATGCTAGGGTTTCTCAGATCAGGAGGTATGACATGGGGGCTCTGAGGCCGGTAAGAATACAGAGCTAGGAAGAGTACCGCCCGAGGAAATATTTCCTTTGGTAGACGGGCCAGGGGATATCAATATGCAGATCCGTACAGGGAATGTTATGCATAGTCATAAAAAGGTGTCCATGGGTTGATAACTTCAAACTTATGATTGCCATGAATGGTTATGAAGATCCGAGATTTCACACAATACAGAGTTTGGTATATGGGGATAATGTTGTCCAAGCATACGAGAAACAACTTCACCACAATTTTCCCATGAAGTCAATGTAGCCTAGTCCTAAATTGATGTTTGTAAATGCAGATCGTCATGTGAACCACATGTAAATACATAGGCTAACCAGGTAGGGATACCCTAGTAACATTTGTATGTGAGAGGGGAATGAACTTGTTAACCACTGGTCCATAAATTTTGGATCGGGTGATAAGGTAAGGGGGTTCTGAGGCCAGTAGGTGTACGGATCTAGGAAGAGTATATCCTGAGAAAATATTTCCTTTGGTAGACGGGGCAGGGGATATCAATATGTAGACCCGCTGAGGGCATGGTATGCATATTCATGCAAAGGTGTCCACAGGTCGATAACTTTACACTTCCGATGGCCATGAATAGTTATGAAGATCCACAATAATTCGGGTCATGTAGTCTGATGTATGGAGATGATGCATCCAATTGTGCACGGAGTATTCCCATCTCATTTATCCATAAATATTGGGTGGGTCATGACAAAGTCCACGCAGTTATAACATTGTGTGGTGAGGATGAATTCCGTGCAGTTTAACATCGTGCGGTGATGACGAAGTCCGTGCAATTTAACGTCGTGCGGTGAGGACGAGGGGTATCTATACCTGTTTTTTATTTTCTCGGTGGTCGGCTAGGAGATAAGATCCTGATGTCGCTATGTATCCTGTGAGGGAAGGAATCAAGCCACACGTAGTTCATTTTGGAGTACACCCCATGCAGGTCTGGTCCTTATGCGGGGGGATGGGGGAATATTTATTTTTCTTATCCGTGCAGGTTAACATCATGCGGCAAGGATAAGGAACACACACCATGAAAGTATGGTCCTTACACGTGGGGGGGGGGGGGTATTTTAAGCTTCATTTGGGGATGGGTGGGCCAGGATGGGGAATCCTGGCTTCACAACGTATCCTACGAGGGCAAGAATCAATCCGTATGTAGTTCTTTAGAAGATAATACACCCCGTGTAGGGTTGGTCCATACACAGGCGGGAAGGAAATTTTATATCTTCATTTTTGGGTGGTTGGGCCCGGATGGGGGATCCTGGCATCACTACTTATCCTGCAAGGGTAGGAATCAAGATGTATTTAGTTTTTTGTAATGGGTACACCCCGTGCTGTGTTGGTCCATACATGGAGGAGAGGTCATTTTTAATACTTCTTATCCATGTAGTTTAACGTCGTGTGGTAAGGACGAGGAATACACCCTGTGCAGGGTTGGTCCGTACACGGGGTTAAAGGGTATTTTTTACTTTATTTGGGGATGGATGGGCCAGGATTAGGGGATCCTGGTGCCACTACATATCCAGCACAGGCAAGAATCAAGCCGTACTTTGTTCTCTGAAATCCGTGTAGTTTAACGTCGTGTGGTGAGGATAGGGAATACACCCTGTGTAGGTATGGTCCGTACACAGGGGAAGAGATCGTTTTTAACTTTTTTTATTCGGGGTTGGCTGGGCCAGGATGGGGGATCCTGGAATTGCTACGTATCTTGCAAAGGCAAGAATCAAGACATACATAGTTCTTTGATGTATGTGCAGTTTAACGTCATGTGGTGAGGACGAGGTACGCATAGTTTAGGGTCATAGAGTTTGGACTATTGAGTCTTGGCAGTTTAATGTCTTGTAGCTCGGACGAAAAGCACTTGTCAGTTTAACCTCATGCTTCTCGGATGAAAACTTCCTTTGGTTATGCGAAATACTTCTTCAGAAATCTCACATTCGTAGGAGAAGTAGTGAACTTACTGTCAATGGTGATTAGGGAATACACTCCGTTAGATTAGACCTTGTGTATAACATATTGTCCCTCCTACTTGGGCTCCAGCTTTGGAGGTTTCTTTCCAGTTATCATCGGGGTTCGTAGGACCAACACCAATTCTATTTCCAAGAATGACTAAAGACAGACCTTTTTATTGAAGGATCGTGGGATCAGGTTCTGATATACTTCCAGATAGTGCAAAGTGTGCAGTAGCTTCTCATCCAGCTGTTCCAATTCACCTAGCCGTTTTTTGGATTGCTCATCGTAGGATAACTGATTACAAATGGAAACATGGAGCAAGGGGAATTGGAGCTCAATGGGAAGGACCACTTCTGTTCCATATACTACTGAGTACAGAGTGTCCCGAGTAGCGGTGCAGATTGTGGTTTGATATGCTCACAATGAATGAAGAAGTTTATCTGGCCATGATTTCTTGTATTTGTCCACCATTTTCTGGATAATGTTGGACAGGGTCTTGTTGAAAGCCTCTATCTGTCCGTTGGCCGCTGCATGGTAGCGGGATGAGTGGTTAGACTTGATACCATATTCTTGGTATAGTTTCTCCAATTCAGCAGAGCAGAAATTGGTGTCGTTATCTGTCAGTAAGGTATGAGGGACGCCAAATCTGGTGATGATATTGGCTTTCACAAAGCTGACAATGTTTCTTGCCCCAACATCCTTAAGGGGTACAGTGTCAGACCATTTGGAAAAGAAGTCAGTTTCTGTGAGGATATACTTTAGTTTTTTGGCTGTGGCGGGAGGATATGGTCCCAAGACGTCCATTCCCTTGATGGAAAATGGCCAGGAGTACTTATCCTGATGAAGTAACTTTGGGGGTTGGTGTATGAATTTGGAATGAATTTGGCATGTGTGGCATTTTGCGGTAAAGTGCTCACAATCTCGTTCCACAGTGGACCAATAGTATCGAATCCATCGAACCAGATGGGAATTCTTAGACCCTGAATGATGTGCTCCACATACTCCGACATGCACTTCAGTCATGACGACATCAGTTTCTTCTCCATCAATGAATCTGAGGAAGTCTCTGTTGAGGCCTCTTTTGTAGTGGACCTCTTGTTGACCCGTGCCGCTGTATAGGACAAAGTTAATTTCCCTTCTCCATATTTTCTCTCGTTCATCCCTGTCTAATGGAATTTATCCTCATTGGAGGTAGTTTGCAATGGGGTTCATCCAACCAGTGGAAGGAGCGTATGGCTCGGGGACAGGACCGACTTCATTGATTTCTTCCGTCTTAGTCTAAAAAAATGGCAAGACCATTCAACGATGTGCAATATTGAAAAATATTTCATCCTTATCTAGTTCAGCTAGGGTTGTGGTCACCTTGGCTAATAGATCGTCATGGGCATTCTGAGACCAGGGAATATAGGTCAATGTTGGTTATATGGAGAATTCCGCCATTTACCCTCATACATAGTCAAATAGGGGTATCAGCTCCTCCTTTTTAATACCATAGTCACCATTGACTTACTTGATGAGTAGTTCTGAGTTGCCTTTTACCTTAAGGTGTTGTACTTGTACTTGGAGTGCGAGATCCAGGCCTGCAATTAGGGCTTGATACTCTGCCTCATTGTTCGTCCATCCTTATGATAGGAGAAAGGAATATGGAAAGACTTCCATTTCAGGGGACATGCATATTATCCCCAAACCCACCGTGTTAAATTTGGGATCCTCCATCCTTTTCCCTGTCGGGCTTCAGGATGCCCCATCGAAGTACATTTCCCATGTTGGGAGCTCCTCTTGAACCAATAAGAATTCTTCATCAGGTAGCTCGACGGTCGGTGTAGTGGTCCCTATTGAGGGGTGATATGCCAGAAAATCGGCTAATTCCTGGCCTTTGATGGCTTTCTGAGGCACAAACCAGATGTCAAACTATTGCGAGATGACTTCCCATTGGGATAGGTGGCCAGTTAGCATTGGGCGGCTGAGGATATACTTGAGCAGGTTTCTACCCGAGACCAAATGGACTTCATGATTCTGCAGATAATGTCTCAATTTTTGAACTATGATGACCAATTCCAAACAACTCTTCTCGATGTTTGAGTATCGAGTTTCATCATCGTTCATGGTTCGGATGAGGTAATAGAGATTTTTTTCAATTTTGGCATCATTTTTCTGTGCGAGGAAGGCTGCTAGTGACCACTCTATGGTCGCCACATATAGGATGAGAGTTCTTCCTTCAACTGGGGGCATGAGCACTAGAGGGATCAAGAGTTACTTCTTTAGGATGTCCAAAACCTCTTGGAAATCACTTGTCCACTGGTACATAACTCCGTTTTTCATTAACCTGGTAAAGGAATGAGATTTTCCCTCCAGGTTAGCTATGAACCTTCTAATGTAGGTCATGTTTCCTTGGAATCCTCTCAACTCTATGAGATTGTGGGGAGGTGGCAGGACAAGGATAACCTTTGTCTTTTCAGGGTTGACTTTTATGCCATGATGATGCTCGACAAATCCAAGGAATTTCCCTGAGGTTACCCTGAAGGCGCATTTCAAGGGATTTATCTTCAGGCCATGCTAGTCAGAGTTTTTTTAGACGGTTTCAAGGTCTGATAGGTCATCTGTGCGTCGTCTTGATTTGACCACCAAGTCATCCACATAGCATTTGACGAATCTCCCCATGAATGGTTTAAAGATACGATGCATTGCACATTGATATGTGGTGTTAGTATTCTTGAGACCAAAGGGCATGAACCTGTAGTAGAATACTCTTTGGGGGGGCTCTGAAGGTAGTAGCTTCTTCGTCTTCTTGGGCCATCTTGATTTGATTATACTCGGAATAACTGTCCATGAAGGAGATAGCCTCATACTTGGCCATTGTGTCGATTAATAACTCGGTTATCGGGACATGGAAATAATCTATTGGGCAATGAAGATTGATATATCTGAATTTAATTCAGACATGGATTGGACCATTCTTTTTCTTGATGGGGACAATGTTGGCCAACTAGATGGGGTACTGGACCTCCCGAATGAAGCCTACTTTAATAATCTTATTGAATTCATCCTCTATTTTGGAAGCATGTGAGGGGTGCGTTCTTCTGGCATCTTGTTTATAGACCAGGTGGTCTTCTAGAAGACCTAAGTGCTGGGTCATCACTTCAGGATCGAGTTCTAGCATTTCTATGTAATTCCAGGAAAAAACATCCCAGTGTTGCCTTAATAAAAAATTATATACCTTGTGCTCCATGAGAGACTTGGTTGCATGAATGAGAGTGGGCCTCAGGTCTTCCTCGATACCCAGGTTTATTTTCCTGGGCTCGTCCACAGTGGTGGAGAAACCTTCCTCAAATGCGGGAGGTGGATCCCTGATACCTTCCTCCTCCTCTTCCCCCACATCCTCATCATCCTGATCTGACAGGGGGAGAGTTCTTGGCACTATCTCTTGGGAGTCCAAAGGCGAGGCATTGTGGGTGTCCTTGTTCAAGTATACACCCCAAAATTGAGGGTCAGCGGTCGTTTCTACATTGCCACGCTCGAACGTTATAGCTGATGTCATGAGGACAACTGATTGTGTGTCCGAGCTTGAACCCCTACTCTCAATATGGTTGATGGGATGTACATAGTCTCCGCCAAGATTCCTGATGGGGTCATCATGAACCATTTTCATACCATTTGGAGTCGTGATCCAGTCAATAACATCGAGCGAAGGCTTCTTTTTCTTTTTCCCATAAAACCTGGCATTAATGTAGTGTGACTCGGACTGATCGAAAGTGGCCTTGTCAGTGTGAAATGTCCCGCTTTGTCCATTCACGCAATACTTGATACACTGGTGGTTGGATGAAGGAATGGCCTTGTGCTTATGGATCCATAGCCTACAAAGCAGGGCATTGAATGCTGTGTTCTTCCAGACCACCAGGAATTCTGAGTAGGCCACATGGTCACCAAAATGGGTTTTAGCTTGATTTTTCCCATTGGCCTCTATTCACCCTTATCGTAACCAAACAGATTTGTGGCTGAGGGGATTAGGTCATCCTTACTGTATCCCAACTTGCGGAGTGTTCGCAAGGGAAGGAGGTAAACTCCAGAGCTATTGTCAATAAAGACTTTGTGGATCTCAACTTCCTTTAGTGTGTTGGACACATATAGTGGTTTGATATGTCCCTGGATAATGGCATATGCTTCCTGATCGGTGAAGGAAATCTCCACATTGCATTCAGCCAGGTCAGTCTCCGTCTGGTAAATCGCTACGGCAGCAACCTTGGCTTGAAACTACTGGGGGATGAGGAAAGCTTCAATAAGTGCCTCCCTGAGATCTACTGACAAATTCAGGGCATCCAGGATTAATAGCTTGGCTGGTAATGACGCCAGCTGCATAAGGATATCATATTTTTTCTCCAATGGCCAATTCTTCTCTACTAGCGGGAGAGTTTTAGTAGGCAACTTGGGAGATGGAGTATGTGACGAGGAAGGACCGGCCGTGGGGGTGAAGGTCAAAGGTGTTCCCTCATTCCAGGGACTCAGCCTATTCGGTCTATTTGTGCGCACTAAGCGGCTAGACACTTTTTCCTCCTCTGATGGGTACAGTAGAATGACAGGGTCAGAGTGGCCGCTTGTGGAGGTGGAGGGATATTCTTTCTCCAGTTGTGCCCGTTGAAGGGCTCTCCCATGGGTTTCCTCGATATTAACGGTTTGGGTCGGGGTAAAACCATAGGGTTGGTTGCGGCCACAACTGTGTCTCCCATGGTATCCCTTGCTTCTGTGATTCGTCCTCCCAGTCGCTTGTGTCAGGAACTCAGGTTCATAACCATAACCTTCGTCAGGGAAAGATTCCATTAGGTTGATGACGTTGATGGAACCAAATATTATCTCCTCATCGTGTGACAGGTCAACCTGGTCGGTTATCCTTGATGGTGTCGTTTGGTGGGTCGGTACCCATGGCACCATGTTTGGGGGCATAAAATCTGACAGTGTCGGGGATAAATTCGACCTTGTTGCAGACTGCTCCTCTTCCGCTTGTCTCCTCCCATTTCAATTACTCATGGATGACTGGCTCATGGAGGGTTGTGAAGCCGATATTGTCGGCTGTGTGGAATTAGGGGCTCTTGGCGACAACATCGTCTTCTGTAATTGAGCTCGGAGTATGCCCTGAGCTCTGTTGATAGTCTTCCGAGTCATCCAGTCATCAAATTTCCGCCCCTTATTTCCGGTGACTTCCGGCCACTCCTCCCCTTTGTCGGAGTCTGTGGTAGAAATATACATCACATGTGCTGGGGGTGCTCCCAATTCGACCTACCCGAAGTCTACCATCCTTTGCAGGAGGTCTTTGAAGACGAAGCATTCCCAGATATTGTTCCCCAACATTCAATGGTAGGGAATGTAATCTGGCTTGTCCTCACGGCCAACTTCTTCGAGCTTCCATGGTTCTGGGAGGAAAAGAAAGTTGAAATTCATGGCTATGATGAAGTAGATGCAGACTTCGTCCTCTCAAAACGAGTATAATTCGTGTCTTCATTCCTTTAATTGGTTCTGCTTCGATCCTCTCTGATCGTCCCGCTAAGGCGGAGGAAGCCGCTGATATACAGGGGGGCCTTGATGATTTGGTGGAGGCCTGAGCGGTGGAGCAGGCACAGGGACTGGATCGAGTGTGACAGATGACGCTTTAGCTCTAGCTACACTCTTTATAGAAGCATTTGAGTCTATTTATGACTTCATATTAGTCCGCTATAGGGAGTCCTCAAATATCTTGGCGATGGTCAAGAGATGGCAGAAGCCAGTGGTGCACTCCACTGGTATGAGTGGTGTTCGTAGCACATCTCGAAGATTATCGATGTATATGGAAAGAACCTAATCTTGAGGCATTGTCCTGTTCAGGGAGTAGGTCATACCTTTCCATCTAGCGATGAAATCTGAGACCCTCTCGTTCTCCCTCTGCTTGAAATTAATGAGTTCGCTGACCGTTGTTTTAGGAAATTTCGAGGTGAAGTGGAATAAGAATTCATGTCGAAGGTCATCCCATCTTTTTATTGACTATGCTGGTAGACTCGTATACGAGATGAAGGAATATCCTTGAAAGGTCCGTACGAATAATCTTAGTTTCACCGCTTCTTGTTATTCAGGAGTTCCCATCATAGGGTCGCAATAAGATGCATAGTGCACCAAATGATGTTTCAGATCGCGTGATCCATTGAAAATTGGGAATACAGGGATCCAAAAATTGGGTGGAGGAGGCGTGTTGCTCACCCAATGTGGGTAGAGCTTTCACTCTGGCTTTATTAGAGTGCGTTGACCTTCCATCACTTCCAATCGAGCTGTCAGTTCCTCGATGGTGTGCGTGAGACCCTGGATTACATCCTGTTGGGCCTGGTCTTGGGAAGGTGTAGCCTGAGGCATTGTAAGAGGATCCAGCTCGGTCGGCACCAAGGGTGAATGTGCCGTCTGTGAAACCATTAGAGGGTTCAGACGTACTCGCTCTGGTTGCTTCCCGAGTAGAGGGAAGTCTTGGTATTCACCTGATTCCTTGTTCAGGTAGTTGGACGGTCCGGGCACTGCATTGGGCGGGATCACTGACCATGGTTCGTCTGCTAGAGAAAACCTTGGTCTTTGAGGTGCAATAGATGGGAGCGCAAGGTGTGGCTCTTCATGGGAAGCACTTTCAATAAGACGGTTCCTCCGAAGTAGCTCGGCGTTAAACTGCCTCAATTCTTTCATTTCCTCCTCCTATCGAGCGAATCTCTCTTCGAGTGTAAGTGGCTCGTTTTTATCGAGAGAAGGAGGCGGGTTATGAGTAATCGGTCCTTTGTTCTCATCCTTGTTGGAAGCTCGCAGGGTAAGCAGAGGAGGGTTAGCTGGAAGGGTGACCATATTTAGGGCGGATCTCTAGTTCTGGGTGTGCACACATGATGGTTCATTGTGAGTCACAGCCAGACTGGAATCATCATCTACCGATCCATCTAGATTTTCACCACCATCGGTGTTACCAATGGGGTTAACCTCTATGGTGTTGATGGATGCATATAGCAGGGTGGAGGAGATTTCAACTTCCAAATAGGAAGAGGGTCTCCCGTGCCTTTTGTTGGTCCTCCGTTTCATGTCCCGAGATCGCTTATGGACTCCTTGACGAAGGGTGATGCAGAGAGTTCTTTGATGCGACCTTACTGTACATCTCCCTCTTAAAGGGGATGATGATTTAATGGACATGATAGGGCATGAACATCCTCTTCGTATTTTCCTCCCTAGATGAGAAAATACTGATTCTCATGGGGGAGGTTGTTTTTGAGGTGTTAAAAATTCCCCCATCCCTGAGGGATGGGGTTGTCTCTATTCCTTGGACGTTGAGTCTTTTACCATTTTTATTAATCTTACGGGGTAATTTTCCGTTAAAAATTCCCCCAGCCCTGCTGGATGGGGTTGACCCTGGATTGCCGCAGCGAATGCTGCTATCTCTACTTTCATGATCTTGCGTGCCCGCATTCGGGGGTCAACTAGATTTGATGCCGAGTTCACTTGTGAATCAATCCCCTCCGGAGAGGCAAGAAATGACTGCTGATTGGCCTCTATTAGGTGAGAGGCATGTTGTATGATTTCAGTGACCTAATTCAGGAGTTCATGAATTTCTCGTTCCCGTCTGGCCTGACGGTTCTGGGACTTACTCAAGGCTTGTTTTTTCTGGGTGTGCTGGCTTTCTCGAATGGGGAAACCACTAGATCACTATCTTGTTGTGATGACATTGAAAGATACTACACCGAATGGGTTCTTCTGGGAGGGGAGCAGAGTGAAATGCAGAGATCCATGTTCTGCCCATCCTCTGAGATGGACTCCCGTTGGAGCGTCACCAATGAGGCGGCTCAGCTAGTGCAGTGCATGGAGGCAGGCTGACTCAAGGTTTCCTTTACACCTCTTAGGTCATGGTCGCCATGCCGAAGGAAGAGCTTCCAGGTCGATGTGATGCAGGAGGTCTCCTATTGTCTTGATGGGATCAATATACCCATCGTTGGGCAGGAAGCATGATTTCAGCCGGTGGAGGGTTGTCCATATATTGGATCAGAATTCATGCACACATTATTCTAACAACATTCTGGGTATGTCGAATTGAGAGGTGGTCGTGGGCCAAAACATAACTGGGATATCATCTCTAGCCAGTCGTTTCCTCAGGTGCAACATGTCGGCATACTCCTCTGCTAGTGATTCCTCTACCTGCTCAGCCCAGCTGAGATGCTCACCGATAGTTTTGTTGGAGCCAGTGGGGGAAGTAGGTGTTTAATTATAATACGGGTGATTCTGAGGTGGTTCCAAAGATGAACGTGGCCCCAGACCGTCTCTAGATGGAAGAAGGGTGTCGTTGGCGACTAGCTAGGATTCTGACATGCTTGATCCCGTCCTTCTGAGTGCCTCAGCATATGAAGGATTTTCTGTACTTGATTCCTGTAACACCCCGAGATTTTATGAAAAATATTCTTATGATTTCATTGATGTCTTCTATTATACAGCACACCATGTTTAGCTTGTACTATATGGAACACCGTATTAGCTTACAGTATAAACAACGCTATTCTTGGATCGTGTTACACACAATTTCATGTTCGTTTTATAATAGTCATTCTACGCAACATTGTGTCTGTTTATATATATATATATATATTCAATGTATAAATGAAATATGGTTGAATTCTATTATACGAAACAACGAAGGAATCTTGCACAACATGCAACCCTGACTTGGCATGCATTACACGCAATCACGACCTTCCTCGATAGAGTGTATTGTATGTAATATCAGGTTTTACTAAACAAAGATATATTATTATAATATTATTATGAACTAGCCGTTATGAATAGTATTAACTAAATTTTTAATTTTTTAACATTATTATTCATCTTACACATTTTCTAGAATATGGTATGAGAACAAAATAAATTTTTCGGCTAAAATAAGTATTTTTCAAAAAATGCAGTTTTGCCGCCTTTTGATGGCGCACCCACATTAAATCTAGTTTTTGACATGTTTATAAGTTCAATTTGACAAAATAAAATTATTATTTTGAATCCGGATATAAAAATTTACATTGGATAAAGTTTTGATATTTTTCTGATAACTTTCATATTTTAATGAATAGTAAAAACACGCTATATTTTAATTAAAAACAATTTATTTCATCATAATAATTTATGTGGTTAAATTATAATATTTAATGGTTTCAAAGTATAAATAGAATTTATTTTAACCATTTAATATAATGTATGTCATTATCATTGATTTTACCTTGAATTCGTAGGTTAAATCAATTCAATCTTTTCCAATGTTCTAAACAAAAACCCATTTTCTTTCGACAACGGGATTAATTTTAATTTAATTTCTGGAACTTTTGTGGTTTGAATTTCGAAAAATTGATTCCATATTTGGAATCAGTGGGTCCAAATTATGTTAATAAGCGACTTTTTATTTTTGGGCATTATGAATACTAACTACGGTAATTTTTATTTACTGCAGTTAAAGGTAAATAGGGTAATTCAAGGTTAAAAGAATATTATAATAATTCAAAATTACCTTGACACTTTTCCTAACCTTATTGTATGAGTAGTGGACGACCATGGTCATCCTTGGGACGATTTGGGGACCCCAATGAGCCACTTGGTAGTGAAAATGTCAATTAGGATTAATTAATTAAATGTAAAGACAAAATTGACTTTAACAAAAATATTTTACTAATTAATTTTTATAAGGGGTTATATAAGTTATATTTTCGACTATAAATATTATTTGGAAAGCTAAAAATATTACCCATATCATGGTATTTTTCTCATAATTTTTATAAATCAAATGTATTAAATTATTTATGACACAATAATGATGTAGTGTTTACATCATTAATAAACAATTTAAATAAATAAGATTATAATGATTAACATATCATCCAAAACCTGTCCAATTCAAATTGGATGATTTTATTTAGAATATGGGTCATCTTATCTTCGACATTAATGTGTTTTTGACCTCTTGAAACTGAATATAAGTTTATAATAAAATAATTTTTTCACACTTTCCTAAAGAGCCCCTCCTCTCCCTTATAAAATAAGACCACTTAAATGCGATTCCTCACACCTTTCAAGCCTTTTGGATCGTCCAAACTATGCCCAAATAAGATCCCTAAATCCCTATCCTCCCTCTTGAAGCCTTACATTAGGCATAAGGCTCTCCAAGAAGTCCTTTTGGATCAAACCAAAGGAAGTTACCAAAATTAATTGTAGCTGTTTCTCTTAAGTTGTTTTCTTTTATTCTACTTCTCCAACCCCTAAAATATTTTTAATACGTTATTTTGTAATAACACCAATATCATAAATATACTAGTATGTTGTTATGATAAGGATTATAACTACATTTACACACACCTCCATCTAATGGATGAAGAACATAATGTTTCTGCGATGGCAAACTAACGCCTCACGAAACGATGATTGTTCGATTTTCTCCTACCGCCTCTCATGGTGGCCATTATGATGGAAATGTATTTATATATAATATATACTATGTTTATTATTTCCTTATACTTATTTACTTCCCAATTATATCAATAATTTACGTTTTCCATAGTCGGTAAATACGATAATCTCATTTGGGGAAGTGCGGACTACCGCCCCCTCAAAGTGATGTGATTCGTTAATACCTTATGTGGGATGTATAGAGGATGTGGTTAATGATATTCTATATGATATTATACTGGAATTATAATATAACTATGTATCATTATGTTTTAATTCCATTAAAATAATAAATAGAAATTAAAGTAGCGTTCGTGCGTACGTACAGCTTACCGTCTCCATGAACGGTGCGTTTCATTTTTACCTCCATATGTTATGTACTATTATAAATTATTGTATATTCTGGATATATAATGAATTTATATGATATATAAATCATTATTTAAATTTTGTAAGTAAGTAAATCATGATATAAGTAATAATAACATCAAGAACAACAAGTCCAAACACATATGATAAATAAGACGATTTTACAAAAAACTCTACTTTAACATCAATTTACAAAATAATGGGTAATATAAAGTCATAAGTGAACCATATATGATATCATAACAATAAATATGATTCTGTAATAATTCAATTACATTATTTAAATCATTATACAAGAGGTTCGAGACCATACAAAGCATATCAGACCTAAGGTAAGGGATAATTTTTCAAATCTCATTTTTATCTGAGATTTCTTATTCGTAAGTATTTACTGGGGTTATCGCTATCATCCATGTCCATGTATTATAAAAGTGTATTCATGTATGTTTAAATTCATTTTTATCCATTCTAACTTTTACCCCATGGTAGGGAAGGAATCTTTCTTTTATTTACCCTACAAGGTACTTTTTGACTTTTCCGACAAAAGTACGAGAAAAATGTTTTTTTAACGTATACGGAATGAAAGGATTTTTACAGTTTTATAAAGAAATATTTTTAGGAAGCTTCCTCCAAAATATTTCATGACTATTTTCAAAAAAAATCACTTTCTTTTAAAATTTCATGACGTTTTGTGAAAAGAAATTGATTTTGAAGAAGAAATGATATTTTCCTCAAGAATTCATTTCAAGTGTTTTATCAAAACCATTTTTCCATCTAAGATGACATTATTTTATGTGTATGTTTCAAGTATTATTCCCCTATGATTTACATGGTTTCAATTTTCTTATGTTGATATATCCATTTGTTTTATATGCATTATGTGATGATGGGATGATGTTTGTGAAACCAATTTTATTCTTTGGGTTATGATGAATGTTTCTAGTTTATTTTGTGGCACAAGTAAGAATGATTTAATTACGAGATGAATGGGACCTATATCTCCTTCCAATGCATTGGGTAAAGATTTATATCTCATGAGATATACATGGCTGGAACGACAAGTTAAACTGGTTCAGTAATACAGGACTGGAACGAGGAGTGAACACGATTCAAAAAGGGATTTTTCCACTAAGATGGTCTTGGCAGCAATGTCTTGGCTACTATGGAAATCATATCATGTGCTTAATGGTTTCCACAATTACAAGTTTTATTCCCATGCTATTTTATCATGATTAATGTTTCTTTAGGATCTATGCCTTACATATTGCCATGTTTTATTTCATTGCTCATGATCTTGATGTTTAAACATTGTGTTCATGTTTTTAAGTTAAAATGTATATAGTTTGTTTTATTTTATCCATTATCACCCTTACTGAGCATTTTATCTCACCCTTTATATGTTTTATTTTCCCTAGGATATAAATAAAGGTTTTAGGTAAGAAAACATAAGGGGAAGATCTTTACACGAGATGTTGAAGATCTTTCACCACGATTAGAAGATTATGTTCTGAGTTTCCAAAGACACTAAACAATTATGGTCCTTGAGTTTTCAATTTTTTTATGTATTAAGTATTTCGAAAAAGTAACGTGTTGTCCATGTACGTCAAGCTTCGGGTCTCTACAGTTGGTATCAAAGGAAAGGTTTAGTCAAACTTTGGAAACTAGGATGTGAAAACGTTAGTGAGATCCCTAGAGATATTTTTATGGTATATTTAGGGATTTTCCTAAGGATAAGTATAAGTATAAGATATAGTCCTAGAACTATGGTAACGATCTTATAATTTAACCTAAGATGTTAGATATTGAAGGTACTCCCCCTTTATAATGTTGTTTTCCCTAGCATGGTATTTGCTTCTCACACTATTATTTTTGGGTTTTAGACGATGGCTGGAACCCGAAGGAACCATGTTGATCAATGTAGTGGACAATGCAATGATTTTCTTCCTGACCAAACCAATGTCATGGGAGATGGAGTACACAATCTTATGTCTATACTTACACAAGCTATAAATCATTCTAGACTTCAAAATGAGCCGAGAAAGGAGCAACATTCTGTTGAATCCTTCATGAGGTAGCGTCCACCTTCATCCAGCGGGTCTTTTGATCCATTAGTGGCTGAACAATGGATCAGTACTACCGAAAAGATATTTTCCGTTCTACAATGTTCTGAGCATGATAAAGTCATCTTAGCAGTATATCGTTTGGATGGTGATGCTGATCAATGGTGTAAATTATCAAGAATATGAGGCAAAGAGATGAAATTGAGTCCATGAAATGGGACGAGTTCAAGAACATGTTTTTCAGTAAGTACTTCCCTCATATTCTTCGAACAAAGATGGAAAATGAGTTTCTTGAGCTTAAGCAGAAAGATGATGAATCTGTTGGTATATACGAAGCAAATTTTACAAGACATCCAAGGTATGCATCTGGCATTATCATCCAACCTGAAAGTAAAGTTGATCAATTTTTTAGTGGCTTAAAACCAAGTCTTCGAAGGGAACTAGCTATAAGATACTTCAGTAGCTATGAAGAAATTTTGCATTGTGCTATCAAGGTAGAACTGGAAGTTGGTGTTACGCATCCATCTCATGGTTTTGACAAGAAACGAAAGATGGAGTTCAAGGAAAAATCTCAGAACAATGGTGAAAAGAAGGTGAATGTTTCTTTATGCTAAAAGTGTGGAAAGAAGCATGGTGGAGATTGTCTAAAAGGTACTAGAAAATGTTTCAAGTGTGGAAAAGAAGGTCATCAAGTAGCTGAGTGCTGAAATAATGGGAAAAAGGTTTCAAATGACGTGAATAGAGAAAAGACTTCAGAGAACACTCCACCAACACTTCAATGCTTCAAGTGCAAGGAAATGGGGCATTATGCTAATAAATGCCCTAATCCAAGGATTAATGATGTTCAACGTGAGCAACCTCTTAAGACAAAGGACAAAGGGAAGTCACATGCGATCACTGTCAGCAATGTTGAGTATGCCAATGATGTGATGGAATGATTATGTGTTTATGTAAAGGGATTCCAAAATAATGTTGTGAATCTCATTTATAGTATTGTGGAACATTAGAATATCTATATAATGGTTTATTGTGTTTTTCGATAATTATATGGTACCGGTAACCATGAAAAGTGATTCAAATATTTTGGAAATCAGATGATATGCACATAATAAAGGGATAAGAAGATAATGAGATGTTTGATTGTATTCATGAGCTCATTATTGATATAAGGACTAAGTGATATCATGGTTTGAGTATATATAATTTTGAGGATTTTGGTATGTGGAAAGTGTTAATTTTTTTACTGCATTCATGTTTTCACTAAGGTTCAATGGGTATTCATTCATCAAGAGAATACATGATTATGGTATTCACATGTTTGTAATTTGACGAAAAAGATATATCTTATGATATATGGGGGATAAATGATGGAATTCACGTGATTGTTATGTGACATTTCAAGTAATCATTTTCTTTATACTATGAGCTTGGACCGAAGTATTTTAGATAAGCCTAAAGAATGGAATGTATTATGTTGGACATAAGTTAGTATTGTTTAAGGATATAAGTTTTTTTGATATTATTGATGGGACGTTATAGTAATGTAGTGTTAGAAAAAGGACAACCTGCAGGACGGGCGACATCCCATCATGTCAGATAAGGCTGTGGGAATCAAACCCACAACTGAAGTGCGACTGCCCTTTATCGCATACCAATGGCCTACAGGAAGTCCCTAGCTAGTGGAAAGTAGTTTTATTTTATTAAGCGGTATGATAAATAAATTATAAGTCCATTTTTTGAACCATATATGATTAATATAACATTAAGATGGACTTATAACTTTTGTAAAACTTTTGTTTGAAATAGATGGAAAGACCCATCATTCTATCACTTGATCTGCTAATGCTTCACGAATAACAAACTCAACTTCATTTCTTTAAGAGATGAAGTGGAAATTGTTCAATTCACAAACAATAGTGAGATTGTACGAAAATCATGTAACTATTTCTTTTAATTCATCAACTTTAGGGAAATGATATTGAGAACCAGAAATGTTGTCCTAGTGATCTTATATCCGATGAATCAGATGGTACCTTAGATCATCACAAATTTATGGCTTTTTGATTGTTGTCTTTTTTATAGCCATGTTCTCTACCACTCTCCATCAGAACTTGATGGTTAGATTTTTCTTCCATATACATATTTTAACCTATGTTCTTCTATATAGAAACCCAGTGATGAGTTACTTTGGGTGATCGTTACATTTCATACTTTAGTTTTTAAAATTAAGTTTTAGTATTCCTTTTTAGGATGTGGGTTTCTACGAATAGTAAACGATTTATAACCCCGACGAATTTCGAGGGAGAAATTCATTTTAAGGGGGGTAGAATGTAACACCCTGAGATTTTATGAAAAATATTATTTTAATTTCATTGATGCCTTCTATTATACAGTACACCAAGTTTAGCTTGTACTATACGCAACACCGTATTAGCTTGCAGTATACGCAACACTATTCTTGGATCGTGTTACACACAATTTCATGTTCATTTTATAATAGTCATTCTATGAAACATTGAGTGTGTTTGTATATATATATATATTCAATGTATAAATGAATTATGGTTAGATTATGTTATACGAAACAACGAAGGATTCCTGCACAACACACAACCCTGACTTGGCTTTCCTTACACGCAATCACGACCTTCCTCGATAGCGTGTGTTGTACGCAATACCGGGTTTTACTAAACAACGATGTATTATTATAATATTATTACGAACTAGACGTTATGAATAGTATTAAATAAATTTTGAATTTTATAAAATTATTATTCATCTTACACATTTTCTAGAACATGTCATGAGAACAAAATAAATTTTTCGTGTAAAATAAGTATTTTTCAAAAAATGCATTTTTGCCGCCTTTTAATGGCGCACCCACATTAAATCTAGTTTTTGACATGTTTATATGTTCAATTTGAAAAAATAAAATTCTTCTTTTTAATCAGTATATAAAAATTTACATTGGATAATGTTTTGATATTTTTTTGATAACTTTCATATTTTAATGAATAGAAAAAACACGCTATATTTTAATTAAAACAACTTTTTTCATCATAATAATTTATTTGGATAAATTATAACATTGAATTGTTTTAAAGTATAAATAGAATATATTTTTACCATTTAATATAATTTATGTCATTAGCATTGATTTTACCTTGAACTTGTAGGTTAAATCAATTCAATCTTTTGCAATGTTTTAAACAAAAACTCATTTTCTTTCGACATTGAGATTAATTTTAATTTAATTTCTGAAACTTTAGTGTATTGAATTTGGAAAAATGGATTCCATATTTGGAATCAGTGGGTCCAAATTATGTTAATAAGCTACTTTTTATTTTTGGGCATTATCAAATTAACTACGATAATTTTTATTTACTACGGTTAAAGGTAAATAGGGTAATTCAAGGTTAAAATAATATTATAATAATTCAAAATTACCTTTACACTTGTCCTATCCTTATTGGATGAGTTTTGGCCGACCATGGGTATACTTGGGCCGATTTTGGGACCCCAATGAGCCACTTGGTAGTGAAGATGACAGTTTTGATTAATTAATTTAATGGAAAGACAAAATTGACTTTAACAAAAATCTTTTAGTAATTAATTATTATAAGTGGTTATATAAGTTATATTTTAGACTATAAATATTCTTTGGAAATATAAAAAGATTCCATAAATCATGGTATTTTTCTCAAAAATTTTAGACATCAAATGAATTAAATTATTTATGACACAATAATGATGCAGTGTTTACCTCATTAATAAATGATTTAAATAAATAAGATTATAATGATTAAAATATCATCCAAAACCTGTACAATTACAATTGGATGATTTTATTTAGAATATGGTTCATCTTATATTAGACATTAATTTGTTTTGGACCTCTTGAAATACAAGATAAGTTTATAATAAAATAATGTTTTCACACTTTCCTAAAGAGCCCCTCCTCTCCCTTATAAAAGGAGACCACTTCTATGAAATTTATCACACCTTTCAAGCCTTTTGGCTCGTCCAAACTCTGCCCAAATAATCTCCCTACATCACTCTCCTCCCTCTTGAAGCCTTATATTAGTCATAAGGCTCCCCAAAAAGCCCTTTTGGTTCAAACCAAAGGAAGTTACCAAAATTAAAGGTAACAGTTTCTCTTAAGTTGTTTTCTTTTATTCTACTTATCCAACCCCTAAAATATGTTTAATCCTTTATTTTGTAAAAAAACCAATATCATAAATATACTAGTATGTTTTTATGAGAAGTATTAGAACTACACTTACACACACCTCCATATAATGGATGAATAACATAATGTTTCTATAATGGCAAACTAACGCCTCATGAAACGATGATTGTTCGATTTTCTCCTACCGCATCTCATGGTGGCCATTATGATGACACTGTATTTATATATAATATATATTATTTTTATGATTTCCTTATACTTATTTACTTCCCAATTATATCAATCATTTACGGTTTCCATAGTCGGTAAATATGATAATCTCATTTGAGGAAGTGCGGACTACCGCCCCCTCAAAGTGATGTGATTTGTTAATACCTTATGTGGGATGTATAAAGGATGTGGTTAATGATATTATATATAATATTATACTGGAATTATAATATACCTATGTATCATTATGTTTTAATTCCATTAAAATAAGAAATAGAAATGAAAGTAGCGTTCATGCGTACGTACGGCTTACCGTCTCCATGAACGGTGCGTTTCATTTCTTACCTTCATATGTTATGTACTATTATAAATGCTTGTATATTCTGGATATATAATTAATTTATATGATATATAAATCATTATTTACATTTTTTATGTAAGTAAATCATGATATAAGTAATAATAACATCAAGAACGACAAGTCCAAACACGTACGATAAATAAGACGATTTTACCCAAAACGCTACTTTAACATTAATTTACAAAAGAATGGGTAATATAAAGTCATAAGTGAACCATATATGATATCATAACAATGAATATGATTCTGTAATAATTCAATTACATTATTTCAATCATTATACAGGAGGTTCGGAACCATACGAAGCATATCAGACCTAAGGTGAGGGATCATTTTTCAAATCTCTTTTTTATCTGAGATTTCTTATTCGTAAGTATTTACTGGGGTTATTGATATCATCCATGTCCATGTTTTATAAATGTGTATTCATGTATGTTTAAATTCATTTTTACCCATTCTGACTTTTACCCTATGGTATGGAAGGAATCTTTCTTTTATTTACCCTACAAGGTACTTTTTGACTTTTCCGACAAAAGTACAAGAAGAATGTTTTTGTAACGTATACGGCATGAAAAGATTTTTATGGTTTTATAAAGACTTATTTTCTTGAATATTCCTCTAAAATATTTCATGACTATTTTCAAAAAAATATCTTTCTTATAAAATTGCATGATGATTTGTGAAAAGAAATTTATTATGAAGAAGAAAGGATATTTTCCTCAAGAATTCATTTCAAGTGTTTTATCAAAACCATTTTTCCTTCTAAGATGACATTATTTTATATGTGTATGTTTCAAGTATAATGAACCTATGATTTACATGGTTTCACTTTTTTTATGTTGATATATCCATTTGTTTAATATTGATTATGTGATGATGGGATGATGTTTATGAAACCCATTTTATTCTTTGGGTTATGATGAATGTTTCAAGTTTATTTTGTGGCACAATTAAGAATGATTTCATTATGAGATGTGTAGGACCTATATCTCCCTCCAATTCATTGGGAAAATATTTATATCTAATGAGATAGACATCGCTGAAATGGAAAGTTAAACTGGTTCAGTAATATAGGACTGGAATGAGGAGTGAACTCGATTTAGAAAGGGACTTTGTCCACTAAGATGGTCTTGGCAGTAATTCCTTGGCTACTATGGAAATAATATCATGTTCTTAATTTTTGGCACAATTACAAGTTTTATTCCCATGATATTTTATCAGGATTAATGTTTATTTATGATCTAAGCATTACGTATTGACATGTTTTATTTCATTGCTCAAGATCTTGATGTTTAAACATTGTGTTCATGTTTTTAAGTTAAAATGTATATGGTTTGTTTTATTTTATCCATGCTTACCCTTACTGAGAATTTGAGCTCACCCTTTATATGTTTTCTTTTCCCCACGATATAAAGAAAGGTTTTAGGTAAGAAAACATAAGGGTAAGATCTTTACGGGGATGTTTAAGATCTTTCACCACGATTAGAAGATTACGTTCCATGTTTCCAAAGACACTAAACTATTACGGTCCTTGAGTTTTGAATTTTATTATGTATTAATTATTCCGCAAAAGTAATGTGTTGTCCAGGTATGTCAAGCTTTGGGTCTCTAATGTTAGTATCAGAGGAAAGGTTTAGTCAACCTTTGGAAACTAGGATGCGAAAACGATAGTGAGATCCCAAGAGATATTTCTATGGTATATTTAGGGATTTATCTAAGGATAAGTATACGTATAGGATATAGTCCTAGAACTATGGTAACGATATTATAATTTAACCTAATATGTTAGATATTTAAGGTACTCCCCCTTTATAATGTTGTTTTCCCTAGCACGGTATTTACTTCTCACACTATTATTTTTGGGTTTTAGACGATGGCTGGAACCAGATGGAACCGTGTTGATCAATGTAATGGACAATGCAATTATTGTCCTCCTGACCAAACCAATGTCATGGGATATGGAGTGCACAATATTATTTCTATACTTACACAAGCTATGAATCATTCTGGACTTTAAAACGAGCAGATAAAGGAGAAACATTCTGTTGAATCCTTCATGAGGCAGCATCCACCTTCATTCAGTGGGTCTTCTGATCCCTTAGTGTCTGAAAAATGGATCAGTAATACTAAAAAGATATTTTCAGTTCTACAATGTTCTCAGCATGATAAAGTCATCTTAGTAGTATATCGTTTGGAAGGTGATGCTGATCAATGGTGGAATCTTATCAAGAATACGAGGCAAAGAGATGAAATTGAGTCCATGGAATGGGATTAGTTCAACAACTTGTTTTTCAGTAAGTACTTCCCTCGTATTCTTCGAAGAAAGATGGAAAAGGAGTTTCTTGAGCTTAAGAAGAAGGATGATGAATCTGTTGGTATATACGAAGCGAATTTTACAAGACTTCCAAGGTATGCATCTGGCATTATCATCCAACCTGAAAGTAAAGATGATCGATTTTTTAGTGGCTTAAAACCAAGTCTTCGAAAGGCATTAGCTATAAGAGACTTCATTAGCTATGAAGAAATTTTTCATTGTGCTATCAAGGTAGAACTGGAAGTTGGTGTTACGTATCCATCTCATGGTTTTGACAAGAAACGAAAGATGGAGTTCAAGGAAAAATCTCAGAACAATGGTGAAAAAAGGTGAATGTTTATTTATTCTCAAAGTGTGGAAATAAGCATGGTGGAGATTGTCTAAAAGGTACTACAAAATTTTTCAAGGGTGGAAAAGAAGGTCATCGAGCATCTAAGTGCCGAAATAATGGGAAAAAGGTTTCAAATGACTTGAATAGAGAAAAGACTTCATAGAACGCTCCACCCACACTTCAATGCTTCAAGTGCAAGGAAATGGGGCATTATGCTAATCAATGCCCTAATCCAAGGATTAATGATGATCAACCTGAGAAACCTCTTAAGGAAAAGGAAAAAGGGAAGTGACATGCGATCACTATCAGCAATGTTGAGTATGAAAATGATGTGATGGAATGATTATGTGTTTATGTAAAGGGATTCCAAAATAATGTTGTGAATCTCATTTATAGTATTGTGGAACATTGGAATATCTATATAATGGTTTATTGTGATTTTTGATAATTATATGGTACTAGTAACCATGAAAACTGATTCAAATATTTTGGAAAGCAGATGATATGTGCATAATTAAGGGATAAGAAGATAATGAGATTTTTTATTGTATTCATGAGCTCATGATTGATATAAAAACTAAGTGGTATCATGGTTTGAGTATATAGAATTTTGAGAATTTTTTTATGTTGAAAGTGTTAAATTTTTACTGCATTCATGTTTTAACTAAGGTTCAATGGGTATTCATTATTCAAGAGAATACATGATTAAGGTATTCACATGTTTTTAATTTGACGAAAAAGATATATCTTATGATATATGGGGATAAATGATGGCATTCACGTGATTGTTATGTGACATTTCAAGTAATCATGTTCTTTATACTATGAGCTTGGACCGATGTATTTTAGATAAGCCTAAATATTGGAATGGATAATGTTGGACATAATTTAGTATTGTTTAAGGATATAATTTTTTTTTGATATTATTGATGGGATGTTATAGTAATGTAGTTTTAGAAAAAGGATAACTTGCAGGATGGGCGACAGCCAATCGCGTCAGATAAGGCTGTGGGAATCGAACCCACAACTGAAGTGCGACTGGCATTTATCACATACCAATGGCCTACATTAAGTCCCTAGTTAGTGGAAATTAGTTTTATTTTATTAAGAGGTATGATAAATAAAGTATAAGTCCATTTTTGGAACCATATACGATTAATCTCACCATAAGAAGGACTTATAACTTTTGCTAAACTTTTGTTTGAAATAGATGGAATGACCTATCATTCCATCACATGATCTGCTAACGCTTCACGAATAACAAACTCAACCTCATTTCTTTAAGAGATGTAGTGTAAATTTTTCAATTCACGAACAATAGTGAGATTGTACGAAAATCATGTATGTATTTCTTTTAATTCATCAACTTTAGGGAAATGATATTGAAAACCAAAAATGTTGTCCTTGTGCTCTTATATACGATGAATCAGATGGTACCTTAGATCATCACAAATTTATGGCTTTGTGATTGTTGGCTTTTTTATATCCATGTTCTCAACCACTCTCCATCAGAACTTGATGTTTAGATTTTTCATCCATATCCATATTTTAACCTATGTTCTCCTATATGGAAACCCAGTGACGAGTTACTTTGGGTAATTGTTACATTTCATACTTTAGTTTTTAAAATTAAGTTTTAGTATTCCTCTTTACGATGTGGGTTTCTATGAATAGTAAACGATTTATAACCCTGACGAATTTCGAGGGCGAAATTCATTTTAAGGGGGTAGAATGTAACACCGTAAGATTTTATGACAAAACATTCTTTTAATTTCATTGATGTCTTCTATTATACAACACACCAAGTTTAGCTTGTACTATATGCAACACCGTATTAGCTTGTAGTATACGCAACGCTATTCTTGGATCATGTTACACACAATTTCATGTTCGTTTTATAATAGTCATTCTACGCAACATTGAGTGTCTTTATATATATATATATATTCAATGTATAAATGAAATATGGGTGGATTCTGTTATACGAAACAATGATGGATTCTTGCACAACACACAACCCTGACTTGGCATGCATTACACGCAATCGTGACCTTTGGTTGATAGCGTGTGTTGTACGCAATACTTGGTTTTACTAAACAATGATATATTATTATAATATTATTATTTACTAGACGTTATTAATATTATTAACTAAATTTTGAATTTTATAATATTATTATTCATCTTACACATTTTCTAGAACATGGTATGAGAACAAAATAATTTTTTCGGGTAAAATAAATATTTTTAAAAAAATGCAGTTTTGCCGCCTTTTGATGGCGCACCCACATTAAATCTAGTTTTTGACATGTTTATAAGTTAAATTTGACCACATAAAATTCTTCTTTTGAATCAATATATAAAAATTTACATTGGATAAAGTTTTGATATTTTTCTGATAACTTTCATATTTTAATAAATAGTAAAAACACGTTATATTTTAATTAAAAACAACTTTTTTCATCATAATAATTTATGTGGTTAAATTATAATATTTAATGGTTTAAAAGTATAAATATAATATATTTTTACCATTTAAAATAATGTATGTCATTAGCATTGATTTTACGTTCAATTCGTAGGTTAAATCAATTCAATCTTTTGCAATATTTTAACCAAAAACTCGTTTTCTTTCTACAACGGGATTAATTTTAATTTAATTTCTGCAACATTTGTGTATTGAATTTGGAAAACTGGATTCCATATTTTGAATCAGTGGCTCCAAATTATTTTAATAAGGTACTTTTTATTTTTGGGCATTGTGAATAGTAACTACGACAATTTTTATTTACTGCGGTTAAATGTAAATAGGGCAATTCAAGGTTAAAAGAATATTATAATAATTATAAATTACCTTTAAACTTTTACTAACCTTATTAGATGAGTAGGGTCCGACCATGGGAATATTTGGGAATATTTTGGGACCCCAATGAGCCACTTGGTAGTGAAAATGACAATTTGGATTAATTAATTTTATGTAAAGACAAAATTGAATTTAACAAAAATCTTTTAGTAATTAATTTTTATAAGGGGTTATATAAGTTATATTTTAGACTATAAATATTATTTGGAATTATAATAAGATTACATACATTATGGTATTTTTATAATAATTCTTAGACATCAAATGGATTATATTATTTATGACACAATAATGATGTACTATTTATCTCATTAATAAATGATTTAAGTAAAAAAGATTGTAATGATTAAAATATCATCCAAACCCTGTCCAATTCTAGTTGGATGATTTTATTTATAATAAGGGTCATCTTATCTTTGACATCAATGTGTTTTGGACCTCTTGAAACTAAATATATGTTTATAATAAAATAATGTTTTCACACTTTCCTAAAGAGCCCCTCCTCTCCCTTATAAAAGGAGACCACTTCTATGAAATTCCTCAAACCTCTCAAGCCTTTGGGCTCATACAAACTCTTCCCAACTAAGATCCGTAAATCCATCCCCTACCCCTTGAAGCCTTACATTAGGAAGAAGGCTCTCCAAGAAGTCCTTTTGGATCAAACCAAAGGAAGTTAACAAAATTAAAGGTAATAGTTTCTCTTAAGTTGTTTTCTTTTATTCTACTTCTCCAACACCTAAACTCTTTTTAATCCTTTATTTTGTAACAAAAACAATATCCTTAATATACTAGGATGTTTTTATGATAAGTATTAGAACTAAACTTACACACACCTCCATCTAATGGATGAAGAACATAATGTTTCTGTGATGGAAAACTAACGCCTCATGAAACGATGATTGTTCGATTTTCTCCTACGACCTCTCATGGTGGACATTATTATGGAACTGTATTTATATATAATATATATTATGTTTATTATTTCCTTATGATTCTTTACTTCTCAATTATATCAAGCCTTTACGATTTCCATAGTCGGTAAATACGATAATCTCATTTGAGGAAGTGCAGACTACCACCCCCTCAAAGTGATGTGATTCCTTAATACCATGGGATGTATAAAGATTGTGGTTAATTATATTATATATGATATTATACTGGAATTATAATATACCTATGTATCTTTATGTTTTAATTCCATTAAAATAATAAATAGATATGAAAGTAGCGTTCATGCGTACGTATGGCTTACCGTCTCCATGAACGGTGCGTTTCATTTCTTACCTATATATGTTATGTACTATTATTAATTATTGTATATTCTGGATATATAATGAATTTATATGATATATAAATCATGATTTACATTTTTTAAGTATGTAAATCATGATATAAGTAATAATAACATCAAGAACAACAAGTCCAAACACGTACGATAAATAAGACGATTTTACCCAAAACGCTACTTTAACATTAATTTACAAAAGAATGGGTAATATAAAGTCATAAGTGAACCATATATGATATCATAACAATGAATATGATTCTGTAATAAGTCAATGACATTATATAAATCATTATACAGGAGGTTCGGAACCATACGAAGCATATCAGACCTAAGGTAAGGGATCATTTTTCAAATCTCATTTTTATCTGAGATTGATTATTCATAAGTATTTACTGGGGTTATTGATATCATCCATTTACATGTTTTATAAAAGTGTATTCATGTGTTTTTAAATTAAATTGTACCCATTTTGACTTTTACCCCATGGTATGGAAGGAATCTTTCTTTTATTTACCCTACAAGGTACTTTTTGACTTTTCCGACAAAAGTTTGAGAATAATGTTTTTTTAACGTATACGGCATGAAAGGATTTTTACGGTTTTATAAAGCCTTATTTTCATGAATCTTCTTCCAAAATATTTCATGACTATTTTCAAAAAAAATCTCTTTCTTTTAAAATTGCATGACTTTTTGTGAAAAGAAATTTATTTTGAAGAAGAAAGGATATTTTCCTCAAAAATTCATTTCAAGTGTTTTATCAAAACCATTTTTCCATCTAAGATGACATTATTTTATATGTGTATATTTCAAGTATAATTTCCCTATGATTTTCATGGTCTCACTTTTCTTATGTTGATATATACATTTGTTTTATATGGATTTTTTGATGATGGGATGATGTTTATGAAACCCATTTTATTGTTTGGGTTATGATGAATGTTTCAAGTTTATTTTTTGGCACAAGTAAGAATTATTTCATTATGAGATGGGTGGGACCTATATCTCCCTCCAATGCATTGGGTAATGATTTATATCTCATGAGATAGACATGGCTGGAACATCAAGTTAAACCGGTTCAGTAATACCGGACTGGAACAAGGAGTGTACTCGATTTAGAAAGGGACTTTGTCCACTAAGATGGTCTTGGCAGCAATTCCTTGGCTACTATGGAAATCATATCATGTGATTAATGGTTGCCACAATTAAAAGTTTTATTCCAAAGCTATTTTATTAGGATTAATTTTTCTTTATGATCTATGCCTTACGTATTGCCATGTTTTATTTCATTGCTCAAGATCTTGATGTTTAAACATTGTGTTCACGTTTTTAAGTGAAAATGTATATGTTTTTTTTTATTTTATCCATGCTTACCCTTACTGAGAATTTGAGCTCACCTTTTATATGTTTTCTTTTCCCCAGGATATAAAGAAATATTTTAGGTAAGAAAACATAAGGGGAAGATCTTTATGGGAGATGTTGAAGATCTTTCACCACGATTAGATGATTACGTTCGGTGTTTCCAAAGACACTAAAATATTACGGTCCTTGAGTTTGGAATTTTGTTATGTATTAAGTATTCCGCAAAAGTATTATGTTGTCCACGTACGTCAAGTTCGGGTCTCTACAATTTGGAAGGGGGAGGACCTTCCTATCAATATGATATGTTACTGCGGGGAGGACCTCTGCAGTGGCGGTCGCAATGGCGAGGACTACCATCACAACATCCGCAGGGAGAGAACCCATGGGGTACACCCTGTGGAGGGCCTTTAGAATGTACCTCGATGAGGGGAGGGCCTTTGCTATCCATGTCGTAACAGTGAGGGCTACCATTTCGGCCTGACGCCTCCCTGCATAGTGTACCTTTTCATTGAATACCCCGGGGAGGACCTTCATGGCGTGTCGCAGTGAGGGTATGACCTTCTGGATGCGTAGTGTTGTTACGGGGGGGGGGGGGGGGCTTCACAACAACTATCGTCATGGTGAGGATGACCCTCATGGTTAGACGTTCTATGTGTATCCTGGGGAGGACCTTAAAGATATACTGTGACAATGGGAGGACCTTCTTGTTGCTTGGGGGCATTGTGGGGAAGACCTTCGTAATGGCAGCTATTTTGGCGAGGACTACCATCACATCTACTGCAATGGGGACGACTACAATTGCAGCTGCCACAAGGAGAATGTCTGTGGGGTACACCATGGGGAGGGCCTTCAGAATGTAACACAAAGAGGGGAGGGCCTTCTTGTTTCTTGACGTCTCTACAGGGAGGACCTCCATTATCAGAGTGGTGAGGACTACCACCGTGATCTGAAACTTGGATGTGCGGAGTTTCATTGCTATGTAACCCCTGGGGAGGACCTTCAGGGCAGGACACGAGAAGGGGAGGACCTTCTTGTCGTGATGAGACGCCACTTCATGGAGGGCCTCTGCAGTTGTGACTACGATAGCGAGGACTACTATAATAATCTGTGGTCCCACAGCACGGAGAGTGTTTTTAGTGTATACCCCAGGGAGGAACTTCAGGGTGGGCCACAACAAGTGGAGGGCCTTCTTGCTGCTCGATCTTCTGGTCACGCGGAGGGCTTCCGTGACTTGCATCAAAAGAGAGGCTCTCATGATCGATCATTAAATGCCCATGGGGGAGGCCCCTGCGGGTGCTCTGTGGAGGACCTTCAGAGCTGATGGTAGCAACATTGCGGGGCAGAACATCACAACTGCTACTTCCACTCCAATAATATGGTAATGGGTAGGAACAGTTTTGAGATTTCGATATGTTCTTAGCGGCATTTTGAACCCCAGCTTCTAGCTGAGTGGATTCATGAACCCCCTATTTATTTTTCGGTTACCTTCGGTGCGTTCGGTGTGCTTTATTACAGGTAGTAGAGACCGTCTGCTGTTGATAACGGCCTTCACCTATGGGTCCCTTTATAATTGGGTCTCGTGATGCTGTCGGGATATGCCGACAAACATCTTGACTTTTAGCAGGGATACATGACTTCTCTAGAGAATCCACCGTGATGGACGGGCGTCCCCTAGTTCGAACGAGTGAAGCTGCTCGACCTGGTTTCCCTTGCATCGTGAAATATGGAAGACGACCCTCCGGGGAAGAAGTAAGGTTTCAGATCTGCTTCAAGGTAGCTATCTCGTCTCCTAGATGAGTAACCTCAATTGGGGAAATGGGCTCACATGCCCGAGTACTTGCTGTTGTCGATGATGCAATTACATTCCGGAATGTCTGCAAGATATGATCTGGGATTGATACATTCTCCTCCATCGTTTCCAGGATATGAAGAGAGACATCTTTGGCTGGAACGGGTATGAAGGTCCATTCCGGTATCAGAGTAGTAATATCCTTCTACGGTCCACTATTGGTCAGTGGGTACTAACAATTCTCTTGTGTTGGGGTAGGTGAACGAATCTACCCGTGCCGGGATATGCCTGTTTATCTCTCCATTTGCTGCCACATCGGGACAGTGGAATTTACTTGCATCTGCAGGGAGCTGGCCCTGCATATGTTGGTTCCCCACAGTATCGAGTCGGTGGCCTTTGTTAGCTGGGAGATGTGCCTGCCTATTAATTGACACCATATCTGGATGGTGGGCTTTGTTGATCGCCACCCCATCAGGATGGTAGGCGTTAGGAGCATCTACTAGGAACTGGTCTTGTAGGCGCGGGGTCGCCACCACATCTGGTTGGTGGGCTTCACAACCTTGGGTAGGGAGAAGTGCCTGCTGGTTAGGTGCCTCCATGTGTGAGTGACGAGCATAATGGAGCTCGGCGGGGATGCGCTCCTTCTCTTATGATCCCACCATGTCTGGATGACAGACTTTGGAGGAGCGAACAAGTATATGTGCCTTCTCGCGATGCGTTTCCGTGACTGGGTGGTGGAGCTCCTACTTAGGGACAAGGGTGATGACCGGTCCCTTGATGTACGTTTTTCGCCTTCATCGGGAGGTCCAAGGGGCTGGAGCTTAGGGAGCAGGGGCCTGGATCCTCGGGGTGACATCCTCCTTAGTGTGAGGATGTTGAGTCGTGGCGTGACCGCGATGACGTCTTCCGGCGGGGGCCTTATAGCGGAACCCCCATTCAGCGGGGATAAAGTCCTCAGTGTCGACCTCATCTGCCTCCCTAAAATAACTGAGGTATGCATTGTCTCGTTCCAGGGATATAATTCTGAAACGGTTTGAGATGGCAATAGGATCTGCCTAGATCTGCTTTCGTGGCCACTTCTGGGCAGGCGACCGGTGGGTCTTGACGGAATGGAGGTCATGCATGGCTGCCTCCACCGTCGGGAGTGTACCATTTAGATGGTACAATCGGATCAATGCATTTGAAACCCAGCATTGAAGACGCTGGGTTGGTGACGGTGTCTTCTGTTGGTGAGGATGTCCGGTCGCTATGTAGCCTGAAGCACGCACCTGTGAGTTCCTTCGTGATTCCATTGGATCGAAGGGAGTTATGAGTGGTACCTATAAAATGTTTTAACAAATAAAAACAGAAAACCCATCAAAATAGCATCTCATGATCCCATGCATAATTAATGACATTTCTTGGCCCTCATTGTGAGTATTAAGCGGTACAGAGCGGGATTAGGTTAAATCTGCCATGCTTGGTTTAAGATTCACGTAGGGTTCACCATTTTTTTGTTTCGCAACGAATCGGATGGAGTGGACCGATGTGCCCGACTATCGATATCATGGAGGGCGAAGCTCCGCTCAATCGCTAAGGTTGGGTAGATCGGTCTTCATTTCGAAATTCCCAATGGTTCCATATCCAACAATACGTGGACCTGCTTTCCAAAGGTAGGCGTTCGCTGGGTGATTTGGCCAGCGATGCTTAAGAACTCACATTGTTCGAGAGGAAGGGATGTCGGGTTCATCACACCCTTTTAGGGGGGGATTATATCATGTTCCGGGACTCTCTTATAGATTTAAGACGTGATCATATGTTCTTGAATATTTGGTTTATATCCAAGCACAGTATCCATGGTTAACTCGTGGTTGGGAATGGTTTGCTGAACGCAGGGATTCAGAATAATTTAGGCCTGAGGTTTACCATCCCTCATTGGAATAATGACTCCGAGGAATTTAGACTCACTGAGATAGCACTGGTTTGAAGCATAATAACTGGGTGCTCTAGAGTTTATTGTCATCCATGGGGGATAGATAATGACTTGAGTGTTTGGATCAAACCTATGATATGGGCTTACTATGTATCCTTGCGAGAGGAATCAGAATCCTCGTAGATTGGTTTAGGACAGGGATTACACTCTGAGGCGGCCCAAGATGTGGGTTAACTGACGTAAATGGGGTCGGATTGACCGATTGTTGGGCTTGAACCTCGAAGAGGCTTCCTATGTACCCCGCCCAGAGACAGGGATCAAATTCCATATAGTTCGGGAGTACAGTTTAACGTCAACTGGGATGAAGGACGAACCAACGTGAAGGGGGTTAGAATGGCTGGGTGGTGGGCTCGAACCTTAAGGAGGCTTCCTACGTACCATTCCCTGACAAGGATCAAAGTCCTCGTAGTTTACAAGAGGTTGGGGTCATGGTCGGTGCTTACTCCAAGCCCACGTGAGTCATGCTCGAAGTGAGAAATAAGAGGCACCAGAGACCTAACGATCACGTCGTGAATGGTGCGTCCGTGGGAAGCGAAGTTGGGCTTATGCATAGGGTAGCCCATGAAGTCGGGTCTTACTCTAGGATGGAGGCCCGATGGTGAAAAATCCCAGAGGGAGTGGGAAAGGGTATCCCTGTGCTCATCTCCCCTCTTGGATCTTGGCACCAGGGAAGTATGGAGGTGCATGGGTTCTACCTCCCACAAGAAAGGCTAGGGGATTACACCAAGCAAGATGCCCAATTCACTGCCAAAATAGGGGAGAATTGCTCACCACCGAAGTTGAAGGGAAATGGGAGTGGGGTCCACCTATATGGCAAGTAGAGAGGCAGAAAGGGGACCCCAGGCTTGGACCCTAAATTACCATGGGAATGTGAACCCTAGAATGCTTTGGGAATCTGCTCAAGGGCCAGAGAAACCACTTTGCCATCGCTTATTGTGGGTATGTTATCTCAAAGTGGCGCGTTGAAGTGCCTGAAGGTTGCATCATATTTGTCCAGTGGATTTGGTGGAGGCCTTGGCTCGGGCCTGATGAATGGGCTAATGAGGGGGGTGCGAAGGTTTTGGATGGATTGGATGGATTTCATCTGACTTGGAGAATGGGAACACCAAAGGAGTTGGCAGACCACATGGGTGTATGAGGAGTGGCGCCCTTCGCGTAGGAGGGAGCTACGTGGTTGGTGAGGCCTTCTGTGTACCGGGGTGGTACACAGACGGATAGGAATCCAATATACCAGGGCGGTACATGGCTTTGGTTTCAGCCCGTGTTTCAGGTTGGTACGCTGGGGAGTCCATGCGAGCAGCGGAGGCCAAGGGCGATGCCGGTCGGGGGTTCATCGGTCAGGGCTTCGCCTGCGTAGGAGGGTTCTACGAAGTGCTTACAATCGAAAAAGGGGCATAAACTCCATGATCCATAGGGTGAGCATCTGCAGAGGGGCCACAGTTTGCAGTCTTCTTGTTTTTATATATATATTCGCGGCTCACCAAATTGTTATGCATTATCGGTTCCTTATTAATTCATTTCCAACTTCATACCTGTTTGGGTTCGTGAAATGGAACTTTGCTGTTTGTGAAATCCTAAGCTCCTTCCTATGAAATCCTCCCACCAGAATCAGGTCGATCTTTTCCTTTTCTCCACTTCTAAGTACTTTTATATAGAGGAGGAAAAGGGGTCTATTGTGGTCATGCGACCCCTTTTGCGGAGGCCCATGACCAAAAACCCGGTTTACGGATGACTCCATCAACAATCTGAAACTCGCAAGGGCATTGAATGAACCTCGCCTGCGAACCAAGTCAGTTCGAGGGGTGCATCGCGACTATACAAGGTTCCGCCTCTTTTCTGAGAATGACAACGCATGCGGCATGGGCTGGCTGGCGCGGTTCGCTGCTAGGGTGGTTTGTGTCAGTGGACTGGCCTGGCGCTTGTGCTGATTCGTGCCCACAGAGGATCCCCGCCTCTATTTCGCAAAAGACAGCGGTCTGTAGAGGGTGGCACTTCACAGAATCGGCCGCGTACCGTTAATATTGGAACAGTCCACGGACCGGTTCATCATGTTCCAACTTATCCACATTTTTTCCCAATTCCTCGAAGGAAATTGGGTATAATTCTCTCTTGAATTAAGGGGATTCTTATTCTCCATTGTAGATTTTTTAGGACCCTACATGGTTTCAAATGTACAATGATTTATCTGCAAGGAGTTGGGACACTACGCGAATCAATGTCCCAATCATCAGATTATACCCCAAATGATGCTATTGGATCATAATAAAGTTATGATACTACCATAGATGAAGGGGAATAATTAGTGTTATTATATTTTTATTAATGAATTATGTTATTCGAGTGTTGTATCAATGATTTACTAGTTATATAAATTATGGAAATAAATAAGGACTGTACTACAATAATATTTCATTAAGGATTTAAGATTATTTGGTACTAAGAAAACTGACTCAATAACAAGTTAATTTATTTTTGGAAAATACATGGATGGAGGGAAGGTAAACCTTAATATGGTCCTAAAAATAAGGTATTGATTTTGGAATAAGATATGGTTGATTTAGATAAATTATATTGGATATTATTGACTACCTTGGAACTAATTAATGGTTTGTTTATTCCATAATTATGGGAGTATTCAAAATTTGTGGCCATTAGGAGTAAATCTTATATTCTATAAGGAATAAGGGAGAATGAATGTATTCAATAAGGTTTTATGGAAATTTTGGGTTTTACCATGTTTTAAAAGAATACGTGATGAAGCTATTCACAAGTTATTATGTGGGAAAAAGATATCTTCATTATGTGACCTTCCTTATACATTTTGGACTGTGAGTTTGGACACAAATGTAACACCCCAATCTTCCATGGTACGCTCCTCTTTGAATAATAGAGCAGCGTATGTGTTGTACGCAACCTCGAGTTCTAAAACACCGCGACCAATTCAAGTAGCAGTTATGAATAGTAATAGACACTTTTTGAAATTATATATATTTTATATTTCATAGTGGAATTCATTTTTGGATTCAGAATATTGAAATTAGCCTATGTTGAATTTTTGGTATTTTTCTGAGAACTTCCAATTTTTTTATGAATAGGGAAAAATACTTAAAAACAACTTTTTTAATAAAAATAATTTATAGTGATAAATTGTAATATTAATTTGTTTTAAAGTATAATTAGAATATATTTTTACCATTTTATCCAATGGTGGTCATTATAATTAATTTCACTTTGAAATTGGACATAAATAATTGTCAACATGTTGATATATATTGTTTCTTAAAAACAGGCTATTTGTTGTGACAGTGGGATTTAATTATAAAATTAATTAATGCAACTTCGATGTTTGGAATTTTTTAAAATATACATCATTTTTGAATTCATAATATTAATTATAGCTTAGGGTGAAATTTTGGAATTGTTCTGAAAAACATCAATTTTTGATGAATAGTGAAACCACTAAGTGGTAGTTAAAAATCTGATTTTTCGTTTAAATTAAACATTACCACTTATGTGATTTGATTTTAAAAAATCCGACATACATGGATGTCATTAGGATTTAAAATTTGGTTCAATGGGATTAAAATAATTTTTTGGTGAATAGTAACTTTTAAGTTTAATTAATCGCGATTAAAGGTAATTAGTGAAATTTAAGGTAAAAATGATGTTATAAAAATATGAAAATACCTTTAAACTTGTACTACCCTTATTGGATGAGTCATGTCCGACCAAGACAATCCATGGGTCAACTTGGGACCCCATGGAGCCACTTTGGTAGGAAAATGACATTAAAAACTTTTTATTTAATGTTAAAATAAAAATGTCACAAACATGAGTTGTTTTACTAAAACAATTTTTTAATGGGGTTATACAAGTCATATTTTTGACTATCAATATTAATTAGAAATATAAAACTATTTCCTACATCATGATATTTTTTTATAATTTTTATACATTAAATAAATTAAATTATTTATGACACCATGATGATGTAGTGATTACCTCATTAATTAACGATTTAAATAAAATGAAAATATAATGTAAAATCTAAGCCTTAAACTTATTGGATGAGTATATTTCGAACCCTTATCACCTTATCCTAGAAATATATAAGTGTGGGACCTTTAAAATAATAAAATCATTATATAATAAAGTAACCTTTCATGACTTTCCAAGAGTACCCCTCCTCTCCTCTTATAAAAGGCCCCCACCACTACAACCTTATTCACATCATCCAAGCCATTTGGATCGGCCAAACTCTTCCCAAATACTCTCTCAACTTCCCTCTCTTACTCCTAGATGCCTCACTTTGGGCATAATTCTTCCCAAGGAAGCCTTTGGGTCAAATCAAAAAGAGTTACCCGATTTTAAAGTAATGTCTTCTCTTATGTTATTTTGTTTTATTTTTCTTCTCCAACCCCTTAAACACTTTTTA
This sequence comes from Viscum album, assembly GCA_963277665.1. Taxonomy (NCBI): domain Eukaryota; kingdom Viridiplantae; phylum Streptophyta; class Magnoliopsida; order Santalales; family Viscaceae; genus Viscum; species Viscum album. The sequence goes on from OY728131.1 coordinate 44,681,242, forward strand.
TTCCTTTATTTTGTAAGAACAACAGTATATTCAATATACTAGGATGTTTTTATGAGAAGGATTTTATTTACACTTACACACACCTTCGTCTAGTGGTTAAAGAACATATTGTTTCTTTGGTTGACGAATTTCTGCCTCACGAAACGATGATTGTTCAATTTTCTTTTAACACCTCTCAGAGTGGCCATTAAGATGTCACTATATTTATATATGATATATATTATGTTTATGTTTTCCTTATTCTTCTTTATTTATGATTTATTTCATACCATAATGATTTCCATTATGGGTAAACGCGATAATTTCATTTTAGGAAGTGCGGACTACCACCCCCTCAAAGTGATTTGAATCGTTAATGCCATATGTGGGATGTATAAAGGATGGAGTAAATGATATTATATATGATATTATAGTTTAATTATATCATACCTTTATATCATTATGATTTCATTCCATTAAATACGAAATAGAAATGAAAGTAGCCTTCATGCGTACGTACAGCTTACCGTCTGCATGAACGGTGCATTTCATTTCTTACCTCTAAATGTTACGTAATATTATAAAAGAATGTATATACTGGATATATATGATATATATGATATCTACATCCTGAATATAATTTTGTAGATAATGTATATTCTACCACATAAACAACATGTAATTATAAGAAGTTTATTGTTGACTCAAGTACCAAAGATCGACAAAACGACCGTTATTAACATAAATGACTACATAATTATCGTAACATTGTAATAAGTGATATAAAAGGGATGATGAACTTGAAAAATGTTCTTATGCAAGTAGAGATTATCTCTAGTTTATTATTCAGGATATTAAAGAACAGTCGAGTGAAGTCGGACACGAGGTAAGGGAATTTCTTAACCCAATTTTCGTTCTTTGGGTTAATCTCCTACTTTCAAATTATGTCATGATATTATTATGTCCTCTCTTGTATTTTTACCTTCTTTATGTGTACTTATAGTGAATACAAAAAATAGATCTATTTTATTTAAAAAATGATCTTTGTACGGACTTCGTCTCAATCTCCATTCACTGAGGTATATTTTGTTTTATACACAAATTTCTTTTATACGGTGTATAAACCCCTTTGACTTTTACTTTTATTCAAAAGGAATCTTTTTATACGAAGAGTTTTTACTAAACGAAAAAATGAATGTTTTTTATTACATATGTGGCGAAAACGACTTCTCCGCCGCCGTGACTATTATTTGAGTTTCGGCTTCCTCTATAAGCCATATCTTTTTTTAAATGAAAAATAAATACCAAGTTTTAATTTTCTTTTATTTTGGTATTGAAAATGGTTTGGATAATGTTTTTATTATATCAATGTGTTGTATTGATATCTTGTGATTGAAATGTGGAAATGTTATGTTTCCTTTATGCATGTTTTATGTGATATGATTATGTTATGGTTTATGATATTTTTAAACTTGTTCATATGAGGAATGCATTGGACTTAATAAGTGACGGGTGGATCCCGCTATAGCTCCTCGATGCATCGGCATGTCTCATGAGACAAACTAGTGTCTTGGCATGAGGCCTTGACAAAATATTATTTGTAGTCTAGGCACGTGGCCTTTCCTACGTGGTTATCATAGTCTGGAATTATGCATTCCATCATTATGAAAGTTGTTATTGATATTTCATGTGATTATTCGACCAGTATAATAACAATGTGAATAAGTAAATGGAATTATTTCATTTTACTTTTTCCATATTATGCTGAATTGAATGTCTAAAATTCTTTTGTTTATTTATACATTCCCTTAAATGTTTATGTTTATTTATGAAAGCTTCCGCTATATTGTTATCCTTACTGAGCATCCGAGCTCACCCCTTTCAATTTTTTAATTTTTCCAGGATGTGAAGAAGTATTTTATGAATGACATGAAGGGATAATATGAAGGGATATGAAACAAGATGTTGTTGTAGTTTTGTATTACTTTATGATGTAATGTAAAACTTATGAATGTATCTAGTCTTTCAAGGCTACTAAACTAATCGGTCTTTTGAGACTTGATCTTTGTGATCATGCCAATGTTACACAATAATGCACCGACTCTGGGTAACTGGGGCCAGGGAGTTACCCAAATATTTCAAATAAGTCAAAAGGTTGGAATTCAGTAATTTGAACACTTGATATGTTTTAGGATAAAGTTTGATTTATTTGATACTTTGACCTATCCTTTTGGTTTTCTGTAAAAATTTCGAGTATTAAGACATTACTTGTGTACCTTATGAATGATCAAATGCGCTTTAGGCATACAAAAATCATTTTCAAGCATTCATTTAGTAGTGTAAGGGATGAAGTGAGAATAGAGCGAAGCACAACCAAATGATGATATTATGATTATGACATGTAAGGAAATAAAGTATGTTTTCTTGAGTTAATATCTAGATTTTAAATTAATACCTCCTTTTCAATGAAAAATTACTATATAAAAAGTTGTTATCCAAATACCTTATGTTATGTTGAACCAATGATACTTTAAATCATCATAGATTTAGAGCTTTGAGGCCCTCAATTTTCCATTTATTATTCACATGTTTGTGATTGATGACCTCAATCACTCCCTTTAAATATTTACATTTTCCCTCCAATTATGTGTCTCTAATTTCCCCCAATGTTCTCTAATTCGAAATCCCAATTTGGTGTTGAATTTTTCATTTCCATTTTCCCACTTATTTAGACTAAATTTATTAACCCTATTTTCTATGTGGGTTTTCCACAAATGTATTTTCTATTTTCAACCATTTATTTTTGAAGAAAAATTTCATATTTCAAGGAAAAAATTTATTGAAGGAGGGGAGAAATTAACACCCCATTTTTTCATAGTACTTTATCTCTTCAAATTAATTTCATAGCTTATATTTTACGCAACTCTGAGTTGTCTAGCGTTATATGCAAGATTGAGTTTCTATGAATCAACACATTAGTATTATAATTATTTAAAAGATAAATTTATTTATCAATTAAATATATTTATATGAATAGTAAAAAATAAGTTTTAAATGTTATTTATAACGTTTCCATATTAATAAATCATATTTATAATGAAATGTAAACGTTTTTTTAAAATAGTTATATATTTTGAAAAACTATTTTTTTAAAATAATAACTTTTTCTGTCCTTTTTTTTACAATAATAAATTTAATATATTACACTCCTTTGAATTTAATATGGAAAAATAGACTTCATTTTTTAATTTGAAATATCAAAATTATCTTAGGCTGAATTTTTGGTATTTTTCTAAAAACATTGAATTTTAGATAAATAGTGAAAAATAATACAGAGTATATAATACATTACATTTTTTTAGATAATTATTTTTAATTTAAATTTTTTAATGTAAAAAAGAATACATAATACTTATATTAGTCCAATTTAATTCATTAGAGTCATTTAATAGTAATATTAGATATAAAATTTTTTATTGAACTTTTTAACATCTTTTACCAACCTTCTTGGCACATTTACAAATTTGCATAAAATGTAATTTTACAGCCATTGTGAATTGAATTACCCAAATAAGAGAGAAACATGTGATATTATAATGTAATATTTGGTGCAATATAATGAAAATAATATTTGGTGAGAAGTAACTTTTGAATTTTATTTACCATGGTTAAAAGTAAATAAGTTATTTAAAGGTTAAAATAATATTATAACAAAATGAAATTACCACAACATATGTCCTAATTCTATTGGATATGTTTTTCGTCCAAAATTGACATTAGGAAAAAAATATGATCCTTTTGATTCCCTTGGGATAAATTATGACATTTATTATATTTTATTTAAAGAAGCGTTAAAAGATTTAAATTCAAATTTTATTTACTAATCATTTTTAATATAGAGTTATAAATAAGACAAAGTAGAATATAAATAATAATTATAAATATAAAAATATTTCTTGAATCATATAATTTTATTTATAATTTTTAGACATTAAATAATTAATTTTGTTTATGACAGAATGATGATACATTAATTACCATATTAATGAATGATTAAAATAATGGAAATTACAAATATTAAAATAAATCTAAATTTAAAGTTTTTACCCTATACACTAATTTTCTATGTTAATATGACATTTTAGTGTTTATTTAATGTATTTGTTTGATGAAATCATGTTGTTATGTCTTTCACAAAAAATCAATTATTAAATAGTAACAAAATTGACATTAATGATATTTTAAAATAAATACTGTTTTATTTAATAATATAAAAGTCATAAAAATCTAAGGCTCTACCAACTAAATTTTATAATGATAAAATTTCATAAATTATCTACTTAATATTTTTTTGAATATTTATAGTAACTATATTAACCTTGTAGTACAAAAATACAAGAAGACATGGTAACAGTTAAACTATTTAACTAATGGTTAAATATAAATGATATGGTTACGATGATGACATAAACATTTATAAAAACTATTTGTTGAGATTATTTTGACCTATAAACAACTTATCATTGAAATAAATCCATTTGGTTCTATTAGAAATCGAAATTTTTTATAATAAATTAATATTTCATGCTATTCTAAAAGTGCAACTCACCTTTCTTATAAAAGGGTATTTTCCATTATCTAAAATTAAATCTTCAAAAGCCATTTTTCATGGGAAAACTCTTCTGAAATATTCTCCCAACTACCCATACATCATACTGAGGCATTACTATGATTATAAATCCTACATATGGAGCCCTTTTGTTCAGATCAAAAGGAAGCACTTAAAGAAGAGGTAATTATTTTATCACCTCTTCAAATGTTATTTTCTTCTTCTACTTCCTCTTTATTTTTTATTTCCATACTAAAATTAAAATTATTGTACCTTATAAATTTTGTGATTTAATTATAAATATGTTACAACCATATTCATTATTTTATCCATTCTTTGTATAACAAGGTCACCATGCGTGTGTACGTACGACTTACTGTCTTCACATCATGGTGTAGTTTGTTATTCAACACTAAATTACTTGGACAAGTATAATAATGAGTATAATTAATGTAGATATTTAATATAACATGAAAATTATTCTCTATATATAATATAACATCCAATTAAACACTGTTTTACCATCAATAGAATGATATTGTCACTCGTGAGTATGTACGGATTACCGTCTCCACGATGCGATAAGATTCATCTAAAACAATCACCCTTAAAGAATAATAATATATATTGATTAATAATGAGTTATATGAAATAATATTTTGACTGGAATAATATATATATTTATGTAGACAAATATATGCTATTTACTTACTTCCACACTAGACGATAAGAAAATAGAAACAACGTTGATGCGTATGTACAGACTACTGTCTCCATGAACGTTGTTTTCATTTAATAAATCTATATACTATACATATTTTTTTTCTGAATATATATGATATATATATAATGTTATATATTGTGTAAATTTTTAAATCATTATCTAAGTGATAAGATCATGAAAAACAAGTTAAAACACGTACGATAAAGAAAGTGATTATTACCTGAAATGTTACTTTAACATGGAAATTATTATTAAATGGGAAGTAATAACTAATAAATGAATAATATATGATATCGTAAATACTAATATGGTTCTATTACAATTGAATAACTTACTATGGACCTTATACATGATGTTTAACGTACCCTTGACTAATGGAAAGTACTCGGTAAGGGTTAATTTCTCAATTTTTTTATTATCTGGGATTTTGTTTATATAAGTATTTACTGGGACATGTTTATCATCCATGTTAATGTTTCATAAAAATGTTTTATAAAGGATTATTATAATGTTTATTGGATGTTACCCTTTATTAAGGTCATCATTTTAAATGTTTTGTTGGTTTATTTTTCAAAATCGTTTTAATTAATGTCCGTGATTTAAAAATGATATTAATGATTTATTTATATGGAAAATATTGTTTTAAATGTCAATTCCTTTCAAAAGTTCCAAAGTTATATGGGAAACTTTGATTTAAAAATATCTTTTAAATGACTTCCTCAATAAATGTGTGGCTTTTAAATGATTTCACAAAAAATGGATATTTCTCTCAAAGAGTTTTACTAATTTTTTTCTACTATGTCAACATCCATTACTGGATATTATTCATGATTGAGGTCAATTTATAATTATATAGTATTCTATATTGTATTTATTGAGTTATGATATGTTTGACAATGGATGTGCTATTTTTATTTATTAATGGTTTATAGTTAATGTATTGACAATTCGTAAGGTAGTTTTAATACGAATGTTTATGTTATGTGTCTACATTTTCATATGAATAATGAATTGTACTTACTAATTGATGGGAAGGGCCTTCTATATCCCATGGATGCATCAATAGCTCTAATGAGACAAACTAGTGTCTTGGCACAGGGCCTTGAAGAATTTATAATTAGGGTCTGGGAACGTGGCCTTGAATTTGTGGTTAAGGTGTTCGACATTATGAATTCTATCCTTATGAGATTAATTATTAATGTCACAGGTAATTATTTCTTAGTAGAATATATATTTTAATATGTAAATGGAATTATTTGATTTATCATGGCCATATTATGCTGATGTTTATGTTTATAGGTTGTGTTTCAGTTTTATACCATTACATAAAAGTTTATAATTACTATTGATAGCTTTTTATTTATTGTTTATCCTCATTAATCATGTGAGCTCACCTCTTTCATAGGTTTTAACCTCCCAGGATGCCAAGAAGTGTATTTTTATTGTTATGAAGGGTTATTCTAGTGGAATAATGATATTCTAGAAGTATTATTTATGCTATGTTTTATGTTATAAAGTTCAATGTAATGTTCATGTATTTAATCTATTTTCCATGATAGCTAAACTAGTCAATCCTTTGGGACTTGATTCCTGATAATCATGCCAATGTATTAAAATAATTCACCAGATTTGGGTTTCTGGGGTCGGGGAATTACATTTAGATTGAGGTTTTTGATAGAAAATCTGAGGCTGTAGTTGAGTTCAAAATGAGGGTTTTACCCTTAGAGAAACATAATATTTGTTAGCATTATGTGCCCAGTTGAGGGGGTGAATTGGTTGGTGAATTGATGATATATTAGTTTATTTAAAAACAAGTAATGTAACTTCTCCCCAAACATTATGTTTCATGTGTGAAAGGAAGTGATAGGTTTATCCCTTGCATGATGGAAAAGTCAAGGAAAAAATATTGAGAGGAGGCACCACTAGACCCTTTTTTAATATTGATCATTACTTGAGTGAGGTGCAACAAATTTCGGGTATCATGTTGGGACCAAGGATTTGGAAATTCTCCATATGGTAGGAGGATTTATGACCTTAATTTCATAATCCTAAATTATTAATTTTTATGGTTTTATTGCCCTATTACGACAACTATATATCCCTTAGGTTATATCTATGGATATAAAGTGAAAATTAGGGGTTTCAGGTGGCTCGTTGGTAATTCTTATACGGAATTCCCTATCGCATGGCATGTAATGTAGAAGGACATGCCATGTGTTCTTCTTATTTTGGGAAGATGTTATTTTGCGGACTACACACCATGAACATAGGGTACACGCCATGTAGTTAGTAGAGTACATGCCGTTAAGGATATGGGAAATCATTCTGTGCAATGGGACATGGTTTTTTGTAAGTATACAGCCAGATCTCGAGTGCTATTGGGCCAGAGAAAATAGTCAGGTACATGGGAATGATCCCTCGTACATTATCATGGAATCTTGTAAAGGGTTATATCCAAGGACCATGTTTTGGGATAGGAAAATAGGAACTTACAGTGCACCCAGGGTACATGAAATTTTTAGTGACATGTCCAACTAGGCCATCGGCGGGCGATGAAACAACTATAGGTTCGGACAAGGTCAGACACCTTGTGACATGGGGTTCACATCGTGTATTCACCTTATACATGACTTGTACCAAGAGAGGAAATGACTAGGGGATTTTTTTTGATATACATGTCATGTAATATGGATGTACATCATGTACTCTCAAAAGATATTTTTCCCTCATGGATATCCATCTCTAGGACACGGAAGGAGTCTTGTGAGTGTCCTATCCTGAGTAGCATTCCATATGGGACATGATGAAGGCCTTGGTTTTGGAGTTAGATGTGTCGCATGAGGAAATATTGTGGGTATCATCTGTTAGTGATGTATAGACTAGTATTAGTTAAGTGATTTACCTGGGACATTTCCTATGAGGTTACTATACAACATCAGATCCCCAACATAGGATTGTGACACCTCAATGTATTGTGTTTCTGATAGAGTTTGCAGTGTCCCTCGGAGTGGCTCGGGTTGTGATCTTGTATCATTAAAGAACCCCAGGTGGGGTTCACAGTATTGATGTGACCACCATGATATAGTTAATTGATCCCATTTCAATAATTTTCTCATATATGAGTCAATGGTACCATAGAAATATGATTCCATCACTTTTAAGGTTTGTACAAAAGGGTTTGTGGTGTCCCCTAGCATTCCTTGGTGTGGTACCCAATTTGGGTATCTATGGACCAATGGGATACATCAGTAGGGTTTGTGGTGTTGTTCACTGGTCATGGGTATGATCCATAGGCTGAGTATCGATGTCAATGTATCGTGGTTCTGAGTCTTGGTTGGATTTTCAGTTTCCACCAGTAGACCTGGGTGTGATCCCCGGTCTGATCATTTTGATCTCTACCGTACCATATTGGGTAAATTGTCTCCAAAAATAGTTTCATTTTTAATCCTCTATCTGATTGTTAGATATTATAGGATTCTATTTGGGTTAGTGGAGACTCCCATCCTAGAAGGGATAGATACCATATCTTTGTATCAATATTCATTGGTTTTAAATTTGACGTTCTTCTTAGCGAGGCCCGATGATCATGTTCTCTCGAATGTATGTCATATGGGATTCAAGGGATGTTCTATTGACTTAGTGATACATTGTTAGTGAGATCTCTCATATTAATTCTATCTAGGATGGTAGGGCTCAGGGGGTAGGTACTCATAGACAAGTGATACCTTTTATCCTCAAGTAGAATCATGTGGCATGTTGTATGGTTAAGACCATGACACTTGGAGACTGATACAATTATATATGGCTTACTATGTGATTCCTTATAGTGATATTTTTTTATAGAAAACTACGTATAGAAGACCTGAAAAGTCATGTATAGTCATGAAATGGTTGATATGTAGTTTCCCACTCTCTACCATGGGTTTTGTAGCTCCCCGACCCATTTATCCACTCAAACAGTGTTTCGGGCAAGTTCCACTCACCTTAAGAATGCCTCCCCGTATGGAACAATCTGCCTACTAGTAGTGAATGTGTAAAAGTGTGATAGTGCTGACAATATACACTCTGGGGATAATAATATAATTGTACATGTAAATATACAAGATACCATGAAATTAAATAACAAAACCAAAATATACTAGTAAACTTCCCAAGGAAGAAACATAATCAACAATATGTGAATCCATAAAAACAATATCTGAAATAAATAAATAAACCAAACATACCATTTTTATATAAGAATGGATTGCGTAATAGGGCATAAATACAATAAGTAAGAGGGTCTCTAATAAATAAATAGCGAACATAAATATATATAAGCACAGTTATAGATAAAAAAACAATTGAGAAACTCTAGATAATGTTGGAACCTCAAGGTTCCTTGAAATCTATCCGATTATAAGCACCCCATCACTATAGTCCATCTATAGATCCTGAATCCTTAGCTAATGATAATGTCATAAAATCTACATGCATCCAAAATGGATCATGTAGGGAGTGAGAAAGAATATCTCCAGGACACCACCAATGTGTGTCTATCAAAAATCTCATATTACACAAGTTCAAACTGAAAATAAAGAGAGGAAACACATGAATCTAACAATGACAAACTTCCCTACTGCTCAAAAATCTCCATGAAACTATCACTATATTTTTTTAATTAAGACATACTATAGAGGATAGGATTCTTAGCCTAAGAGGAATGCATTCCATCATATAAAATTTTCCATGTTTTTCCTCACGTTCCACCTCTAAAAAAGTCACCCAACACCACATACCAACTGACACCTCACACACAGAACAAGTAGCCAATGTCTCAATTGAAAATAGAAATAATATATACCCAGATCCTCAAACTGTAGATAAATTTATCCTATCATCTCATTTCCCAATTTCCTAATACACAATGATCCTTATCCTCTTAATAATGTCATTGTTGGGTCAAAATAAGACATCTTAGGGAACATCGATGTTCTTCCTCCCAAATAATTCGTGACCCAACAACCATAAATACGACATCTTCAACCCCAATTGATATTATCAACAATGTTATCCAACATAAACTTTACATACCCACAAAATTATAGGAAAAAACCTTCAAAAAATTCCATAAGCTATAACTATCGAAGTACTCTACCCATAAAATTGGTCAATACCACCTCAGCATCAGAGTCTTATTGCGTGACATGACTATAAATGGTGCACTGGTCAACACAGGTGAGAAGAAATCACCAAATATAAAATAAGGCACAGAAATCCATTACCTCATTCCCTTACAACCATTTCAGTCAATCTAATGGCTAGTTTTATCCAATATCATCTGAACCTCGCTGGTAGCCTTGCAGCCTCGCTGCCTCAAACTGATGATTGGGTCACACCAACCTGTGATTATCATCAAAAATGGAAATCATACCTTACCCATCATTATGACCACATTTCTTAAACTCATGTGCTTATCACCACATCGTTCTTCAATCCATTCTCTGTTAGTTCAAATGGAACAAATCATATCAAGTGTATATAATTAAAATAGATCACTATAATAAAAAAATTATTCAAATAAAAAACACCCAAGCCTAATCTTCCCAATGCCTGAAGCCTCTCATTAGGCCTCACCCATTTTTAGAATAGATTGAACATGCCCATGTGAATTATAAAAGCTTCAATTTTGTTGACCTTACCTGTTTTGATAATCCCATTTATACTTTCATATACTTTGATAATCCCAATGAATGTTTATCTATATCCTAATTCTATCAATATATGGTATTCTATTATCAAGATGATAATAATATTAAAATAATCCTTGAAATAAGTTAATCATTGTTTATACTATGTTTATATGAGTTCTGAAGTACTTCTAACCCATTCAGATATGCTTTGCATAAAACAGACAAGTATTAAGTCACTGATTTGCGTATGGCTACTGATAAAGAGCTACTGGTACTCAGTCTACCGACATAACATACTAGAGATACCAATAGAATAATTCTACCAATACAGGTGCAAATAGCTACTGATATGTACAAGAGCTACCGACAGAAACTGAGCTACCTATAGAACAGGTATACCGGTTTGCTTAAGTCTTCTAGTATACACTTGATCGCTTATATGTACAGAGTTACCGATATGAAGAAGTCTACCGATATAACTAGTTCACAGACAGTTACCGATAAAATTTTTCCGATAGTGTAAGTCTACAGATACGAGCTACCAACCGGCCTACTGATACATAGACTGACGACTGATATGAAGTGACTGACATAGTCTACCGATGCAAGTATAGAGTCACTAATACATAGAGCTACCAATAGCCCAAGAGCTACCGATGGACCAAAAGCTACCGATGGATTAAGAGCTATCGATAACAAGAGCTACTGATAGAATGAAGTCACCATTATATATAGCTACCGATACAAGTTCAAAAGAGCTACCGATGGAAGGTCCTGCTACACAGTCCACCGTACACATTTACAAACATGAGATACTAATGATTGACCAACCATTCAAACTATATATCTCAATACTATATATTTATTTAGATAATGGTTACATTTGATGGTTTTAATGCAGTTAATTTTATTTAATGATTTCTGTTGGCATGTGTAGCGGTCTGGAAGTACTTCCAGTGGACTATAATTGATACCTATCAGGGCACTCCATGGGCGGCTACATCCCCTGGGCGGGACACACCACCATCCCCAGTGGCAGCCATTTCCTCATGAAGCCCTTGGGCGGAGAGCCATGCTTCGTCCAACGCTCACATGTGAGAGTTCCCAAGGATCGGATACATTCCTACCTCCTTTGCCTCTGATACCAACTGTAGAGACCCGAAGCCTGACGTACATGGACATTACATTACATTTGCGGAATACTTAGTACATAACAAAAATACACACACAAGGATCGTAATAGTTTACTGTCTTTGGAAACTCGGACTATAATCTTCTAATCGTGGTGAAAGATCTTCAACATCTACCATAAAGGTCATCCCTTTTTTTTTACCTAAAACCTTTCTTTATATCCTGGGGCAAAGAAAACATAAAAGGGTGAGCTCAAATGCTCAGTAAGGGTATACAAAAGAAATAAAAATCATATCATATCTTTTTGAAAATCATAACCTGCAAAAGAGATCATAATATCTTAACATGGAACAAATCATAGAAGTGAAAATGAGATCACAATAATCATAACATGAAACTTGAAACTTTGTGGCATGGACACATAATCATGGAAAATCATTTCTTGTTAGTCATGACTCATTGCCAAGACTATCTTAGTGGACAAAGTCCCTTTCTGAATCGAGTAACCCTCGTTTCAGTCCTGTTTCACTGAACCGGTATAACCTACCATTCCAGCCATGTCTATCTCATGAGATATAAAATCTTTACCCAATGCATTGGAGGGAGATATAGGTCCCACCCATCTTATAATGAATCCTTTCTTATGTGTGCCACATAATCATAAAACATACATCATCGCATAACACATGTAACAAAAATGGGATTCTTGAAACATCATGACATCATAAATCAATTCATATAAGATAAAGGAATTCATAAAAATAATTCCATCACAACATGATCAAATCAATTCAATAATAGGGATAAAAACAGAACCCTTTATTATCTTAGATGGAAAATAATTTTGATAAAACACTTGAACTCCATTCTTGAGGAAAATATCCTTTCTTCTTCAAAAACATTTTTTCTTTCATAACATGTCATACAACTTTAAAATAAAAGAAGTTGATTAAAAATAAACTTGAAAACTTGTAAAGTAAGCTTCTTGGAAATAATGTTTTAAAAATCCATTCATGCCGTATAAGTTAAAAAAAACATTCTTCGTACTTTTGTCGGAAAAATCAAAAAAGTACCTCGTACGAAAAACGACAAAAGATTCCTTTCATTTCTTTTACTAAAAACTCAACGAAGGGTAAAAATGGATTTAAAACATTGTAGGTGGATGGAAATAATATTACATATTTATGAAACATGGATGTGGATGATAAAATACACCCCATTAAATACTTACGAATAAACAATCTCGGATAAAAATGAGATTGTGATATTTCCCTTACCTTATGACCGACTTGCTTTGTAAGTGTCCAAACCTCCTGTATAATGATTTAAATCATGTTATTGACTTATTCCATAATCATATTCATTGTTATGATATCATATATGGTTCACTTATGACATTATATTACCCGTTCTTTTGTAAATTCCATGATAAAGAAGCGTTTTGGGTAAAATCGTTTCATTTATCGTAGGTGTTTTGACTTGTTGTTCTTGACATCATTATTACTTATATCATGATCTACTTACTTCCAGAATATAAAATATGATTTATATATCACATATATTCAGTATATATATATATATATAATAGATACATAAATAAAATGAAAAACACCGTTCATGGAGACGGTAGTCCGTACGTACGCATGAACGCTGTCTTCCTTTCCTTATTGTCTTGAATGGAAGTAAGTAGATGACATACATATATATATATACATAAATCCAGTAGCTTTATAATGTCATATATTTCATTATTATTTCTTATATATACTTTATAATCATTCTTAAATGGTTAACATGGAGAATGAATCTCATCGCGTCGTGGAGACGGTAGTCCGTACGTACGCACGAGCGATGATATCATTTCCATAAATATTGAATTGAATTGGAGTGGATTATACAATATATCAGAATCAATATGATGTTTTAATAACTATTTATAGTTATTCTTTACACCATTATACCCATCCATGTAAGGTGGTGGTGGAAAATAGATTACACCACGGCGTGGAGACGGTATTCCGTACGTACGCACGCGCGGTGATTTCTTTTTCCGTAGGATGGATAGATGGTGAAATAGGGTTGTTTCATACTTATAATAACATATCAGTATATTAGTGATACTGATGTTATTACTTCATAATGAAACAACCTAAGAAGAAGAAGTGGAAGAAGAAATAAAGATGAAAGAATTGGTAACGGTAATTACCTCTTCTTTGTAGCGCCTCTTTGAGACCTCCTCTTAGGGCACTAAAATTGGTCTTTGAGGAAGACCAGAACCTCTAGGATGTTGCTAGGAAAGTGGAGAAGAGATTTTGGCAGGGGTTGGCCGAGCTTGAGTGCTCAAATTGGTGTGAGGAGGAGGGGGAGGAGGCGTCCTTTTATAGGGGAGGGGAGGGGCACCTTAGGAATATCTCAAAATATTATTTTATATTAAAGTCAAAACCGGTTTAGGGTATTATTTTAACCTTATCAATTAGATTTAACTCTAAGTTAAATAATTTAACTTTTACCGTGTCTTTTTGTTTTCTTTTACTATATGATTAATACACTTACTATAACATTCCAAACGAACCCCAAATTGTTTATTATTAATATATATATCCTTATCTAAGTCATTTGGCTGAGCCTTAGATTTTTAGGAATACAATAACAATTAATAATATAATATTTGATTTAAAAACTATTTTGTGTCAATTTTGACACTATTTGATATATGATTTTTTTGAAAGTCATAACAGCATTAAATGTTCGAAACAAGTTGATTAAATCAACATTAATATATCCTAGTAACCTATAAAATTAGTGGAATTCATAAAAAATCTCAAATTACATTTACATTGGTGTTTATAACATCAATTATGTCAATATTTCATTAATAAGATAATTACTGCATCATCGTTGTGTCATATATAAATTAAATTATTTAATGTCTAAAAATTACAAATAAAATCCCATTATGTAGGAAATCTTTTTAGCTTTCTAATGAATATTTATAATCTAAAATCCAACATATATAACCCTATGTAACAATTTTTTTGCTAAAAGATATATGCTTTTGTCAATTTTGTATTCATTTTAACTTAATTTAAGTAAAGTGTCATTATCACTTACAAGTGGATCAATGGGGTCCCAAAATCGACCCAAAGATGCCCATGTTCGACCATGTATCAACCAATAGGGTTAAGACACGTTTTAGGGTAATTTAATATTATTATAATATTATTTTTGAACCCTTATTTACCGGATTTACCCTTAACCATGGTAAATAAAATATTTACCGCAGTAATTATTCAAAATGTCTAAAAATAAAAGTTACCTATTTACACAATTTGAACATCCTGATTCCAAATATGGAATCCATTTTTCTAAATTCAAAACACAGAAGTGGCAGAAATTAATTTAAAATTAATTCCCGCTGTCAAAACAAAAAGCGTGTTTTTAAGAGATAATAACTATCAAAAGATTGACACTTATTTATGTTCGGTTTAATTGTAAAATTGTGTCCAATGACCAACATTATATTAAGTGGTAAAAATATATTCTAAATATACTTTAAACCCATTCAATATTATACTTTAACCACATAAGATATTACGATGAAAAAAGTTGTTTTTAATTAAAATATAGCGTGTTTTTACTATTCATTAAAATATGAAAGTTGTCGGAAAAATATCAAAACTTTATCTAATGTAAATTTTTACGTCCTGATTCAAAAGAAGAATATTATTTTGTCAAATTTAACATATAAACATGTCAAAAACTATATTTAATGTGGGCGCGCCATCAAAAGGCGGTAAAACTGCATTTTTTGAAAAATACTTATTTTACCCGAAAAATTTATTTTGTTCTTATACCATGTTCTAGAAATGTGTAAGATGAATAATAATGTTATAAAATTCAAAATTTAGTTAATACTATTCATAACGGCTAGTTCATGACAATATTATAATAATATAACATTGTTTATTAAAACCCGGTATTGCGTACAACACACGCTATCGAGGAAGGTCGCGATTGTGTGTAATGCAAGGCAAGTCAAGGATGCGTGTTGTGCAAGCTCCTTTTGGTGTAGCGTACAACACAAGACTTTAATAAAATTAAAAAAAATATTTTATATAAAATCTTGGGTTGTTACATTCTACCCCCCTTAAAATGAATTTCGCCCTCGAAATTCGTCGGGGTTATAAATGGTTTACTATTTGAAAGTTTCTTTAATAGAAACCCACATCGTAAAAAGGAATACCAAAACTTGGCTTTAAAAACTAAAGTATGAAATGTAACGATTACCCAAATAAACTAATCGATGGGTTTCCACATAGGTAAAAATATGGATATGGAAGAGAAATATAACCATCATGTTCTGATGGAGAGTGGTAGAGAACATGGCTATGGAAAATCCATTAATCACAAATCCATAGATTTGTGATGATATAAGGTACCATCTGATTCATCAGGTATAAGATCACTAGGACAACATTTTTGGTTTTCAAGATCATTTCCCTAAAGTTGAAAATTTGAATTAGAATAAATACTTACTTTATTTTGGTACAATCTCACTGTTGTTCGTGCCTTGAACAATTTCCACTTCATCTCTTAAATAAATGAAGTTGAATTTGTTATTCGTGAAGTGTTAGCAGATCATGTGATAGAATGACTGTTCATTCCATCTGTCTCAAACAAAAGGTTAGAAAAAGTTATTAAATATACATAAGTCATTCTATAGTGAGATTAATCATATATGGTTCCTAAAATGGACTTATACTTCATATATCATACTGCTTAATATAATAAAACTAGTTTCTACTAAACAGGGACTTCCTGTAGGCCAGTGGTAGGCGATAAAGGCCAGTCGCACTTTGGTTTTGGGTTCGATTCCCACTGCCTTGTCCGAAGCGATGGGCTGTCGCCCGTCCTACAGGTTGTCCTTTTTCCAAAACTATATAACATCCCATCAATAATATCGAAAAAACAAACAATACTAACTTATGTCCAACATAATCCATTCCAATCTTTTAGGCTTATCCATAATACTGCAGTCGACTCTCATAATATAGTGAAAATGATTACCAGAGATTTAACACCATCATCGATCCCCATATATCATAAGATATGTTTTGTTGGTCACATTCCAAACATTCAAAGTCCTTAATCGTGTATTCTCTTGAATACCTTAGTGAAAACATGAATGCAGTTAAAAGTTAACACCTTCCACATACTAAAATCCTCAAAATTCTATATACTCAAACCATGATATCACTTAGTCCTTATATCAATCATGAGCTCATGAATACTGTTAAACATTTCATTTTCTCCTTATCCCTTCATTATGGGCATATTATCTACTTTCCAAAATATTTGAATCACTTTTCATGGTTATCGGTACCTTAAAATTATTGAAAACCACAATAGACCAATACTTAAATATTTCAATACATCATAAAAGTACCTCAACAACATTATTCTTGAATACCAATACATAAACACTTCAGTCCATCCACTTCAATGATTGTCCTGGAAGAAGTCCTTCCTTGATTTAGAAGTATCTTTTTAGGTCAGGTCATTGAGTTGGGTAATGCCCATGTTCTCCACAAATAAGAAATTGAACTCCATAACAGTCTGTCACTCTATGACCCTTTTCTCCACACAGATAACATCGGTCCCTCCATTTGAGGTATTCCTCAAGGTTCTTCTTCCCTTCTTTAGAAATCTCAATCTTCCTTTCTTTATGCTCCTCAACATGCGAACATGCATAATAGTTTATCTTCCTCTTCTTTGATGAATTAGTCATTCCACTAAATTTCACCTTGTTAATCATATATCGCGATGACTGATTCGGCATAATCACAATATCTTTATCTCTAGGCATTACACAATTTTGTTGCTCATAGTCACCAATTTGTCCATTGGATTTAATGTTAACCGAATTCCTTCTGGTTCCCTCCATTAACTAAAACAAAAAAAGAATTTTGTGAGAGGCGAAATCATGCTAGGGAAGACAACATAGTAAAGGGGAAGCACCCTCAATATCTAACATCTTAGGATAAATTCTAAGATCGTTACCGTAGTTCTAGGACTATATCCTATACGTATACTTATCCTTAGGGACATCCCTAGACATACCATAGAAATATCTCTAGGGATCTCACTAACGTTTTCGCATCCTAGTTTCCAAAGGTTGACTAAACCTTTCCTCTGATACCAACTGTAGCGGTCTGGAATTACTTCTAGTGGACTATAATTGATACCTATCAGGGCACTCCATGGGCTGCTACACCCCCTGGGCGGGACACACCACCATCCCCAGTGGCAGCCATTTCCTCATGAAGCCCTTGGGCGGAGAGTCATGCTTCGTCCAACGCTCACATGTGAGAGTTCCCAAGGATCGGATACATTCCTACCTCCTTTGCCTCGGATACCAACTGTAGAGACCCGAAGCCTGACGTACATGGACATTACATTACATTTGCGGAATACTTAGTACATAACAAAAATACACACACAAGGATCGTAATAGTTTAGTGTCTTGGGAAACTCGGACTATAATCTTCTAATCGTGGTGAAAGATCTTCAACATCTCCCATAAAGGTCATCCCTTTTTTTTACCTAATACCTTTCTTTATATCCTGGGGCAAAGAAAACATAAAAGGGTGAGCTCAAATGCTCAGTAAGGGTATACAAAAGAAATAAAAATCATATCATATCTTTTTGAAAATCATAACCTGCAAAAGAGATCATAATATCTTAACATGGAACAAATCATAGAAGTGAAAATGAGATCACCATAATCATAACATGAAACTTGAAACTTTGTGTCATGCACACATAATCATGGAAAATCATTTCTTGTTAGTCATGACTCATTGCCAAGACTATCTTAGTAGACAAAGTCCCTTTCTGAATCGAGTAACCCTCGTTTCAGTCCTGTTTCACTGAACCGGTATAACCTACCATTCCAGCCATGTCTATCTCATGAGATATAAAATCTTTACCCAATGCATTGGAGGGAGATATAGGTCCCACCCATCTTATAATGAATCCTTTCTTATGTGTGCCACATAATCATAAAACATACATCATCGCATAACACATGTAACAAAAATGGGATTCTTGAAACATCATGACATCATAAATCAATTCATATAAGATAAAGGAATTCATAAAAATAATTCCATCACAACATGATCAAATCAATTCAATAATAGGGATAAAAACAGAACCCTTTATTATCTTAGATGGAAAATAATTTTGATAAAACACTTGAACTCCATTCTTGAGGAAAATATCCTTTCTTCTTCAAAAACATTTTTTCTTTCATAAAATGTCATACAACTTTAAAATAAAAGAGTTGATTAAAAATAAACTTGAAAACTTGTAAAGTAAGCTTCTTGGAAATAATGTTTTAAAAATCCATTCATGCCGTATAAGTTAAAAAAAACATTCTTCGTACTTTTGTCGGAAAAATCAAAAAAGTACCTCGTACGAAAAACGACAAAAGATTCCTTTCATTTCTTTTACTAAAAACTCAACGAAGGGTAAAAATGGATTTAAAACATTGTAGGTGGATGGAAATAATATTACATATTTATGAAACATGGATGTGGATGATAAAATACACCCCATTAAATACTTACGAATAAGAAATCTCGGATAAAAATGAGATTGTGATATTTCCCTTACCTTATGTCTGACTTGCTTTGTAATTGTCCAAACCTCCTGTATAATGATTTAAATCATGTTATTGACTTATTCCAGAATCATATTCATTGTTATGATATCATATATGGTTCACTTATGACATTATATTACCCGTTCTTTTGTAAATTCCATGATAAAGAAGCGTTTTGGGTAAAATCGTTTCATTTA
Source organism: Viscum album (assembly GCA_963277665.1). Taxonomy (NCBI): domain Eukaryota; kingdom Viridiplantae; phylum Streptophyta; class Magnoliopsida; order Santalales; family Viscaceae; genus Viscum; species Viscum album. The sequence goes on from OY728131.1 coordinate 44,701,220, forward strand.
TCGTAGGTGTTTTGACTTGTTGTTCTTGACATCATTATTACTTATATCATGATCTACATACTTCCAGAATATAAAATATGATTTATATATCATATATATTCAGTATATATATATAATAGATAGATAAATAAAATGAAAAACACCGTTCATGGAGACGGTAGTCCGTACGTACGCATGAACGCTGTTTTCCTTTCCCTATTGTCTTGAATGGAAGTAAGTAGATGACATACATATATATATACATAAATCCAGTAGCTTTATAATGTCATATATTTCATTATTATTTCTTATATATACTTTATAATCATTCTTAAATGGTTAACATGGAGAATGAATCTCATCGCGTCGTGGAGACGGTAGTCCGTACGTACGCACGAGCGATGATATCATTTCCATAAATATTGAATTGAATTGGAGTGGATTATACAATATATCAGAATCAATATGATGTTTTAATAACTATTTATAGTTATTCTTTACACCATTATACCCATCCATGTAATGTGGTGGTGGAAAATAGATTACACCACGGCGTGGAGACGGTATTCCGTACATACGCACGCGCGGTGATTTCTTTTTCCGTAGGATGGATAGATGGTGAAATAGGGTTGTTTCATACTTATAATAACATATCAGTATATGAGTGATACTGATGTTATTACTTCATAATGAAACAACCTAAGAAGAAGAAGTGGAATAAGAAATAAAGATGAAAGAATTGGTAACGGTAATTACCTCTTCTTTGAAGCGCCTCTTTGAGACCTCCTCTTAGGGCACTAAAATTGGTCTTTGAGGAAGACCAGAACCTCTAGGATGTTCCTAGGAAAGTGGAGAAGAGATTTTGTCAGGGGTTGGCCGAGCTTGAGTGCTCAAATTGGTGTGAGGAGGAGGGGGAGGAGGTGTCCTTTTATAGGGGAGGAGAGGGGCACCTTAGGAATATCTCAAAATATTATTTTATATTAAAGACAAAATCGGTTTATAATGGTTACAAAGGGTCTTATTTCGATGATAAGGTGGGTATGGGTCGAAATACTATCAACCAATAGGATTTAGACAAGTTTAGGGTATTATTTTAACCTTATCAATTAGATTTAACTCTAAGTTAAATAATTTAACTTTTACCGTGTCTTTTTGTTTTCTTTTACTATATGATTAATACACTTACTATAACATTCCAAACGAACCCCAAATTGTTTATTATTAATATATATATCCTTATCTAAGTCATTTGGCTGAGCCTTAGATTTTTAGGAATACAATAACAATTAATAATATAATATTTGATTTAAAAACTATTTTGTGTCAATTTTGACACTATTTGATATATGATTTTTTTGAAAGTCATAACAGCATTAAATGTTCGAAACAAGTTGATTAAATCAACATTAATATATCCTAGTAACCTATAAAATTAGTGGAATTCATAAAAAATCTCAAATTACATTTACATTGGTGTTTATAACATCAATTATGTCAATATTTCATTAATAAGATAATTATTGCATCATCGTTGTGTCATATATAAATTAAATTATTTAATGTCTAAAAATTACAAATAAAATCCCATTATGTAGGAAATCTTTTTAGCTTTCTAATGAATATTTATAATCTAAAATCCAACATATATAACCCTATGTAACAATTTCTTTGCTAAAAGATATATGCTTTTGTCAATTTTGTATTCATTTTAACTTAATTTAAGTAAAGTGTCATTATCACTTACAAGTGGATCAATGGGGTCCCAAAATCGACCCAAAGATGCCCATGTTCGACCATGTATCAACAAATAGGGTTAAGACACGTTTTAGGGTAATTTAATATTATTATAATATTATTTGTTAACCCTTATTTACCGGATTTACCCTTAACCATGGTAAATAAAATATTTACCGCAGTAATTATTCAAAATGTCTAAAAATAAAAGTTACCTATTTACACAATTTGAACATCCTGATTCCAAATATGGAATCCATTTTTCTAAATTCAAAACACAGAAGTGGCAGAAATTAATTTAAAATTAATTCCCGCTGTCAAAACAAAAAGCGTGTTTTTAAGAGATAATAACTATCAAAAGATTGACACTTATTTATGTTCGGTTTAATTGTAAAATTGTGTCCAATGACCAACATTATATTAAGTGGTAAAAATATATTCTAAATATACTTTAAAACCATTCAATATTATAATTTAACCACATAAGATATTACGATGAAAAAAGTTGTTTTTAATTAAAATATAGCGTGTTTTTACTATTCATTAAAATATGAAAGTTGTCGGAAAAATATCAAAACTTTATCTAATGTAAATTTTTACATCCTGATTCAAAAGAAGAATATTATTTTGTCAAATTTAACATATAAACATGTCAAAAACTATATTTAAAGTGGGCGCGCCATCAAAAGGCGGTAAAACTGCATTTTTTGAAAAATACTTATTTTACCCGAAAAATTTATTTTGTTCTTATACCATGTTCTAGAAATGTGTAAGATGAATAATAATGTTATAAAATTCAAAATTTAGTTAATACTATTCATAACGGCTAGTTCATGACAATATTATAATAATATAACATTGTTTATTAAAACCCGGTATTGCGTACAACACACGCTATCGAGGAAGGTCGTGATTGCGTGTAATGCAAGGCAAGTCAAGGATGCGTGTTGTGCAAGCTCCTTTTGGTGTAGCGTACAACACAAGACTTTAATAAAATTAAAAAAAATATTTTTTATAAAATCTTGGGCTGTTACAGCATGTCAGGGAACTGTACCTAGTACCCATGAAAAAAGTGACCATTCATTCTTTCTGGAGCTGAAATCTATAAACGGAAGGAAAGAGAACACCTCAAATGATATATGAAGCAGATATACGAAGTAAGATGATGTGATACGAGGCGATACGAAAAAGATAGAACAAAGGTGTTGTTGTGAAGAAGGAAAAAGGCTCAAAAAGCATTCAAATGTGGAGCATTCACACAAGGCTACATCCATACTCCAAGAACTCTGAACATACTTGAAGCCGATCATTCTGAAGCAAACCACAAGTTTCATCTTGAGTGAAGAACTACCACAAACACTTCATGCACTCAAGCTGACAAGATGAACCAAGAACCAAATAATAAAACGACACTCTATTTTCTTAGCAGAAACTAGTGAAAGACTCAGAAGCTTTTATGACCAACCAAACGAGTCCAGAGATGCAATTCCAATCACTAAAGCTCTTCTAAATCCATTCTAACTTAGTTTAGTGATTCTTTCATTTACATTTTGAGCAGTTTTTGAATCCTGTTTCTTTTACACACACAATGTCTCCTGAGATAAATTATAGGATTCTTAAATCCTTATTCAAACTCTTTAACTCTCTTGTTTCCCACTATGGATAGTGGCAGAGGTTGGGTAAGACCTAGATAGCTGTAAGCAGTTGTTTGTTTCCCACGAAGAACTATGGTTGAGGTATTTGGACCTGGACTGTATTGCACTGTTGTTTACCTCAATCCAAGGTGTGGATCAATTTATATAAATTTTTTGAGAGGACTATGTCTTGGCTTGAGACTGAACCTCTTGGTTACATCTGCTATGTTTTTTAGTTTAAATCATAAGTATACTATATATATATTTTATATTCCGCTGATGTTATATTGAAATACAAAATTATTTTAAAGCTACTTTGATAGTTAAATTATCAACTGTTTATACTTATTGTAAACTATTAAGTTAGTTTCAAAAGTTATTTTCTTCTTCATATTAAGTTAACTGAGACCTAACCAATCTTTCAGAAACTGATTGAACATTTATACTCTGTATAAATTCACTACAGTTTAACTTTGATTTTAAATTGGGGGATTTTAAAAGAGAATATTTTTAATAGAAATTTTTATTGGAACTCAATTCACCCCCCATCTTGAGTATCCACTCTGGCCAACATTTGGTATCAAAGGATTGTTTTTATTAATACAAATTTTCAAAACACTCTGTTTTTTAACTTTGATTTTAGTTGCATCATTAAAGATCATAAATTTCTGTTAGTTCTAAATTTTATCTATTTAATTTTAGTTTCTAAAATATAGCTATGGAAAATAGAATAGAGGGTGCTACTACTAAGCAGCCACATTTCTTCAATGGTAAAAACTATGCCCAGTGGAAACTTAAAATGAAGATACATTTAGAAAGTATGGGTTTTGATATCTGGACTGCTATTGAATCTCAATATAAAATTCCAAAAACTGAAAGAATAACTTGGGATGAACTTAAAAAGAGAGATTACAATAATAATTGTATAGCTATGAATGCCCTAAACTGTGCTTTAGGAGATGAAGAGTTCAATAGAATTTCTTCCCACAAGTCTGCTTATATAATATGGGATACTTTGGGTGTTTCTCGTGATGGAACAACCAGTGTTAAAGAAATGAGATTGAATACTAACACTATTAAATATGATAATTTTAAAATGATGACTGAAGAACCAACTTCTGACATGTATCTTAGGTTCAATGAGATAGTCAATAAAATGAGTTCACTTAGAAAGGTTGTTCCAGCAAAGGAACAAATAATGAGAATCTTGAGATGTCTTCACGACTGATGGAGAGGGACATCTGTTTCAATCAGAGAATCATGTGACATTGGAGCTCTCCCGGTAAAAGAACTAATTTGTAAATTAATGATGTATAAGGAACAACATAAGGTTAATAAGGATGAATATGATGAACCCAAAAGAAAATCCATGGCATTCAAGTCTACTGATTCTAAGAGAAAATACAAGGAGAATATGAAAATACCTACTAAAAGTTCAACCAGTGAAGATTATGATTCAGATAGTGATGATAAAATGGATCAAATAGCCAGGAGATTTGATAAGTTTAATAGGAAGAAAAAATTCTTAAGAAAATATAACTACAAAGGAATGTATGACAACAAGGGACATTGGAAGAAGGATTGGAAAAATCCTGAAAAGGAAGGTGATATAGTCTGCTATGAGTGCAAGAGGAAAGGACACATCAAGGCAGACTGTCCAAAATTGAAATTCAAAAAGAAACATGATTATAATGATAATAAGTACAAAAGATCCATGAATGCTACTTGGAGTGATTCAGAGGATAGCACAGGTGAATATAAAGTTTCTGATTCTGAAACAATCGTTCCAATATGTGCTTTATGACCAACACATCTGAGGTACCAGTTTCCCCTGTTCTAAATGATTATTATTCTGGAAATAAAAGTGATTCAGACAATGATGAAAATATGTCTAAGGCTGAATTATTTGAATAATTTAATATGCTGGAAGAAACATGTAATGAACTTAAAGAAAAATATAAGCCACTAATGAAATTGCCTGCTCTCACTGTCAATGTTAAATCTGCTCTTGATATAGAAAAAGAAACTAATACTCAACTGTTAAAGGAAAATACTGAACTGAAAATGTCTAATGAAAAACATTGAAAGGTCTTAGAAAAGTTAAAAAAGGTAAAAGACACACTTACTCAAATGTTCAGTAAACAATTTGCAACTAAATACACTACTGGATTGGGATACCAACCTGGACAGTGACAGTTCACTAAAACTCGATTTATTCCTATGTCTGGACAAAATTCTGCTTATTCCAGTTTTGGAAATTCTTATGCTTTAACTAGTTATTCATATGGTTATAGATCAAATAAAGTTTATATTTCAAAATATATTGATACTTTATGTTATATGAAACCCATAAGACAAATATGGGTACCTAATGATTTGATTGATATCCTTTCTAGACCCAAGAAGATCTGGGGTACCAAAATCACTTTCTATCTAAACCTATTTTGTATGAAACATTCCTAAAGGGTTCTCACAAAAAGGTATGGTACATAGATAGTGGATGTTCAAGGAACATGTCTGGAGATTACTCATGCTTCAAAAGCCTAATCAAGGTTTATGAAGTCCAAGTCACCTTTGATGATAATTCTAAAGGACAAAATCATCGGCCTAGGCCAGATTAGTAACACTGATTCAGTTTTGATTTCTAAAGTTTTATTTATTGATGGACTTAAATACAATATTTTAAGTATTTCTCAATTATGTGATGATTGTTATAATTTTAAGTTTGAAAATGATTCTTGTAATGTTTTTAACTCTAAAAATGTTTTAGTATTCTCATCTTTAAGAAATGAAAATGTTTATGCTATTGATCTGAATTCCATAGCTAAACAAAATGTTACTTGTTTAAATGGTTTTCATAAAAAATCTTGGTTGTGGAATAGAATATTAGGACACTAAAACATCCATTCACTTAGAAAATTGACAAGGAAGAACTTAGTTAGAGACCTACCTAAATATGAATTCCCAAATGGCGAAGTTTTTAATCCCTGCCAAAAGGGAAAACAACATAAATTTTCTTTTAAATCAATAAAAGAAGTTTCAACTTCTCAACCTCTCGAGTTGGTTCACATGGACTTGTTTATACCATCAAGAGTTTCTAGTTTAAATGGAAAGCACTATGTCTATGTCCTTGTAGATGACTTTTCTATATATACTTGGGTATACTTATTGGCTCACAAAAGTGAAGCTTATTCTTACTTTGTTAAATACTCCAAATCTGTAGAAAACCTTAGTGGACTTAGGATTAAAACTCTGAGAAGTGATCATGGATGTGAGTTTTAAAATCAAGAGTTTTAATCTTATTTCTCACAAAATGGATATAGTCACAATTTTTCTGCTCCTAGGACACCTCATTAGAATGGTGTAGTAGAAAGAAGGAATAGAACCCTTCAAGAAATAGCAAGAACCATGATTAATGAATATGACCTGCCTATTTACTTTTGGGCTGAATCCATGAATACAGATTGTTATATTATTAATAGAGTGTTAATTAGACCTATTATTAAGGAGACCCCATATGAGTTATGGAACAATAGAAAACCTAATGTTAGTTATTTCAGAGTCTTTGGCTACAAATTTTTTATTCTTAATACAAAGGATAATCTGGACATGTTTTCTTCTAAATGTGATGAAGGAATTTTTCTTGGTTATTATTTAACTAGAAAATACTATAGAGTCTTTAACAAAAGAACAAAATGTGTGGAAAAATATATTCACATCAAGTTTGATGAAACTGATCCACATGAGTCTAAAACCCCTCTCGAAAATCTTGAAGAAAATTTGTGTGTCCTGGACCTTAATGATAAATTTAAAGAACCTGCTATAAAAATATCCAGTTCTGGACATATTCCAGAATCTTCTTCTATAAATCCTGAACTTGGAGATGAACCTGAAATTTCTAGTCCTACCTTTCCTAGATCAACAAGGATTCTAAAGAATCATCCTTTTGATGCTGTTTTCAGTTATCTTGATATAGGGACATAGACTAGAGATTCTCTAAGAAACCAGGTTGAACATTAAGCCTTTCATTCATAGATAGAACTTAAAAATGTGAATGATACAATAAAGGATGAATTTTGGGTAATGGATATGCAAGAAGAGTTAAATCAATTGGAATGAAACAAATTCTGGGAATTAGTTGACAGAACCAAGGACACCTTGACAATAGGCACTAAATGGGTTTTTAGAAACAATATTGGTGAGTCAGGAAACATAGTTAGAAACAAATCTTGACTAGTTGCACAAGGATATATTCAAGAGGAAGGTATAGACTATGAAGAAACCTTCGAACCTGTAGCCAGATTAGAAGCTATTAGAATTGTACTTGCCCATGCTACTCATCTGAATTTCAAGTTGTATCAAATTGATGTCAAAAGTGCATTTCTAAATGGTTTTATAATTGAAGATGTTTTTGTTGAAAAACCACATGGATTTACTAATCCTAATTTTCCAAATCAATTTTTCAAACTTTCTAAAGCATTATATGGTTTGAAACAATCTCCAAGATCTTGGTATGATAGACTTAGTAATTTTCATATTTTAAGAAGTTTTCTTAAACGAATTGCTAATCTGACTCTTTTTACTAAAATAATTTCTAAAGATGTTTTAATAGTTCAAATCTATGTTGATGATATTATTTTTGGATCATCTAAACACTCCTTATGTACTGATTTTTCAAAGATTATGAAAAATGAATTTGAAATTAGTTTAATGGGAGAACTTAAATATTTTCTTGGATTTCATGTTTTTCAAAATGAAAATGGTATTATTTTGAATAAAAGTAAATATTCAAAAAATCTTTTAAAACGTTTTGGTTTGGATAGTATTAAGAAAAGTGAAACTCCTATGAGTACAGTCTGTAAATTGGATGCAGATGAAACTGGGAAACCAGTGGATCAAAACAATTACAGAGGTATGATTTGAATCTTACTTTACCTTACTACTAGTTGACCAGACATTATGTTTAGTGTGTGTATGTGTGCAATATTTCACGCTAATCCAAAAAAATCTCATTTACTTGCTGTTAAAATAATTTTTATGTATCTTAAACATATTGTAAACATAGGTTTGTTTTACCCTAAAGGAAAATCCTTTTAATTGATTAGTTATTCAGATGCTGACTTTGATGGTTTCAATTTGGATAGAAAAATCACATCAGGAACATGTAATTTATTTGGAAATTCCTCAGTATCTTGGTGTAGTAAGAAGCAGAACTCTGTAGCTTTGTCCACTGCTGAAGCAGAGTATATAGCTGCTGGTAGTTGATGTGCACAAATTCTGTGGATGAAACACACTCTTTTGGACTATGGATATGATTTTAAGCATGTCTTTATCAACTGTGACAACACTAGTGCAATAAACATTTCGAAGAACCCTGTATCTCACTCTAGGACCAAACACATTGATGTAAGGCACCATTTCTTGAGTGATTATTACCGAAAGGGTTATATTATTCTTGAGTTTATAGGTACTGAACATCAATTAGTTGACGTTTTCACCAATCCTTTCAGTTCGGATTGGTTAAGTTACATTAGACATGAGCTAGGTATGATTAATCTTGATCAGTAGCTACCTCACCGATGTAAATCCTCACCGATGTTAATTCTTACCGATGTAAATTCTCACCGATGCAAATTCTCACCGATGTAAATCCTCACTGATGTAAATTCTCACTGATGTAAATCCTCACCGATGGAACCTCACTGATAGGAATTCTCACTGATAAACCCTACCGATGAGTGCGCTATTTTAAACTTCTTTCTGCCACCAGAATCTAAATATTTTTTACTTTATCTTATTTAATTTATTTATTTTATTATTCCTAAATGATAAAAACAAAGTCTGAGATACTTCTCAATCCACCGAGTCTCAAACCCTTTCCCTCAAACCTTAACTCCCTAGTCTTCCAAGAACTCTAAATCCCTCGAATCCGAGATGGAAAAAACCAAACCCCATTCTGTTAGAGATGTGAACGATGAGCCTAAGGCAAAGAAGCAAAAGTCTAAGCCAGAAGAAAGTGGTAGTGCTAGAAGAACATGATCAAGAAGATGTCCAGTAAATCCTCATTTACAGAATAGAGTTATTGTAATAAAAAAAGAGTTGTGCATGGATTGGTTGCTGGCAAGTAAATAGTTAGTGTTGGAAGTGCTGAAAGATCAAAAATGAGTAGATTGTTTTTCGAACAACAATAGACCCTACTATCTGAAGCTAGTGAAACAGTTTTATGACTATGTATGTTTTGAGAAATCTGAATATGAAAACCGAGTAACTTCGTTTATGAATGTAAAAGAGTTGTCCATTTTATCGACTGAGTGGGATGAATGTCTGAAAGTTCCACATGAAGGTATATCTGGATATGTTTCGAGAGCTATTCCACCTACTAGTGATATCTTTGATTATGAGACTGCCTTGGAGGAACTCACTAGCGATGGAAATCAAATACAAGTTGTAGCTGCTAAAATGGATGGAGAAAACAGATTGTTGTTCAAGTTTGTTCGGCATGTCTTAATACCAAGGAGAGGAGACTTTGCAAATTTAAGATATCAAGATATCTATCTCTTGCATCTTTTGAGACATGGATTCAATGTGAATCTATGCTGATTTCTGATGACTCAAATGGAGGATATGATTATACCCAAGTCAAAAAATAATGCCTTGTTCTTTGCTAAGTTGATCCCAGTAATGATAAAAGTGAAAGGAATACCTGAGTCTCAAGATGAGACTGTGGTAGTAAGGAACAATTTTTGTGTCACCATTACAGTTTGCAAATACATGAAAATAAATTGGAACCCATGGAGAGGAGAATGGGTCACTGATGACAAGAAGGTGTATGATAAGTTCAATCCTGTGGATCACCCTTCAAGACCGAAGGATGTGAGGGACTCAGGTCTGGGAACTGATGAAGAGGAGCCAGAATACAGTGATGATTCAGAAGAGGAAGTGTCATCTGCTGATGAAGGAGGAGACCCTAACTTACCTCCTTTCCCATCTTTTGAAAACCTAGATCAACATAAATCAGATAAGGAAGAAGCTGCTTTAGATACTATTGATGTGGCTGCTGTAGAGAATGAAGAAGATATTCATGAAAGTGAAGCATCTCTGTCAGCTGATTTAAGAATTAGTCCAGTGATTGGACAATCATTAGTAGATACTACGTATTCTAATGAAGTTGACATACCCATGCCTATTTTGAAAGACCCTCCAGCTATTGCAGAGAAAGAATTGAGAGTAGATGATGCTGCTAAAAAAGGAAGACCTGCTGAGGATGTGGTTGAAAATGCTGTTGTTTTAATTGAGGATGCACCAGTTGAGGGGGAGCATCAAACCAAGATTGGAAGTGTTACAGTGGCTGTTGATATTGAGGACTGGGCAGAAGACCCCAGTTTTGTAGTCTGTGGTTTAGACTATCCTGATTCTGAGAATGAAGTATCTCTAAATAGACCAAAAACCGTTTATAATGTTGAGACTGAGTTGCTACTAAAAGATGTGGTCCGAATGAATGACCTGGATACTTTAAATAAAAATCTTAAGGACAGTTTTGTGAAAGAGGTAAAGAAGATGTAATCTTCTCTGGTATCTTCAATTCAATCGATCATGATTGACTCAGTGGTCAGTTTAGCATCTAAAAGAGTACCCAATGTAGTTTCACATGCTGATATAATCACCAGGGTTGACCTAGAATCCTTAAAGGATGAGATGAAAGAGTCATTTAGTGCCTCATTTGATGAGATGAAGCATTGTTTTGCTGAAGAGATGAGGATGTTGGAAAGATCTTTTGAAATATCTCTAGGTTGTAGTTTGTCAACCTTTATGGCCGAAATAGTTGACGAAGTTAAAGACATACAAACTCAAATATCTAGACTGGAAGAAGATCTTGAAGCTTTAAAGAAATTGGTTATCTCTTTGAAATCTTACATAAGCTCAAAATCCCAAGCAGACAAGGACTTAACATATGTCAAGAGTGTTGTAAGTCAGTTGGTTTTAGTGTTCGAAGGTTTTAAAACTTCCATGAAAGATCATGTTAAAACCCAGGATTCTCATGTTCAAAATATTTTTAGTTGGTTGACTAAGAACTTCATGGAAACAATAACCTTCTCTATTGGTTCTATTACATCTAAACCTTCAGTATATTTGAATCAGATTTGATCTATGATGAAGGAGGAGCTTGGTTCAACATTAACCAGTGGCTCTATGGACTCATCTGATCTTAGAAAAGTTGTGCTTTCTACTCGAGATTCATCTAGAGAAATAATGAAGATAGTCCAAGACTATATGAGAGAAGCTTCTGCCTCTCAAAAAGAAGTGAAAGATAAATTGGACTACTATTTCCAAAAGATTTACGCAAAGACCCAAATTACCAACCACTTCAAGATTCTGATAGAGAATATGAAGCTGCCTCCTGTCAATAAAGTCTTTAGAGAAAAAGTTAGCAAGCTAAGGGAATTGACTCCAGCGTTGGAAAAATTTATGGAGAACAAGGATGCCTTCATATCTGCTATGGAGAGAGGAGGAGGAATAATTATTGATTTCAAAAATCTGTTGCTGCCTTTTCTGATTGTTGATGCTAGGCCAGTGATTGTCCCTCCTGCCTTACCTACCTCTGCCTCTACTGCTTCTCCAGTTTAGATGACTCCTACCTAAGAAATTCTAAGCCTCACACCTATGATCACTCAAATAACTCCTCAGTACATCCCATGCACATGGTCAGTGGCTCAGCCTCTAGTGATCATCTCTGGTGTTCCAAAGCATTCACCTGCATCCACCTCACCTGAATCCTCTACTAATCCAAAGGGAAAATATCCCATTGAGGATGTGGATTGAACAAGTGGATAGACTATTTGATAGAAATCCATTGATTTTTTTATTTCTTTGTACCTTATTTGAAACATTCAATAAAACTGGCTTTTATCTCTTTTCCCACTTTTTGATTATCACAAAGTGGGAGAAATATTCACCCAGTGGGAGAAGTATTAAAGGTAGAATACATAATGGGGAGAAAGTATCAAAGGGGGAGAAATTTTCTCTAAGGAAGAGATATCATACTTTTCCCCTCTGATACTATTACATTTAGTTCTCTCATACCATTTTGGTTAACTCTATGATACCACTAAATTTTACCTCTGATATCATTACATTTTCTTTTATCTCTAAAACTATCACATTTAACTCTACCTCTGATAAATTATGTTCTATAACATACTGTTTTCTCGGAGAAAATTGAGTTTAATTATATATCCTCCGATACAATTATTCACTTTTTTAAAAATGATAATATCATAGGTTGTGATTATCAAAAAGGGGGATATTGTTGACCTCACCTGTTTTGATAATCCCAATTATGCTTTCATATACATCGATAATCCGAATTAATTTTTATCTATATCCTAATTCTCTCAATATATGATATTCTGTTATCAAGATGATAATAATATTAAAATAATCCTTGAAATATGTTAATCATTGTTTATACTATGTTTATATGAGTTCTGAAGTACTTATAACCCATTCAGATATTCTTTGCATAAAACAGACCAGTATTAAGTCACTGGTCTACATATGGCTACTGATAAAGAGGTATAGGTACTCAGTCTACCGAGAGAACATACTAGAGCTACCAATAGAATAAGTCTACCAATACAAGTGAAAATAGCTACTGATATGTACAAGAGCTACTGATAGAAACCGAGCTACCAATAGAATAGGTCTACTAGTTTTCTTAAGTTGTATAGACTCTAAAATTTCATGGAAATTTATTTCTTAATTTCTTTGGAATTTTAAGAGTATGCGGTTTTTGACGGTGCCTGATTCCGAGGTCCGGTGTGCCACGAATCAATTTCCAAAGTTTAGCTCAGGTACGTTCAGTGAATGAACGAGCGGGTTTTTATAACATTTGAACTGGTGCTTGGAATTGAAATCTGAGGGCACCGATGAACTTGCATCACCGTTAATTGCTTAAGAAGACCCTTTCTGGAGTTGCATTTTCTCGGGAGGAGTTGTTAAAAAAATTACTAAGAAATAAAAATATAATTGTTTTACAATTATATTTTTATTTCTTGCTAAGTGGTTTAAGTGTTGTGTCACAACACTGTTTCCCTCTATTATGTGGTTTAACTCATAGGTGTGGGAGTTGGAGAGGGACCCGTTGGGTTGCTAACTTCCCTTGGGAGAATAAAGGAGAGTTGGGGCCCACACGAGCCCCACCCCTTCACTTTTTCCATAACTCCTCACCTCCCTCTTTAATTTTGTAAACTCATCTTAAATTGAGTAACCTTCCACTTCCTCTCTCTATCCCTCTTAACTCTCACCAACACATACCTTAATTAATTAATTGAACCTATTCAATTAATTAACTACGTGTTTGAATTTTGAAAAATTGAAATTACTTGTGTTAATAAAATAATAGAATGAACCTATTATTTTACATTGACACATTTTGTGTTTGGAGATAAGGGAAAGAGATCTTGTGTAAAAGAAGGAGGAATTTCCTTGAGGGTGGAAGAACATCATCCACTCCATGAAGAACGGTTCTTCTCTGACGAATAACGTCGACCCCTCAACATAGAACAACTCGGCGATCACTGTTCCTCATCCTCTTCTTCCTCCATGGCAAGGGAGGAGACACCGACGTGGGGAACTCGCCAACAACGACTCAAATTATATTCTTCCTTCGCAACAAGAGAGGATACGACACTTCCTCGGGTGCACACCGATAACGAAGGAAGTGACGAACGCCAGCGACCATCGTCATATTCATCTCCTCCCTTGGGACGACGACGAAGAGCCGACGTCCACCCTCTTGTGATATCGTCAACAAACGACGAACGACACGGGGTAGGGGGTTTTCGTATTTTGTGTTTATGTGAATTATACCCTCATAATTGATTAAAAGCATGTGTTTAAATGTTTTACATTTGATAACACCTAACGTGGAGGGCGCGAGCCGAATAAACATGGCCCGACAACCCTCCACAGATTTTTGTTGGTGTACGAATTGACGGGAGATGACGAAACGGGCTACAAAGACAATTTGAGTTCATCTTCGTATAGTACGGGACTCGAGATGACCACTGGTGAAGACGGCGGGCGAAACGGACCACCGGAGCGCGTCCGGTGGTCCGCGGAGTGTGGCGGCGACGCGCTGCCGGAGGAGACCGCTGCGGCTGAGCCGCGGCGGACCGGAATGGCTAAGCCGTTCCGTGTTTAGGGGGATGCGCGGCTTAATTGCCATGCTGTTTCGGTCAACCGGTGGGGGGGGAGACATCACCCCCCCCTCCGCTCTTCACTGGCCACGCGGGTCGCGCATGTGCCAGGCCAACCGGTCGCGCCGGGCCGGGCCGCCCGCGCAGGGCCGGACTTCCGCGCTGGGCCGGGCCGGGCCACCCCAATAGGGTCAGGCCACGCCCTAATGGGATAAACCCGAACCCTGGTCGGGTCGACTCGGTTCGGGCCGACCCAGGGGGTATCGGGCCGGGTTGGACGGGACCCGGACCCCCTATTTTCGGACAGTTCAGTTCAAACGCCCATAACTTGGGATACAGACCTCCGAATGACACACCATCAGTTGCGATGGGATCCATGGATCGGATGGTCATTTTGGTATAATACACTCAAGGTTTTGGAGAACTTTGTGTACGGTCGGGTTGGTTCGAACCCAAAACCAGCTGGGCCCAGGGAGCGGAAATGCTTATAACTTGAGCTCCGGACGTCCGATTGACGTGCCGTCAACTTTGTTGGATTCCCATTGATGTGACGGAACTTTTGGAATACTTCACCTGAGGTTTGGATGTAGTTAGAGTATGTCTGGGTTGGATTGTACCCGAAATCCAACCGGGCCCCTAGAACCGAAAAGATGATAACTTTCAGATCGGATGACCGTTTGACAAATCGTTAGTGGAGTTGGTAATCCCGTTGAGAAACAGTCCCTATGAGTACACCCTATTAGAGTTCAGGGTACAACTGAGATGCGGTCGGATTGGTTAGAACACAAAACCAACCGGGCCCCTTGGACAAAAAGGCTAATAACTCATAGACCGAGTGTCCGATTGACGCGCCGTCTGTTGCGTTGAGACCCCTATGACGAGGCGGTCCTTTGAGATACTTCTTAATGGGACTTTGTGATACTTGGAGTATCAACCTGTAGCTCGTGGAGCGGACCCTCCCGGAGACGAGCATACGGCGTATGGAGACCGTGTAGCCGGCTGAGACGTGAAGACTGCTTGACCGACTCGACATGAAGTGAGTCGACTAGCCCAGTGGACGGAGCACTATTGTGTTTGGGTGCAGACCCACGGAGGATGGAGCACTGCTCTATTTGGGTGCAGACCCGTGGTACTCAACAGAAGGAGTACCTTTGCAGGCTATTAGGGGGGGTGCACTGCTGTGTTTGGGTGGCAGACCCCGGTGGGCAGCACTACTGTGTTTGGGTGGATGACCCGCGGTACTCGACAAGAGGAGTATCTCAGCAGTCTTTGGTTAGTGAGCAGTACCTTAGAGTTGTGACAAGATTACTGTACTCGTCAGAGATGGAGCTCTTTAGCAGTTACGGTTTCGATAATGAAAATCCTGGTTTGAGATGAGTCTATGACCTTTGTGTTTACCTCATGATTGAGATGGGTCACTTGATAACATAGGTATATGTATGTGAATAAACCTAGGTAGTCGTTATCCGTTGATTTCATAACCTTTGTGTTTCCTCATGTTTGAGATGGCTTACTTGATAACATAGGTATAAGTATGAGCTTATACCTAAGTAAGGGTTATCGGTTGAGCTCCTTATTTGTGCTTATCCTTGTTGGATTTAGTGAGACCTTGAGGGTCTCGGGGTCCCTACTGAGTATTGTATACTCACCCCTGCACGGGCTATGACCGCACCTCGTTGTGTTGGTTGCAGATGACGGGTAGCGCTGACAGAGGCTGAGTGTTCGAGGACGGGACAGTACCAGGAGGTGGACCTCATGATGAGTCAGTATCTGGAGGTGGACTTTACAATGAGACGATACTCAGAAGAGGTTGACGGGTAAGAGCGTTATGGAGGCTATCTGTACCTACCCTTCAGGTAGAATCCGTGGTGGACGATCCAGGAGCTGCGCTATCTATACCTACCCTTCAGGTTGGATCCGAGGTGGACGACATAGGAGCTTCTTCTATTCTTCCAGCTGATTATCTTTTCTATTGTACTTTTGTTTAGTTGTAGCTGTACTTTCAGTTGGGTTTGTATTCTGGCCCACTTACTTTTCAGCACATTCTTTTGTACTTAGTGTATTAGTTCTGCTTTTAGTCTGTGGTGTTTTGATTAATTTTATAAAGGCAATGCCTTTCCAGTTATCGGTATTTACGCCTTTGGTGGTAGTCTCCACCCCCTGGCCTATGGAAGGCGGGTTTGGGGTAGTCACGACATGGGCCCCGAGGAAGGATCGTGAAAAATAGGTATCATAGGTGTCGGTTCTACCGCAGAACTTATAACTCTGATAATCCTTTTCTGTGAAGAAATTGTGTTAAGGGTACCAGGTGTGATTTTTAGTTCAGGGAGTCCAGTGATGGTACGGGCGAACGACATACCACACACTAGGACCCTGACTTCTGATTTCTGACTTAGTGCACAAAAACACTAATTGTGTGTGTGTTTTCAAGGTTTTTCCATTAAAACAGCTCAAACCAGGTCAGCTCACCAGGTATAAATCGTTTGACCATGTCATATTGGCTTCTTTTATGATGCCTTATCATGAACGAAAAGCTAGAGCTCTATGAGATATACATACTGACAGCCTGTCGAGCGAAGAGGCTTCGGTACAAGGCCCTCTTATAGTTGACGCACCAGTGGAGGCACATGCGGTACTACCATACGTTGGGCCACCAATGCGACTAACCCCAGCAGCAGGCGATGCACGCTTCTTGAGCATGCTGCACGATTTCTAGCGCCAGAGGCCACCCTGGTTCCAGGGAGAGACAGATCCACAGGCAGCTGAGGATTGGCTGGAGGCTGTGGTGAGAGATTTTAGGATAGTAGGTACACCAGTGTACTTCATGGTGATCTTTACTGCCAGCCACCTTCAGGCAGCAGCAGGCAGATGGTGGAGCCGGATGCTCTAGTTTTGTGATGAGATGACCTTTACATGGGGAGACTTCGAGACCTTTTTCAGTGTGGAGTTTATACCAGTGACTCTACACTCCGAGCATGTTCAGGAGCTACTGCCTTTGCCTCATGATTTTCCATCAGTAGACGAGTCATCTATAGGCAGTAGACAGATGATGCAGCGGTCCAAAAGGACCAGACCAGCAGATGGGAGACCTCGGGATACAGGTTTCGTTGTGCGAGGTACACGAAACAGAGCCAGCCATATGAGGAGTAGGAAGTTCTATTCATGAGGTAGGAAGGGTCACAAGGCACGTGACTGTCCAAAATCCTGCACAATTGATCCCTAGGCGTTGGAGGAGCCACCGACACGAAAGCAGCGACATGTGTTTGAGCAACTACCGAGCGGTGGACAAGGAAGTAGAGCTCCGAAAGCAAGTGGACAGGAGTGGAACTAGTGGATTCATTTTTGTTCTTGGTACTTCTAGTTCCATGTTGCTGTTGTATTTGTGTCTTTGTACTATGAGCTGCAATAATAAAAGACACTTATCTTAGTGACACTTTCTTTCCTTTCCTTTTGTTTGGTTGATACTGAGAGGTCCCGGTTAAAACTGTTGACTTGACCCTCACTATCGAGATTTCTACTGGAGGAGACCCAGTGACCTCACACTGATTCCGACAGTGTGACTCGACCCTTAGAGCTGAGAGTGACGGTTGGATCTCTTGGTAGTAACGTCGATGCCTTACGACGTCATCCATGACATGAATGCATCATTCATGTCCGGATTGACTGTATTAGGCATTGGGCATGGTTAATCCAGGGGATGAGACCATGTTTTTATTTTCGGCAAAGGATAAATCTTAGTAGCTCTTACAAATTGACTGTATTAGGCAAAAAGGTTGTGGTCTATCTACAACGTTGGTATGAGTTTTCCTTGGTCGGAGAAAAGGAAACCCCAGGTAGCACAGGATAAATTCATGCATAGGAGGGTTTGGCTGATCACTCTTGGGTCGACCAATATTACCCTCGTGGCATTTGGAGTTTTGAGTTTCAGTTCTAATCAGGAAATGGAGGCCTCTAGAGTTCGAGGATGGCAATCACGTCCTTATACGGGTCTCACCTCGACGAGGTTTACGTAGATGTGGCCGAGGGGAAAAGTTATCTCCGAGGTTCAATGGACCTTTCTAGGTCCTCAGCAGGGTAGGCGATGTGGTTTACTGCTTGAACTTTCCACCTCAGTTGCACCAGGTGCATGATCCTTCACACATCATCGACCTCAAGAAGTAGGACGTCGATGGCAAGGTGACATTCATGGAGGTTCCAGTGGGGATCGAGGATCGACAATAGAAGATCCTACGTAGACGGTCGATTCCTCGGGTGCGCTTTCACTGGTAGTATGAGAAACTCTAGGTGAGCACATGGGAGCGGAAGACTCAGATGCATGCTCAGTACCACTTTTTTTGTTTCCCTAGTTTGTGTTATAGCTTTACGGGGATGTAAAGCCCTGAGGTGGGAGTAATGTAAAGATCCGACAATTTCACATAAATTGTTTTCTTAATTTCTTTGGAATTTTAAGAGTATGCGGTTTCTGACGGCGCCTAATTCCGAGGTCCGATGTGCCGGGAATGAATTTCCGAAGTTTAGCTCGGGTACGTTCAGTGAAAGAACGTGCTGGTTTTTCTAACTTTTGAACCGGTGCTCGGAATTGAAATCAAAGGGCACCGATGAACTCGCAGTGCCGGTAATTGTTTAAGAAGTCCCTTTTATGGAGTTGCATTTTCTCGGGATGAGTTGTTAAAAAAAAGACTGAGGAATAAAAATATAATTGTTTTACAATTTTATTTTTGTTTTTGCTAAGTGGTTTAAGTGTTGTGTTACAACACTTTCCCCCTCTATTATGTGGTTTAACTCCTAGGTGTGGGAGTTGGAGTGGGACCCGTTGGGTTTCAAACTTCCCTTGGGAGAATGAAGGAGAGGTGGGGCCCACACGATCCCCACCCCTTCACTTTTTCCATAACTCCTCACCTATCTCTTTAATTTTGTAAACTCATATTAAATTGAGTAACCTTCCACTTCGTCTCTCTCTCCCTCTTAACTCTCGCCAACACATACCTTAATTAATTAATTGAACCTATTCAATAAATTAACTCAGTGTTTGAATTTTTTAAATTTGAAATTACTTGTGTTAATAAAATAATAGCATAAACCTATTATTTTACTTTGAAACATTTTGTGTTGGGAGAAATGGGAAAGAGATCTTGTGTAAAAGAAGGAGGAAGTTCCTCTTGGGTTGAATAACATCATCCTCTTCTTGAGGAATAGTTCTTCTCCGATGAAGAACATCGACCCCTCAACATAGAATGACTCAGCAATCACAGTTCTTCATCCTCTTCTTCCTCTACGGCAAGGGAGGAGACACCGATGTGGGGAACTCGCCAACAATGACTCACCTTATATTCATCCATCGCAACAAGAGAGGAGACGAAAATTCCTCGGGTTCAAACCGACGGTGAAAGAAGCAACGAACGCCAGCGACCATCATCATCTTCATCTCCTCCCTTGGGACGACGATGATGAGCCGACGTCCACCCTCTTGCGATATCATCAACAAACGACGAACGAAACGAGGTAGGGGGTTTTTGTATTTCTTGTTTATGTGAATTATACCATCTTCAATGATTAAAAGCATCTGTGTAAATGTTTTCCATTTGATAACACCTAATGTGGAGGGCGCAAGGTGAATAAACACGGCCTGACAACCCTCCACAGATTTTTGTTGGTGCTCGAATCAACGGACAATGACGGAACGAGCTTCAAAGACAATTTGAGGTCTTCGCAGTAAAGTACGAGACCAGATATGACCACTGGCGAAGACGACGGGCGAAACGGACCACTGGAGCGCGTCCAGTGGTCCGCGGAAAGCTGCGGCGGCGCGCCACCAGAGGAGACTGCCGCGCCCGAGCCACGACGGACCAGAACGGATAAGACGTTCCGGGTTTTGGGGGAGGCACGACTTAATTTCCGCGCCTTTTCTGTCAACCGGGGTGGACAACACCTCCTCTCTGCTCTTCACTGGCCATGCGGGCCGCGCCCGCGCCAGGCCAACCAGCCGTGCCAGCCGGACCGGCCACACCGGGCCGGACCGCCCGTGCCGGGCCGGGCAGCTCGTGCTCGGCCGGACTCCCGCGCTGGGCCGGGCCATGCCCTAATGGGGCAGACCCGGACCCGGCTCGGGTCGGCCCAGTTCGGGCCGACCAAGGGGGTATCGGGCCGTGTCGGACCAGGCCCGAACCCCCTATTTTCGGATAGTTCCGTTCAAACGCCCATAACATGGGCTACGGACCACCGAACGATGCATCATCAGTTGTGATGGGATCCTTGGATCAAGACGGTCATTTTTCTATATTACAGGCAAGGTTTTGAAGAACTTTGTGTAAGGCCGGGTTGGTTCGAACCCAAAACCAACCGGGCCTGCGGAGCAGAAACGCTTATAACTTGAGCTCTGGACGTCCGATTGATGTGTCGTCGACTTTGTTGGATTCCTCTTGATGATACAGAACTTTTGGAATACTTCACATGAGGTTTGTACATAGTTGGAGTAAGGCTGGGTTGGATTGTACCCGAAATCCAACCGGGCCCTTGGAACAGAAAAACCGATAACTTTCAGACCGGACGACTATTTGACGAAACGCAGCGGCGTTGGTAATCACATTGAGAAAAAGTCCCTATGAGTATACCCTATGAGAGTTCGGGGAATAGTTGGGATGCGGACGGGTTGGTTCGTACACGAAACCAACAGGGCCCCTGGGATAGAAAGGCTAATAACTCACAGACCGGGCGTCTGATTGACGTGTCGTCTATTGCGTTGAGACCCCTATGACAAGGAGGTCCTTTGAGATACATATTCGTGGGAATTTATGATACTTAGAGTATCGGCCTATAGCTCGTGGAGCAGACCCTCCCGAAGACGATCATACGGAGTACGGAGACCGTGTAGCCGGCTGAGACCTGACGACTGCTTGACCGACTCGACTTGGAGTGAGTCGACTAGCCTAGTGGACGTAGCACTACTGTGTTTGGGTGCATACCCATGTCGGATGGAGCACTGTTGTGTTTGGGTGCAGACCCGCGGTACTCAATAGAAGGAGTACCTCTACATGCTATTAGGGGGGGTGAACTACTGTGTTTGGGTGGCTGACCCCGGTGGGAAGCACTACTGTGTTTGGGTGGCTGACCCACTGTACTCGACAGGAGGAGTATCTCAGCAGTCTTAGGTTAGTGAGCAGTACCATGGTGTCATGACAGGATCACTGTACTCGTCAGAGATAGTGATCTTTAGCAGTTACAGTTTCGATAATAAAAATCCTGGTTTTAGATGAGTCTATGACCTTTGTGTTTACCTCATGATTGAGATGGGTCACTTGAAAAATTAGGTATATGTATGGGCATATACCTAGGTAGTGGTTATTCGTTGATTTCACAACCTTTGTGTTTCCTCATGATTGAGATGGGTTACTTGATAACTTAGGTATAAGTATGGGATTAGACCTAAGTAATGGTTATCTATTGAGATCCTTCTTTGTGGTTATCCTTGTTGGATTTAGTGATACCTTGAGGGTCTCGTGGTCCCTACTGAGTATCATATACTCACCCCTGCACGGGCTATGCCTGCACCTCGTTGTGTTGGTTGCAGACGATGGGTAACGCTGACAGAGGCTGAGTGTTTGAGGACTGGATGGTACCCGGAGGTGGACCTCACGGCAAGTCAGTATCTGAAGGTGGACTTCACGACGAGATGATACTTGGAGGAGGTTGATGGGTGAGAGTGTTGTGGAGGCTATCTGTACCTACCCTTCAGGTAGGATCTGTGGTGGATGATCCAGGAGTTGTGCTATATGTACCTACCCTTCAGGTATGATCCGTGGTGGACGGCCTAGGAGCTGCTTCTATTCTCCCAACTGCTTGTCTTTTCTGTTGTACTTTCGTTCAGTTGTACCTGTACTTTCAGTTGGGTTTGTATTCTGGCCCACTTACTTTTCATCATTTTCTTTTGTACTTAGTGTACTACTTCCGCTTGTACTCTGTGGTGTTTTTTTACTTTTATAAAGGCAATGCCTTCCCAGTTATCAGGATTTATGCCTTTGGTTCTAGTCGCCAGCCCCTGGCCTATGGAAGGCGGGTTTGGGGTAGTCATGGCATGGGCCCCGAGGACGGGTCATGACATAAGTCTTCTAGTATACACTTGATCGCTGATATGTACAGAGCTACCGATATGAATAAGTCTACTGATAGAACCAGTTCACAGACAGTTACCGATAGAAGTCTGCTGATAGAGTAAGTCTACCGATACGAGCTACCGACCAGCCTACTGATACTCAGACTGGTGACTATTATAAAGCGATAGACATAGTCTACCGATGCAAGTATAGAGTCACCGATACATCGAGATACCTATATCCCAAGAGATACCAATGGACCAAAGGCTACCGATGGATTAAGAGCTACCGATAACAAGAGATACTGATAGAATGAAGTCACTGATATATATAGCAACTGATACAAGTTCAAAAGAGCTACCGATGGAAGGTCATGCTACACAGTCCAACATACACATTCACCAACACGATCTACTAATGATTGACCGACCAGTCTAACTCTATACTCTCAATACTATTTATTTAATTAGCTAACAGTTAAATTTGATTTTTTTAATGCAGTTAATGTTATTTAATGATTTATGTTGGAATGTCAGGGAATCGTACCCAGTACCCATACAAAAGGTGATCATTCCTTCTTTCCAGAGATGAAATCTATAAAGGGAAGGTAAGAGAAAACTGAAAATGATATATGAAGCAGATATAAAAAGTAATATGAAGTGATATGAGGTGATACAAAAAAGATAGAACAAAGGTGTTGTTGGGAAGAAGGAAAAAAGGCTCAACAAGCATTCAATCGTGGAGAATTCACACAAGGATATATCCATACTCTAAGAACACTGAACATACTTGAAGCCGATCATTCTGAAGCAAACCACAAGCTTCATCTTGAGTGAAGAACTACCACAAACACTTCATGCACTCAAGCTGACAGCTGAACCTAGAACCAAAGATGAAAATGACACGCTAATTTCTTGAGTAGAAACCGGAGAGGGACTTAGAAGCTTTTCTGACCAACCAAAAGAGTCCAGAGCTCCACTGCCAATCACTAAAGCTCTTCTAAACTCATTCTCACTTACTTTAGTGATTCTTTCATTTACATTTCAAGTAGTGTGTGTACCCTATTTATTTCACACACACACTATCTCCTGAGCTAAATTGGAGGATTCTTAAATCCTCATTCAAACTCTTTAAATCTCTTGTTTCCCAGTGTGGATAGTGGTAGAGGTCGAGTAAGACCTGGACAACTGTAAGCTGTTGTTTGTTTCCCACGAAGAACTGTGGTAGAGGTCTTTGGACCTGGACAGTATTGCACTGTTGTTTACCTCGATCCAGGGTGTGAATCAATTTATATAAATTGTTTGAGAGGACTAAGTCTCGGCTTGAGACTGAACCTCTTAGTTACATATACTGTTCTTTTTAGTTTAAATCATATGTATACTATATATATATATATATATTATATTCTGCTTCTATTACTTTGAAATAAAAAATTATTTTAAAGCTACTTTGATAGTTAAATTAGAAAGTGTTTATACTTATTATAAACCGGTAAGTTAGTTTCAAAAGTTAATTTAATTTTCAGATTACGTTAACTGAGACCTAATCAATCTTTGAGAAACTAACTGAACATTTATACTCTGTATAAATTCAGTACAGTTTAACATTGATTTTAAATTGGGGGATTTTAAAAGAAAATATTTTTAACAGAAATTTTTATTGGAACTGAATTCACCCTCCCTCTTGAGTATCCACTCCGACAAAAAAAGTTTAATTAATTAAATACCACCATTAGATTAATATTGCCTCACATGGTCAGCACAATGGTGTGCTAAAATCCCCACCCCAAAATAACTGAGAAATCAATGTGAAATATGGGAACTAGACACCTTTTGTAGGTATATTCTCTCACATCTGATCGTAGCCTCTAAATCAGACCGATTTGGATGAAATTAGAATTTGAGATGAACTCCCTAAAAACGGTAAATCCACTCATATGGATTTAGCTGTTTATGAGGCGAGATCATAGAAGAATCAAATAAAGTTTCATTGGGGCCTTACATATATGGATCCAATGCTACAAACAGATCAAATAACAGAGTCAAAACAATGAATATAACTAACAGATTATAGGATGATATAGAAATGGGGAAGTAGATTTATGATGTGTGTGAACCATGGAAGATAAAGGAAGGGGGAATTGGTTTAATTGAAATAATGGAAAATAAAAATTTCACAACTTCAATTGGTTACATGGTTATCTCACACATTTTTCCAAACTATGAAGAAACTGTGTTACAAAGACTATACTAAGCTCCCGGTTCACATTTTTGACTTTCATGGTTTACGAAATCATGCAGCAACCATGAGAATCACCACAAAAAAACTACATTGGTTTTGAACATCCAGTTTCCCCTCTATCAAGATTTGTAAATTCACACAAAAAGGATCTAAAGGGTTGCACAATTACTCATTATAGTCCACATTGTTTTCCCAACTGGTGTGCACCGGTCTGTGCACACAAGAATGTTTAGGGTTTTAGCCTCTGACAGACCCGAACCCCAAAAAACCCAAAGAAACTTTTAGAATATTAATATTCATCTAAATAAAATTTCTAAGGTTATGTAATATCTTATAATTAGGTTCTTATTTACAGGAAAAATATTTTTTGTTCCCACCAAACTCCAAAAAATCAAAAAAGGTAATGAATTCATCCAGCTCCAAAAAAGTCAGAATGTTAAAATCTCTCCAACACAACATAGCTCATCTCGGAGATGTAAAACAAAAAAATGAGATGCTAACAATCATTCCCATCACATTAAAACAAATGCAGACTACACCTACTTAAAGGGAATGGAAAACAATCCTCAAGGGGCTCCCTACCTTATAAGTTACCTACCCCTGTGGCTTCCCAACACAAAACAAAATATATATCTTATGGTCCACCGACCATCCATGGACTAAAATTTCTTATACGGCACATTTTCAGTCTTGATCCTCATCATGTGATCCAATATCATACCTGAAAACCATCATTATACTTCACTAAATCGATTCCTTGCAAGTTCCCATGTCATAAATAAAACATATGAGGTCCCACAACCAAATAGATTCTCAAAATCAGTCCTGGTGAATTTTATATGAATCAAGTCCCACATCATAATGATGCCCGTATTCCAGCATGCAACATTAACTCTCCCAATGATGTTTACATGGGGATCTCAGTTCCAAAAATCCTATACATGTATACGTTTGTAACAAATCTTATCAAATTCCATCCTACTATGATGATTCTAGTTAGCGTATAAATTACTCATGTAATCCTCAAGCATGAAAAATGGATGTGACTCTAAAAATCCCATGGGAAAAATAAAAAAATACAAGGTTATTCCCACGGCGTACCTCTAACTGTAACTAGATCACGAGCCACCTCAGTCCATGGAATATCCACAAAATTCACGTAGAATGAAGCTCTACTACTTGAAGCATGACCTCCCCATGGTGTTGTACTAGACACCAGCCACTGAACCCAATGTTGGGTCCCATATCTCTACCAAAAACCTTCTTCCAACTGACTCGTGACTACCAAATCTTATCGCTAGACTCAGTCCGATCTCAGAACCTTGATTCTTCCTTCTTCAATGGCAGCTGGCTATCTAAGAAGGATTTCTATATAGCCTTTCAATATGTTGGACTAGTGCACATTCCCAACACTCTTTTTTAGGTTGCTCGTACTGAGTCCAGACATGTCATGGATGCTTCCATGAGAATCACACCATTGGAAACCCACACCGGTGTAGCCTACCAGAGTCTTTAGCACCACTTCTATGTGGGATCTCCTCTCATCCTCTCTTCTAGGTTTCTAATGCATCACCACTATAATCATTTCACTCTATCACCCACCTCGAGTATGATTGATCCGTTAAATTACCCTCATCTAATAGTGAATGTTTCACCACCTCTGAGAATGAGGTTGACTGGAAAATGTTTGAGTGCACCCAAATGGTGTTCCATAAACCATCCTTGAAATACCTCACCCACGAGGTTTCAATTCCAGCCCTAATCAGTACAAAGTGAGAAATATCAAAAAAAGACATTGTATAGCCCATGAAAGACATGTGAGCCTTATGAAGGATGGAAAACAATCAATCTCTTTATTCCCTCAATGTCTCTAGGAAGAAATGCTTGAAGATCCTAACACCAATGTACTTCCAATAAATCCCCTCTTGTATTACTGCCTCAAACTAAACATTTCACCATTTATTTTTTGTTCCTTTAAGAATATTATTGCCATATTCCCCTTCACCTTGGGGTATCTCCAACTTCATGAAGATCATATGAATAGACTCGATCAAGTTATGAACCACAACTTTTCCACCCCTACCCTAATATAGAGGTGGGTTTTGAGACTGGAACTCAAGAGTTAGGTATTCCATCAAAAGATCTTATCCTTGATATTCCCTATAAATCCTTTGGATGAAATATACTAGACTCCATCTAAGCTGCTTATCATGAAGCAACCGAAAATCTATAAATTTGACGGCTGCCCTACCTACACTAGAGTTCGAATGTGAGCCCATATATATAGGTCCTGATCTACCCAAACCTCATGGTAATCAACCTACACATGCTCCTACAACACCACATCACCATTGGATTCATGCTTTATAGGAGCTCGTCTAGGTGGAAAACCGTTGAATACCAATACATGGTAGGACATCTCAGATAACATAAAAATATATAATACAGATAGGGGAATTAGTAACATGCAACATAATATCTCTAACCTTACCCCCCCATCGAAACCATTTCTCATGAAATATAGACATATATCCCCTTAACAAAACATATCAGAGATAGGTATCACATATGCCTTGGGCTACACCCATCCTAATGAACTATGTCACATCAATTTGAATACCTTTTCGCCTAACCTGGTGATCAATATCACCCCATAACATTGTACATGAACGATTCTATAAGGTATAGGACCATATATATACATATATAACATGTAAAGAATATATTTAATTGGCCCACTAACCTAAGTTGGTTGAGTAAAATAACACCAAATAGAGGATTTAAAGTAAAAATCTATATAGCTTCCCTTGTTGACACTTTAGACAACCTAAACCCTCTTTTTACAATCCATGACCCAAATGATATTAACAAGAAATTTTTATTTTCATAGAACATGAATTGATTAAAATCATATTATATACGTAATTTTAAATTATAAACAAACCCCCTTATTTGTACTAGAATAGGGGTCCAAATCTCTGTCCTTATCTTCACAGGTCAAGGATCACAATTCATATGAGATAATAATCACATTCCATGTATACCGCTTACTGTGGAACGAATAAACGGAAAACTAGAAAAGAAGAATAGAAATTCCCACCCCTAGAAACATAGTTCATCCATTTTCCACAGGGATATAGGCACCTATGCATGAGTTGTTAAAGTAGTTCAAATTACATCAAAATCAATGATCTAGGACAACCCACATAGTATGATCAAAAAAGAAAATAAAAATGGGTGATATCATTAGTATATGTCTGAAAAATACTTCTAATTATCAATCAAGATCATCTATGATTCTACTTGTAGAACCCGAAACCATTTAGCCACTAGAATAGTGCTTCAGGTCGAGTGCCACTAGCCTGAGGCATGCCTCCCCATATTTCAAAGTATATAAACATGAATTAAGATTGTAAAAGAGTGATATTGGGTAGGATACAACTTCTTGTGATGATAAAAAAATCGTCCATGTAAATATATAAGTTGCATTAGAAATGAAAGAACATAATGACACTGGACCAGTAACTCACCCATACCAAAAAATCAATCAATAATAATGGAACCAATGAACAGCTATAGAGAAAATAAAAAAATAATCCAAAGATATCATTTTTATCTAATCATACATATGATAATATGTAATATGGTAAATAAGCCCGAGGGTCCCCAATGGATGACCATAGTTCATACATAAATACCATCATGATGATAAAGAAAGGAAACAAAATGGAAATCTAGCTGATGCAGGAACATTATGTTCTCCTTCCAACCATCCCTTCTAAATAGTGCAACAGTAATGTCTATCTATAGATCTCGAACCCTTACCTATTGACAGATACATAAAATCAAAACACGTCTCAAAGGACCCATGTGTTGTGTAAGAATAAATCTCAGTAGGCCTCCACCCACACATTTTTATTCGAAATCAATGATTACAAAGGTGAATACTAAAAACAAATAAAAGAGGTATATGAATTTAATAAACACAAGATTCTTGGTTCAAACAAACCACTAAGAATCGATAACCTCGTTCACTCAATGCCAGAATACTGTATAGGTGGATCCTTAGCGTAATCCCATGGCATCCCTGAATGTGAAATTGTCTAGGTGAACCCTTAGGTTACACTTCTAGTAAATTCACCCAGACCCATGGGCCTAACAAAATCTAAAAGGCACACCCAAACAGTCAGACCCTGGTCCCTCATACACACTCTTAAAAATTTCCATCAGCTCAAAGCCAGACATCCTAAGGAAAAACAATCTATGCCCTCCAAACTATAACATAGTCATCCCAATAGTTTAAATCCCCAGGAACGATGATGTCTATCCTCCCAAATAATCCCTATCCCAAAAACCTCATGTATGGCAAGCCTCAACCCCAAACCGAAAGTGTCAACATTTTTATTTGATGAATCATAACCATAAATGTGGATTTTGAACAATGTATCCTCCAAAAAATTACATAACCTACAAATAACTAAGGCCTCTACCCACATGATTTTTCTACAAAACCACAAAATATAAGTCTTGCTAACTACACATGACTCTAAATAGTGAATTGGACAATAGGGTTGAGTGGCAATCACCAAATAGAATCCAAGACACATAAATATTGAACCACATGCCCCTATGACCGTGTTTCACATTTTGATGGAAAAAACCATCCAATATTAGACAACACTCAACCATATACTAATATACTCACCACCTTAAACAAATGACTGAGTCACCCCAATCAATAACAAACATCACTCATAAAACTCGAGCCTCATCCAAACTGATGTTCACATCAACTCAACATCGATGCTCATAATCACCTCAATCCTTGATCCAAGACTATATAGTTTTTTATATAACTCATCAAAAGAAATGTATATAATTAAAATAGTTCAATTTAATGAAAACAAATCAATTAATTTGATAGAAAACACCCCGAACAAATATTCTTAAGGTCTGATGCATCTCACTGGACCGTAACCATTTGTCGACAAGATTGATTCTTCCCATAGGCATCTCATATGATCCAATTTAATTAATTAAATACCACCATTAATTTAATATGTCAATTCTTGATCGACATAGTGGCGTACTAAAGTCCCTACCCCTAAAACAACCATGAAATCTCTGAGAAATATGATCACTAACGACCTCATGTTAGTAGACGTCTACATTTTCGATCATAGCTATTAAATTGGACCAATTTGGAAGAAATAAATGTTTAATATGAACAACCATAAAATAGGGTAAAACCAATCTCATGGATTTAATGGTCTGTGTTGTGCAAGAATAATATAATCAAAGAAATAGGAGTTTGAGCCTTACCACTAGTGATCTAACATCATAGATGTGTAGAAGAATGGAGTCCAGAAAAAAATATACCTCTCAAGGTAGAGGCGGATAAAAATAATGGATAAGGATATCCCAACTATGTGTGGCCCATAGAGCATAAAATAAGAAAAAAATGGATTAATAATTAACTCAAAAATAATAATTTCGAACTATTTATGGGATGCATGATTATCCCATATAGTGTTCCAAATCATGCAGAAACCATAAGAAAATGACATTCCAAATCTCAATGTTAACATAGTTGTCTGAAATGATTTGAAAAACCATTTGGATCACCTTTGATAAAAAACTGAGGTTTTACATGGTTATTTTCCCCCCCTACACATTTTGTAAAACTGTGAACATAGCATCTAGAGGGTCTCATGATTACTCCTTGGAGGACGCACAATTTTCTCAAACCATGCACCCCAA
The DNA here is from genome assembly GCA_963277665.1 of Viscum album. Taxonomy (NCBI): domain Eukaryota; kingdom Viridiplantae; phylum Streptophyta; class Magnoliopsida; order Santalales; family Viscaceae; genus Viscum; species Viscum album. The sequence goes on from OY728131.1 coordinate 44,731,856, forward strand.
TATTCAAACATTATAAAGTTTTGGTTATTAACCTATGATGCTCTAAAAACCATTCTAAAACTCTGAGAAACATCCTTTAAAAATCATTTCATGAGGAAAATACTATTTCTTAATTCCAAAAGGGGTTTTTAAAACATAAAAAATTATAGAAACCATATTCCTGGAAAATAATTAAAAAACATATAAATCAAGGTTGAAATAATTTTGAGAACCACCTTCCTAGAAATCCTATAAAATAATATTGAAAAAATTTCAAACACATTTTCCATGAAATCCTACATAAAAATTGAAAAATGTTTGAAACCCATTTTCTAGGAAAATAAGCTGAAATTTTTTATTGAAATGTAGAAAAAGCTATGAAAACCATTTCTTTGAAAATAATTTGATAACATATAAAAAAGTTCTGAAATAATTTTGAAAACATTTTTCCTTGAAAACCTATAATTAATGCACGAAAACATTTTAAAAATCCATTTCCTTGAAAACATATAAATGAAGTTTGAAAAGATTTGGAAATATTCTTCCTTAAACAAATTTGAAAACTTATAAAGAAATCTTGAAATTATTTTGAAATAAATATATTTGAAAAAAAATAAAACATAAAAACAAATCCATAATTTTTTTTGAAAACATTTTGAGAAAACATGGTTTTTAATGAACGCATATTTACGACCAAATAGAGAGGTATAATCAAGAATCTATTAAACAAAATTCCTAATAATATTATGTACCAAAGAGTGTAACAATGATACCAATAAATGAATATTTCAGTAATATACATAGTATCATAAAATTCATGAGCTATATTGAGATATGGGTCCTAATATTTATCGAATTAAATCACAATCATAAATATCCTCGATAAAGGATGAGATTGTTTCAATAAATTCTTACCACTTTATAACATTAATTTATACTCACCATGTATGAAAATGAAATTAAATGAAGTATAAGATATCGTGAGAATAGTTAGATTAATTATTCACCATTAAATTTTTTTATATAGATCTCATAAAAGAATATACGTGCATAACCTGACATGTGTCTCAAAGAAGTAATATTGAGACAAATATTTTTACCAATTTGGTAACATCTGAAAACTAAACCCCATGAAATAAATAGAATCAAATGGATTCGTAAATAACCATATATTCTAGTATAATAATAATAGAATACATATACGAAAATTATACACACCACATATAAGAAATATATGATGAACATGGATTGTATATCAAGAAAAATAAAATTTTGATGAGAAAACCCTTACAACTTTAGTAACATAAGAATCATGTATCCAATGAATGGATAAAATCAATTTTAAGAATATAAGATAATTAAATAAATTAAATAATTTATATTACCTCTCACTGGTTAGTATATATAGCATGAAAAAGAAGCGAGTGGTGAATATGGCATGTATCTCACAGAATTAAAAAGTAAGATGAAATCCCCTTACATTTTATCTTGAATCTCACCGTAATCATTCAAAATTTTTATATCATAAAAATAAGTTTGTTATAAAAATATAAAAGACACATATTCTTATATATAATACCATATGGTTTTATTATGGATTTATATTACCCACTTAATAACTATACAATGTTAAGGTTTCACTTCAGGTAATGTTCTCTTTGTTCTTTGTACAAGTTTTGACTCATTATTCTTTATCATCTTACTTATATCATGATTTAATTAATTAAAAATGAAATAAATTATATAAATACCATATATATTCTACATATAATTATTTATAATATTATGAAAAAATATATAAAAATGAAATTGAATACACCGTTTATGGAGATGATAGGCCGTACATATGCATGAAAATTGTTTTCATTTGCATGTCATATTGAAAGAAAGATAATAAAATATATGTATATATGTTTATAATATCATTAAATTAGAATTATTATGTTATATATATCATATATTTATACTAAAAACAGCGTTTACACATTTCATTTAATGTTTTATTTAATCAAATTGCTTTGAGGAGGTGGTAGTCCACACATCCACAAACGATGTCATCGTATTTACCCAAGTTAGAATGTATAAAGTTACTTGTTATGAAATAATTATAGAAGCCAAAATACAAAATATATATTACATATATCATATATAAATAGTGTTTTTCCATTATTCCTATCCATGAAAGATGGTAAATAATAAAATATCTATCACCGTTTCGTGAGGAGATAGTCCACCGTACAGATAAACAATATGATTGTTACACATTAGATTGATGTGTGTGTAAGTGTAGGTAGAATGATTATAAAAAAAATTTAAGTATATTTATTATACTTTTTTTATAATCATTGAATATTTAGTTTTGAGGGGGTTTTAAGGGAAATAAAAATAAAGAGAATGATAAAAGATGTTACCTCTACTTCGGGTAACTCCTTTTGGTTTGATAAAAAGATATTCCATGGATAGATTTATGCCATTGAGGTGGATTATAGGATTATGGAAATTATTTTTAGAATTTATTTGGGCATATATTTTTTGATCCAATGTGCCTTGGTGGGTGTGAGGAAGTGGGGGGAGATGAGCCCCTTTTATCGTGGAGGAGGAGGTGCACTCTTGTAACTTTTTTAAAGGGATGTCCAATGATGTTTTCCCCATTGAATGTGGTTCCAATAATAGAAAAACAAATAGAGAAAAGGGATAATAGGATAAAAATATTTTCATAAAATGGATTTATCTACAAATTTATAGGTCTTTTGAGTCATTATGTTTATGTTTTTGTTCCTTGTTCAATATAATTTCACCTTAGTAGTTGTAATTAATAACTAATATTTTAAATAATAATTATATAAAATAATTATGTTGAATTTAATATTAATTATAAATTATTATTAATTTTTATTAATAATATGGAATCCATTTTTAAAAATTCCAATCACATAAGATTCGAAAATGTATTTAAATTTAATACCACAGACATGACAACAATGTCAGTTTTTAATGTAATAAAGCGCACAAGTTTGTTTGTTTTTATACCAAATTTCAATGGGAAATTGATTAAAATGAACTAAATTTTATTAATTGAAAATTATTTAAATAAGTTTTATTTAAAAAGAAAATTTAATATAATTTAACAACAAAAATAAAATATACTAATTTTTCTTTCTAATTTTAAATACCGTATTTTTTTATTATTAATCCTAAAATGAAACCTTGCCGAAAAATAAAAAAAATGAACCCTAAGATAATATTTATGTTTTTTTCAATGATGAATATTATTTTTTCATATATAATCCATAAATATTCCTAAATCACATTTAATACAGGTTCTCCATTAAAAGGTTGTAAAACTGCCTTAATAAAAAGATTGATTTTTATGGGAAGTATTCGGTTTGTTTTAATCTTATGATTACCAAATCTATTATATGAATATAAAAAACATTTGATTGAATAATATATATATATATATATCATTAATATTTTTATTTAATTATAATTAATTTAATGTATTAGGTATAAACATATTTTTGATTATAAAAATAGTTTTCTATAAAAATACTTCCTTTATATTAAATTTGTTCTTATATTCATTTCTAATTAATTTATAATCAACGAGTTCATATCATATCATTTGTAAAATTGTGATTTTCAAAATATAATTAATAAAATTCATATCCACTTATTTAACATCAAGTTTATATCATATTATATTATATAAAAATATTTTAAAAATATATTTTTGTTCCGTAGAACTCTGTAATACGTATAATGCAAGTCATCAGAGAAACCTATTGTTGGGTGCGATGCAAACTAACTCGGTATCATGTGCATTTCAAGATATATATAATATAACAAATCTATTTAAAATAGTAAATATATTTTATTGTTTTATGTTATTATATTCCCTTACGTGCTTGGCGTTGTGTATAATTCAATCCAAACATCACACATTCGTGTAACAAAATCTCGATTTTTTGATGACATGAAAAATATAAAAAGATTAAATTAATTTGGAAATTATTAACAAATTCATTGGGTGTTAAATTGTACCCATTAAAATGAATTTCTCCTTCGAAATTATTTTACGCTATTAATGTTTAATACTTGAACATTACTTTTATAGAAGCTCACATCGTAAAAATGAATACAATGACTTCAAATAACAAAAATAATGCTATAATTTTAATGGTTACAAAAATTAACTCACAACAGTATTTCCACATAGGAGAACATATGTGGGATGTTAAAATATGGATATGGAAGTGAAATATAACTATAATGATTTGATAGAGAGTGATAGATATCATGTCCAGGAGAAAGTTAACAATCACAAAGACCTGATTCTTTGTTGATCTAAGGCTCCATTTTATTCATCGAAAACGAAGGTACTAGGTCATAATTTTTTGTATCAAGATCCTTCTTCTTAAAGATAATGAATTTTCATGAAATGATAAATTTTAGAAATTTCATGAATTACTTATCCATTATTATTCCTTGATCCACATCACATATGTCAACAGAAAAGGTGAATTTTTCATCCATATAGCTGTAACAGATCATTATATTCACAATATTTCATCCCATTTTAAATAAGTTATCTTCGACAAAAATATGTTAGAATAGGTTATCCAATACAAATAAATCATCATGTAGTGAGGTTTTACTTTAATATCACAAATATCAATTAATGATTAACATAAAAATTCCATAAAGGGTTAACCTTATAACCATTCTAATATTTGAAAATCCAAAAACATTAGAAATAAAGTCATGAAATAATATTAACATTGTTCCCCCATACATCAAAAAGTTGTTATTTTTTTTAACATTAAAAACATATGAATACCAAAATTATGTATTCTATTAAAATGTTGTAATAACCTGATTTACCAAAATTCCTTTAAAAAAACCATGTTTCATTATTACGAAGTATATTGGATATATTCCTAAAATCCATTAATGATTTATCCCTAATAAATAATGGAATAAAAACATGTAAAAAGGTCCAAAATTAGTTCCAATTTAATCGATACCTTATAGTTTACATATTCATATCGAACAAATTTTTATCCAAACAATATTATATTCACATATATTGAGGGTTATATTACCTTAGAAAAATTTCATTGTTCCATTAAATTAGTTTCCCTGTACATTGGAAACATTCACCATAATCGTGTAAATCTTTAGTGAAAAACATAAACATAACAATCCATCTATATTTTCCAATAATTTATGAATCAAAATAAATAAAAACAAAAATTATTCCACTTCAACAATAATCCATAAGAAATATACCCCATCACAATACTTAATACCACCTTCCTTTCACATTTAATCTATAGTATGATCATCATCTGCAATATAACCATTAATTATACCACATTTATGATTTTATTAAAGATATTTACAATTAGTAAATCAATTTTTAAAATGACCATATATTCCACACTTAAAGAATTTATCCATTGATGATTTATTAAGAGGCCAATATTCCCATCCATTTTAGTAGAGTAACCTCTCATTTTTCATTTTCAGTTACATTCTTTGTGTACTTCACTTCCACAGTAAAAAAACATTCTTGTTACTCCAAGAAAAGAACTAAGTATATTAATTCTTCTTTTATGACACCAAATAAAATAGATCTTATTTACTATATGGTATCCATTACTCAATCATTTAGAAAACTACATCAATATTTTTGTGACATTGAGAGTTGGTTATGGTTCATGTTACCAATAATGTTCATTGAAAACTAATTAGGTTTGATCACAATATCCTTCACTCAAGTGACTGTCCCATTTGACTACTCATCAATAGATTTTACATCACATTAAATGTTAATCCATTTTTTTAGGGTTACCTATTTTTTATAAAACCAAAAAACAATTGAATAAGAAATGATTATCATACTAAAGAACCACATAATCATGAAAACACACTTATATGATGTATAATTTATGAAAACATTATTAAACTATAACACATCATGTTTATCCAAGGTTATTCATATACAGATTCATTTTAAATAATTCATGATGGTGTGTTAAGGGTTTTTGAACATCCAAATCTTATCCCCAGGTATTGTCAAACTATGTGTGAAGCAAGACCCACTGTCATATACTAGGTTATACTGAGTCAAGACTGAAACACTTAGTTGGAGTTGTTACCCCTAGGTACATATGTTCCAGAGCCACAAAAAAATTGTAGTACCTATAATGGAATGTATTTCTAGGAAACTAATAAGCCTATCCTTTACTAAGATTCTTGAACATTTTCCTATACTTTTCTATATCCTTAGATTTATCCCTAGAGACATCCGTTGACATATCCTTATAAATACTCCCATGGATCCCTCTAAGGTTTTCTAATCCTATTTTTGAAAGAATGACTAAACCTTCACTCTAATACCAACTATATCAACCTTCAAATTTAATACATTAACACTACATTTCTTTTAAGGAATATATAAAACATTACACAAATAGACACCAGAACACTGTATTAGTATAGTGCCTTTGGAAAATAATAATCATAACCAATGGTACATATTAGAACTACATTATCTCTTTCTAGGTTATTTATGACAAGTAACCATCTTAGAAACATCATAATTAATAAATATCATCATATCATGGGAATGGAAACATAAAAAGGGGTGATATCATATGCTTATTATGGGTAAATAAGGGAGAACGTGTAAGCATAAAAATGACCATAGGGGAATGAGAACTTGACCAAAACATTAGAATATCATACACTTCATATCACAAGATCATAAACATGAATCATTTTATAAACATTGGATGTTAATATGAAATGAATCATAAAGAATTAATTAACATAGCTAATGAAATAATAACAAAGGAATAATACATGAAACTAATGAAGACACACAAGCATATAAAATGATTTGAAAGTAGTTAAGGAATCACCGCAAAGACCATCTTGGTAGTATGGATTCACTTATCATACCATAATGGTATTCATAGTTCACACTCAGGTCCATATTTGTGGTATAAGTTCACTCCTCATATACTATTGGTAGTCACGATTCACTCCCATGTCTATATTAGTAGTCAAGTTTTACTCATAATTCCATCATAGTATTTATCATGAGATATAAATATTTACCAAATAAATTGGAAGAAGATATAGTTCTAATCTTTCTCGAATTAAAACTATACATAAATGTACCAAAAAATCATAAAAAATTATATATTAACCCATAATTGGAATGGGTATCATTAAAAATTAATCATATCATACCCCACCAAAGATATAGATTTTTTTATAATCATATCAACCTATAATAAACCATGAAAGGGACCATGGTTCATAATAATTTACCTTGGTATGACACATTAAAGATAAATGGGTTCCATAAGTGTTTATCATAGTATAAACTATTGAATAGAAACAGTTTTCATAAGAATGTAACCCATATAAGAGAAATGGGTTTTATAAAAATATAAATAGTGAACGAGAAATGTGTTTACATAATCATCATGCTAATAAAACATAAAACATACTGATAAAGAATATGAATGAAACAATTATGTAATTTCACAAAAAGGAATGAGTCAAACAAATTGATTTCATTTTAAATGGAAAATAAATTAAAAATATCCTTTTAAAAACTTACGAGGAGGAAAGTATCCATTCTAATTTGAATAAGTATTTTTTAAAACACACAATATTTTTAAAACCATTCCATATAATAAATAATGAAAACATAGAAATAATTCTTGAAATTTTTTTAAATACTTTTCACATAAAAACCTATAAATAAATCTTGAAAAAAAAATTGTAGACCATTTTCTTTGAAAACATATAAGAGAAACATGAAAATACTTTAAAAAAATTTTCCAATAAAACTCATTGAAAACTAATAAAGATATATTAAAAATGTACTGAGAACCATTTATTTGAAAATACATTCAAAACATAGAAATAGTGATTCAAATGATTTTGAGAACCTATTTTTTTGAAAACCTATAAGACATGATAGAAACCATTTTGAGAATTATTTTCCATTAAATCATATAAAATAATCTTGAAAATAAAAATTATACCCATTTTCCAAGAAAAAATTAATTACATATTAATAAATATTCAATGTGTTTTGAAAAATATCTCTATGAAAATTAATTTAAAAATTATAAATAATTCTGGAATTTTTTCAAAATACATTATAGAAAACACGGTTTTGAGTAAACATATATTTCAAACCTAACAGATAGTTAAATTGGGACATTCATAAAAATAATTGCTTAATATTCTTATATACAAAATAGTGGAAAAAATGGCACCAATATTTAAATATATGTTGAATATATATAGTAGAATAAAATTACTATGTTATCTTGAGATATTGGTCATTATATTTCATCAATTGAAGAATAATCTTAAACAATCTCAATAAACGATGGGATTGTTTCAATTATATGTTACCACTTGGTAAAATTGAATTTTAATAACCGTGTAAGAAAATAAAATTACAAGAAACCTAAAATATAATGAAAATATGAAGAACCCTGATTTAACATTAAAATTTTATTATATAAAAATTTTATTAAAATATAGTTGCATAGTAAGGCACGTGTCTCAAAGAAGAAAAATTGATACAAAATTACTTTACAAATTTGGTAGCATTTGAAACCTAAACCGCCTGAAATAAATATCATCAAATTGATTTATAAATACCCACATATTTATGTATAAGAATCATAGATTACATATATTGATGTATACACACAACATATACGAAATACTATATGAATATTTCTTGTGTATCATGAAAAATTAAAGTGAGATGAGAAAACCCTTATTACTTGAGTAACATTAGAATTGTGATCCCCATGAAATTATAAAATTTATTTAAAGAATATATTATAATTAAATAAAGGGATTAAATGATATTACATTTTATAGTTTAGTATATACCGCATGAAAAATAAGGGAGTGGTGAAAATGGCATGTCTCTCACAGAATTAACAAGGGAGATGAAATCTCTATTCCTTCTCTCTTAATGCTCATCATGCTTATTAAAAAATCCAGTACAATAAATATATGTTATTAAAAAATACATAAAATAACCATATTAATATATATAATATAAAATATGGTTTTATTATTACCTTATATTACTATCTTATTAACTATTCAATGTTAACGTTTCATTTAGTTTAATATCATCTTCATTCTTCATAGATGTTATTACATATTATTCTTACTAATATTACATAGGTCATGATTTAATTACATACATAATTTAAAATATTATATAAAAATAATATATATTCATTATTAAATATTTATAATAATCTATAAAATATTGAAAAATGAAATGGAATAAACTGTTCATGGATACAACAGGTCATACACACCTATGAACGTTGTTTCTATTTTGTTGTCATATTGAAATAATGTAACTGAATGAAATATATTTATAATTGTATATAATATCATTAAATTAGAATTATTAGGTTATATATATCATATATTTTCACTAAAACTATAATTAACATATTCTACGTAATGTTTGAATGGATCACATCACTTTAAAGAGGCAATAATCCACACATCCACAGACAATGTTATCGTATGAAGGCTATATGCAAATTATAAAGATATTTTTTAGAAAATAATTATATAATAATAAATGAATAATTTATATATATCTAATATAACATATAAATAGTTTTTCCATCATAATTCCCAACCATTAAAGGCAGTGAAGGAAAAATGAACAATCATCGTTTCATGAGGCGATAGTTCTCCGTTCATATAAACATTTTGTTTGTTACCCATTAGATGGAAGTGTGTGTATTGTTAGGTGGAATGCATAACATAAAATATATTATGATATTTAGGAAAATTTTAATTTTTTATAATCATTTAATAAGGACAGTTTATGGTGTGGAGAATGAAAATAAAATGAAAGAGACTAAGGAATGATGTTACATATTCTTTGGAAATATTCATTTGGTTTGCACTAAAGGAATTCCTTAGATTGATTTCCATAACAATAGGAGGATTAAAGGATGAGTTGAGTATTTTTAAGATCTAATTTGGTCAAATATTGGTCAATCCAAATTTCCTTGAGAGGTGTGAGGAAGCTGAAGGAGAGGCGGTCCTTTTATAGTGGTGGAGGAGTGGCATTCTTGTAAAATTTGGAAAAGGGAATTACACCAAGGTTTTGTTCAGTTAAATTGGAACCAAAAATGAACAAATTTAGATAAATATAAGGATAGGGTCTAAATAATTCCATTAAATATATTTTGGAAAAGTTTATAGTTCATTTTTGGCCTCATGTTTATGGTTCAGTCCCTTGTTCATCATAATTTAACCTTAATCATTATAATTAATTTTAATTACATTCCATAATATTTTTTGTCAAAAAATAATTTTACATCATTGTATATTATAAATTATATTAATTAAAAAAATTAAATCCATTTTTAAATATTTAAATCATAGAAGTGACATAATTTAATAAAAATTTAATCTCGCAGATGGTACGACAATGCATGGTTTAAATATAAAAACATCCAAAAGCTTTTTATGTTTTATACCAAATTTCAAAGTGAAATTGATAAAAATTACATATATTGGATTAAATAATAAATTATTTATATAATTTTACTTTAAAACCAAAATAAACATAATTTAACACAATATATAAATTAGAAAAAAAATTGTTTTCAATAAAAAATCAGTATATTTAACTATTCATCAAAAAATGATACCTCACAGAAAAATACAAAAACTTCACCGTAACAAAATTTTTATGTTTCTATTTCAACTATTAAATTTATTTTTAAAAATATAATCTACAAAAGTTCCAAAAATATTATTAAAAATAAGTTTCCTTTTAAAAGATGGTAAAAATATCTTTATAAAAATATATATTTTTATACAAAATATTAGGTTTGTTCTTATATTATGCTTAACAAAACTATTGGATGAATATTAGAGTTGTTTGATTTAAAATAATATATATAAATACCTATATATTTTGTTAATATCACTCTATAATTTTAATCAATTTAATTTATTAGGGTAAAATTGATTTGTGAGTATAAAAATCATTTTTTTGTTCAAATATTTCCTTTATATTCAATTGGTTCTTATATCCATTTAAAATTTATTTATAACTGATGACATAATTTTATATCTTTTTTAAACCACATATTTTTATAAAATTGTAAATTTTATTCATAACAAATAGTTTAATGGCTACGTTTCTTCTTATTATATAATATTATAATAATACAATAATATATTTTCGTTCGGTAAAATTAAAAAATGTGTGCAATAAATGTCAATGTAGAAACTCCTAGTAGTGTGTGTGACACATTCCAGCCTGATATAAAATACATTTAAAGGCATATATAATATATCCAATATATATAAAATATTAAATATATTGTAATGTCTCAGGATATTATATTCCCTTATGCATTTCATGTTGTGTATAACACAATAAAAAATTTGCATTTTCATATAACAATACCTAGATTGTTGTGTAAAATTAGAAATTCAAAAAAGATTAAATTAATTAGAAATTAAATATTTCAAAAAATCTTAAGGTGTTACACTTTCTATCAATAAGACTATTTCTTTTTATTTTCTCCCTTTTATATTGGTTTTAGGGCACCAATTGGGTATTGTTATACTAAAGTGGACATGGTATCTAGCCACAAATGTGATGTATTATGTAGACGATAGTCCTGTTGGTGGATTCTTGTGAAGATTTAGTGTAATAGAATAATAATTATCAAGATAGATTGGTTTTTGTACTTGTGATTTCATTTGAATATAGTCCCATCCTACTAGGCATATTGGATACATTTATCATTTTCTAGTGGACATCTATTTTTTAAACTTTTTGAATTTAATAATTTGGTAATACTATAAATATTTGATATATGTATGAATTCATCTTGGAATCAGCTATATTTTTAACTTTTGCATTGCTGCATGGAGATGTGTGTGAGGGTGTGTGTGTGTGTATAAGTACAATTGGATAATGTTTCCAATATGTGTGATATGCCTGATCAGCACTGGTTTCCATCACATGGCCTATTGGATGCGGTCCTGGGTTGGTAAATCTTGTATTATCAACATCCAATCAGGCCCATTGGGTTTGGTCGTTATATAGGGTTCTTATTGGGTATGTATTTTCTCCCCCCTGCATGGGCTCCATCTACACATGTCATTTTTTTATGAAGATGATATGTATTTTAACAGTATCCTTAGAGGAATTAAAGTAGGTGAAGCATATATGAGATAGGAAAACCATAGTTCATTCCATATGTTTCATTTTATCTTAGTCCTCTCCTTCTTCAAAGTCTCACCTCTCTTAGTTGTGGTGAGATTTTATTTTTCACTTTTTGATTTATAGTATTTGTTTACTCTTTTGTGGGATATAGATGTATGCCAGAATTTTTTTATTACTTTCACATTACCTTTCAGAATTGTATAGTAATTTTTTTATAAGTTTACATGGGAATATATTTGATAGTTTATGGAATCCAAAGTATTTGATTTTCCAACCTAGTGATAGTCTTTACCTCTAGCATATTACAGGCATGCTTTGGGCATCACACTTTGCTAATCACCAGCTGGGCATGCCACAATGTTTTAGTCCATGATAAGATTATTGAAGCATAACTAAAATTGATTTTTATTATTGTAAATATGTTTTATTTAAATTATTTTATGATTGACGATGTATGAAAACATTTGAGGAGATTTATGATTAATTTGGTGAATATAGTAAAAACATTCCATAATTACTAAAATCACTCTACAACAATTTTTTATGATTTTTGGTTAGTTATGGATATAATATTTCATCATGTAGGGAATTTTCGACATCATATTGTGGATGAAGATTAAATATTTTTTTCTTCAAAATCCATTATGCTTACAGGTCATGCCATAATTAGAGTCCACAATAGTGGAATGAATTTTTCTTAATGATCAATAAAGCCCCAATGATCATATGAAACATCAGGATTATTGGTATAATATGAAATAACTAATATCCCCCATAATTTCACCAGGAAAATCCTAACACAATATGAATCTATAATGAGGAATGGGTTTTTTGGGATCAGAAATCACACTTTAATTACAAACCTCAAGGAGAATTCAGTTTTTGCTAGTTTTTGTAGTTAATGAATCTATCTATAAATGGAGGCTACGATTTGATAATGATTATTCCATTAAACCTTAATGAATAAGATTATTACAACATGTTGATCTATAAAATTTCATATATATTTTTAATTTAATTGTTGAATGTATTACTAGTTCATGTTCATTAATTTTATTTATTATCCAAAGTAAATCACGATGCGTTATTACCCATTATAGCATGATTTTTTAGATCATAATAAAATATAAACAATTGAATATTTTTCCAAAATGGGAAGATAAAATTAATTAATGAGAGATTCAATTCATTTATTAAGAAATTTTTGAGGAATCTGTATATAGTGACATGTGGAATGTAAAGAGAGAGATTTTGGGAGAATATAGTTGAAGGGTTTTAAAAAATAATAAATGAATGTCACAATATATATATAAAAATAGAGAGAGGAGGATGACTGATTTTGAATATGAATATTTCAAAATATTCTTTTCAAAAACATTATTGAAGATTTGAATTTTTCCATGAAGATGAAATTAGTGAAAAACAACCATTTTGGAATGGTGTTTTGATTATTCATTCTATATTTATTGTGAGTGACATGTGTGTAGAATTTATTTATGAAACTATCTTGAAGTGGTTAGTGGATTTTTAGAAAGTGGTCTTGACCTTTTGAAATTTATAGTGAGATAATATAAAAACATTGTAATCATTAAAGTGAATTAGTTTTTTCCTTATAAGATTGGAACATTATGAATGTATTCTCCTGCAATGTTTCACATTTTTTATAGACTATGTAAAATCCTTATCTCTATATATTTACTTTCTATATTTTGGTGTTTTTAATGTTTAGTTGGAATTAATAAGTACAATTTTTTCTTGCAACACAGGGACACTATTCTTCTATTTGGGGAAACATTTGACACCCTTATTCACCCCAATCCTAGGATGTGTTGGGATTTATTATAGTAACAATTTGTATCAAATCAAAAATTCTCTATCTTAATGATTGTATCTCAAATTGGTTTTGGACGCGGATAATGTTGTTATTAAAAAGAGAGTTCCACTTTTTGAAGGTTGTAATTATGATATTTGTAACAATCATATGTAATTATATGAAAGATATATTAAACTCAATATTTTAACCTCTACAGTACATGCAACACAAGTAGTGATCCTATAATAATATCATTTAATAAATAATATATGAAACTCCTCAATTTAGATTCAATGTAAAAATTTCACTATCCAGAACACTCTAAAATCAAAACTATATGAATGTGACTTGTTTTGGTTTATAAAATCTCTTAAGTAAATTCTTTATAATATCTAAAATGTGAATATTATGTTTAATTAGGTGATGTTTCAAGTGTTACAAAAAAACATGGTGATTTCAATATTTTTTAAAATTCAAATATCAGTGGTTTCTTCAATTACATCATATAGATAATGGGTTCTCTTCTCGAAGCGAGATAAAAATAAAATATATTTTAATTATGAAGAACCTAAAGAGATTTTCAGATTTATAAAATCCAAAGGTATCGATACATTAAGAATGGAACTTTTCAGAAATTTCATTTGATGAAATTTAAATTATTTTGTATTTGTGAACGATTTATTTTTATCTAGATGGAATTATTAAATATTCTCCTATTGATATGAAATTCAAAGTAATGAATAATATTTCCCTTGATCAAGGTGAAGATGAATATTAATATTTAGGTAATGAATTCGTATAACTTATGGACAAAAATATTATATAAGGAAAATGATTCTTCGAGGGAATATTATCATTGGATTGTTTTACATTTGGAATAATAGTGAACAATTTTTAAATGTGTCGAGGAGTTTCTACCATAATTATGTTGAGGTAGGATACTCACAAATTCTATGAATGAAATTTCCCCTAGATGAATTTTTAAAACATCAATCATGTATAGAAAAAAGTTTGATTGAAATATTTTTTTCTTATAAAGAGGAATATAATGATTTTGTTTTTATAGAATAATGTGAAATATAATTCTAATCCAATTTATTAGATTCTATGATGGACATGGTTATAAAAATTAATATTAAAATAAGGAATAAAATTAATGTAAAATAATTTATAATCTCAAGGATGAACTGAAATGTGTTATTATGGAATATAATATTCAAAGGAACAAGAAAAGGAAAATTAGTTAATTATTGAAGGATTACACAACATATTTTAACCAGCTCTATAACGAAATGAATTTGTTGAAGAACGATGCAAAAAATGAAATTGCTACATAAATGACCCCAATTTTTATATTGAGGAGTGGAATATATGATTTAATACCTTAAATGAAGATGGTGATGATGTAAATTATAGACAACCCCAAAAAATATAATGAGTATGGATTCGAAATTGAATTAGAGTATGAAATGGGTTCTAAAGAGATCCAACCACATACTACAATAAAAAATGGGAGAGATGAAATTTATGAGTCAAATATCATTGGTGATAAAAATGTTGTAACACAATCTCAATATATGTTATGTGTTCAACACAATACTTTGTTATAATATGTGGATCCATCGTCTTTTGTGGAATAAATGAAATATAAACCAAGGTAAAAGTTCACTAATAGAGAGATTGATAAAATATAAAAAATACAACATGGGATCTTGTTAAGGGGTCAATTGATCATAGTGTCTTTGAAATAAAATTCGTATTCCATAATAAACATCATGTTAAAGGGAATTTTAACTAGAAATAATCTAGGTCAGAATAAAAAGGTTATGTTCAAATTAAAGGTTTAGATATTACAGAAATGTTTTCACTAAGGTGTGGACTTTAGTTGAAATCACTATTCTTAGTCATTTCCATTGAAATTGTTCCACGATATTATAAAGGGATACGAAGAAAGATATTTTTTAATAAGTTTCTTAAAGAGGATTTATATATGGTGAAAAAGGTGACATTTTAATTTAAAAAGGATTAATGATAGGAATTTCATTTAAAAAGTAACTATATAGCATGAATCAACCACTATAAAATTTGTATGATCCTTTGGATTATTATATGGTGAATCTAGAATTTATGTGAGATGTCGATGATGAAAACCTCAATGTGATATCAAAATAGGGGGATATTTTTATGATACTTATGTATGTTTATGATATAATCATTATCATATGGAGGTTGTAATTAGAAGAAGAATATTTAAATTTGATGCAATATTATTTTTATGTTAATTATTTTTGAACACAATTATTTTCATAGGATTCAAATCAATAAAATGGTAACTATATCTTTATCACACAAATATAATATTCATAGGTTTTTCTTAAAATTATCAACATGAAGTACTTCATATATGATTCAATATTGATCATGGTAAGAACTAGACTACAAAATAATAATGATAAAAATTTTATAGATAAAACTAAAATTAAATGAGGGATTGAAATCATTCTATATAAGGTAGTAATTAGTCCAAATATTATTTATAAAAATTTTATTACTATGAGGGTTTAATGAAATATAAAATATGATCATATTAATATGGTAAAAATCTATATAAATTCAAGTTCAAGATAAACTTTATTAAAAAAAATCTATTTGGTGTAGGAAAATATCAAGAATTGGTGGAATATTTTAATATTGATTTAGCCATTGATGCGATGGATAAATAATCCACCATTGGAGAGGAAATATTCATTAACAGAAAATGCATGAGTTAGATTAGAAAATAGAAAGGAGGTTCTTCACATAGAAATTCTAAAGTAGAGTTTATCTCCAAAATAAATGATTGTACTAAAAAATTTTGGTATATGAAAAAACAATTAAACCATAGAGAGAAATTGAATTTGTTGATTCTGGTATTTTTTGAAAATTTATGTTCTATTGAGATTATAAATAAATTGGTATATTATTCACATATGAAGATCATTGAAATATGGTGCCACTTTATTACATAGAATTTATAATACAAGGCTGATAGGTGGATCATATTAAAATGGATCAAAAGGTGAACTGAATATTCAAGATCCCATTTTATACAATGGTTTTTAGGAACATCACTTGAATATATGTGTTCAATATCCACCACGTATATTTTATGGGGGTTCTTATACCCATTCTACCCAATTGAATTTAATATTTAACATTGTTTCTCATTTGGGGTAGAAATTTTTATCTTTTCTATTTACTAACATGTGGGAGGGGGATTCGAGAACTTATATAAAATGAAGTAATTTGGGAAATTCAATAATAATCATTCTCTAGTGGTAAAAATGAATGATATGTGAATAAATACATCAAATCTCATATTAATAAGGAGAAATAATCTCTCTTATGTTGTGGGAATTTTTTGGTGCATAAATGAGGGAGAGATGAAATTATTAAATACCAGTATAGAAGATTGTTAAATATTGGGGGATCAATGTAAATCATGTGGTTTATATGTATCAGTATTTTATAAAAAGAATATGTTTTTTCTAAAAATATTATTTTCATCAAATAGTATCGATATTGTAAAATTGTCTATTATCTAGGATTTTAAATTTATATTTTTATGTTATTTAGTATTAGAAATTTTGAGTATCTCTTAATCAAAAAAACCCAAAGGGGGGTTTATTGGAACATGGGTTATTTGAGATTGATGGAGGAAAATAAGATAAGATTGAAGACTAAAAAAATTAGTTATATATTTTTTTAATTTCATATTTGATGGATCGTTCAGGATGCAACCATTTTCTACCAGTCTGTGGGTCTTCTCCCACATTCTCTATGGTTCCATATTGTTGGAAGCAACAATGGATTCTTTTTCCTCACTATCTCGTCTTCCCCCAATCCTTTATTCCCCTAGGGGCGTAGTTGTGCTCTATTAGTGATGTTGTTGATTCCTTTTTGTCTCTATCTAGTTTTTCTAATCATCCTTGTCTATTTTGTATGGTAACTTTGGTTTCTATGACTCCTTACTTTTTGTTCTTTGATTCTCTATGGTGAAACTATTTCTAGATGCCATTCATATTTTTGGGGTGCTTGCATCTTTCCTAACCATGTTGTCTTTACTTCTAGAGGTCCTCTTGAGGGTTGGATTTAAAACCATTTGGGGAAAAGAATATAATTAAAATATATGAAGGTTGGATCATTTTATTTTTTGAATATTGATAGAAAAATCCACCATCCAAAATTTTTGGTGGCTGACGGAAGAAGACTTGCAGCATTAGTTGGTGACCGCTAGATGATACTCAATGTAGCTATTAGTGACGACCTTAAGAAAACATGAAGTAGCCATTTCTTTACCTTTTGAATAAACTTCTATATATAAGGGTGTAATTTTGTGTGCATATATACGAGAAATACGGGGTATTGTTAATCGTTTTATTAACATTTTAACTACTATATTTTCTGGCTACATTACCCATGGACCTAGGTCACTCGATATAACAATGAAAATCGCATGTCCATGTTTTTTTGTTCTGATTTATTTTTTTTATTTTGTGAGATTCTTGATAGGGTTAGGCCTTAACATATAAAATCTATAATAGTAATGAGTTCAATTACCAATAAGTAATTTCACTCTCGGTAAATATGTTTTCCCCATATCTATAACCACATATGTCCATGCTTCCAATTGGAAGTTGGTGTTCGTATCAGATCTTCCTTTTAACAATCTTTTCTTATTAACACCACTACTTCTATTTTTTTTGTACCACTACAATTTTTTTATTCTACTTCCTATATAGTATTTATATCAACACTTCATCCCATTAACACTGATATTCATCACCTAGTGAAAAAAAAAACATTCCAACATTTTCACGAAGTAACTTCTAATAATTTTATATCTCTCCCCCTCTTCGCATAATATATATTTTTGTTTGAATATTTGGTGAAACCAAATTCATGAATATAAGTTATTGTAATAGGAAAAAAAAGGGATCATGGGTTGGAGATATTGGTCATGGCCACTCTTAAGAAAATGGTTAAATCATAAAGAGATAAATTTGAAAAGTTGAAATTTATTATTTCATGATAAATGGGTTGTGTGATAAAATTATAGTTGGTATTTTTTTGGTATTTTCTTATAAAAAAATACCTAGGAGGATTTTTTTGTATTCATTTTGAATCTGATTGAGAAATTAAATTGTAGATTTCATTATTTTAGACTGTTTCAAATTCATTGGCACTGTCTGTTTTGGAAAATTCGGATCTGATTTTTTGATGGAGAATCCCAAAATGGAAAAATGTATGGCACTACCCTAGGAGTCTATTCCAGATATACATACCCAAATTGAATGTATATAAGAACATACAATTATGGTTTCCATCTCTAAATTTTTGGTGGAGAAATTTGATGGGATGTAAAACATCAGCATGTGGCAATGTGATGTTTGTGATTTTATTAATCAATTATAGATAGATATTACATTGTCCAAAAGTATAAAAAAAATCCCTAATGGTAATTTTAAGAGAATCAATTGTCAAGCCTGTGATACAATCTATAATTTTTTGTCTAAATATCCTAAATACAATCTGATGTAATAGAACTCTAGAAACTATTTGGGAATATTTTGGAGAACAAGTAAATGAAAAAATATCTTAAAATAATTTGAATGTGGAAAATTGAAATTTTTTGATTTCCATAAAAAGAAGGTATGTCTAAGATTGATTAGATGGATAGTTTTAATAAAATCCTAGAATATTTTCAATGTTTGGAGGTCACACTTAGAGATGAAGATAACGATTTGTTGTTTTTTAAATCTCTACCATAGAGATATGAGTGCCTTATAAAAATAATTATGTATGTTAAGGATGATGTAATGATTTTGATGTATGAAATATATTAGATAATAATTATTATGAAATGAAAGGTAAGTATGACCTTAGAGATTTTTCATTAGAGGTATTTATGGGAACTATTGGAAGATCATCTGATTGGAAATCTAGAGGATTCATAAGAGATAAATCAGGATAGATGACCAAAGGTGTGTCTATTAGTAGACATCTATTGAAATACGAGTGTTCCCACTATCATCAAAAAAAGAACTCTAAGAAGTATTATCCCAAAATTGTGAATCTAAAGAAAAATGGTAAATAGAAAACTGAGGATTTTGTTGTTAATATTATAATTCCAATTTTGATTATATTGAAATTAAAAGTTTATTTTAATTTTATGAAGTTTTATGTGATTGAATGGGTGAAATGGATTTGTTTATGTGATTTTTTAAAATCATTTTTATTTATCTCATTTACCTAGAGATATATTATGTATTCGTTTATCCTATTAGTGGTATAAAACTAGACTATTAGTCCTTATAGTCAAATAGCCATGATGGCCCTCATTTCTATATCATTGACATGGTTTTGATATATGTTTTTTTTCAAACCTCTAATACAGAGCTCCCAGGAGTCATCACGGGCTTCGGCCCATGGTTATTTAAACCTCCTTTTTCATGGGGACATCCCTGAATCCTTCATCTGATGAGTTCTACGCATGCCGCCTAATAGTCTCTAATGTGAAATTATTGTTCTTATCATATTCCTTCATAGGGGACAGTGGTTTGGTAAATTTTGTTCACTTAGAGAAGTTCAGTAATGGATTTGGGGAGAAAATAATACCATTTGGATTTCTATAAATCATGATGAATAGAGGAAGTCAAGGTTCCTGCTCATATGCATTGTCTCTTGGAACTCTAAGTTATTGTATTCTAGAACTGGACATCAAGTTTGGTGGATATTCAGAAAATATTATGGAAGATAACATGACATGTGTGATATTTACACATGGTATGGTTAATGATGGGTTGAAATATTATTCGTAACTAGATTTCATTAATGAAATCTGGCTCTCTAAGTGATTCATATCTTTCTTTTTAGCCAAATATTGTATCCTTTCATGTCAGGTGTGTGTGTGAGTCCATGAGAGAGTAAATGGTTATAACTCCACATGACATATTTAATCACATACACCTATTTTAGCACATTCAAGTTCCTTATATATCTTGTTTTTTCTTTTTTCTTTCTAGAACAATGTTTGTAATTGTTTTTCTCATTTTTGTTTTCTAGTAAAATAGTCATTCATAGTGGTGTTCTTACCATGCATTTATTATCATATGGAATCTAAGGAAGTTACATATGTGTCTTCTTTTATTATTTATTTTTATATAGTCCTGATAATTCAGCCTAATCTATTCATAAGTAAACAAATATATATAAATAACTTCTCAACAACATAAATTCTTTTGTGTATCATGGTTGTTGAGTAGGGAAAACCACATCAATGTTTCCTCTTATAGTTCATGATATTTATTTCCTCATTTTCATGAAATCCAACCATTCACGATGGTGGGATTCATGATTCTGGTGGTTCATTCCATTTTTCTAGGATTGGATGTTGGCTTTCAAACCTCAAGGAGTGAGACGAATGTGTGTTACTTATGGTAAATAAATACCATTTCCACATTAAATTCATTAAAGATGAAGTTTTGATTGTTATTCATAATTAAATCCTTGTGATGAAGGTATTAGCAAAAGTTTTTTTATATTATTTGAATATAGAGACAATTATAGGTGGATCTGTGATAATAAATAAGAGTATCACCACTAGTAGAACATATAGTAATATACATATACATTCCATGTATGAAAAATTTGTTAGCTATGATCTTTCTATAATAAAATATGTTCTTCTAAATAGCCATAAAGATGTTTTGGATAGAAAAAAATGAACCAGTAGATGTTTGTTATGAAATGAGAAATAATTTCACTACATCAGAATCATATATGGTATCTCATTTCTCCATAGAAAGACAAAAAATATTCTATAAGGATCTAGATCCAACACTTTTAGTATATAATGAATATGTCTCATACATGAGGTTTTTATGAGAACCAATATGGAAATGGAATCTTGAAAATTATTTTTTGCAGCATAAAGAATATTTTCAGTATAAATAAGGTGTCATTTTTCATCAAACTCGAGACTATTTAATATTGATAAAAAACACCCCATCCAAAATGGTGGGTGTATGATGGATGAAGACTCACTACAGTAGTTGGTGACAACAAGATGAGGCTCGTTACAGTAGATGGTGATAGCCCCGAGAAAATATACATCAACTTTTATTTTCTCATCTGCATCTGCTACTATATATTTGGGTTCCAAATTACGTGAATATATATATCTAATAAAGGTAATTTTTAATATTTTTATACCGATTTTAATAATTTTATTTTACATATTCCTTCCCTATAGACATAGTTCACTCAACCGAACAACATAAATCATTATTCTTTGTTTTTTTGTTTAAATTTATCTATTTATTGTGTGTGGTTATTTAGAGGGTGAGTCTTCCACAAAATAATATCATTTTTTTATTCCTCTGATAGCTTCCTAATCTTATTTTTGGTATTTTTGATGATTTTGTTTCTAGGGAAGGCATGGTCAAGGATTTTCATTGTTTGCAGCCTCAATGATTGGCATCATATTCAAGTTCATTGATCATTTCCTCTTGCTTCTGTTTCTCTTCACATTCCACTTCATGGTGTGGCCATTTCACATTCCTGGTTTTGTACATTTTTCATTTCATCTTTTTACTCTTCTAATATTGTACATCCTCCCAACATGGCTATTTTCTCAACTGAAATCAAATTGATTCTTCATTCACATATGTGTACTAGTTCATTAGTAATTATCATTGGCAAATTCAGACCTAGGAATTCCCTAGTGGCATCTTTTATACGCCCTTCAGGGCTCGTTTGTCTTCATTTATCCCAAAGTGGCAATAGTCTTTATCCCTTGACATGATTTGGACCAGATGATTCAGCGAATCCAGCTGCATGGGTAGTTCATGGTGGACCAATGATAATGTTTTGAGGTTCTATTTCTTTATTTTGAAAAATTAATTTAATTTTTCCTTCTTTTTAGGTATTTCTTTCCTTTGATATGTAGAATAAAATAAAAATTCAACTGGATGACATGAATTGTTATATATTACAGGATTAAAATGTAGGGACTTATGTTATGCCATAACTGGTGGATCAATAAAACTTCGACAATATAAATCCCCCTTGATGAAGAGTTCAAAACCTTAACAAACAATGATTTTATATTATATATAATACAAAAATTATTTTCTTCCATTTTGTTACCCAAAAAATTGGAAAATTTGATGTTTGACGGTTTCCTAAAAATGGGAAGAAAAAATTGATTAATTTCACTCTTATTTCATCCATTGAGGGTGATTTGAAATTCCAATTACATTGTGACATGTCTCTTACAAAGGGGGATTTATTTGAGAAAAGGATTCAAAAGAATAAAAAATAATTGAATAAATGGTTAATATAGATAACATAAAAGAGAGGAGGATGAAATATGTTTTATCCATAGGTCTTGAGTGATTATGTTATAAAGAACAGTCCACATGATTTTTTATTTTTATTGAATTTTAAATTAGAAGGAAACGCCCACCTAATATATTGATTTGATTATAATTTATATAACCTATGTGATAAATATTCATATCAATGTTTTTAATAAATCAATTATGATGTAGTTAGCAGAGAGGTAAAATGAAGGAGTGACCCTTAGTATGAGTAGTTTGATGATCCAAAAACATTGTAATCATGACATTGTATTAGTTATTTTCATTTTACATCAAAACATCATTGGTGATTAATTAATATATTTAATCTATTCTAATAGGTTCATGTTGTTATTTTAAGGACATAGATATAAAATTTGGAAAAAAATTGGAATCCATAATTCACCCTCACTTTTATTGTATTTTAGGTCTTATGGTTGAAACAAAATTTATATATATTCTTTATTTTTATTAAATAATTTAGATTAAAATATTTTTTTTCCTTTTATCATGTTTTAAACCCTAAAAAAATTGAAATTTTTTAGTAAATTAATTAATTGGACGAAAATTTTATAATTTTTTATTAACATCATATAAATTTATCTAGATTAAAATATTTATTATTTTTATGATTCTGAGGACATTATGATTAAATTAACTATTAAAAACTATAAAATTAATCCAAATTCATGTAGTATAATTAGATCATAAAAAATTAAGAAAATATTGCATGAAAAAGTTACATGCCTTCTATAAATGTGTAATAAAATCGGATTAAATGGAGTTAATTGATATTATTACTGCTCAATTTAATATATATTTGAAATAAAAAAAATCATATAAATATTATTTTAATATATTTCCATTAATTTAGTCATTTATTTGTTAAATGTAAGGAGACAATTTGATCATGGGAAGTGTACCTATCCCAACAAAACCATTTTTTATTTCAGAAAATATATTTTTTTTATCATTAAAATCACCATGTGACTCGTATTAAATATATAAACATATGAAGAAAGGTGTATTAAGTTTTTTTTCATTAATTTTCTGATTTTATTCATTTCTACCCCAAGTATCTCTGAATCTTAATTGATTATTCTATGGGGTTAAATTTGATGTAATATTGAACTCATTCAATTAAATTTAGGAAAGATAATAGTATTTATAGTTTTTTAACTTATTCTTCCTCAAATTTTGATCTTTTTCTACATTTTATTATGTTATGTCGATTTTTATTTTTTATTGATAAACTAAATCTCGTGATGATATGAGATTATTTCCCCCATCTGTCAACTTTTTTATTTCATGATATTAATTTTGTATTGGATCATTTAAAAAATAATAATAAACGATTAGTATATTGATATCAGATTATTGTATTGATATATTTCATTGATGGCTTGGTATCTGATATTTGGATGCTTTCGTTGATTTTGGGTAGTTATCTTTGATATATATTTTATGAATGATCAAAACCTATATAGTAATGTAACTAAATCTAAAATACCATTTTCTTTCTGAATTTTATATATTATGGAATCAATGATCTCTCTCAAATTTTTGTGAAAAAGGTGATGACGTATTATTGAAGGAAAATTACTTAGGCTGATTATAATCAATATAACTAGTTTCATTTTTTTCTAGAAGATGTCAATATTTGAAATGGGGGTCTTCCACAATTACAATGTATAAAATAGAGTTATTATTTTTCATGAATGATAATTAATACTATGTTCTCATAGCTTCTGAATGTTGTGGAACATGATTCCATATTAAAATACTAAGAGTAAGGGAAGGATCCAATAAATGTGTAAAACATCAACCATGGGAATAAAGTCACCAAATTCATATTTTTCCTTGAGTAATGCCACTCCCCATGCCTGGTATCACCCCCATTAACTCATTTTACCTTAGTTGTGTAGTGATGAGGCCGTAGGTCATCCATGCCATCGGTTATCCCAAATAATTCCACCAACATTCACTTCTTATCATAGTTTTTTAAGATATAACCAATAATAATTTATTTATATTTCAGTTCCATGGAATCAAAATAGGTAATATTATATATAAAACCAATACAATTTAAATTAGGTTTGGTGTGTTTGATAAAAAAACACTAAAATTTAGACATTTATATCAAGAAATCACATATAACATCATTTTAGTATTGATTAAATAAGAAATTTATTTATCCTTTTAATTATATTTCGATAATTTTATCCATATTTTTTTAATGATATGGATTCAATTATATTTGGGTGTACTAACTTGTTCTGAATTATTTTTATTGAGATGAAATTTAGCAGTCATGATTGTTTTGACCTTCTCTATTTAAATCCCAACCTGCTTTTTGTATTTAAAATAAGTTTCTTGAAATAGAACCTGGAATAGAAAAAAAATTATTTTAAAAAATTAACTTATATAGAAGAGTAACCATCTCATATCGAGGAACATGTTTCAGAAGACCTTTCATGGATTTTCAATTGAGCTATGTGTGATCTTAATCAAGACATTGAAATAATTGCTAGAAATAATTGGCCATTAAAAATATTCACTAAACCTACCTATGTATATCCAATACCATGAGAAGATAACCAATTTGAGGCTGAGACCATGTCTTATATACCTCCTCCCAAAATTTCATTGTCAACTTGGTGAGTACCCACTCCATTAAGAAAACATAGGGTGTGTATGGGGATCAAATAAAAATACGAGTCTTCATATTCTGTCATGCTGATTTTTCCAAAGTCATTATATAAAAATTTCCAACCACTCTTAGGGTCTAGTTCAACATAAAATGAACCATTTTAGAGTAATTTTTTAGCTTATAATAGATTATAAAAAAGAGATGAAGGAAAGGGTGTTATAAAATAATAGAGAGAGAAGCTTTATAAAAATTAGGAGTGATTCAACAAACATCATGAAAGTTTAAATAACTACCAAATATCAAAACAACGAATGATTAAATACTTCTATGAGGGACATGTACCCATGGAACATGGATTTTTTGATATTGTGGATAATTTTACTCTCTTTAAAAAAATACCACTACTTCTCTTTTGTTGATAAAATAATGGTTATAAACGCACTAAAATTCGATACATGATTGCTGATACACATAAGAGGGATGAATGAGGTTAAAATTTTTATACATAAAATAAATTTTGGAAACTAAAAATTATGAAATGTATTACATCTTGTAAAAAATGGACATTGAAAAAGGTAAGACACAATCTCCACATACTCCCACACATTGCAGTCTTTGTACTATTGAAACTCATAATACTGATCAGTTACTCCAACTCCAAAATTATATTGAGTCCTCTTTATGAATATTTCTTGGGAGTATATTTATTTATTCACCCATATTCATTCAAGGAAAATGAAAGAAAAATCCTAACATTATTTAAAAATAAAACATTAAAATGAGAAGGGGGAAACTATAGAATCTTAAATTAGTCTTGATTACACCATGGATAATGTAATCATTATCACCATCACCCTCCTACAAACACAACTCAACTACCGCCCCCAAAAAAATTGGATCCTTTTATTGAATACATGGTTAAGTAGTTACATCCTTGAGTCTCAAATTAAATTAAAACACACAAAATCTTATATAATAATTCATAAGGACATATGTATTTTTGGTTTCCAAAATAATACCATCCTATCGAATCAATCTCAATGAAAAAAATGTAAATTAAATGACACCTCTGAGTGATAAGGATTTGTATCATTAAATGATATTACTGTTGATTATATTATGATTTATATAAGTTCTCCTAAAAAATACATTATTAAACTTTAAAATATTCCAGTAAAAAATCCACATGGAAAGCGTAAAAAGTGTTTGAGTGTCATAACTAAAAAAATGGAGTCATGTTCATAGTGATCATCACACCTATTGGTGAGGCTACTGCAACTATAGTTTGACTGGTACATGTGGATGAAATTTCACAAGTAAATAAATCTATTTGCACAGTTATAATAACTATGGATACAATATTTTTTTTAAAAATTGTTTCTATTTAGAAGTAACCCTAAACAATACACATGAAACACATGACCATGTTTGCTATATTTTAAAAAAAACTACTCTCATTTAAATTTAACCCAACCTTTACGCATATAAAATACAATGGATATCCTCTAATATATATTTATGGGTCTGTAAAAAAATTAAGCAGGATTCAAACATACTCCTTTAACATATTATAAAAACCATCATTACACTACACTTTATTGCTATTAAATTTAAATGTTTTAACACTTTGTTTTTATAAATAAATAGAAATATAAATTAAATTACTTGATTCAAGCACCTACGCTTCAAAACAGGTTCACAATGCCTCATTAAACTACACAATAGAATAGAACAACACTTTTAATGTAATTATTTATTAATATACATATATACATTATATTTATTATATAACTATATCCATAGGAACATTTTCAAGTGGATATTGGTTTAGGTGGACAAACCTATAGCAACTATCCTTAAGTGTTTGTGGCTTTAGCCATTTTTTTACACTAATTTGGTATGAAAACAATTTCCCATGTTCTTCTATGGTAAAAATAATTACACGGTCAAAGAGGATATATCTATGCTAATTGCCCATAGATATAGTCCATCCTACCCATGGCTATAAATATTCTATAACTATAATCATTTCTTTCCTGTGGCTATAAGTTAGTTATTTCCATAGACAATCCACACCATGTAAATATGTGGTTTTTTTAGTATTACATACTCCCTATTAATTAAAATATACTTATTCAAATTTCCTAAATAATCTAACTATCAAATAAATAATATTAAACATAACATGATAAAATAGTTATCAATACATTTATAATGGTTTTGTTCAACATTTCTATCCCTAAGTTAGTTAAATATATTATTATATAAGTGACGATCATTGTGGATTACAGTACTAGTAAACTTGATTTTAACCATGCTAAAATTGATCATTATCATATTAAAAAACTCTAACTACCAATGTTTGATTAAAATCCATAGGATATTATCAATGCTAAAAAGGAATTGAAATACGAACCATTCCTTAGTTCCAAAAGTTGCACTGATAAAGGAGTCCTTTATCAACATTTTCAATAGTGATGATAAAGGATTACTTTATCAACACATTTAGTTAAATCAATAAATAGACCCTTCATCAGTGCTTCTAAAAGTGTGGATCAAGGGGTATATAGTAGTGTGATATTAAATTTACAACACCCTACATCACCAATAATAACCACAAAAAATAGGTTGAAAATATTAAATTTAAATGAAATAAAATTTAGAGTATAAATAAAAAAACAATACAATATAGAAATTTCCATGATTAAATAAAAATTTTCACAGACATTCAAAAAAATCAATGTTCCATCTTCTTAGGATCCCGTCCCATAGTCATGTTATTTTCGAAAAAATCACCCCATCTCCACCAAAAAATTCACCAAAAAAATAAAAAAACTCTTTCGTTAATAATACTAGAAATAAGTTAATTAAATATAATATCTAAATTCAATACTAAACATTGACTCATATTGATAACATCATGTATCGAAGGGAGTTATGGTTTATTATTGAACATAACAACATTTATTATTAATTTTCCACAATAATCTATTTGAAAAATAACTATATATTTATAGGATTAAAATGATATGGAAATTAATTAGGTAAAAGTATATAATGTGATGAAAAAATAATATGATGTTGTTAGATCAGTTTTGGGGTTGTGATGTACATTTTAAACTAAATCTTCATTTATATATTGACAAAACACATTTGGAGTAACCCCAAAAACATCATGGTTTTGATTATTGTATAGTAAATTATTATATGTCACAAATGACATATGGATCATTTTCCTAATGTATAAATACAATATGGAAGTGTTTTCTCTATTTTGAGTATGTCACTTATGTTTATTTATAAATATGTCATTATAAATTAGAAACCCATACTTTGAGTCATACCCATCACATTATAATATAATTTTTTTTCTCAAAACACTTAATGAGATATGAACACCGTATTTTATAAAAACCATTTGCATAAGTGGAAAAATTTACAAGAACATTAAAAGAAGATCAATGATAAATTAAATATTTGAAACAGTTTCCATTGAAAGATGTACACTTTGAAATGTTTACTACTATACATGTTCACTATGAAATCAAATCATGAGATTCAACCATAGAATCCATTTATGTTCATTTTATGGATTTTTTTTTATTTCAAACCATTCATTTTCATTTAAAACATGGTATCATTTTTAAAAAATTAAATTTCAAATTAGATTGAGCATAAAAATGTTGAGTAAGCCACCACCCACATTTCCACATGCCAAACATTTATCCAAATACCCATTTTCTAGTTAGATTCAATTTAAATTATTTAAAATAAGGTTTTTATATTTTTTTCTGAATATTAATATCAAAACATTCATAATATGTTTTATTAAAACAAACCAATTATGATCATTTTAATAAACACACGACATGAAAAAAAAATTATATAGTCTAAATAGAATCAATACTGTTAAAATTTTCTAAATTATTTTTTATCAGACAAGAGTAAATCAGCACTTTCAATCTTATCACTACGGTAATGGATTCCTTAGGTAAGTTAGGTCATGGCTCAAGAGAGTAATTTCCCTATGTTTTAAAAGCAATTTAGAAGAGTTTGTAACTTGGTGGGTGTCCCTTAATTCTATATCTATCATTCACATTAATTTCAATTGGAAATATAATTTAAACACCAATAAAGATCACATTTTCAAAAGAAAAAAGTCCTATTTAAAATAGATTATGATCTAAATTTAATATTTACTCGAAGTCCTCAATATAAATATTGAATCTACCTACTGCACGAGGTAGTTTGAGTTTTAAAATCTCTATAAAAACATAGAATATACCAACCTTTGGGTAGGGAATTTTTCACTCATTATAAATAATAAATCTATTGAACCCATGTTAACCTTATTTCCAAAGACATAATTTTGAAATTATTATTCATATCAGCATTCAAAAAATAGTAACATTTTATTAACTAATTTTAGGAAAAAAGAATCCATTATTAAATTGTTTTATAAAATCCTTCCAAATAATTTTATCATTTTAAATTTAAATCATTGTTTACAATAAATCAAAATTTTAATATTTTATATTGATATTTATTTTTTAAAATAAAATAAATCAGGAAATTATTACCAAAAATATTATTTTTAGAAATTCTAAGAGACATTTTACTTTAAAAATAAATTTCTAGAAAAAGATTTATGGTTTCCAAAAATGAATAAAAATATATTTTAATCAGTGAATATAAAAATTATCGTGAACCAAAGATTTATAAAATTTAATTAATATTTTCATTAAAATTAAATAAGAAGGAAAAAAACAATAAATAGATCATCCACTATCATAGGAAAAGTTAATATACACCTGAGAGTTTTCAAAATTCAATGGATTCAATAAACTAAATGAAATATAATTTATATTTTTCATCTATACCTAATATAGTAATCATAATATTCATTTAACATTAAAATAAAAAAGAAAAAAAACTAATTAAAATATTTTTGTCATAGATCTGTTCTATTTTTTAACTCTCACAAAACCTTAGGCCCGAAGAGAGTTTAAGTTATAATAAGTGAAACAAAACTCATTCCATACAAAAGGGAACATGTTCCATATATAAGGGACCTTTCATGACACAAATCACTACATAGGGAAAAAGAGAGAGGAATAAACCAATTCTTGTCATAAAATTTCTAAGGAACCCAAACCATTTACAGGGGTCTTGTTGAACTCAAAGGGGCAGGTGTTATCATCTAGTATTGTAAAATTAATAAGTGTTAAATTAGAAGGTGTAGAATACTAAACAAGGTATTCAAGATAGAACTGAGCTAAAAAACATCATAGTGACTCACACAGCCGAAATAGAACAAGAAAGGAATGAGAGAGGAGGAGAAAAAAATAATATACCATTGATTCGAGGCTTGATTAATCTGAGAGAACTCAAGGTGATTAAAGAAGTCGTGGAGTTACATGAGAGTTTGAGAAGCTGCGACTACAAAATAGGCATTTAACAGCACAAGTCATTATTAGCACTAGAAAAAAGTGCTGATAAAGGCCCCCTTTATAAGTGATAAAAACAATGATAATGGTTAAATTTTATTAGCATTAAAAAAGCACTGAAAAAAGATTCTAGTTTTAAGCACTAATAAAGGAGAACCTTTATCAATTTTATTTTTTCAATGATAAAATGTATCGTTTATCGATAATTTGTTTTTAGAACCGATAAAGGGTACCGAATACCAGTGGTTTACTATTTTTTCTAAAAAGGTCCCAAATAAAAAGATATAAATAAACAAATAGAAGTTAAAATATAATATCAAATATAAAATATTAAAAAATCTATCAATGAAATAATTATTTATAATAATGAATAAATGAAAAATACATATATAAAATATAAATATTAATAAAAAAATATATATTATATATAGATATGTAAAATTATTAAAATGAAATAATTACACACGTAAAAATAAAAAATGAGTAAATTTAGAAAATATTATACATTGTGTTAATTAAATAATTATTGAAAAAATGAATAAATTTAATATACATGTATATTATAAAAATTAATAAATAATATATATTAAAAATAAATATTCGAGATGAATAAATTTTAGTAATTTTAAAAAATTATATAAATTGTTATAATCAAACAAAAAATTTAAAAATAAATAATTTTAAAAAATTGTTAAAAATTTAATTAATTAAAAAAATATTAATAAAAATGAATAATATTAAAAATTAGATTAATTATAAAGAGGAATAAATATTATATATTAAATATAATAAAAAATGAATAAAATTTGTTAATTTAAAACCTATTGATGCCTTCTTTATTTTCAATGGTTTTAATGCATTATTATTCATTAATACATTTAATATTGAAATAACTTTATATATATATTTCTATATATTCATATGTAAATATATATATTATTTACTAAAATATGATTTATATAGTAAAATATTTTTATGCTTCCTTTAAATAAGTCATATATTTAGTGAAGAATGGTTTATAATTATAAATTAATAGTAATGAAAATAATTGATCAACTATTTTCATTGAGTAATAGACACAATTAAATTTTGTTTTTTTTCAGTTTAACATATGTCAAATGTGTGTTAAATTTGGTTTCACACAAACCTATATGTAATTAATATAGTTTTATACACAATGCACACACACGACTATTTATGTAATTAATGAAATCATTTAGAAAAACACATAAACATAATATTTATGTAATCTATTCATATTCTAGTGTTCATTTTATAACATCATATTGTAAAAAGATACATTAAATATATTATGTTTCAAATTATTAAATATCGTTTGTTTATATTGAATTTATTACTATTAGGTATTATTTTTTCATTTTTTATATATATTTTGAATTTAATGATTTTCTATTATATATATATATATATTTACAATGTGTTAATAATTTCAAAACGTATTCATCATTATTTCAGTATATAACCCTATTTTTGAAATAATTATATTTTAATTAATTAATCTTATCCATTTTCTTAGTATTTTTAATATGTGCAAATTTTTAATTATTCAATTTCACTAATTTTTAACATGCTTGCATTCAATATTAAATATTCATTGCTATTGTAAATATTATATTTGTAGATAAATATTTAAGAATAAATATATTTATTAATTTATATTTAATATATTTATAAATTTATAAATTTTTTATTATAAATAAATAAAAATATCTTTTAAAAAATATAGTTATATAATTATTAATATGTAATTATACACATTTAAATATTTAAAAAATTATAATATTTTTTAGAGTTAATATAATATTTATATTTATATTTATATTTATATATATTTATTAAATAAATATATATATAATTATATACATATATATAATGATATAAATATAAAAAAATTACTCTAAAAAAATTATTTATACAATTATAAATAAATTATTATAAATTTAAATAAAAACAAATAAATAATAATATATTTAAACAATTTTAAAATTATAATATATATATATAGAATATATTTACTTCATTAATATTTATAGTTATATTTATTTATTAAATAAATATATATAATGATATAAATATATTTATAATTATAAATCAAAATCCAATATATTTAAATAATGAATATATTTACTATATTTATATTTTTATATATTTATTATATATATATATAATTATCATCTGGGTGTGTCCTAGTGGAAGTGCTCCCTCATAGACTGCATTTGACCATGGTTCAATTATTTATGTCCTTATTTAGGTGATTTCCCACGAGACAGCCAGATATGGGGGTCTATTTCATGGGGTCACTCCACCTATTTTGTTCATTTTCACCCATCAATTTCAAGTCCATGGATCGGGAAACAGTGGTGCCAATGAGGAAACACATGGGTATGGTGACGTCAGGGTGGGGAGTCGAGCTTCTAGTACGGTGGGCGGGCTACGTCGAGGACCGGCTTCGATAGAACCAGAGGTAGGTGCAACATGCAATAGTGTGTTGAGATTCGAGTTCTCAATGATGATAGTTGTGCATATGTGGAACATGGGGGTGGTCATTACCGGTATTTCCAGTATCATTGGTGGTGAGCATATATAGTCAGTATCAATTGAGGGCATGTGGAATGGGAATGGTAAACCCCATATCGATGATGTGGGTGGTAGTCTGGCAGTAGTATGTGGCATTGCCATGAAGATCGATGAGATTATGGTGAGAGGGGGATTTTAATCTTTGGTATGCAGAGGAGGCCCATTCTGAGGGTTCGTGACAATAACGATTCAACAGGTTGATGATGAAGGGTTAAAGATTTTAGAGGTAGAAGTAATGAATGGTGAACTAAAAAGGCATGATAGATGTTATGGAGAATCAACCACTATATATAATGGGCCTCTGGGTCTAATATGTATGGTTACTATAATTGAAATAATAAATAATGGGATTTCTAGGTAGGATACCCATTATGGGGGTATGACCTACCCATTTAGCTTATGGATTTTGGTGTGTTTGTGCATCATTATACATGTACACCCATCATATTTTATATATATATAATTATATAAATATATATGATGATATAAATATTTTTATTATTGTATATAAATAATTATAAAAATATCTAGATATATATTTATTTATAAATATGTTTACAAATTTATATTTACTATTTTTATATAATTATATATATATATTTATAAATAATGGAAAAATAGCTTTTTTAAACTATTTATATAATTATAAAATTATAAAGACCCGTAAAATTCAAGGAAATTTTTTTCTTAATTTTCTTTAGAATTTTACAAGAGCGCGGTTTCAGACGGCACCTGATTCCGAGGCCCGGAGTGCCCGGAATTAATTTCTGAAGTTTGGCTCGGGTACGTTCAGTGAACGAACGAGCGGGTTTTCCTAACTTTTGATTCGGTGCTCGGAATTGAAATCCGAGGGCAGCGATGAACTCGCAGCACCGATTTTCGCTTAAAAAGACCTTTTCGGAAGTTGCGTTTGTTGCGGGTTGAATGTTAGTTTTGGGGTTTTTAGTTTGAGTTAAATAAAATTTGTGAAGAACAAATTTTATTATAACTTGATAAAACCTACCAAAGGGGGGTTGGAAGTGGGACCCACACCCACTTAACCTCCCTTGGGAGGATTAAGTGTGGTGGGGCCCCCACGAACCCCTAAACCTTTCATCTTCTCCCAACTTACTTAACCCCTCATTAAATGACATGAGTTATTTAATTTGGAGTTAATCCTTTTGAATTTCAAACTTTGGAAATTCTTTTGTGTTGATGTGTTAATAAAATAAGATAGTGTCTTATTTTATTTTGGTTAATAGCTTTGGCCACCTTGAGAGCTTTTGGGAGATTTTCTTCTTCTTCTTCATCTTGACGAAGAACGCTCATCTTGACGAAGAACGCTCAAGCTCCGACGAAGAACGCCGCTCCGCGCTTCTTCGTCTTCCGTGTCAACGAGAGGGAACGCCGCATCCTCCTTGGATTCCCTTCGTCGACATAAGAGGTTTCGCCAACGACGTATCACATCGGACGCATCTCTTCGTCAACGGAATTGACGAACGACTACCGCGACGCCCGATCTCCGCGACGTCGACTTCCGCGGACATAGACAAATCCTCGAACGTATACCCAAGGTAGGGGTTGTTGTTTATTGTTTAATTATTTTCTATTCTTGATCATGAATTTAGCAAGTCTAACGTGTGGATTTGAAATATTTTAAGTTGCGTTATTTCTTAACGTGAGGGGGCTGGACCGCATGAACACGGCCGAACCCCCTCCATCGTTCTTGTTGTATTGCTTGCGGGTGGATGAATCAAGGTGGCGTGGTGCCGTCGCACCACGCGGATATTCGCCCAATCCTTATTACGCGACGCCGTCGTGCCACGCCATGAAAGAAACATCAAGAACGCGATGCCGTCGCGCCGCGTTGAAGAAATCGAGGTGCGGCGGAGGGGCGCGGTGCCGTCGCACCGCGCCGGATGACGAAAACCGCAGCCGGTTCCGGGCCGCGGCGGAAGAGAAGACCGGCGGCCGAGCCGCCGGCGTTGGAAGCCGAAGAGGGGACCGGATTTTTCCGGTCCCGTTGGAGAAAACCGGCCGGCCAGCTAGCCGGCCCGAAGGCGTTAAACCGGGGAAAATTAATTCCCCAGCCAACGCTCAAAACCCCCCTCATTATGAGGGGGGCGGTTTCCATGAAGGGAGGGGGGCAGCAGCCCCCCGGTTTTAATCCAAGCCGGCCCCCATGTGGGGGGCCGTTTTCTTGCAAAGGGTGCGGCACAAAGGCCGCGCCCCCTTCCCAATCAGCGGGGGCTTTACCCCCCGCGTTCGGCCACCATGCGGCGCCAGGCCGCCGCGGCCCCCGCGCCGCCGGCCTGCCGGCCGGCCGGGCCGCCCCAGGGGGTGGGGGGGGGGGGGGTCGGGCCGGGTCGGCCCGGACCCGGACCCCCCCGTTTCGAATCATTTACGGTCTTTTGGACATAACTTTAGCCTCGGACCTCCGATTGACGAACCGTCTACTGCAACGTGATCCTTGGATCGAGACGGTCGTTTTGGTATATCGCACTCAAGGTTTCGGATTACTTTGAGTTCGGCCGGGTTGGTTCGTTCACGAAACCAACCGGGCCTTCGGAGCGGAAACGCTCATATCTTGAGCTATGGACGTCCAATTGACGTGCCGTCAGTCGTGTTGTGTTCCTCTTAGTGAGAAGGATCTTTTGGCATACTCCGCCCGAGGTTTGGACGCATGTGGAGTACGGTCGGGTTGGTTTTCCCTTAAAAACCAACCGGGCCCCGGAGACGAAAATGTCAATAACTCTCAGGCCGGGCGTCCGATCGACGCGCCTCTGTTGCGTTGAGTTCCTGTTGACGATACGGAACTTTTGGATACATCAACTCTGGTCTTCGTGACATTTGATGTATCAGCCTCTCGGCTCGTGGAGCGGACCCTCCGAACGAGCTTGCTGTGTGCGGGAATCCTAGTGCTGGCTGCGACTGTTACTGTGACTGCTACTGCTACTACTGCTACTGTGACTGCGATGACGACAGTACAGAGATCATGTGTGGATTCGACGACGACGACTACAGCACTCAGCGATCCTACGTGGATCAGTGCTACAGGTCCTGTGTGGGCCCGATCCTGTGTGGGCCCGATCCTGTGTTGGTCCGATCCTGTGTGGGTCCTTGCGCTCAGCGGTCCTGTGTGAACCAGCGCCTATAGGTCCTGTCTGGGCCCGATCCTGTGTGGGTCTTTGCGGGGGTTAGTTACCTATCGATCCTTCGTGGGTCCGACGACTTAGATGGATCAGTGATCATCTTTATCGTCTTTCGAAGAAGTATACCTGTGTGAGCTGAATCCAATTGCTTTCCTGTGTGGATTGTGTTGTGCAATCCTGTGTGGATTACGTTTTGCTTTCCTGTGTGGAATACGTTTACTTTCCTGTGTGGACTGAGTTGTACTTGGGCTCGGAGGTTGGAGCATATTTGAATTGATGTCTTAGATATATGTATGGGCATATACCTAAGCAGTGTCGGTTGTTACTTTGTGATTGTACCTTTCTTCTTGGTTTATCGTTTGTGGATTTGAGATACCTTCAGGGGTCTCGGGGTCCCTACTGAGTAGCTTATACTCACCCCTGCACGGGCTTTTCCCGCACTACGTTGTGTTGGTTGCAGACGACGGACAACGTTGACCTTAGCTGAGGCTTGAAGAGCGGGACGGTACCAGGAGGTGGACCACTGGGCGGGACGTGCACGGAGCAGACGACGGGACTTGTGGAGCAGAAGAGCTATCTGTACCCACCCTTCAGGTGGGATTTCCAGTGGACAGCTCGGTGTAGCGGCATTTACCTTTCAGTTGCTGTTTTCCCCTTTCGAGTTGTACTTTACTTTCAGTTTGGGTTTGTATTCTGGCCCATTTACTTTTCCGCACTTTCAGTTGTACTTTGCTTTTGTTTAGTGTTTACTTTCCGATTGCTTACTCTGTGGTGTTTGTTTACTTTTCAAAAGGCAATTCCTTCCCTTTTTACCGGGATTTACGCCTTGGTGCTAGTCGCCAGCCCCTGGCCTATGGAAGGCGGGCTTAGGGTAGTCACGGCACGGACCCCGAGAGCGGGTCGTGACAAATTGGTATCAGAGGAGTTCGGTTCTACCGCGAACTCTGATATTTTCTATGTGAAGCAATAATGTTTAGCGTATTGAGTGTGGTTATCAGTCCAGGGAGTCCAGTGTTGGTGCGGCGGCCGACGTATCTGTACACCAGGACCCTGACTTCTGATTTCCGACTTAATGTACAAAAACATTGATTGCGTGTGTGTTTCAAAGTTTTCTTTGTGATTACTTATATCAGCTCACCAGGTATATTGTTCTAACCGTGGCGCACCTGTTTCCTTTTCAGGATGGCCCCACGAGGGCAGCCAGCTAGGGTTCCGAGAGTCGAGCGTGACGACAGCCCACCGAGCGACGAGGCCTCGGTGCAGGGCCCTTTGCCAGTAGTGGCACTGGCGGTAGCTTTACCCACCGAGCCCCCGATGCTTCCAGCAGCAGCCGCTGACGATGCACGTCGCCTCAGCGCACTGCATGAGTTTCAGCGCCAGCGACCGCCCAGGTTTCGCGGGGAGACGGATCCCCAGGCAGCAGAGGACTGGCTGGAGGCAGTGGTTCGAGTGTTTAGGCTAGTGAGGACACCAGCAGACCTCATGGTGATCCTTGCTGCGAGCCTACTACACGCAGCATCAGGACGATGGTGGAGCTTCATGCTCCAGGTGCACGATGAGGCATCTCTACTTTGGACGGACTTTGAGAGCCTTTTCCTCTCGGAGTTCGTCCCAGCCACCCTTCGTGCGGTGCGTATCCAGGAGCTTCTACAGCTGCGGCAGGGCAGCATGACGGTCGCTCAGTACTCGGCGAGATTTACCGATCTCTCGTGCTACTCGACCGACATGGTACGGGACCCATTCTTCCGGGCTCGGACCTTCGAGCAGGGTTTGAGACACGAGATCAGGGCATCGCTGATCTCCCTCAGCATACCGACTCAGACAGGAGTACTGGAGCGGTCTCTTCTGATCGAGAGCTTCCTTGCTGCGTCTACACCAGCACAGAGACCCACCGCAGGGCGGCACATGGCAGAGTCATCTGCAGCAGGCAGTCGACGGATGACTCAGGGGTCCAGACAGACCAGACCTTCGGGCAGACGATCTTAGGGCACTGGCTCAGTAGTGCTTGGCACACAGCGCAGAGCCAGTCTTACGAGAGGCAGACAGTGCTACTCGTGCGGCAGGCAGGGCCACATGGCTCGTGACTGCCCAACCCGCTGTGCCGAGGAGCATCAGACGGTTGAAGGACCACCGAGGCAGAGGAGCTGGACGAGCAGCCGGTGGTGGGCGACGCTTTGAGGCTCTGCCACCACCACCACCAGGAGGTCCACCCCGACCACGGGGAGCTGGCGGGCAGAGACAGGCACAGCTCCAGGCAGCAGAGGCCTACGACCACGGTTCACCCGAGATGATTCGAGGTACTATCTGTGTCTATTCCACCCTTGCTGCAGTTCTTATAGACACAGGAGCGAGTCACTCTTTCATAGCCGCTTCCCTTGTTCGGAGCTCGGAGATTCCGACAGAGCCGTTGGCTCGATCCTTACGGGTAGAGACTCCTACGGGAGCAGACTCGACGATTAAGCACTGGTGTCGGCAGTGTGAGTTTACTCTAGGAGGCGAGAGCTTCGGCTGGGATCTTCTTGTAGCAGCGTCGAGGCCTTACGACGTCATCTTGGGCATGGATTGGCTATCTACAGTCCATGCACAGATTGACTGTTTTAGGCGCAAGGTGCGATGTGTATGCACCGAAGGGAGCAGGTTCACCTTCACCGGAGAGAAGGGAGCCTTAGCAGCATAGGATGGACTTCCGTGGAGGAGAGGACAGCCCATCACTCATCAGTTGGCTAGCCTTATCCTCGGAGCAGTTGACGTGCGGATTCCTGGTTTTCCTGCATTGGTGGATCAGTTTGCGGACGTTTTTCCCGATGATGTACCAGGGCTACCTCCTCGCAGAGAGGTAGAATTTTATATTGACTTGTACCCCGGGAGAGCCCCGATATCCACTCCAGCATATCGGATGGCCCCCGCCGAGCTTCGAGAGCTACGGGTACAATTGGAGGACTTGCAGGGCAAGGGGTTCATCCGACCCAGTGTTTCACTCTGGGCTTCCCCGATATTGTTCGCCAAGAAGGCGGACGGGAGCTTGCGACTTTGTGTTGACTATCGTCGCCTGAACCAGGTGACAGTGAGAAATAAGTATCCGCTATCGAGGATTGATGACCTCTTTGATCAGCTCAAGGGAGCACGGTGGTTCTCGAAGATAGACCTCAGGTCAGGCTATCATCAGCTCAGAGTCAGAGACGAGGATGTGCAGAAGACAGCCTTCAGATGTCGGTATGGCCACTATGAGTTCTTGGTTATGCCTTTCGGTGTAACCAATGCTCCAGCAGTATTCATGGCTCTCATGAAAAGGATCTTTCAGCCATACCTCGATCGATTTGTCGTGGTCTTCATCGACGACATTCTGATTTACTCTACGACAGAGGAGGATCACGCCTATCACTTGCGAGTTGTACTAGACACACTCCGAGAGCACCAGCTTTATGGTAAGCTCTCGAAGTGCCAGTTCTAGATACGTGAGGTCCACTTCTTGGGACACGTTATCTCTGAGGAGGGAGTTGCAGTGGATCCCGCGAAGATTGAGGGTGTGTTAGCTTGGGAGCCACCCAGGAGCGTGACTGAGGTTCGGAGTTTCTTGGGACCAGCTGGATACTATCGGAGATTCGTGCCAGACTTCTCTAGAGTTGCGGAACCACTCAAAGCATTGACGAAGAAGGGGAAACCCTTCGTGTGGTCTGAAAGATGTCAGCAGAGCTTCCAGGAGCTGAGACAGAGATTGACCTGCGCACCTATCTTGAGGTTGCCTGAGGAGGGAGTAGGGTACGTAGTCTACTGCGATGCATCAGGGACCGGACTCGGATGTGTTCTGATGCAGGAGCGGGCAGTGATCGCCTATGGATCACGTTAGTTGAGGCCGCATGAGAAGAACTACGCTACCCATGACCTGGAGTTAGCAGTAGTGGTCTTCGCTCTGAAGACATGGTGACACTATCTGATGGACGAGCGCTTTACAGTCTTTTTTGATCATCAGAGTCTCAGGTATATCTTCTCGCAGAAGGACCTGAACCTGAGACAGCGGCGATGGCTCGAGTTCCTCCAGGACTATGACTTTGAGATAGTCTATACTCCTGGGAAGGGGAACGTAGTAGCCGATGCCCCTAGCAGGAGGACGGGCATCCAGTTACTTGAGGAGGCGACAGAGCAGCTAGCCTCTTTGCAGATATCCTTCATGGATAGAGATGGAGTAGCCTTCCTTCAGTCTCTCACAGTCACTCCTCCACTACTGCAACGGGTCAGGGAGGCACAGCGTGAGGACGCTGACTGTGAGACACGGCGTGCACAGATATCCTCGGGACAGGCACCTGATGGTTTCTCCCTTGGAGCAGAGCACGACATCCATTTTAGAGGACGTACCTTGGTACCAGTCGCTTTGCGAGAGGAGGTGCTGAGAGAGTTTCACACTTCTCCTTTGGCGGTACATCCTGGAGTGGCGAAGATGTACCAGGACCTCAGACGATAGCACTGGTGGCCGGACATGAAGAAGGCTGTAGCAGAGTTCGTTTCTCGATGCCTTACCTGCCAGCAGGTGAAGGCAGAGAATCAGGTACCAGCAGGCTTGGTACAGCCTTTGGAGGTTCCGGAGTGGAAGTGGGACGACATATCTATGGACTTCGTGACTGGACTTCCACGCACTTCCAGAGGTCACGACTCCATCTGGGTGATTGTTGACCGACTCACCAAGTCAGCAAACTTCTTACCCATCAGAGAGAAGGGCTCAGTAGAGAGCTTGGGACGTCTCTATGTTCAGGAGATTGTGCGGCTCCACGGTGTACCATCATCTATCGTCTCCGATCGAGATGCCCGCTTTACTTCCCGGCTTTGGAAGGGGTTACAGGAGGCGTTCGGGACGCAGCTACGTCTGAGCACATCCTTTCACCCTCAGACGGATGGTCAGAAGGAGAGGACCATTCAGACTCTCGAGGACATGCTCCGCGCATGTGTCCTCGACTTTGGTCGTAGCTGGGAGGACCACCTACCCTTGGTGGAGTTTGCGTACAACAACAGCTACCACTCCACCATCGGGATGGCACCGTACGAGGCATTGTACGGCCGACCTTGTAGATCTCCTTTGTGCTGGACAGACCCTGGAGAGTCAGCACTCGTGGGACCAGAGATGGTCCAGGCCACGACAGAGAAGGTCCAGGTCATCCAGGAGCGGATGAGGATAGCTCAGAGCCGGCAGAAGTCATATGCTGACAGGAGGCGGAGGCCACTAGAGTTCGAGGATGGCGACCACGTCTTCTTGCGGGTCTCACCTCGACGTGGTATTCGGAGATTTGGCCGAGGCGGCAAGTTATCTCCGCGCTTCATCGGACCCTTACAGGTCCTCAGCAGGGTTGGCGAGTTGGCTTATCGCCTGGCTCTACCACCTCAGTTGCACCGGGTGCACGACGTCTTCCACGTATCCCAACTGAGGAGATACGTGCACGACCCGACGCACATCATTGACCATGGGGAGCTTGACATTGACGATGGGGCGACTTTTACGGAGGTCCCAGTGGAGATAGAGGATCGACAGGAGCGGGTCCTGCGTGGGCGATCGATTCCTCTTGTGCGCATCAGATGGCAGCACGGGAATCTCCAGGAGAGCACATGGGAGCGGGAGGCTCAGATGCATGCTCAGTACCCTCATTTGTTTCCCTAGTTTTTGATGTATCTTTATGGGGACGTAAAGCCCTGAGGTGGGAGTAATGTAAAGACCCGTAAAAATCGAGGAAATTTTTTTCTTAATTTTCTTTAGAATTTTACAAGAGCGCGATTTCAGACGGCACCTGATTCCGAG
Organism: Viscum album; assembly: GCA_963277665.1. Lineage (NCBI taxonomy): Eukaryota > Viridiplantae > Streptophyta > Magnoliopsida > Santalales > Viscaceae > Viscum > Viscum album. The sequence continues at coordinate 44,774,937 of OY728131.1, forward strand.
GCCCGGAGTGCCCGGAATTAATTTCTGAAGTTTGGCTCGGGTACGTTCAGTGAACGAACGAGCGGGTTTTCCTAAATTTTGATTCGGTGCTCGGAATTGAAATCTGAGGGCACCGATGAACTCGCAACACCGATTTTCGCTTAAAAAGTCCTTTTCGGAAGTTGCGTTTGTTACGGGTTGAAAGTTAGTTTTGGGGTTTTTAGTTTGAGTTAAATAAAATTTGTGAAGAACAAATTTTATTATAACTTGATAAAACCTACCAAAGGGGGGTTGGAAGTGGGACCCACACCCACTTAACCTCCCTTGGGAGGATTAAGTGTGGTGGGGCCCACACGAACCCCTAAACCTTTCATCTTCTCCCAACTTACTTAACCCCTCATTAAATGACTTGAGTTATTTAATTTGGAGTGAATCCTTTTGAATTTCAAACTTTGGAAATTCTTTTGTGTTGATGTGTTAATAAAATAAGATAGTGTCTTCTTTTATTTTGGTTAATAGCTTTGGCCACCTTGAGAGATTTTGGGAGATTTTCTTCTTCTTCTTCATCTTGACGAAGAACGCTCATCTTGACGAAGAACGCTCAAGCTCTGACGAAGAACGCTGCTCCGCGCTTCTTCGTCTTCCGTGTCAACGAGAGGGAACGCTGCATCCTCCTCGGATTCCCTTCGTCGACATAAGAGGTTTCGCCAACGACGTATCACATCGGACGCATCTCTTCTTCAACGGAATTGACGAACGCCTACCGCGACGCCCGATCTCCGCGACGTCGACTTCCGCGGACATAGACAAATCCTTGAACGTATACCCAAGGTAGGGGTTGTTCTTTATTGTTTAATTATTTTCTATTCTTGATCATGAATTTAGCAAGTCTAACGTGTGGCTTTGAAATATTTTAAGTTGCGTTATTGCTTAACGTGAGGGGGCCGGACCGCATGAACACGGACGAACCCCCTCCATCATTCTTGTTGTATTGCTTGCGGGAGGATGAATCAAAGTGGCGTGGTGCCGTCGCACCACGCGGATATTCGCCCAATCCTCATTACGCGACGCCGTCGCGCCGCGCCATGAAAGAAACATCAAGAACGCGCCGCCGTCGCGCCGCGTTGAAGAAATCGAGGTGCGGCAGAGGGGCGCGGTGCCGTCGCACCGCGCCGGATGACGAAAACCGCGGCCGGTTCCGGGCCGCGGCGGAAGAGAAGACCGGTGGCCGAGCTGCCGGCGTTGGAAGCCGAAGAGGGGACCGGATTTTTCTGGTCCCGTTGGAGAAAACCGGCCGGCCAGCTGGCCGGCCGGAAGGCGTTAAACCGGGGAAAATTAATTCCCCAGCCAACGCTCAAAACCCCCCTCATTATGAGGGGGGCGGTTTCCATAAAGGGAGGGGGGTAGCAGCCCCCCGGTTTTAATCCAAGTCGGCCCCCACGTGGGGGCCGTTTTCTTGCAAAGGGCGCGGCACAAAGGCCGTGCCGCCTTCCCAATCAGCGGGGGCTTTGCCCCCCGCGTTTGGCCACCATGCGGCGCCCGGCCGCCGCGGCCCCCGGGCCGCCGGCCGCCGCGCCGCCGGCCTTCCGGCCGGCCGGGCCGCCCCAGGGGGGGTCGGGCCGGGTCGGCCCGGACCCGGACCCCCCTGTTTCGAATCATTTACGGTCTTTTGGCCATAACATGAGCCTCAGACCTCCGATTGACGAACCGTCTGCGGCAACGCGATCCTTGGATCAAGACGGTCGTTTCGGTATATCGCACTCAAGGTTTCAGATTACTTTGAGTTCGGCCGGGTTGGTTCGTTCACGAAACCAACCGGGCCTTCGGAGCGAAAACGCTCATATCTTGAGCTACGGACGTCCGATTGATGTGTCGTCAGCCGTGTTGTGTTCCTCTTAGTGAGACGGATCTTTTGGCATACTCTGCCTGAGGTTTGGACGCAGGTGGAGTACGGTCGGGTTGGTTTTTCCTTAAAAACCAACCGGGCCCCAGAGACGAAAATGTCAATAACTCTCAGACCGGGCGTCCGATCGACGCGCCGTCTGTTGCGTTGAGTTCCTGTTGACGATACAGAACTTTTGGATACATCAACTCTGGTCTTCGTGACAGTTGATGTATCAGCCTCTCGGCTCGTGGAGCGGACCCTCCGAACGAGTTTGCTGTGTGCGGGAATCATAGTGCTGGCTGCGACTGTTACTGTGACTGCTACTGCTACTACTGCTACTGTGACTGCGACGACGACAGTACAGAGATCCTGTGTGGATTCGACGACGACGACTATAGCACTCAGCGATCCTACGTGGATCAGTGCTACAGGTCCTGTGTGGGCCCGATCCTGTGTGGGTCCGATCCTGTGTGGTTCCTTGCGCTCAGCGGTCCTGTGTGAACCAGCACGTACAGGTCCTGTGTGGGCCCGATCCTGTGTGGGTCTTTGCGGGGGTTAGTTACCTATCGATCCTTCGTGGGTCCGACGACTTAGATGGATCAGTGATCATCTTCATCGTCTTTCGAAGAAGTATACCTGTGTGAGCTGAATCCAATTGCTTTCCTGTGTGGATTGTGTTGTGCAATCCTGTGTGGATTACGTTTTGCTTTCCTGTGTGGAATACGTTTACTTTCCTGTGTGGACTGAGTTGTACTTGGGCTCGGAGGTTGGAGCGTATTTGAATTGATGACTTAGGTATATGTATGGGCATATACCTAAGCAGTGTCGGTTGTTACTTTGTGATTGTACCTTTCTTCATGGTTTATCCTTTGTGGATTTGAGAGACCTTCAGGGGTCTCGGGGTCCCTACTGAGTAGCTTATACTCACCCCTGCACGGGCTTTGCCCGCACTACGTTGTGTTGGTTGCAGACGACGGACAGCGTTGACCTTAGCTGAGGCTTGCAGAGCGGGACGGTACCCAGAGGTGGACCACTGGGCGGGACGTGCACGGAGCAGACAACGGGACCTGTGGAGCAGAAGAGCTATCTGTACCCACCCTTCAGGTGGGATTTCCAGTGGACAGCTCGGTGTAGCGGCATTTACCTTTCAGTTGTTGTTTTCCCCTTTCGAGTTGTACTTTACTTTCAGTTTGGGTTTGTATTCTGGCCCATTTACTTTTCCGCACTTTCAGTTTTACTCTGCTTTTGTTTAGTGTTTACTTTCCGCTTGCTTACTCTGTGTTGTTTGTTTACTTTTCGAAAGGCAATGCCTTCCCTTTTTACCGGGATTTACGCCTTGGTGCTAGTCGCCAGCCCCTGGCCTATGGAAGGCGGGCTTGGGGTAGTCACGGCACGGACCCCGAGGGCGGGTCGTGACAAAAATAGTAATTGTATTTTTATATAATCATAAAATTCTAATAAATATATTTAAATATTGAATATATTTAATATATACATATAATTATGTAAATAAATATAATGATATAAATGCATCTATAATCATATACAAATATTTATAAATATATGTACGAAATCATATATTTATTTTTATAATTATAAATCCTCTATCAGTGCTAATATTTTAGCACAAAAAAGACATCTTTTATTGATGCTTCCTTAGTATTAATAATGATAGATATTATTTAGTGCTAAAAAAATAACTGATAAAATTTATCTTTAGGTGTTCATATTAAATTAACACTTATAAAAGGAGTCTTTGTGACCACTTATTTAAAAGCGCAGATAAAACTCCTACCAGTCTATTTAATAGAACCCTAACCAGACTCATTTAGTCATGATTCTCATGGTTTCTTGGAATTCCCCTGCTCTCGACTCTCATATTCTACTTTATCTTAGGAGAGTCAACGATTGAATCCAAGGTATGTTATGTTTTTATCCTTCACAATCATTTATTTCTTGTTTCAGTTCTTGTGTTTGTGTTATTATGGTGTTTTTATTTATCTTATCCTCTCATCTCCCTCCTGATTATTCAATCCTCCTTGGATCCCTATGAGGGTTTCCAAATTCTTATAATTCTATTTATTATCCTCCTCTATCATTTTTCTTGTGTTTAACAATGTTTATCCCGTCTTTATTCCTTGTGATTTAGGTGTTTGTTACCTTGATTCCACATTCCTGATCTATATTTTTCTCCTATTTTTAAATTCATTTTTATTTAAAGTATTCACATGTGTGACGCTTATAATGGATTTGAAAAACATTTATGTTGAATTCCATTCATGCCATAATGGGTTTTCCATGGATTTTTGTTGAATTTTTTTCATTAATAATTTTATTATTCAAAGTGTATAATCTTATTTTTATGAGGCATTTCAAGTAGATTTTAATGACGACTGAAAGCATTAGATCACATTTTGGGTTTTAAAGGATATAACAATTTTTTAAAAAAATATTTGAAATATAAAAAGGGTGTTCAATAAATATTTCTAATGTATTTAAATTATTTAATTTCAAATGAAAGGAAAATTACTTGGTACCCCAAGTTATATTCTTTTTAATAGCTCGTTAGGAACATTATAATGGGTTTATATTACATGATACCCTCATTGATCACCCGTTGCATTTGGTGTGTCTTTTATGGGATGTTTATAAATCCAAAATGTATATATGATTTGAAATGGTTTGTTCTATACAAGGTTGTTGGAGGCGAGATGTAGGATATTTCTTTTGTTACCATACTTTAGTATTTCCATTTCTTTCTCACCTAATCACTTGGTTTCTTGGTCATGGGAATTCCAGGTAACTAAATGGAATATTGGATGGCTGGAAACTCTAGTTTATCTAGTGTCCATCTAGAGGGGGATTGATTTAATGAGTGTGCTCAAATGGTTCCCATGGAAGATTCACTCTCCTAGGATGGTTTAGAACATATTTAGTTTGTTGGAACTATTGAGGTAGGTTGGTTAAACCATGAAAAGTGGGAGATACAAATAACTACATGGTTATTTACTATGTTTTTCCTTTTTTACATTGTACTACTCTTCATGTATGTTCTTGAGTCGAGTAAGCTATCTATATTTTGGTTGATCCATTTTTTTATTTTTATTAATTTCTCAATTTGGAATAATCATTGTTTTACATGGTCCTTTTTTGTGTTGTGAATTCTATGATGGTTCCTACTAAACCATTAAATTGATTTTCCTAATAACAAAAATACATAACCTTTATTGAATGGGTGGGTTATAATATAGAAAATAATTAAACATATAAATATCAATCCTAATGGGTAATAGTAATTACATTTCAAATACACTTATGTTAATCATCACGAGTCATAAGTTTTGGTGTATGTTGTTGAGTCAAATGTTTCTATTTTGACATTTTTATACTTTTTTTAGAAATAAATAACATATTATTTCATTAATATCGTTCTACTTCAATATTTTTTATAATTTTTTTATAAGAAATCATAATCTTTTATCTTAAATATAATATTATTTAATGAGATATGAAAATATAATTTTTCATTATTCTTATCATAATGAGCCTGGATATGATAAGTTTATTGTAATGAAATTGGATGTGATATGTTTATCTTAATGAGACTGTATAAGATATGTTTATCATAAGGAGAATGGATATGACAATAATCATTTTCAACCTTAACATACTATAAATTATCATATTGAATCTAAGATAACTTTTTTTGTCTTTTGTTTTAACAAAATCTTATTATTCAGATTGATAATGTCATTAGCTAAAATCATAATGATACTCAGATAATTGATCATAATGATATTTTTGTACTAAAAATTTTTTCCTAAAAAAATAAGATATATTTTTTACACTACAAATGTTGTATATAAAAATGACTTTAGAAATTTTGTTATAATATGACCATTAATGTTCTAAGTGTCTAAGACATCATGAAAAACATGGAGAAAATTTGAATGTTGGAGGATCCATATTACCCATGGAGTGTTTCTTATAAACACATAGTAATTCAAAAAGTTTGATGTCATCTTATGATCTTTTTCATTCAAAAAAATCTCAATGTGAGTGAGCTCTAAATATTACAAGATTTTACTACATGTTCCTCATACTTGTAATATTTTTGATTGCATATTTTATTTGTGTCTATGATTTTGAATGTGATCGAGGGCTCATGGGGATAACAATATTGAGAGAAGTAGATATTCATATCATGGGATTGTGAGGATAACATCATATAAAATGATCATCTTATCTAGGGATCACAGGGATATTGTGACATGCAGATCATCATATCAGGGGATTTTCTTAGTTGGGGAAACATATACTCTCTTATAAGTATAAAATAGGGGTAATTTTATCCTATGTTAGTGGATACCATTACCTTTGGGTTAAAATAATTGTATTCATTTACTCGGTTTATGAAAAGTATTTTATTTCCACTTTATTTTTAATTATATGTTAATCCTTTTATATTCACCTTTCTATTAAAATATTTTTATATTGATAAATTTTATTATGATACCATTGTTTTAATTTGATTACCATTCCGTACGCTTTAAGATAGAATAACTCCTTTTGTAATTCTATGATTTATCATAACTATTTGGATTAAAATTTATTTTCTATTTATAATGATTAAATCATTTTCTATAGTGAATACGATTAAACATCGAATACAATATTAAAGTTTACTAAATAAAAATATATATTTTATTTTTATGGAATCAATTATTATTAATTATATAATACATATGAGAATATACTTGATTACGATTCATTGTTCATCAGACGCAATGCCCATGTCCAATTATCTTTTGAAAAATTTAACAATATTGTGAATACAACATGATTATCATTGTTAAATAGAGTTTCATTAAACATGAAAATGGAATTTTTTTTATACTTAAAATTCACCCCTCTAGTAAAAATCCATCTTCATATACATTAAGATCCAAAAAATTGTTATCATATCCAAGTCTTTGTAATACTCATTCAAACATTTGGTATTAGAGGACGTTTCCATTGCTAAATTTTTTACTTCTATTTATTATTTTGAGTTAGATATAATCAATTAAAACTTTTTATTTATAAATACCTACTACACTAACTTATATATTTTAAATGAATTTTTATATTTGTTTTAAAGTTGGTAAGACTCATGGTTGGTTCAATATATTACCTCAATCTAGATGGACCACCTATTTTTGATGGAGATGAATATAACTATTGGATAGATAAAATGATGAAAATATTTATAAATACAATTGTTATAATTTGATCATATTAATTATAGATTAAAAGATTCCTGAATAGGAACTAACTTTTCTTACAAATCTAAAAAAAAGAAATTCAATTGAATTATATATTTATAAATAATCTATTATATTTTATGACTGGAAGAATTTATAGTCATATTTCTTCTTGGGAAGCTACTAATTGTATTTGGAAGAAGATATATATTAAAAATTTTGTAACATAAAATAAATTGAAACTTCAAGATCAATGACTATAGATGATTATCAAGAATTCAAATTTTCTTTATGGTGAACCTGTTACAATGTTACAATAATGGTTTATGAAAATAGTCCATAGTTTACAATCTTTGGGAGGAAAAGTTTTATAAGATTAAATCCTTATTAAAAATATAATTGATATATTTCCAAATAAATGGGAATCCAAGAATTTTTTTTTGATAAATCAAGAATGATATCAAAGATTACCCTTGATGATTTAATTGGAATCCTTTTGAAATATGAGAGATTTTTTAAAAGAGATGCAGATGAAGAAATGAAAAATAATGGCCATGTTTCTTTTACTACTACATAAAATTTAATAAGAGCCTAGACTCTTAATAATTTTTTTATGTCTTCTAGAAAAAATAATGTTGTCATTCAATCCAATTCAAGAGATTCTGAGCATTCTGAGAATGGACTATCAAGTATTTATCATGTGGTGGTGATTCTTTAGAAAATTCCTCAGATAATTAATTTTCATTTATTAGGAATATTGGTCTTATTACTAAAATACCTAGTTCATATCAATGTCATATGTCCATGATACCCATGGATAAATCCTTACTCAATATATCATTAAATGAAAATTTTCTTGAGGAGAATAATTCTACATTCTTAGATGAATAATCATCCTCAAATAGTGATTATAATAATTTATCTTATGTTAAATAAGTTTCTCATTTTTCATAAATTGTAGAAATGAAAAATTATAAAATGTGTAATAAACATGATAAAGCTAATGAAAAACTTATAGATTATAATTAAATAATTGATATATAGACAAATTTTATATCAATTATATCAAAATATGTTGACTAATCCAATTATGATAAAGATATAATTTTTATAGATTTTGAAAATTAATTTTTGAAAAGGATATTTTGAAAAATAGTTTTGGGCATGTCAATTCAAAACTAATATTGATGTGGAAAATAATTTATTTTAAAAATTAATCCAAAAACAAATTATTTGAAGAAATTATTATCAAACATTACTATTGGTAAATATGGTTTCAAAAAAAATGTATACATATATCCATCCACATGGTACTAGTTCAGGACTACGATATACTCATAGAAATCCTATTTTTAGTGACAACTTATTTGACCCAAAAAATTCCACCTTTTGTATTAAATGTCAAACTGGCAGTCACTTGGAAAAGAATCGTTACTTAAATAAAATTCAATAATTAGGTTTTCTTGATGCCTATTTCTCAAAAACAAATTAGATTTATATGATTTTGGGTTCTAAAATTATAATTGTTTTGTTTTCATGAAAAAAAGAAAGTACATACAACACAAATACATGTTTTGTGGATAGTTTTTTTTCTCGAATAAGACTGGTAAAAAATATTTCTTTGAAAATAATATCTAAATGATGTTTTGAAAGTTAACTTTGGATATAATTAATAAGGTTAGATTATCAGTATATGTAATATTATTCATCTTGGAAAAGATTTAATTTTAAATGTTTTATTTGTTAAAGGTACTAAGCATAACTGTATAAGAATAATTAAATTATATGATGATGGTAACCTTGTGAATTTTAGAAATGATAAATTTTTATTAAAAAATTCCAAATATAAATTTATTCTTACTTCCCATCAGCATAAGAATGTTTACACACTAAACATAAAAGACCTTAGGATCAAAAACATAACTTTTTACAGTTTTATGGAAGATAAACTGTGGTTATGTCATTGAATGTTAAGAAATTATAACCTTATGAACTAGTGTAAGTTTACTTGGAAAGGATTTTAAAGGATCTACCATAACATAGATTTGATTCTTCAAAAATAAGTGATCCTTTTCAATATGGTATGAAATATAAGTCAATCTTTAAATTTATTAGTGAATTATCAAATTTTGATTCTTTATAGTTAATGAACATGGATTTATTTGGTTCTACACAAACTCGTTGTATTGGAGGAAAGTATAATATATTTTGTTAGATGATTTTTTCACAAGATACACATGTGTTTATGTTCTATCAACTAAATATGAATCCTTTTGTTATTTAAAAACAATTTTATCCAAAGTTAAAAATGAGAAAACCCATACCTTGATCACTATTCATAGTGAAAATAGTGGATAATTTTTGAATTATAATTTTGAAACTCTATATGAGTTATGAATATGCTGAAAATTTAATGTATCCTACATTAGAGTATTTGTATGAAAAATATTCATCTTGAATACAAATAAAAATTTACATAGATTCACACCGAAATCTGATGAAGCATTTATTAGGTTATTCCATAGCTTCTAAGGCATATTGAGTTTTTAACAAATATTAATAAAATATTGAAGAACAATTACATAATAAATATGACGAAATAGGTCATTTTGTTTTTAGACATACCCAACCAACATCCACAGATGAGTTTTACAAAACTGATCTTAACCCTTTATTGGAAGACACTTTTAATAAGGAAAACACCCAATAATTTTTTATAAAGTATTTAATCAAGAATACTATCTACCTTACATTTATTAACATACATTCCAAAACCCATGTTAGTTGTTCCTAAGGAATAATCCTATTGATCGTATCATTAGTGAAGTGAATCAAAAAGTTATTATAAAAAGTTCCTTAAGAAATGATGCTGAAAATATTTCTTTTCTTTCTCAATTTAAAACAATGAATCCTAATAATAATTTAGGAGAAAATTACTTGATTAATGAAATGAAATATTATATAAATTAATTTGAAAGGAATAATGCTCTGACCTTGGTTGAAAGATCTAAAGAAACATCAATAATTTGAGTAAAATAGGATTTCAGAAAAAAATTGTAATGATAATGGAATAATAATTTCAAATAAAGAAAGAAATGTTGAGAAATATTATATTAAACAAGAGGGTATATATTATGAATAATACTATGCAACAATAGTTATACGTGAATCTATTCATATACTACTTACCTTTACAACATTCTATAATTTCAAACTTTTTAACATGGATATAAAGTGTGGTTTCCTTAATGGATATGTATAGGAGGAAGGTTATGTTTAACAAACCCTACTTTTGATGATAAAAAACATCCTAAATATGTTTATAAACTTAAAAAATCTTTATACAGCTTTAACAAACCCCTTGAGATTTGTATGATATATTAAAAAGATTTTTATTATAGAATAATTATGTTAAGGAAACTGTGGATCTTGAACTTATTATAAATAAATTAAATAAAAAATTATAATTGTTCAAATATATGTTGATAAATTTAAATTTAGATGAACTAAAAAATATTTAACTATTTCTGTTGTGAATCTTATCATCCGTGAGTTTAAAATGAGTATAATGGTTGAGTTAACATTTTTTATTATTTTCCAAATTTCTCAATAAACCGAAGGTTCTTATATTTCTCAACATAAGTATATCAAATATCTTCTTAAAAAGTATGTATGAGAAAATATTAAAATAATTATTACACCAATAGGTACATCAAATACTATTGATCTTAATGAAGTAGGTAAACAAGTTGATCAATCAATTTTTTGAGGTATGATAGGAAGCATACTATATGTAACAACTAGTCATCCAAATTGATTGTTTTTCGTATGAATATAAAGAGTATATCAAAAAAATCCAAAAAAACTATTTTTAATGTTTTAAAATGAATTTTTCATTATTTAAATTCAACTATGGATTTAATACTTTTTTATTCATCTAGAAATGTTTTTTAATTAAATTTTATTTGAATGCTGACATTTTTAGTTATAGAATGGATAGAAAAAGTACATCTATAACATGTAATTTCTTATGATTATCATTAGTTTTTTTTTCTTGTAATAATCAAAACATGGTATCATTTTCCACTACTAAAGCTGAATAAATGGAAGATGGATGTTGCTGTGCTCACATGGTGTGGATGCAACTAACAGTCACTAATAATGGCATTATTTTTACTAAAACTCAAATGATATGTGATAACACAAGTTCTATTTCCTTAATTAATAACCCATTATATCACTCACGTGAAAAACACATAGAAATTAGGCGTCAATTTCTTATGGACCACACACTTAAAAAAGATATCATTTTATAATTCAATGGAATGTAAGAACAACATGTTGATATTTTTACAAAACCATTAAATTTTCAATGATTTGAATACATTAAATAGAATCTAAAAATGAATATATAAAATTATTATTCATATTTACTTCTTTGTTAAAGCATCGCCTTATATTATGTTACTCCTTTTCATTAAAGGAGAACATATGACCGATGTTATTTTCAAAATTTTATTTTTCCAAAAAAATTGTTTTCTAAAAACTCCATCATTATGAAAATTTATTGACTCGAGTTAGGTTTAAATTAAATTTGGAAAATTTATCATATTTTATTTCTTATCGAAATGTAATAAAATATGAATTTTTATTGAAAATTTATTATAATCGAGTTATTATTGAAAATTTATCGTCTTTGAGTAATTATTAAAAATTTACAATATTCTATTTCTTTCATTATAGATTAATCATATAGGAGTATCCCTTAAAAGTTACCCAAACCCATGTTCTGTTTCAAATTGAATTGATTTTGTTTTTTGTATTTAAGATATGATTTTTAATATATTATTTTTTAATTAAAAAATGTAATATTTTTTTAAAATCTATTATAAAACAAAGAATAAAAAATTATAATACTGATTATTCTACATCGAAAGTACCACCATTTAAATATGATCAACTTTACCCTTGTTTATTGTGATTTCTATTTAAATGTTTTTTTCGATTGAATATCAGATTAAAACAATAAGATAAAAATGTTTTAAAACCCTAACAATTTAAATTCAATAAGAATATTTCATTGGATATTTTCTTAACTATCATATCAGAAAGATCAAATCTTTTCTATCTAATCATTTTGTAAGTTCAACAATCATTTTCAAGCATCTCTATAAATGGGTTCGTAACACCTGTATTTTAGTAGGAATAATTTTATTTAAATTATATTAATTCTTCAATAGTTGTCATTGCACACAATTATTAGTTTAAATGAACTATAGGGTTCCCTTAGTAAAAAATAACAATTTTAGCCCTGCAATTACATTAGCTGTAATAAATTTAACTAAAATATAAAAATGTTTATTGAATTCACTGGCTACCAATTATTTTTGAAAAATATAAATAAATTTTTATTTTTTATTTTTTATTAATAAATTGAGTGTATTACTATTATAAAATGAAATTAATAAAATTTATATGTTATATAAATAATAAAAATTTATTTATATTCATCCGATAGATATATATTTTTTCATTTGGTTTGAATAAGCACTATTTGATATATAAAAACCAATATTGTTCAAAATGGTAATTTTACACCTTTTATTGGTGAACCCAATCTAAATTAAAATTTTGAAAAATTAATAAATTTTATATGGAAATATAAACATGTTATTTAGAAGTGGGAAATAAAAATTTACTTTTTATGAATTTTTTATATTTTTCTGATAACTTTATTGTTTCGAAAAATAGTAAATATATAGTACATTTTAATTGAAAACAACTTTTGAATGAAAAACATTTATATAGATAAATTACAATATTGAATGTTTTTAATGTATAAATAGAATATATTTTTATCCTTCAATATAATTTATGTCATTATCATTAATTTTACTTTGAATTATGATATAAAAACATTTCAATCTTTTGCAATGTTTTTACTTTTGAAACTCGTTCTCTCTTTCCGAGAACGGGATTAATTTTCAATTAATTTTATCAAATTCTATGCTTTGAATTATTAAAAATGGATTCCATATTTGGAATTATTAAGTCACAATAATATAAATAGATTCATTTTATTTTTGGAATTAAAAATTGTAACATCATTAATTTCTATTAATACCATAAAAAGGTAAATCCATTAATTAAGGGTAAAAATAATATTACGAAATTAACCTAACACATATCCTAATATAATTGGATGATATTTTTGACCTAAATAATCCTTAGGTGGAAATGGTGTCCTTTGAAATCCACTTGGATGAGATTATGTCATTTAATTAATTTTACTTAATGAAATGATAAATATACCTTAATCAAATTTTAATAACCACATCATTTTTAATATTATGTTATATATAAGATAAATTCGATTATAAATTATCATTCAAAAAATAATTTTTTTTACATATCATGATAATTTATTTTTAATTTTTAGGAAATAAATAATTACCTTAATGAATTATACATTAATGATGCAGAAATTAATTAATGGTTGAGAAACAAATAAAAATAATTGTTATTAAATTTATAATAACCATTAAAATACCCCAAAAAATGATCTAATCTTCCTGGTTGAGTATATATTGAAAATGATTATCCAAGAGTCATTTTATTTATAATTTTTTCTTTATAGAATAATATATGACACTTATATTATTTTCCTTAAAGTGATAACAATATTTTCACATTTATGTTTTTAAAAATATAGCATTATTTAATGATGGATTATACAGAAGATATATTTGATTATAAGTATTCTTATGAAATTAATATTACATATCCTTTTCATATTTTTTTATTTTTTTATTTTCATTCATCAAATAAGTATATTAAATCATTACACAAAATATACGATGTAGTTAGGTTATCAAGGTAAATATAAAATAAATTTTATTAAAAGTATAAAAATAAATATAATTTGGGATAATTAATGTGTCCAATTAAGGTTATAGAAGACCTTGACACCATTGAAATAATATAAAATAGTTTTTTTAAGTTAACTTGTTATCATGATATTTGTAAAAATCAATGAATTGAATAATGTGAGAATTGATAATATTGATTGTATATCAGAATAATGTTTTATTAAATTATTTAAAAATAATAATTTTTTTGAAAAAATTATAGTAATAATTATATGGTATGTAATTTTCTAATATATTTATTTATGGTCTAATTAAAATATAATATGTAAATATTTCACCCTTTTAATACAGAAATATTTATCATCCTAGTTAAAAATTAAATAGAATAACTATGTTTTGATTAAAATTATAATGTCTAAATTTTAAAAAAAATGTGAATTAAGTTTATTGGTTTATGATATTAAAACCCTGTGTAATCTAATCATATATATTGTGATTTTTTTGTTTTCAGATGGGCTCTTGATTTTATTATAAATTAATATTTTTGTAGATCCCAAAAGTTGCCCTCGCCTCAATTATAAGAGGGCACCTCCCCCCCCCCCTCTCACCTCTAAATTTCATTTTGATCCTTCACGCTCATCCATACCCAACTAATTTACCTTTTAAACATCCTTATTTACATTATATATGTTATGGACTGCTTCAGAGTCCACATTTAGTGGTTTTGAGTGGTGATTTAGAGGTAGCACGTTGAAGAAGAGCAAATCTCTTATATCGATTCTTTCAAAATTCAACCTTAATCTACTTCATATTAGTTAGTTGTTTCATTATAAAGTTATAAAACTAGTAGCGTTTTATACTGATATTTTTTTATGATTATAGAACAACCCTATTCCATCTTATATCCATCCTATGAATAATGAAATGACCACACGTGTGTATGTATGACTTATTGTATCCACGTCGTGGTGTAATATGTTTTCCACCACCGCCGTACATAGATGGATATAATTATGCTAATAATAACTATATATTATTATTATAAAATTATATTGATATTTAAATATTATACACCATCCACTTCAATACCATTGGACAATTATGGGAATGATATCGTCGCTCGTGCGTACGCACAACCTACAGTCTCCACCATGCGATGTGATTAATTCTACACGATCTTCATTAAAGCATGATTATATTAATTTATTTAATGAATAAATATGATATATCTAAAAGTAATATAATTATATATATTATATAACTAAATCCTATTAATAAGAATAAGAACTTATCTTAAAAAACATGAGTATGAATATAAATAAGTTAACACTCGACAAACAATTAATACTATTACCAACAAACAGATTACAATATGATCATATATGATATCATATAAATGATCATGATTATAATAATTAAGTCAATTAAATTATTTAAAACATTATATAGGATATATATATATAAATGAAATCAGACCTAACGTAACAGATGATTTCACAATCGCATTATTATTTGAGATTGTTTATACGTAAGAATTTAATGGTATTTATCACCCATGTCCATGTTTCCTAATTATGTAATCCAAAATATTCATTATATTCATATACAAATATTAAGATTCAATTTTAATCATTTTTTATTTTTTATTAAATAGTTTGACAGGAATCTTTTTCCATTTATGATATGAGGTACTTTTTGACTTTTCTGGAAAAAGTATGAGGGGAATGTATTTTAATATATAATGCATAAACAAATATTTAGGTTTTCGAAATGACTTATTCCAATGAAAAATAATTTTCAATATTTCAATTTTATTTTCAAATAAAATCTTTTCTTTAAAAATTGAATGGAATTTTTCGAAAATAAAACGTTTTTGAAGAATAAAGGATATATTCCTCAAAAATTATTTTTAAGTGTTATATCAAAATTATTTTCCATAGAAGTTGAAATTATTTAATAGGGTTATATGTTAAGTATAATATATTTCCTATTCCAATGTTGTTATAGTTTTTATGATGGAATTCTATTTATGAAATCCATTTGTTTTAAATGTATTATGTTATAGTGGAATGATGCTCAAAGAAACCCATTTTACTTCTTGGGTTATGATGAACTATTTATGATATTATAGACAAAGTAGGAATGATATAATTATGAGATGGATTGGACCAATTCCTCCCTCAAATGTATTGGGTAACGATTTATATCTCATGAGATAGACATGGACGGAACCAGAAATGATCTCATTTCAGTAGTAAAAGGATAGAACACGAAGTGAACTAGGTTAAGTAATGGACTTTTTCTGATATGATGGTATTGGGAATGATCCCTGACTAATTTTATACGATTTTATCTTCCTATTTGTAAGACACCAAAGTTAATGTCATATATTTTTACTTTTGGGATTACATTCATTGATTCTTTTTAACTTTTATGATTTATCTCATTACATGATATCAGGATCTTTCATATGCAGGATAAGATTTTAAAATGTTATGTTATTATGACTTATGATAATTATATAACTGATATCTACTTTGTCTAACCTTACTGAGCATTTGATGTCAACCTTTCATATGTTTCTTTTCTCTAGGTCATGAATAAGGGTATTAAGTAAGAAATATAAAAAAGGGGTCTAGTTATGACGAACTAAGTCAAAAACAATGAATACATCATATGAAATAGTGGTTTATGTTTCCCTCTTTCTAAATACATTATACCTATATAGTCCTTCCATGTATTTTTTATTTTTTCTAATTAACAGTCTTCATTTTTCAAGTATTATCTATGTATTTAAATTATGTGTCATTATATTTGGTTCAAGAGGAAACATATATTTATCGTTTGGAAATTATGGTGACATAACCATAAGACGAACCCTAAAGATTTGTTGAAGTATAAGGTATAATTGCAGTGTTTTATAAGTGATTATTAACAACATAGGATAAAACCTAAAGTGCACTAAATTGAAATTTTATTCTTGATTATATGGATTTCACATTATGATTATTGTTTCTCAAACTATGACTGTTGGTTTAATTCAATGGATGGAATGTAGAGGAATCACATTAATGATGAACATGAGAAGAAATAAAATGATTTTCCTCCTAATTTACAAAAAAAAAATATAGGAGATGCAATAAAAATAAAATATCTATGCTCGAAAAACTTTCTAAAGATATGAATCATGCATGAATTAAAATTAAAAAAAAGTGAACAAACTTTTTTTGAGTCCTTTATGAGGCATCATCCACCTTCTATCAGCGAGTCTTCTACTCCACTAGTGTCTAATCAATGGATCATTACCACTGAAAAAATATTATTCATTCTTTTATGTTCAGAACATGATAAATTCATCTTAAATTTATATCATTTGGTTTGGGAATCTCATCAATGTTGGAATCTTATCAAGTATATGAGGCAAGAGATGAAATTGAATCTATAGAATTGGTTGAGTTCAAGAACATATTTTTCAACAAGTACATTACTCATATTACTCTCACAAAGATAGACAAGGTGTTCATTGAGCATAAGAAGAAGGAATATGAATCCATTTGTATATACAATTTTTTTTCAAAACAAACAAGTTATTCTTTCGGAATTATTTTCCAACCAAAGATTAAAATTGATCGATTCTTTAGTGAATTAACACCATGTTTCATATTGGAATTTTCTATAAGGGACTTCAATAGCTATGATGAAATAATTCTATGTACTTACAAGATTGAGACCAAGATTGGAGTGTCCCATCAGTCTTGTGGTTTTGATAATAAGAGAGAATTGTTATTCAGGGAATATCTAAAGACCACATTGAAAAGATATGTGTTTTACCTTTTTTCAAAGTATAGAAAAAACAGGGATGAAATTGTCTTCAAGGTACTAGAATATTTTTAAGTGTTTTATAGAAGGTCATCAGGTATTTTAATGCTGATGTGATGGGAAAATGATTTATAATTATACAAAAAAATAAAAGGGTACACAGAATGAGCCTCTTACACTTCAATGCGACTAGTGTAAATAAATGGGGAATTATTCCTGTCAATTCCCAACCCCAAGGTTTATTGATGATAATTAATGTCAAAAAACTCTTATGTCCAATGACAAAGGAATGTCACATGTGATCACTATAGGTGATGTGGAGTATGATAATGAAGTGGTGAAAGGTATACATACTATACACTCTAATGTATAAAATCTTTTATTTTATTCTGGGTCCAACCACTCTTTCATTTATAAATAAATTTCCAAGGGTATCACTATATTAAATGAATAATTTGATGTTGATTTAGCCATGACAACTCCAAATGGCATAATAGTCACATCAAAAGTTTATAATTTTTCACTGGTTGATGTTTTTGGGAATATTCTTCCTACCAATCCTATTATCCTTCATATTGTTAAATTTTAATTGATTCTTGGCATGTATTGGCTTTATCAATAATGATATCATATAAATTTCTAAGGAAGGGAAGTCACATATAATATTTTGGATGAATCTATGATGATCTATCGATTCAAGGAAGAATATAACATTCCAGTAAAAATTTATTCCTTTTAATGGATCTGGATTCATATGAATCAAGTTTAACTATCTCAAATAGTTGGGGAGAAAATCACCATTAAGAAGACGCATATTGTATGACTGTTTGATTATTTCCTTCTAGAATAATTTTCAGGTCTTTCATTGAATCATGATGTTTAGTTTTCAATAGAACTCATTCTGAGTTCTGTTCCAATTTCATAGACACCTTATAGAATGGCCATAATTGAATTATTGGAATTTATGATGAAACTTATTGATAATATTTTCAAGGGACTCATATTCCCCAGGGTATCACATTGGGGTTCATCTAATCTTTTTGTTATGAAGAAATATAGATCAACGCAACTCTGCATTGATTATCGAGAACATAAGAAGATCACAATCAAGAAAAAATAGAATATTCATCACATTAAGGAATAATTCGACAAACTATGTTGAGATAAATACTTTTCAATGATTGATATTCATCTGGGATATGATCAAATATGGGTTAATATGGAGGACATAAAAATAATGGAATTCAGTATAAGGTGTGGTTGCTATAAATTTATAGTAACACCATTTTGTCTTACTAATTCCCCTACCATTTTCATGGATCTAATGAATATAGTTTTTAGAGAATATCTTGATCAGTTTTTGTTTTTGTTTATTGATGATATTATTGTCTATTCATAGATCATGTATGTATATGAATATAACTTCTTAATTTTACTTAATACCTTGATAAAGGATATAATTAATGAAAAATTTACCAAGTATGACTTTTAGATTCAGAATGTTTCTTTTTTATGTCACATAATCTCTTGAGAGGGGTTATATATGGATATGGAAATAATATTTGTTACTGAAAGTTGGATGATACCTGCACTTGGTATTTGTGTAGAATGTTTTCTTGGTTTTACTTGGTATTATCGAAATTTTTTGAATGATTTTTTATGATTATCTAATCTACTCACCATGTTTATTTAGAAAGGAGTTATGTTCATGTGGATGGAGGAATGTGAAGAGAAATTCAATGAGATAAAAATACGGATATCTAGTGCATATGTGCTCACACTTCTTGTAGTATAGAATTTTTTGTGATCTATAGTGATGCATCCAAGAAGGGGCAGGGATGTTTTGTCATGAAAAATGATATGGTGATAGTTTATGCCTCATGAAAATGGGAAATCCATGTGAAAAATTACCCAAAACATGATTTGGAGATAGATATGGTAATTAGTACATTGATTATATGGTGGCATAATCATTTGGGTGACATGTGTGATATTTATAATGATCATATTGTTTTAAAGTATACTTTAACACAAAATGAGATGAATATGAACCATTAAATAATGTTGGAGTTGATTTAATACAATGACTACTCAATACATTACCTCCTTGGGAAAGTGAAAAGTGTGGTAGATGATTTTAGTTGACATGACTATGATAACCTATCCATGATGAGAATCACAAAATATGCAATATTTATGGATTTGTGAAGGAAAAATGAAGAAATTTTAAATAATAGGTAGAAATATTATTTTTCTCAAATTAATAGTCAACGAACTATAAAATTAATGATTAAGGTGGAATAGAATGAACATGTAGAGGTAAAAAATAAGGTGAGAAATTTTCTTGAATTCAACCTTGAATGCGATGGACTAATAAGGTTCATGAACCAGGTTTTTATTACTCCTATACTATAATTGAAGAAAGAGATATTGGATTAGGCTAATAGATCTTCATTTTCATTTTGTTTAGGAAGCACAAGGTTGTTCAGGGAACAAAAAGAGTATTTTTAGTGGGATGGAATGAAAAGAGTTATTTCCTAACATGTATCTTGGTGCTTTGTTTTTCAATAAGGTAAGGCTAAGCAATAGAAGTATAAGGGGATGTTACAACCATTATTCGTACTATAATTGAAATGGGAAAATCTCACTATGGGATTTTTCATCATAATTCCAAAAATATCTAATAAGAATAATTGTATATGGGTTATAGGTAATCACTTTACTAATTTTTAACACTTCATTGCTATTAGATATAGAGTTATTTTTTATCTCTCCTTATCAAACTCATATAGACGATCATTCTGAGAGGAAAAATCAAACACTAGAAGACATGTTGAGAGTTTTTTCTACGGATTTCAAATGTGGTTTGAATAAACACCTACCTTTGGTGTAATTTTCTTGTAAAAATATCTTTCACTCGAGTATTTAGATGGATCATTACAATTCTCTAAAGGGAAAGAAACGTCAAACTGAAACTTGGTGGGATGAAATTGGGAAAAGAATTCTATTGAAACCTAATCTTATTGATAAAATGGAAGAAAAGGTCATATCTCATCAACAAAAAATAAGATCATCTCATAGTCGACAAAAATTCTATGTTGAAAACTAATGAAAATAACTAGAGTTTGAAGTGGGTGACAAAGTGTTTCTATGAATATCTTCATGTATGAGAGTAATGGGATCTGTAAAGAAGGGAATGTTATGCCCTAGGTATATCGGTCCTTTTGAAATTATGGATCATGTTGGGATGGTAGATTACCGATTGGAACTATAACCAAATATATCTCAAGTTCATTATGTGTTCCATATATCTCTCTTGAGAATATACATACCTAGTCCATCACATGTACTAAACTCAGAGATTGTACCACTGGATCATGTTTTTTCTTATGAAGAAAAACTGATATAGATTCTATATCATAGAAAAAAATGTGCTACGAAATAAGACCATTGCCTTGGTTAATGTTTTATAGAGGAACCACCAATTTTAGGAAGCTATACAAAAACATGATTTTGTGAGGAAGTAAAAGTATCATCATTTGTTTTTTCTAGATGATTAATTTCGATTGAAAAAATCATCTTAAGTGGGGTAGAATGTAACACCTGAATGTTTCTATGAAATATTATATTTAAATAATTTTAATTCTTCTATATATTTCATTGCACGTAATCGTGAGTTTATATGAGCTATGAGACACCCTTATGATAAAATTTTAATATTAGCCTAGTTGTTAGGTAAGTAGGAATAAATTTAACTAACTTATGAAAATAAATGATGAATTCATTGGCTGACAATTAATTAATAAAAATATTAATTAATTTTATATTTATATTTTATTATTATTAAATATAGTTAATTACTGATAGTAAATTAAATTAATGAAATATATATGTTATATACCTAATAAGATATTTTTGATATTCACGAAATACCTATTTTTGTCATAGGATGTGAATAAACTCTATTTGATGTGTAAAAACTTATATATTTCAAAAGGGTAATTCTCATCCTTTTAATAGGGAACCCCTTTTAAATAAATATTTTTATATATTAATAATTTATATATGAAAGAATAAAAATTTTCTTTGGACTAGGTATATAAAAATTTACTTTTGATGATTTTTTGATATTTTTCTGATATGTTTCATGTTTCGATGAATAGAAAAAATACCCAAACATTTAATTAAAAACAACTTTTTTCATCAAAATAATTTATATAGATTAATTATAATATATAATGGTTTCAAAGCATAAATATAATATATTTTTATAATTCAATATAATTTATGTCATTAGAATTAAATTTGCATTTAATTCATATATAAAAACATTTCAGTCTTTTGCAATGTTTTAACATTTAAAAATCGTTCTCTCTTGCTGACAGTGATATTTATTTTAAATTAATTACTGAAAATAATATGATTTTTATTAAAAAAAATTATTCCATATTTGGAATCTGTAGGTCATAATTTTTTATATATTTTCTATTTATTTTTAGGAATTATTAATAGTAAATTTGTTGATTTTTATTAATAGAGTAAACGATTAATCTAGTAATTAAGGGTGAAAATAATATTATTAAATTACCCTAAAAATGGTCCCAAAATAATTAGATGAGTTTTTCCTACCTCAATAATCCTTGGGTCTAAATGGTGTTATTTGGAAGCCACTTGGATGAGATTGGGATAATTAATTTATATTATTTAAAGAAAAGACAAATATGTCTTACACAAATTTTAATAACTATTTCATTTTTAATATTAAGTTATATAGAAGATAAATTTAATTATAAAAACTCATTTTAAATACAAATTTTTTTTCTTTATCATTATAATTTATTTATAATTTTTAGGAAATAAATAATTACCTTAATGTCTTGTACTTTAATGATCAAAAAATTATTTAATTGATGAAAATTCTTGAAAAAAATTATTATTAAAATGATAATAACCATTAAAAGATCCAAAAAATTATCAAAATAATATTAATAGTGTATATCTGGACCACATTAATCTGAGGTTCGAGTTGTTGGCCATTTGTAGCCTAATATAAGATATTATGAGGCTTATATTATTTTACTTAAAGTGATAATAAACTTGTCACTTTAATGTTTTAATATAAATAACATTTTTAATGATAGATTATACATAATATATATCATATTATAAGTATTATTATGAAATCAACAGGATTAATATTTTTCATATTATTGTATTTTTAATTATTATTTAATAAGTAATAATGTTAAAAAATTACCCAAAACTATTGTAGTCGTTATTTTATTAAGGGAAATTTCAAAAGATTACAATTAAAAAAAATTAAAATTAATATATTTATGGAAAATAAATTGTACAATTAATTCTATATTTTTACTTGACATCTTAAAAATATAATAAAATATTATTTTCATTATCAACTTATTTTCTTAATATTTTTAAAAACAATGAATTGAATAGTGTAAAAATTGACACTATTGATTCTTTATCAAAATTATGATTTATTAAATTACATTAAAAAATGCATTTTTTTAAAATATAATAATTATTATTAGGTCTAAAATATTCTATAATATTTATTACCTCTTTAATTGACTTCAAATATGAAAATATGTCACCATTTTAATTTTGAAATACTTGTTATCCTAGTTAAAAATTAAATTGAATAACTAAGTGATAATTTAAATAGAAAGGTTTAACAAGAAATAAAAACCAATTTAAGGTTTATTGTTTATGGTATTACAACCCTATATACTCCCATATTCAAAATTGGGTCTTTTTGGAGGTTTCTGGAAGGGTTTTGATTTTACTATAAATTAATTTTCTTTCAGAGATCCCAAAGTTCCCCACACCTCAATTATAAAAGGGCACCTCCTCCCTCACCAATTCACTTCACTATGATCCTTCAAGATCATACATACCATAATAATGTACCTTATCAACTTCCTTAGATACATTATTGAGGTTCTAGTCTTTTTAAACGACCAACCCTAGTGCTTTAAGAGGATATTTAGATAGAGTACGTCGATGTAGTGGTAGTATCATCTACCGATTCTCTCAAATTTCTATATTCGTATAACTAAACTTCATGAGTTGTTTAATTATAAAGTAATAACTCCAGTGTAAGTTATA
Source organism: Viscum album (assembly GCA_963277665.1). Taxonomy (NCBI): domain Eukaryota; kingdom Viridiplantae; phylum Streptophyta; class Magnoliopsida; order Santalales; family Viscaceae; genus Viscum; species Viscum album. The sequence continues at coordinate 44,798,861 of OY728131.1, forward strand.
TATGGATAGGTTATTATGATTACGAAACAACAATATTCTATCTTCTATCCATCCCATGAAAAATGAACTCACCATGCATGCGTACGTAAAACTTATCATCTCCTTGCTGTGGTGTCGTCTGTTTTTACAACAAAATTTCCTGCACGAGTATAATGGTTGAAATAATATAAATATATTATTATCAGAACAATATACTGTAATTGTAATATTATACACCATCCACTTTAGTACCGTTTAACAATTATGTGAATGATATCATCGATCGTGCGTATGTACGGCCCACTGTCTCCATGATGTGATGTGATTCATTCAATTGGTCTTCTTTAAATCATGATTATATAATTGAATTTAATGAATAAATATGATATATATTATAATAATATCATTTTTAAATGATATAAGTATATCCTATGAATAAGTACAAGAAGTTATCTGACAAAACACGCGTAAGAAAATAAACAACTTAACGCCTGATTAACGAGTAACAATTTTACTAAGAAACAGATGATAATATGATAATATATGATATCATAAGATTGAATATTAAGATATAATATGTCAACAAAATTATTTGAATCATTATGCAGGAGGTTTGGATACATACAATGGAAATTATACCCAAGGTATGGGAGAATTTTCCAATCTCATTATTATTTGAGATTTTTTATACATATATATTTACTACTGTATATTTATCATTCATATCCATGTTTCCTAATTATGTATTAAAAAATATTATTTATATTCTTCTAAATAAATGTAGCGTAAATTATACACATTAGTGAATTTATATTAAATTGTATGAAAGGAATCTTTTTTTTCTATAGGTGTTACTTTTTGATTTTTTCGGAAAACGTACGAGGAAAATGTTTTTTTAACTTATATGGAATTAATGGATATTTAAATTTTCATAACATCTTATTTACATGAATCATACTTTACATTATTTCATGTTTATATTCAAATAAATTTATTTCTTTAAAACGGTCATGAAATATGGAGAAAAGAAATCATTTTTGAAGAGGAAAGGATATTTCACTCAAGATTTAATTTCAAGTGTTATATCAAAAAAATTTCCATATAAGATGGATTTATTTAATAGGGTTATGTTTCATGTATAATATACTTATGGTTCATTTTATTTTATTATGTTTATGATGAAATTATATTTATGAAATCCATTTATTTTACATGTATTATGTTATAGTGGAATGATTTTTATAGAAATCCATTATATTCCTTGGGTAATAATAAGGTATTTATGTAATTGTAGGAGACGTAAGAATGACTTCATTATGAGGTGGGTGGAACCTATAGCTACCTCTAATGAATTATGTATTGATTTATATCTCATTAGATAAACATGGATGGAATAGGAAATGATCTCAATTCTGTGGTACATGACTAGAATGAGGAATGAAATCCATTCAGTAATGGAATTTGTCCACCAAGATGGTATTGGAAATGATCCTTGACTAATATGAATTCTTATCTGTGTACAAAAAAAACATGTCATTTTTTATGACTTTTGAGATTTTGTTCATTTATACTTATCAAATTTCAGGATTTATCCCATGACATGATATCATGATCTTTCAGATGTAGGATATGATTTCCAAATGTTATGTTCTTATGTATTATGATTATGATATGATGGATATATCCCTTCTTTACCCTTACTGATCATCTGATATCACCATTTAATATGTTTCTTTTCCCTAGGTCATGACAAGGGTATTGAGTAAGATATGTCAAAACGGGGTTTAGTTATGACAAAATAAATGGGAGACAATGAATATGACTTATGAACGAGTTGTTTATGGTTCCCAGTTTCTAAAGACCCTACACTTATACTATCGTATAATGGATTTATTATATTTTGTAATCAGTATTCGACAATTTTGAAGTAATATCTATATATTTAATTAATGGGTCATTATAGGGACCCCTCAGTGTGTCCCACATCTATTATTCTAGATTTCTTCCTCAAAGAGATACCTTATCTAAGACTCTATGTCTTATTTCTTTTCATTATGTCTGAATCTTCAGTCTTATATCCAAATAATATGCCACCCATTAAAGATTACAACAAATGTATTGTTTTCCACAAAATAATAGTAGAAAAAACATTTATTAGAAGTATTATACATCTCTTAAAAGTATAATGGAGTTTGGAGTATGGAATAAGTTATGTCATAATAAATAAGATTCAAATTACGATTTATTTTATTCAGTCTTGGTTAATTATTTTTATGATTCTGAGTTTTTTTTAATGAAGTAGGAAAAGAATTTTTTTTTCTATATATATGAGTAGTGTTAAAAGATGACACATATGGAATTTTACGATTTCCTTATAATTTCAGAAGAAGGAGATTCATTTTTTCCATCTCATGATATACTATAATCAAAGGTTACATTTATTAAAGGAAGAGATGAAAAATATGGTGTTAATTATAAATGGTGCAAAAATTTTAGAAAATGGGGAGAAGGAAAAGAAACCAAAGAATAAGAAAAAAAAGAATAGTTGTGTAATAGATTTAAGAAAAGATTATAGGATGAATCTATAAAATATGCATAACCTCTTGATTCTGGTTTGTAATTTCAGGAATTAGAAGTGGTCAATACAAATTTTCCAACTATAACTGATAAGGAAAATGATGTTATAGTTGATAAAGAATTTGTTTATGTTGGGAAAGACTATTAGATATTGGAGTAACATCTTGATAAGTTTTGGAAGTATAAGTTATATAATTAGTTGAATAATATAGTACATACAAAGAAATAAAATACTATCCAGAATAATAATAATAATAAGATAATGAAGAAGAAGAAGAAAAAGAGGATGAAAATCAAATTTTGGGTATGGATGAGACATATTCCATTAATCTATCTTCGAGAACTTATCTATCTTAATAAAATGAATTTTCATATTTACAAAACCATGGGAAGATATCAGTTAGTCGAGAACAATAATGGTATTTATCTTTTCAAGATGTTATATCTTCATCCAAAATGGATGAACAATATAAAAAATGAAATAACGAAGGAAAAAGAATTTTTTTTTGATAAAATTGAAATTCATGATGACAAGCAGAAATCAGTGTCCAAGAAAGAGAAAAGTAAATTAGTTCAAGAAGATATTTGATACTTTTTCAAAATAAATCTGTTAGAATTAGAATATAAAAATGCGATTATATCTTAGGTTCTTGATTATATATTTCACACTTGAAGAATATTGGAAAAAAAAATGCCCTATTTTCCCGGATTGAAACCTTGGATGATTTGGTTGTGGAAAATCAATACAAATAATTGTATTTAGTACAATATTTAACATATAGGTGTATTCATTTAGAGGTATATTTCAATATCTCTGATGAAATTGTAAAATCACACACAATAGTTTTACCATGATGATAAAATGGTCACATAATGTAGACAGTGATCTTAAGATTCATGATGATAATTTTGGAATTTTTATGAACTATTTGGAAGAAAAAAATATTTCTTTCAACATTCTTGATAAATACATGGACACTAGGGTAAAAGCATTGATCAATTTAGAAGTGAATATGAAAACATGCCGAAGATATTATATATTTTCTTGGGACATTAATGTCTATGCATCATGATATTTTTAGATTCAAGAACTATAAAGATGAAATTTTTTAATTGAAGAAACATAATGATGTATTCTTAGAAAAATTTAAAGCTGAGGAAGACAAAAATAAGATTCAATAAGAAAGGATGAAGGTTTGAGAAGAAATGTTCCAAATTCAATAGAAAGGTTATAGGAGATGGAAAATAGAAAATGAATCTCAAGAAGAAATTATCACCATGATTTATGAACACATGAAATAATTCTACAAATTGATGACTATAGTGAGATATTTGATGTTGAAGAGGGATTAATTATTGTCTCTTTGAACTCTTTTTATAACCACTTGTTTTGTAGAACATTCCAATAATGACGATATTATTTCCCCTAATTAATATTTGATTGAATGTACTTTATTTCTAGTGGATTACTTGTTCTTTCATTTTTATTAGATGATTAATGACTTCATTATATTATTTCATATATATTTTTCTCTAACCATTTTTTATGTATTTCAAGACTCTTCCTCATTCCTTTTTGAAAATCGCAAAGGGGAAGAGTTTTATAGAAAGGGGATATTTTTTAAGTAAGGGGGAGAAATAAATCTAAATAAGAGAATATGATCCTTAGGGGAATTCATATACTTAGAGGGAGTTAACCATATTCGTCAATATATTTATATGAGTTGTAAATTTAGGGAGAGATAATTATAATTATCATTTTTAATAGAATTTAATGTTTCCTATTCATCTAAATTTGTTTATTAGAACATTACAAAAGAGGGGATAATATTTATTCAAAAGATTCTCCTTTAAACTTTTTGGTACAATTGTTTTCAGAATCACTAACATCATATTTATTTATTATCATACTTGTTAAATATGTTTTGTAATGTTTTTAAATGAAAACATAATCTTTTATCTTATATAGAGTAATATTTAATGAGTTTTAAAGATATAATTTTTCATTATACTTATCCTAATGATACTAGATAAGATTAATTTATCATAATGAGATTGAATATGATATGTTTAACTTAATGATGCTGGATAAGATAATAATTTTATTCAGCCTAATCATACATAGCTTCATCAAATTGAATGTAAGAAATCCTATTTTTTTCATTCATAATGAAAAATGATTATTATTCATATTGATTACGGTTTTAATTAAAACCATACTCAGAGTAAAAGAATTAATCATAACAACATTTTCTTACTCATAAAATATTATCTCAAAAATTAGAAATATATTTTACACTAAAAATGTTGTATATCAAAATAATGTCTGACATTATTTTATAATATGACCATTGAAGTGCCAAATATCGAAGTCATCATGAAAAATTTAAATTATACATGACCATTAGAGGATGAATATTAATTTTAGAGTGTGGCCTAAAAAACCCTTAATTTTGAGAGTTTGATGCATTGTATGGATCATTTTCATTTTTAAAAATATCAGTTGGCGATATATCTGATTCTTAAAAGAGTGAAATACTTATTCATCGAACTTGTTATATTTTTTATCTTGTATTTATTTTTTCATTACTACATGGAGTACAATCAAAGAATTATGGTGATAGCGAGATAGAGAAGTTGATATTCGTATCGAGGTCTTGCGAGGATAGAAATAAAAAACATGATCATTGTATCGAGGGATCATAGGGACAGTGGGACAGACCTGTAAAGACCCGCAAATTTCAAGGAAATTTTTTTCTTAATTTTCTTTGGAATTTTACAAGAACGCAGCTTCAGACGGCACCTGATTCCGAGGCCCGGTGTGCCCGGAATCAATTTCCGAAGTTTGGCTCGGGTACATTCAGTGAACGGACGAGCGGGTTTTTCTATCTTTTGAACCGGTGCCCGTAATCGAATTCTGAGGGCACCGATGAAATCGCAGCGCCGGTATTTGCTTAGAAACGCCTCTTCCAGAGTTGCGTTTGCTCAGACGTGGTTTTTAAATTTTACGGCTTTAAGTCAGAAATAAAATAAAGTTTGTGCGACAACTTTATTTTATTTCACTTAAGCTGCTTGGAAGCCACTTGAAGTCACTTAAAGACGGCTTGAACTGAGTTGAACTGGATAGGATGCTATCCAGAAATATCCTACCCCTTGGTAGGATATTTGTGCGGTGGGACCCGCACGAGCCCCGCCGTTTCTTTCGCTAAGTAACGCACCCGCGAAAACCCGTCAAAGTAACTGAAAAGTCAACCGACGCGTTTTCTTTAATTCTTAACAGACCATTTAATTGGGCGGTTTATTTCGTGAATTAAATGGACTGTTTCTTCGTGAATTAAATGGGTCGTTTCATTCGTTGAATTAATTCAACGAATTGATGGATCGTTTCTTAACCGGTTTCGTGTTGGCATGTTTATAAAATAAGACCAACATAAAAATCCTTGGAAAGGATTTGAGAGAATCTTCGTTCCTCCACCCTCTCCGCGAAGAACGCGAAGAACGCGAAGAACGCGAAGAACGCGAAGAACGCGAAGAACGCGAAGAACGCCGGCGACCGGAATTCGACGACGCACACCAAGATCTGCGACGTCGACGAGATCTACCCGCGACGTTCTTCGGCGACGCCTCTTCTTCCGCGGCCGACCCTCGTTCGGCAACAAAGGTGAGAATCAGATCTTTTCTTCTCCCTTTTTAATTTCAATATCAACGGATTTAAACTAATTAAATCCGTTGATCTTGATCCGGAGATTGGCGACGCGACGAGCGATTCCGCGACGACGCGGCGATCTCCATCTTCCGCGACGAGCAATTCCGACGACGACGATAAAGTAAGGGTTGATTGGAATATTTTCCTTCCCGTGATTTATTTCTTTTAAAGTAAAGAAGCATGACCTTCGAACAATTTTAACATTTAAAATTGTTGTTGATTGTTTTATTGTTCCTCCCGTGGATTATGACTAACGCGGAGGGTGCGGGTCTAACGAACAAGACCCGGCAACCCTCCGCCGATCTATTTTGGTTGTGCGGATTTGGCGGACGTCGACAAACCGTGCGGCAAGGGCAATTTGTTGGCTCCGCAGTGAAGATCGTCCCCCGGGAGGAGCATCGGCGCAGACGGGAAAGAAATCGGGCCACCGGAGCATCTCCGGCGGCCCGCGGAAAGAGGCGGCGGCGCGGGTCGCCGGCGCGGCGGCGCCGGCGACCGGAGGCGGCGGCGCCAGGCGCGCCGCCGTGGAAACCTTCCGCCGCGGCTGAAGCCGCGGCGGCGGCGGCAGCCGGTTCCGCGGCCGCGCGGAACCGGGACGGACGCGGCGGCCCGGCCGCGTCCGCGTGACAGGCGGCCCCCCGCGGGGCCGCGGTTTCTCTCAAGCCGCGGGTTCAACCCCGCGGCGGCGGCTCTTCGGCCGCGCGGCCGAAGACCGAGCCGGCCGGTCCGGTCGGCCGGGCCGCGCCCAGGCCGGACCGGACCCGGCCGAGCCGGTTCGGGCCGGGTCGGGCCGACCCGGTTCGGGCCGACCCGGTTCGGCCGACCCCAGGGGGGGGGGGTTCGGGCCGGGTCGCCCCGGGCCCAGTACCCCCGTTTCGGGCCCTCTACGGTCTTTCGCCCATATCTTGGGCCTGGGACCTCCGATTGACGAACCGTCAGCGGCTACGCGATCCTTGGATCGAGACGGTCGTTTCGGTATATTATACTCAAGGTTTCAGAAGACTTTGGGTTCGGCCGGGTTGGTTCGTACACGAAGCCAACCGGGCCCTCGGAGCGGAAACGCTCATAACTTGAGCTACGGACGTCCGAACGACGTACCGTCAGCTGTGGTAGTTTCCTCTAAGTGAGACGGAACTTTTGGCATACTCCGCCCGAGGATCGGATACAGGCGGAGTACGGTCGGGTTGGTTTTGCCCTAAAAACCAACCGGGCCCCTGGGACGAAAATGCCAATAACTCTCAGACCGGGCGTCCGATTGACGCGCCGTCTGTCGCGTTGAGATCCTGTTGTCGATACGGAACTTTTGGATACATCAACTTCGGACTACGTGTCAGTTGATGTATCAGCCCCTCGGCTCGTGGAGCGGACCCTCCTAAACGAGCTCGCTACGTGCGGGAACCCTAGCGCTGGCTGTGACCTCGACGACAGAGCAGAGATCCTCCGTGGACTGCGACGACGGCAGAGCAGAGATCCTCCGTGGACTGCGACGACGGCAGAGCAGAGATCCTCCGTGGACTGCGACGACGGCAGAGCAGAGATCCTTCGTGGACTGCGGCGACGACTGTGCAGAGATCCTCAGTGGACTGCGTCGACTACTGCACTCAGCGATCCCACGTGGATCAGTGCTTCAGGTTCTGTGTGAGCCCGATCCTCCGTGGGTCCTTACTACCGGTTCTGTGTGAGCCACTGCCTACAGGTTCTGTGTGAGCCCGATCCTACGTGGGTCTTTTTGCGGGGGTTAGTACCTATCGATCCTTCGTGGGTCCGACGACTGAGACGGATCAGTGATCGTCTTTGACGTCAACTGAAAAAGTATACCTGGTTGAGCTGAATCTTATGTTACTCTCCTTTGTGGATTGTGTTGAACCATCCTTTGTGGATTTACTGTTTACTCTCCTTTGTGGATTTGGGTCTTGCTTTCCTTTGTGGATTGAGTTGTTCTTGAGCTCGTGAGCAGAGCTAGAATTGGGGACTTAGGTATATGTATGGGCATATACCTAAGTCGAGTCAGATGTTACTTCGTGATTGCATCTTTCTTTTGTGCTATATCCTTTGTGGATTTCGAGAGACCTTCGGGGGTCTCGGGGTCCTTACTGAGTAGTTGTACTCACCCCTGCACGGGCTATGCCCGCACCTTGTTGTGTTGGTTGCAGACGACGGACAGCGCTGATCACGGTTGGGGCGTGGAGCAGGACGGTACCTGGAGGTGGACCACTGGGCGGGACGTGCTCGGAGCGGACGTGGGACCCGAGGAGCCTGGAGGCTATCTGTACCCACCCTTCAGGTGGGATTGCCAGTGGACGACACGAGGCCGCCGTCTTTTCTTCAGTTGCTGTTCTTTTTCTTTTCAGTTGTACTTTACAGTTGGGCTTGTATTTCCGGCCCCTTTACTTTTCTGCACTTTACTTTCCGCTTGCTGACTCTGTGTGGTTGTTACTTATAAAGGCAATGCCTTCCCTGTTTACTGGGATTTTACGCCTTGGTGCTAGTCGCCAGCCCCTGGCCTATGGAAGGCGGGCTTGGGGTAGTCACGGCACGGGCCCCGAGGACGGGTCGTGACAAATTGGTATCAGAGGCGGTCGGTTCTACCGCAGACTCTGATCGTCCTTTCTTTCTATGTGAAGCAATAGTGTTTAGTGTATTGAGTGTGGTTATCAGTTCAGGGAGCCCAGTGTTGGTGCGGCGGCCGACGTATCCGTACACCAGGACCCTGACTCCTGATTTCCGACTTAATGCATGAAAACATTGATTGCGTGTGTGTTTCAAGTTTTCTTTGTGATTACTTATGTCAGCTCACCGGGTATACTGATCTGCTTTATGAAAGTCTCAAGTTTTCCTTGTGATTACTTGTGCCAGCTCACCAGGTATACTGTTCTGACTGTGGTGCTCTTGTTCTCCTTTTCAGGATGGCCCCGCGACGACTGCCAGCTAGGGTTCCGAGTGTAGGGCGCGACGGCAGCCCACCGAGCGACGAGGCCTCGGTGCAGGGCCCTTTGCCAGCAGTGGCACCGGCGGTAGCCTTACCCGCCGAGCCACCGATGCTTCCAGTACCAGACGCCGACGATGCACGTCGCCTCAGGGCACTGCACGAGTTTCAGAGCCAGCGACCGCCCAGGTTTCGCGGTGAGGCGGACCCCCAGGCCGCCGAGGACTGGCTAGAGGCGGTGGTACGGATCTTCAGGCTAGTGAGGACACCAGCGGATCTCATGGTGATCCTCGCAGCGAGCCTCCTGCAGGCGGCGGCAGGACGATGGTGGAGCCTGATGCTCTAGGTTCACGATGAGGCATCCCTGCTCTGGACGGACTTCGAGAGCCTCTTCCGCTCTGAGTTCGTCCCGGCCACCCTCCGAGCGGTGCGCATCCAGGAGCTTCTCCAGCTGCGCCAGGGCAGCATGACGGTCGCTCAGTATGCGGCGAGGTTCACGGACCTATCTCGCTACTCGACCGACATGGTACGGGACCCCTTCTTCCGGGCCCGGACCTTCGAGCAGGGCTTGCGACAGGAGATTCGTGCGTCGCTGATCTCCCTCAGCATTCCGACCCAGGCAGGAGTGCTGGAGCGAGCCCTCCTGATCGAGAGCTTCCTGGCAGAGCCTTCTTCAGCGGCGAGACCTAGCGCAGGGCGGCAGGTAGCTGAGTCTTCGGCAGCAGGTAGCCGACGGATGACTCACGGGTCCAGGCAGACCAGACCCCCACGCAGACGGCCTCAGGACACCGGCTCAGCAGTACGAGGCACACAGCGGAGTGCCAGCCTTTCGAGAGGCAGGCTGTGCTACTCTTGCGGCGGGCAGGGTCACATGGCTCGTGACTGCCCGACTCGCCGATCAGAGGAGCAGCAGACGGTGGAGGGGCCACCCAGGCAGAGGCAGAGGGTCGACCGTGGCGGTCCGCAGGGAGGAGGCGGACGAGGCCGAGGAGCTGGCCGAGCAGCGGGTGGTGGGCGACGCTTTCAGGCTCTACCCCCACCACCACCAGGAGGGCCACCTCGACCACAGGGAGCCGGCGGGCAGGGACAGGCCCAGCTCCAGGCAGTGGAGGCCTACGACCCCGACATGCCAGAGATGATTCGAGGTACGATCTGTGTCTATTCCACCCTTGCTGCAGTACTTATAGACACAGGAGCGAGTCACTCTTTCATAGCCTCTGCCCTTGTTCGGAGCTCGGAGATTCCGACTGAGCCGTTGGCTCGATCCTTACGGCTAGAGACTCCTACGGGAGCAGACTCGACGATTACGCACTGGTGCCGGCAGTGTGAGCTTACTCTAGGAGGCGAGAGCTTCGGCTGGGATCTCCTTGTAGCGGCGTCGAGGCCTTACGACGTCATCTTGGGCATGGATTGGCTATCCACGGTTCATGCCCAGATCGACTGTTTTAGGCGCAAGGTACGATGTGTTCGTACCGACGGGAGCAGGTTTACCTTCACCGGCGAGAAGGGAACCTTTGCAGCACAGGATGGACTTCCGCGGAGGAGAGTGCAGCCCATCTCACATCAGTTGGCTAGCCTCATCCTAGGAGCAGTGGACGTGCGGAGTCCGGCTTTTCCTGCAGTGGTGGACCAGTACGTGGACGTCTTTCCCGACGACGTTCCAGGGCTACCTCCTCGTAGAGAGGTAGACTTTTACATCGACTTGTACCCCGGGACAGCCCCGATATCTACTCCAGCATATCGGATGGCCCCCGCCGAGCTTCGAGAGCTGCGGGTACAGTTGGAGGACTTGCAGAGCAAGGGGTTTATCCGACCCAGTGTTTCACCCTGGGCTTCCCCGATTTTGTTCGCCAAGAAGGCGGACGGGAACTTGCGACTTTGTGTCGACTATCGTCGCCTGAACCAGGTGACAGTGAGGAACAAGTATCCGCTGCCACGGATTGATGACCTCTTCGATCAGCTCAAGGGAGCGCGGTGGTTCTCGAAGATAGACCTCCGGTCAGGCTATCATCAGCTCAGAGTTCGAGACGAGGACGTGCAGAAGACGGCCTTCAGGTGTCGGTATGGCCATTATGAGTTCTTGGTTATGCCGTTCGGCGTAACCAATGCTCCAGCGGTGTTCATGAGCCTCATGAACAGGATCTTCCAGCCATACCTCGACCGATTTGTCGTTGTCTTCATTGACGACATTTTGGTATACTCGACGACTGAGGAGGAGCATGCCTACCACCTGCGAGTTGTGCTAGACACACTCCGAGAGCACCAGCTTTATGGCAAGCTCTCAAAATGCCAGTTCTGGTTACGTGAGGTCCATTTCTTGGGGCACGTCATTTCTGAGGTGGGAGTTGCAGTGGATCCCGCGAAGATCGAGGCAGTGCTAGCTTGGGAGCCACCCAAGAGCGTGACAGAGGTGCGGAGCTTCTTGGGCCTAGCGGGATACTATCGGAGATTCGTGCCAGACTTCTCCAGAGTTGCAGCACCACTCTCAGCCTTGACGAAGAAGGGGAAACCCTTCGTGTGGTCAGACAGATGTCAGCAGAGCTTCCAGGAGCTGAGACAGAGATTGACCAGCGCACCTATCTTGAGGTTGCCTGAGGAGGGAGTTGGGTACGTAGTTTACTGCGACGCATCAGGGACTGGACTCGGGTGCGTCCTGATGCAGGAGCGGGCCGTGATCGCCTACGGATCACGTCAGTTGAGGCCGCATGAGCAGAACTACGCCACTCATGACCTGGAGTTAGCAGCAGTGGTCTTCGCTCTGAAGACTTGGCGGCACTATCTGATGGGCGAGCGCTTCACAGTCTTTTCTGACCACCAGAGTCTCAGGTATATCTTCTCTCAGAAGGACCTGAACCTGAGACAGCGGAGATGGCTTGAGTTCCTCCAGGACTATGACTTTGAGATAGTCTATACTCCTGGGAAGGGGAACGTGGTAGCCGATGCCCTCAGCAGGAGGACGGGCATTCAGCTGCTTGAGGAGGCAACGGAGCAGCTAGCCTCCTTGCAGATATCCTTCGTGGATAGAGACGGAACAGCCTTTCTTCAGTCTCTCACAGTCTCTCCTCCACTTCTACAGCGGGTCAGAGAGGCTCAGCGTGGGGACGCTGACTGTGAGACCCGGCGTGCACTGATATCCTCAGGTCAGGCGCCTGATGGTTTCTCCCTTGGAGCAGAGCACGACATCCTTTTCAGAGGACGTACCTTCGTACCAGTCGCTTTACGAGAGGAGGTGCTGAGAGAGTTTCACACATCTCCCTTGGCGGTACATCCCGGAGTGGCGAAGATGTACCAGGATCTCAGGCGACAGCACTGGTGGCCGGGTATGAAGAAAGCTGTGGCAGAGTTCGTTTCACGATGCCTCACCTGCCAGCAGGTGAAGGCAGAGCACCAGGTACCAGCAGGTTTGGTACAGCCCTTGGAGGTCCCGGAGTGGAAGTGGGACGGCATATCTATGGACTTCGTGACTGGACTTCCACGCACTTCCAGAGGTCACGACTCCATTTGGGTGATTGTCGACCGACTCACCAAGTCGGCACACTTCTTACCCATCAGAGAGCAGGGCTCAGTAGAGAGCTTGGGACGTCTTTACGTCCAGGAGATCGTACGGCTTCACGGTGTGCCATCGTCTATCGTCTCCGATCGAGATGCTCGTTTCACTTCCAGGCTTTGGAAGGGGTTGCAGGAGGCGTTCGGGACGCGGCTCCATCTGAGCACAGCCTTCCACCCTCAGACGGATGGACAGACGGAGAGGACCATACAGACACTCGAGGACATGCTCCGTGCATGTGTTCTCGACTTTGGTCGCAGCTGGGAGGACCACCTACCCTTGGTGGAGTTTGCGTACAACAACAACTACCACTCCACCATCGGGATGGCACCATACGAGGCGTTGTACGGCAGACCCTGCAGATCACCGTTGTGCTGGACAGACCCTGGGGAGTCAGCACTCGTGGGACCAGAGATGGTCCGAGCCACGACAGAGAAGGTCCAAATCATCCAGGAGAGGATGAGGACAGCTCAGAGCCGGCAGAAGTCATATGCTGACAGTAGGCGGAGGCCACTAGAGTTCGAGGATGGCGACCACGTCTTTTTGCGTGTCTCACCTCGACGTGGTTTACGGAGATTTGGCCGAGGCGGCAAGCTGTCTCCCCGCTTCATCGGGCCTTTCCAGGTCCTCAGCAGGATAGGAGAGGTGGCTTATCGCCTGGCTCTACCACCTCAGTTGCACCGGGTGCACGACGTCTTCCACGTGTCTCAGCTGAGGAGATACGTGCACGACCCGACGCACATCATCGACTTTGGGGAGCTGGACGTGGACGATGGGGCGACTTTTGCGGAGGTTCCAGTGGAGATCGAGGATCGACAGGAGCGGGTCCTACGTGGGCGGTCGATTCCTCTTGTGCGCGTCAGATGGCAGCACGGGAACCTCCAGGAGAGCACTTGGGAGCGGGAGGCTCAGATGCGTGCTCAGTACCCCCATTTGTTCCCCTAGTTTTGATGTATCTTTACGGGGACGTAAAGCCCTGAGGTGGGAGTAATGTAAAGACCCGCAAATTTCAAGGAAATTTTTTTCTTAATTTTCTTTGGAATTTTACAAGAACGCAGCTTCAGACGGCACCTGATTCCGAGGCCCGGTGTGCCCGGAATCAATTTCCGAAGTTTGGCTCGGGTACGTTCAGTGAACGGACGAGCGGGTTTTTCTATCTTTTGAACCGGTGCCCGGAATCGAATTCTGAGGGCACCGATGAAATCGCAGCGCCGGTATTTGCTTAGAAACGCCTCTTCCGGAGTTGCGTTTGCTCAGACGTGGTTTTTAAATTTTACGGCTTTAAGTCAGAAATAAAATAAAGTTTGTGCGACAACTTTATTTTATTTCACTTAAGCTGCTTGGAAGCCACTTGAAGTCACTTAAAGACGGCTTGAACTGAGTTGAACTGGATAGGATGCTATCCAGAAATATCCTACCCCTTGGTAGGATATTTGTGCGGTGGGACCCGCACGAGCCCCGCCGTTTCTTTCGCTAAGTAACGCACCCGCGAAAACCCGTCAAAGTAACTGAAAAGTCAACCGACGCGTTTTCTTTAATTCTTAACAGACCATTTAATTGGGCGGTTTATTTCGTGAATTAAATGGACTGTTTCTTCGTGAATTAAATGGGTCGTTTCATTCGTTGAATTAATTCAACGAATTGATGGATCGTTTCTTAACCGGTTTCGTGTTGGCATGTTTATAAAATAAGACCAACATAAAAATCCTTGGAAAGGATTTGAGAGAATCTTCGTTCCTCCACCCTCTCCGCGAAGAACGCGAAGAACGCGAAGAACGCGAAGAACGCGAAGAACGCGAAGAACGCGAAGAACGCCGGCGACCGGAATTCGACGACGCACACCAAGATCTGCGACGTCGACGAGATCTACCCGCGACGTTCTTCGGCGACGCCTCTTCTTCCGCGGCCGACCCTCGTTCGGCAACAAAGGTGAGAATCAGATCTTTTCTTCTCCCTTTTTAATTTCAATATCAACGGATTTAAACTAATTAAATCCGTTGATCTTGATCCGGAGATTGGCGACGCGACGAGCGATTCCGCGACGACGCGGCGATCTCCATCTTCCGCGACGAGCAATTCCGACGACGACGATAAAGTAAGGGTTGATTGGAATATTTTCCTTCCCGTGATTTATTTCTTTTAAAGTAAAGAAGCATGACCTTCGAACAATTTTAACATTTAAAATTGTTGTTGATTGTTTTATTGTTCCTCCCGTGGATTATGACTAACGCGGAGGGTGCGGGTCTAACGAACAAGACCCGGCAACCCTCCGCCGATCTATTTTGGTTGTGCGGATTTGGCGGACGTCGACAAACCGTGCGGCAAGGGCAATTTGTTGGCTCCGCAGTGAAGATCGTCCCCCGGGAGGAGCATCGGCGCAGACGGGAAAGAAATCGGGCCACCGGAGCATCTCCGGCGGCCCGCGGAAGGAGGCGGCGGCGCGGGTCGCCGGCGCGGCGGCGCCGGCGACCGGAGGCGGCGGCGCCAGGCGCGCCGCCGTGGAAACCTTCCGCCGCGGCTGAAGCCGCGGCGGCGGCGGCAGCCGGTTCCGCGGCCGCGCGGAACCGGGACGGACGCGGCGGCCCGGCCGCGTCCGCGTGACAGGCGGCCCCCCGCGGGGCCGCGGTTTCTCTCAAGCCGCGGGTTCAACCCCGCGGCGGCGGCTCTTCGGCCGCGCGGCCGAAGACCGAGCCGGCCGGTCCGGTCGGCCGGGCCGCGCCCAGGCCGGACCGGACCCGGCCGAGCCGGTTCGGGCCGGGTCGGGCCGACCCGGTTCGGGCCGACCCGGTTCGGCCGACCCCAGGGGGGGGGGGGGGTTCGGGCCGGGTCGCCCCGGGCCCAGTACCCCCGTTTCGGGCCCTCTACGGTCTTTCGCCCATATCTTGGGCCTGGGACCTCCGATTGACGAACCGTCAGCGGCTACGCGATCCTTGGATCGAGACGGTCGTTTCGGTATATTATACTCAAGGTTTCGGAAGACTTTGGGTTTGGCCGGGTTGGTTCGTACACGAAGCCAACCGGGCCCTCGGAGCGGAAACGCTCATAACTTGAGCTACGGACGTCCGAACGACGTACCGTCAGCTGTGGTAGTTTCCTCTAAGTGAGACGGAACTTTTGGCATACTCCGCCCGAGGATCGGATACAGGCGGAGTACGGTCGGGTTGGTTTTGCCCTAAAAACCAACCGGGCCCCTGGGACGAAAATGCCAATAACTCTCAGACCGGGCGTCCGATTGACGCGCCGTCTGTCGCGTTGAGATCCTGTTGTCGATACGGAACTTTTGGATACATCAACTTCGGACTACGTGTCAGTTGATGTATCAGCCCCTCGGCTCGTGGAGCGGACCCTCCTAAACGAGCTCGCTACGTGCGGGAACCCTAGCGCTGGCTGTGACCTCGACGACAGAGCAGAGATCCTCCGTGGACTGCGACGACGGCAGAGCAGAGATCCTCCGTGGACTGCGACGACGGCAGAGCAGAGATCCTCCGTGGACTGCGACGACGGCAGAGCAGAGATCCTTCGTGGACTGCGGCGACGACTGTGCAGAGATCCTCAGCGGACTGCGTCGACTACTGCACTCAGCGATCCCACGTGGATCAGTGCTTCAGGTTCTGTGTGAGCCCGATCCTCCGTGGGTCCTTACTACCGGTTCTGTGTGAGCCACTGCCTACAGGTTCTGTGTGAGCCCGATCCTACGTGGGTCTTTTTGCGGGGGTTAGTACCTATCGATCCTTCGTGGGTCCGACGACTGAGACGGATCAGTGATCGTCTTTGACGTCATCTGAAAAAGTATACCTGGTTGAGCTGAATCTTATGTTACTCTCCTTTGTGGATTGTGTTGAACCATCCTTTGTGGATTTACTGTTTACTCTCCTTTGTGGATTTGGGTCTTGCTTTCCTTTGTGGATTGAGTTGTTCTTGAGCTCGTGAGCAGAGCTAGAATTGGGGACTTAGGTATATGTATGGGCATATACCTAAGTCGAGTCAGATGTTACTTCGTGATTGCATCTTTCTTTTGTGCTATATCCTTTGTGGATTTCGAGAGACCTTCGGGGGTCTCGGGGTCCTTACTGAGTAGTTGTACTCACCCCTGCACGGGCTATGCCCGCACCTTGTTGTGTTGGTTGCAGACGACGGACAGCGCTGATCACGGTTGGGGCGTGGAGCAGGACGGTACCTGGAGGTGGACCACTGGGCGGGACGTGCTCGGAGCGGATGTGGGACCCGAGGAGCCTGGAGGCTATCTGTACCCACCCTTCAGGTGGGATTGCCAGTGGACGACACGAGGCCGCCGTCTTTTCTTCAGTTGCTGTTCTTTTTCTTTTCAGTTGTACTTTACAGTTGGGCTTGTATTTCCGGCCCCTTTACTTTTCTGCACTTTACTTTCCGCTTGCTGACTCTGTGTGGTTGTTACTTATAAAGGCAATGCCTTCCCTGTTTACTGGGATTTTACGCCTTGGTGCTAGTCGCCAGCCCCTGGCCTATGGAAGGCGGGCTTGGGGTAGTCACGGCACGGGCCCCGAGGACGGGTCGTGACAAGACCAATCACCATATCGATTAATTTTCATCATAAGGGGAAAATAAAATTTTTTATGTATAAATAAGGGACCTTTTATCCTAGATCAATGGATACAGTTCTCTTGGTTTAAAATAATTGTATTCATTTACTTATTTTATCAAAATACTTTCTTTTCCCCTATAATTTTATGAGAAATGAACCCTTTTATAATCATCTTTCTATTCATAACTTGTTTTCATAATATATTTTATTATGTTAAAATTGTATAACTCTAATTAAGATTCTCTACAATTTATGTTATAATCATTACTTTTTTAATACTTTGATTTATCATAACTATTGTTGTTATGATTCAATTTTTATTTACTCTATTTAAATTATTTTTTACTGTGAATATGATTTAAACTTGTATAAAATACCACTATATACTAAACATGATTATATATTCTAATTAGATCAAATAGTTTTATTATTATAACCTATAGAATACATATTAGAATCAATACTATTACAATACATTTTTCACCGGGCCTATGGTCAATGTCCAATTACCTTTTGAATACATAAAAGGTTTTATGAATACATCTTGTTTAATCATGGTAATCTAATTTACATTGAATATTAAATATGAAATATTTTAAATATAAAATTCTACCCGTTTAGTATTTATCCATATTCATATACATTTTGATCCAACATTTGTATAGTTTAAATTTCACTATTGTCATGAAAAAGTTGGTACTAAACATGGAATATGACAAAACAATTTCATCCTTTTAATAACCAAGTTAAATTATTAAACAAATAAATATTCCAATTTAAATCAATTTTGTATATTTAAAAGGAAATTCAGAAACAACATTTTTTAAGGAAGAGAGTTCATTTAATGTTGTGATGCACATTTATAACTCTAATTTGATGAAAATGATGGTTTACACATTTGATCATTATGATATACAAAGAACATTTCCTTTAAGTAATGTAAAAAATTGATGTAGTAAAAGCTATTAAATAAGGAAAATTTATAATCTTTTGATTTAAAGAAAAATATATTTATTTCATGAATTTATAAAAATAATTCAATACATAATCCTTTAATAAATAGACATATTTAGTAATTATTATTATTAGTTTATATTCAAAAATGAAACTAGTTTTGGATGCACAATAGATATAATAAAAAATATTTCCTTCCCACTAAATCCACCCAGAAATTATCTCTTCACTGATGCAATCACATTTTCAGGTTCACGTATTGTTCATTGACTTATAATTCTCTTAAGTTATAGTGAAAGTAAATTATCTTCTTCATCATACAATACATGGTATAAATTGGAACCCTTTACAAATTATATTCATACCATTTAAACCCATGATGTACATGTAGATTCTGGTTTACTAAAAGTACTCAAGAAATATGAACAAAAATATAAACCAAATAGTAATTTCTTTTCTTGAACAACGGTATTATTGATGTTAATATTCAGTTTACTTTATTAAAATATATTGAGGATTCATAACTCAAACATATGACAACAACATTCCTTAATGATATTAAAATGATTTCGAGATTATAGAATTTCAAAGTATGAATGTATATAATTATAGAATGTAAATAATTAATGAACACTTGTCCAAACATTAGTTTCATAGAATATATAATTTTAAAACATGTACGAATGTTTAGCATATTCTAAGTAATAAGAAAATTAATATATAATATTAATGACACACATGATGTTGTATCATTCTAACAACACACAATCTCACTAAAAAATCATTCATGCCTCATATGGAAAATTTTTAATTTAAAATTCATAGTTTGACCCATGAATGGTCTATCTCATCGCTCTTTAAAAATTTCAAAACACCCAAAATCATCCATGATCTTCTTAAACACCCACAACAATGTAAAATCTCAAAATGTGGTGTAACTTCATTTTTGGTTCTCTTAAAAATCTATTATTAGTCTCTCAACCTAGGATCTAAAGCACCAACAGTTCGTCTCACACTTATATTAATTCAAAAAAACCTATCCCAATATCACATATGGGCTCCGTCTATCACCTCATGGTGTCTTGAAAAATATTTGTCAAATACATAAATATTTTTAAAACCATATTTAGATATATTCTTGGATAAATTTTATGGAATGTGAAATCTTGTATTTGTGGCTTCATGTGTGATATTTGATAAAAATAGTTCTGATAAATAAATAGTCCCTTTGTTGAATTTTTAATGAAGCCCATGGAAAACTCTATAATTCATTGATTAGTCTAGGAAAATCATGTTAGGATATAAGTTTTTAATTTAATACAATAATTGTAAATATTTTAATTCAAGTCATCATTATAACATGTTTATGTGATGTTTAATAATGATTCTTTTCTTTAGATTTGGTGGTGTCATACATAGCATTTTTATGGCCGAGAAAATTTTAAAATTAATTTTTGAAAAAGGAAACTTTGTTTTAATAGTTCAAATGGTGATTTAATTAAAAAAATAGTTTTCCTATTAAAATGAACTAAAATGGACTCTGTGTCTTGAAAATCATCAGGTAATGTCAAATGAAACCTATAAAGTTTTAAACATTTCAAATTTTAGATCATTCTAAGGAAAATGTGTTAAAATTTTAATTTACTATTAATATTTTTTTAATACGATTTTAGAATTTTTCACTTTATGAAAAATATTTTTATAGAATATTCGGTTTGTATCCCATTATGTTTTTATTAAAATTGGACAATTTTTATTTGATATTAGTAAAATGTATTTTAGGAAGGGTTTTAAAAATTCAAAAAGAATCCATTTGAATTCTAAAAGTGATTTTGAGATGAAATTTAAAATTTGAAATTAAGGTGTGGTAATTTAATATGTATTTATATCTGTCAAAGTGTTTTGTAAAGTAGTTGGTTTCAATATAGAATTTAGAAAATGTTCATAGTCTTAATATCATTAATTTTTTCTTCATTAATATATTTCACTAAACCAATTATTTAAGAATTAATACAATTATTCTTTTATTCATTAATTTGATGATTATTTATATGTTTTATTTCATTTATATAGACTACTAGCCTCACCATAGTGTTTGAAATTATCCAGACAATGAAATCTAGCAATATTTTCTACTAGGAGAGTTTATTATAGACATAGTGAAATAATGTTTATATAAAAGGGTTGGTTCATATATACTAAGAATAATTTGATCAAGTATCTCAACCCATTATGGATAGGTAAATTGGAAATAAAATATTAATGGAATTGTGATCATGTATTGTATGATCAACTCATATGTCAATATGTTATGTGTTATATAAACTTATCAACTTTTGGAAACAAACTTATAAGTGTTGTCTCATGATTAGATAACTCCTATCATGAGAACATTTACATTTAAGTAGTCAACTATCAACCTAATGATAACATTTATTATTGATCTTTTTTACTTGATAATCATTATCTATATCTTCTATACATGCACAAATGTTGCATGAAATTCTTTGGGAATATGTGATCCCACAATGGGCATGAGTAATCATTTTGGATTAATACGTTGGATAACTTCTACCATAGTGGATTAATGCTTTTCATAATTTGAATTACCCATTTCCTTAAAAAAATATTTAAATTATTTAAAATAATCAAATTTTGGGTTCCTCTTTTTATATTTATCTATAACATTCAATAATGATAGTGAACATTTATTGTGTACTTATTTAATTTTTGTACAAAATGACTATTTTATGAACCTAATAAGATGGATATGAATTAATAAATGTATGAATTCTAATCATATCAGAAAACAGTATGAATATATATTTAAAGAGTTTATCAATTTCAAAATTGAGAATACATATAACCCTCTCAAATACTTTTACCATGTTTATATTATGGTTAATATAGAAAAATTATTCTAGTATAGGTGTAAGAACATTTTATTTGTAAAGGAATAGAAAGATATTTAAATGTTGGACTGAACATGGGTAAAAACTGAATGTGTACACCGATTAGGACAATACTATAGTTTGTGGGTAATTTTATATGAATTATAGTGTAAATTATGATGTAGATTTCATATAATAAAGGAAAATGAAAATTGAATACAAAATTCATTATTTTCCAATGTTTTTTGGGAAGATAAATAGTTTTGATAAGGGTTCATTGTATACCAGTTATACTAAATAAAAAACATTGTAAGCTATATTGAAGTTATATAATAAGATAGTTGGAAGAAGATGGAGTGAAACCATCTTTATAGAACAACTTATAATCCTTAATGATATGATACTTGATGAAAATGAACATCCATATAAAATATATGACTATAAACAAATGCTAAATAAATGGTAATGATCTCTAAAAATAATTTCTTTTCTAAATTATTTCATATTGTTTTATGAGGACAATGAGTAATCCATAACATATCCTTAGTGTGGAATACATAGTTACAAGAAAAATGAATCATGTCCTTTAAAAGTTGTAATTTTCCTTCCCATAATTCCATATTTTAGAAGACTATTTAAATATCCAGAAACAATGAAACAATTGAAATAAAATACATATACATGAATTAAATATTGGAACACACGTCACCCAATAGATTATCCTGAATTAAAAAAAAACCCATTACAGGTATCCAGAAATTTTAAATGGGTTGAGAATGTGTTTTCTTGGGTAACTTACAAATGTAAAAACAATTTTAGTGTATAGAGTAGTATTCACAATATGTGGCCTTTCATGTTGGTAAATTATAACTTTCTATTATGGTTATGTATGATTCAAAAATACATTATTTTGTCTCTCTATATATCTAGACCAAAACAAAAAGGTAATGATATTCATATGTAGTTGTTTCTATTGATTGATGATTTGAAATTGATGTGGGATACATGTGTAATAATGTATGATTCTAATATAAGTACGAAATTTCCATTGGGGTCCATGTTGTAGGGGTTGTTTAATGACTTCCACACATATAGAAATTTTATAGGAGATTGTATTATATGAATATTGGTGTGTCCCATCTGTGAAGAATGTATATATTAGTTTGGTTGAAACATTCATAAATGGCTGTGTTTTTTTGGAAAAATACATTTTTTAACTTGACGAAATAAATTTTGATCAGAATGAAAACATTCAATGGGAATAATTAACATGTTACAACACAAAATCCACTAATAGGTGAACAATTTTTCAATAAATTAAATTATTATTAATATATTTTAAGTAATACATTTTTGAAAAACCATATGAAATTGATTTTGAAAAAGAGATCAATTTTAATTGAATTATCATCTTGGAATTGTTTGTACGTAAGAAATTTTATTGAAGTATTGCATATAGAAAACAAATTATTTTAGGTTTTATTGAAATATTTCTAAATGAATTGGGAAAAAATATGGCATCAAGGATAGGTTATACATGATTGAAATGGGGATAAGGGGAGAGTTATCACCTGTGAAGGGTTAAGGGTGTAATTTTGTTCCACTATCTGCATAAATCTATATATATAGTAACAATTGAAATTTTTAATTTTTATTTAATGGTTTGAATGTTTGATAATATTATTCATAATATATCAAGATTGTGAAAGCCTTGGAAATAATTTGGAGTCGGAGGCTCACAAAAGCCAGAAGCTCAAGTTGGTGAGTCATTAGTCATTGATCTGGTTCATACAGAAAAAGATATTACTGGGTTGGATATACACCCTGAGTATAAATGAGATTCTGGAGTGTGATGATTGGGAAGTTATTATCATTTTCAATGAATTATCCTTAAATCAAGAATTAGTGGTCAACACAACATTGGATGACTTAGGAACATACATAAATAAGACCTCTAAAGGGGACTGTATCCAAACCTAGTACAAGGTGGATGAAAATATTGAAGACCACCTCAAAGATAATCCATATGGAATGACCAACACTCTACAATGAATTATTTATAGAGAAATGATTTATAAAAGACATAAATTACATTTTAAAGAGTCTACTATTACTTTTGATGTTGGTTGACAGTCTTATTTTGAACCCGGATGGTTTCAAACTTTTTTCAAAAAAGTGTTTTCCTTAATAAATAAAAATATTATGGTTTCAGTCAGATATCATGAATTTCACATCAATGAATAAATTACATTTACCATTTATAATATTTACATATAACAAGTTTTGATACAAGATTTATACCCATTTCTTTAGGTTTTATTATACATAAAAATTTATGACATACATTAACCAGAACCTATATCTTTTTCAGACCCATGTCTGGTAATTTTATAGACCCTATAATAGTTCTAATCATGAAAAAGGATGTTGTTGTAAAATTAAGTGAATTATAAATGTTCTTCCCACCAACATTTTTTCTATATAATATTCCCCATGAAGATTTATCTTTTTAGAGAGGTTCAACTTTGTGCTTCTTTCCATTACAGATGGATGTACCCTATCGTATGTTTTATAAATATTTTTAAAGGGTATTTCTAGAATCAAAGTTGACCATAAGGTTTTATTACACAATGATATATTGTTGAAGAAGCTATTGAATTATGCACCGATTACCTATAATATGTTGGTAATATCGTTATGCCAAAGTATCATTATAATGGATGAAAATGGGTGATGGAATTTATTAAAGAGATGATCATTCAATTTCCATCAAAGTGGGAGAGAATTTTCACCTTTAAATTTTATACAATAGTAATGATGATGACCCATATGTTGAATCCCACAAAACAATTCATAGAGTTTTGAATCCTTCAAGAGATGTTTGGTGGATATAAAATAAACATAATCAATAGTTTATAAGATGATTCTTATTTCAAATTTATAAGGAGTTATATGAATATACATATTCAATTGCTGAAGGACTTCAATATCAACCTAGGGGACAAAAAAATAATTTTATATCTTATCATATTTTTCAAATTAGTGGATATTAATTATATACAAAACAAAACGATGATTATAGTATTATGTAAAACGTGGAGTTATGTTTGTGGTGGAAGTGAGACACATATCGGTTACTAGGGATAGAAATACAATTTAAGTGAATAAGACATATTACAACATTAGAGATTAGATATACAAGTTGGATTGTAGAAAATTTTACGTACATATTTTCTATTAAAAATCAGTTGAAACATCAGTGTAGTGAAAGTTGATGTAATTGGATTTGTTAGGGTGAATTTCAGTGTGGAAAGGGAAAATGATATTCGACCCATAATGGAATAACATGCAATGAAATTAGTTATGTCTTGTATCTAGAAAAAAAATAATTGGTCAATTATTCTACAAGAGACTAAAAAAAATATAGGTTTAAATGAAAATTAAATCAAGGATAACCATTATATTGGGAGATCACAATCAGTTTCAAGTGCTTCTAATGTAGAAAATATATTGTACCTTAGTAGGGTACCAAAAAGAGTAGATTTGGGTTCTTGATAAAGGATCCAAATGCTTTAACATTTAATAAAAAGAAATAGAGTTCACTTAGAATGTTGAACTATTTTTTTAAAATACTACGAATTCCTCATATTATTATACATTCTCAACTGAATTTACATATTATTAATTAAATGTTTTACTACTCATGTAAATAATTCCTTCTAAAAATGTTGATGTTACCTATCCTATGAATGAATAGATTGATGGTGCTAAAATTTTAGAACTATTATGTGATAAATATCATGTTGATGAAAAAAACATGAATTACCTAATGTCTCTATATATAATAAAATTATCAAGGCAAGAAGTAATAGTTTAAAATATGAGGGTCGATGGAATTAACATGGCCATCCAATTGAACTTAACAAATCAATGTTCATTAGTTATATCAAGTTGCAAAAGGAGATGTATGTGTGATTGATATAGATTTATTGTTCCATTTCTAACATATAATGATGTAAACCCTTGGGTTTGATATAATGGTAATTATATAAAATAATTTATATATTTTACAGAAAAAATGTACAAAAAACATTGATTTGATTTTATTATTCCTTGAAATTTTTGTTTATTTTAAAACATGTCCATAATAAATATCTCTTAATGTCTAATAGAAAATCCCAGAGGGCCTTCCGAACTCTTCTTTCCAAGTTACATCTTACGAATGATTAGGGGAAAGTAAAGCCCCACCCACTTGATAGTTATTCACAAATTATTAAAAAAGAAAACATGGAATGATTTCCTCAATCATTATTATTATAAATCCTCTCAGGTGCATTTTATCAAATAATAAATAATTTGAAATTATTTATTTTATCCAATTTGATTCAAAATTTCCAATTAATGAAACAAAAAAGGATCATGAAATTAAATAATGTGCATAGAAACGAATATACCCATATAACAAATCAAGGATGGGGTATTCATCTCTAGAGAATAAATTAGTATGTATTTTAAATAAAAAATAAATTTTTTTGTCATGTAAAACAACATATGTTCCTTTGTGTACATGAAAAATAATGAATCAAAATATGAATCCATTTCTGTCTAACATTGAGTGTTAAAGAATGAGGCTCGTGTAAAAAAAGAGGGTGAACTAGTGAATTAAAACACAAAATAAGAATGAGAAACATGTATAAGTATGATATAATAGTAATTCATTATTCCTTATCATAGTATTTCATAATAATATCTATTTATATTAAAATGTTTTTTATATGGTTTATACACAATAATCAGTAGTGACCATACCAATTGAAAAACTAATTTCAACAGCTTTAAAGTGGTTGAAAAAATATGGTCTCATTAGAGGAGTTGGTTTTGGAGTGTCTCTATGAAGATATTTTTAGAGGATACACCTACAAGAAGACACATATAATGGATTTCAGGTAAAAATAGGTTCTTTTCAAAATATTATGGTATGGCCTGGTTTTATAGAACAAAATACGAGAAAGGATCAAAGTGAACCACTAGTGGAACAAAGATCAAGGTATGAAGAACCAAATGACATTTTTATCTTTTAGGATATTTATTACCCTAAAAAACATACCTTATCCCTGGGAATCAATTGATTCATTACACTTTCTCCAAAATTTATATCAAAAAACATCAAATAAAATTATTTTACTAAACATATATAGGGAATCATTGTATGTTATTTATATCTGTCAACACCCACCAATTGGCTTCTTTTGATGGGTATGACATATAATATAATGGGAGAAAATATAAACAACAAAGAACCCCCAAATATTATATGAGATAGGGGTTTGGGTAGCTAAATAGGGGAATACTGAGTTTCCTATTACACTTAATGATATGGATATTACAATGGTCAATGATGTTATAGGAATATTAATAATATGTCCGTAGAATATTATAAAGATACATGAGGTATGTATTTAAAAAATGTTTTCTCAATGAAACATATAACAGTCGATGGAAAATGGTAAAAATTGAGTTATGTTATTATAGATGAATAATGAAATGGGGGAAACAAAAGGTTGGATCAAGACTATCCAATGAATCAACCATGAAATCAAATGGACCGTCTAGGTATTCCTTCTCCCAACTAACTCCATTGAAATATTTATTATCATTAAAGCTTCATATATTGAAAAACTTTAATAATGGAAACATGTTTTACATTCAATATTAAGAAGAAATATTTGTAACTTTCATTACAGACATAGTTGATCTCGAGATTATAAATGATATTCTCATGTTTGAATGGATGGGATTCTCGGTTGTGAATTCATAAAGAAGGTAAATTTTCATAATACTTCTATCCAAAGAATGATCTTATATGTTCATTAATGTTAAAAAATATTCCTATTTTATATAATATTTTATATTATTACTATATAAATGGAAACCACGTGAATAATTATTTGGATTCATTAATCTCAAATTAACTTCGATGAAAGAAATATCTTTAGAGAAGGAATAGATTTATAAGAAAAAAGATGAGATTTAAAAGTCATTCAATAAAAAAATAAGAGATGAAATATTCTTTTAGAGGCCTAAAATTTAGGGTTAAAAATATACAATCTAATCACATAAAATATAATTATTTATATATCTTTACTTATTTATTTTTTAAGAAGAATTGGATGTTAATCGGATATAATATCGATACACCAAATGTTTATTTTTTGGATATAATGCATGGATATTTAACAAATAGACACCACTTGATGTGTATTCAGAATTTTTAATATTATATATTAAATATTATATAGATACAAATCGAATTATATATTTTAGTCCATGTTTGAAGATTAATTTCTTTATGATAGGTCATTTGTTAAATATAAGATTAATCAAGGAATGAAGTGAGTGACTGAACATAAAAATAATGTGGATAACATAAAATAGAAATATACGAAGGTATATATTTAAATATATAACAATTAAAAAATATTTGAAAATAATTTGATGAAATTGTTCAATGTTTATGCATTATATGGTGCCAGATAATGATAATGATTGTGGGTGTTATGTTTGAACATTTATGACAAAGATCATAAACAAAAAAAATTCTAGTATCCCCAAACATGAAATATAAAAAAGAGATTATGATATCATTAAAAATATTTATTAATCAATTATTTTTATATATTTTAATAGTACTACCCCAACTACCAACAACATTAACAGTCAAAATATGATGTAAATGTTTTAGAGATTTGTGAGAAGTGAATATAGTATCCAATTGTTTATCGAAAACAAAATTAGGGGAATACCAATTATGTTTGTGATTTAGTATGAGATATAACCTTTGAAATATATTTGGCTTGTAAAAAAATAGTATCATAATTCTTATATTTTTCTTTTGAAATATTATTTATGAATTATTATAATGGAGGAATTCATGTTTTTTATAAACGAGTAAAAAACATGGAGTCAGAATGGTATACACGCATCACGAAGAGGTGACTTACAAATATTTATTTAGTTAATTTTTTCATCATTTTATATACTTTTTTATTCAATTTACTTATCAATTTTTTCTATAAAATTAGGCTAATTAACCCTCTGGGGACCCATAATGGGTGGTGGTAAATAGAAAAAGAAAATAACAACCAATTAGTTTCACTTTTGTGTGTATTTGAATTATTTCATCTATTTGATGATCAATTCTATTAGGATAAAATATATAAGTGCACTTTCCATTTTTATGTAGTGTGGGTGCACATAATTGATTGTTACTGAGGATCTAATCAATTCAATTAAGTAATAAAATATCCAGAGTAATGTGGAGGAGTGAAGTGTTGGGGTGAAACCTTTGGATACATTTTCTATTATATCATATGATTTGTTGATCATGTCATAAAGTATGGGTACATAAGGATATCATAAGTGGGAATTCAATTATAGATTCATTGGGGTTTTAAATATTTTTTTCAATATTATCTCATAAACTATAGGAGTCATAGAGATACATGTTCACATTCAATATGAAAAATGTTTTTGTAGGTTCGTTATTAAAAATCATGTGCCCATCCATTATGTAAAAATATAAATGTTCAAAATATCATTAATAAAAACTCAACATCATTATTAATAAAAAATAAATGATAATAGGGATGTTCTAATTTTGATCAAAAATAATGTTGATTTTATGTTTATTTTTTCATCACCCAAAATACTAAAAATGATATAATAATTTATTTCACAATCTAGGAGGAATTAATTGTTGCACTAGATTTTACTGTCATTTGTATTCTATAAAGGGCTATACTGATGTTTAATACTATCAAAAAGGTAAAAAAAATTATAATGGAGTTTAGTGTCTTCTAAAAATACATAATGGACCACACTGAATTTTATTCTATGAAAGAATGTAAATGGGTTATGATGGATTTAGTACAATCTGTGTTGGTGAAAGTGAAAGATAGTGTTTATTTTGTTCTATAATAACTCAAGTTTATACATATAGTTTAGTTTAATCAATTAATGTTAACATGTTTGCAGTAACTGTTAATATTTTCTAGGAATAAATATTGGGATAGCCTAATGCTTAATATATTCCAATCATATGTAAAGTGTCATTCTAATTTGTTTAGAAGATAAGAAGGAAATTGGTTATATATGAGTTTTAAACCAACACAAAAGGAAAAAAGTATTTATTGATTTTTTTTGTAATATATGAATGATATGTTATTGAAATGTTGTTAAATATACCATTTTTTGGGAATTATCTTCTAAAATATTATATATGTATCCAAAAAAGGTGAATTGAAAATGTTATAGCATGGAATCAGAGTTTAGCACAATGGGACTAGGAATACATATTATCTTAGAAAAAAGATTGTAACAATTTTAAACTATGAAAAAGGGAAAATTTATTTTATCACATCAAATATAGTGTGAAAAAGAAGTTTATGATGAGATTTTTATTTTAGATACTTTAATAAAAAATATCATATAGGTAATAATCATCTATGTAGGATTTTATTTCATACAATTAATGGTCATGTGGTAAGGACTACCAAAGGATGTGTATTTCATATTAGATGGTCCAATGAATTTTATTATTAGGCCATGTAAGGTTTAAAACATTGTCTTTATTTTATTTTCACATGATAATAATTAATTATATTATATTTTAATGATACATAACTAGAATAAATTTCAATTTAGTTTATTTCATCATCATTTAATCTAATTCTTTTAGTTAATTTATTCATCATTATAATCTATTACTTATTTTATTAATTTTGAATGATATCATGAATAAATTACTTCATCAACAAGGATGATTCCTTTTTTTTTCAATGATCATGCACTCAATAAGGATGATTCACTCATTATGATTCAATTTCTTTTTTATTCTCTAATGCATTCAACATTAAAGTTTATCAAACTGTAATATTGTTAGGTAACTCATAATCATTGATGAACATTAGGATAAAAAGACACATTGGAATCAACCATACCACAAACCAATAAATTTTGTACCTGATATGAATCAAATATGGTTTGTTCAGTTTAATGTTGACATTTTATTGATGTATTGTTTCATATGTAGGTTTAATTTATTTCTTTATGGTATTACCAATAAAATAATTGTATTCTTAAATTGGTGAATTCTACTTCTATATTTGGGGTAGTTTGTACTAACATGCTCATGATCATTAGAGATTAGACATCAAGGCACAAACTGAGATAACTACCACAATGAAATGAGTCTATTAGAAATACCTCAATCTCATACAAAGTGTATGTGGTATGACTCAAATTTTTTGGTTCTAGATTTAAATTTACATTTCAATATATTATTTCCAAATGGTTTTTAACATATTTCAATGTCATATTAATAAAATAAGAATTTTTTTATTATACAGGTCGATTTTATTGGGATGTCTCATTTTTTACTTCTACCATATATCGGAATTTAGAAAAGAGAGAACATGTTTCTTTTGGATACAGCGTTTCGAGCGGCACATGGTTCTTATTTACATCAAAATGGAATTATTCTATCTTTTCTTGGATGGTGTAGATTGTTAAAAGAAAAAAACACAAAATAATGTCAATAAACCTCACCTCAATCTGATAAAAAATTTCCTGATATAAATCAGACTGTATGTTTTACGTTTATAATTTACATTTTAGTTCAAAATGGACATCACATACTCTAAAATGAGAAAATGTATATGTTTATTTTTTATTCATGAGTAAAATCATCTATATGTCATTTCAGACGTGTATGAATTATATCCACCTCAATTTGATGCTTGGTGTGACTAATATTTCCCTAATTGTGTCTTTTTATTTAAAATTGACATTATTTTTAGTAAAAAAAGAATAGTGAAAAACTCAAAACTGAGTAAAATAAAATTAATACGGTTTTGATAACATACCTAAAAAATTAGTAAATCATTTTTGATGTTTTGGAATCATTTTCACCTCCATATGTTACCTGATGATCCTAGTATGACTCCAAGTAAATATTATTAGTTAAATCGTTAAATTTAAATTCAAAAAGTGTCACCCATTGAAAACTAATAAAACATTATAAGTTTGTCTTGATAATTTTTAAAATTGATTAATAAGTAATTTTTAATGTGTTGGAATTAGTCTCACATCAAAATGAATCATGATGTGATCGTTATGACTCAGTGTGCAAGTTTCCATTTTAAAATGACATTTTAGTATAAAATAAAAGTGACATACAAAAAATTGAGAAAACACATTCATATTATTTTAATAATTTCAAAAAATAATCCATAAGTCATTTTTGATATGTAGGAATCAGTCACACTGTAATCTAAGGCATGTTATAACGGATATGACTCCAAGTGTTTTTTATTAAAATTGACATTAATTTCTTTAAAAAAACTTGTGAAAAATCAAAAAAATGAGTAAATTAATTCACATTGTTTTTATAATTTAGGAAAATTATCATCAATAAATTTTAGATGTATATTGAATATAATCACATCAATATGATATATGATGTTACAGTATGACCCAACGTGTTTAATATCTATTTAAAATTTATTTTTTAGTTCCAATAGATTCAGTCACTAAAGACAAATAAAACATTCTATGTTATATTTGATAATTTGGAGAAATGATTCATATGTATTTTCTAATGTGTTGTAATTATCATTTATAAAAAATGACACATGATGTGGTCAATATGACTCAAAGTGCATGTTTTTAGTTTAAAATGTAATTTTAGTAAAAAAAACACAAGTAACATACACGAAATGGATAACATTCATTCATATATTTTTGGTGATTTAGGAAAATGATATAAAATCTGTTTTAATGTATAAAAATCAGCCACAACCTAATCTGACACATGGTGTGACCGTTTTGACTCCCTGTGTTTCTTTTTATTTAATATTTGAATTAATTTTAGTAAAAAGGAAATGAGTCACTCTCAAAACTGATTAAACACATTTTTATTATTTTTAAAATGTACTAAAATGATCTATAATTCTTTTGTGATATGTCGTAATTAACCTTAGATCAATTTGATACATGATGTACCTAGTGTGACTCAAATTGTCTACTATCAGTTTAAAATTTACTATTTAGTTGTAAAAAATGTCAGTCACTGAAAACCGAGATAATGAACTCAGATTGTCTATATTTTTTAGGGTTATGATTCAAAATTAATTTGTGACATGTAAGAATCATTATCTAATAAAAAATTCACATGATGTCACTAGTATAGATCGATGTATGTGTTTAATTTTTAAAATTTATTTTAGTATAAATGATAAGTGACATACAAAAAACCATGAAAAAAACATTCAGATAATTTTGATACTTTAAGAAAATTATCCATTAATCATTTTTGATGTGTATAAATTATCCTCACCTCAATATAAAGATCATTATTGCTGGTATGACTCCAAGTGTATCTTATTTTTAAATTGATATTAATTTTCGTAAAAAAATATGTGTCATACTCAAAACCCAAAAATACACATTCTTATGGTATTTATACTTTAGGAAAATGATCTAAAATTTATTTGTGATGTTACGGAATTAGAAACACCCAAATATTATACATGATGTGCTCGACATGACTCAAAGTCACCATTATAGTGTAAAATTAACATTTTAGTTCAAAAAGTGCCACTCGCTTAAAACTATGAAAACAAAATCATATTATATAATTATTTTAATAAAATTATTCATAAGTAATTTTTGACATGTATGATTAAACCTCACATTAAATCAACACATGACGGGACTAGAGTGAATCAGAGTGTGTGTTTCCATTTTATAATGAAATTTTAGTAAAAAAGGAAAATTACATACTAAAAAAATACATTAATGTTTATTTGATACAATTGGAAAATGATTCATAAGTAATTTGTGACCTTTATAAATCAGCAACAACTCAATCTGACACATAGTGTGATCGGTATGACTCCATGTGTGTCATTTTATTTAAAATTGACACTAATTTTTGTTAAACAAATCAACTGACTTTCTCAAAACAAAGAAAATGCATTGGAATTTTATTATACTATAGAAAAGTGATCCATAATACATTAATGATTTGGTGAAATTAGCTTCACCATAATCTGATAAATGATGTGCTAGGTATGACTTAATATATCAGTTATCTATCTAAAATTTATTATTTAGTTCAAAAAGTATCACTCACTAAAAAAATGAGAAAACAGAGTCGAATTATGATGATTAATATGTCAAATTATTATTAATTCATTTTTCACACATAGGAATTAGTCTCACATCATGCTAAAACATGATGTGATCCGTAAGACTAAAAGTTTGTGTTTCATATTTAGAATGATTTTTTAAAAAAACCCCAAGTGAAATACAGAAAGCTGATAAAATAAAATCAAATTATTTTGATACTTCATTAAATTGAACAATAAGACATTTTTTATATTTATCAACTGGTCTAATCTCAATCAAAAAAAATTTCTGATCTGTATGACTTCAAGTGTGCCTTTTTATTTAAAATTGAAATTAATTTTAGTAAAAATGACAACTAATGCACTCGAAAAATGATAAAACACATTCAAATTATTTTGATACTTTATTAAAATGATCCATAATACATTTATGAAATGTTGGAATTAGCCTCACCTAAATCTCATACAAAATGTACTCGATATGACCCAATGTGTCCACTATTAATTTAAAATTAACATTATTGTTCAGAATGTTTTGCTCAAAAAAAGAATAAACATGCCCATATTTTCTTAAAAACTTAGGAAAAATGGTTAATAAGTCATTTTTGATGTGGATGAATTAGTTTCACATACAACTGACACACTATGTGATCGGTGTGACTAAAAGTGTGTGTTTTTCATTTAAAATGATATTTATCTAAAAAAGCCAAATGACATAGTAAAAATTGATAAAACACATTAATATTGTTTTGAAATTTGTAAAAAAGATCCATACGTCATTTCAGATTTTTACTAATCAATATTAACTCAACACGATTCATGTTGTGACCTATATGACTCAAATTGTGTGTTTTCAATATATACGTGTCTTTTTAGTTTAAAACATGCATCATCTATCATGTCTAATTATAATGCTTATAATGGTACCATTCATCAGTGTTGTCCAAGGATTCCTATATTAGTGTATTTAGTAATTCTTATATGGAATGACACATACATATTGAAAACACACACTCGAAGTCACCAATCATACATTGATCAAATCAGAAGTATCAAGGTCACAAGCCCCACTTTTAGGAAGCCATATTTCCTCCTTCCCACTTATACTCAATAATCAAGTCCCAGTCCGACACCTATCATGTAACATCCCAGGTAAATAAATAATAATACATTTTCATATTTATTGATATTAGCGAATTAATATTAATTTTACTTTAAAGGGGTTGCTATGTTCGATAACGTACTCGATATGCAATAATGAGTTTCTTTGAAAACTTATATTGCACACTAGTAATATAATAATATTATTTTAAATGGTAGTTAACACGTAGCTGTTGTATTGGTGGCAATGAATAGAAATAACTAGAATATGATTATATATGTTTTTTAAATGATTTTACATTTACCCAATAGAAGATAAAGGCTTAAAATAAGAAAAGAATTTAATTTTAGGCATAGATTCTCTAATATTCACTAAAGGTCAACTTATCGCCTTTTCATGGCGAACCTTATTTAAATATAGTTATGGTCACTCTTATACATTATATTGTAAAAAATAGAACTTTTCTTTAGAATCAGGACATCAAAATTTACTTTGTGTATATTTTTGGTATTTTTCCGATAAAGTTCATTTTTTAATGAATAGTGAAAAATGTTATATTTTAATTCAAAACCTCATTTTAATATAATTTATTTATATAATTATATTATCTTTTGAATTTGTTTTAGAGTGAAATTAGAATATATTTTTACCATTTAATCCAATAGTGGTCGTTGGAATTAATTTCACTTTGAAATTGGACTTAAACTAGTGTCAATCTTTTGATATGTATTGTTTCATAAAAACACGCTATTTGTCCTGACAGTGGGATTTAAATATTAAATTAATTAATGTAACTTATATGTTTTGAATTTTGTAAAATAGGCTTCATTTTTGAATTTAGAATATCAAATATAGCTTAGGGTGATGTTTTAGTATTTTTCTAAAAAACTTCAATTTTTGATGAATAGTGAAACCATTAAGTGGTACTTAAAAAACTGATTTTTCATTTAAATGAATTTTTACCACCTCTGTGTTTTCAATTTCAAAAATCTGACATACATGGTTTTCATTAGGAAGTACAATGTGGTCCAATGGGATTAAAATAATTTTTGGTGAATAGTAACTTTTAAGTTTTTAATCACGATTAGAGGTAATTAGTGTAGTTTAAGGTAAAAATAATGTTTTAATAAAATGAAATGCCCCTGACACATGTCCTACCCTTATTGGATGTGTCATGGCCGACCAAGACAATCCATGGGTCAACTTAGGGACCCCATGGAGCCACTTTGGTAGGAAAATGACATTAATAACTTTTTATTTAATGTTAAAATAAAAATGTCAAAAACATGTGTTATTTTACTAAAATAATATTTAAATGGGGTTATAAAAGTCATATTTTTGACTATAAATATTCATTAGAAAGAACAAAAGATTTCCTACATCATGATATTTTTTTATAATGTTTAGACGTTAAATAAATTTTAATTATTTATGACACCATGATGATGCAGCGATTACCTCATTATTTAACGATTTAAATAAAATGAAAAGATAATGTAAAATCTAAGACCTACACTTGTCAAAAACCTATTGGATGTGTGGATTTCGAACCCTTATCATCTTATCCTTGAAATATATAATTTTGCGGCCTTTAAAATCGGAAAATAATTTTATAATAAAGTAACCTTTTATAAGTTTCCAAGAGTGACCCTCCTCTCCTCTTATAAAAGGCCCCCACCTCTACCACCTTACCCACACCTATCAAGCCTTCAGCTCGGCCAACCCCTCCCCATTTTATCTCTAAACATCCCTCTTCTCATCCTTGAAGCCTCACTTTGGGCAGAAGTCTTTCCAAGGAATCCTTTGAGCTCAAATCAAAAAGAGTTACCCGATTTAAAGGTAGTGTTTTCTCTTGTGTTCTTATGTTTTATTTTTCTTATCTACCCCCCTAAAATATATTTATTCCTTTATTTTGTAACAAAACAAGTTTATTCAATATAATAGGATGTTGTTATGAGAATTATTCTAGCTACACTTACACACACATCCGTCTAATGGTTAAATAACATATTGTTTCTGTGGTTGGCGATTTTCTGCCTCATGAAACGATGATTGTTCAATCTTCTTTTAACACCTTTCATGGTGGCCATTAAGATTTAACTATATTTATATATTATATATATTATGTTAATGTTTTCCTTATGCTTCTGTATTTTTCATTTGTGTCATACCTTTATGGTTTCCATTGTGGGTAAACATGATAATTTCATTTTAGGAAGTGCGGACTACAACACCCTCAAAGTGATTTGATTAGTTAATTCCATACGTGGGACATATAAAGGATGGAGTTAATGATATTATATATGATATTATACTGGAATTATAATATACCTTTATATCATTATGATTTCACTCCATTAAATATGAAATAGAAATGAAAGTAGCGTTCATGCGTACGTACGGCTTACCGTCTCCATGAACGGTGCATTTCATTTCTTACCACTAAATGTTATATAATACTGTAAATACATGTATATTATGGATATATATGATATATATGATATCCAAATCATGAATATCATTTTGGATATAATGAACCTTTGACCACATGAACAACATGTAATTGTAAGAAGTCTACTTTCGACTTAAGAACCAAATATCGACAAAACAAACATTTTTTTAACTTAAATGATTACATAATGTTTATAACATGCTAATAAGTGATATAAAAGGAATAATAAGATTGAAAAATGTTCTTAAGCAAGTAGAAATTAACTTTAGTTTATTATTCAGGAGATTAAAGAGAAATCGAGTCACGTCGAACACGAGGTAAGGGACTTCGTCTCAATCTTCTTTCATTAAGGCATATTTTGTTTTATACACAACTTTTGTTAATATGGTGTATAAACCCCTTTAAATTTTAATTTTATTCAAAAGGAATAT
This sequence comes from Viscum album, assembly GCA_963277665.1. Classification (NCBI taxonomy): domain Eukaryota; kingdom Viridiplantae; phylum Streptophyta; class Magnoliopsida; order Santalales; family Viscaceae; genus Viscum; species Viscum album. Next base: position 44,836,175 of record OY728131.1, read on the forward strand.
TTTTATACGAAGAATTTTACTAAATGACAAAAATGAATGTTTCTTTTAACGTACGTGGTGCCAACGACCTTTTCCGCCGCCGCAAGTATTATTTGGTATTTGGCTTCCTCAAAAAGCCGTAATGATTTCTAAAATGAAATAAATACCATATACTATTTTATGTATTTTGGTATTGAAAATGGTTTAAATAATGGATTCGTTATGTCAATATATTTAAGTGATATATTGTGATCAATGTATGGAAATGTTTCTTTCCATTATATTTGTCTTATGTCTTATGATTTTATAATGGTACTTGGATATTTGACAGGTGGTTACGTGATAAACCATATGACAGGTGGTGTCATGAATTACAGGATGGGTGGTTATGTTATAACCTCCAATGCATTGGGTATGGAAGTCGGCCGTATGGCTATTCCATTAAGTGATATGTGTGGAAGTCGACCGGATGGTTATTCAACTTAAGTATGTTTATGTCACAGGTTACCTTTATATGTTATGTTTTCTTTATATGGGTTTTTGGTAATGTTTTGGTTACATAAAGGGTATGTAATGATCTTTTATTTAGTGAAGAGTTTTTACTACTTCATAATGGTGAATAGTATTACTTTGATAAAGTATACTTGGTTTACTTGTTGTTTTGAAAAACTAACAGTTTTCATTCTTTGTGTATCCCTTACTGAGATTTTTATCCTCACCCCATGTTTTTGAAATGTTTTTGACAGGACATAATGTGGAATAGGGTAAAGGATGAGATCAAGGAATAGTCATTCTATCTAAAACATGGAACTAGACATGTTTCTTTTTTAAGAGTTTTTTATGGAAACTTAGTAGAATTGTCAACTTTGTTAAATTATAAATTAATTTATGGTATGATTGAAATGATATAGAATTTAAGGATTACCATGTTGCTTCTCCTACGATATTTCTACGTTAAGAATGTTTTTTCATAGAGGAAACAGAACATATTTTCTGGGAAGGAATACAGAGGTAAATGACCTTTCAAATCAGTATCCTGAGATGGTCAGAATCAGAAATAAACAGTTTGTTGCAATGATGGCTCAATTGACTCAGGTGAAAAATGTTGGTTGTTTTTATTGATGATATTTTGGTGTTTTATAAATGTAATGAGGAGTATGAAATTCATTTAAGGGTTATCTTGCAAACCTTAAAAGAAAAGAAACTGTATGGAAAATTCAGCAAGTGTGAGTTTCGGTTACAATAAATTTCTTTCCTTGGTCACATTGTTTCAAAAAATTGCATAACTGTTGATCCTGCTAAAACAAAAGTTGTTGAAGAATGGCCAAGACCCACAAATGTAACCAAGATCCGTAGTTTTCTTGGTTTCGAAGGTTACTATTGAAGGTTTGTTGAAATTGTTTTAGGGTTATCTAGTCCAATGACTGAGCTAACTTGAAAGGGTGTTAAGTTATATGAACAAAAGAATGTGATGATTGATTTCAGGAACTGAAAAGAAGATTGTTGAATGCTCCAGTTATGGCACTTCCTTCCAGGAATGGTGAGTTTGTTATCTACAATGATGCTTCATTGAAAGGACTTGGTTGCATCCTAATGCAGAATGATCAGGTAATTTCTTATTCTTTACGTCAGTTGAAAACTCATGAGGTAAATTACCCTACACATGATTTGGAATTAGATGTTGTTGTTTTCGCTTTAAAAATTTAGAGGCATCATTTGCATGGAGTAAAGTGTGAAATATATACTGATCTCAAAAGTTTAAAGTAGATATTCAATCAGAAAGAATTGAACATGAGACAGAGGATATGGATAAAATTTATCAAGGATTATGATTGTACAATTCATTACCATCCGGGAAAATCAAATAAAGTGGTTGATACTTTGAGTCAAAAAAGTAATGCTTCTTTAACAATGTTGTGTTTGGAACATGATCCTTTGGTTAAGGATTTGATGAACTTTGGCATAGATGTTTTTGGTGCAGGATGTCCTTCTGTTTTGTTTCAGGTATTAGTGAAATCTTCCCTATCAGACAGAATTAATAAAGCACAGAAGAAAGACAGTGGGTTGCAGAAAAAGGTAGAACTGGTTCAGAAGGGTAAGTTGTCTGAATTAAACATTGATAATGATTGTGTTTTGAGATTTTGGAAGAGATTGTGTGTGTCTTGTAATTCACAGTTGAAGAGAGAGTTTTATTGTGAAGCTCATAGTTCTCCATTTTCTGTTCATCCAGAAATTACTAAGATGTATAAAGATATTCAGGAGTATTAATGGTGCGACAGAATGAAAAGGGATATTGCTGGTTTTACTGTGAAGTGTTAGACTTGTCAGTAGGTTAAAGCAGAGAGGTTGTTACCGAAAGTGATGCTTCAGTCTTTAGCGGTGCCAGAGTGGAAATGGGAAAATGTATCCATGGACTTGGTTGTGGGATTACCGAGGACATCTCGAGGTAATAATGCAATCTGGGTTATTGATGATCGCTTGACTAAATCTGCTCATTTCCTTACTTTACGATATGCTTTTACCCGAGATCAACTTTCTCAATTGTATCTTAAAGAGATAGTCAGGTTGAATGGAGTTCCCCTATCCATTGTATCTGATCATGATCCCAGGTTTACTTCTAACTTTTGGAAGGGCCTTCAGAAGTCGTTGGGTAGTGAATTAAATTTTAGTACAACTTTTCATCCTCAATAAGATGGGCAGTCAGAACAAACAATTCAGACATTGGAGGATATGCTACATGCTTGTTCGATGGATTATCAAGGACGTTGGGACCAACATCTTTCTTTGGTTGAATTTTTATATAATAATAGTTTTCATTCCAGTATACAGATGGCACCGTTTGAAGAATTATATGGTAAACAGTGTCGAACACCAGCTTTTTGGGATGAAGTCGGTGAAAGGAAGATGATGGGACCACAATTGGTAGAAGATTTGGAAGAAAAAGTTCATTTGATTCAGAAACACATGAGAACAGCTTAGAGCAGGAAGAAGAGTTATGCGGATAACTGGAGGAAGGATCTATCTTTCGAGGTAGGTGATCATGTTTTTCTCAAAGTTTCACCATGGAAAAGTGTGATGCGATTCAGTAAGAAATGAAAGCTGAGCCCAAGGTTCATTGGACCATATGAAATTCTAGAAAAAGATGGATTAGTTGCCTACCGAGTGGCTTTACCACTGAGTTTATCTCAGGTACACACTGTTTTTCATGTTTCGATGTTGATAAAGTACATGCCAGATTCATCTCATGTTTTGAGCCCAGAGGTAGTTTAGTTGGGAGAGAATCTCTCTTATGAAGAACAACCAGTCCAAATTCTTGACTGAAGAGAGCATGTGTCGCGAAATAAGTTAATTCACCAGGTAAAGGTTTTTTTGGAAAAACCATATGGTTGAAGAGGCAACGTGGGAATCTGAATGTTCTATGAGGGATAAATACCCCCACTTATTTTGATAAGTGAATAAAATTGCGAGGACGCAATTCCCAAAAGGGAAGAAGGATGTAACATCCCAGGTAAATAAAGAATAATACATTTTCATATTTATTGATATTTGCGAATGAAATATTAATTTTACTTTAAATGGGTTGCTATGTTCAATAGTGTACTCAATACACAACAATGAGTTTCTTTGAAAACTTATGTTGCACACTAGTAATATAATAATATTATTTTAAATGGTAGTTAACATGTAGACGTTTTATTGGAGGGAATGAATAGAAATAACTAGAATATGATTATATATGTTTTTTAAATGTTTTTACATTTATCCAGTAAAATATAAAGGCTTAAAATAAGAAAAGAATCCAATTTTAGGCATAGATACTCTAATATTCACTAATGGTCGACTTATCGCCTTTTCATGGAGAACCTTATTTAAATATAGTTTTGGTCAACCTTATAAATTCTATTGGACAAAATAAAACTCCTATTTAGAATCGGGACATCAAAATTTACTATGTGTAAATTTTTGGTATTTTTCCAATAAAGTTCATTTTTTAGTGAATAGTGAAAAATGTTGTATTTTAATTCAAAACATATTTTTAATCTAATATATTTATATAATTATATTATCTTTTGAATTGGTTTTATAGTGAAATTAGAATATATTTTTACCATTTAATCTAATAGTGGTCTTTGGAATTAATTTCACTTTGAAATTCGACTTAAACTAGTGTCAATCTTTTGATATATATTGTTTCATAAAAACATGCTATTTGTCCTGACAGTGGAAATTAATTATTAAATTAATTAATGTAACTTATATGTTTTGAATTTTTTAAAATAGACATCATTTTTGAATTATGAATATCAAATATTACTTAGGGTGAAGTTTTGGTATTTTTCTAAAAAACTTCAATTTTTGATGAATAGTGAAACCACTAAGTGGAACATAAAAAAACTGATGTTTCCTTTAAATGAAATTTTACCACCTCTGTGTTTTGAATTTAAAAGATCAGACATTCATGGTTTTCATTAGGAAGTAAAATGTGGTTCAATGGGATTAAAATAATTTTATGGTGAATAGTAACTTTTAAGTTTTTAATCACGATTAGAGGTAATTGGTGTAGTTTAAGGTAAAAATAATACTTTAATAATATGAAATGACCATGACACGTGTCCTACCATTATTGGATGTGTCGTGGCCGACCAATATAATCCATGGGTCAACTTGGGGACCCCATGGAGCCACTTTGGTAGGAAAATGACATTAATAACTTTTTATTTAATGTTAAAATAAAAATGTCACAAACATGTTTTGCTTTACTAAAACAATATATAAGTGGGGTTATACAAGTCATATTTTTGACTATAAATATTCATTATAAATCTAAAAGTCTTTCCTACATCATGATATTTTTTTTATAATTTTTATACTTGAAATAAATTAAATTATTTATGACACCATGATGATGCAGCGATTACCTCATTATTTAACGATTTAAATAAAATGAAAATATAATGTAAAATATAAGACCTAAACTTGTCAAAAAAATATTTTATGGGTGTATTTAGAACCCCTATCACATTATCCTTGATATATTTAATTTTGGGACCATAAAAATCCGAAAATAATTTTATAATAATGTAACCTTTTATAAGTTTCCAAGAGTGCCCCTCCTCTCCTCTTATAAAAGGCCCCCACCTCTAACACCTTACCCACACCTATCAAGCCTTTGGATCGGCCAAACCATGCCAATTTTATCTCTCCACATCCCTCTCCTCATCCTTGAAGCCTCACTTTGGAAATAAGTCTTTCCAAGGAAGCCTTTGAGCTCAAATCAAAAAGAGTTACCCGATTTAAAGGTAGTGTTTTCTCTTGTGTTCTAATGTTGTATTTTGCTTCTCCAACCCCCTAAAATCGTTTTATTAATTTATTTTGTAACAAAAAAATTATCTTCAATATACTAGGATGTTTTTATGAGAAGGGTTCGAGCTAAACTTACACACACCTCCATCTAATGGTTAAAGAACATATTGTTTCTGTGGTTGGCGATTTTCTGCCTCACGAAACGATGATTGTTCAATCTTCTTTTAACACCTTTCATGATGGCCATTAAGATGTCACTAAATTTATATATGATATATATTATGTTTATGTTTTCCTTATGCTTCTTTATTTTTCATCTGTGGCATACCTTTATGATTTCCATTGTGGGTAAGCACGATAATTTCATTTTAGGAAGTGCGGACTACCGCCCCCTCAAAGTGATTTGATTCGTTAATGCCATACGTGGGACATATGAAGGATGGAGTTAATGATATTATATATAATGTTATACTGTAAAAATAATATACCTTTATATCATTATGATTTCACTCCATTAAATATGAAATTGAAATGAAAATAGCGTTCATGTGTACGTATGACTTACCGTCTCCATGAACAGTGAATTTAATTTCTTACCACTAAATGTTATATAATATTGTAAATACATGTATATTCTGGATATATATGATATATATGATATCCAAATCATGAATATCATTCTGGATATAATGATCCTTTGACCACAAGAACAACATGTAATTGTAAGAAGTCCACTTTCGACTTAAGAACCAAATATCAACAAAACAAATTTTTTTTAACTTAAATGATTACATAATTGTTATAACATGGTAATAAGTGATATAAATGGAATAATAAGCTTTATAAAGGTTCTTAAGCAAGTAGAAACTAACTTTAGTTTATTATTCAGGAGATTAAAGAGCAATCGAGTCACGTCGGACACGAGGTAAGGGACTTCGTATCAATCTCCTTTCATTGAGGCATATTTTGTTTTATACACAACATTCTTTTATATGGTGTATAAACCCCATTTACTTTTAATTTTATTCAAAAGTAATCTTTTTATACGAAGCGTTTTACTAAATGACAAAACGGAATGTTTCTTTTAATGTACGCGGTGACAACGACCTTTTCCGCCGCCGTAGGTATTATTTGGTCTTTGGCTTCCTCAACAAGCCGTAATGTTTTTCTAAAATGAAATAAACACCATATAATCTTTTATGTATTTTGGTATTGAAAATGGTTTTTATAATGGATTTGTTATGTCAATATATTTAAGTGATATATTTTGATCAAAGTGTGGAAATTTTTTCCTTCCATTATATTTGTTTTATGTCTTATGATTTTATAATGGTACTTGGACATTTGATGGGTGGTTACGTGATAAACTATATGAAGGGTGGTGTCGTGAATACCAGGATGGGTGGTTACGTTATAACCTTCAATGCATTGGGTATGGAAGTCGGCCGTATGGCTATTCCGTTAAGTGATATGTGTGGAAGTCGACCGGATGGTTATTCCACTTAAGTATGTTTATGTCCTAATTTACCTTTATATGTTATGTGTTCTTTATATGGGTTTTATGGTAATCTTTTGTTCACAAAAGGGTATGTAATGATCTTTTGTTCAGTGATGAGTTTTTACTACTTCATAAAGGTGAAAAGTACTACTTTGATAAAGTTTAAATGGTTTTCTTGTTGTTTTGAAAAAATAACCGTTTTCATTCTTTGTGTATATATTAATGTGCCTTTTATGGTCACCCCATGTTTTTGAAATGTTTTTCATAGGACTTAATGTGCTATAGGGTCAAGGATGGGATCAAAGAATAGTCATGCTTCTAAAACATGGAAGTATACATGATTCTTTTTAAGAGTTTTTTATGGAATCTTAGTAGAAGTGTCTACTTTGTAATCTTTTGAGATGTAATAGTTATGTCCTAATTCTCTAAAACTCTAAACCCGAAAAGATCCTCAATGTGAATTATTCATTTAATTCAATATTTAGTATGGTTTAATGTCAGGGCCCTATAGTTGGTATCAGAGGTCAGTTTAGATAACTTTAGGAGTTATAAAATTGTTAAATTATAAATTAATTTATGGTATGATTGAAATGATATAGAAATTAAAGATTACCATGTTGATTCCCATAAGATATTTCTGTGTTAAGAATGGTTTTTCATAGAGGGAACATAACAGATTTTATGGGAAGGCATACAGAGGGAAATGACCTTTCAAATCAGTATCCTGAGATGGTCAGAATCAGAACTAAACAGTTTGTTGCAGTGATAGCTCAATTGAATCAGGTGAAAAATGTTGGTTGTGTTTATTGATGATATTTTGGTGTTTTCTAAATTTGAAGAGGACCATGAAAGTAATTTAAGGGTTATCTTGAAAACATTAAAAGAAAATAAACTGTATGGAAAATTCAGCAAGTGTGAGTTTTTGTTACAATAAATTTCTTTCCTTGGTCACATTGTTTAAAAAAATGGCATAACTTTTGATCGTGCTAAAACAAAAGTTGTTGAAGAATGGCCAAGACCCACAAATGTAACCGAGATCCGTACTTTTCTTCGTTTGGTAGGTTACTACCGAAGGTTTGTTAAAAAAATTTCACAGTTATCTAGTCCAATGACTAAGCTAACTCGGAAGGGTTTTAAGTTATATGGACAAAAGAATGTGATGATTATTTTCATGAATTGAAAGGAGGATTTTTGAATGCTCCAGTTTTGGCACTTCCTTCCAAGAATGGTGAGTTTGTTATCTACAATGATGCTTCATAGAAAGGAATTGGTTGCGTACTAATGAAGAATGATCAGTTAATTTATTATGCTTCGCGTCAGTTGAAAACTCATGAGGTAAATTACCCTACACATGATTGGAAATTAGCTGATGTTGTTTTCGCTTTAAAAATTTTGAGGCATCATTTGTATGGAGTAAAGTGTGAAATATATACTGATCACAAAATATTAAAGTATATATTCACTCAGAAAGGATTGAACATGAGACAGATGAGATGGCTGGAATTTATCAAGGATTATGATTGTATAATTCATTACCATCAGGGAAAAGAAAATAAAGTGGATGATGCTTTGAGTCTAAAAAGTAATGCTTCTTTAACAATGTTTCATTTTGAACGTGATCCTTTGGTTAAGGATTTGATGAACTTTGGCATAGAATTTGTTGGTGCAGGATTCCCTTTTATTTTGTTTTAGGTATCAGTGAAATCTTCCCTATCAGATAGAATTAAGCAAGCACAGAAGAAAGACAGTGGGTTGCAGAAAAAGGTAGAACTGGTTCAGATGGGTATGTTTCGTGAATTCAACATTGATAATGATTGTGTTTTTAGATTTGGGAAGAGATTGTGTGTGCCTTGTGATTCACAGTTGAAGAGAGAGTTGTTATGTGAAGCTCATAGTTCTCCATTTTCAGTTCATCTAGGAAGTAATAATATGTATAGAGATCTTCATGAGTATTACTAGTGGGACAGAATGAAAAGGGAATTGCTGATTTTACTGTGAAGTGTTTGACTTGTCAGCAGGTTAAAGCAGAGCGGTAGTTACCGAAAGGGATCCTTCAGCCTTTACCGGTGCCAGAGTGGAAATGGGAAAATATATCCATGGACATTGTTGTGGGATTACCATGGACATCTCGAGGTAATAATGAAATCTGGGTTATTGATGATCGCTTGACTAAATCTGCTCATTTCCTTGCTTTACGATATACATTTTCCCAAGATCAACATTCTCGATTGTATCTTAAAGAGATAGTCAGGTTGCATGGAGTTCCCCTATCTATTGTATCTGATCGTGATCTCAGGTTTACTTATAACTTTTGGAAGGGCCTTCAGAAGTCATTGGGTACTGAATTAAATTTTAGTACAACTTTTCATCCTAAATTATATGGGCAGTCAGAACGAACAATTCAGAATTTGGAGGTTATTCTACGTGCTTGTTCGATGGATTATCAGGGAATTTGGGACTAACATCTTTCTTTGGTTGAATTTTCATATAATAATAGTTTTCATTCCAGTATACAGATGGCTCCGTTTTAAGCATTATATGGTAAATGGTGTCGAACTCTAGCTTTTTGGGATGAAGTGGGTGAAAAGAATCTGATGGGACCAAAATTGGTAGAAGAGATGGTAGAAAAAGTTCAGTTGATTCAGAAACACATGAGAACAGCTCAGAGAAGGCAAAAGAGTTATGCGGATAACCGGAGAAGGATCTATCTTTAGAGGTTGGTGATCATGTTTTTCTAAAAGTTTCACCATGGAAAAGTGTGATCCAATTCGGTAAGAAAGGAAATCTGAGCCCAAGGTTCATTGGACCATATGAAATTATGGAATAAGTTGTATCAGTTGCTTACCGAGAGGATTTACCTCTGAGTTTATCTCAGGTACACAATGTTTTTCATGTTTCGATGTTGAGAAAGTATATGCCATATTCATCTCATGTTTTGAGACCAGAGGTAGTTCAGTTGGAAGAGAATCTCTCTTATGAAGAACAACCAATTCGGATTCTTGACCGAAGAGAGCAAGTTTTGCGAAATAAGGTAATTCACCAGGTAAAGGTTTTGTGGAAAAACCATATGGTTGAAGAGGCAGCGTGGGAATCTGAAAATGCTATGAGGGATAAATACCCACAGTTATTTTGATAAGTGAATAAAATTGCGAGGACGCAATTCCCAAAAGGGGGGAAGGATGTAACATCCCAGGTAAATAATGAATAATACATTTTCATATTTATTGATGTTTGCGAATGAAATATTAATTTTACTTTAAAGGGGTTGCTATGTTCGTTAGCATACTCAATACGCAACAATGAGTTTCTTTGAAAACTTACGTTGCACACTAGTAATATAATAATATTATTTTAAATGGTAGTTAACACAGAGATGTTGTATTGGCAGGAATGAATATAAATAACTAGAATATGATTATATATGTTTTTTAATTTTTTTACATTTATCCAATAAAAGATAAAGGCTTAATATAAGAAAAGAATTCAATTTTAGGCATAGATACTCTAATATTCACTAAAGGTCAACTTATCACCTTTTCATGGAGAACCCTCTTTAAATATAGTTCTAGTCACTCTTATACATTCTATTGGACCAAATAAAACTCTTCTTTATAATCGGGACACCAATATTTACTTTGTGTAAATTTTTGGTATTTTTCCGATGAAGTTCATTTTTTAATGAATCGTGAAAAATGTTGTATTTTAATTCAAAACCACTTTTTAAACTAATTTATTTATTTGATTATATTATATTTTGAATTTGTTTTAGGGTGAAATTAGAATATATTTTTACCATTTAATCCAATAGTGGTCGTTGGAATTAATTTCAATTTGAAATTGGACTTAAACTAGTGTCAATATTTTGATATATATTGTTTCATAAAAACACGCTATTTGTCCTGACAGTGGGAATTAATTATTAAATTAATTAATGTAACTTATATGTTTTAAATTTTGTAAAATAGACATCATTTTTTAATTTTGAATATCAAATATAGCTTAGGGGGATGTTTTGGAATTTTTCTAAAAAACATCAATTTTTGATGAATAGTGAAACCACTAAGTAGTACTTAAAAAAACTGATTTTTCTTTTAAATGAAATTTTACCATCTCTGTGTTTTGAATTTCAAAAATCCGACATACATGGTTATCATTAAGAAGTAAAATTTTGTTCAATGGGATTAAAATAATTTTTTGGTGAATAGTAACTTTTATGTTTTTAATCACGATTAGAGGTAATTAGTGTAGTTTAAGGTAAAAATAATGTTTTAATAATATGAAATGACCTTGACACATGTCCTAACCCTTATTGGATGTGTCATGGATGACCAAGAGAATCCATGGGTCAACTTGGGGACCCCATGAAGCCACCTTGGTAGGAAAATGACATTAATAACTTTTTATTTAATGTTAAAATAAAAATGTCACAAACATGTGTTGTTTTAGTAAAAAAAATTAATGGGGATATACAAGTCATATTTTTTACTATAAATATTCATTAGTAACCTAAAAATATTTACTACATCATGATAGTTTATTTATAATTTTTATACATTAAATAAATTAAATTATTTATGACACCATGATGATCCTACGATTACCTCATTATTTAACGATTTTAATAAAATTAAATGATAATGTAAAATCTAAGACCTAAACTTGTCAAAAACATATTGTATGGGTGGATTTAGAACCCTTATCACCTTATCCTAGAAATATATAATTTTGGGACCTTTAAAATATGAAAATAATTTTATAATAAAGTAACCTTTTACAAGTTTCCAAGAGTGCCCCTCCTCTCCTCTTATAAAAGGCCCCCACCTATACCACCTTACCCACACCTCTCAAGCCATTTTCTTGGCCGACCCCTACCCATTTTATCTCTCCACATCCCTCTACTCATCCTTGAATCCTCACTTTGGGCATAAGCCTTTCCAAGGAAGCCTTTGAGCTCAAATCAAAAAGAGTTACCCGATTTAAAGGTAGTGTTTTCTCTTGTGTTCTTATGTTTTATTTTGCTTTTAAAACCCCCTAAACTCTTTTTATTCCTTTCTTTTGTAACTACACCAGTATCTTCAATATACTATAATGTTGTTATGAGAATTATTCGAGCTACACTTACACACAACTCCGTCTAATGGTTAAAGAACATACTGTTTCTGTGGTTGTTGATTTTCTACCTCACGAAATGATGATTGTTCAATATTCTTTTAACACCTTTCATGGTGTCCATTAAGATGTCACTCTATTTATATATTATATATATTATGTTTATTTTTTCCTTATGCTTTTGTATTTTTCATTTTTGGCATACCTTTATGGTTTCCATTGTTGGTAAACACGATAATTTCATTTTAGGAAGTACAGACTACCGCCCCCTCGAACTGATTTGATTCATTAATGCCATACGTGGGATGCATAAGGGATGGAGTTAATGATATTATATATGATATTATACTGGAATTATAATATACCTTTATATCATTATGATTTCACTCCATTAAATATGAAATATAAATGAAAGTAGCCTTCATGCGAACGTACGGCTTACCGTCTCCATGAACGATGCATTTCATTTCTTACCACTAAATGTTATATACTATTTTAAATACATGTATATTATGGATATATATTATATATATTATATCAAAATCATGAATATCATTCTAGATATAATGAACCTTTGACTACATGAACAACATGTAATTATAAGAATTCCACTTTCGACTTAAGAACCAAATATTGACAAAACAAACATTTTTTTAACTTAAATGATTACATAATGTTTATAACATGGTAATAAGTGATATAAAAGGAATAATAAGCTTGAAAAAGGTTCATAAGAAAGTAGAAATTAACTTTAGTTTATTATTCAGGAGATTAAAGAGCAATCGAGTCACGTCGGACACGAGGTAAGGGACTTCGTCTCAATCTCCTTTCATTGAGGCATATTTTGTTTTATACACAACTTTCTTTTATACAGTGTATAAACCCCATTGAATTTTAGTTTTATTCAAAAAGAATACTTTTATACAAACTATTTTACTAAACGAAAAAAGGAATTTTTCGTTTAACGTACGCGGTGACAACGACCTTTTCCGCCACCGCGAGTATTATTTGGTCTTTGGCTTCCTCAAATAGCCGTAACGTTTTTCTAAAATGAAATAAATACAATATACTCTTTTATGTATTTTGGTATTGAAAATGGTTTTTATAATGGATTTGTTATGTCAATATATTTAAGTGATATATTGTGATCAAAGTGGTGAAATGTTTTCTTTCCGTTATATTTTTTCTATGTCTTATGATTTTATAATGGTACTTGGACATTTGATGGGTGGTTACGTGATAAACCATATGACGTGTGGTCCCATGAATACCATGGTGGGTGGTTACGTTATAACCTCCAATGCATTGGTTATGGAAGTTGGCCTTATGGATATTCCATTAAGTGATATGTGTGGAAGTCGACCGGATGGTTATTCCACTTAAGTATGTTTATGTCCCAGGTTACCTTTATATGTTATGTGTTCTTTATATGGGTTTTATGGAAATCTTTTGGTTACAAAAAGGGTAATTAATGATCTTTTGTTCAGAGAAGAGTTTTTACTACTTTATAAAGGTTTAAATTATTACTTTGATAAATTATACATGGTTTACTTGTTGTTTTGAAAAAGTAATAGTTTTCATTCTTTGTGTATCCCTTACTGAGCTTTTTATGCGCACCCCATGTTTTTGAATTTTTTTTCAAAGGACTTAATGTGGAATAGGGTCAAGGATGGGATCAAGGAATAGTCATGCTATCTAAAACATTGAACTAGACATGTTTCTTTTTAAGAGTTTTTATTTTATGGAAACATAGTAGAAGTGTCTACTTTGTAATGTTTTGAGATGTTATAGTTATGTCCTAACTCTCTAAAACTTTAAACCTGAAAAGATCCTTAATGTGAATTATTCATTTAATTCAATATTATGTAAGGCTTATGTTCGGGGCCTTATATTACACATCCAAATGACCTAAAAATAATCAATTTTATGCGAATAAACCTCCACTCTTTGAAACTATACTCATTGAGTAGTACTACCTCTCCCAAATAGTTTTTGATCATGTAAAAAGGACACATCATGCAAGGGAAAGAATAAAACTTCCTTGTATTCTCAATGACACAAAAAAACATGAATATCATGGAAAAAATCATAAAAAAGTGGTGATAAATTAAAAAAAGGACTCATGTGTAGAGGTAAAAAATAAAAATAGATCGTACCTCGAACAATGTTTGATGTCACTAGATCAGAAGCCCTCGTTTTCCTCCCTCCAACCCTACTATGATATGTTGGGAAATATCATGCAAGATTACATTTCTTGATAGATATAAAGAATCATCCAATATTTCATTTTATGAAACTTATATAAGTATTACTTGATGATGACTTTTAATGAAGACCAAGTACACGATGCTCCTACTGCACTATAGACTTGCATTTTAGTGATAGGGCATGAGGTGGTCTTCTGCATCAAGTCCTAATCATATAATAACTACTGGATTTTGTAATTTTGATATATTTATGATGACCACAACCAAACTCAGCATCCCCATCCTCCCTTCTTAAGTATCTATTTATATCAAGAACCTACCATAATAACTCGTATGCATGAACCAAGTATTTGGTAGAGTTCTAGAAATCGTCGCCATATAGGCACTCAAACACTACCAAAGAGTGTTTCTCCTCATCATACACCTAGGTAATCAGACCTTAACTACTTCTTGATACACCATGGAAATTTCAATGTAAAAAGTGACCATCATCATTAGTAGTGTCTGTATAAAATGGGAATTATTGTCTATAGGATCCATCCAAGCCTTAACTTCCTGACAATCTCTATCAAAACAGAATCAGGGTGTTCCCTAATCATAGAACAATATATGGAATATAAAACTATGAACATAGTATTCCGAATAAGCTAGTATTTACATCTACATTATCAAATTTTAATGATCATGATGACCCATATAATGCGAGACCTATCGTAGTTCAATGGGTCAAAGCATTGCTCGCTTACCATATAATGCAATTACCTCAAGCATAGGATCCTCAACTGGAGCCTTGATACTATGCTAGTAGACATAATAAACATGAACTAGGGAATCCACACTAAATGGTCATCATCAAGACCCTACATATATATCATGCAAGCTATTGTCACATAGAAATCCTGAAATTGAAAAGACATGCCACAGTTAAATGAGTATATCTCGGGTGATGACTTAAGAAGTAAAGTCAAAGACTCAATCCAATATGATGAATATAACATGTTACCTAAAAATAATTTCTTATTATGTTGAGTTTACAAGCATTTTTTAGAGTCCTAATGTTTTTATATGTCATCCACTACACCAACACAAGGTTTCCTAGACTGAAAGTCACACTCGAGACACTTTATCATTATTTCCCTAATTCCCAACCAATCATAATAGAGAGAATACTCCAAACACCATCCTAAGGAAAACCCTTCTTTGATACTCCCGTATAATGACATGACCAACCTATGTCCTCCTAGCCTATAGAAGGCTGATCTACCACAACATCAATCACTCATCTAATAAGCCATAGGCTGGCGACAATTTCTAAAAAGGATGATCTATAATGGGAGTCATTTGTGTAATGTACATGTATATTCACATCCAACCAACTCCATGTAGTAATAAATTTTAATATAAAGTAAAATATATTAATATCCTGAGATAAACAATTCATGAAATACACTCTAGGGAAAACATTGGTGTATGAAAATATAGAAACTAAATAATAAAAAAGGGTTAAAATACTTTCCCTAAAAGAATTATTCCCCAACCTGAAAAAACATTTATAAAGGTAAAGAGAGAGAGATCTTATCTCTTGATCACCAATTCATGACCACTATACATGGTCAATGAACTCATGTATCTATAATCTCTACCAAGGTCACCACGGATCTACCCATTGTTTACATAAGACCTAAAATGTGTGGGAAAATCCCTTGTATGGGTGATTATATACATTCTCGGTAGGATTCCCTAAAAACCAAAGGGATTAATAGAATGAATAAAATAAATTTATTTAGTCGAACCCGATGAGTACATGCTAGTAATAAAATAATAATACCATTAACATCTAGATATTTCCAATAATAATCCAAAATGAGAGAGGCAAAGTATATCTATTTATATAACCCAACAAAGAACAATATGTCTTCTATAGCACCAATGTCCATCTCGGATGCCCACCATCAATTGCAACAACATAACAAATTGTGTAGAGGGAACCACTCCAATTAAATATACACTACAGTGAAGGGATACACATCTCCCATGGAGGTCCCATACACTACTAGATATCAATGAAAATTGCGTTCCACTTAATAGGAAGATTGCTCACTCTTATAGTAGTAAGGGGGGACTAACTCTTCTGATGTGAATAATATTTGGAACCCACACCCTGGTATGATAGGGGTGTACTGACCCTGGTAACACAAGTTTAATGAATTTTTGGAACCCACTCCCTAGTGTGATAGGATAGTACTTACCCCAGAAACAAAAGTTTAAATTACATGGCAAACCCTCACCCTATTGTGATATGGGACTACTAACCCTGATATCATCTATATATAAAATACAAGTAACCCATTCCTTGGTGTAACATAGAAGTATGAACCCTAATGACACTCTGATGACCAATCCCAGTCACTAATAGCACCAAACATTTCCTAAAGAATTATAATTCTCTGAACACCTTGCATTATAACTAGTTTTCCACAAAAAATGTTACTATCAAGTTATAAGAGAAAAAATACGATGGATAATCTAATTGTGTTCCAAAATTCGTGTCTACCTGAATGAAGATATGAGAGGATGATGTTTTGGAGGGAGGTACATATTGATTATGGGGTCTACATTATGTGTGAACCTGCCTCATTATCATGTAATCATCTCCTCTGGACACAACATAGATTCCACACCATTCTAAATAGTGTTTACATGTGGCACATTACATGAATCGGCCTCTTAAGGCCTTCCTCTGTACAACTGTGTGTGTCCATGTACTTCGGGTCATAACCGTGTACCTAATTGTGCATAAACGTTATCCCATGACCATATACTCTAAGAGTGTATGATGGATCACACTAAATGGGGTCCTGATTGTGTGCCAGCTAGCACATGGCCTAGCTAACTGTGTAGGGTCATGCGGTGTGTGGTTTTTTCCATAAAACACGTGATCGATAACTTTTTTTTAAAAACCCTACCATTGTTGAATCTGAAGAACACACTACATGTTCTAAAATACTACAGTACATGTAGTTTCTTTTTTTATTGAAAATTACTATATCCCGTGAGGATTTTTTACCTATCCCCACTGCCTCAAATTGGGCCTAAAGGCCAATAGAAATAGGATGAATCCACCTTTGACCATTGTTCCCCACCTATGGTGGTCGCAAATCAGATCCCCTTGATCCATATAATGCCCAAAACCCTGACCCTTTTCCCCTACTCGATCTAATCACCCAACCAGGTCTCATATCCATAGAGTATCACCTAATCCCAATTTAGTTATTCAATCCTTCTAAAAAACATTTTTCTTAATGTCGTTTATGCTACCACAATGAATCCATGAGTTTGATTATGCTCCTTCCTGCCGGACATTGTTGAACCATGACCCAATAAGACAATGGTGAAGAACACGATTAATAGAGAACAGAAAAGATCAAGGAAAAAAATTAAAACATATAATATTTCAAGTGTTATTGGACAATGAATTCAAAAGAGGAAAATATGCGGGTGATAATATTGATTATCATAAGCAATTTATTTTAAATAATCAAATTATTGAAATTGCATAATAAGATGATTTGATAAATGTAGATCAATAAGAATATAGAAATATCCATCCTCAAACTTTTCATAAAAATGGGGAGAACCAATACTTATGGTCCCTAACTCAAATATGGATTGATCTTTGGTGAATAACATTCTCACCAGTGAAGGATACGACTCATTACTTCTGTGGCCTCTCGATCCACCTTGATATGATCATCGTTCATCATCTGATTCTGATTTACCAATAAGGAATGCTATGAACCTCTTCTTTGATCTCAAATGGGTTATGTTGATAACCATTGAAAAATTATTATAAGAGGGAGTTTATAGAAAATTTTAATTATGCCATTTAATAAATAAAACTAATATTTCATTATTTATTTTACATCCATTCACCCACCAATGTCTTATTAAATTGAAGGTCCAACACCAACCAACCTTAGGTCCTGCCTAGGGTAATCCCTGATTTTTGGATGAATCCATGGTCTCAAATTTATGATATGAGACTTCATTTTGGATTTATTACATATTTTTAAGAAAACTACATGATCAAGATATTAATATTTTTAATATTTATACAATGTCAATTTCAAGCATACCGAGACTCTAAATATTGTGTCGTTTATGAACATTGATTTGAAAATATTTCTAGAAATATTGAAATGTATTACACGAAAAGAATTGATTCACAAAAAGTATATATAAACTAAATTAATATTATAGATTTGTAATATCATTTTCTATGATAAAAAGATATCACAACTAATACCATGAAAGGGAAGTGGACTTTTAAAATCTAGCAGTAAAATATTTTCATTGATTATATATTTTTAAAATGTGTTTTAAAATTAAATTCATTTTCAAATAATCACACATGAGGGATAAAAAAATAGTTTTGATAACTAAATTCATAAATCATACATTTTATAACGTATGATTTAATGCATTGATAACACAAGAGTGCACTTAGAACCTATAAAATGAGTCACACACCATTATGATATTGTTATTCATGACCATTCAATTTTTTCATACACAAAACATTAATTATCCACTAATATTTTCTCAAAGAGGAATTAATATATATTGGGATGAAAAAGAGACTTTCCCCAATGAGGGGTGATTCAGAATCAACCCACAAATACACTGTGGAAAGTAAATTCTGACGGCCAACCTTTATTGTTATTCATTAATCATTTGGGATGATAATAATTGAACTAGTATCCTATCAGTTTATGACACCCATTGATGTTTATTCATTTTAAATAAAGTAAATTTTAGGTATACATGGTATTCTGGGTTTTATGGTTTCATATTTATTTTTTTACCTAGATTACATATTTTTCAATCCCATTAATCCCACTAGATGTATTTGAGCCTTACAATACGATTTGATTCCTAGAAACATGATTAAAATAATGAAAATATGATATCATATTAATATATAATGGATTTCATTAAATAAATCTATAATTATAGTTGTGACATATGATATGTTATATCATAGCTTTTGAAAATGATTAGTTCTTTGGTTTATCAATGTATCATAGGGTACGATATAGCCGAGTCGTAATGTATGATTGAACTGAGGAAGTCCCCTAAAAAGTATGATTCCATTAATACAATACTGTATATATTATATTATGTGATAGCATAGAACACTATGGTTTTCGTGTGTTGTTTATGAACTACATTAATCATTCATAGTGGCATATCATAAGACGTGACTACCATGTACTACGTAAATTCTATGGAACACATGGTTTAGCCCAACTAAAGGTTATATCATAAGATGGAATTTGAATTTTATTCATAAATAGGATAATTCAAATTTAATCTAATTTTGTGTATTATGGTAAACATCAAATTCCAGTCTCACTGCATCATTATTACATAAACACCAAGCCCATAGTTACATCATTTTACAAATCAATATATCTCATGGAAACAGTTTGAAAGCACATGAAAATATTTTTACATGGGTTATGTTCTTTTTTATTCTAACATAGACCAATGATTCATGAATTATTCCAACATAGTTCCTTTCCTCACATAATTATTGTAACAGGAGGGCTTTGAATATAACAAAATCCCTTTTACCAATTGTAAAACATGATTGACACTGTTGGGAGTTTTATGCGTCGTGACCATCTAAATATTTGGTTATGTTTTTTGTAATTCTTAACAGAACATATTATAAAAAAAGTATTTTTTTCTTTATTTCAATTATAAATTTATATTTATAGTGTAAAAAATGTTTACAAATCATTATAAAAGGATTTCTAGGACATTTATTTTACTAAAAATGTTTTTCATAAATTATATAATTATTACTTTTTATAATTAATTTTTATATATTTATTAAAAATTTACTAGTTAAATATCGATAAATTTTAGTTGTAAATATTGAAATACCACTTCAAATTATATGTCATGAAAAATAATTTATGTTTAAATTTTTGTATGGTAATTTAATATTTGAGTTGTAAAGTGTTTATAAACTTTAAAATTACAAAATTTTGGAGTTTTATATTTAAATTATATATTTTTCATAATAATTAATCTGAACCACTTAAATAAAAAAGCATTAATTTTGGAAATAATTTAAAAAATATCAATGATTTTTTATAATTGAGATGATCAAGGATTAAAAAAATGTTAAATTAGTGATATTTAAAATATGAAAGTTGGAATCATAATAAATCTTCAATATAAATTGTTTATATTGTCCTTGGTTTATAAATTTAATGTAAATTCTATATAAATAATAATATGCATGATTTTATATTAGAGAAAAAATAAAAATTTATATTTATTTATTTATTTATTTTCCATATTAAATGACGAGATTAAAAAGTTTTTATAATTGCATTATTTATGAATTATTGATATATATTTTTATATTATAATTAAATAATTATTTGTTATTTATTTATTATAATCTATTTTTTTTATTAATAGATATAATTTTTATATTTTGAATGGATCAATGATTTATTTTAAAGAGTTAAAATATTTATATGTAATGTAATATATTTATATAAGAAGTTTCAATCAATGTATGATAATGGATTTAGTTTTTCATCCAGATTTACATTGTATTGAATTTCGTTATGATCATGAAATATTTAGTTAATTTTGATTTATAAATATTATTTGTTAGAATTTTGATGGAATAAATGTATCTACTGAGTAAAGTGTCATTGAGTAGGGGAATTAAGGTCATACATCACACTATCATGGATGCTAAGTCATTATCGATAAATATGGGGGTTGTGTATCTGTGGATATGGGATTACTCATGTGGGGTTTATTAATTTTATATTATTAATAGCCTTTAATGACTGATATTTATAAACATTGTGCATATGATTCACTCATATATGAATTAATATTGTTATTTTTAATTTCTCTTAGTAACACAATATCCATTTTGTTGAAAGAGTTGCACATCAATATGGTATGAACATACTGATTTAGTGTAAGCATTATGGTTTTAAAACATAAATCATAAGAATCATGGATATATTTAAAGGGAATATCATGAGACAATACATAGTGAATAATCCCCATTTATAATAACAAGCGTTAGATTCCATTCCTATAAATCATTGTCCATCAGTTCGATCATTCACCCTGATAGATCTTGCTGACAGTGGGTGATGCTAGACTATAATTTTAAAGGAAATAAAGTAATGGGTGAACAAATATATTCATGTTTCTATTCATATAATTTTATAGTAACACTTATTTGGGATACCCTAATATAATTATGTTATGAAATAATATAGTCTATTTGTAATGACCAAAAGATTTTATGGTCATTATTTTGAGAAGGAATTTTAATTTTAAATCATTAGAGGGTCACATATCATGAGTAGGTACTTATATTAGGAATTTTGGTACTTAAAAATACATAAAAAAATGTTTTGAATTTTGGTTTTAGGATTTATGGATACATGAGTTATTCTGGGGAAGGTCAAAGAATAGTTAGTTTTTCAAGTTGCTGAAAATAGTAGCAGCAACCCATTCATAGCATGAAAAAGTTTTCATGTCTTGAACGTTCAGTGACCTAGAGATATAGGTGCATCTACCGTGGTGGTTCATATTTTAAAAAAAATCAAAACATTAGTTGTGTATGTTATTTTTTCATAAAAAAATAAAATGGGGGTTTCAACTCCCCCTGTTTTTGGTGGGACGTACTTGTGTGGTGAGGTTCTTTCATCCCACACCCCGCCTCTTCTTCCACCTCTTTTCTTCCCCTAGACATTGGATGATTTTCATACTATTTTTGGAGATTCAGGGTAATTTATTTCCACTATTATTTCTTTCGGTTGTAGCTACTAATCTAGATTAATTTTGGGTTCATGTTTAGTGACAATTACATTGAAACATGGTGGAATCTGAAGAAATTGATGGGTCCTTTTCTCGTAAAGCATGCAAGATATCACAAGATGGTAACTACATGCCATTGAATGTTTTTTCGATGAATATATTTCACCTAATAGATTTATTTATGTTTTTTCAGATTAAATTATACAATTTTGAAAATAATCGGGTGTAGTGTGATGGGTTTTTTGGTTGGGATGGTTTTGGGGGTGTGCCATAGACCTTCCACGGGTAGTTAGGCATGGTTTTGGAATAAAAACAATGCCCAATTATTTTTTTGACCATTATTCCTCTTTGAATGAATTTAAATAAAAAACAGTATATGTTTATAATTTATTAAATATGTTATATGGTGTGGGATTGGATCTCAATGGGAGATACAATACTGGAAGGGGCATGGACAAGATTGGTCATGGATCCACAGATATTGACAATGATCCGTGTTGATTGTAACAACTTGATGGAGGTAGGTGGTCATTTTAATACAAATCCATATTCTTGATATTCATAATTTATTGTTTCATGCAAGTTTCATGAGTTTAGGAAGAGAGGATTGGGACCAAGAGGGCCTTGTGATGATTATGTAGGA
Source organism: Viscum album (assembly GCA_963277665.1). Lineage (NCBI taxonomy): Eukaryota > Viridiplantae > Streptophyta > Magnoliopsida > Santalales > Viscaceae > Viscum > Viscum album. The sequence continues at coordinate 44,858,787 of OY728131.1, forward strand.
TGATGTTTGAAATCCTATGCCTGAGATGAGTGTGGTTTAACACATTAGTGAATTGGGATCACCCGATGAATATATCTATAAGTGGAATGGGAGTTTCATGAGCTAATGAGATGCCTTGGGCAGTTTTGGGATGTGATACCTAAAAAGGGTGTCCTAGGTGGTCTCTCCCAGGGATTTTTGAGTATATGAGAGAGGTATTCTGACTATTGAATATGGGAGAGATGACTATACATCTCATGCCTGATGAGATACACCCCCCTTAGGGTGGTGTGGGAGGTGATGATCACTATGAGAAGGTTGATTTCTTCAAGACTGGATGAGATGTGGTGTAGAAGGGTTTATTTTAATTTAAGTGTTGAGAGATCTCTCTTACTAGACTTGATATGAGACCCATGTGTGAGTTTTTAAAATCAATTTTGAATTATTATTTAGAAACCAAGGGGGATTAGATAATGTTATATTGGGAAGGTCTATGGGTACTAGGAAGAAGTGTGACGAGAGTCCTAAAAGAGTTTGGATTGGACCTTGGGGGTTTGGATAGAAGATTCAACTCTCCATGAGGTCATCGATGGGTGAGGATCATGATCATATCAATAATGTTATATATATACAGGTCTAGAAAACCTAATGGATTCTCTATGGGTTAATTGATACATGTGTTTACTTGGGACTAGGTTACAATAAACTATCTCCCTAGGATCAGTTGGAGAGTTTTTTATGGGTTGTAGGCCTTATGGATTGTTGTATATGTTTTCATTCATGTTCTTGTAGTGACCTCTCCGAACTGTGTGTGTAAGGATAGATTATCCCTATATGACCTCTTTTGAGTGTTTATTTATAGGTTAGCATGTTTTAGGTGGACTCCCATTATTGTGGAGGTATGGATCTGTGTGCTTTATATAACCTCCTTTATGTGTGTGGGGATGGTTTAGTGTACTTTATATGACCTCACCTGAGTTTATGGGGATTGGTTTTTGTGGATGATGGATCTTTCCTTAGTAGCCATGGGTTGAGGACTACTTGGGGAGCTTGGTCATGGTATGATTCATAATGGAACAATTATAACTTTATTTAAGGAGGCATGAGTTTATAACCATATGGGGGTTGAGTAATGTGATAGGTGGACCATTCTTTATTATGATTGGGTTGAGGATCACGAGGGGGAATGTGGAATGTTCATGAATTTGGGAAATACGCTGAGAGGCCTGGGTCATGGAAGTGGACCACAAATGATAGGGTTGGGTCTTTATGTGACAAGAGATGAGATCTATAAACCATGACTTGGGTGATATGGTAGTGGGGAAATATGTAGTCATATGACAGTGCCATATTCCCTTGGGTAATGGGTTGAGGTTTTCATGAAACCCAACCATAAGTCAACATGTTTGAAATGAGAATCAAGTTAAATTCATTGAGATAAATGATGTGACAAGGATGATTCTAGAATAACAGAAAAGTAGGTTTGATTGGGTTCCATGGTGGCCTAGTTTTCACATGATATCCTAAAATGCAGGGAGTTATGGTGGCATAATTAGGACACAAAATCCAAGAAATTGTGTTCAATGTTTATTTTCTATTGTGCACACAAGCATATTATGTATAACATAATATAATCTCATGGAATCCATAAAGTGGGGAAATATGAATATCTTAAGATCATTCATGTGATGTAATCTCAAATCTTCCAAATATGGTAATCCATGATGTGAGGGTGTACACAATGAAACCACTAAGAAAAAAAATCAAAACTAGCTAGTCTATGCGACTCCAAATGTTTTGGAACCTCATTCCCTCAGAAAGGTTATCCCCTAATTCCATGACATCAAGGTAGCTCTTTTAGTGATGGATAAATCCACTAGGGATTTTCCATGTTTAGTTTTCCTCCATACCCTAAGGTCTCCCAATGTGATAATTACATTATATTTATTTTTAAGTTAATAATAACAATGTTTCATAAAAAATATTTCATGGAAAATCCATCTAAAATTCGTGAATAAAATTTCCTAAAAAAGTTCAATAGAAATACCAAACCACTCAAATGATTTAAACCCCAGTTTCCTTTAAAAACTGGTGTTGCTGAATTTTTTTAAACAAATAATGTTCATAAAATCTAAGTCCCAAATAAAAACAATTTTTAAAACCCCTTTCTATTTCTACTAAATATTATTAATAGTTTATAAAATAAATTCAAAATCAATACCAATGAAGATAATTATATACCATTAGATAGAGATACCTACCACAAGAATGTTAGAAAATAAAATGACTTAATTTTTTTCCTTTAAAACCATGAAATATTTTTAAGGAATATTTTTTATGATAGGCACTGAGTCAGTGAGAGATTCCGGGGAACATGGAAAATGTGTTTTGATATTAAGAAATATAAAATAGATCATATCAAACTTCTATATTTTCAGATAAAATTGAATATCATCCAATTTGATTCTCCAATGGAAAAACCAGTAGCTCCATTAAACCCAGAATGTGAGTTCTAGCCTATCAATGAAATATTCATTGGTAATGTAGATTGTTTTTTAACGGTTTTCATCAGAGGAATGAGAAAAAATTAAAAAAATCATTATTTATTAAATGACTCAAAAACTGAAATCGTCTATATAATGCTACTTATAGAATAACCCTAGGGTTGGCTGAATTACCCTAAGGATTTGGGATGAGCCAATGGATGATATTTTTTTATGACTAATAATGGATCATATATTGAATATCAGTGTGAAATTGTGTTTTTGGATCTCACCAAAAAATGTAGATCAATTAATTATTACCGATAGTTCTAAAGTTGAGGTAGTAAATTTTTTATATTGTTTTAATCCCCACGTGATAATCCCATGTAGAACATGAATCAATTTTTCTAAAAAATTTATTAGCGGGTCGATCATTGTCTTATGAGTGTTGGTTTATCTTAAAAGAATTAGGAATTGATATTATTTGATTATATTTGATTATCGATTGAAATTATAGAATTATTCATCAAAAAAATGAAATCTAACCCAAATAATGACCAATGTTCATTCCTTGGTATGATGTTTCATGAGTTATCCACACATTCTTTATACAATCATTGTCAGTATTCCAATTGGCTAGTGGTTCGAAAAATACCAAGACCATTAATGTTTCACAGTCAATCTATGGTTAAATGGATTATTTCTATAGGTTTAGATTCAGGATTGATGGAATTATTGAGGTGTGATGATTAATATAGATGATTAGTGATGGGATCAAGAGTTATTCTGATTCACATTATAGCATTGATGATGTGTGGTGTGGTGTGAGGTGATTCCCAAGGGGTAGGATAGCCATAAGCTTCCCCCCCCCCGATGACGTCTTAGGTGTGGTCAACACAAAATCATGGATCCATGAATTTTATTCACAATTTAATCAGTAGTGGTGGAATTTTGTGTTAGATGCATTGAATAGAGTAGAGTTTACTGAAAATATTAATATACATGATGTGTATTTCTGAAGAACCTATGTCGTGTTGTCCCATTTTGGTGGCTAGGATTCTATGTTGAGTTATGTATCACACACCATATTGGTATTCCAAATTCTGGGTGTCCTGATTCGGGTGAATCAACATTTACCCTATCGGTACAAGGTCATGAGAATGACCATGTATATGGTTGGGGCCAAGGTACACGGGAAAATACACCGCAAGAGTACTCAATATGTCTAGAGATCCAAGTCAAGACTAGTGTACATGAACACGACAAGAGTAAATGGTCAGTAGCCAATTTACATGGGCATGGGCATACCCCATCTAGTTATGAAAGTATGTGTATACCCTATAAACACATTGTAATTTTTCTAGGGTAGGTCATACCCTCTTTCACTTCAGCGTAGACAAATATTGTTTAGAGTGAATCCCATTTGTCCATCATTATGAGGATTGAGTGAGGAATCATGTCCCCATCATAGGATGTGATATCCTTTATGTGATTAGTCACAAAAAGAGTTTGGAAACCCTCTATGTTCCCTGAGGTTTGTTCCTCTGTTATTTTATTTTCAATAGGTAGGGTCAGTAGTCATGTGCATGCATATTGGAGCATTGTATCACTTTACTTGTTGGTCATTCTAGGTAGGGATAGGCATACCCCATATTCCTTGGATGAGATCTACTTTCTTTCGATCAACGAATTATGAGTTTTAGTGTATACTTCCTTCATGGTTAGTTCTGACTATGATAATTACTCAGATGAGTGACATTAGTTATAGTAGGGATCTTGGAATGATTTCTCCAGGTTGAACATTACCTTGAAGCATAATTCAGGATCCAAGGATAGTGATATGCTTTTTCCTTACTTTGAGATTTTGTGTCTTTTTTTAGTATATCTGGGATATTATTTTTATGTATCATATTTTTATTGATGTAGCTTCATGGGGATGAGATGACTAATATCTCGATTGTTTATGTTTGGATATTTTGGGGACTTCTGTTGGGTATGCATATACTCATCCCTGGATGAGCTCTACCTAAATATTTCATGTCATATTCAGAAACATGATTTATGATAGAGTCCTCAGGTGAATAGTAGAATGAAACACATAGTTGGTCTAGATGGAAAACAACTATTTCCATAAGTTTTATTCAATAATAGTCCCTTACTTTTTGCCATGTTGTAATTTTTATAGTTTTGGTTGTTTTGAATTTGTTCCTTTTTGATTCCTATACTTTTTCATACATTTATGTGGGATCTATTTGTATGAATGTATACTGATATTAGTATTATATTTACTTTATACATTTCCTAATATATTGATCTATGTTTGTTTATATACATATACTTCTGGATAAGGCCTCCCATGTGTGTTATATGTATACTTATTTATTTTCACTAACCCCTGGCCTATTATAGAAAATCTTGGGGTGTCACGGTCAACCTTATACTAGTAAGGTGACCTCTGATGGGCTGATTCATGTTAAAATGGTATCATAGGATGTTAACTAAGGAATACCATTTGGATATTTTTTAGAAGTGACTTTTTTTTGGTAATAATGGATTTTTTTATTGTTTCTTGATTTTGGATCTCAGGTCATGTAAGCCAGTGTTGGTGCGGTGACCGATATTTCAATTCTAAAAAGCTCCAATAACATTCTTATTGACTTGGTATATATATATATAAAATAGTTACAGGAGAAAACATTGGTACATGCATCATATAAGAATGGGTTGTGATTCTTATGTTATTATTAAGTCATCTCCACAAATATACCATTGACCATGGTGAATGTTGATTTTTTTTGGATTCACCCACAATGAAAACCTATTAAGATTATATAGAAGGATAATAGGTATGGTGCTCCTATTGATAAGTCTTATGTAATGGAACCGATATAGGAGATGGTACCCATTTGTGGTCTTCTATTTCTACCAACATGTTACACCCCGAGATTTTATGAAAAATATTCTTTTTAATTTCATTAATGTCTTGTGTTATACGCTACACAAAAAGGAGCTTTCACAACACACATCACTGACCTGGCTTGAATTACACGCAATCGCGACCTTCCACGATAGCGTGTGTTGTACGCAACACCAAGTTTTGCTAGACAACAATATGCTATTAAAATATTATTAAAACTAGACGTTATGAATAGTAATAACCACTTTTTGAAATTTTGTAATTTCTATTTTTCAAAATGGACTTCATTTTTGGATTCGGAATATCGAAATTAGCTTAGGATAAAAATTTTGGTGATTTTCGGATAACTTTCATATTTTGATGAATAGTGAAAATTACTAAATTTTAATTAAAAACAACTTTTTCAATCGAAATAATTAATAGTGATAAATTATTAATTTGAGTTGTTTTAAAGTATATTTAGAATATATTTTTACAATTTAATACAATGTTGGTCATTGGATGTAATTTCACATTTAAACCAGTTATAAACAAGTGTCGATCTTTTGATAGTTATTATCTCTTAAAAACACACCTTTTGTTTTGACGACGGAAATTAATTTTTAAATTAATTAATGAAACTGATATGTTTTGAATTTAGTAAAATAGTAATCATTTTTGAGTTCATAATATCAAATATAGCTTAGGCCTATGTTTTGGTATTTTTCTGAAAACTTTCAATCTTTGGTGAATAGTGAAACCACTAAGTGCTAGTAAAAAAAACTGAATTTTTCATAAAACTTAATTTTACCTCTTCTGTGAGTGGAATTTCAAAAATCCAAGAGACACGGTTGTTGTCAGTAAGTAAAAGGTGGTTCAATGAGATGAAAATAATTTTTGGTGAATAGTAACTTTTTACTTTTATTTACCACGGTTAAAAGTAAATAGGGTAATTAAGGGTAAAAATGATATTATTATTACCCTAACACATGTCCAAATTCTATTGGACAAGTGTGATTCGACCAAAAACAATCTTAGTAATAAAATATGACCATTTAGGCCCACTTGGATTAGATTAGGACATTTATTATTATTTAATTCAAAGAAGAGTTAAAAGAGTTAAAATCAAAGTTTATTTACTTAAACATTTTTAATATAGGGTTATACATAAGATAAATTCGATTGTAAATATTCATTTTAAAGAGAAAAGGATTTACTACATAATGGTATTTTTTTTTTAATTTTTAGACATTAAATAATTTAATTTATTTATTACACAACGATGTTGCAGTAATTATCTTATTAATGAAATATTGACATAATTGATGTTATAAATACTAAAATAAATATAATTTGAGACTTTTTATGAATTCCACTAATTTTATAGGTTAATAAGACAGGTTAGTATTTATTTAATTAACTTTTTTCGAACTTATCATTCTGTTAGAATTTTCACAAAAATCAATTACAAAATAGTGTCAAAATTGACATAAAATAGTTTTTAAAACAAATATTATATTATTAATTGTTATTTTATTCCTAAAAATCTATGTTTCGGCCAAATGACTTAGATAAAGTTATATATATTAAAAATAAACAACTTGGGGTTCGTTTGGCTTGATATAGTACGTTTATTAACCTTATAGTATAAGAACATAAGAAGACACGGTAAAAGTAAAATTATTTAACTTAATGTTAAATCTAAATGATAAGGTTAAAATAAGAACCTAAACATGTCTAAATTCTATTATATGGGAGGATTTCGACCCATCCCCACTTTCGCTTCGAAATAAATCAATTTGGAGCTATTTAAAACCGAATTTGAATTTATAATAAAATAATAGTTTTTGTTATTCCAAAGGTACCCCTCTCCTCCCTTATAAAAGGGCACCTCCACCCTCTCTTCCTCACACAACACTAAGCATTCAAGCTCGGCCAACCTCTTCCAAATTCTCTTCTCCACTTCCCTAGCAACATCCTAGAGGTTCTGGTCTTCCTCAAAGACCAATTTTGGTACCCTAAGAGGAGGTCTCAAAGAGGCGCTTCAAAGAAGAGGTAATTTCCGTTACCAATTCCTTCACCTTTATTTCTTCTTCCACTTATTCTTCTAAGGTTGTTTCATTATGAAGTAATAACATCAGTATCAATCATATACTGATATGTTATTATAATTAGTAAACAACCCTATTTCACCATCTATCCATCCTACGGAAAATGAAATCACCGCGCGTGCGTACGTACGGAATACCGTCTCCACGCCGTGGTGTAATCTATTTTCGACCACCACCTTAATTGGATGGGTATAATGGTGTAAATAATGACCATATATGAATATTATAAATTGATATTTATTCTGAAATAGTATACATATACTCCAATACAATTCCACGATCATAGGAACGATATCATCACTCGTGCGTACGTACGGAATACCGTCTCCACGATGTGATGCGACTCGTTCTACATGATCTTTATTTAATAATGATTATATAAATGAATTGAATGAATGAATATGATATATATTACACTAATACCATTCTGGAAATTAGGTATCTATATCCTAAAGAAAATAATAAGAATTTATTTGACAAAACACGCATAAGAACAAAAAGTTATAAACACCCGAATAACAAGTAGCAATGAAATATTACTACTAAGAAGCTAAGAATATGACCATATATGATATAATAAAAATAAGTATGATTCTGGATTAAGTCAATAACATTATTTAAATCATTATACAGGAGGTTCGGACACTTACAAAGCAAGTCGGACCTAAGGTAAGGGAAAATATCACAATCTCATTTTATCCGAGATTGTTTATACTTTGGTATTTACTGGGGTGTATTTTATCATCCACATCCATGTTTCCTCAATATGTAATATTTACATCATTATAAAATAGTTTATATCCAATTTTACCCTTCGGTGAGTTTTTAGTAAAAGATATGAAAGGAATCTTTTTTCGTTTTTCGTATGAGGCAATTTTTGACTTTTCCGACAAAAGTATGAGAAGGATGTTGTTTTTACTTATACGGCATGAATGGATTTTTAAAACATTATTTCCAAGAAGCTTCCTTTACAAGTTTTCAAGTTTATTTTTAATCAACTTCTTTTAGTTTAAAATTGTATGACATGTTAAGAAAGGAAAAATGTTTTTGAAGTAGAAATGATATTTTCCTCAAGAATGGAGTTCAAGTGTTTTATCAAAATTATTTTCCATCTAAGATAATATAGGGTTCTGTTTCTATCCCTATTATTACATTGATTTGATTATGTTGTGATGGAATTCTTTTTATGAATTCCTTTATGTTATATGAATTGTTTTATGATGTCATGTTGTTTAAGAATCCCATTTTTTCATGGGTTATGTCATGATGTATGATTTATGATTTCGTGGCACACGTAAGAATGGTTTCATTATGAGATGGGTGGGACCTATATCTCCCTCCAATGCATTGGTTAATGATTTTATATCTCATGAGATAGACATGGCTGGAATGGTAGGTTATACCGGTTCAGTGAAACAGGACTGAAACGAGGGTGACTCGGTTCAGAAAGGGACTTTGTCCACTAAGATAGTCTTGGCAATGAGTCTTGACTAACAAGAAACGATTCTCTATGATTATGTGTGTATGCCACAATGTTTCATGTTTTATGTTATGATTATTGAGATTTCATTTCACTACTATGATTTATCCCATGTTATGAAATTATGATCTCTTTTGCAGGTTAAGATTTCCAAAAGATATGTTCTTATGAATATGATATGATTGATATTTCTTTTGTTTACCCTTAATGAGAATTTGAGCTCACCATTTTATGTTTTCTTTTCCCCAGGATATAAAGAAAGGTTTTAGGTATAAAAAAAAGGTACGATCTTTATGGGATATGTTGAAGATCTTTCACCAAGATTAGAAGATTACGTTCCGAGTTTCCAAAGACACTAAACTATTACGATCCTTGTGTGTGTGTTTTTGTTATGTACTAAGTATTCCGCAAAAGTAATATAATGTCCATGTACGTCAGGCTTCGGGTCTCTACACAACAGATATTGACAAACACGTTTCAATAAAAATACTAGAAGAGGACACGAAATGGTTAATCACACTCTATGATTTTCAAATATAGCGACCTCTCTTATTATAGGGTGAGCCATACCCCTATGTAGCAAAGGACTCACATGATACATATGGGAAATTATTCCGTCTTGTTAAAACCCCTACTGATGAGATCGGGTTTATAGTGGAGATCCTTCTCTATATATCTATAGGGTGATGGGGAAGTCTAGTGAATCAAGCTCATTATGAGATGACTCTCTCTTGGATAGAGTTATAGTGTCACTTTATAATGATTACTATCTAGATAAATTTTGATAATTATGCATTTAATAGCTCCTAGATCTTTAGTGGAGTAGCATGATAATAGCATACTATGCATGGAGGCTAACTTACATCAATTGGTACTCCATGAATATGGTTCGTGATGAATTATTTATAGAATAACCCTTCAAGAATGGACAACACCAAGATATTATGGATGGTGTGATATCTCATTGCATTCATACATTGGTTTTTTATTCTAGATCAAGCTTTATTAGTGGAGATATTTTTTTCCAGGTAGACATCAATAGTAGGGGATATTAGTGATAACCATAGAGCTTAGACATCGGTAGATGTTAGACGACATCTTATATATAGATACAGGTATGCAAGTCACTATAAGAGACCATCTTATAAAAGATGGTCCGAAATTCATGGCTCTCTGAATGGTTCCTGTAATTCGAGGGATATATGATGTTTCATTAGTGATGATTAGGGACACATCATAAAGGAATTCCTAACCCAATTTCTGGATAATAAGTAGAGTATTGAGTTGCCACCAATGTAGATATAGTGGTTTGAACATGCATGCCCATATGTTGGAGGGTTGTGTAGAGGATTTGGCCGAGAAGATGGAGATGAATGAAATTTTGATTTGTTTCCACCACCACACTTAGGTAGTCCACTATATGATCATGGAGCTCGTGGCTAGTAATGCAAGAAACTATATGTAGGGGAGGATTTTGATTGAGAGGTACATTGGATGTTTCAAGGTATTATACATTACATATCCACTTTAAGTGAATTACTGATAGAAATTAGTGTGATCCAAGCCTTCCATACAATATTCATTGTTCAACATATAGTGATTTTAGTTGATTCTGTTGCTCGAGGCTTGTTTTTGGAGACTCTTACCAAAAGAGATTCGAAAATCACAAACTTCTTTTGATTTTCTGACCCAACTTTTGGGGGAGATATATTCCATTATGACCTTTTCATATCCATTATTAGGCCTTGAATAGTTATTCTTGATATGGAATGTCTATCTGAAGTTCCATTGAAGATTGATTTTTTCATGCGGCAGATGTGGTGAATCTAAGTTGATGGAATGGTGTCTTCCTTTAACGATGAGAAGGAAACTGTTGAAAATTAATTTGTTCTCAAAGACAGGAGGATAAATAATATTCCTCACAAGTTGGCTAGTGTTACCATTGGTTTAACAGATGTTATGAGATTTCATCTTTCAGTTCTGGTGGCCGAAAATGAGGACATATTCCCTGAGGACTTTCCCCTTTTACCTCCCAACTGAGAGATCAAATTCATTATGGAAATACAGGTAGGAAATTTATTGATATCTACAATATCATATCATATTTCTCACATATAGTATCATGAGATGAATATGTAGTCATATGATTTATAGAGGAAGGGATCTATCGAACCCATTGTGTCTCCCTAGGAAGACCTAGTGTTGTTCACCAAAAATGAGGATTGGAGGTTGGCTTTTTTTGTGGATTACCCATGCCTGAATTATCTTAACTTATATAATAGGAATCCATTTTTAAATTTTGAAACCTCTTACTGTTGTTGTAAGTGGTCTTGTGGTTCTCAAATACTGACCTGAAGTTGATCTATCACCATCATTGTGTTTGAGATGAGGATATACCAAAGAAGACATTCTAGAAACCCTTTGATCACTATGAGTACTTTTTGATTCATTTCATTGTGATGAATTCCCATGCTGTCTTCATGGGATATATAGACATGGTATTTTATCATTTATCGGATCAGTTCGTGGTATCCTTCATCGATGATATCCTATTGTACATGGAATTAAAGGAGGATCACAACAAATATTTGAGGATTTTATTTGACATACAATGAGAACACTATTATACAATGAGTGCACTATCATTAGGATGTTACCTGTGTTTCAAGATTCATCACATTCTATAACACACTTGTGAATAAGATAATAATAAGAATATACAATCTGAGATAATTGAATTTAATTTGGAAATTTTCTAAAATATGAAAGATATGATCAACCGTCAATAGGTGTCATATTTTAAAAATAAAGACTCATTTTTAGATAATTACTTCATGCACATATATTACAATATACTATTAAGATGAAATAGTTAATTTTTTAAATATTCATTCAAATATTAAATAAATTTTATTTTCTAGCACAATATAATTTTTATGTCTTTTTATGATATGATGAATATAATATAATTTCTAAGAGGCTAGTGGGATTTTTCTAGACTTAGAGAAGTTAAAATCTAACAAATAAATAATTTCACCATGAAAAAAATATTGTAACATATCACTTTCATGGAAATGGTTTTATGGAAATGGTTTTATGAATGATGATAATGTAATTTTTTATGGTTTAAAGTATAATTTTATTATTACCATCATAACATTAGATATTGAATATTTAAGGAGTTCAAATATGTTCAAGGAGATTAACATTAGGAATATAATTCCTTTGTCTCACTATTATATAAATTTTTTTATTTCATAAATGTCACCGACAAAAGACTTAGTGGGTGAGTTTTCTATGATTATTACCAAATAATGTGAAGTAATTAGATACAATTTTTTTTAGTTTATAATACCCAGAATGTGTAGAAAAAATAATGTTGATTCAGATGTATATCATGTATGATATACAATATCACTCATTCATATTGATTATATATATATATATCATGAATTTAAATGGTAATTATCCTCCAAAATTATATACATAGGTTATAATTAATTGATGTTATTCATAGATTATTTTATGTTGAGACTAAATAGAAAAGATATATTTAAAAGAATTATTATATCATGAAACAAAATATTCTCCAGAGGAAGAAAATGATATTTGTTAACTGGATAATGTAAGAGTTATGTACTATATAGAGTGTGATACACTATGTTATTGTTATTCTAGGGCTGTGTGGTTAATATTATTTGTCCCCATTATCTGAGGATAGAGAGATAAATATAAATAGAACTACTAGAATTTGATACCTCTATTATAGAATCCTTGTGTCTTAGAAAATACGGGGGTTTTAAGGGATGTTTTTTATCACTATATTAGTTAAATATTATCCAATATTTTAGTTTCTATATCATATTATGATTAGATATCTATTCCATTAATTTGTATAGTCTAATTATGTGTTCAGGAATACTTAGATAGAACATATAAATATCCAATTCATTGGGTGAGGGGAATTGGGATGGTTATGTGAGAATATTTTTTCAAATGAGAAAACTAAGATCCCTGAAAGGATGCATTATAAATGCTTAATGTTTAATTTTTTGAATAGAGTGATGTAAGAAGTAATGGATTTGGATTGGGATACTAGAATCTATAGGTGTTTGATAGCCTAAAGGTGAATAGGAGTGTTTCACCAAAACAACATCGATTAGATTATATGCTAGGAGAAGTATCATACATTATAATCTGAACAATGAAATAGTGATTTTATGAACTATCTACAGTGTTGGTATACTTTATTAAAATATAGTATCTTCTATAAAAATCATTTAAATTGGAATGTAACCTCTAAATATATGATGGTAGTGGAGACGAAAGGCATATACTAGGATCTACTATAGTATTGGGAGTCATCAATTTGTGGTGTTGGACTTATAATTATATTCATATTTCATTTCTTGACTAAGTAAAGTAGTATTCATCCATGGAGAATGTCACCAGTATGAACCCTATTATTACATGCCTTTCTTCTTTTTCGCCATTTGTTTTTCAATAATTGTAATACATATTTCTTTTCTATTCCTTCCATAGAGTTTTCATTATGTTGAGGTGACTTGGATATAGTCTTGAATGTCATGTTCTAATCATATTTTCATCGGATTTATTCTATATATTTCATTTCACTGTGTTATGTTCTAGTGGAATTATGTTTTGGTGGTTATATCAGATGATTATAATTGAATCAATGTGTAGTATCAAACCTTTGGGACAGAGTGTGTTTAGAAAAACATGCCTAATATAAGGTGATTTAGATCCTAGTTTAGTAGAAATATTCTACACTCATATTTGTAGGGTAATATCAATAAGAAGTTACTAAACACATTCTATACATTTTCTAAATATATTTGGAGTCCAAATTTTTTTGATGGATGGTTTCTAATGAGAAATATATTTTGGTGGAGAAGTTTGATTTATTTGATATTGAGTTAAGGAATATTTAGGTGGAAGATTTTATTATATATTTGTATCTTAAAAATAAGTTTATTGGATCCATTATGGATGTTATAATATATGAATAATGGTTATGGTCGTAAAAGAAGGATCTCGGGTTGCTGTGAATGTTTTTTTCTTGAAACATGTCATTCAACATCCAATTATAAAAGGAAAAATAAAAACATATAAAGAACCATGTTGTAATATATAAGAATCCCAAAAATATTAATAAATTATTATTATAATATGACTCTTAAACATGGGAAATTAGGATGTTTTATGTATTTTTTGTAGTATTAATGACTTACATGTCATTTGATGTAAGTTGGAATCATTAAAGGTAATATTCATAGACCATATTTTGATGTTTTTGTTTCTCTATTCACTCTTGGAATCGTGGGACATTATGGAAACCTCTAGAATTTATTCCATTATAATATTTAATTTTATTTTTCATCAATGTTAGAGGCCCGATCATAAATGAGAATATTTATCAAAAGGAGATCGATAGATCCTCTTGGAGAACATAAAAGGTAGAAAGATGAAGTTATATCATTAGATGAAAGAGTCACCAAATGGTTAAAGTAATAATTAGTTTGAAAAAGAGTATATTAGGAAATAGTAATATTCTAGGTAGTAATTGTTGCGGAAAAGGAAACATTATAAAAATTTAAATCAATGTATGGGGAACTATGGATGGAAGGATTGTAGTAGTTATCCTAGGAGCCTTATATCGGAAGATTTGAGTATCTTTATCTTAATTTCCATTAGTTTTTTGGGTTCTTGGGTGAAAAATTCTAGATATTTATTCCCCTGAACATTATAGAGAGGATTTATGGGGAATTATACTTCTAAAATATATGTTACAATTCATATTTTATATGATCAATATTTTAATATATCGAGGAAATGTATTATTTTATTCTAGAAAATTAATAAAAGTATGTGGGAGTTTAATGATGTAAGATAAATACCAAGGATAATAAAAAAATAATATCAGTGGGAAAATATGATGATGATGGTTTATGTAATTATTTTATAGATGGTTGAGGAAAATTTCATGTAGATCCATAGTTATCATTAGAGGATTCAAGGGTGAGACACTCTACCACATGATTTCACTAGAAGGAGTGTTTTATACTAAAGAGATAGCTCCCAAGAATTTATATAGAAATTTTTTGGGTCACCTTCATGGGAAGGTATGATGATCAAAATTTCTAAATTATTTATGTAGGTCTCTAGTGTGGACCTAAAAGGATTGTTCCATAAAAAGTACAAGAAGATTCTTTTAAAAATAGAGGGGAAACTGTCAATGAATTGGAAGTAAGATTTGGGTGACACATATGTTTGAGATATAATTTTAGTGTATTATCCAGGAGAGCTACTCCACAAAGTGAAAATCATCGATGACTCAACATGAAGAGTGTACATTTTATTTTTATGTAACATGATTGAGGTGTTTGAGATGTTCATCCAGTGGATGGCCATAGTAGAGAAGGAGTCCACCTATAAGACGAATTATTTTTTCTTAGACAATAGTGAGGACTACGTAAATGCAGAGTGGTCATGGTTTTGGTAGATTAATGAGATTTTATTTGCAATTACCATACTTGAGACTCTGGAACCCAAAAAAAATTGCATAGAGGATAAAACATACCCTGGTGGATAATTATAGAAAAATAAGGAATCATTTGAGATTCAAAAAGATATTTTGGGAATAAGTTGTTACCTATGGGGTGTAATTTTTTTATTATATTATATCATCGCTAATTGTGTAAGAAACATCATAGATATAGTTGTTTAATTAATATTTAATTTGACCACATGAAAGTATATAGAGTGTTTTACTTTTCCCACATTAATAACTGGAAATGAGAAATGCTTGTGGATATATCTTGAAGATGTTACATTGTTAGTAAGGAAGATAAGGTTTTTAGATTTTGAATTTGGTATAATGACTCATTGAAGTATATCAGAATTCAAAATGTGGTCTTCAATGAAGTAATTCTATAGAAATATTTAAGATTAATAGATATATCTAATGATAGAAATGTATCATTAGAAAATAAGGTTTGGATGGATAAATATCCAGATGTTTTGGTCGATTTGGAAAATTCAGTGAGAACATCAATACTGGAAACACTATACCATACAATTGAGTTAATGTATGAATTAATTCGTCTATAATAGTTATATGTGAATAAAATTCTCCTTCATGGGTACTTAGATTAAGAGATCTATATAGAGTAGCATGTATGTTTTGAATTTCATCCCAACCAGGGTCTTGTGTGTCTACTCAAACATATCTTTCATGTTTTTAGTACAACATATTAGAATTATAACATGATGAATAACAACTTCATCAAGGAGTGGAAGTTTATCTTGAAAAATATTGACAATTAATTTTACTGAAAGGAGTTTGGTGATGACAGTTTTATTATCTTAGCAATCCATTTCAACAAAATGATGATTATTGTTCTAGAAAAGGAAATGATCATTTTGTTGAAATATATGTTTTATGGATATTTTGATAATAAGACCCTCAAACTAAAAAATTAATTTTAAGGATTATGATAATATGGAATAAATATTTTGATAAATTTTACCAAACATGAGTACAGAACATGTATAATAGAGTGGAGATCATTAATATGTATGACGAAAAACTAGTGTCCACACCCCTGGTCAGAAACAACAATCTTATCAAAGACCAGTCACCCTGAACAAAATATATATTTAAGTACATGACAGAGGTTCTATATGCATGAACTAAAAGAATTTTTATGTAAACCATGGTATTTAACTTCATGAAAATCTTAGAAGTAGTGTGGGTAGTAAAAAAGATAATGTATAACCTATGAATAAATAATTTAGAGGATATGAATAGGATCCTCCCATACATGAAGTGTTCTAAAAATTTAAAATGAGTATTCATAAAATATTATCAATATAAATATTTTATAGAATCAATCATTGGTAGATATTGAGATACATATAATAAAACATTCATTTACACATAGATTTTTGTTATATTTATAGTGAGTTAGATATTGAAGAATAAACTAGAAGTTATACAGTCAATAACATATGTGGCATACATTACATTAATGGAATCTAATAATGAGTTAGCAAGGTAGAAAGGGTTTTCGGTGGATCTCATATGAAATGTAGAAGTTGGAACATTTTATGTGATTCAAACATAATCATACAGTTGGATAAAAATCCAATGTATTGTTCATAAAAAATGCACATTTAACTGATTTACCATTTCATCTTGAACATGTTTGAGGATATTGTAACACCCCGAGATTCCATGATACGCTTCTCATTTAATAATGCAATAGCTTGCATGGTACGCAAGTTCGAGTTCTAACACACCACGACTAATCAAAGTAGCCATTATGAATAGTAATAACCACTTTTTAAAATTATAGAAATTTTATATTTCAAAATGGACTTCATTTTTGTATTCGTAATGTCGAAATTATCCTAAGTTGAATTTTTTGTAATTTTCTGAGAACTTCCAATTTTTTTATGAATAGTGAAAAATACTTAAAAACAACTTTTTTAATCAAAATAATCTATAGTGATAAATTATACTATTTAGTGGTTTTAAAGTATAATTAGAATATATTTTTACCATTTTATCCAATGGTGGTCATTACAATTAATTTAACATTGAAATTGGACATAAACAATTGCCAATCTTTTGATATAAATTGTTTCTTAAAAACACGCTATTTGTTGTGACAGCGGGAATTAATTATAAAATTAATTAATTCAAATTATATGGTTTGAATTTTGTAAAATAGACATCATTTTTGAATTCGGAATATCAATTATAGCTTAGGGTGAAATTTTGGCATTGTTCTGAAAAACTTCAATTTTTGATAAATAGTGAAACCACTAAGTGGTAGTTAAATAACTGATTTTTCGTTTAAATGAAATATTACCACTTCTGTGATTTTATTTTCAAAAATATGACATACATGGTTGTCATTAAGAAGTAAAATGTGGTTCAATGAGATTAAAACAATTTTTTGGTGAATAGTAACTTTTAAGTTCTTAATCGCGATTAGAGGTAATTAATGTAGTTTAAGGTACAAATAATGTCTTAATAATATGAGATGAGCATGAAACATGTCCTAATACTATTGGATGAGTCATTGCAGACCAAGAAAACCCATGGGTGAACATGGGGACCCCATGGAGCCACTTTAGTTGGAAAATGACATAAATATATATTTATTTAATGTTAAAATTAAATTGACACAAACATGAGTTATTTTACTAAAACAGTTTTTAAGTGGGGTTACACAAGTCCAAATTTTGACTATAAATATTCATTAGAAAGATAAAATGATTTCCTACATCATAGTAATTTTTTTATAATTTTTAGACATTAAATAAAGTAAATTATATATGACATCATTATGATGCAGCGATGACCTCATTATTTAACGATTTAAATAAAATGAGAAGATAATGCAAAATCAAAGGCTTACACTTGTCCAAAGCCTATTGGATGAGAATATTTAGAAACCTTATCACCTTAGACTCGAATTATATAAGTGTGGGACCTTTAGAATCCGAAAAGCATTGTGTAATAATGTAACATTTCAATCTTTCCAAAAGAGCCCCTCCTCTTCACTTATAAAAGGCCCCCACCCCTCCCACTTTATTCACACCTTCAAGCCATTTGGCTCGGCCAAACTCTGACCAAATACTCTCCCAACATCCCTATATTACTCCTAGAAGCCTCACTTTGGGCATAACCCTTCCCAAGGAAGCCTTTGGATCAAATCAAAAAGAGTTACCCGATTTTGAGGTAATGTCTTCTCTAATGTTGTTTTGTTTTATTTTTCTTCTCCAACCCCCTAAACTCTTTTTATTAATTTATTTTGTAACAACACCAGTATCCTCAATATACTAGGATGTTTTTATAATAAGGATTCTAGCTACACTTACACACACCTACATCTAAAGGTTAAAGAACATACGGTTTCTGTGGATGACGAATTTCTGCCTCACGAAACGATGATTGTTCAACACTCATATAACACCTTCAAAGGTGACCATTAAGATGTAACTATTTTTATATATGATATATAATATGCTTATGTTTTACTTATGCTTCTGTATTTCTCATTTATGGCATACTTTATGATTTCCATTATGGGTAAAACGCGATAATTTCATTTTAGGAAGTGCGGACTACCGCCCCCTCAAAGTGATTTGAATCGTTAATGCCATATGTGGGATATATAAAGGATGGAGTAAATGGTATTATACACTATGTTATACTGGAATTATATTATACATTTATATCATTATGATTTCGTTCCATTAAATATGAAATTGAAATGAAAGTAGCGTTCATGCGTACGTACGGCTTACCGTCTCCATGAACAGTGCATTTCATTTTTTACCTCTAAATGTTACGTAATATTATAAATGAATGTATATACTGGATATATATCATATATATGATATCTACATAATTAATATAATTCTATATATAATGGATATTTCACCACATGAACAACTTGTAATTATAGGAAGTTTATTTTTGACTCAAGTACCAAAGATCGACAAAATGACCGTTATTAACTTAAATAATTACATAATGTTCATAACATGGTAATAAGGGATATAAAAGGAATAATGAACATGAAAAAAGGTTCTTAAGTAAATAGAAATTAACTCTAGTTTATTATTCAGGAGGTTAAAGAACGGTCGAGTCAGGACAAGATGCAAGGTAAGGTAATTTCTTAACCCAACTTCCATTCTTTGGGTTAATCTTTTACTTACAAATTATGTCATGATATTATTATGTCCTATTTTGTATTTTTACTTTCTTTATGTGTACCTATAGTGAATACACATAATAGATATATTTTATTTTGAAAATGATCTTTTTAAGGACTTCGTCTCAATCTCCTTTCATTGAGGCATATTTGGTTTTATACACAACTTTCTTTTATACGGTGTATAAACCCCTTTGACATTTACGTTTATTCAAAAGGAATATTTTTTATACGAAGCGTTTTACTAAATGACAAAAGGGAATGTTTTTCTTTCCGTACTTATGTGGCGACAACGACTTCTCCGCCGCCGTGACCATTATTTGAGTTTCGGCTTCCTCTACAAGCCATCATTTTTTTAAAGAAAAATAAATACAAAGTTTTAACTTTCTTTTATTTTATGGTTTTGAAAGTGTTTTTATTATATCAATGTGTTGTATTTATATCTTATGATTGAAATGTGGAAATGTTATGTTTCCTTTATGCATGTTTTATGTGATACGATTATGTTATGGTTTATGATATGTTTAAACCTATTCATATGAGGAATGCATTGGACTTAATAAGTGACGGGTGGATCCCGCTATAGCTCCTCGATGCATCGGCAGGTCTAATGGGACAAACTAGTGTCTTGGCACGAGGCCTTGACAAAATCTTATTTGTGGTCTTGGCACGAGGCCTTGACTATGTGGTTATGATAGTCTGGCATTATGCATTCCATCATTATGAAAATGGTTATTGATATTGCATGTGATTATTCGACCATTAGAATATCCATGTGAAGAAGTGAATGGCATTATCTCATTTTACTTTTTCCATATTATGTTGATGTTCAAGTTTAAAAGGTTTTTGTTTTAGTTATACATTGCCTTAAATTTTTATGTTTATTTATGAAAGCTTCCGAAATATTGTTATCCTTACTGAGCATCTAAGCTCACCCCTTTCAATGTTTTAATATTTTCCAGGATGTGAAGAAGTATTTTTTGAATGACCTGCATGGATTGTCAGAATAGGATATGAGTGTGGACTATGGATACTTTGTTATTGTAGTTTTTCACTTTATGATGTAATGTAACGTTTATGAATGTATCTAGTGTTTCCAAGGCTACTAAACTAATCGGTCTTTCGAGACTTGATCTTTTGTGATCATGCCAATGTTACGAAGTAATGCACCGACTCTGGGTAGCTGGGGTCGGGGCGTTACAGTAGGTATCAGAGGCAGTTTAGTACTAACCTTGGAAGATAGATTTAGATAAACTCTGATTAGAGCACATATCCCAAAGATAAACTTTGAGGATTAGTATAGAAGAACTTCCTAGAATTTTGGTATTATAGAGATGTTATGAGTTTTCCGAGCAATAAATCCCTGTCTGGATACGAGCAGGTAGAGGCGGCTCTGGCAAAGATGTACCTAGGGGTAAAACCCGAAAACACCGCTTTGAGCTAGACTCGAACGGGAACTGGTGCACGACAACGGGCCTTGCTGCACTCTTGGTTACGACACTCCCGGGGGATATGCTTAGGATAATTCTCATTTTATTTACAAACCACTATGAAGGGTTATGAGTACATACTTCCTCAAAGAAAACATTTCTTTTTATGATTATGGATTATATCCATAAATAGTTCAATTTATTTTAAGTATTTTATAAGTATGGAAATATGTATATTGATTCATAAACTAATCTAGTTTATGCCATTGTATAGAAATGGCGCCCAGTAGAAGGAATGTGAACTCCAGCAGTATGTATGATCCAAAGAGTAAGATGGATCGTATCTTTCAAGGTATTAAGCCAGCATTTCGAAGGGAAATAGTCTCCCATGTGTTCTCAACATATGAAGAAACTGTATCATGTGTTAATAAGATAAGTAAAGAATTCTCTGAGTCCTATGGCTTTGAAGCAAAGCAAGAGATGAAAGGGATGGAAGAGAGAATGATGGATAAAGGGATGAGGGGAAAGAAGAATTTTCCAATATGTGGTAATTGTGGGAAGAAACATCATGGAACTTGCCTAAAGGGAATGGGAGTTTGTTATAAGTGTAGAGAAAAAGGACACAAAGTGCGTGACTGCAAGGGTAAGAAAATGGTTTCAAATGTACTATGCTTCTTCTGCAAGGATTGTGGACACTACACAAACCAATGTCCAAATCATCAGAGTATGCCTCAAATGATGTTATTGGATAATAATCAAGTTATGATACTACCACAGACGAGGAGTAATGATTAGAGTTCTTATGTTGTTATTAAATAATTTTGTAATTTGTGTGTTGTATCAATGATGTACTGGTTATAATAATTATGGAGTATATAAGGATTTTACTGCAGTACTATTTCATCAAGGACTTGAGATTGTGTGGAACCAAGAAAAGTGACTCCACAGTAGGATTAAATTTTTGGAAAATATATGGTTGAGATAAAGATAGACCATAATATGGTTCTGATACTGAGATTTTGATTTTGGAATAAGACGTGATTGATTTGGATAAATTATATTGGATATACATAACTTCCTTGAAACTGATTGATGTTTTGTATACATTTTTGGATAGAAGGAGTATATCTAGTATTCTATAAGGAATAAGGGATCATGGTAATTCAGTATGTTTAAAAAGAATACATGTTGAAGGTATTCACATGTTGTTACGTGGGAAAAAAGATCTTCATTATGATTACCTTCCTTATAAAATTTGGACTGTGAGTTCGACAGAAGTATTTTGGATAACTGTTAAGGTTGGAATGGATTAAGTTGATATTTGGATAGTATTGTTTAAGGTTAAAGCATTTATGAAGATTATTTTTGGAATATTATAATACTATAGTTTTCAGAAAAGGACAACCTGCAGGGTGGGGCATAACCTGACACGTCGGACAAAGCTGCAGGAATCGAACCCACAACCATAGTGTGACAGGCCTTTATTTCCTACCACTAGCCTACAGGAAGTCCCTGGTTATTAAAAAATAATTTCACTAATCTAAATGGTATGTGTAAACATTTGGAACCTTATACAATTAGGATAAGTATAATATTTTTGGGTTCTATTATCTTTTTGAGTGAAAGGTGAGTTGAAGGTTGAAACTCTAATTGTCAAGCATAAATATATATATACCTATCTGTTATTAAATGAATAAATTAATTCTTAAACTTTAGTAAAGGGATATTAAAACAAAAAAATTTGTTACCCTAATACCTTATGTCTTGTTGAACTGGTGATATTTTAAATCAACATAGATTGAAGGCTTTGAGGCCCTCAATTTGACAGTTTATTGTGATTGATGACGTCAATCACTCCCTACAAATATTTACATTTTTCCTCTAATTATATGTCTCTAATTTCCACCAATGTTCTCCTTATCGAGATCATAATTTGGTGGTGACTTTCTTATTTCCATTTCCCTCTTATTAAGGCTAAATTTTACTAACCTTATTTCCGATGTGGGTTTTCCACAATGGTATTTTCTATTTTCAACCTTTTATTTTCAAAGAAAAATTTCAAATTGTGAGGACGCAATTTATTGAAGGAGGGGAGAATGTAACACCCCGAGCTTCCATGATACGCTTCTCATTTAATAATGCAATAGCTTGCATGGTACGCAAGTTCGAGTTCTAACACACCACGACTAATCAAAGTAGCCGTTATGAATAGTAATAACCACTTTTTAAAATTATAGAAATTTTATATTTCAAAATGGACTTCATTTTTGTATTCGTAATATCGAAATTATCCTAAGTTGAATTTATTGTAATTTTCTGAGAACTTCTAATTTTTTTATGAATAGTGAAAAATACTTAAAAACAAATTTTTTAATCAAAATAATCTATAGTGATAAATTATACTATTTAGTGGTTTTAAAGTATAATTAGAATATATTTTTACCATTTTATCCAATGGTGGTCATTAGAATTAATTTAACATTGAAATTGGACATAAACAATTGACAATCTTTTGATATAAATTGTTTCTTAAAAACACGCTATTTGTTGTGAAAGCGGGAATTAATTATAAAATTAATTAATGCAAATTATATGTTTTGAATTTTGTAAAATATAAATCATTTTTTAATTCAGAATATCAATTATAGCTTAGGGTGAAATTTTGGCATTGTTCTGAAAAACTTCAATTTTTGATGAATAGTGAAACCACTAAGTGGTAGTTAAATAACTGATTTTTCGTTTAAATGAAATATTACCACTTCTGTGATTTGATTTTCAAAAATCCGACATACATGGTTGTCATTAAGAAGTAAAATTTGTTTCAATGAGATTAAAATAATTTTTTGGTGAATAGTAACTTTTAAGTTCTTAATCGCGATTAGAGGTAATTAATGTAGTTTAAGGTACAAATAATGTCTTAATAATATGAGATGAGCATGAAACTTGTCCTACTCCTATTGGATGAGTCATGGCCGACAAAGACAACCCATGGGTCAACTTGGGGACCCCATGGAGCCACTTTAGTTGGAAAATGACATAAATATATATTTATTTAATGTTAAAATTAAATTGACACAAACATGAGTTATTTTACTAAAACAGTTTTTAAGTGGGGTTACACAAGTCCAAATTTTGACTATAAATATTCATTAGAAATCTAAAAAGATTTCCTACATCATAGTATTTGTTTTATAATTTTTAGACATTAAATAAATTAAATTATATATGACATCATTATGATGCAGCGATGACCTTATTATTTAACGATTTAAATAAAATGAGAAGATAATGCAAAATCCAAGGCTTACACTTGTCCAAAGCCTATTGGATGAGAATATTTCGAAACCTTATCACCTTAGACTCGAATTATATAAGTGTGGGACCTTTATAATCCGAAAAGAATTGTGTAATAATGTAACATTTCAATCTTTCCAAAAGAGCCCCTCCTCTTCACTTATAAAAGGCCCCCACCCCTCCCACATTATTCACACCATCAAGCCATTTGTCTCGGCCAAACTCTGACCAAATACTCTCCCAACATCCCTCTCTTACTCCTAGATGACTCACTTTGGTCAGAACTCTTCCCAAGGAAGCCTTTGGCTCAAATCAAAAAGAGTTACCCGATTTTGAGGTAATGTCTTCTCTAATGTTGTTTTGTTTTATTTTTCTTCTCCAACCCCCTAAACTCTTTTTATTCAATTATTTTGTAACAACACCAGTATCCTCAATATACTAGGATGTTGTTATAATAAGGATTCGAGCTACACTTACACACACCTACATCTAATGGTTAAAGAACATACGGTTTCTGTGGATGGCGAATTTCTGCCTCACGAAACGATGATTGTTCAACACTCATATAACACCTTCAAAGGTGACCATTAAGATGTCACTATTTTTATATATGATATATAATATGTTTATGTTTTACTTATGCTTCTGTATTTCTCATTTATGGCATACTTTATGATTTCCATTATGGGTAAAACGCGATAATTTCATTTTTGGAAGTGCGGACTACCGCCCCCTCAAAGTGATTTGAATCGTTAATGCCATATGTGGGATGTATAAAGGATGGAGTAAATGGTATTATACACTATGTTATACTGGAATTATATTATACATTTATATCATTATGATTTAGTTCCATTAAATATGAAATTGAAATGAAAGTAGCGTTCATGCGTACGTACGGCTTACCGTCTCCATGAACGGTGCATTTCATTTCTTACCTCTAAATGTTACGTAATATTATAAATGAATGTATATACTGGATATATATCATATATATGATATCTACATCATGAATATAATTCTAGATATAATGGATATTTCACCACATGAACAACTTGTAATTATAGGAAGTTTATTTTTGACTCAAGTACCAAAGATCGACAAATTGACCGTTATTAACTTAAATAATTACATAATGTTCATAACATGGTAATAAGGGATATAAAAGGAATAATTAACATGAAAAAAGGTTCTTAAGTAAATAGAAATTAACTCTAGTTTATTATTCAGGAGGTTAAAGAACGGTCGAGTCAGGACAAGACGCAAGGTAAGGTAATTTCTTAACCCAACTTCTATTCTTTGGGTTAATCATTTACTTACAAATTATGTCATGATATTATTATGTCCTATTTTGTATTTTTACTTTATTTATGTGTACCTATAGTTAATACACATAATATATATATTTTATTTTAAAAATGATCTTTTTAAGGACTTCGTCTCAATCTCCTTTCATTGAGGAATATTTGGTTTTATACACAACTTTCTTTTATACGGTGTATAAACCCCTTTGACTTTTACGTTTATTCAAAAGAAATATTTTTTATACGAAGCATTTTACTAAACGAGAAAAGGGAATGTTTTTATTTCCGTACTTATGTGGCGACAACGACTTCTCCGCCGCCATGACAATTATTTGAGTTTCAGCTTCCTCTACAAGCCATCATTTTTTTAATGAAAAATAAATACAAAGTTTTAACTTTCTTTTATTTTATGGTTTTGAAAGCGTTTTTATTATATCAATGTGTTGTATTTATATCTTGTGATTGAAATGTGGAAATGTTATGTTTCCTTTATGCATGTTTTATGTGATACGATTATGTTATGGTTTATGATATGTTTAAACCTATTCATATGAGGAATGCATTGGACTTAATAAGTGACGGGTGGAGCCCGCTATAGCTCCTCGATGCATCGGCAGGTCTCATGGGACAAACTAGTGTCTTGGCATGAGGCCTTGACAAAATCTTATTTGTGGTCTTGGCACGAGGCCTTGACTACGTGGTTATGATAGTCTGGAATTATGCATTCCATCATTATGAAAGTGGTTATTGATATTGCATGTGATTATTCGACCAGTAGAATATCCATGTGAAGAAGTGAATGGCATTATCCCATTTTACTTTTGCCATATTATGTTGATGTTCAAGTTTAAAAGGCTTTTGTTTTAGTTATACATTGCCTTAAATTTTTATGTTTATTTATGAAAGCTTTCGCAATATTGTTATCCTTACTGAGCATCTAAGCTCACCCCTTTCAATGTTTTAATATTTTCCAGGATGTGAAGAAGTATTTTATGAATGACCTGCAGGGATTTTCAGAATAGGATATGAGTGTGGACTATGGATACTTTGTTATTGTAGTTTTTCACTTTATGATGTAATGTAACGTTTATGAATGTATCTAGTGTTTCCAATGCTACTAAACTAATCGGTCTTTCGAGACTTGATCTTTTGTGATCATGCCAATGTTACGAAGTAATGCACCGACTCTGGGTAGCTGGGGTCGGGGCGATAAAGATATTGTGTCTCACTTAAAAAAGATAGATGGTGTTTCGTATCTTGTAATCGAGGTGAAAAAACTTTTTCCATGGAATCACATGGGTGGTGATATACCTCAGTTGGACATCAATGATTGGAAATTATGGTTGTGGAACTATTATAATTCATAAAAAAAATATCAAGTAAGACTATGGAAGATGATATTAGTACATAGTCTAAAAACATTGAAAAATAATCCTGAAGTGGGATATTATTTTGATGGTCTTGTGAGAATCATATTGTTCTATTAGGAATGTATGAAATGAGGAAGGTTGAAATCCGGATGCATAATTTCAATTTTTGGAAGGCAATTATGGAAGAGACTATAATGTAGATTAGAGTTCTAGATTAAGTGTTTATCTATCCCATAAAATCCATCCATTTCTAGGTGATTCTACATGTGTTCTATTACAATAAGGAATTAATGTTGTTTCATGAAGTAATATATTGTGGGTTTATTAGGTATTACCATTTTTTGTGTTTATTCACTACCGTGATGGGAGTTGTACTCTGGTTATTGTATATGACTGGGCAGTTTTTATTTAAAGGTAAGGATATTTCATAATATTACATATATATTCAAGAATTTCAATAGTTATCTCTTTACTGAACCATGATACTCATTGGTTGAATTAAAATTTAATAGTTTAAATCCCATATATATAAGGGAGATAACATTTTATTTCCAAATTTGTATACAATAGTGATATGATGAAGCATTTAATGAAATAATTTTGTTTTTTCAAAATTTTATTATAAAACAAGGTTTCTTAATGAATTTTCATCAATTCATATTACTTTATATTAACACTATGAAACCTGTTAAGTCTCTCAATTCCCCTTTGATAATTACATGGTGAACTTTGATAATTATCTTGAAATGGTTAAGATTTAGGTTTGGAGGTCTATTTCTCTCTCACTTTTCTCCATACCTTCCCACTACTCCTGTTATTGAAGGTTAAAATAGTTTGATTTATTTGTATTGATGATGTATTTAATGATGTTTTGATTAGTTTTTTATATTTTCTGTTGTTTTGGTGGATCCTATTGAGTTGGTGGTGGTTAACCTATTTTTTTCCTGTTCTTATGATGTGTTATTTAAATATTATATCAAGTTATAGGATTATAGACATCTGCATTATTATAAATAAATGAATTTGGAATTGAAATAATTTTTGTTTCATTGTATGGATGATTTCGGTTTTACTAATTATGATAATGACTCAAACTAATACATTTATGGGGGAGAATGTTTTCATGTGTTCATTTATGCTTTTGATGTTGCTACCATTGTGTTTTTTACTTGATTAATATATATGTGTGGTGGTAAAGACTTTTTTATAATATTCATATGATTTCACAATTCATAATTATTTAATTATGTAAATATGATAACGAATTAAATTAATATAAACCATGAAAAATTAATGATGTGTCTTTTTCTAAAGTGTTAAATAAATATTGAGGTGTTATTAAATGATTTTGTTAAAATATGTTCTTTTGTGTAATTGTTAATTTTTTAATTTGGTTATTTTTCACTTTCAATGGTTTAAATATTTCATGGTATTGAGTCATGGTGGATAGTTTGATGTGAAACTGTGATTTGGTTATTGTAGAAATGTACGGGGCAATAATGTGTCACATTAAGGGTTTGTTTAACATGATTGACATGGACAGTAAGTGGTAGATATTTTTGTTGGGTTTGTTTGTCATGTGTTGTTGTTAGATATATTTTTATAGTGGTGGTTGTGATTTCTCGGAGAGGTTTATGTGGGTGCGTTTTAGCAGAATAAAAATATGGTTTGGTGTTGAATGAAATAAAGGAATGTCTAATTTATCGAAAGTGAACTGGCTATATGGGTAACATTTTTTCTAGAATTAATAATTTAAGTAACAAGTATATGTTATGAGGTAAATTAGGCTATTAATATTGAAATTAATGTTTTTATATGAACATGTATTTATTGGAAATTGATGTTACATGGCTAGTGTAATGTCGATTGTAATGATAAATATATAATTTTCAAATGATGTGATTATGTGGGAATTTGTAATTAATATGAATTGTTATATGGTGCTAGCATTGTTGTATTATGTTCTGGTAGGTGTGATTGTTGTATTTAGTGTGGGTGGTTGGGTTTTTGTGATTCTAATAGGTCATATGAGTAAATACAAACTTTTTTATTATTTGATCCTTTAGTTGATTTTGTGTGTTATATTATATATTCATTATATTTTATATTAGTTCATATTCTACCCACCCGAGATATAGAACATTACTATTTACCATTTGTTTTTTTGGGTTCCATGAGTTGTTTGAAACACCCATGTTATAATGGGAATTAATAGTTCAATACACCCCCTTTCTAGATCTCTCTTCCAAACATATTATTAGATCTGACGGCCTGAGGTTATGATGCACATGATGTAACGCCTGTTGGAAAATATTCATAGGATATGGTCGTATTGTGGTTTGTGGTTGGGTATGTGCATAGACGGAGGAGCTAATTTGGTTGATATCCTTCATTTTTATGTTACCCGAATATGATGAGGATGCAATGGGTGGTTTAGATGCAGTGATATGGATTTTGGAAGTATTTTTTGTTTTTTGTGAGGATGTGGATTTTTATATGAGCTAGTTGGTAACAATATGATATGGATATGTGTTTATGTGGCTATGTGGATACATGAGTGAAGGAATCTCTAGGAAATCTTCAGTTGGGTCATGGGTTCAACCATATCAGCTGTAATGTCTATATGGGGTACCTTCTTAATGTATTCCTTTTGATGATTATATACTATACTTGGATGTTATGTTTGGGAATGTTAGAGTTGGTGTGGTTTGGTGGTAGTTAACTTGGTTTTGGTGGAGATTTTTGAAATACCCCATAGATTAAAATAATTTAAAGTTATGATAAATTGTTTCATTTGAAACATTGAACCAAAATGATCAATGACAGGTTTTATCATGAATTAATTGTAAGAATCATATGTGACGGTTATGATGTAGCCATTGAATTGATGGGTATAGATAGAAGTGAATGTATTATAAAATATATATTTACTGAAAAATATTGGTTATTTATAATAAAAAATAAGTAATAAAATTTATTTGAAATAGTTAGGTGACTAACAAAATCATGTTTATGATTAAACATATTTTTCATTAACAATTTTTTTTTCATTTTTCATGCTATTATAAAAAATTATTTTTTATCAACTCTTGAAATTTAATAGGAAAAAATGGTTTTAATGTTTATTATTTTCATTCTCAAATTATTTAATTTGTGTAAATTAATTTTAAAGCATAAAAATAAGTAACCAATGTAAATATTAGTCACCATGGTAAAATAGTTATTTTTGAAAAAGAATTATTTTTTAATATTGAATAATTTTTATATTAATAGATTAAATTTATATATTTTATATAATGACTCTAATATAATTTTTAAACATATATATAAATATTTACACTCATTTATTGAGTAATTAAAAGGAAATAATATTAAAAATTATTAATATGTAAAAGTTATTTTTCTAGAGAAAATATTTTCTCTATATTTTTTGTTTTAATTACAATGTTAATTTAATTATATTTAGAAAATGAACATTGTTAAATAGATTCATAATTCATATCTATAATTTCAAAATTATTTAGGAGGGGATACCATATATTTTTAGTAAATTTTTTTTTACCATTGTAAATTTTAATCATGGTTAATAATAGTAAATATGAGTAACTTAATGATACTCAAATGTTTCCAATGTAAATTGAAATTTATACATTTTAGAAGACCTTTTTATGTTTTAATGTTATACCTATATTTATCACCAACATTTTATCACCTAACTCTCATGTGCCTCCATCTTTACCCCTCACCAACCATTCAATTGTAAGGGAAAGTCCCTCTTTTTAACCTTTTAAAAGAACTCAATTATAACATTTTAAAACCACTCTTAACATTAAGATTATTCTTGAGATGCTATACACATTAACTCTCATATAATCTACTTATATATTTGGAATATCATGTGTAAAAGAATGTGTCTCAAGTCCTATTTTTTCCATGTGGTCCTCCAACATAAAAATCAAGTCTGCAATTTAATTATTATCCCCTTTTTAATCTTGTATTCATTGTATTTATCCTCTTAAACTATTATAACCAGAAGAGAACACTTTTTTGAGTTATTTTTTTTTAATGTGTTATAAATGGGTTTCAATGAAATAAAAAGATATCATTGGTATCAATATATTCGAACGATTGTAAATACGATGTTAATATAAATTATGTTGAATTATAAAAGCTTGGAAATAAAGTTGATGGAGTTTGGATGATTTTCTAAAGAAGGGAATGATTTCCAATGTATTTCTATATTTGATGAATATACATAGTGTTTATAATTTTTTAAGAGTTGGATATTATTTTTAAGATCAATGGAATTTTTTTTTGAATAATTAATGTTTACGTAATATTATTTGTGAGTTGTTCATAATGTCTCAACCATGTGATAAATGTTAGGAGAAGCATGATTTCTCTCAATATTATGATTCTTAAGTTTTTTCTGAAAATAATTTTACAGGATGGAGAAGTTATAGCCAAAAAAAATTAGTGAATTATGTCATGAATGGATAGAGAAAGATGGTACCATCAGACCGGTGTAGATTCTAGTGTACTTAGGTGATTATATGGTGTTGATTAGACTAAGGTGATTGAAATATAATTTGAATCAAATTATAGTAAAAATAAATTTAGAGTTCCATTAGAAATTTTCCTCTATAAAACAATACCATAATATTCCTTGTGACATATTCTTTATAAATTAAATATCACAATGTATTATGGATGTGATTCCAAGAAAATGTTCTAAATAAGAGTAAATTCACAATGAATTAGAGAAAAATAAAGTAATGAATTTATAAAGTTTATTTTATCAAATAACATTCCTATTTTAAGTAATTCATGATTTAAATTAAATTTCTTTAAATAAGGAATTTGGTAGAACCCGGTAGATGTATGGTTCCTAAACACTTTGAAGTGCAGATCAATGTTGTATGAAGAGTAGAGAGAAGTATATCAAACAATCAGGTAAAAATAATTATATATGAATTGGATTATTTTTTGAATAATCAAAAAATATTTTCCTAAAAATGTAATAGTTATATGAAACATGCAAAGATCCACAAAAAAATTTATGAGAAGGGGAATCATATTGAAGCTTCCACAAAATGTTTTATCTAACAGAAGTTTGTGGAAAAATTCATTAAATGAATGACTCTGAGTGAATTTCATCAGATATGATAATATTAATGAATTCAATAGAAAATTATTATTGAATGAATCAATATTATGTTTCCAAATGATCATAAAAATGTTTTTATTTTATCTCATATAGAAGAGTTGGAAAAAAAATAGATAATATTTTATAAGAAAAGTCATCATAAAGAAGAATCCTATAAAATACTTCAATGAAAATTTTATAAGAGATATCATTATCTAAATTTTTATTAATCCATTATATAATGTATTAAAAAGTCAGTTGAGATAGTCATTTTATGTCATCGAAAAAATGACTAAATCTGATCACTAAGGATTCATTTTATAGAAGAAAACTTTCATACATTTCGTAACCCAGAAGATGGAGGAAGATCTGTATTAAAGTGTATTGGAAAAACATTTTAGAGTAGATTTAACAGATTAGTCAGAAAAAATTGATTAAGATATAAAATTTTTATGATGGAATAATGGATGACGCCCCATAATATAAATATTTTTATATTAAGTTGAGAAGGAACACTAGATGCAGTTTTATTGAATAGAAGTGGTGTTTGGAAGTTCTTAATGACAAAAAATGAGAAGATATTGAAAAAAAATTTCCTAATGCCATTAAATGTGATGATGTTGAGTAGGTACTTAAATTTTAGAATAATCATGAAAGGTAGTTCCAGATTTTTACCTATAGTTAATGATATTTTAATGTATGCTTTTACACCCAATGTTATGTAAATATATTAATTTTAGGAATTTTGAAGATTGTAAAGTACAAATTTTTTTGAGATAGATGTTCGAAATTTGAGCCAGAAGAGTGAATTTAAATGGGTCCAGTTCACCCTAATAATTTATATGACTTCTAATATAAGGTGGTGATAATTATTTGCATGATTTTGTGGGATTTATTGATATAAAATCATTTTTATGAATATAGATATTATTATATAAGTGATGTTTTATAATTTAGTTCTAGCCATGAATCTTGAGAGTAATTATCATTTCTGTTGATGTTTCATACTAATATGTACCATGTGAAGTAAGGGGTATTAGATAAAGAAAAAACACACAAAAAAATAATCATGAACATTAAGAAGAAGGGAACAACTGATTAGATAAATTGGTACCAAATTTAAATGTTTAAAATGTAGGATAAATGATTATGTGATACTAGATTGAGTATTCATATATGTTAGTATTATATGATGATTTTTTAGATCAATATTTCAGAATAATTATCAACTGACTAATTTACCTCTAATGAATAGTAATTAATGATATGATCAAACAAATAAATTTCTCCTGAAGGAAGAAGAGAAGGTAAGAGGATATTATAGTTTTATACTATGTATAATAATGTGATTTACTTTTTTATGTTATGAAATTACCATTAGAATAATAATTAATTGAATAAAAACATAAGATAGTGTAATTAAACAAAAGACACATTTGTGGAGGAATTTATTAGTGTTGAAACATGAAGAAGTTGGAGACAACCTACATAGGTAGTATAAAGAATCAAAAAGCAGATATACGTTAGATGATCACATCACTAGTTCTTTGATGAATGAGAATTTCTTATCCCCATTCGTAATGTTTGTTGAACGTCACATAAAATAATTATTTTTCTCTATAAAAACCACCATAATAGTTATCTCATTATAATTGATAATCTATATACTAGTTATCACCATATACTGAAAGGACTATCTACACTTATTATGTTGTTATCCTTAGTAGAAACATCATTTTCCATCAGTTACATACATATTATAAGGAATATAGAATTGAATAATAAAGATACTAATAAGTCAAAGAGGTAAAGGGATAAAAATATCATTTTTATAAATTTACCCAACACTGATTCACCCCATCTTACTATAGATATTATCCCGTAGTGGTACTAAAAATTTATAGAAATTCCATGTTTGTACTCCATTAGATTATAAAAAATGATGTTATAATATTTTAAATATTTGAGTTTCATTCCCGTATTAATAATGAAGTACCATTTTTGTGAATATCTAGTTTTCTTCTAGAAGAATTCTATTTCTACTGATACCTTGATGAATATATGAAATAAAGAGAAAAGATATCTAAATAATATATCCCTCTTACAGAAATATTATAATGTTTCAATTTCTAAATTCCTTTCTAAGAATAATGTTATATTTTAATTAGAAATTAAATAATAAATGGTTCTATTTTCTACCATGTAGAAGGAAAACATTCCCATATTTAGTGGATCAAGATCATATGATCATGGTGTATGTTAAAATTCATTAACAAATATTTCTCCAGAAGAAAAACTATGAATATGTAGAGATGTCGATTAATCAATAACTTCTTTATATATATCAATAGTATATTAATAGATATTATAAATTTAATTTATAGAGAAACAATCTCTATTATTTCTTTATCCTTTAAATATTTTCAAGAATAAATCACCCATATTGAATAAGAAGCCAATAATATAGAGAAGGATTTACTCGAAAAAGTTATACAATGTATAAAGATTAAAAAATTGGACAGAGCCACTGAATAAAAATGGATCCATTAAAATGATGAAAATGATGGATTTAACAACACTATATAAGAAATTATCCCTGAAGATAATGAAATGTTAAAAATAGCAATCTTTATAGTTATTTCCAATTGGAGGTAAAATAGAAGAAAATTGTAGAACTTGATTCTTCATTTAAAAAAGTTAAATTTCATGAAAAGGAATTTTAAATAATGAATATGGATTATGTATGGAATGTGATTATGATTGATGATTAGAAAAAGACTCTAAATAAAAGATATCTAAAATTGGATGTAATGTTTTTTAATTTAATGACACTGACCCATGTAACTTAGATATGTTGATTGATTTATTAGATTTGCCTATGATACATGGAATTTTATCCTGAAGGACCAAATACTTTATTATTCTTGGTAAAATCGATACATACATGATTCACATATTAAATTTTAAAAACAAATGTAAATTATTTTTTTGATAATAACATTATTCACCCTATAATGTCCTTGTATATAATTCTTAATGCACATACTGGATTCTATAGAAGGGAAACAATAAGGGTGAACATAACAGCTAGGTATGGTTTACGTAAAATAGAAACAATCATCAATCAATAAGTTTAATCAACATTTAAATGTAAGTAACTAAAAACACATTGCATTTAATCAATAAATAGTGAATGAAATTCACCAAGATATAATATCATTGTGATAATCTCATAAATAATAATATAATACATAATAAATATTAAAAGGTAAATATCTTAAAACACTTAACATTTAATCAATATAATGAGAATGAAATACATTTAGTGATAATATAATTGTGAAAATATCATGGATAAAAATAACTAAATTATTATTTAATTAAATTCCTAATTATTGGAATTCATTATCTGAAGCATCATTATACCTCTATCGCCAAGACCATTCACAAGACATTTTAAAACTACACATAAAAAATAATTTAATTATTGATTATTGATTTGTATCATGAGACCTACCTATTCATCAAGGGTCCATATAATTCCAGTCTCGACCCATCAATTCATTTTTAAGCAATTTATTATCTATTTAATAATCAATTTAATTTCATGAACAATGTTTTTAACATCAAATAAACTTATTGAGAAAACAATATAGATTTCTCTATACCTACCCAGATAAATCACTAAATTTAAATGTTGAAAATCATTTGTAGAAATGATATATTTTTTATGAAATAAAATTATCCATGATAAATAATAAAGATATTTAGGGGAAATTTTATATCAATAGGAATGTGAATAATTAAATTAAAAGTTTATGACTATAAAAATGAATGAAGAAAGTGTATGTCAGTACTTTCCTTGGTCAGAATGATCATAAACCATCCATAGAAGGAATAAAGATACTATCAGTACAACATCTACCCATTAGAGTAAGAATAAAGGTCTGTTGTTGATGATGAATACAAAAACTATGCAAATATATTTAAAAGATAATCTTGAGTAAAGTATCATTTTATTTATGAAAATATCTTTTTTAACAGTTTACAAGTCAATTTTAAAATATATTTCCTTGAAATTAACCTTTTAAATGTACAAATTAAGCTTTAAAAAATTTATTGGTCATTAGATCAGGATATTTTGTGCATGATGAGTATATTAAAACAAATATTCATTTCACATTTCTTGTAAAAGCCAATCAGGCCTTGTTTTTAAAATAAAATAAAGATTCATTTTTAAAAAATGTTGTAAAAATTATGAATGGGTAAATATTTATTTTCAAAATCTCTTTGAATGGATAAAAAAAATCTGAAAACATTTTTACAAAAGATGGTTTTGGAAAGAAATTATTTTTCAATCAAACATAGAAATAAAGTCAGATTTTTTTAAAAAATATTTCTCAATTGTATAAAGTGACAAAAAGTGAGAAAACGGTACTATAGTTTGATAATATTATTAATAAAACGTATAAAAAAATATAATTGGTTTATTATATAAATATCATATAGTTTTCTTCCATTGGAATTCAATAATATGCAATCTCAATTAGAATGAGATTGTGAAATAAATACTTACAACGATCAAAACGTCGAAGAGAGAATTAATAGACAAATTATTTACTTGTATAAATGAAAAATTTACATAAAAAAGATTAAATACGAAATAAGAGAATAATAATTCATTACCCACATAATCATAGAAATCAAATATGATGATGATGACATATAACCTAGTGAAAAGATATTGGGTTCTAAAAATCTATATCATTGGGTAAATTTTACATCCAAATTCACATAGAATAAATTTTTAAAATTGAAACACAAAATTTTATTATTTATTAATGACTCATGATATTATTTTTGAAATGGTAATTATTCATAATATATATGAAAATTCAGTTTCTTAAAATTACAGCATTCATTAATGAAGGGAAATTGAGACAAATTACATAAGCAATTGGTAATATTCCTCCTAAAAGAAATTGGATGAAATAATTTAAATGGATACACAGAATACCATAAAGTTTAATGAATTCATTATATTACATGATAAATGTTATGTGTAAAAACCATATAAAATAAATTTTTTGATAACATATAAATGTGACCCAATGAATTTTTTTTTGAAGGAATCTCTTACCTCAATCTTCTTTTTTGTTGAACGTGATTTAACTTCAAATATAGGGTTCATAAAGATGTTATTAAATTATAACATAAATATATTAATATATAAAATATCATATGTGATCAATTTATATCATATTATCACACTTTCTTTGTTAATAAATCAATATTTTCATTGTTTTATGTGTTAATATCCCTATTTTCTCATACTCATTTTTTATAAATGTTTTAGTTCATGTGAATATTATATATTTTAATTTTATGTAGTATAAAAATAAAAATAATATATTTTACTTATTAATGAATCAATTATATATTTGATTCCAATTATGAAATACGGTTTTGAGAAACATTGTTCATTATGATCATGGAGACAATAAACAGTACGTACATAGTAATAAAGTTTCCATTTTCTAATGATCCTCATGAAAATAAGTGAAGTAAAATTTTACCTTTATAAAATGATTATAATATAGTTTTATATATTTAAATATACATTCAAATAGATTCCATGTGTTGAGTGGATGAAAATAGTGTCAAATCTCTCCATGAATGTAGTAGTCCACATGTACAAAAATGATATTATCTTCTTTCAGTGAGTGAAATGGTAAGAAAGAAAATGATATAATATATTTTCATAGATAAAAATATTTTATTAATATCATACTTATTTCAATAATACAACATGTTTTAATTAAACCTATCATTTTTATCTTCCATGAAATGTGTTGGCGAATGATGAATGACATCGCTTTGGGAGGTGGTATACCACGTACACATAAGCGACATTATCATATCCCCTACAGAATAGAAATTAAAAAAGTAATATAGGATATAATTTCAAAATATTTATAATAATTTTAGACATATAAATCTGATATTTAATTTATATCCATCATAACACCTATCCTTTATAGGTGGTGATAGATAAATGAGTGACATTGGCTCACGAGGCGGTAGTTCTCCCAACACACAGATGATGAGATTGCAACCCATTTGCAAGAAGTGGGGACAATTTCAGGTCATGAACACAACATAACAACATATAAGTATATATAATATAATTAAACCATTATATATGTATGGTTTAATAATAATTTAAGGATGTAGATTAAGAAGTAGTATAAAAAGGCATGTTGAATAATGTTACCTCTTCTCTGGGAGACTTCATAAGGATTTCACCAAAATCTGTCCTAGGCT
Organism: Viscum album; assembly: GCA_963277665.1. NCBI lineage: Eukaryota > Viridiplantae > Streptophyta > Magnoliopsida > Santalales > Viscaceae > Viscum > Viscum album. Next base: position 44,897,355 of record OY728131.1, read on the forward strand.
GAATTTAAACTCGACATAATGCATCTAGTATGAGGGGATGGAAATTTTGAAGTTATTTTTTATGTGATTTTTGATCAAAAATTATTTGAAGTTGTGAATAATAGATGAGAATTGATGGCTTTTTATTGGGGAAGTGAGTGGAACACTTGTAATATGTTGAATAGAAAAAGCGTACAAACAATTTTCAAAAGCAAAAAAGGTTGAAAATGAAATATTATAGACCCAAAGAAATTACAGGATCTATTTATGACTATAAAATAGTTTTTAGATAATATATTATGCTATTTTAATCGTTATCATATTAGTATACCACCCAGAAAATCCATTTTCACCTTAACTGCATTAACTAATTTTTATACTTTTTTCAAATAATTATAGGAAAATATTAAGATAATTCTATTTAATCATATAAAATATTCTAAAACGAAATATGAAATATATATTTCCATATTCCCTTCAGGTAAGTGAAGAAAACTATTTAGAATTATTACCATAGAAGTGACGAGAAAGCGGGGTTTTAAAGTGAATATGTAAAAAAGTTTATGAAATTTTTATATTAAAAATAAATATAAAAAAGATTAAAATGCCATAAATTGTATTATTATATATATTAATTATCTAGTTTTTCATTAATACAAATTTGAAATATAATTTATCTTTAAAAATAATTTAAACGAAAAGGAATTTATCAACTAAATATTATTATTTTTCACCGTTAATCAAAAAATGATACTTTTCAAAAAATACCATAAACTCACCCTAAGATAATTTTGGTATTCAAATTTTAAAAATGTGGTTAATTTTATAAAAAAAACGTTATGAATGTGGTAAAATTTAATTTCAAATTATGCGTAAAATGCATTGCTAAACTATGTTTTTGAAAAAAATTATATTTTTTCAGAAAAAAATTATTTTTATTATAAATGATTATTGTTATATATATAATAAAATGATAACCATAATTTTCATAACATAGTTATTATAAATAATTTCATATAATTTAACATCTATATTAGAATGATATAATTTATTACTGTACATTTCGACTCGGGGATTCATTTTCGGCATCTTATCAAAGATATTAGATTTGAAGAAATATATTTCATTGGTTATTTATGTTTGGTGTTGTGCGTCACATATGTTATCATGTAATTTTTTTTATTTTATAATTTTTTTCTCATAAATTCTCCCCAGCATAAATAAATTGGGTCTAGATAATCGAAAATTTATCATCGAAATTAAGGGTTTGACTTTTAGAAATACCATTTTTGAAAAACCACATCATAAAAGGGTTTATAAATCTTTATATTGATAATATAGAAAGGTAAATACGAAGATAATTTATAATAACACAAAAAAAGGTTTCTATGTATGAGATAATATGTGAAAATTAATTATATGTACATGAAAGAAAAGTGTAAATAATTGTAGATGTTTTTATAGATAATTGATTATAAAAAATTGAGTAATCAATGTAATGTTCATGACATAAAAATCATAATTTTTTGATGATTTAATAATCCATTTGATTTATCATATATGAATGTAATAGGATAACATATTGGTTTTAATATCATTTTCATAATGTTGAGGAATTATTTTATTTTCCATGAATATAAGAATATATACTTACTTGATAAATTTATATTTCAAAAGAATAATGTTATCCATTGGTTTTTCTTCAATCAATTTCCAATTCATCACTTACTCCAACAAATGAATATATAAATAAATAAATTTATCTACATAAAGTACTAAAATTAATTTCCAATGGATCATTGGATCCATGATAGAGTGAAAAGGCTTTTTGCGGGTATTTAACTATTTTAAAAATCCAATATGGTTAATATAAGTAATCAACTATAACACATTATTCATTAAAAATCAAATGCAACTGCAATGGTTATACATTAATGTTTGTATGCTAAATAATTTAACTAAAAAATTCATACTACAGAAGTCCTAATGTAGGCTACTGGTAGGTGATAAAAACGTATCATCCATTATTTGTGGGTTCATGCCCCATGACATTATTGGACATGATGGGTTATCACCTGACATGTAGGAAATACTTTTTCTAAACAAATATTAATATAATTCCTATAGTGTTACAATATGATGATAACATATAATCATTATAGAATAATATATAAGATAAACCAAAAAGTTTACCAATACCAATAATATTTTCAAAAAAATGACATGGAATTATTCTTAAAATAAATTTTCATATTCTAAAATAATGTATTGTATTCCCAGAAATATTTTTCAAAAAGCATCCTTAATTAGTTAATATTGTTAACAATTTTTTTTCAGATTGTTAAATTTAGACATTTAACATTTGATCAACCATAAACATAAACCCATGATGGTATGCATACCTCTTGGTTAATTAAGACACACATGCCTCTAAAAAAAATTTAACACAATCCAAATATGTTTCATGATTTTTACAACTAGAATACCAATGGTAAAATAATTAAACAATTTATTTATTGAATAAAAATACATACAAACTTGATCTATTTTATTTCAAAATAGGTCCACGCTTAGTTAGGGGTTATCCTTTAGAAGAGTTCATTTATGCGGATAATGCCTAGGCTCTCCACATTTATGACAATGAACTATAAATGGATCCCTAGGATGAGATTTAATTCCTACCATCACAGTATTGATTTTTTAGAGAAAAAACATACATTATTAAATTAAATTGAACACATAAATCATTTTACCATTCTATTGAGACACTTAACCAGGTTCCTCCTTCAATAATTTTGAAATGAAGAAAATTGCGATCTCTTTTCTCCATGGTCTCCACTATACGAGCCCATAGAAAACACTATCCCTCTCTTGTTTTCTGATTTCAGGGGTTAGTTATGTTATAGTTTTTTAGTCATATTTTGAGATAACTAAATTTACATTATCATGATACCTTTCACACCTTTAATCATCCCATTTTATTTCTTATAGTCACCACATTATCCTTGATAATCAATGTTTACTTTATTTTATTGGGTTACAATCATTAAAAAAACCAAAAGCGTTGTTTGAAAAATAATAATTACAGTGGTAAAACAACATAATAAATTTTTTGATTTTTAAATCATGGAACCTTTTTTTAATCTAAGTCACCTTATGTTTAACCTAGGGTATTAATTTTCATCATCTATTCAAATAATTCATAGCGTTTTGTGAATTGTTTTTGAATTATCCTATGCATATCACCCTAGAGTGTTAAAAAAAGTGTGCATTAAAGAATAGTTTTGTGCACCAGATGACGATCAATTCAAGCCCAATATACCCTTTTTGAGTTATTAATCTTAGGTACAACTATTCTAGAACCACATATACATGTATTATCCATATAAGATAGTATTAATATGAATATCTATATAATAGTTTACATACCAATACATTGTAATGTTCTTTTATATTTATCCTCAATGTCTATCATAGGGTTGTGTTCCATAATCTATGTTTTACATTATACAATTATCAAAGTTTCTATTAATATCTTCTGATACAAACTATAACAACCCTGACCCTAATAAACATGAGTGGTATCCTACTTTATTACAATGTCATAAGTTACAAGGATTCACAATCCTAAGAACTGAATAGTTTAATAGTCTTGGTATACTATATATATACATGATTCACATATTAAATTTGAAAATACAAATTTTAACATAATTTTCATTCAATAATTACATAATTTTATCTAGAACATTATTTCATATCATTCTTAGTACACATCATGGATTATTTGTAAAGGAAAAAAATAAGGGTGATATCAAATGCTCTGTAAGGGTAAAGTACAATATAATCTATCATTAATCTATAAAATAGTCAACATGGAAAAGTAAATAACTAAAAACACTTACCATTTAATCATTAAATATAGAATGAAATTTATACAATGAATACATCATTGTGAAAATATCTTGGATAATATGATAATGAATAATAAATAAGGAAAGGTATATATTTGAAAGAACATTACATTGAATACATAAATTGATAATAAAATGAATATAGAGATAATATAATTGTAAAAATATCACTAATAGTGATAAATAAATTCTTAATTAAGGAAATTCAGGTTTTTAAGCCATAATTTTTGATATCATGATACTTCTACCATGAATACCATTAAAATCCAATTTAAAACAATAAGTAAAAAAATTAACTATAGATTACTAATTTGTCTAATGATTCCAACTAATGCATCATGGGTCTATATAATTATTTTCCTCACCCATCAATACATGTCCAAAAAATTACTCATATATCAAAAAATCAATTTAATTTCATGATCATTGATCCTTATCATAAAATATATGTAAGAAGTAACGAATATAGACTTGTTAAAATTTAGATAGATAAACAAGTAACATTCAATTTAAAACACTATTTTAATAAATTACATATTGATTATGAAATGAACATATCCATGATAAATAATATGTATATTTATGGAAAATTTAATGTCTATATGAAAGTGAATAATACAAGATAAACTTAATGACTATAAAAAATTAATCATTCCGTATAATTTGAATACATTCTTTGGTCAAAATGATAAAACATTATCCATATAAATAATAAGGATTGTATCAATACATCATATACCCATTGGATAAAGAATAAATTTGTTTGGGCATTGATGAATAAAAATAACATAAAAATATCTCAAAAACATTATAGGGTAAAATTTTTTTTTTTTTGAAAATTATTTTTTAAAACAAAGCATTAAAAAATGTTTTTCATAATAAAAATATTTGGAGATAAACATTGATAATTATAGAGGAATCGTTAAAACATTGACTTGTTGTGTAACGTCTTGGTTTCGGGTGCCTCCCAGAGTTTCCCCGTACCCGGTTGGTCACATGGCCTCATGTGAATTTACCCGAACTCTTGAGGCTTCTGTCTAGAAGTGAGGACCTCAGGTGTGATAGTGGGGAAAATATACCCTCATTATAAGAGTTTCATATTGGAACCAATAGATTTCAGTAGAAGAAGTAGTAATAACATGCAATACGTAAACAGTGGAAGACTGAAAGTAAATAAACAACTGGAGCACATATATAAATTATGCATGTCACGTTTATCTAGGAAGGAATCCAAACAAGTCACAATGATGGAATACAGTACTAAACCAAAGTAAAAAGGAAAAACAAATAAGAAACTACAACAATATCAAAATCCTTAGGTTGGTCTCATGCTCTCTAGCTTCACAGTATTCAAGTGCAAAAAGTATAAGGGTTATTTCCCCTATATATACCTTCAATAATATAATCTTTTTGGGTCCAAAAACATGACCCAAACAGGGTGTGAGATGAATCTTAGTAGGCAACTTCCCAAAGATCAATTCCTAACTATCCATGAATATATATATCATGTAAATAAGAAAAAATTAAGTAATAAACAAGTAAGTACTCCAAGGTAAACGATCCTATAGTTTCGACTAAAATCATTTACCTTCATCAATTATTCAACCAAGAATTCACAAGAAACCATCTGGGAAAGTTCTCACATCCTATCCCCTCTAGTTCAACCAACCAATCTCAAGTATCCCTCTGGGAATGTACTCACAGCCTTACACTTCTCGTTCAACTTATACAAGGATATAATGAACTCCTAGGTAGCTCAGAGGGTCTAACCCCTTTGGTCTCAAGAAAACAAAGACTATTTGAGGAAGCACTGAGCGTGAATTCCACATATTTCATTATTATGATAAACTAATGACACTCTGAGGAAGCACTCAACATCAATTCCCCATGTGGTCTCGTAATGGTAACTATAGACACTATGAGGGAGCAGTCAACGTTAATCCCCCCCCTATGGGCTCACAATGTGATAAATATAACAAACACTATTGGGAATCCCTCAGTGTAAATTCCCCTATGGTATCACTACACCAGGTTCCCACAGCCCTGTGTAAAGCAATCATGCACAAATGATGTTCATCAACAAAAGTAAACCACAAATTACTAAATGGATTGTAGCTACAAAGCATAACACAAGAAAGTCAGATAATATGAATCTATCCTAACAACACTAGGTAAGGAAAACAAAGAATCCTAATAGGAAATTCTATATCCAATGTCCAATATCAAATGAAACATGGTCAAATAAATCCATAGCATGGAAAATAACCTTATTCACAAACAAGATCCCTAACTGAAGCAATCAAAGAATAGAAGTCATTAACCAGGTTAAATTCCCTAAACACAGAATACCCTTAACTGGGGTATTGGGAACATTAACATACATAACTCAAATATAATCTACGGAAAGGAAAAAACCACCTACCTCAGCATTGTATGATCGATATACTCCACCTTCGACCCTTGAATCAACCTAGAATTGGGTAGATCTACAAAAACGTCCAAAACTCTCAACCAAGGATATCTCACGAAAGATGAGAAATCAAGGAATGAAGCTCTATAAACAGGAAGAAATCACCATGGAGATTCCAACGCATTTGAAAAAGGTTGATTTAGAGAAAGGTCAGTCGATAGAGGGCTCGGAGAGGAATAGTGTCTTCTAGTCCCTCCTGGATGAGACGTGCCAAGAAGAAGAGGTTTCTGCCAATTAGAATTGACCCCAGTCTGATATAACAAAAAAAAAATAAGGTGTGTTCATTAAATGTATATTCCATGTACATTCCTTCACCGACCTCCACATTAGGTGGTCTCTAGGTCACCCCACAGGGACATGTACTCGGCCGTTACAAAGCCAGTACCCAGTCACCTACGTCAATTGCGTACAAAGTGTTTAATCCTTAGTACACAGCATGTACTCCATAAAATTCTAGATTCTCCCATTTTTTCTCAAAAACACCAGAAAAGAAAAACCCATACCTAAAAAAAAGGTCTGCGTTCTTACAAACTCCCCCCCCCCATAAAGAACTTTTTCCCCGAATTTCCCTAGAAAAGCATAGTACAAGATGAATCCATGAACAGTTCCAATCACTATGATCATAAATCTTCTTCCCTCTCCCAGGTCTCATCCTGTACTCGCTCGTACTGCTATAACACTCATACCAGAGGAACATACCAACCATGAAGAACCTTTTCACTATAATCAAAAATCTGGATAGGATGCTCCTCGAATGATGCAACCACCTCTAGCACAACCACCTCAAGTTGAAAAAATGTGATCAGTCTGATAAGTAATGACATAGTAGGGAAACATGGAACATGTCATGAATAGCTTGGTAGAAAATAATCCAAACTCTCTCCAAAACCTCAAAGTGTCCAACATATCTCGGCGAAATCTTGCCTTGTCTCTTAATCCTTCAGTGTCCCATCCTTTGTGTGACATGTAGGAAAATCTAATCACCGACCTCAATTCCAGAGGTTGTCTCCTTTGATCAGAATATGTTATTTTTTGAGATTGTGTAGTATCCATCCTCTTCCAAACCAACTCCACCTACTCTGCGGTCTCCTGAACAAGACGAGGTCCCAACATAGCTGCCTCTTCTGCCTCCATACAACGTAATGGTTATCAGCATGGACTACTATTCAAAGCCTCATAAGATATCATCTAAATAGTTTCTTGAAAACTATTATTGTTGGAAAACTCCACAATGGGTATGTTCTTCTCCCAAGAACCTCCAAAATCATGGATGCATGCTCAAATAATGTCCTCCAGCACCTGAATCATATACTTGTACATGCAATCTATCTGGGGATGGTAAGTTTTACTGTAATGTACCTATGTACAGAAATCCCTCTATAGTCCCAGCCAGACCTGAGTAGTAAAATGGGAATCCCTATTTGAAATGATGAGTGTGGAACCCCATATAAGCGCACAATATCCCAAATGTACAACATTCCAAACTCATCAACATTGAATGTATCCTTGATCAACAAGAAGTTAGAAAACTTCGTGAGTCTATCAAGGACAATCCAAACTTAATCATTCTTTAATCGTGTCATCAAAAAACCCATCATAAAATCCATCACGACATCATTCCACTTAGACTCAAGAATGGGTAACTACTGAAAAGGCCATGCTAGTCGCTAATGATCCACCTTCACCTACTGACAAGTGGAACAACTCATCACAAAAACAACAACATCTCTCTTCATACATGGTCACCAATACTGACAATGTAGACCACGATACATCTTGGAGACACTAGGATGAACGACCCAATTTGAGGAATAAATGTCCCGCATAAGCTCCTCACACATGTCTGATGAAACCCATATGCATCCATAGAAGCACAATATCTCATCCTTGCCATTGGTCCATCGGGGAATAGGGTCCTCTCATGACACACTCACTCATAGAACTTGGACTTCATCATCTGATAACTGCCTCATTCACAATTAATCAATTATATTAGATGTCACAACTACAGAAGAAATAAATATCAGTCCCTGTCTATCATGCGCCTCCAAATGAATCCTAGAGAACAGAGCCATAAGCTGCTAAACCATGTTGGCCTCCTGAACTGCCTGTATCTACATCCTCCTTCTCAAGGTATAAGCCACTACGTTGCCTTTCCTATGCATATAGGCAAGCTCAAAATCAATGAACTGATGGTATTCAACCCACCTAAGATATCTCAAATTTAGATCTCGCTAAGTGAAGATGTACTTGAGAATTTATTGGTCGGTGAAAACCTCAAAATGCTCTCCCTAGAGATAACGTATCCAATAACGTAAATCATGAACAACTATAGCCAACTCGAGATTGTGTGTTGGGTAATTTCTCTCATTTGGATTCAACTGTAGAGACCCATATGCAACCACTCATTCCCACTCTATAAGAACTGCTCCCATCCTGATACCTAATGCATCATAGTAAACTATGTATTTCTTGACTGGATCTGTATAAACTTATATCAGTGCTGAATTCAACCTACCTTTCAGCTCCGGGAATGCTGAATCATAAGAATATGACCATAGGTACATCACACCCTTCATATTCAGGCCCTTTAGTGGCACTGAAAAGCATGAAAAGACTTATATGAAACATATGTACAATCCAACCATCCCAATAAAACTCCATAACTCAAAAAATTTATTCGGATTCTCCTAGGATACTACCACTCTCACACTCTCTGGGTCTACTGATACCCCTGTATTTGAGATAACATGACCAAAGAAGTGAATCTTGTACATCAAAAAGTTTCATTTTGAGAGCATAGAATATAATTGATGCTCAATCAGTGTAATAAAAATGATCTCAAGATGTATGGCATGCTCATGTCGATTGTGAGAGTACACCAAGATATCTTCTATGAGGAATAACAAGAAAGAATCCAAGTATGGATGGAACACTCGGTTCATTAGTACCATAATAACTAATGGTGAATTTGTGAGACCAAACGACATAACCACATACTCTTATAGACAATACTAGACCTGAAAGGATATAATAGGAATATAATATGGTCTAACACACAACTGATGATAACCGGATCTCTTGTCTATCTTTGAGAACACCTGGGATCCTTGAAGCTGATTAGTGTTTTCATCAATCCACAGTAATAAGTATCTTTTTTTTTGACTGGTAAATAGTACAACATTTGATAATCCCGACAAAGTCTGAGGGTACCATCTGACTTAATGGAAAACAGGACAGGCGAACCCGAAGGAGAATTACTTGGTCAGATGAAACCCTTCTCCTGTAACTCCTCTAACTACCTCTTGATCTTCTGAAAATCTGGTGTAGACATTTTATAAGGAGGAATGGACACCAGTGCCACCCCTCGAACAAGATCAATAGAAAATTCTACCTCTCACTCTGAAGGAAGACCAGAAAAGTAATCTAGAAAGACATCCATCAAACAATCAACCACTGGAGGAAAGATCATCTGTGATGTCCCATGTTCATTTGGATATAGACTAGAAATCTGGGCTATAACTCTTCCCAACCAATGATGCTCAGGTCCTTTTATTCTTTCCTGGACATTCCATTAGGCCTTGTATAGAAACAAACCGCCCTCTGGTGATATGAATCTCACCCTATGATGATAATAGTTGATGACTGCCTATAAGGGAACTAACTAGTCTATCCTGAGAATGACATCATGGCATGTCATCTCTAGAACATAAAGGTCCCATAAGAAGTTACACACACTAACCACAAGAGGGAAATCCTTGTACTAAAGTAAACTATAGGTTCTTGTCCCCAAAAAAGTGTACAACGTCCAAAAATCAATAGGTGAAAAGATATAGAGCCCAAGTCCCTCTAAAACAGAAACAGATATGAAACTATGGGAATCCCCTGTATCGAAAAGTGATGAATCTAAAACTGAGGAAACTAGGATCGTAGCTCAAACTGTAGAGGGTCCAAGATCCTACTCCTGGAGGGTCTGCTCCAGTACAAAAGTCTAGCATGTACCATGACCCTGTGACCCTGCCTAACCACCCTGAGCTGATCCACCCTGTTGTCGCTGAATGTCAGTCGACTGGCTACCTTGACCACCACCTCCACCTAAGCCTGAACGACTAGAATAAATCCAGTTCACATAATGATGAGAAACTCATGGTGCTTCTACTAATCAAGGAGTCATAGAAGAACCCATATCACCAGCTTATGGTTAGAAACACTGGAAGAAGCCCTGAAGATGTCCCATCTAGTCGTAAGATCGGCACTCAAATGGGTCTCTTGCGAACTATGGCCTTGAATACTCTCCCTTCCCACACTCCAGTCACACAGCCTAGCTACCTGATGTTGTATCTCTCCCACTAGGATCCCCATGTGTAGACTTCTTGCGGTGCTTCCTACTACCATCTAAGGATGAACTGACTCTGGAAGTTGATCCACCCTATCCCACAGCTTCAGAATCCCTCATGTTTCAATCTCTGATCAGTGCTCGGTTGACTATAGATGATATGGACGTCAACCTGAAGATGTTCACCTAAGATCAGATGTCAGCCCTAAGACCCTCCTCAAATTTCCTCTCTAGAAATAACTCATCACCCCCTGGAATGGGTGTGAAGTTCTGCATCTCTATGAATCAAGAATAATACTCTATGATTGAAAGGGTACCCTTACCTAGACTTATCAACTCTTAGGCTCGATCGGACCTCAATGTTAGAGGGTAGATGTAATCGTAGAAGGTACATTGAAACTCATCATAAGACATAACAAGCTGGTGCCCTACATATGGGATCACATCCCACCATCTATTGGAAAAATATAGAAACATATATGTAGTGATTTTCACTCTTTTCTCTAGAGCCTTCTCTAGATGATCAATGATTGATATCATGGCTTCTAACCATAAATCTACATCATGGGGTCCTCCATCCCCTGAGAAGATGGGAGGATTCTACTGTAGGAATACCCAGGTCAACTCAGCCAAAGACGGGGTAGCTGGGGGTGCTCACGGGAAGGTCTACATAAACCTCATGAATCCTTCTCAGAACTGTGCATTGGTATCCATATCCTCAATAACAACTAGTTCCAAGACATGCATGATGGGAGGATCTGCTGGTAGGCCCTGATTGGCCATGTCTAGTGTCTAATCATTGGCTTGAATCTGGTATACAACCGGAGGACATCTCAGTGTCATGACTCTATAAGATCAAGCACACATCTTAGTTCAAGATTAACAAGGAATAAAACATAATAGTTCATGAAAGGAATAGGAGAAGGAAAGTGCTCATGTTTTTCAAAATAAGGATACACGGTGTGTTCCTTTAAGCCTTCAACATGGCGTGTACATCTACCAAAACCGATCGTGTAACACAAATAAACACGGAATGTACTTCAAAGTTCCTTGTTCCCATGTACTACTACATGGCTTGAAATACATGGTTCTCTTAGAAGAAATTTACTTGGCATGAATATTCTAGACACGATGAGTTCTAGAAGGATTTCACTTACATGTGGCATTAGTCACATGACCTGTTACATGGCTTACACTACACATCGTGTTTATGAAAGAAAATGCTTGTATATCCTATGTTTCATCCATCCGTGTTGTTAGTAACATGGGTGGACACACGGTCCTTAAAACACTTAGTGTTTGTTCAAAACACGGCATGTTCCTCCAAGGATTTCCCTACCCCGTATCTCTACGTACATAGGCAGAAACATGGTTAGAGACTACATGGCGTGTACATAAAGTACGTAGCATGTACTTAACAAAAATACTTCCTTCCCGAACAGAAGGATACGTGGGTTTTATTCATCAATACACACCATGTATATTTGTTTTTTCTCGATTTTAATCCTATGAAAATACTCTAGAACCCATAAAAACACTGAAAAAAGCATTAATGTGAAAATTTTTGATCTATGAGGGCCCATAACACCTCAGGGACAAAAGTTGGGAGTTCATCCAAAAGAAACATTACATATTAGAAATACCCTATCAAATAGCAGGTATTATTTCAAGGAATATATCACAATATCATGCATATCTACCACAACATCTATCACAACAACCTGTAATCGGTAATTCACCCCAAATGGAATGAAGAAAATGCATGATAGGTAATTTCTAGAAGTTCCTATATGATGCATGAGATGGAATACCCGGATATCATCGGATTTCAACAGAACTAGAACCTTAATAATAACAATGATAACAACACAAAACATGTGAATCATCCAATGATGAAATCCAATCAACTGTAATAATTACAAAAGTAGAAAATGTCAATATCAAGGTAAATTAGTTTTTCCTTATACATGGGTTAGCTACTCCCGGGAACAACTTATTAATAACTACCTATTCCATAATATCCCTATCTATTGCCTTCAAACAGTAGTTCAAGAGTAAAATAATTCCTTTGATAAAGCTTTGTAAGGTCTCTATTCTAAGTGCGGTCTAGAGGTGACTCGTACCCGGTTAGTCACATGGCCTTAAGTGTATTTCCTAAAACACCAGAGGGTGCCTAATAGCCGCGGGGTCCTTTGGTGTGATAGTGGGGAATCTATTCATTCATTAGAAGAGTAACATAGTGGAAATAATAGATAATAGTAGAGGAAGCAGTAATAGAATGTTAAAAGGAAACCATAGAAGACTGAAAGTATATAAACATCTAGAGAAAATATATAAATGATGCATGTCACATATGTCTAGGAATGAATCCAAACAAGTCAAAATGCTCGAATATGGTACTAAACCAAAGTACAAAGGAAAAAAATTAAGAAACTCTAACAGAATCACATGCCTCATCTTGGTACCATGCTCTCCTGCTTCATAGTTGTCATGTACCAAAATTAGAAGGGCACTTTCTCTTATATATACCTGCAACAATATAGACTTTCTGGGTCCAAATCCATGATCGAAAAAGGGTGTCAGACAAATCCCACTAGTCAAAAACTAAAATATCTATCCATAACTCTCAGTGAATATATAAATATAGTAGGAAAATGTTCAAAAAATGTACATATTAACAAGGAAGTACTCAAAAGTAAACAATATTATAGTTTCAACTACAATCATTTACCTTAATCATTTATTCAACCAAGCATTCAAAAAAAAACCCTCTGGGAGTTTTCTAACAGCCTATCTTCTATGGTTCAACAAATCAATCTCATGTAACCCTCTAGGTATGTTATCATAGCCTAACCCTTATGGTTCAACATATACAAGTATATAACGACCTCTAAGGTAGATCACATGGTCTAACCCCTTTGGTCTCATCCTAAAAAAGACACTCTGAGGAGGAAATCACCGTCAATTCCCCCTATAGCCTTTTTATGATAAACTACACACACTCTTTGGAATAACTCAACTTCAATTCCTATTATGGTCTCATAACGGTAACTATAGACACTATGAGGGAGCACTCAATGTCAATCCCCCCTGTGGTCTCACAGTGTGATAAAAATAAATAAATATATTGGGAAGCCCTTAACGTCACTTCCCCCTTTGGTCTCACTACACCAAGTTCCCACAGCCAGGTGTTAAGAAATCATACACAAATGATCTTTAGCAGCCAAAGTAAACAACAAATTACTACTTGAAAAATATCTACAAATCATAACACAAGCATGTCAAATAATATCACTCCATCCTAACAGAACTGGGCATGGAAAACAAAGAAGACTAACAAGAAATTCTAGACCGAATGGACAATATGAAATCAAACGTGGGAAAAAACATCCATAGCCTAGAAAATAACCCTATTCATAAACAAGATCCCTAACTCAAGAAATCAAATCATTGTAGGAATTAACAAGTTTAAATTCCCTAAACACGCAATACCCTAAACTAGGATATTGGACTCGTTTTCATATATAACACAAATTAAATCTATGGGAATGCACAAACCATCCACCTCAGCATTGTACGATCTATATACTCTAGATTCGACCCTTGAATCGACCTAGAATACGTTAGATCTGCAAAAATGTAAAAAATGAACAACTAAGTATATCACACTAAAGAAGAGAAATTAAGGATCAAGGATCTAGAATAAAGAACAACTCATCATGGTAATTCCAACATAATTGACAACATTTGATTGAAAGAACAGATGGTCAATCGGGGCTCATAGAAGAATCGCACCCCACAGTCGCTCCTAGACGAGACGAGTCGAGAAGATGGCGTTTCTACCAATTAGACATGACCTCAGTCCGATTTAACAAATAAAAAGAAATGTACATAGCGTGTTTAGTTATTATACACACCATTTATATGCCTTCACCAGCCTCCGCTTAAGGCGGTCTCCCTCTCACCCCACACATCCATGTACTTGGCAGTTACACGGTTAGTACATGATCACCCGTAGCAACGGGGTACATGATGGGTACTCCTTAAATTTTCAGATTGTCCTCTTCTTCATCAAAAGCAGCAGAAAATTGAATACTTGAAAATAAGGTCTAAGTTCTTACAGGTTATTATGGCATGAAATTCTATACATGCCGATTAATTTAAAACAATGATTCCTTTCACATTTTTAGTCAACTAAAAATGGAAATTATTTCTAAAATGGCATGAATATTACCTTAAAAATATTATTTAAAAATAAAAAATGGGTACAAAATTATTTAATAAATCATTCTTAAAATGCTGAAAATAATTTTGGAAATGTTTTTTTACAAAACATCGTTTTGAAAAAAAAAATAGATTTATGACCAAATAGAGAAACGAAGTAGGATTTTTACAAAAAAACATTTTATCAATTATTTTAGGTACCAATGAGTGGGAAAATTTTATATTGTTTGATAGTATCCTTAAAACCCATTTGATAATAAAATAAAATGGTTTTATTTGGAAATTATCAAATAATTTTCTTCAACAAAAAATTAATAATAAACATACTCGATTCAAATATCATTTTGAATTTAACACTTACAAGGATCATAACATTTAATAGAGAGATAATAAATGAATTTATTATGTGTGAAAACTTTAAAACCACATTAAATAATTGTAAATAAATCATAGGATAATAGAAATTTATTACATATATAATCATATGATAAGAAATATAATGAAGTAATATAACCTATTGATAATAAATTGAGTTATGAATTTCATTACCCCTTTGTATGTTTTAATTAAAAATAATATTAGATTAATTATTTCAAATTTAAACATAAAATACCATGAATAATAATGTAATCATGATATTACGTATTAAATGAAATGTATACACACCATATCAAATTAATTATGTTTATAACAGTACAATTTGCCTTAATGAAGGAAAATTGAGATGAAGTCCCTTACCACTTGGTAATATTCAATCCAAATCTAATTGGATTAAAAAATATAATTAATTAAATACCATGAATTATTAATTATTCATGATATTACTTATAGAATGTGTAGTGTACACAATATATATATTTTTAATAAAATACAAATGTGCCTCAATAAAAAGAAACTGAGATAGAATCCATTACCTACCACTTCCTTTTTGTTGAAAATAATTTAGTAATATTTATAATTTATTTGAAAATGTTGTTAACTTTTAACATTTTAATATTTAAAATATCATATATGATCATATTATAACAATTTATCACCCATTGGTTATTAATCCTTTATTATTATCAATATTTCTTGGGTAAAATTCATGGTATTCTCAAGCATGTTTTATCACAAGGTTATATTTAATGTTAATATTATACAGTTTATTCATAAATAAAATAGTTGTTTTGAAATAATTATCATTTTTATGAATCGATTATACATTAACACAAATACTAATATTGTTTTTGATAAATTAAGAATGTTACAATTATGAAGATGGTATATTGTATGTATAAAAATGCAACCTTTCCATTTTACAATTATGATTATGGAAAAAAGGTAAGTAATATTTTACCTTTCCATAATTATCATAATATCATATTATTTTTTTTAATATAATTATACATATCATCCATGTGGTATGGTGATGAAAAGATAGTCACATTGCTTTGTGAAGCTGGTAGTCGAGACATACACGAATGATGTTATCATCTTTTAGTGACTAAGAAGGTAAGAGAAAAATTATTTATTATATACGAAGATTGCTAAAAAAATTAGTTAATATCATAATTATTTCATTTATATCACATATATACATTAAACAATTCCTTACTGTCTTCCATGTAAAGTGTTTGTGAAAAATGAATCAAATTACTTTGCACAGTGGTAGACTCATGTACACACAAGTGACGTTATCATATCATATATGTAATGGAATGAAAAAAATTATTGAATGATATAATTAATCAATAGGTACAGTTATTATATATATATACTTTAGATAAATCCTCATACCCTACCATCATAGGTGTTAATGGAAATATGAATGACATCAGTTTGTGAGGCGGTAGTCTTCCAAACACATGAAGGAAGATTTTGTAAACCATTTCATGAAAGTGGGGAGGGTTTTAGGTTATTAACACACCATAAAAACATATAATTATATGGAATATACTTAGGAGATTATTTCATAATGGTTTAATAATAATTTAAGGAGGTAGAGTAATTAGTAAAATAAAAATTGTCGTTAAAGAACATTACCTATTGTTTGGGTAACCTCATTAGTTTTGCAAAAAAAGAATTAATAGTATTTTTTTTCCTGAAATACGGATTATAGGATGATATTAAGAGATTTATTTTTTTATTTGGTAAGGTATTTTAAGAAAAAATGGTCTTATGGTACGAACAAGATTAGAAAGAATGTGATCTTTTGTGAGTGAGGTGTATAAGATCCCGAACATTCGCGAAGGTATGTCCATGATTATAGTTTGGGTTAAACAATATTTAATGGTTAAATATGTTTTTCCAATGAAATTTAGGATTTCATGAAGTTTTTTGGTGTTGATTGACACAAAAAGAGGATAAATGTCGACAAATAGTGCATAGCGAACGAGTAGCGCATTGTTAGTGTAAATAGTGTGTGAGACCCGAGAAACCATGTGGCATGTTGAACATTTTATACAGATTGATAGCACATGTTTACCACATGGTTTTGAAAACTGTGTGGGTATATCTAGGTAACTTTTTGACATAACATTCCTTAGAAATTGTCTTACACATTTATTTCACATGGTTTGAAAACTGTGTGGATAAACTATGTGCCTCATTATATGTTGAAAATTTTATAGTAGTACTACCGTGGTGTTTTTATATTCCAAATTTATTTCTCCTCTCATTCAACCCATATACCATATGCGATGAACCATCAAACCCTCCTCATCCATGGATGGTTCTCCATTGATTATTGGGTGTTTGGAGGGCATCTAGGTGCGAATCAAATATCTGGTTGAGTCTAACAATTCTATTATCTCTATTTTTCTGATTTTCACTTATAGAATCTCTCCTATAAATTTGAATCCATAAAACCATAAAATTTATTTTAGATTTTAGGTTTGGGCTCTACCAGGTGTTTGAGTTTCAATCAAAGGTGGAGATTAAAAAAGTGTTCTTCAATGTTTAAGAGGTATGTGTTCTTTAAGCATCCCCCCTACTCTGGATGCGTTATGTGTGTATGTAGTTAATTTATTTCGCCTCCATGATTGTATTTGATGTCTTGGGATATGAAAAGTGATTTGAAACCTTGATTGAGGTGTTAGACCCCTCACAGACCCCATTGGGTTGGTCAATGATGTGAGACTACACCTAGTGATACCCATGGGGTAAGGTAGACATTGAAATTGGTGAATAAAACTAGTAAAGACTGAGTTTGGGGTATTATGAGAGAGGATGAGTAGTGAAAATAAAATTTATGTGTGGTTACGGTTAATAGATTGATTTAAAAAAAATTATAAGCTAGATTTTATAAATGATTGAATGTCTTTAAAATGATTTTGATTGTACGTTTAAGGATTTAACCTTATTTTAGATTTATAAATGGATAATGATTAAATAAGGATTTCATAAGATATTTCAAATGGTCTTTCAATAGGGAATAGGGTTCATTTTTTGTTAATATGTTTTAATTGTTATTTTGAATGGTTCAAATGGAAATGAATGCGTTGGGGGATTTTTTAGATTTCCAAGAGGTAAACCTATGTTTAAAAGGGTGATTTCAAGATGATTTTAATGAGTATTTTGAACTGTGTTTATTTACATGATATAGTTTATAATGGTCCATCCGTATTGTAGTAATTGAAGAAATATAAGGGTTGTAGAGAAAGAACCCACAACAATCACATTGGCATGTTAACATGGTTATGAAATGAACTCAGTAATTAATGGGCCCGGTTGAAGATATAACATATGGGGGTGTCTAGAATGATGTGTAAATGGGTTAAATGGGAATAATGTTAATATTCCCAATAGGATTTTATTTTCACATGAAATTCATAAGTTGTTAATACATTGGAAATGATGATTGGGTTTAGTGAGTTTACATATATGAATGAGTGAAATGCTTAATGAGTTAGGAATTAGAAATGAAAATTGGGATAAACGGAAATGTAACATAAATAGAATGGTGTTAATGGGTTTTTAAATAATATAAATTCCATGATGTTTTTTTATTTGGTTTTGATTATGTGTCTTGGTTTAACATGGTTTTGGTATGTTGGGGTTGGATAAAGGACTGAGGCTCCTCCCATGGTTTGGGTTGGACTGATGCTCTATCCTACTCATAGATTAATAATCATATACAGAAGTCTTGAAAGTGTGGAGTTTTTACTGAGGTTATATGCCAATGGGATGAGTTACACTGATGCTCCAAACACCACCCCACAATGCATGGGTTAGGTAAAGGGATAGATCTATATTCCCATAATGGTTTCATTCCAACTAGATTGAGGCTTCGAGGTAAGGGTAATGGGTTGTGGGGATGTGTATAACCCCACTCAAATAGGGAATTGGATTATATAATTTTTCATAGAATTTTACTAGCTCAGACCATATTGTAAGTGATGTAAATTCATACCCATGTAAGATTAGATGAAGGTGAATTTCGTAATGTTGATAGAATAAGTTATGAAATGGTAATAATGATGAAAATGGATTAAATGAACATTGTTGATAATGGGTATGTGATGAGTTACAATTAGTTAAATACATTATGGTTAAATGGTTATGTTGTGATTTTTTCCATAGATTCATAGTGTGATCTCATTTAAATTTTCTGAATGGTTGATTATAGGGAACTTAATAGGAAAATAGATACTGTGTAATTAATTAATTTTTTTCATGTTACTTGTTCATTGACTTCACTTTTTACCTATATACGCCTTTGTACAAACTATCTATTGCTCTATACATCTTTGGGGTTGGCCTAATGAGTTGTACTCACAACCTGCTTAGGCCACCATGTTACTTGGGTACCCAGCCATATGCTACTTTATTTTAGGTACATGATTAGGACAAGGACTCTGTATTTGGTTGTGCATGGGATGATGAGTTGGAGCATGGAGTGTTGGACCGGTTTGGGACTCAGGTCCAGGTTCAGAGTATTTTTCTAGTTATTTCTTTGGTATGTATTGTATGACAACTTCACATGTAGATTATTCACTAGATTTTATTAGAACATTTCTATTTTGTTTATTTTTAGTTTTCGTTGCATGTTTTCCATTTATTATTTCATTTGGTTAATTTTTCTATTAATGTCAATTTTTTTGGATTCACTCTGATTAGTCGATGTAGTTTCCCCCTTTTCCTCATTATACCTGTGAAAATAGTCGACCCCATCTGGCATATGGGGAGGAGCACTTGAGGTCGTGCAATGAAACGACTTCAGGAACCAGTTATAGTGGGTTCTGGGTCAGGTCTGTTACAAAGTAGTTTTAGAGGAGTCATATTTTGTTTCACTACTTGGTAAGGGTAGATAGGAGACTAGGACCTTGGGGGACTAGGTAATGAAGTACATCCTAGATGCTGGAAGCCCCTCATACGAAGGAAAACCTAAGTTGATAGGGGTACAAAATGATGTTTTGTTTTGTTATTTTATAGTTGATTGATATTTCTACCATGGGTGGTATTCATGGATGTGAGGTTATTTATTTATGTGTTTTTATTTCATGACATGATATGTCAACGTAGGTTGTGTGATTTCATGCATCATGATAAGCACACAGGGTATATAGGTCATCTGTATGATTCCTTTGATTGACTTGTGAATGACATGGGGATGAACAAAATAGGTTTAAAAAGTAATATTGAATGGAAAAATTAATTTTTATGTGTGAGTAAAATGGGTTTTGTGAAATGTAAATTCTTGATTTTGTAAAGGGGAAATGTTTTGAAAATTTATTTTGAATATAATTGAGATTTGTGAAATTATGGAATAAGAAAATGTTTTTTCATGGTGTAAATTTCTGGGATCTGAAAATGAAATTATTTGAGATGTGATATTGTGGGTGCAATGGTAAGGTTAATTAAGTGAAAAAAATTGGAGTGTAATATATATTATAGTGTTTCTAGTGGTGGTTATCCATTGTGTGGGTTTTTTGAACCTATGTAATGATTGCATGGGAAGTGAGAGTGTCATAATTTTGAGACATTGTGTTATTAGATGTGAGATCCTCTCAAGTTGTTAGTCCCAGTTAATGGGATGGTATTGTTGTGTCCATAGAATGTTTTTTTATTCTTTAAAATGGAATATGTTGTTGTGAATGTGGTGAATTCTATGTATAGAGACCCTCTGATTTTTTTGGGGCCATGCAGTGGGTGTTCTATTCCATGTGATAGTGTTCGTGTGCGAGTAACATCATGTGAAATTTATTTTTATTCTTATTGGATGATTTTATTTATACTTATATTCATCATGTAATATAATTTAATGATTTTTAGACCCTTTTAAACTTAAATTAAGTTTATAATAATATAATACTATCGAAATTTCCTAAAGGCCCCATCCTATCTCTTATAAAAGGCTACCACCTATTACACATTACTCACACCTCCCAATCCCCTTGGATCATCCAAGATCTACTCTAATAATCTCCCAACATCGCTATATTTCATCTAGAATCCTTAACACTACAGAAACTTGTTGTTTTCTAAACAGTACTATAACAAAAGTTTGAGGAAACT
Source organism: Viscum album (assembly GCA_963277665.1). NCBI lineage: Eukaryota > Viridiplantae > Streptophyta > Magnoliopsida > Santalales > Viscaceae > Viscum > Viscum album. The sequence continues at coordinate 44,918,776 of OY728131.1, forward strand.
ATTTCTATAGTGTAAAAGAAGAAACGTTTTCCAACGGTTTGAAAAAAATGTTGGAAATGTGTATATATTTGTAATATTTCTCAAGGGTTTTCTAAAACAATTTGGAAAAAACAATTTTTTCTAATATATACCAAAGGTTTATCAAAACATTTTGTAAAGGGGAGCTTTCCAAATGGTTTTTAAACACCATTGAGAATGTTTCCCCAAAATACCCAGCACCCCAGCTCCCAATAGGTCCGATTGCAGACCTAATCCAAACCTCCTCCTGACGTATTCTCGGCCTCAAAACACCTTCCATCCAAATATACTTCTTCAATCAAACACATTTTTATTTCTAAACTTCAAATTAGTAATTTTTACCTTAGTTTTAGTGTTATTCATCTTTTTATATTATGTTTTATGTTTTGATTTCAGATAAATTAGAGTTAGTGCACTTGGAGTACGGAACCCTTTGTTTGTTTTATGTTTTTTTGTTGTACAATTCATCCATCATAAATGGTCGGTTTAGTGGGGTTTGTTTAGTGTAGTGGGTAAATGGTTTGTTTTATGTTTTTTGTTTAGTGTGGTAAAGGGTTTGTTTCATGTTTGTTTTATGTTTTCTATTCAATGGGGTTTTTTGTATTATGTTTAGTGGGGAATTATGTTGTTTTTAGTGAAATGGATAATTCATGATATTTTGTCCTTTTAAAGGAATAAAATGATTTTAAATAAAAATACCCTATGGGGGCTACAGGAGGGTTAGGGGGGCCTTCCAGGTGTGGGGGGTTGTCCAGGTGGGGGTGGGTTTTCCAGGGGGTAGCGGGCTATAGGGGGATAGTGGGATATATGGGTGTGGGGGAGGAGGGTATGGGCTGCCCCAAGGAGGGGTGTGGGACATCCAGGGGGTCAGGGTGGGTCGTCCAGGTGGGGGAGGGGGTGTGGGGTGTCTAGGGAGGGGGTGGGTTGTCCAGGGGGGGGCACAAGAGGGGGATGTGGGCTATACAGGGAAGGGGGGGGGGCTGTCCGGGGGGGGGGCTATATATGTGGAGGAGGGGTAAGGGTTGTCCAGGGGGGGCTGTCTAGTGGGGGGTGCCGGGGGTCTGGGTTGTCCCGATAGTGGGTGGGCTGTCCATGGGTGGTGGTGGGAGGGCTATCCTGGTGGGGGAGGGGGTGATGGATGTCAAAGTGTGGTGGGCTGTCCAAGGGGGTGGGGGTGATCTGTCCAGGTGGAGGAGGGGGGTTTTGGATGTTAATGGAGGTGGGGGCGGGGGTGTGGGCTATCAAGGGGGTGGGCTATCATGGGGGTGGGTTGTCCAAGGGGGGTGGGCTGTCCAAGTGGGGGAGAGGGTGTCAGTTGTCCAAGGGGGGTGAGGGGGGGGGGGCTTTCCGGGACACCTCTTACCCCTAGACCCACCCCCTCCCCCTCCCTTGAAATCCCCCACCCTTAGAGCCCTTGGACAACCACAACACCCATGTGGACAGCCCGCCAAGCCCCTGGACACCCCCTCCACCCCCATCGATAGCCCGCCCACCCCCTAGACACCTTGTACCCTCTGGACAGTGCCACAACCCCTATAGACAGCCTGCCCACCCACTCCATACCCCCAGGACAACCCTGCCAACACCCTGGACACCCCCTTCCCTCGGGGACACCCCCAACCCCGTGGACAGCCCACCCAACCCCTGGACTCCTTATACCCCCTAAATAGCCCCACCACCCCCACCACCCACTAGCCAGCCCACCCACCCCCTAGACACCTCATACCCCTTAGATAACCCCCACCCCTAGAAATCCCCCCACCCCCTGAACACCCTCGACCCCCCTCGACAGCCCCGCCACCCCCGTGGACAGCCCGCCCACCCCATGGAAAGCTCGTACCCCCTTGGACAATCCCCCCCCCCACACCCTCTTGGATCTCCCCCCAGCCACCCCCACCACCCCCAGACACCCCCATCCCCCCGGATTCCCACTATGGGAAAGCCCCCCTCCCCACCCACTAGACTCCCCTGACCCCACTGGACATACCCACCACCCCATAGACAGCCCGACCACCCCTCATGGACAGACCGCCCACCCACCATGGACAGCCTGCCCGCCGCACTAGACTCCCTGTACCCCCTGGACAGCCCTTCCCACCACCTGGACACCCCGCTCACCCCCTTGGACAGCCCACCCACACCCTGGACACCCCCTACCCCCCTGGACAGCCCGACCACCCCCGTGGACAGCCCGCCCACATGGACACCCTGATCCCCCTAGACAGCCCCCACCCCTGGACATCTTCGTGCCCCTGGAGAGCCCCGCCACCCCTGGACACCCCCACCCCCTGGACACTCCCTCCCCCTTGGTCAATGCATGTGATTACTCAAATTATCTACTAAAATATAAAATTTCTTTGATATAAAAATTAGTCAACTCCTGAATAATTCTCCTCCACAAGTGTACATGATCTTTTATAATCATGTATTGTTCTTCAGAGATATTTTGTTATTAATATATTATATTTTTTTTATTTTTTATTATGATTATCATATAGAGTAGTGTGTCAGTTATAGTTTCATATAAAGTGAACAATTCTTGTTTACTTAAATATATTTTCAATGAATATTTAATGTAATTGAATTTCTCCTGAAAAAATTAATTATAACAAATAATTTTTTATAGAATGGATAGAATTTGTATGTATGAAACCGATCAGATCTTAAGAGATTTTCAAAACAATTTTAATATATTTGGATATTTTTCATTTCACAATGCTTCAAAAAGTGGTTTAATACACTTCCCATGTTCCATTTGTGTTTCCAGACCATGGTTGAGCCATGAAGAAGGTAGCTACCACCTAACCAAATATGGTTTTCAATAAAACTACTCTGTGTTTTATCACAATGGGGAGAAAATGAAATCTCAAATTTTAGATGAACCAAATGAGAGGACTGAAGTGGAGAATTTGTTATATGACTGGTTTCCGTTTATTCATGATCATCAAAAAGAAAGGACTTCAGTCCCAGAAGATTTTGATATGAGCACACATGATGCATCTAATGAAAATGATGATGTTGTCAGGGTGAACAAATTGATTGATGCTTCCATGACTCGAGTATATCTACATTGCGATAAAATGAAAAGGATGGAATTTTTAAACCGATTTTTTCATGGGAAAACTATGTATGGGATTTCTAATAGAGAAATCGATAAAATTCTTACCTTCCTGAAGGATTTACTTCTATACGATGCAGATATTCCCCCAAACCACTATATGGTAGGGATGTTAGTTGAGGAACATAGATTTTCAAGAAATAAAATTCATGCTTGCCCAAAATATTGCAGTTTATTCTAGGAGGAAACTGCTAAATGAAATGATTGTATAAAATGTGGTACATCCCTCTAGAAGTCAAAACCTGATGGAACACCATAAAGCGTGCTAAAAAAATTAATGTGGAACATTCCATTAATCCCTAGACTCTAGAATCTTTTTATGTCTGATGAAATATCAATGAAAATGAGACGGAATGATACTGACGGAAAGAAGACTAATGATGAGTTGGTTCACCCTGTAGATGGATTTGTATGGCAGAGGTTTGAAGCTCGATATCCTGATTTCGCAGCTGACTTGTGTAATGTGAGGATGGGTCTTGTATGCAACAGTTATAATCCATTTGGGAAGATGCTTACTTCATACAATACATGGCCAGTTTTTATACACATGTATAATCTTCCCCCATGGTTGTTAATGAAAAAACCATTCACTTTCATGAGTATACTCATATTTGTCCCTTCTGATCCTCACATTGATATTGAAATATACATGCATCCTTTAAGAAAATAGTTGAAACTTTTTTGGGATGTGGGTGTACGCGCATACGATGCATATTTTAAATACATATTTCAGATGCATGTTGCGCTTATGTAGACAATCAATGATTTTCTAGATCATGCAATGTTGTCTGGATGGAGCATGAAGGGAAAACTATAATGTTCTATTTGTATGAAGAATACACGATTCCGAAGACTAAAACATCGATGTAGTTTCAGTTTTATGGGACATCGATGAATCCTTCCAATGGACCATCCATATAGAAATAATCATCAATTATTTGATAATACCATAGAGACTGATGATCATCCTCAACATATGTCCAGATCTGATGTGCTCAAGGAATTAAAATATTTCAGTTTTTCATTCGGGAAGGGTCAAAGGAAATCTGGAAAGAGAATGAATGTTTCCACTGAAACCTTTTACAATTGGAGGAAGAGGAGTATCTTTTTTGATTTTCCTTATTGGTCAACCAATTTGTTACATCATTTCTTAGTCATAATTAACATTGAAAAGAATATATGTGAAATGTTGCTTTTGATACTTTCAAATGTTAATGGAAAGGAAAAAAGATGATTTACTATCTTGGCGTGACTTGGTGGATTGGGGTATGAGACCAGAATTTCATCCTTTTCATATCAGTGAAAATAAATGTAAAGTTCTATGTGCTTCTTATGTGATGAAACCTATAAGAATAAAAAAATTCTAGATGTATTATAGACTATTATTGTTCCTGATGTCTATTTAAGGAACATATCGTAACGGGTCAATAGAAGAGAGTCGAAGCTAAAATCGTTAGAGACTCATGATTATCATGTTCTTATACATGATTTGATTAAAATAGAAATTCTTCATCCTTTGTCCAATAATGTAAGGTTTACTATTATTCGGATGGGCCATTTGTTTAGAGATCTTTGTGCTAAGAAGTTTTCCATGTATTTCTTGTAAAAAATGTTGACAGATGCCCCATTAATTTTGTGTGAGTTGGAGAATATATTTCCTCCATTATTTTTCATGTGCATGTGGCATCTGACTTTACATATTCCCATTGAAATACTTCCCAAAGGACCTATTTCTTTTCGTTGGATGTATCCAACTGAATGAAATATTTACACATTAATGTATTATGTATGAAAAAGGAATCATCCCGAAGGTTCTATCGTGAATGGTTACTTGGATCAAGAATGTATGGATTTCTGCTCAATGTATTTGTCTGATCTTACTACAAGAATGAACAGAACAATGAGAAATGAAGAACAGTATGAGAAAATTGAACCCAGTTTTCCATCAATTCCTCAAACAGGAGAAATTCCTAGATCATATACATTGAATACATTAAGCCTTGATGAGCGGGAGATGTCACATCGCATAGTTTTCTTCAACTGGGATTTTTTCAGGGACTACATCAGGTAACTAAATTGAATATTTATATCTTACATATATATATCTATTAATATATTCATATTTGTTATCTACAGGGAATATAAAACAGTGATAAATGGAAAGCATTGTTTGTTGTATTTGATAAAGAGGGATTCTTTTCATAGCAAAGAGTTTTTTGTTTGGTTAAAATTGATGGTAAATATATTAATCTTTAAAATCATTAAATTAGTACTTCATTAAGTTTAATATTCATTTATATTGCAGGTATTGAGTTCTTCTGCTGACTTTGTCTCTGAGGAAATAAGATCTTTGGATTTTGGTACTAATATCGTGGTTCGTGACTGTAAATCAGTTCTTATCAATGGGTACAAATTTATTGTCACTGAATGAGAAAATAACATGAGAGCACAACATGATGGTGTTATGGTTACTTCCACAACTGATTTTTATGACAGTGCATCAAATAGTAGACCGTGATTTGAAAATGTGGGATATTATGGAGTGGTTGAAAAAATAGTAATATTGGATTATTTCTCTCACGGATGAGTCACGATGATGAAATTCCATTTTTTTGATTCGTTGACAAGACATAGAACATTAATTGAGGATTTTGTATTTTGAGTAATTAATATGACTCGCTCTCTTGCTACCGAAGAACCATATGTATTGGAATCAATGGCTAAACAATTTTTTTATGTCAAAGACATTCTTCGACCTGAATTTAGTGTTATAGTTAATGAAATTCGAAGACATATTTTTTATGATGGTTATGATGGAATTGACACTATCCATACGACCATTAGAACTAATCCATTTATTTCTTTTGATGACTCTAGTAGATGAATTGTTAGAGATGATTGTGAACCTAAAGTTGTGGTGGAAAATATAAAGTATCATCCATCCATGTTCTCAATTCATTTGGTTTACCTTTATTTGGGTTGTTAAGGTTTTTACTATTAATATTGATTTAATATTGATTACAAATATATTGTATCTGATTATACCATTATGTGAATTTTCAATGTGTATTGGTTGGAATTTTTATTTGAATTGCATTTTTTAATTTGGAATTGAACTGTATTTAAACCTACAAACCCATCATTTCTGACTTGGTGAACATTTCAATGCTTTGACTAGGATTTGTATAAAATTTTTATGATTCTAAGACCTCTCATAATCATTTTACCATGTAATGAACATGGTGGTTTATATCCTTTTACAAAACATGTATTGAATCCTACATCATTTACCTGAGCTAAAAAAATAAAATTTTTCCATAATTTTGAAAACTGTTTCAACACTTATGAAATTGGTTGAATCAATGTTCAATGATTTTAATAGACTGATGAAACTTAGTAAGTAATCATTGTTCTGAAAATTAAATTTATTTATTACATCTTGTATGATTTATTGAATTCATTATATATTTTTTCAAGATCACCTAAAACAATGGTTAGTTAAATTATCCATGAATACCCATATTCCATTTAATTTATTTTTTTTGGTTACACATTAGTTATCCTTTTATATTTAATTCCATATTTGTTTTCAAATGCAGAAAAATGAAACCAATTGGAGAAAGGCAATGAAAACATATTATGGACAACAGTCGTTGCATGACTGAGCTGGGCATTCCACCACTAGTGCCTGCAGTGAGTATTTTATTTCAAATATATTTATTTCAAAAATATTATAATGTCATGTGATTAATTTTTTTAAACATTTTTTTAGGATCCATCTATTAGGAAAAAAATTATTTGATGAGAATCCTAGTAGTGGTCCCAGTACTTGGTGTGTTTGTACGAGGGGTGGTGGTGGTGGCAAGGGAGCTAGACGATCTAGTCGGCATACCCGATTAGACCCTTCCCCTCCCCCTAACATTCCATCCAATCCACATTCTAATCCCAGTGTTCTGTAAGGACCCACAGGATATTTAGACCTCCCATGTTTTCACCACCCTTTACATCTGATCCTCCTCACCCGTCTGTACCATATTAAATTATGATTCCCACTCCCCATCCAACATTTGGCCAGCCATCCCTATCATCTTCTTTTACTTATGATTCCTTCTCTTAGGGATTCTATATTCTGTGTTGTTCAACTACTGCTACCACAGAGTATGTCCCTGCAGAGTTTACATTAGGACCCACTCCATCTGTACAAGGTGTTACTTCAGATTTTTCAGATCCAACGGTGCCCATTGATGTGACTACCGCGGTTATACTTAGAAAAACCTAATAAATTGTTACACCATTATTTATTGTCATTATAACATGTATTGATAAAATATTTGTTTTTCTTTCATAAAAAATACATTTATTGATAGGAGGTGGGGATTGGGGCGTACATGCATGTGTTTGGTGTGGAACCGCCTCACGCAATAGATGGTGGAATATAATGAAGATTGTCAGATGATTGAAAAATTAGGGCAGCAATGTCAGAGTTTTTGGCAACGCATGACAAATACTCCAACATCATTCCTGTCAGCCCGATCTCATGGAGACAGCTTCCAAATGAAGACATTGATAAATACTCGGCAGAGATATGGGTAAAAAATCCATCATATTTAATGAAATATATTAATTTGTGTATTTATATGAATAAATATTTTGGATTCAGTTGCGGTTTAATTTCCCCGATGGTGAAGGTGCACGACCAGAACGTCTAAAGGATTTAGGCAGGCATTCGAGAGCTTATAATCATGTGTTTTACATTTGTTAGAATGTTGGAGTGTGCACAAAGTTTGAGGTGGTCTTTGTCGTGGATTATTTTCCATTAGAACAGTATCGACAGATGATTACTCATTGGGCGACTAGCCAATTTATGCTATTAATCAAATTAGAAGCATATAAATGAAATTTTTTATGTTTTTTGTAAATAATAATTATTGAATTTTTTTAGGATGCATATTCTAGAAATAAAAAAACATTGATGATAGGAAATACATCAACATATTGGGACGTACTATGATTCCAGATCATGAGACACAACATGTAATATAATTTATAATCTTGCTTTATGACTTGAACTTCTATTTCATCCTGTATAATTTGTTCTATTGATAAAGTTGTTATATAATTTTAGTTGTGAAATTAGTATTTTTTTTGGTATCATATTTTAAATTATGGTTTTCTACATTTAATGAAATTGAAGAGGCATCAATTGAATATAAAAAGACGTGTGCCTCGAGAAATTTTTTATTCATGAGTAGAAAGAAGATAGATAGAAGTGTGGTTAATGAACCAACTCAGTAGAAGACTGTACATTTAACTTTGTAGATTTAAAATTTTAATAAATATTTTTATACATAATAATCTATTTATATTTGTAACAGGATGCTTTATAGGCCCTTGATGCCAAGGAAACTAACAATTTTGGGACAAATGATCACTTACATCAAGTGAAGGGAGATGAGCACCTCGGTAGAGTACGCAGCTGACTTGGGAAGAGTATAGTTCCAACGAGGTATTTTCCCTCCTTAGGTACGATTTTTAGTTCCACTGAGTTGCTGCAGGTTAAGTAATAGGCAGAACATGCTAAAAAGGGGCCATAAAGATGGAAGAAAAGTCTGCTAGGGAATGCACTGTATTTATGAAACTGATGGAAGTTTTATGTCCAACACTACCACTAGAGGCCAGCACTGCTTGTGATGGATATATGTCATCGATGCATTCTATATATATTGCACCAAGTGGTTATTCTAGTTATGTTCATGGCGATGGAGAGGAGGAGTCTGAGGAGGAGGAGGAGGTCGAGGCAGAGGAGGATGGTGATATGGAGGCCGAGGCTGAGTATGAGGGCATGGAGGAGGGAGAGGATGGTGAAGGGGATGATGATGAGGATGTGGGTGACGGTGACGACGATGGTGATGATAGTGTTGGTGATGAGGGACAAATTGATCTGTTACATTTTTGACTAATATTACTGACACTGGATGTTTATTGATTTATTGTGCCTAAATATATGTGTGATTATATAGGTCACATTATCTTTAATTTTTTTTTCTATTTTAATGAAATTATAATTTTTTAACGGAATTCAGAAAATTGATGGTATGATTAAAATATAATATATTGAAATTATTTTTTTAACCATGAACTAATTTTCTTAGAAAATATGTAAATACCATCCCATCTGTCCGGGACAGTCCCCCGGACAGCCCCAAGACAATACCCTGGATAGCCCCATATAGAGCCCCCAGATAGCCCCACCCCCCAGACACCCACCCACCCTCCTCCCTGGACCTCAGATTTCCCCCGAACAGCCCACTGGATAGCCCCCAGACAACCCCCCAAACAGCCCCCCTGACAGTCCCCCTCCCTCCTCCCTGGAGACTGCCCCACGGACAGCCCCCGAATAGCCCCCCGAACATCTCCCACCCTCCTTCCGGGACCCCGGATAGCCCCCTGTATAGCCCCCACCCTCCTCCCTGGACCCCGAACAGCCCCCAACCTCCTTTCTAGACCCCAGACAGCCTCCCGACCCGACATCGCAACATTGGGAGAGCGGCGATTCAACATATATAAAACATCACAAAAATTCACGAAAGGATAAGGACCACCTACTTTGATGCTGGAGACAATCACACTCTTTATTCAGCATCTTGGATCCCAATCTATGCTCTCTTTAAATTGGACACCCTTTTAAGTAATAACAATTGTCATACGGAAAACTGACCAAACGTATTTGGATTATGTTGATACTTTAACACAAGGATCCATGGGTCACCTATGACTTGTATGAGTCAATCCCACCTCAATTCGATGCATGGTGTGGACGGTACCACTCAAAGTGTCTCAATTTTATTTTAATTTGACATTATTTTATGTTAACACAATAACTGGCATATAGTAAACCAACCAAATGCATTCAGATTCTATTGATACTTTATGAAAATGATCCAGGGTCATTTGTGACATGTACGAGTCAACCCTGCCGCAATATGAGGCACAATGTGGCTCGTACCACTCAAACTGTCTCACCTTTATTAGAAATGAACAATATTATAAGTGAAAACAAAAACTTGCATATGAAAAACTGGCCAAACGCAATCGGAATATGTTGATACATTAGGTTGACGATCCATGGGTCATTTTTTGATGTGTAGAAGTCAACCCCACTTCAATCCGAGGCATGGTGTGGCCAAAACCACTCAAACTGTCTCACTTTTATTTGAAATTTACAAGATTTTTATTGAAAAGAAAAAAATTCAGTCGGAAAACCGACCAAATGCTTTCAAATTTTATTGATACTTCAAGACAATGATCTTTTGGTCATTTTTGAAGTGTAAAAGTCAACCCCTCTTCAATCAAAGAGACAATGTGGCTGATATCACTCAATGTGTCTCTATTTTGTTTAAAATGGACATTGTTTTAAGTAAAAATAATAGACATAAATAAAACCACCAAACATATTCTAATTGTGTTGATACTTTAGAAAACGTATCCATCGGTCATTTTTGATGTTAATGAGTTTAGCCCGACTCAATTCGAGGCACGGTGTGGCCAGTACCACACAAATTGTCTCACCTTTATTTGAAATGGACAACATTTTAAGTGAGAACAAGAACTAACTGGAAAACTGACCAAACACATTTGGATTGTGTTGATAAATTAGTATAACAATCAATGGGTCATATGTGACATGTAAGAGTCACCCTTTCCTTAATCCAAGGCATGATGTGGCCTATATCACTCGAAGTGTGTTTTTTAAATAGACACCCTTTAAAGTAAAAAGAACTGGCATACAGAAAACCGACCAATCATATTAGGATTTTTTTAATACTTTTGAACACAAATCCATGGTTTATTTTTGATGTGTTCGAGTCAACTCTGGCATAATCCGAGGCATGGTGTGGCCGGTACCACTCAAAGTGTCTCAATTTTATTTTAATTTGACAACATTATAAGTGAAAACAACAACTGGAATAAGGAAAACTAACCAAACGCATTCAGATTCTATTGATACATTAGGAAAAAAAAATCCATGGGTCATTTTTGATGTTTACGAGTAAACCCCTCTTCAATCGAAGGCACGGTGTGGCCAGTACCACTCAAAGTGTCTCAAATTTATTTTAAATGGACACCATTTTAAGTGAACAAAACGACTTGCATACAGAAAACAGACCAAAAACATTTAGATTATATTGATACATTAGGAAAATGATCCATGGGTTATTTGGGACATGTAAAATTCATCCTCGCCTCAATCTGAGACACTGTGTGGCCGGAACTACTCAAACTATATCAATTTTATTTGAAATGGACATGATTTTAAGAGAAAACAACAACTTGCATACGGAAAAACAACCAAACACATTCAGATTCTATTGATACTTTAGGAAAATGATCCATGGGTCATTTTTGATGTGTAATAGTCAACCCTACCTCAATCCAAGGCACGATGTGGATTGTACCAATCAAACTATATCACTTTTATTTGAAATGGATAGGATTTTAAGTGAAAACAACAACTTGTAGATGGAAAACCTACCAAACGCTTTCTGATTGTATTTATACTATAGTAAAACGATCCATGGGTCATTTTTGGCTTTTACGAGTTAACCCGACCTCAATCTAAGTAATGGTGTGGCTGGTATCACTCAAAGTGTCTCTATTTTGTTTAAAATGGACACTGATTAAAGAAAAAACAACATACATTCGGAAAACCAACCAAACATATTCTGAATGTGTTGATACTTTAGAAAAATAATCCATGGCTCATTTTTGACATGTATGAGTCAAACCTGTCTAATTCCATGGAACAGTGTGGCCGGTACCACACAAAGTATCTCACTTTAATTTTAAATGGGCAACATTTTAAGTGAAAACAACAACTAGCAGAGAGAAATATGACCAAACGCATTCAGATTCTGTTGATACTTTATGAAAACGATCCTTTGGTCATTTGTGACATGTATGAGTCAACCCCGCCTCAATCCGAGGCATGGTGTCACTGATACCACTCAAATTGTCTCTCTTTAATTTTAAATGGACATGAATTGATGTGAAAACAACAACTTGCATACGGAAAATCGACCAAACATATTCATATTGTGTTGATACTTTAGCACAAGGATTTATGACCTAGCCTCACACAATCCAATTCTCATGTGAGGAAATCCTACCCCTATTCTAAAACAAATGACATTTAATACGCCAATACCATCCTCAAATAGTGGGTTCTAGGACCAAACCAAAGTCCCTTTGGGAACCCAATACCAAAGACATAGTAGATTATTCATACCCCCTACCCAATATAGAGATTCATCTCACATCACACCCAGGAGACCAAATTAAAATTATCCACATACCCCCTTATTCCAATTGAAACGTCTATGAAGTACTTGTAGGCTATTCTGGAAACCCTTCTCAAATGTCGAGATTGGACAAAGATTCCCACTAACACATCAAGAACCATTTACACATGGATAAAAAGTCAATAGAGTAATATAAAAATCCCATGCGCTTCTTATAATTCATTCATGGTCTAATAACATGACCACTACCATTTTATATCTTATGGGTATCATTATCCTTGTCCACTCTACCCAAGTTTTTCTGTTGGTTTTAAGATAGTCAACCTAAGACAATGAGTAAACATCCCATGTGCTTCCTATATCATGTAGGTTTTTTCTCTTGTGTGTATTGGTGTTGTGGTTTATGTGATTAATGAATTCTAAATTTTGAATACTATTATGTGTGTTATTTCTTTTCAATTCTAAATTTCCGAATTCTGGAAGTATTGGATTCAGGCTGTATTGGCAATGAATTCAAAATTTTGAATACTGTTATTTGTATTGGATTCTGGATGTATTGGATTTTAATTTTCTATTGGTGTTATGGGTGTTATTGCATTTTAATTCTAGATTAATTGGATTGTGGATGTATTGGATTCTGGATTTTACTCTAGTATTGTGGTTTGAATGAGGAATGAATTTTAAATTTATAAATTTCTGAATTATCGATGAATTATAAACATCCCATATCGGCTTTTGGATTCTAGTTGTATGTGTTCTTTCAGGTCCTGGAGAGTTGCAGGTTGGAGGTGGTTTCTAGCTTCTGCGGCTGTGGAGCTACAACATATGTATACCATCAATTTTCAAAACCATTGGTATAGCCTTTTGATGTATATTATACCAGTAGTTCTATTATAACTGTTGGTATAAACTTCTAACAACAGTTTTCTAAACTGTTGGTATATCCTTTGGATGTATATTTTACACTATATACCAATGGCTCTAAACCATTGGTATAAGGGTAAAATGTACCAACGGTTTCAAAAACCATTGGTATATCTATTACTTTAACACATATACCAATGGTTTACACAGAACCATTGGTATAAGCCTATACAAACGACTTACATGATCACGATTTGGGAAACCATTGGTATATCATATACGAATGGTTTCCTACCCACTACATATGGTTCTGAACCTTTGGTAAAGGGTAAAATTCCAGTAGAGTAATTTGAGCATAAGTTAATTAAATAAATCTTTTTGGTTCAAACCGAAGGCAGTTATCCGATTTAAATGTAACATCTTCTCTCAATTCTTTTCTTTTATTTTTTCTTCTAGAACCCCCTAAACTCAATTTATTCCATTATTTTATAAAAACACTAGTATCTCCAATATAACATGACGTTTTATGATAAGGATTCGAACTATACTTCCACACACATCCATCAAATGGATAAGAACATACTATTTCTTTGGACAGTGAACTATTGCCACACAAAACGATGATTGTTTAATTATCTATTACAACCTATCATGGTAGCCATTATGATGGCTGTTTCACACTGATTTCGGGGATGACCTCCTGGATGGGAGATTCAAACGTTCCGATCGGTTTCTAGCGGGTTTGTTCGTAGAACCGGAAACATCCAATGATTCCACATTCGTTTGGACCCACTTTCCAAAGGTAGGCGCTCATTAGCTTGTGGACTAATGAGGCTTAGGAATTTGCATTGGTCGAGAGGATGGGAGGTCGGACTCATCACACCTTTTTGAGGGGAATTATTGTCTACTCCGTGACTCTCTTTATAGATTTAAGTTATATTCGTGAATCCTTATTACATTACCATGTATAAAATGTTCTTTCCTTTAGTTTTAACAATAAATGATTAAATATGCAAGAAATTTAGAGAATCTTTTATATGTATTAGAGGTTCTTCATCAATAGAGAATCATCTATATCTGTTTAGAGATTCTTGGTCAATGGTATCCTTCAAAACATTTATATAAAAGTCTCTTGGTCATTATGATGACCAGACTGGTTTTAAAGCCACTCAGTGGGGCACTTGAAGTTTATCTTCATTCAGAAGGACATGGATTATTTCAAAGTTGGGATCGAACCCATAAATGGGCTACCTACATATCCTTTGTTTTGGAAAAGGAATCAGAACCCACGTAGTTCGAGTAATGGAGTATGATGTTTATGATTGATGGCTCAAAGAAGAATTTCATAATTACTTTTACACTCTAAGATCATGTGAGTCATGCTCGGTGTGAGAAACAAGAGGTATTGGTAAAAATTAGACAATTGTGCAATAAAAGATGTAATCATAAGAAATTGTTTGGGGCTTAGGTATGTATGACTGCCCAGATAGATGAAGGTTTAGGATTCACTTTTAGGGAGAAAATCTAGGAACAGGGTCCATAAAGGTATATGTGCTTTATGGAGATTTGAATACTCTAATCTTGGGGCTTACTTCTAAGGAGGATGCCCAAGTTAGGAGGGGAATTATGATTGGGTTTTACTCCTGAAAAGGAAACCCAAATCAAGGGTAAATTAGGACTGGTTAAGAGAAATTTAAGGGGGCCTGGGGTTTACTCCTGAAAAGGAAACCCAAGATTATGACTGGGACTTACTCCTAAAAAAGGAGGCCCAGGTTATGACTGAGTCTTATTCCTAAAAGGGAGACCCAAGTTAGGGGACTTGGGGCTTACTCCTAAGAAGGATGCCCATGTTTGAGTTTGGGGTTTACTCCTAAGAAGGATGCCCATGTTTGAGTTTGGGGCTTACTCCTAAGAAGGATGCCCATGTTAAAGAATTATGATTGGGGCTTACTCCTGAGGAGGATGCCCATGTTTGGGAACTTTAAGAATTTGGGGCTTACTCCTAAAGAAGGATGCCCAAATTAAAGGATTTATAACTGGGGGTTATTCCTAAAAAGGAGACCCAGGTTAGGATTCTCTCATCTTAAAGGATGAGGTTGAATGAATGAACTCTCCATATTTAGTGACATAAGGATATTTAAATCACTAGAATTTGAGAGATATTCCACAGAATTCCTTTCAGATAAGGAAGTCAAATCAAGAAATCATGACGTAAATAGCTTTCAAGAGTGTCTTGAAGACTGAATCTTGAAAAGGAAAGGTTTGATGGCTTAAGAGGGGTAAAATGGGCAAGATAGGAACCCAAAAAGGTATGAGCGCGCAAGTCTTGAAAGGCGCGAAAGTATTGCGGCGGCGCGCAAGTATTGGTCGCGCAAGTATACTTGCGCGATATGAGGAATACTTACACGATTCTCAAACATCATTATAATATTTGAGAGACTCTTTCTAAATACCTTTAGAATCCTCTTGAGGTTCTTTCAGAAAAGGGATGCGCAAGTTATATTGAAGGAAATAAGTCGGCGCGCAAGTGTTTGATAAGTTTCAACACTTAGGCCTTCCTTCTTCTCTTTAGATCTTCCGTTCTAGGTAAGAAATTACCTTAGAAGTGTTCTGAATGCTTTGAGAAGAGACTTGGGCATCGGGAGCTTCAATCCGAGTTTCTGAAAAAAAAATCCTCCCAAATGGGGGGCCCACAGGGTCTATTTATAGGCAAAATAAGACCCCGGGCGATTACCCCTTAGGTCGCGCAAGTCACATGCGCGACCAAGGGTGTCGCACAAGTGTACTTGCACGACAGTGAGATAACATGCGCGGTGCAGTTGTTGTTGATCATTTGTTCATGCCTTTGTCGATTTTTGATGTTTTCTTCAAAGGATGAATCACATTCAGCTCATATATTCCCTTTTCTGATCTTTAGATTCTGTGACGAAAAGGAGCGTCAACAAAAGTCCCCCCTCAGAGTTGGATCTGGAGAGAAATGAGGATTTGACTCTGAGTAAATTGAATCCATTCAAAGGAAAAGCGGGGCGCGCAAGTCTTCAGTTCACACAGGTCGGCGCGCAAGTTTTCGTCACGTAGGCCTTAAGTGCTCTAGCTACGACGCGCAGATAGGCTTCCTGGCCTATAAATACATGGCCTCACCTCCGTACAAGCATCCGGATTTCCGGACTTCATACCTTCTCGAGCTCTCGCAGCGCAGGTCACCTAATTCGCACAAGTCTCTTTTCCACTGTTCCCTCACTGTCGCGCTCCTGTAAAGGTATTCGTACTTGCGCGGTTTAGACTTGCGTGTCAAAAACTAGCGCGGCCCACGAAATACTTGCGTGTCATTGTTTAGACTTGCACGACTTAATGCCTTGGCCATTTTTTCTGAATTATTTCACAAATTTTATGAAAAATAAACCCATTTAAGAGTTAAATTTGTTCAACTTTTGTGCAGATTCAATGGCTCCTAAGGGAATTGGAATGACTGATGAACTGGCTAGCAAGCGGATTGATGACATGATGAACATTATTGGCCATGATTACTATGATATCTGCGACAGCACTTTCCCAGATTTGGATAAGTACTTGAAGAAATATCATCTAAATTTCCCACAGAGCATCTACCTGTCTCTGTGTGGTCATGGTCATCTGCAAGGAGTCAATGTTCCAAATGCAAACAATTATACACCTGAGATGTAGCTGCACTGCTACTTCTCTATTTCGGTTATGCTGTGCATTAAGAGTAAAAACAATGGTGTGAACTTTCAAATTCTTCCTCCATGTCATTTCCTTGCAGATATGAAAATGGAAAACCCATGGGCTGAAATGTTTTCCACTAATGGTTGGGGGAGAGAAGACAAACGTGGTATTTAGAGAAATATCTAAAAAGAGTACTCTCTCCAAATGGCTCTTTACTTCCAATGCTCCATTCTCAAATCCATGTATCCATCTTCCAAGTCTCTTGGACAGAAACAGAGTCACTGTTTGATCAGAAAAAACTTTTCTCAAACCGCACTCAGGAACATCCTTTTACAATTGTTCCAAGAAGAGCTAGTATCACTGCATATCTTATTGTATCCAGTTGAATGAATGAATTCCAGGTGGTTGCTGATGAAGCTCGGGATGCAGTAAATCAAATGAAGTGTTATGTTGAAATCCTCTTGTAATTCTCGAAAAAGAGAAGAGACTCCAGTCTGTGGATGTCCTTCTAACTCTTGTGTATCAATGAAAAACACTTTTGTCTTCAATCATTTGTACCTGCATTCTTTTCACTACCTGCATCAAATTTACTTAAGCCAATGGGCCCAGTAAGTATAGTTTGATTTTTACTAGGATTATTACAAATAATCCTACAAACTTTGAACCTTTTAATTGCTCAATATTACCTAAATCATACAAAAAATGTATATTTAGTGAGCTGGAACTTGACTTTAATTCAGAGTTCCTTTTTATTTTGTGTGGGCAGTTTAAAGTCATGCACGCCAGACATAAAGGGGCTAATGTTTAAGGTCGAAATATCTTTGACCGAAATGGATTAAAATTGATTCAATTCCTTGACAATTTATCTGAAAACAAATTACCATACTCAAGTATGAGAGAAAATATGTAAACTATGGCTTAAGAATATTTGAATCTGAGGAATGATATGAAAAAGAGCTAAAAGGAATTAGAAGAAGTAGTTTCCAAGAATGAAGTTACTATTATTTAACAAAACCCGTTAGGGGGTTGAAATATGCAGGGCCACCTATGGGCATTGGCTGCATGGTCAAATAAATAGTATATTTCGGCTGCCAAGTCTGTTATGTGGACTGTTTATGCAAGGCCACCTATGGGCACGTGCTGCATAGTCAGGCAAAAGAACTCCTAGAAATTTACTTTCCTAGTGCTAAAAGCCAGTGAAAGGTTATGGAGATTCAAATTTTCTAATGTATAGAGTTTGTTGTATGGAAAGAGGTACTTGAATATGGAGAAGATATTTCCGAACAAGAATATCGAAGAACTAGATGAATATCACTCCTACGAAGGTCTGACCCAAACGTAGGGAAGAAGAATAAACCATAGACTTGAATAATTTCAGATCATGAAAAAGGATATGGGACAAATATGTTAAGGATTGCTATTTTTTTGCGGATCCCTATATACTGTCGTTTAAGACAAATAAGGACAAAAGAGGCATTCTTCCCAAGAATGAAGTTACCATTATTTAACAAACCCATTAGGGGGTTGAAACATGCAGGGCCACCTATGGGCATTGACTGCATGGTGAAATAAATAGTATCTTTCGGTTGAAAAGTCTGTTATGTGGACTGTTTATGCAAGGCCACCTATGGGCACATGCTGCATAGTCAGGCAAAAGAATTCTCAGAAATTTGACATTTTTGTGACTAGAAGTCATGAAAAGGGTTATGAAGATCTGAAAATATTTTAAGGTTAGGATTATATCACATAAATATGGGTATTGTCTAATGTATATTGAGATACATAGGTCAATGATAACCATAATCATGTTGTGTCTGGGTCCTGAATTGAAACTTGGACTTCACTACGTATCTCATAAGAATGAGAATCAGGCCATACGTAGTTCTTGAAATGCAATTTAACGTCGTGCAGGACGAAAGTATGAGAAATCTTAGTTTAGGGTCATAGAATTCGGACCATAATAATGAATACACAGTGTGTGTTTTCATGAGGATTTTTCAGCCAAGGGACTGAAAGTGAAATTTGGGGTTAGGCCCAAAATACTTGGGACTGGATTCGAGGGATACTCGAATGTTCCTACGTATCCCATAAGGATGGGAATCAAGCCCACGTAGTTCTAGGACTACCCTTTGTACAAATTTGGTTCGTACATGTGAAGGGTGAAAGGGGACTTTAGTGCAATGATGGTTTAACCAAAGATAAAAAGTTTAGGCATTACCATGTATGCATGTAGTCTTTTGAAATGAAACATGATTGAGAAAATCAATGTCAATAATGGTTCCTTCTCAAATGAGGAAATCAAAGAATATTGTAGTTTATTGTCGTACCGGACAAAAGTGTTGTATAGTTTATCGTCATATAACAAGGACGAAAGTGAATCAATGTAAAGATATTGATTCCAGGGGCGGTTTCACAAATCAAAATCATATGAGATGGTGGTGAACCGATGTGAAGAGATTGTTTTTGGTCTTGAACCCTGGGAGGTTGCCTACATACCCAGCCTGGAGGGCAAGGATCAAAGTCCGTGTAGTTCAATTAAAGAATGAATTAATGATCAAGTTATTCTTGTGGACAATGATCTAAATAAAAAATGTTGTTGGGACTTATACATGGTTAGTGGCCCAAAGGAAGTGTTATGGTTGCTGTTCGCTCTAAGCTCACGTGAGTCATACTCGATGTGAGAAACAAGAGGTAATAACAGCCTTAACGATGCACAGTTTAATGTCATGTAGGACATAAAAAAGGGACTATGCAGTTTAAAGTCTTGTAGTTAGGAATATTGGTGCTGCACAATTTAGTGTCATGTAGTAGGGACAAAATAACAATTTAATGTCATGTAGGAAATATCAAGGACTTTCTGTACAGTTTAGCGTCATGTAGTTAGGATGATGGGGACAAAATATTTTAACGTCATATTGGACGAAAGGGGGACTGTGTAGTTTAATGTCATGCAGTAAGGACAAAAGAGTGTACCATTTTAACATCATGTCGGACGAAAGTGCGAATAGTTTAAGGTCATATGCATGGACCGTGAATGGTGAAGTTTAATGTCATAATGGACTTTTGAGATTATATAGTTTAACGTCTTTCCGGACGTGAGGGACTTTTATACAGTTTAGCGTCATGTAGTTAGGACGTCACAGTTTAACGTCTTGCTGGACATAAAGGATTTGCAAATAGTTTATGGTCATATACATGGACCAGGGATGATGCAGTTTAAGGTCATGCTGGACGGTTTAGGGAACTTTTTCACAGTTTAATGTCGTGTGGGACGAAGTTGCAGTTTAAAGTCATACTGGACCATTGCTGTATAGTTTAACGTCATATAGCAAGGACGATCTGGTGCTGTACAGTTTAAAGTCATGTAGCTAGGAATAAGGTGAACCAATACAAGGATATCAGTTCTGGGGACTTTTTATAGTTTATCGTCATGCTGGACGTTGGAAGTGCCACACAGTTTAATGTCATGTTTCTTGGACACAATATAGTTTAATGTCATCTCGGACAAAATATAGAACTTCTGTGCAGTTTAATGTCATGTAGATAGGACATAATACAGTTTAGTGTCATGTAGGACAAAATATGAACCAATGTGATTGTTTTTGGATCTGGGAACAATATTTTGTGTTTATATAAAATACTTCTTCAGAAATCTGGCATTAGTTGGAGTCGTGATGTGTTCTCCATCCATTGAGATTAGAGAATATGCTCCATTGGAGTAGACCTTATGTATTGAATAAGTTCCTTCCCATTTTGGTTCAAGCTTGGGAGGCTTCTTTCCTGGTATCATTGGTACTCTGAGAACCAATACCAATTCTCCCTGAATGAATGAACGAAGACGAACTTTTTTGTTAAAAGCTCGTGCTATTCGATTCTGATAGATTTCCAAGTGGTGCAAAGTGCACAATCTTTTCTCATATAACTGTTCCAATTCATTCAACCGCTTTTGGGATTGCTCATCTGTAGATAACTGATCACGAATGGCTATTCTGAGTGAGGGAAATTGAACTTCAATTGGCAAGACTGCTTCTGTTCCATATACCAATGAATATGGAGATGACCGCGTTGCATTGCGAGTGGTAGTCCGATAAGCCCATAAAGCATGAAAGATTTTATCAAGCCATGACTTCTTATCTTTATCCACAATCTTTTGCAGTATATTTGAAAGAGTCTTGTTGAAGGCCTCTATCTGGCCATTATCCTCTGCATGATATCGAGATGAATGGTTGGACATAATGTTGTATTATTGATACAATTTCTTTACCTCAGAAGAACAGAAGTTGGTGCCGTTGTCCGTCAATATGGTATGAGGGACACCAAATCTAGTAATGATGTTAGACTTGATGAAGCTAACAATGCATTTAGAATTGACTTCTTTGAGAGGTACTGCCTCTGACCATTTGGAAAAGAAATCAGTAGCAGTAAGAATGTACTTAAACTACTTGGCCATAGCTGAAGGGTAAGGTCCCACCACATCCATTCCCCATGTGGAAAATGGCAATGAGTATTTAGATTTATGAAGCAAATCTGGAGGTTTATGAATGAAGTTGGCATATACTTGGCATGAATGACACTTCTTTGTGAAATTAACACAATCATGTATCATTGAAGGCCAAAAGTATCCAAGCC
Source organism: Viscum album (assembly GCA_963277665.1). NCBI lineage: Eukaryota > Viridiplantae > Streptophyta > Magnoliopsida > Santalales > Viscaceae > Viscum > Viscum album. Next base: position 44,940,388 of record OY728131.1, read on the forward strand.
TTCGAATTTGATCAGATAGTCTATGTCCGGACTGGTGGGCACCACAGACTCCTGCATGCACTTCTTTTATGACATCCATTGTCTCTTCACCATCAATAAATCTGAAGATAACTCCATCAAAACCACGTTTGTAGAGAATTTTCTCGAGGTGGTTTGGGCTATCATAAAGAGTAAAATTGACCACACATCGCCGAATTTGTTCTTTCTCGGCTCTATCAGGTGGAAGTGTTCCATTTTGAAGGTATTCCCTGATAGGTGACATCCATCCTGTAGTATGACCATATGGTTCAGGAATGGGACTAATTTTATTAATTTCCTCTGTTCTGACTTGAACATAAGGTGAAATTGCACGACGGTGAGCAATACAGATGGTTGTCTCGTCCCGATTTGGATCTGCTAAAGATGTGGCTATATTAGCCAGTGCATCAGCTTGAGTATTTTGTGATCTTGGGACATAAGAAAATGTTGGTTCTGAAGGGAATTCCGACATTAACTCTCTGACGTAATCATACAAAGGGATTAATTCTTCTTTTCTGATGGAATAATCCCCATTGACTTGTTTGATTACCAGGTCTGAATCACCTTTCACCTTTAAGTGATTCACTTGTGCTTGAAACGCTAACTCCAAGCCTGTAATGAGAGCTTGGTATTCAGCTTCATTATTGGTACCACCTTCCCACAACAAAAAGGAATAAGGTAACACTGCCTTATCTGGAGAAATGAGCACAATTCCTAAACCAACTTTGTTGAATTTAGGATTTTCCATTTTCTTCCCTGTTGGACTTCTAGAAGCACCATCAAAATACATTTCCCATGTTTGAGGACTCTCTTGAATAGAGAAAACTTCCTCATCAGGGAGTTCGATATCTGAATACGTGTCTTACACTGAAGGATGTTCAGCCAGGAAATCAGCCAGAGCTTGGCCCTTAATTGCCTTTTGAGACACATACTGAATGTCGAACTGCTGTAGAATAACTGCCCACCTTGCCAGACGTCCTGTAAGCATTGGACGACTAAGGATGAATTTGAGCGGATTATTACGAGATACCAATTGGACCTCGTGATGTTGCAGGTAGTGTCTCAGTTTATGAACTGCAAAGATTAATCCTAGGCAGAACTTTTCAATACTTGAATACCGGGTTTCTGCTTCAATCATAGTTCTACTGAGATAGTAGAGACTATTTTCATTCCCAGCATCATTCTTTTGAGTGAGAAAGGCACCCAATGATCGCTCTAAAGCTGTCACATAGAGGATAAGCGGTCTACCTTCAACAGGTGGCATGAGTACTGGTGGACTCAATAGGTATTTCTTGAGAACATCAAATGCTTCTTGACATTCTTCAGTCCACTGGTAAGTGACTCCTTTCTTCAATAATTTGGTAAAGGGTAAACTTTTGCCTGCCAAATTGGCGATGAAACGCCGAATATAGGATAAGTGTCCTTGAAGTCCTCTTAATTCTTTCAAATTCCGAGGAGGTGACATACCAAGGATTGATTTGGTCTTCTCAGGATCGACTTCAATACCGCGATGGCGTACAACAAAGCCGAGGAATTTTCCTGAGGTTACCCCAAAAGCACATTTTAAGGGGTTCATCTTCAAATTATGTTGTCGAAGCTTGTGGAATATTACTTTCAAATAAGCCAAGTGATTAAAACGTTGTTTGGATTTAACCACCAAATCATCTACATAGCATTCAACAAACTTCCCTAAAAGAGGTTTGAAGATACGATGCATGGCGCGTTGATATGTTGCACCTGCATTCTTTAAACCAAAGGGCATCACCCGGTAACAAAACACACCCTGAGGAGCTCTGAAGGCTGTATATTCCTCATCTTCTGTGGCCATTCGGATCTGATTATATCCAGAATATCCATCCATGAATGAAAGTAATTCATAGCCAGTCGTCGCATCAATTAAGAGTTCTGTAATCGGAACTGGGAAATCATCTTTAGGACAATACCGATTAAGATCTCTGAAATCGATGCAAACCCTAATTTGTCTGTTCTTCTTCTTTACAGGGACAATATTATCCAACCACTTGGGATATTGAACTTCTCTGACGAAGTTAGCTTTGATAAGCTTATCCACTTCAGCCTCAATTTTGGAAGCATAGGTTGGGTGTGTTCTTCTCGCGGCTTTCTTGAATACTCGATGTTCTTTTTGCAAACCCAAATGATGGGTGGCAACATCAGGATCAAGGCCAGGCATCTCTGTATAATTCCAAGAAAAAATATCTTTATTTTTCTTTAGAAAAGAAATATACATCTCTTGCTCTTCACGGGTCATGGCCGCACTAATTAAAGTGGGGCGTGGATCTTTCTCTGTACCCAGATTTACTTCTCTGAGTTCATCCATAGTGGTAGAGATACCCTCTTCAAATGCAGGAGGAGAATCTCTAAGATCTTCCTCTTCTTCTTCATCATGTGTTATTTCTTCTGTTTCTACTTGCAAATTAGATGAAAAAACGAAATTCTCTTGATCATAATAGATGTAAAAATTTTCACATTTTGAAGAAGAAGCTTCCATTTCCGACCCTATTGATGATAAAGGGTCTTCTTTGGGAAATAAAGAGGGGATGATGGATTGAGAATCGACATCATTATTCACCTCTGGTGTTGCTATAACTTCTTCTGGCCTGATTAGTGAAGTATAGATTTGTTGGATTTCAGCAGATGAAATGAAAACGTCACCACTTATGCTTTCATCACTGCTTGGTAGGTTACCAATTTCTCCCATGTTGTCTGGCTCGATCGCCGTAATTGACATTATGGATCTTTCCATAAGAGTATTTTGATTTGGGCCTATTTTGTCAATTTGACTGATAGGTAATACATAATATATACTCACATGTGAAAATGGATTTATTGGAATTTTCTCCAAACCATATGGAGCATTAACTTGGGTAATTTCCTTCATTGTAGATTTTTCTCTTCTCTTCATGTGATAAAATTCAGCCTCAATGTATTGAGACTCACATGTCTTGAACGAGGCCTTATCACCATACAATGTTCCAACTTGACCATCGAAACAGTATTTGAGACATTGATGGTATGATGACGGAATAGCTGCATGCTGATGTAGCCAGGGTCTTCCAAGCAAGATATTGAAAGCTGAGTCTTGATCAACAATCATGAAATCCGAATTGGAAACAAGATCTCCAAACTGAGTTCTGAGTGTAACTTCTCCCAGTGGTTCTTGTTCATTTTTATAATATCCTTGCAACATCATGGTAGAAGGAGATAAATCAGATTCTGTGACGCCCAATCGACGAAGTGTACGAATGGTCATGAGGTTGACTCCTGAATCATTGTCAATGAAAGCTCTTCGAACATCTATACCATTGACTTTTCTAGATAAGTACAAAGGTTTTATGTGCCCATGCACAACATCATCTTCATCTTTATCAGTAAAAGATATCACTGCATGGCATTCTGCAGGATTATTCTCTATGTGATAGATTTCAGCTGCAGCAATTTCAGCTTCAAACTCATGAGGACTTGACAAAGCTTCGATGAGTGCTTCCCGAAGATCTTTTGACAGATTCAAAGCATCCAAAATTGATAACTTGGATGGTACTTAGGCCAAGTGTTTCAATATATCATACTTTTGATCTAGAGGTATCCGTTTCCCAATAGGAATATGCGGTTTAGCAGGTACCTTGGAAGCAGATGCTTTGGAAGCTGATGCATCTTGTATTGAAGTTGGCAACATCCTTGGTTTTGGAAGATTAGACTGATTAGATCCATTTACTTGCTGAGATAAAGAAGATGGAACCTTTAATCGGTCTTCCAAAATAACTGTGCCAAAACTGAGTTGGCCATTGGCAGAAGAACTTGCTTATTCTTTTTGAGCTCGCTGAAGGGCTCTACCACGAGTTTCTGCTGCATATACAGTGCTAGCAGGGGTAAAATTAGAGTAGGGGCTTTGGAAAGATCCACGTCTTCCCCTATATCCTGAACCTCTAGAACCTCTTCGGATCCCCTTATTTGATATAGGGAATTCAGGCTCATCAAGACTGGAATATGAATCTGTTAATTGAATCATATTAACAGAACCAAATATTAACTCTTCGTCTGATAAAGACTCTTCCTGGTTAGCCTGTTTAGGATATGCCGTTTGATGGGGCGGTGCCCGTGGCTTTGAAGTAGATGGCATGAAATCTTCCAGATTCAAAGACAATTTAGTCTTTGATACATACTCATCTTCTCCTGATTCCTCTTTCTTCTTTGAATTGCGCTGCCATTTTGAGGATTTATCTTTGATGGAGGCTTTACTGCAGCTTTTGTAGGAGACAAAATTGGCTTCTTCAATTGTGTTCTCAAAATGGAATGGGTCCGATTGATTTTCTTTCTGACCAACCAATCATCATATCTTTTCGCAGTTTTGCTTTTGACTTCCTGCCACTCGCCTTCTTTCTCTGGATCTGTAGCGGTAATATACGCTACATGAGCTGAAGAACCCTTCAATTTGACTTGTCCCAAGTCGACCATCTTTTGAAGGAGGTCTTTAAAGACAAAACACTCCTGGATGGGATGCCCCAACATTTGATGAAAGGGACAATAATTGGGACGGTCTTCATCTCCTTCCTTGTTTGGCCTCTTCGGCACTGGTAATTGAACCAAATTATTTTCCAGAGCTGAAATGAAGTAACCAGAAACTTTCTCACATCGGAAAGAGTATGTTTTACTCTTCATATCCTCAAATTGTATTCGTCGTTGATCTCTTTGATCATTTGGACGAAACGGCCTTTGTTGTTGGCGTTCAGGAGGTGGAGTCCTTCGAGAAGATGAAGGTTTTGAAGTAGATATATGTACAGGTGCTTGTTTAAGCATAACTGTAGCAGTTTCTTCATTACCCATTCTTCTTCCTGGAGCTGATGGAATTATACGAGATTTAACCTTAGCCAGTATAAGGGAATCTTCAATCTGCTGAGCGATTGAAGTAAGGTCTCGAAACCCTCCTGTGTATTTCACAGGGATCAATGGTGTGCGTAATTCGTCACGCAAAATTTCCACACAGATTGGAAACAATTCCTCCTGAGGGAGTGCTAAACTCAAGGAATACGTTAATCCATTCCAACGAGCAATGAAATCAGAGACTCTTTCATTCTCCCTTTGCTTTCAGTTTGTAAGATCGAAAACTGTCGTTTTTGGCAAAGTTGAGCTAAACTAAAGAAGGAATTTTTGACGAAGATCCTCCCATCCGATGACTGACCGGGATTGCAAGCTTGTATACCAGACAAAAGCTGGTCCTTGCAAGGTTCGCACGAAGCATCTGAGTTTCACTGCTTCTTGCTGCTCTGGAGTTCCCATCATAGGATCACAACAAGACACGTAATGCGTCAAATGTTGTTCAGGGTCTCCTGATCCATTGAAAGTAGGGAAAACAGGGTTTCCAAAACTGGATGGAGGAGAAATTGAATCTACCCATTCAGGGTAAACTTTCATTTCAGGTTGAACTTGTGCCCGTTTTCCTTCCATAGTTTCTAACCGAGCTGTTAATGACTCAATAGTAGTTATTAACTTTTGAGAAACGTCAGGTTGAACTTGGTTTTGGGTAGGTGCAATGAATGGAGCTTGGACAGACGTGGTGGTTGGTGCTGCAACTGATGGTAGTGCTGCCAACTGTTGTTGTGTTTGACCCGTAGGATTAGACCTCTGCGGGTGTACTGATAAAGGAGGATATTCTTGATCCATCTCAGTAGATACAACAAATTCCTTCGGTTGTCGGACTTCAGCATTCTTAAGAAGAAGACTAATCTGAAGTAGTTCTTCATTCAACCTTCTTAATTATTTCATTTCTTCCTCATGTTGTGCAAACCTTTGCTCTAATGAGAGCGATTGACCTCCTTCAGAGGAAGGGTGAGAAGTAACCTGATTCTTTCCTTTCCCCTTATTGGATCCTTTTCGGAGAGGGGGAAGTGGGTTACTTGAAGGAATACCCAGATTTTGGGTAAGCCTTTGATTACGTGTGCGCACACCTTCTTCATTTGGGTCTGTGTGCGCAACTTCTTGAGCAGGAACCTCTTCGTCTGATCCCTCTGATTGAGCCTCATCTGGTGAATCAGCAGCAACGACATTGATGACATTAATGGATGCATATTGCATGGAATCCTTTCTATCAGAATTTCTGTGATATTGTCTTCTTCTATGTCCATGATGAGATATGGCATTTCGTTGACTTGATCCCTCAGGAACTTCTTGGAGAACCGTCACTTGGAGAGAATCTCCTGATAGCTTGGCTCTTCGTTCCTCTTGAGGCTTATTCCCTAATCGAGAGAATACTGACTTTCTCTGAGGGAGGGATTGAGGATTTGAAAAAGTCCCCAGTCCGGTGGACTGGGGATGTTACTGCTACTTCCGCTCAACTCCTCGAATCCCATTTGTTGACTCTGAGGGTTGGGTTAGAGAAGTCCCCAGTCTGACAAGTTGGGGTGTCTCTTGACATGCTATGTCTGAGATCTTCTTAAAATCTCTCTTGATCTTACGAATCTTAGATCGGAAATTAGCTGGATGCATTAACCTGTATCCACTTTTATCACCTGGTTCAACAGATCGTTGGATGATTTCCGAAACTTCTGTCATTTGATGACGTGTTTGCTCCAGACGAGAGGCTTGAGCAATATTCTTGCCTGCTTGATGTAGGAGAAATTCAACAACTTGTTCTCTATATACTTGATTTTAAGAGGAACTAGTTGAAGCTTTTTCTTGAGCAAGCTTTTGATTATGAACAAAGCCCATTGACTGTGGCCGGCCATGGGCAACAACATTGCATGAGACCATTTTCGGCGAGCTTTGCTGACCGGAAAGCACTGTGAAATGTAGTGCTCCATGAACACCTCATCCTCTGATATCAACATCAGATGGAGCATTGGAAATTAACTGACGCAATTTTCTTAGTGCGCCAAGGCATGAACGTTGAAGGGTACTCTGTTGCTTTTCAGCCTTCGGATACCGAGAGACTGATAGAGATGCCAAATCAATCTGACATTGTAGCCCTTCTATTATCTTAAGATGATTTTCATATTCATCATAAGATAATACCTACTTCTTTAATTGACAAAGAGTTTTCCATATGTTGAGACGAATATCATGGATTCCATCATCCGTCAACATCTTTGGAATGTCGTACTGGGAGTCAGCCAAAGGCCAAAACATGACTGGTACTTCACCTTTTGCCAGTTTTTTCCTCATGTTCAGCATTTCTTCTTTATCATTAAATGAATATTCTTCTACCTATTTGGACCAGAGTTGGTGTTTCCTTGTTGCTTCATCGGATTCAACAATATTGGAAGAGATATCACAATTCATGCTGGAAGATGAATGTCCCAGGGATGGTTCGGAGAATAACCTGAACCCCAGGCTATCTTCTGATGGAGAAAGAGTTTCACCTGCCGATAGTAAAGCATCAGACATGACTGGTTTTACGTTTTCAAGTTCCTCGAGATAGGAGGGATTTCTCGTCACTACATTGCCTTCTGAGGAATTTTCGAGACAACGTGAATCACTACTGTGGAGAGGACTTTCGCATCGAATTTCATCACCATGAGGAGGACCGTCATGATGGGTTACAACAAAAGATGAAATCTCTTGCTCCTTGGTCTTCTAACCACACAGAGGGTTCCTGTGACTCTCATCTGAAGAAGAAACTTCAAGATTGACCGAACTTTCATGAAGCATGCCTTCATGAGGAAGTGTCTATTGAAGTCCTTCAAAATTAATGTTCCCGTTATTGAGAACTAAGGGAGTAGAATCATGAATTCCGACAGATAAATGTCTGAGGGCTTCAAGAACTCCAGCATCGAGCAAGGCCTTGTTGTAGATTGGCCTTTGATCTCTTGACTGTGCTGGGCGGATCTTTTTCTTAGATGCCTTCTTACTCACTTTAGAAACCACTTGTTGACGAAAGTGGTTACTCTGAGCAAGTGTATGTGCCTGATCAGGAAAGATGGTCAGGTTAGGCTGACGATCTCCACTCAAATCAGGTGTATGTGCCTGACTTGGTTGTCCGTTTGATATGGGGGAGTATGCCCCATAACCCTCTTAGATTGGAATAGATGTGTGTGTCTGTTCCGGAGTGAATCGTCGATGTGTCACTCCACTACTAGGGATAGATTTATGTGTCTGTCCCTGTGATGATGCTGAAGCTGTTATGATATCCTGGCAAGCATCCAGAATATGAGCAGGAATTTGCTTCTGCTCTTTCACCATTGACAAAATATGTTTGGTGACTTCAGCCGCCGGAACGGGGATATACATTCATTCCGGGCTTGGAGTAGGTGTATGTGCCTGCTCCTGTCCTCCTTTTCTTGTCAGTGAATCCTGACAGTACTCAAGTGTGGAGGCAGAGAGTTGAGTCTGTCTTCTGTTTGTCGTCGGGACTTTCCGACTGACTTCTCCGTGCGCTACCATGCGAGACTGTTGGTAGGCTTGATTAGTATTAGCAGGTGTATGTGCCTGCTGATTACACTTCGCCAAACGCGGTTGACGAGATCCATCATATGTAGTCAGACGAGCCTGCTGACTAACTGGTGATGTATAAGTAGGTGTATGATTCTGCCTACAGTACTCCGCTGGAATTGCCTGGCGGGATTGGCTTGATGCTGCCAGACGAGTCTGCTGGACAGCGGAATTAAAACGGGTAGGTGTGTGTGCCTGCTCGTTGTTTGCCACCAAGTTAGGTTGGTGGACATCTCCGGAGATGGCAGGGATGACAACCTGCCCATTGTTAACCAGATTCCATCTCTGTCGGTTCGTCTTGCCTGCTCGGGTTCTAGGAACCTGAGCTGAATGCCTGGAATCGGTACCCTCATCATGTTGATGGCGCACTACCACACGAGTCTGGCGGCGATTGTTGATGGGAGCCCTTGAGAAGGACTTCTGTCTTTTTGAATTAAGGTCCTGTGGGACCTGCTCATTCACTTCCTCAGAGTAAGGGAGTGAATGGAAATTGCGTTCCGGGGATAACGACCCGAAACGGTGGGAGACGGTAGTCAGCACCGCCTGCTTCTTGATCGCTGGCCGCCGTTGTCCGGACGACTAGGTAGATTTGTTAACTTGGAGGGCTTGATGAGAGGCCTCCAGAGTTGGGATAGTACCGTTGTGATGGTACTCCTTAACCAGTGCATTAGAAACCCAGTGTTGAAGACGCTGAGTTGGTGATGTCATCCTCAGAGCGGACGACGTTCCAGAAGGAGTAGCAGTATTGGTTTTCACAGTAGCAGACCTCACAGAATAGGTGTTCACAGCAGCAGTATTCACAGGGGTGAATTTAAGGAAAGCCATTTTACAGAAGATATTGAGAAAAGAGTGCCTGTTCCATATAACAGACATAATCAAGATGAATCCGGCCACTGCATCTTTTGGATGAGCACATGTCAATGATTGATTTGTTGGCCCAAGGGGCCTAACAAATAAGAAGAACATCACTTTAACTTGGTTAAGGATTTCACGTCGGGTTCACCATTTTTGTTTCGCGCGGATTTCGGGGATGACCTCCTGGACGGGAGATTCAAACGTTCCGATCGGTTTCTAGCGGGTTTGTTCGTAGAACCGGAAACATCTAATGATTCCACATCCGTTTGGACCCATCTTTCCAAAGGTAGGCGCTCATTAGCTTGGGGACTGATGAGGCTTAGGAATTTTCATTGGTCGAGAGGATGGGAGGTCGGACTCATCACACCTTTTTGAGGGGAATTATTGTCTACTCCGGGACTCTCTTTATAGATTTAAGTTATGTTCGTGAATCCTTATTACATTACCAAGTATAAAATGTGCTTTCCTTTAGTTTTAACAATCAATGATTAAATATGCAAGAAATTTAGAGAATCTTTTATATGTATTCGAGGTTCTTCATCAATAGAGAATCATCTATATCTGTTTAGAGATTCTTGGTCAATGGTATCCTTTAAAACATTTATATAAAAGTCTCTTGGTCATTATGATGACCAGGCTGATTTTAAAGCCACTCAGTGGGGCACTTGAAGTTTATCGTCATTCAGAAGGATAGGGATTATTTCAAAGTTGGGATCGAACCCATAAATGGGATACCTACGTATCCTTTGTTTTGGAAAAGGAATCAGAACCCACATAGTTCGAGTAATGGAGTATGATGTTTATGATAGATGGCTCAAAGAAAAATGTCATAATTACTTTTACACTCTAAGCTCATGTGAGTCATGCTCGGTGTGAGAAACAAGAGGTATTGGTAAAAATTATACAATTGTGCCATGAAAGATGCAATCATAAGAAAATGTTTGGGGCTTAGGTATGTATGACTGCCCAGATAGATGAAGGTTTAGGATTCACTTTTAGGGAGAAAATCCAGGAACAGGGTCCATAAAGGTATATGTGCTTTATGGAGATTTTAATACACTAATCTTGGGGCTTACTCCTAAGGAGGATGCCCAAGTTAGGAGGGGACTTATGATTGGGATTTACTCCTGAAAAGGAAACCCAAATCAAGGGTAAATTAGGACTGGTTAAGAGAAATATAAGGGGGCTTGGGGTTTACTCCTGAAAAGGAAACCCAAGATTATGACTGGGACTTACTCCTAAAAAAGGAGGCCCAGGTTATGACTGAGTCTTATTCCTAAAAGGGAGACCCAGGTTAGGGGACTTGGGGCTTACTCCTAAGAAGGATGCCCATGTTTGAGTTTGGGGTTTACTCCTAAGAAGGATTCCCATGTTTGAGTTTGGGGATTACTCCTAAGAAGGATGCCCAAGTTAAAGAATTATGATTGGGGCTTACTCCTGAGGAGGATGCCCATGTTTGGGAACTTTAAGAATTTGGGGCTTACTCCTAAAGAAGGATGCCCACATTAAAGGATTTATAACTGGGGGTTATTCCTGAAAAGGAGACCCAGGTTAGGATTCTCTCATCTTAAAGGATGAGGTTGAATGAATGAACTCTCCATATTTAGTGACATAAGGATATTTAAATCACTAGAATTTGAGAGATATTCCACATAATTACTTTCAGATAAGGAATTCAAATCAAGAAATCATGCCGTAAATAGCTTTGAAGAGTGTCTTGAAGACTGAATCTTGAAAAGGAAAGGTGTGATGGCTTAAGAGGGGTAAAATGGGCAAGATAGGAACCCAAAAAGGTATGGGCGCGCAAGTCTTGAAAGGCGCGCCAGTATTGCGGCAGCGCGCAAGTATTGGTCGCGCAAGTATACTTGTGAGATATGAGGAAAAAATGCGCGATTCTCAAACATCATTATAATATTTGAGAGACTCTTTCTAAATCCCTTTAGAATCCTCTTGAGGTTCTTCCAGAAAAGGGACGCGCAAGTTATATTGAAGGAAATAAGTCGGCACGCAAGTGTTTGATAAGTTTCAACACTTAGGCCTTCCTTCATCTCTTTAGATCTTCTGTTCTAGGTAAGAAATTACCTTAGAAGTGTTCTGGAGGCTTTGAGAAGAGACTTGGGCGTCGGGAGCTTCAATCCGATTTTCTGGAAAAAAAAATCCTCCCGAATGGGGGGCCCACAGGGTCTATTTATAGGCAAAAGAAGACCCCGGGCGGTTACCGGGCGGTTACCCCTTAGGTCGCGCAAGTCACTTGCGCGACCAAGGGTGCCGCACAAATGTACTTGTGCGACAGTGAGATAACTTGCGCGGTGCAGTTGCTGTTGATCCTTTGTTCATGCCTTTGTCGATTTTTGATGTTTTCTTCAAAGGATGAATCACTTTCAGCTCAGATATTCCCTTTTCTGATCTTTAGATTCTGTGACGAAAAGGAGCGTCAACAATGGCACTATACTTATATGTGATATATATTATATTTATATTGTCTCTATTCTTTTTTAATTTTTATTTATTGCATACTTTTATGGTTTCCATAATGTGTAAATACGATTATTTCATTTGAGGGAGTGCAGACAACCGCCCCCTCAAAGTGATATGACTCATTCATGTCATACATGGAACGTATAAAGGATAGAATTAATGAAATTATATCTAATATTGTACTGGAATTATAATATACCTATGTATCCTTAATTTTTCATTCCATTAATATTGAAATATAAATTAATGTTGTGTTCATGCGTACGTACGGCTTATCGTCTCCATAAACAGTGCATTTAATTTATTATCTCCAAATGTTATATACTAATATAAATATATATATATATATATGCTGGATATATATGATATATATTATATCTAAATCATGAATAACATTCTGTAGATAATGGAATTTTGACAACATGGAAATTTTTTAATTATAATAAGATCAATTTTGACTAAATTACCATATATCGACAAAATGACCGTTAATAAAATAAATGATTATTTAATGTTTATAAAGTAGTAATAAGTGATATTAAAGGAATAATAAACTTTAAAATGCTTATGAATCATGTAAAAATTAACATTAGTTTATTATTCTATAGATTAAGGAACTAACGAGTCAAGTTGAACACAAGCTAAGGTACTTCGTCTCAATATATTTTCATTGAGGCATACTTTGATTTATACACGACGTCCATTATATGTTGTATAAACCCATTAGACTTTTAATTTCATTAAAATGGATTCTTTTTTCATTTACTATTTTTACAAAAATACAAAATTAATGTTTTTTTAATGTACACGGTGACAACATCCTTTATGTTGTCACGAGCATTGTTTGATATTTGGATTCTTCTACTGGCCGTATTGTTTTGAATAGTAAAATAAATAACATATTCTCTTTTTAACTATTTTGTTTTTGAAAATGGTTTTGATAATTGATTTAATATGTCAACATATTGAAATTTTATATTCTGATTGCATTGTGGAAATGTTATCTTTACATTATTCTTGATCATGTATTATGATTGTGTTATGGTTCTTGGGAATTGTTTATGTATAAGGGTGGTTCCATGATAAACCTAGGGAAGGTGAGATTGAGATAGGTCTCCAATGCATTGTGTAACATGATGGAGGTAAATGTTAATGTTTCTCTAAATATATTTAGGTAATATAATGTGATGGGTATTCCAAATGTAACTCCCTACATTTCTTTGAAAGCTACAACATAAGTATGTTATGGATGCCACAAGTAACATTTATGATTTATGATTTCCATGTTTTATTCAAAAATCTTATGATTTTGTGTGGTATGTTAAATATTTAAAAGTATGATTTCATTTATTTTTATGTATTGATGGACTAATGTTTTCTTTTCTTCTTTTATAACATTTATTGAAATTTTTTATGTTCATCCCAATTTTTTGAAATGTTTTTCACAGGGTACAAAGAAGGGTAATAGAAAGGAATAATTCAAGAAGATATATATGAATAAAATAATTCTTGTCTTAATTTAAGAGTTTTTACTGTATGAAAAAATGGATACAGAGTAGAAGTGTCTACATTGTAGTATTTGAGATGTAATGTAATAGTTCCGACCTAATTTTCTAATACTCTTCACCTGAAAATATCCTCAATGTGAATTATTAACTTAATTCAAGATTATGTATAGTTTAAGAATAGGGCCTTATATTTGGTATCATAGGTCGGTTAGACAACTTTATAAGTTAAGATTTTGTTAAATTAATACCGATAAATTAGTTTTAATTTACAGTAAGATTGAATTCATATAGAATTTAAATATTTCCATGTTGATTTTATTAAGATATTTATGTGTTTATAATGGTTTTCTACAGAGGAAACATGGATACTATACTAGGAAAACATCAAGAGGAAAACAATCTTCCAAATCAGCAACCTAATATGGTCGGAATCAGAACTAGATTGTTTTTTTTTGCAGTGATGGAATAGTTGAATCATGCTATAAATGGCGGTGGTATCTATAGATGGGATCAGCTAGATCAATAACAGAGGAACATGTCAGTAGTGGGGAATTTCATGAGGTATCATCCCCCATCATTTAGAGGATCATATGAAATTTTTATAGCTAATGGGTGGTTTAAATAACTGGAAAATATTTTTGATGTCATGGGGTGCTCATAACATCAAAAGGTTAGTCTTGATGTTTATCGTTTCTAAGGTGAATTCGTTTAATGGTGGTCGATGGTTAAAAATATTAGATATAGTGAGGATTTTTATTCTCTTGATTGGGATTAATTCAATGGTATGTTTATTGAGAAATATTTTCCTAAGGAGGTTTGACATAGGATAGAAAAAAAATTCTTAGAATTGAGCCTAGAGGATGACTTAGAGGCTGCTTATGAAGCCAAATTCACTCGACCAACAATATATGGTCCATATTTCGTACGAGATCTTAATAGTAAAATTGATCATTTTTACCCAGGATTAAAACAAAAGTATCAAATGTATTTAGCTTCTCATGAGTTCAAAATTTATGAAAAACTTGTTTCATGTGCAGAGAAGGTGGAAAATGGAGTCTTCAATAGATCATGTGTTCTTTGAAAATACAATAATAAGAGGTCGAGGTGGATGATGAAAGGTATGAACTCTTTAAAGAAGTCTAATTGTAAGAAACATAAACATACAGTTTGTGAAAATTGTGGTAAAAACCTTATTGTGGAATGTATTTTGAATTCTGGTAAGTTCTACCAATGTGGTAAAATGGGACATAAGGCTCATAATTGCATTGAAAATGATCAGGGTAATGGTAAGATAAAATATGATTTAAATTTATTAAAAAAAATTAAGTGAAATGAAATGTGTCATTATGCAAATAATTGTACGATGACTAACTCAAATGAGGGAAAGAAGACAAACTACAGTAAAAATGGGGGGTGAAATCCTTTGAAAATAATTCAGCAGATGTTGGGCCATCAAATAAAGTAGTATCAGGTACCCTATTTGTTTATTCCGATTATTCCAATGTGTTGTTTGATTTTGGGTCTATACAGTATTTCATTTTAGAGAAATTTTATGGTTAATTTGGTATTCCATCCCATGATATGAATCCTAAACTTGTGGTAAAAACACTGGGAGGAAATTTTGAGGGAAAAATTAATTATAAGATCCTTCTTGCACTAGTGTGCAGAAGGAATCTACTTTAAAACCTTATTGATTTCCTCTAGAAGAGTTTGATGTTATTTTAGGTATGGATTGGATTACCGTTTATCATTATAAGATTGATTTCAGATCTAAAGAGGTTTATTTTTAGAAATAATTTCACCATGTTTGAAATAATTAACCATTACTTCTGATAAAATGTTCGAAAGGTGAGAAACTAGTGAAAGATGGAAATGAATGTTACCTTGAACATAATGTTGAAAACAAAGGAACATTTCAGATTAATAATGTGCTAGTAGAAAGTGAGTACCTTGATGTTTTTACTAATGATATTCCTAGTATTATACCTAATTGGGATATTTAATTTACTATTTACATAGTTACTGATGCTAATACAATTTCAAAACCCCCTTATCGAATGGCTCAATTTGAACTTTTAGAGTTAATGAATCTATTGTAAGAGTTATTAGATAAAGGTTTCATTTCACCTAGAACATCACCATGGTGTACTTTTGTCTTGTTTGATAAAAAGAAAGATGCTTCAGTGCCACTTTTCATTGATTATAGAGAAATGAATAACATCATTATTAAGAACAATTATCCTTTTCCTCATATCGATTTTGTGTTTGATCAGCTCTAGGGAGTTCATTATTTTCTAAAGATTGAATTGAGTGTGGTGAACCATCATTTGGAATTATTGGAATAAAAAATTATGAAGAACGTGTTTCATAATAGATATGGCCATTATGAATATGTAGTTATGCCTTTTTATTTTATCAATACATCTTCATTATTCATAGATCTTATGAATAGATTTTTCCATGAGTTCTTGGATAATTTTTTGGTTGTGTTTATTGATGACATTTTGGAATCTTACAATAGTAAGAAGGAACATGAAATTCATTTATGGGGTTTCTTGAAAACCATATAAGAAAATACATTGTATGAGAAATTTAGAAAGTGTGAGTTTTGGTTATAACAGATTTCATTCTTGGTCACATTATTTCCAAAAATGGCATAACTATTGATCCATTTAAAGTAAAAGTTGTTGAAGAATGGAGAATACCTAAAAATATAATCTAGATTTGAATTTTTTTTTGGTTTGGAAGGCTATTACAGAAGGATTTCTAAGAATGATTCACAATTATCTAGCACACTAACTAATTTATCTTGAAAATGTGTTATGTTCATTTGGTCAAAACAACGCGGTGATTGCTTTCGGGAATTGAAAATAATATTGGTGAATTATACTTTATTGGAATTACCTTTATGAAATGGTGAGTTTCTTATCTAAAATTATTCTTTGTGGAAAGGACTTGGTTATGTTGTAATGCAGAATGATCAGGTAATAGCTTATTCTTCACTTCAGTTGAAACCTCTTGTTTTTAATTACCCATTAAATGATTTGGAAATTGTTGTAACAATTTTTATTTAAAAATTTTGAGGAATCATTTGTATGACGTAAAGTGTGAAATATATACTGATAAAAAATGATTGAATTATATATATTCACTTAGAAGTAATTAAACATGAGATGGAGGAGATGGTTATAATTAATCATGGATTATTATTGCACGATCCATTACCTTCCTGGAAATCAAATTAAAGTGGTTGATTCATTGAGATGAAAGAGTGATGCTACCTTAACAATGATATGTTTGGAACGAGATCCTTTGGTTTTTTATTTGATTAATTTTGGATTGGAGGTTGTTGGGGTTGGTAATTACTCTGTTTTGATTCAGGTTTCAATAAAATTGTCCCTAGAAGATAGAATAAAGCGATCACAAAAATATGATATTGAGTTGCAGAAAAAGGTCAAATTGGTTCAAAAGGGTATGTTACCTAAATTTAACATTTATAGAGACTGTGTTTTTAGGTTTGGAAAAAGATTATGTGTGCTTTATAATTCATAGATGAAGAAAGGGTTGATATGTGAAGCTCATAGTTCTATGTATTCATTTCATCCTTGCTATACTAAGATATACAAAGATCATTGGGAGTATTAATGGTGGGATGGAATGAAAGGAGATATTGCTGACTTTACCGTGAGATGTTTGATTTTTCAAAAGGATAATGTAGAGCTGTAGTTTCTAAAAGGGATGCTTCATCCTTAGCCAGTTCTAGAGTGGAAATGGTAAAAGGTTTCTATGGATTTCATTTTCGGATTACAAAATAATTCTCAAGGTAACAATGCAATCTGAGTTATTGTTTATTGATTTACTAAATATGCTCATTTTCATCCAATTCGAGAAACTCTATCTCTAGATTAACTTTCATGATTGAATGTTAAAAAGATTTTTAGGTTACATGGAGTTACTCTCTCTATTGTAAATGATAATGATCCCAGGTTCACTTCTAACTTTTGTAAGGGACTTTATAATTCTTTGGGTACTGAATTAAATTTTCATATAGCTTTTCATCCACAATAAGATGGGAATTCTAAATGAATAAGTCATACATTATAAGATATTCTATGTGTTTCTTCAATGGATTACCAGGGAAGTTGCGGACTACATCTTACTTTTCTTGAGTTTTCTTATAATAATATTAATGTAATTCCCCAACCCTAGTTACCCAGAGTTGGTGCATTATTTTAATACATTGGCATGATCACAAGGAAATCATGTGATGAAAGACCGATCAATTTAGAATTCTTGGAAATTAGTTTACATACATGGATGTCACATTATACTTTAGAAAATAAAACACAACATAAATAATCCTATGAGAATGCCATTAATCCCCTAGCTTAACCCTTCTTCTAAATCATAATACACTTCTTGGAATCCTGATAAAATTAAAACATATAAAGGGGTGAGCTCAGAAGCTCATTAAGGAAAACAATATAGCAAAAACTTTCATAAACAAGCATAAAAATTTAAGGCAATGTATAACTAAAACAAAATCCTTTTAAACTTGAACATTAGCATAATATGGCAGAAATAAAATGAAATAATTCCATTTACTTATTCACATGGATATTCTCCCAGTCGAATAATCACATTCAATATCAATAACCACTTTCTTAATGATGGAATGCATAATTCCAAACTATCATAACCACATAGTCAAGGACTTGTGCCAAGACTACAAATAAGATTTTGTCAAGGCATTGTGCCAAGACACTAGTTTGTCTCATGAGACCTACCGATTCATCGAGGAGCTATAGCGGGCTCTACCCGTCACTTACTAAGTCCAATGCATTTCTCATATGAACAGGTTTAAACATAACATAAACATTAATATTAAAAATTACATACGAAATGTCAATACATTATCCATAAACCATAAATGCTATAAAAATAACACACCCACAGTCAAACATATCACAAAACCATCAATACAATATGGATGTTTTGTATCATAATAAATCAACTTTATACTAGTTTAAAATCCATTAATGGATTTTGACATAGATGAAAATGATTTGTAAAACTCTTTGAGAGAAATATCCCTTTTTCATGAAAACATTTAAAATAACACAATTTAGAAAGAAATAATTTTAAATACATTTTTGAATCAAATTTTCCCATACAACATTAAATTTTTTGAAAGTATTTAACATTTTAAAACATTCACATCCATTTAAATAAATCCTTAAAACTATTTTGAAAACATGGACATTAATGACAATGGTTTAGAAGAATAAATCTTTAAAACTTTTAAAATGATGTTTTAGTAAAAATTACCTTCAAATAATCCCTTTGAAAAATATTTTATTTAACATGGACATGGATAATAAATATGTCTCAGTAGATACTTACATAAAAACAACCTCGAATAATAAATATATTTTGAAACTAACCCTTACCAATTGGGTAACTTACGAAACATACACCCCATGAATGAATTATAATACAATGAATATGTAAATACACAAAAATTAAAGTGTATTACACAAAGAATACAATTATGGGAAGTAAATACACCACAGAAAAGGTAATAGTGGCAATATGGCATGACTCTCACGAGAATAAGAAGTGAGATGAAAACCTCTTACCTTGCACTTTCCTTTAGTCGAGGGTACGTTTAACCTCCTGTATGAAGATCATAGTATGTTATTAAAGTATACCATAACTATATTAGTATTTATGATATCATACATGATTCATTAATGACTTTATACTACCCATTTAATAATAATTTCCATGTTAAATTAACATTTCGTGTAATAATCACTTCCATTATTGTACGTGTTTTAACTTTTTACTTTTGACTGTATCACATAGATCAAGATTAAAATACTTCCAGAATATAAAACATGATTTATATATCATATATATTTAGAATATAACTATATATAATAAACATATATATGAAATGAAAAGAACCGTTTATGGAGACGGTAGTCCGTACATACGCATAAACACTGTTTCTGTTTTCATATCGTCTTGAACGGAACTAGGTGAATAAGATATATGTAAGTACATATATATATATATATATATATCTCCAGTAGCATTATTATGTCACATATTAAATATTTATTATTAATATATATTTTTATAATCGTTGATGAATTGTGATCGTGGAAATGAATCTCATCGTGTCGTGGAGACGCTAATTCGTACATACGCACGAGCAAAAATATAATTTATTTAAAGGTGTGGAATTGGATGGTATATTAATTTTACAGAGGAATTATCATGTTATTTTCATTATTTTTATACATATTACTCATCATTATATCCAAACAAATAACATAGTGTTGAATAACAAATTACACAACGGCGTGGAGAGGTAAGTCG
This sequence comes from Viscum album, assembly GCA_963277665.1. Taxonomy (NCBI): domain Eukaryota; kingdom Viridiplantae; phylum Streptophyta; class Magnoliopsida; order Santalales; family Viscaceae; genus Viscum; species Viscum album. Next base: position 44,960,076 of record OY728131.1, read on the forward strand.
TACGTATGCATGCATGGTGACATTATCATTCATAAGATGGATAGAATAATGAATATAGTTTATCAATATTTATAATAACATTAGAATATATATAATATACTATAGTTATTATTTTAGAATGGAAACAACAAAGAGAGAGTAAGTGGAAGAATAAGAGAATTTGAAAGAGGGTGGTGAAATCATTACGTGTTCTTCGGGTTCTTCCTTTTGATTTGATCAAAAGGGATCCATAGGTGAGATTTCTGACCAAAGTAAGGCTTCTAGGATGATTCTAGGATATTTGGGAGGATATTTCGGCTGGGATTGGCCAAGGCAAATGCCTTTGGAGGTGTGAATTTGAGAGAAGGGGAAGTTCCCTTTTATAAGAGGGGTGAGGGGAACCTTTGAAAAAACATAAAATATTATTTTATAATAAATTCATATTCGGTTTCTAATGGCTCCAAAGTGACTTATTTCAAGGATAGAGAGGAGATGGGTCAAAATACTCTCAACCAATAGGTTTTAGACATGTTTAGGTTACCATTTTTACCTTATCATTTAGATTTATCTCTAAGTTAAATAATTTACCGTTTACCGTGTCTTCTTGCATTCTTACACTATATGGTTAATAAACATACTATATACTTCCATTAGGACCCCAGTTGGTTAGTTAATGTCATATTTTTTATTATATAAGTCTTTTGGCCGAACCTATTATTTTTAGGTCCATTATATCAATTAATAATATAATATTTGTTTTAAAAACTATTTTATGTCAATTTTGACACTATTTTGTATTTTTTTAAAATAATAAGAGAATGATTACTTCAAAAAAAATTAATCAATCCTAAAATGTGATATTCACATAGAAAATTAATTGATGGAATAAAAACATTGAAATTATTTTTATTTTAATATTTATAATACCATTTATTTGATTCATTCATTAATAAGGTAATTATTGCATCATCATTGTGTCTTTAATAAATTTAATTATTTAATCTCTAAATTTTTTAAATAAAATACTATTATGTAGTAAATCGTTTTAGCTTTCTAATTAATAATTATAGCTGAATTTATCTTATGTATAACGATATATTAAAAATGGTTTATTTATTAAACATTGATTTTAACTCTTTTAACTCTTCTTTAAATAAAATAACAATAAATGTCTTAATCTAATTCAAGTGGACCTAAAGGGTCATATTTTATTCCTAAGGACGTTTTTGGTCGAATTAAACTTGTACAATAGAATTAGTACATGTATTAGGGTAATAATAATATCATTTTTACCCTTAATTACCCTATTTACTTTTAACTGTGGTAAATAAAAGTAAAAACTTACTATTCACCAAAAATAATTTATATATTATTGAACCACATTTTACTCCTTGATATTAATTGTTTCTCTCGGGTTTTTGAAATTAAACTCACATAAGCGGTAAAATTATGTTTTATGTAAATTTGCAAATGCTCCTAGGAGGTTGGTAAAAGACGGTAAAATTTCAATAAAATTTTTATATATCTAATTTATTATAAATTGGCTCCAATTAATTCTATTGAAATTATATAGGTATTATGTATCTATTTTGACATAAAATAAATTTAAATAAAATAAATAATTATTCAAATAAAAATTCAGTTTTAAACGATAACTCAGTGTTTTTTAACTATTCATCAAAAATTGAATGTTTTCAGAAAAATACCAAAAATTCAACCCTGGATAATTTCAATATTCCGAATCCAAAAATGAAGTCTATTTTACCAAATTCAAAACATATAAGGTGCATTTATTAATTTAAAATTAATTCTCGTTGTCAAAAAAATAGTTTGTTTTTAAGAAACTATAACAATCAAAAGATTGACACTTGTTTATGTATAATTTCAATGTGAAATTAATTCCAATGACCAATATTGGATTAAATTGTAAAATTATAATCCAAATGCACTTCCAAAACATTAAAATGTATAATTCAACACTATAAATTAATTTGTTTAAAAAAGTTGTTTTTAGTTTAAATATAGTATTTTCACTATTCACCCAAATATGAATGTTATCATAAGCACACCAGAAATTTATTGAAACTAAATTCTGATGTCCCTATTCTGAAGAAGATGTTTATTTTGTCTAATTTAATATATAAAAGTTTCAAATATTGGATTAAAATGGGTTCGCCATTAAAAGGCGGTAAAATTTCATTTTTGAAAAATAATTCTTTTCTCAGAAAAAAAATGAATTTGTTTTTAAATTAAGTCTAAGAAACTCATAATATGTATTCTATAATTATAAGTATTTTATAATGTTCAAAATTTATTTAATACTATTCATAACTGCTTTTGAACGGCTAGTTTGGTATGTCGTGATGCGCTTGAACCCAGTGTTGCGTGTAGTGCAGGTTATTACATTACTTTGAAGAAATAACGTACTATGGAATCTTGGTGTGTTACAATCTTCCCTCCTTCAATAAATTGCGTCCTCGAAATTTGAAATTTTCCTTCGAAAATAAAAGGATGAAAATAGAAAATACCATTGTTGGAAAACCCACATCCGAAATTGGGTTAAAAAAATTTAGTATTAATAAGAGGAAAAATGGAAGGAAAAAGTCACCACCAAATTATGATATCGATTAGAAGAACATTGGTGGAAATTAGGGACAGATAATTGGAAGGAGAATGTTAATATTTATAGGGAGTGATTGAGGTCATCAATCAAAAAAAATTGTAGAATTTTGATCCTCAAAGCCACCAATCTATGATGATTTAAAATACCATTGGTTCAACAAAACGTAAGGTATTAGGATAACACATTATTGGTTTTAAAATCCATTCCCTAATGTTTAATTATTAATTTATCCATAAAATAAGAGGGAATATATATATATATATATTTGTGTGTGTATTTATATACTTGATAAGTATAGTTTCATCCTTCCTACCACAAACTCATCATTCACTCTAAAAAATATTTAATTTATCCTAATCTTATAGGGTTCCAAAAATAATGAATTTATAATTCACTTATCATACCCTTTAAAAAAACTACATTATTCAATCCAGGACATCACATGGGTCAGTGATAGGTGATACACCCTTGCCTCCTTTCAGTTGCGGGTTCAAGTCTCGTGGCCTTACCGGACGTGACGGGTTGCCACTCGACCTCCAGGTTATCCTATTTACGGAAATCCAAAAATAACATTTATAATAGTGTCTAATTTCTAACTTAATCCATTCCAACCTTTATAATTATCCAAAATACTTATATCCATACTCTCATTCCAAAGTTTATAAGGAAGTTAAACATAATGAGGATCCTTTTTTCCAGGTAATAACATGTGAATGCCTTCATCGTGTATTATTTTACAACACCGCAACATGCAGAATTACCAAAATCAACCATCCCTTATTCCAAAATCACTACCTCATTATCAATACCATATTAATGATTACCATTCCTTCAACAGTTTATTTTCCGAAAAGACTAGCTTACTATTAATTCACTTTTCTTAGAAACAAATAATCTCAAATCATCAATAAAATAGTACTACAGTACAATCCTTATTTATCTCCATAATTCATGTAACCGGTATGTTGTTGATACAACACTCAATTGAAATAATTCTATAATAAAAACATAAGAACACTAGTCATTCCACTTCATCTTAGGTAGTATCATAACTTGATTATTATCCAATAACATCATTTTTGGTATACTCTTATGAATGGGACATTGATTCGCGTAGTGTCTCAACACCTTGCAGAAGAAGTATTTCACATTTGAAAACTTTTTCTTACCCTTGCAATCGTGTATTTGGTTTTCTTTTTCTCCACACTTATAAGAAACTCCCATTACCTTCAAGGATTTAACAAGGTGATTCTTTCCACATTTTTCACATATTGAAAAATCCTTCTTTCTCGTATTCCCTTTATCCATCTTTCATTCTACCGTTCTTTTTCTTCTCCGGCTTCCCTTCAAATCCATAGGATTCAGAGAATTCTTTACTGAACTTATTAACACATGATACTATTTATTTATATGATGATAATACGTGGGAGAATATTTCCTTTCTAACTGTTGGATTAATACCATGAATGATATGACCCTTCTTACCCTTTGGATCATACATATTGCTGGAGTTATCATTCCTTCTATTGGGCGCCATTTCTAAACAATGGCATACACTAGATCAGTTTATGAATCAAAATTCACAATTCCAAATATGTAAAATACATAACGTAAATTGAACTGTTTATGGATATAATCCATAATCACAGAAATGTTTTCTTTGAAGAGGTATATACTCATAAACCCTTCATAGTGGTTTGTATAGAAAACGAGAATTATCCTAAGCATATCCCCCAGGAGTATCTTAACCAAGATTGCAGCAAGGCCCGTTGTCGTGCACTAATTCTCGTTCGAGTATAGCTCAAAGTGGTGTTTTCGGGTTTTACCCCTAGGTACATATATGCCAGAGCTGCCTCTACCTGCTAGTATCTGGACAGGGATGTATTTTCTTGGAAAACTCACAAAATCTCTACATTACCAAAATTATAGAATGTACTTCTATACTAATCCTCACAGTCTATCTTAGGATAATGTGCTCTAATCAGAGTTTATATAAATTTAGTTTCCACATTTGTTTCTAAACATCCTCTAATACCAACTATAACGCCGCGACCCCAGTTTTCCATAGTCGTTGAATTATTTTAAAACATCGGCTTGATCACAAGGAAGACATGTCTCAAAAGACCGATCAGTTGATCAGTCTTGGAAAATAGATTACATACATGGATGTTACATTACAATTTAGAAAATAAAACACAACATAACTGATCCTTTGATAACGCCATTAATCTCCTAGATTAACCCTGCTTATCAATCATAATACACTTCTTCGAATCCTGAGAAAATCAAAATATAGAAAGTGGTGAGCTCAGATGCTCAGTAAGGAAAACAATACAACAGAAACTTTGATAAATAAACATAAACATTTACGACAATGTATAACTAAAACAAAAGCCTTTTAAACTTTAATCTCACCATAATATGGTAGAAATAAAATGAAATAATTCCATTTACTTAATCTCATGAATATTCTACAAGTCGAATAATCACATGTAATATCAATAACCACTTTCATAATGATGGAATGCATAAATCCAGACTATCGTAACCACATAGTCAAGGACTTGTGCCATTTGTACAAAAAATATTTTTTCAAGGCCTTGTTCCAAGACACTAGTTTGTATCATGAGACCTACCGATGCATCGAGGATCTATAGCAGGCTCCACCCGTTACTTACTATGTCCAATGTATTCCTCATATGAACATGTTTAAACATAACATAAACATTCGTATTAAAACTAGCATACGAAATGTCAACACTTTCTCCATAAACAATGAATGGTATAAAAATAACACATCCACAGTCAAACATATCACAAAACCTTCAATACAATATGGATGTTTTGTATCATGATAAATAAACATTATACTAGTTTAAAATCCATTGAAGGATTTTGACATAGATGAAAATTATTTGTAAAACCTATTGAGAGAAATATCTCTTTTTAATGAAGACATTTAAAATCAAAAAATTTAGAAAGGAAGAAATTTAAATTCATTTTTGAATCAAAGTGTCCCATACCACTTTGAAACTTTTGTAAGTATTTTACATTTTAAAACATTCATGTCCATTTAAATAAATATTTAAAATTATTTTAAAAACATGGACATTAATGACAATGGTTTAGAAGAATAAATCATTAAAACTTTTAAAATGATGTTTTAGTAAAATTTAACTCAAAATAATCCCTTTGAAAACTATTTTAAGAAACATTGACATGGATAATAAATATGTCCCTGTAGATAATTACGTAAAAACAACCTCGGATAATAAAAAGATTGTGAAATTAACCCTTACCAATTTGGTAACATATGAAACATACACCCCATGAAAGAAGTATCATACAATGAATATTTAAATACACATAAATTAAAGTGTATTACAAAAATAATAAAATTATGGGTAGTACATACCCCACAAAAAAGGTAATTGTGGCAATATGGCATGAATCTCACGAGAATAAGGTGTGAGATGAAAACCCCTTACCTTGCACTATCCTTTAGTCGAGGGTACGATTAACCTCCTATATGAAGATAATAGTATGTTATTAAAGAATAAAAGAACCGTATTAATATTTATGATATCATACATGATTCATTAATGACTTTATACAACCCATTTAATAATAATTTCCATGTTAAATTATCATTTCGGGTAATAATCGCTTTCCTTATCGTACTTGTTTTAACTTGTGGTTTTGATTGTATTACTTAGATGAAGATATAAATACTTCCAGAATAAAAAAAATTATTTATATATCATATATATTTATAATATAAATTGTTATAATAGACATATATATGAAATGAAAAGCACCATTTATGGAGACAGTAGTCCGTGCGTACGCATAAACTCTGTTACTGTTTTCATATCGTATTGAACGGAACTATGTGAGTAAAAAATATGTAAGTACATATATATATATATAGTAGAATTATTATTTCACATATTAAATACTTATTAGTAATATATATTTTTATAATTGTCGATGAATGGTGATTATGGAAATGAATCTCATCGCGTCGTGGGGACGGTAATCCGTACGTACACACGAGTGACAATATCATTTCCATAAAGGTGTGGAATTTGATGGTATATTAATTTTACAGAGATATTATCAGGTTATTTTTATTATTTATATACATATTACTCTTCATTATATCCATTCAAATAACATAGTGTTGAATAACAAATTACACCACGGCGTGGAGACGGTAAGCCGTACGTACGCACGCATTGTGACATTATCATTAATAAGATGGGTAGAAAAATGAATATAGTTGTTCCATATTTTTAATAACATAAAAATATATATAATATACTGTATTTAGTATTTTATAAAGGATACAACAAAGATAGAGTAAGTGGAAGAATAAGAGAACTTGAAAGAGGGCGGTGAAATCATTACCGCTTCTTTCGGTTCTTCCATTTGATTTGATCAAAAGGGATCCATAGGATGGATTTATGACCAATGTAAGGACTCTAGGATGAATCTATGATAGTTGGGAGGATATTTGGTCATGGGTTGGCCGAGCCTAATGGCTTTGGAGGTGTGAATTTCAGAGAGGTGGAAGTGCCCTTTTATAAAAGGGGTGAGGGGCACCTTTGAAAAAACATAAAATTTTATTTTATAATAAATTCATATTCGGTTAATAATAGATCCAAAGAAACTTATATAGAGGATAGGGTGTGTAAGGGTAGCAATCCTCTTGAAAAATAGGTTTCAGACATGTTTAGGTTACCATTTTCACCATATCATTTAGATTTAGCTATAGGTTAAATAATTTAACGTCTACTATGTCTTCTTGTATTCTTACACTATATGGTTAATAAACATACTATATACTTCTAATAGAACCCAAATTGGTTAATTAATGTCATTTATATTATTATCTTGTTTTTTTGGTAGAACCTTAGATTTTTAGGACCATTATATCAATTAAAAATATAATATTTCTTTCAAAACCTATTTAATGTCAATTATGACACTATTTGGTTTTTTTTGCTAAAATAATAACAAAATTATTAATTCAAAAAAAAATACATTGAACCAATCCTAACATGTAATATTCTTGTATAAAATTCGTGGATTGAATAAAAACATTGAAATTATATTTATTTTAATATTTATAATTCCATTTATTGGATTCTTTCATTTATAAGTGAATTACTACATCATCATTGTGTCATTAATAAATTTAATTATTTAATCTCTAAAAATTATAAATAAAATACAATTATGTATAATTTTTTTAGATTTTGAATAAATATTTATAGTCGAATTTATCTTATGTATAACCATATATTAATAATGGTTCAGACATTAGACTTTGATTTTAACTCTTTTAACTCTTCTTTAAATAAAATAACAATAAATGTCTTAATCTCATAAAAGTGGACCTAAAGGGTCATATTGTATTTATATGGTTGTTTTTGGTCGAATTAAACTTATAAAAAATAATTAGGACATGTTTTGGTGTAATAATAATATCATTTTTACCCTTAATTACCCTATTCTCTTTTAACCGTGAAAAATAAAAGTAAAAAGTTATTATTCACCAAAAAATGTTGTTATCTTATGTAACCACATTTTACTCCTTCATATTAACCATTTCTCTCTTATTTTTGAAATTAATCTCTCAGACTCTGTAAAATTAAGTTTTATGTTAATTTGCAAATTCTCCAAGGAGGTGGGTAAAAGAGGGTAAAATTTAAATTAAATTTTTATATATCAATACTTTTTATAAATTGGATCCAATTAATTACATAGAAATTATATAGGCATTATGTATCTATTTTTACCTAAAATAAATTTCAATAAAATAAATAATTTTCTAAGTAAAATTTCGGTTTTAAACAATTACTTAGTGTTTTTTAACTATTCATCTAAAATTGAACGTTTTCCGAAAAATACCAAAAATTCACCCTAGGATAGTTTCTATATTCCGAATCCAAAAATTAATTCTATTTTACCAAATTCAAAACATAGAAGGTGCATTTATTAATTTAAAATTAATTCTCGTTGTCCAAACAAATAGGGTTTTTTAAGAAACAATAACTATCAAAAGATTGACACATGTTTATGAATAATTTCAACGTGAAATTAATTCCAATGAACAAAATTGGATTAAAGGTTAAAAATATAATCTAATTATACTTCAAAATCATTAAATTTTTTAATTCAACACTAAAAATTAATTTGAATAAAAATGTTATTTTCAGTTAAAATATAGTATTTTTCACTATTCACCCAAATATGAAGGTTATCAGAAAAACACCAAATATTTAATGAAACAAAATTTTTATGTCCCGATTATAAAGAAGTTTATTTTGTAAAATTTAATACATAAAATTTTCAAATATTGGATTTAAAAAAGGTTCGCCATTAAAAGGCAGTAAAATTGCATTTGTGAAAAATAATTATTTTATCTGAAAAAAATGAATTTGTTCTTAAATTATGTCTAAGAAACTCATAATATGTATTCTTAAATTATAAGGATTATATAACATTCAAAATTTAGTTAATACTATTCATAACCGCTTTTGAACAGCATGTTTGGTAAGTCGTGATGCGCTTGAACTCAGTGTTGCATGTAGTGCAGGTTATTGCATTACATTGAAGAAATAATGTACTATGGAATCTTGGGGTGTTATATTCTCCCCTCCTTCAATAAATTTAATCCTTGAAATTTTAAATTTTTCTATAAAAATAATATTTTGAAAATAGAAAATTCATTTGTGGGAAAACCCACATCGGAAATTGGGTAAATTAAATTTAGTATTAATAAGAGGAAAAAGGGAAGGAAAAAGTCACCACCAAATTATGATCTCGATTAGGAGAACATTGGTGGTAATTACAGACACATAATTTTAGGAATAACATAAATATTTATAGGGAGTGATTGAGGTCATCAATCACAAACAATTGTAGAATTGTGAACCTCGAAGCTACCAATCTATGATGATTTAAAATACCATTGGTTCAAACAAACGTAAGGTATTAGGATAACACAAATTTAGTTTCAAGATCTCTTCCCTAAAGTATAATAATTAATTTATCTATAAAATAAGAGGTAATATATATATATCTATGTGTGAATTTATATACTTGATATGTAGAGTTTCATTTTTCCTACCACAAACTCATCTTTCACTCTAAAAAAATATTCAATTTATCCTAATCGTATAGGGTTCCAAAAATAATGAATTTATAATTACTTATCAGACCCTTTAAAAAACTATATTATTCAATATAGGACATCACATGGGTAAGTGATAGGTGATACACCCTTGCCTCCCTTCGGTTGCGGGTTCAAGTCTCGCGGCCTTGCCGGACGTGACGGGTAGCCTCCCGACCTCCGAGTTGTCCTATTTATGGAAGTCCAAAAATAACCTTAAAATATTATCCACTTTCAAACTTAATCCATTCCAAACCATATAATTATCCAAAATACATATATCCAAACTCTCAGTCCAATGTTTATAACAATGTTAAACATAATGAGGCTCCTTTTTTCCAGGTAATAACATGTGAACGCCTTCATTGTGTATTAGTTTACAACACCGCAACATCCTGAATTACCAAGATCAACTATATCTTAATCCAAAATCACTACCTCATTATTAGGACCATATTGAGGATTACCTTTTCTTCAACCATTAATTTTCCCAAATGTGTATCTTACAATTATGTCACTTTTCTTAGAATCATATAATCTTAAATCCTCAATAAAATTGTACTACAGCACAATCCTTATTTATCTCCATAATTCATGTAACCAGTATACTGTTGATACAACACTCAAATGAAATAATTCTATAATAACAACAAAAGAACCCTAGTCATTCCACTTCATCTGAGGTTGTATCATAACTTGATTATTATCAAATAACATCATTTGTGGTATACTCTTATGGATGGGACATTTATTCGCTTTGTGTCTCAACGCCTTGCAGATAAAGCATTTTAAATTTGAAAGCATTTTCTTACCCTTGCAATCGAGTACATGGTGTCCTTATTCTACAAACTTATAAAAAACTCCAATACCCTTTAAGAATTTACCAAGGTGATTCATTCCAAATTTATCACATATTGGAAAATCCTTCTTTCCCGTATCCCCTTTATCAATCTTTCATTCTTCCATCCTTTTCTTCTCTAGATTCCCTTCAAACCCATAGGATTCAGATAATTCTTTACTGATCTTATTAACACATGATACTATTTATTCTTATGACGATAATATTTTCGAGACTATTTCCTTTCTAAATGTTTTCTTAATACCATGAATGATATGACCCTTAATACTCTTTGGATCATACGTATTGTTGGAGTTTTCATTCCTTATACTGGGCGCCATTTCTAAACAATGGAATAAACTAGGTCGGTTTATGAATCTCAATTCATAATTCCAATCATGTAAAATACCTAATGTAAATTGAAAAGTTTATGGATATAATCCATAATCACATAAATGTTTTCTTTGAGGAGGTATATACTCATAATCCCTTCAAAGTGGTTTGTAAATAATACGAGAATTATCTTAAGCATATCCCCTAGGAGTGCTGTAACCAAGAGTGTAGAAAGGCTTGTTGTCATGCACCAGTTCCCATTTGAGTCTAGCTCAAATCGGTGTCTACGGGTTTCACCCCTAGGTCCATCTCATCCAGAGCTGCCTCTACCTGCTCTTATCCAGACAGGGATGTATTTTCTTAGAAAACTCACAAAATCTCTACATTACCAAAATTCTAGGAAGTTCTTCTATACTTGTAACACCCTAGGTAAATAAATAATATGACATTTTCATATTTATCTATATTTGTGAATAAAGTATTAATATGACTTTAAAGGGGACGCTATGCTTGATGGCGTACCCAACACGCAACAACGATTTTCTTGGGAATCTTACGTTGCACTCTAATAATAAAATAATATTATTTGAAATGGTAGTTAACATGTAGCTATTGTATTGGCGGGAATGGATAAAAATAACTAAAATATGATTATACATATATTTAAATGTTTTTACATTTATCCAATAAAAGATAAAGGCTTAAAATACGGAAAGAATTCAATTTTAGGCGTATATGCCCTAGTTTTCACTAAAGGTTCACTTATCGCCTTTTGATGGAGAAACGTAAATAAATATAGTTTTGTTCACTCTTATATATCCTATGGGACCAAATAAAACACTTCTTAAGAATCGGGACATCAAAATTTACTTTGTGTAAATTTTTGGTATCTTTCCGATAAAGTTCTTTTTTTAAATGAATAGTGTAAAATGTTGTATTTTAATTCAAAACCTCTTTTTAATCTTATTTATTTATATGATTATATTATCTATTGAATTGGTTTTAAAGTGAAATTAGAATATATTTTTACCATTAAATCCAATAGTGGTCGTTGGAATTAATTTCACTTTGAAATCAGACTTAAACTAGTGTCAATCTTTTGATACTTATTGTTTCATAAAATCACGCTATTTGATCTGACGACGGGAATTAATTATTAAATTAATTAATGTGACTTATATGTTTTTAATTTTGTAAAATAGACTTCATTTTTGAATTCGGAATATCAAATATAGCTTAGGGTGAAGTTTTGGGATTTTTCTGAAAAACTTCAATTTTTGATGAATAGTGAAACCACTAAGTGGTACTTATAAAAACTGATTTTTCGTTTTAATGAAATTTTACCACTTCTGTGTTTTGAATTTCAAAAATACGACATACATGGTTGTCATTAGGAAGTAAAATGTGGTTCAATGAGATAAAAATAATTTTTTGATGAATAGTAACTTATTAAGTTTTTAATCGCGATTAGTGGTAATTAGTGTAGTTTAAGGTAAAAATAATGATTTAATAAAATAAGATGAGCTTGACACATGTCCTACCCTCATTGGTTGGGTCATGGCAGACCAAGAGAAGCCATGGGTCAACTTGGGGACCCCATGGAGCCACTTTGGTTTGGAAATGACATAAATAACGTTTTACTTAAAGTAAAAGTAAAAATGACACAAACATCATATGTTTTACGAAAACATTTTTTACATGGGGTTATAAAGATCGGATTTTTGATTATAAATAGTCATTGGAAAGTTAAAAAGATATCCTACATCATAGTATTTGTTTTATAATTTTTAGACTTTAAATAAATTAAAGTATTTATGACATCATGATGATGCAACGATGACATCATCATTTAACGATTTAAATAAAATGGAAAGATAATGTAATATCTAAAACCTAAACATGTCCAAAACCTATTGGATGGGAATATTTGGAACCCTTATCACCTTATTCTCGAATTATATCAATGTGGGACCATTTAAATCCGAAACTCTTTATCAAATAAAGTAATATTTCTTTACTTTCCAAGAGTTCCCCTCCTCTCCTCTTATAAAAGGCCCCCACCTCTACCTCATTACCCACACTCCCAAAGCCTTTGGCTCGGCCAACTCCTGCCCCTTTACTCTCTCCACACCCCTCTCCTCATCCTAGAGGATTACCTTTGGGAAGAATACTTTCAGAGGAATCCTTTAGGCTCAAATCCAAAGGAGTTACACTTTTAATGGTAATTCATTCTCTCATGTTCATTTGTTTTATTTTGCTTCTCCAACCCCCTAAACTCTTTTTATTTACTTCTTTTGTAACAACACAAGTATATTAAATATAATATGATGTTGTTATAAGATTTATTCGAGATACACTCTCACACAACTATATCAAATGGTTAAAGAACATATGGTTTCCGTGGATGGTGAAATTCTGCCTCCCGAAACGATGATTGTTCAATACTCATTTAACACCTTCAAAGGTGGCCATTATGATGTCAATATTTTTATATATAATATATAATATGTTTATTATTTCCTTAAGCTTCTGTATTTTTCATTTATGGAATACCACTATTGTTTCCATTATGGGTAAACACGATATCTTCATTTTAGGAAGTGCGGACTACCGCCCCCTCAAAGTGATTTGATTCGTTAAATACCATATGTGGGACGTATAAAAGATGGAACTATGATATTATATATGATATTATACTGGAATTATAATATAACTTTATATCATTATGATTCCATTCTATAAAATACGAAATAGAAATGAAAGTAGCGTTCATGCGTACGTACGGCTTACCGTCTCCATGAACGGTGCATTTCATTTCTTACCTCTAAATGATTATGTAATATTATAAATGCATGCATGTACTGGATATATATGAAATATATGATATCTAAATCATGAATACTATTCTGGATATAATGGATACATGAACAACTTGTAATTATAAAGGGTTTATTTTTGACTCAAGTACCAATGATCGTTAAAATGACCGTTATTAACTTAAATAATTACATAGTGTTCATGACATGGTAATAAGTGATATAAAAGGAATAATGAACTTGAAAAAGGTTCTAAATCAATTAGAAATTAACTCAAGTTTATTATTCAGGACATTAATGAATGATCGAGTCAAGTCGGACCCGAGGTAAGGGATCCTACTCCTCTCTTTCTTTTTAAGTACACTCTTTTATGTCATTCCTTCTGAGCTCATCTTTCTTGTGAGTGGGATGTTCTCTTACATTACTCTTACTGTAATTTTTATGTTCATATGATGAGAGACCCTATTCTCTCTCATCAATCCATTTAGGAAGTTTTGAGTGGCGCCGTTAGGCTGCCGAATTTTCGTAAGAGATCTAACCTCTCTCTTTCTTTTTAAGTACTCTCCTTTATGTCACTTCTTTTAAGCTCCTCTTTGTTATGTTGGGGGATTTTATTTTATATTCCTCTTTCTATAAACTCTAAGTTAATAAGATGAGATACCCTATTTGATCTCATCAATCCATTTTTGTATGTTTTATGTGGCGCCGTTAGGCTGCCGAGTTTTCGTAAGGGATCCTACTCCTCTCTTTCTTTTTAAGTACACTCTTTTATGTCATTCATTCTAAGCTCATCTTTCATTTGAGTGGGATGTTATTTTATATTACTCTTAATGTAATTTTTATGTTCATATGATGAGAGACCATATTCTCTCTCATCAATCCATTATGGAAGTTTTGAGTGGTGCCGTTAGGCTGCCGAATTTTCGTAAGAGATCTAACCTCTCTCTTTCTTTTTAAGTACTCTCCTTTATGTCACTTCTTTTAAGCTCCTCTTTGTTATTTTGGGGGATGTTATTTTATTTTACTCTTTCTATAAACTCTAAGTTAATATTATTAGATAACCTATTTGATCTCATCAATCCATTTTTGTAAGTTTTATGTGGCGCCGTTAGGCTGCCGAGTTTTCGTAGGGGATTTTTCATCTCACTTTTATTCCTGTGAGATTTATGCTACATTTGCCACAATTTCGTTGAGTGGTGTATGTACTTCCCATTATTCTAATCTTTTTGTAATATAATTTCTTTTATAAGTATTTACATCAATGATGTATTGTACTTCTTTCATGGGGTGTATGTTTTGAAAGATACCCAAGTCAGTAAGGGAACCTTTCACCCTCCTTTTTTAAAAGACTTCTTTTGTTGGGTCTTTTAATTTACATATTGTTATGTTGGGATATGTTCTCATATATCCTTATTGATGTAAATTTTATTTCCATGTGATGAGATACAGTTTTTATCTCTCATCAACTCATTTTGAAGTGACGCCATTTAGGCTGTCGAATTTTACCAAGGGAACGTTTTAACCCAATTTCGATTTCTTTGGGTTCAACATGTAGTTATTGAATATGTCATCCTTTGAATATGTGTGAATGACCTTTTATTGTTTTACACTTAATATCCAATTATATTGGGTGTATTTATATTTGTCATACAAAATTTTGAGAATGATTTATCCTTAATTTAAGGATACCTTCTTTATAAGGGATTTCATCACATTTTACATCCCTATTGAGACTTCATTGTTGATATGCGCCAATTCACACTTATATGGTGTATATACTGTCCTTTGGAATATTATATCATGAATCCATTTATTCTCATGATATTATAAAGTTCTTATTAAATGTTATTCCTCAATTATTGTATTCAAGTGTCTCTGATTTTGGTAAAAACCCTTTAACCAAAATATCGCTTTAAATGTTTTAATGATTTGTTATTATTAATATCCATGTTTTCAAAATGGTTTTAAGGATTTATATGGATATTAATGATTTAAAATGTTAAAAGCTTCATGGTGGTATGGGACACTTTGATTCAAAAATCTCCTTATTAAATGTTTTAAATGGTTTTGGAAATGGTTTTTTTGAACGGATTCATTATTTCAATATACTAAAATGTTATATTGTGATTGAAATGTGGAAATGTTATGTTTCCTTTATGCATGTTTTATATGATACGTTTATGTTATGGCTCTTGGGAATTGTTTTTGAAAACGGGTGGTTCCGTGATAAACTAAGGGCGGGTGAGCCCGATATAGCTCTCCAATGCATTGGGTAACGCGAAGGAGTGAAACGTTAAGGTTTCTCCGAAGAGATTTATGGAATATACTGTGATGGGTATTCCAAACGTAACCAAGAGGGTTACTCCCTACGTAATAATGTTATGAATGCCTCAAGTTACCTTTATGTCTTATGATTTCAATGATTTATTCATGGTTTGATGAGGTATGTTAAAGTGACCATGTTTTATGGGTAAAGTATGATTTCATTCTTATGTATATATGAACTCATGTTTCCTTTCCATATTTTTTTGTAACCCTTACTGAGCTTTTTATGCTCATCCCAAGTTTTTGAAATGTTTTTCACAGGTCAAGGGAAAGGTACATGACGTGATGATAGTGTCAAGGATGTGTCAAGAAAGAATCCATGTTTTATTTTAAATATGTTTCTGTTGATGGGAAGAATGAATACTGTCTTTTATGTAACCACTTTGTCTAAATGTGGAATGTAATGCAAGTTTCATGATCTAATTCTCTAAAACTCTAAACCTGAACAGATCTTCAAGGTGTAATCTTGTAATAACTCAAGATTAAGTAAGGTTTAAGGCTGGGGCCTTATAGTTGGTATCAAAGGTTAGTTTAGATAACTTTAGAGGTTAGGGTATTCTCTAAGCACAAGAGACATTACCCTAATGGTTAGTATTTTAGAAAGATTACTAGTTTTAGATAAAGTGAATGAGTAAGTATATCTTAGTGTTTATCTTCCTCATTATTACATGATTGTTTTTTTTGATATACTCACACTGACCTTTTTGGTTTTAGTAAATGGCTGGATCTAGCAGGCACCAAAGTAACAGTGGATGTGAAGGAAACTGTGACAGTTTTTTGAGCAAGAAACTGAATGATATGGGAGCTTCAATGAGAACTATTGGGATTATCCTCAACCAACTATCTGGAGTCATGATTGACCACCTAAAACTTGGTGATTTCTCTAAGGCATCATATATGCAAGAAACAAATCCTTACAGAAGTACAGGTAATAATCATAAAGGTAAGTGTGTTCAAAAACCTATGTGTCAAAGATGTGGAAAGAAACACCTAGGAAAATGTTTCAAAGGGATACAAATATGCTATATATGTGGAAATGAAGGTCATAAAGCAAGAACCTTCCATTGAAAAAGGAAGCATCCAGTTGACTCGAGGAAAGGGAAAGAAGTTCTTTCTGAGGGATCAATTGAATGTTTTAAATGTGGTGTGCATGGTCATTATGAAAACACATGTCCTATGAATATGTTTCATGAATGGGGTCACCAAGAGTGTACAAATGTTCGTTTACCAATACCTAATTCCATTCCGATTGAGGATGGAGAAACTGACAATGACCAATCAAAGGTATGTATTATTTCATGACTATTCTTTTCCTATTTTGGAATCTTAGGATATGATTCATGTTTTTGTTTGTAGGAAAGAAGTATTTCGGAATAAGTTGGAAAGGAATTGTTAATGGATCATGAAGAATGTTGAATGAGTAAGATGTCAACATATAAGGGCTTCAAGATTTATGGTGAAATTTTTAAGAGTATTAAGTCTCTTTTGATGATGGGGTTACATTAGAAGACTTTTTATATTATGTGTAACCCTGATGTTTAATATAGGAAAATTTTATTCAAGGAATAGTTATCTTTTCTTTTGTGGACATAGTTATAAAGAACTATTTGGGTCTATATGATCCTTACTTTTGAGGTATTTATGGGTTATTATATGTTATGATTGAAGTGAAGGGCATGAGATAAACTTGAGGTTAAAATATGTTCTGATTATTTTTGAAGATTTTATCTCATTTTGGGGAATGTTTTAAGAATTATATTGTTTTGGAAAAAGGACAACACACAGACCGTGTGACAACCCGTCACGTCGGACAAAGAACGAACCCACAACCAAAGTGCGACTGGTATTTATCGCATACCACTGGACTACGTGAAGTCCCTGGTTAGTTTGACTGATTCTTTCTAGTTATATGATTTTATTAATTAAGAGTAAGTTGATTTTGAGTTATTTATGAAAATGATTAACCTATCATGGAGGATATGTGATTAGGTTAATTACTTTTCAATACGAGACTTTAGGAGCAACAGATGTTGTTTGGAGATAAATGTTACGATTTATCTTGGAAGACTATGTGACTAAATCCTTAAAATATTTGGGTTTCAATATTAGTTTGGTTTAATTTGAAGAATTTTATGGACAAATGGTCCTCGTTGAACTTTGGGTTTCGTTGGACAAATTTTGGAGATTAAGAATAGATTTTCTTTTTATAAAGGGTTATCCTTTTCTGGATTATCTGATCTTGTACTAACCTTTTGGTTTTGGTTTTGGTTAAAGTCTAAAGACATGTGAAGTATATAGTTCTCTTTTCTGGATTAGGTGATTCTCTAGAAGTTGATTATAGTACTCTTAATGCGAACAAGTCTCCCTAAATACCCGTCTTTTGGAAAAAATATGAGTTTGATTAAGGAATATAGTAAAGTTGAAAGTCAACATGATAAGTGATTATGTTTCCTTATGAATAAATTCTTCAATAAAAAGTAACTTAAAACAAAAATGTTGTCTATTAACTTTTCCTACTGGGGAACCCAACACCGTTTAACCCATCACAAGTTTGTGATTTTCTCATGGTTAACTTTCTCTTAAATATGTTTTCTATCACTCTTCATCAGAACATGACCCTTTGTTTTTTCCTCCATGTCGATATTTTCATACTTGGAATCCTATTATGGGTTAACTCGGGTGACCTTTGTACTTATCTTTCTTTATTTTAACGTGATTGTTTTACCGAATCTTGTTCCGATGTGGGACTTTCAATGATGTTTCCAAGCGCAATTTTAAAATTGCGAGGACGCAATTCCCAAAAGGGGGGAAGGATGTAACACCCCAGATAAATAAAGAATATGACATTTTCATATTTATCCATATTTGTGAATAAAGTATTAATATGACTTTAAAGGGGATTCTATGCTCGATGACGTACCCAACATGAAACAACGAGCTTCTTGGGAATCTTACGTTGCACTCTAATAATAAAATAATATTATTTTAAATGGTAGTTAACATGTAGCCGTTGTATTGGTGAGAATGGAGAGAAATAACTAAAATATGATTATACATGTTTTTAAATGTTTTTACATTTATCCAATAAAAGATAAAGTCTTAAAATACGAAAAGAATTCAATTTTAGGCGTATATTCCCTAGTTTTCACTAAAGATTCACTTATCACCTTTTGATGAAGAACCGTCATTAAATATAGTTTTGTTCACTCTTATACATCCTATTAGACCAAATAAAACTCTTCTTAAGAATCGGAACATCAAAATTTAATTTGTGTAAATTTTTGGTATCTTTCCGATAGAGTTCTTTTTTTCAATGAATAATGTAAAATGTTTTATTTTAATTCAAAACCTCTTTTTAATCTAATTTATTTATATGATTGGATTATCTTTTGAATTGGTTTTAAATTGAAATTTGAATATATTTTTACCATTAAATCCAATAGTGGTCGTTGGAATTAATTTCACTTTGAAATCAGACTTAAACTAGTGTCAATATTTTGATACTTATTGTTTCATAAAAACACGCTATTTGATCTGACAACGGGAATTAATTATTAAATTAATTAATGTGACTAATATGTTTTCAATTTTGTAAAATAGACTTCATTTTTGAATTCGGAATATCAAATATATCTTAGGGTGAATTTTTGGGATTTTTCTGAAAAACTTCAATTTTTGATGAATAGTGAAACCACTAAGTGGTACTTATAAAAACTGATTTTTCGTTTAAATGAAATTTTACCACTTATGTGTTTTGAATTTAAAAAATCTGACATACATGGTTGTCATTAGGAAGTAAAATGTGGTTCAATGAGATAAAAATAATTTTTTGCTGAACAGTAACTTATTAAGTTTTTAATCGCGATTAGTGGTAATTAGTGTAGTTTAAGGTAAAAAATAATGCTTTAATAAACTAAGATGAGCTTGAAACATGTCCTATCCTTATTGGTTGTGTCATGGCCGACCACGACAATCCATGGGTAAACTTGGGGACCCCATTGAGCCACTTTGGTTGGGAAATGACATAAATAACGTTTTATTTAATGTAAAAGTAAAAATGACAAAAACATCATATGTTTTACGAAAACATTTTTTACATGGGGTTATAAAGCTCAGATTTTTTATTATAAATAGTCATTGGAAATATAAAAAGATTTACTACATCATAGTAAATGTTTTATAATTTTTATACTTTAAATAAATTAATGTATTTATGACATCATGATGATGCAGCGATGACATCATTATTTAACGATTTAAATAAAATGGAACGATAATGTAATATCTAAACCCTACACATGTCCAAAACCTATTGGATGGGTAGATTTCGAACCCTTATCACCTTATACTCGAAGTATATCAATGTGGGACCATTTAAATCCGAAACTCTTTTTCAAATAAAGTAATATTTCTTTACTTTCCAAGAGTGCCCCTCCTCCCTCTTATAAAAGGCCCCCACCTCTACCTCATTACCCACACTCCCAAAGCCATTGGCTCGACCAACCCCTGCCCAGTTACTCTCTCCACATCACCCTACTCATCCTAGAGGATTCCATTTGGGAAGAATCCTTTCAAAGGAAGCCTTTAGGCTCAAATCAAAAGGAGTTACACTTTTAATGGTAATTCATTCTCTCATGTTCATTTGTTTTATTTTGCTTCTCCAACCCCCTAAAATCTTTTTATTTACTTCTTTTGTAACAACACCAGTATCTTAAATATACTAGGATGTTGTTATAAGATTTATTCGAGGTACACTCTCACACAACTACATCAAATGGTTAAAGAACATACGGTTTCCGTGGATGGAAAAATTCTGCCTCCCGAAACGATGATTGTTCAATACTCATTTAACACATTCAAAGGTGGCCATTATGATGTAACTATTTTAATATATGATATATAATATGTTTATTATTTCCTTAATCTTCTGTATTTTTCATTTATGGCATACCACAATTGTTTCCATTATGGGTAAACACGATATCTTCATTTTAGGAAGTGCGGACTACCGCCCCCTCAAAGTGATTTGATTCGTTAAATACCATATGTGGGACGTATAAAGGATGGAACTATGATATTATATATGATATTATACTGTAATTATAATATAACTTTATATAATTATTATTCCATTCTATAAAATACAAAATATAAATGAAAGTAGCGTTCATTCGTACGTACGGCTTACCGTCTCCATGAACGGTGCATTTCATTTCTTACCTCTAAATGATTATGTAATATTATAAATGCATGAATGTACTAGATATATATGACATATATGATATCTACATCATGAATTCCATTCTGGATATAATGGATACGTGAACAACTTGTAATTATAAAGGGTTTATTTTTGACTGAAGTACCAATGATCGTTAAAATGACCGTTATTAACTTAAATAATTACATAGTGTTCATGACATGGTAATAAGTGATATAAAAGGAATAATGAACTTGAAAAAAGGTTCTTAAGCAAGTAGAAATTAACTCAAGTTTATTATTCAGGACATTAAAGAACGATCGAGTCAAGTCGGACCCGAGGTAAGGGATCCTACTCCTCTCTTTCTTTTTAAGTACACTCTCTTTTGTCATTCCTTCTAAGCCCATCTTTCTTGTGAGTGGGATGTTCTTTTATATTACTCTTACTGTAATTTTTATGTTCATATGATGAGAGACCCTATTCTCTCTCATCAATCAATTTTGAAAGTTTTGAGTGGCGCCGTTAGGTTGCCGAATTTTCGTAAGAGATCTAACCTCCCTCTTTCTTTTTAAGTACTCTCCTTTATGTCACTTCTTTTAAGCTCCTCTTTGTTATTTTGGGGGATGTTAATTTATATTAATATTTCTATAAACTCTATGTTAATATGATGATATACCCTATTTGATCTCATCAATCCATTTTTGTAAGTTTTATGTGGAGCCGTTAGGCTGCCGAGTTTTCATAAGGGATCCTACTCCTCTCTTTCTTTTTAAGTACACTCTTTTATGTCATTCCTTCTGAGCTCATATTTCTTGTGAGTGGGATGTTCTTTTATATTACTCTTACTGTAATTTTTATGTTCATATGATGAGAGACCCTATTCTCTCTCATCAATTCATTTTGGAAGTTTTGAGTGGCGCCGTTAGGCTGCCGAATTTTCATAAGAAATCTAACCTCTCTCATTCTTTTTAAGTACTCTCCTTTATGTCACTTCTTTTAAGCTCCTCTTTGTTATGTTGGGGGATGTCC
This sequence comes from Viscum album, assembly GCA_963277665.1. Lineage (NCBI taxonomy): Eukaryota > Viridiplantae > Streptophyta > Magnoliopsida > Santalales > Viscaceae > Viscum > Viscum album. The sequence continues at coordinate 44,982,399 of OY728131.1, forward strand.
TTTTATATTACTATTTCTATAAACTCTAATTTAATATGATTAGATACCCTATTTGACCTCATCAATCCATTTTTTTAAGTTTTATGTGGCGTCGTTAGGCTGCTGAGTTTTCGTAAGGGATTTTTCATCTCACTTTTATTCCTGTGAGATTTATGCTACATTTGCCACAATTTCTTTGAGTGGTGTATGTACTGCCCATTATTCTACTCTTTGTGTAATATACTTTCGTTTATAAGTATTTACATCAATGATGTGTTGTCCTTCTTTCATGGGGTGTATGTTTTGAAAGATACCCAAGTCGGTAAGGGAACCTTTCACCCTCTTTTTTTTAATAGACTTATTTTGTTGGGTCTTTTAATTTACATATTGTTATGTTGGGATATGTTCTCATATATCCTTATTGATGTAAATTTTATGTCCAAGTGATGAGATACACTTTTTATCTCTCATCAACTCATTTTGAAGTGACGCCGTTTAGGCTGTCGAATTTTACCAAGGGAATGTTTTAACCCAATTTCGATTTCATTGGGCTCAACATGTAGTTATTGATTATGTCATCCTTTGAATATGTGTGAATGACCTTTTATTGTTTTACACTTAATATCCAATTATATTGTGTGTATTTATATTTTTCACACAAAATTTTGAGATTGATTTATTCTTAATTTAAGGATACCTTCTTTATAAGGGATTTCATCACATTTTACATCCCTATTGAGACTTCATTGTTGATATGCACCAATTCACTCTTATATGGTGTATATACTGTCCTTTGGAATATTATATCATGAATCCATTTATTCTCATGATATTATAAAGTTCTGATTAAATGTTATTCCTCAATTATTGTATTCAAGTGTCTCTGATTTTGGTAAAAACCCCTTTAACCAAAATATTTCATTAAATGTTTTAATGATTTGTTCTTATTAATATCCATGTTTTCAAAATGGTTTTAAGGATTTATATGGATATTAATGGTTTAAAATGTTAAAAGTTTCAAGGTGTTATGGGTCACTTTGATTCAAAAATCTCCTTATTAAATGTTTTAAATGGTTTTGGAAATGGTATCTTTTTGAACGAATTCATTATTTCAATATACTAAAATGTTATATTGTGATTGAAATGTGGAAATGTTATGTTTCCTTTATGCATGTTTTTTGTGATACGTTTATGTTATGGATCATGGGAATTGTTATGAAAACGGGTGGTTCCGTGATAAACTAAGGGCGGGTGAGCCTGATATAGCTCTCCAATGCATTGGGTAACGCGAAGGAGTGAAACGTTAAGGTTTCTCCAAAGAGATTTAGGGAATATACTGTGATGGGTATTTTAAACGTAACCAAGAGGGTTACTCCCTACGTAAGAATGTTATGAATGCCTCAAGTTACCTTTATTTCTTATGATTTCTATGATTTATTCATGGTTTGATGAGGTATGTTAAAATGCCTATGTTTTATTGGTAAAGTATGATTTCATTCTTATGTATATATGAACTCATGTTTCCTTTCCATATATTTTTGTAACCCTTACTGAGCTTTTTATGCTCATCCCAAGTTTTTGAAATGTTTTCCACAGGTCAAGGGAAAGGTACATGACGTGATGATAATGTCAAGGATGTGTCAAGAAAGAATTCATGTTTTATTTTAAATATGTTTCTGTTGATGGGAAGAATGAATACTGTCTTTTATGTAACCACTTTGTCTAAATGTGGAATGTAATGCAAGTTTCATGATCTAATTCTCTAAAACTCTAAACCTGAAAAGATCCTCAATGTGTAATCTTGTAATAACTCAAGATTAAGTAAGGTTTAAGGCTGGGGCCTTATAATACTAATCCTCAATGTCTATCTTAGGTTAATGTTATCTAATAAGAGTTTATCTAAATCTAGTTTCCAAGGTTGTTGCTAAACTTCCTATGATACCAACTGTAATGCCCCGACCATAGTTACCCAGAGTCGGTGCATTATTTCAATACATTGGCATGATAACAAGGAAATCATGTATCAAAAGACCGATCAGTTTAGCAGTCTTGGAAAATAGATTATATAGATGGACGTTACATTAGACATTATAAAATAAAACACAACATAAATGATCCTTTGACAACGCTATTAATCCCCTGACTTATCCCATCTTATCAATCATAATACACTTCTTGGAATCCTGAGAAAATTAAAACATATAAAGGGGTGAGCTTAGATGCTCAATAAGGATAACAATATTGCGGAAACATTCATAAATAAATATAAACATTCAAGTAAAGGTATAACTAAAACAAAATACTTTTAAACATTAACTTCAGTATAATATGGAAGAAATAAAATAAAATAATTCCATTTACTAATTCACATGGAAATTCTACTAGTTGAATAATTACATGCAATATCAATAACAACTTTCATAATGATTGAATGCATAATTCCAGACTATCATAACCACATAGTCAAGGCCTTGTCCCAAGACTAAAAATAAGATTTTGTCAAGGCCTTGTGCAAAGACACTAGTTTGTCTCATGAGACCTACTGATGCATCGAGGAGCTATAGCGGGCTCCACCCATCACATACTATGTCCAATGCATTCCTCATATGAACAGGATTAAATATAACATAAAAATTCGTATTAAAACTAGCATACGAAAGGTCAATTCTTTCTCCATAAAACAAGAGTTGTATAAAAATAACACATCCACAGTCAAACATATCACAAAACCTTCAATACAATATAGAAGTTTTGTATCATAATAAATCAACTTTATACTAGTTTAAAATCCATTAAAGGATTTTTACATAGATGAAAATGATTTGTAAAACTCATTGAGAGAAGTATCCCTTTTTCATGAAAACATTTAAAATCACACAATTTAGAGAGGTATACTTTTAAATACATTTTTGAATCAAAGTGTCCCATACCACTTTGAAACATTTGAAAGTATTTAACATTTTAAACCATTCATGTCCATTTAAATAAATCTTTAAAACTATTTTGAAAACATTGACATTAATGACAATGGTTTAGAAGAATAAATCTATAAAACTTTTAAAATGATGTTTTAGTAAAAATTACCTTAAAATAATCCATTTGAGAAATATTTTATGAAACATGGACGTGGATAATAAATATGTCCCAGTAGATACTTATGTAAAAAAAATCTCGGATAATAAAGGGATAATAAAATTAACCCTTACCAATTTGATAACATACGAAACATACACCCCATGAAAGAAGTATCATAAAATGAATATGTAAATACACATAAATTAAAGTTTATTACACAATGAATACTATTATGGTCTATACATACACCACACAAATGGTAATAGTGGAAATATGGCATGAATATCATGGGAATAAGGAGTGAGATGAAAACCCCTTACCTTGCACTTTCCTTTAGTCAAGGGTACGTTTAACCTCATGTATAAAGATTATAGTATGTTATTAAAGTATAACAAAACCATATTAATATTTATGATATAATAAATTATTCCTTAATGACTTTATACTACCCATTTAATAATAATTTCCATGTCAAATTAACATTTCAGGTAATAATCGCTTTCTTTATCATACGTGTTTTTAGTTGTTAATTTTTATTATATCACTTAGATTAATATTTAAATACTTCCATAATATAAAACATGATTTATATATCATATATATTTAGAATATAAATATTTATAATAGACATATATATGAAATGAAAAGCACCATTTATGGAGATGGTAGTCCGTACGTACGCGTAAACGTTGTTTCTGTTTTTATATCGTATTGAATGGAACTAAGTGAATAAAATATATGTAAGTACAAATATATATATATATATATATCTCAAGTAGTATTATTATGTCACATATTAAGTACTTATTATTAATATTTTTTTTAATCATTGATGAATGGTGATCGTAGAAATGAATCTCATCGCATCGTGGAGACGGTAATCCGTACGTACGCACGAGCGACAATATCATTTCCTTAATGGGGTGAAATTGGATGGTATATTTATTTTACAGAGACATTAGAATGTTATTTTCATTATTTATATACATATTAATCATCATTATATCCATCAAATTAACATAGTGTTGAATAACAAATTTCACCACAGCGTGGAGACAGTAAGCCGTACGTACGCACGCATTGTGACATTATCATTCATAAGATGTATAAAATAATGAATATAGTTGTTCTATATTTATAATAACATTTAAATATATATAATATATTGGATTTATTATTTTATAATGTATACTAAAAAGAGAGAGTAAGTGTATGAATAAGAGAACTTGAAAGAGGGTGGTGAAATCATTACCTCTTCTTTGGGTTCTTCCTTTTGATTTGATCAAAAGGGCTTCTTAGGATGTCTATTTGACCAAAGGAAGGCCTCTAGGATGAAGCTAGGATACGTTGATAGGATATTTGGGCAGGTTTAGGCCAATCCAAATGGCTTTAGAGGTGTGAATTTGAGAGAAGGGGAAGTTCCCTTTTATAAGAGGGGTGAGGGGCCCCTTTGAAAAAACATAAAATATTATCTTATAATAAATTCATATTCAGTTTATAATGGCTCCAACGTGACTTATTTCGAGGCTAGGGTGGGTATGGGTTTATATCATCTCAACGAGTAGGTTTTAGACAAGTTTAGTTTACCATTATCACCTTATCATTTAGATTTTAGTCTAAGTTAAATAATTTAACGTTTACTGTGTCTTCTTGTATTCTTACAATATATGGTTAATAAACATAATATATACTTCCAATCAAACCCCAATTGGTTCATTAATTCCATATATATTATTATCTATGTCTTTTGGACGAACCTTATATTTTTAGGACCATTATATCAATTAATAATATAATATTTGTTTAAAAAAATATTTTATGTCAATTTTGACACTATTTGGTATTTTTTAAAATAATAACAGAATGATTAATTTAAAAGAAAATACATTAAATAAATTCTAACATGTCATATTCACCTATAAAATTCTTGGATGGAATAAATAATTTGAAATTATATTTATTTTAATATTTATAATACCATTTATTTGATTGTTTCATTAATAAGGTAATTACTGCATCATTGTTGATGCTCCTTTCCATCCCAAATTCTAAACGACTGAAAAAGGGAATAACTTAGTCCAAAGTGATTCATCCTTTGATGAAACATCAAAAATAGAAAAAAGCATGAAAATGATTTCTTCCCACTTGGTTCGTGCAAGTTTCGTTATGGTCGCACAAGTATACGTGTGTTCCGCATAGTGATCGCGCAGGTGACTTGCGCGCCCTCTTTGATTCTCCCCGGTGGGCCCCCCATTTGAGGAAAGAAAAATTCTAGAAACTCATATTTGAGCTCCCGACGCCCTAGCCTATTCTCGAAGCTTCCTAACACTTCTAAGTTAATTTCTTAATGAGAATGGAAGATCTAAAGATGGGGATTAAGGACTAAGTGTTGAAACTCATCAACACTTGCTCACCTAAGTGGACAACCCTTAAGGAAATTTCCACACTTTCTTGCTGCATTATCCCTTCAATAGAACATGGGTTCCACTCTTCTAAAAGCCCCAAGGGACAATAGTATTGTCTTGATCCATGTCTCACTCAAGTATTACCCTAAGGGTTGACCGTCGCGCAAGTACCCATGTGTCACGCAAGTATTCTTGTGTGACCAGTACATGTGTGCCCATGCAGGACTTGCACGCCTACTTATTTTTGGTTTCCCCTCCAACCTATTCACCTCTCTTATGCCTATCCACCTCTCCTATTCCAGATTCACCCTTCAAAACCCTCTTTAATGCCATTTCCATCAGCATGGTTCCATTGTTGGCTTCCTTAACTGAAAGGAATTGTTGTGGAACATCTATCAAAACCTAGTGATTTATATATATTTATGTCACTAAGGTTATAGATTTCATTCATTCAACCACATCCTTTATGATGAGAGGATCTTTAACCTGGGCCTCATTTAAAGGAGTATTCCCCAGTGCAAGTTCTCTTAATTTGGGCATCCTCTTTAGGAGTAAGCCCAAATTCCCCTAACCTGGGCATCCTCCATCGGAGTAAGCCCCAGTCATAATTTCCCAAATTTGGGAATCCTCCTCAGGAGTAAGCCCCATGTTCCCAAATATGGTCATACTCCTCAGGAGTAAGCCCCAACCATAATTCCCTTAACCTTGTCTTCCTTTTCAAGAGTAAGCCCCCGTCTCAAAATCTACAAATATGGGCATCCTCATTAAGCGTAAGCCCCAAGTCCCTTAATTTGGGCCTCCTTCTCAGGAATAAGACCCAATCATAATTTCTCATAACCAGTCATAATTTACATTTGATTTGGGCTTCGATCTCAGGAGTAAACCCCAATCATAAGTCCCCTCTAATTTTGGCATCCTTCTCAGGAGTAAACCCTAATTTAAGTATCCTAATCTCCATAAAGCACATATACCTTTATGGACCTTGTTCCTGGAATTATTCTCTGAAATAAGTCCCGATATATATCTATTTGTGTAGTCATACATACATAATCCCCTCATCATATCTTATGATTGAATCTTTCGTGGCACAATCGTCTGGTTTTACCAATACCTCTTGTTTCTCACACCGAGCATGACTCCAGTGAGCTTAGAGAATAAAAGTAATTATGACATCTTTCTTTGGGCCATAAATCATTCATAAACATGATACTCCCTTACTCGAACTACATGGGTTCTGATTCCTTTTTTAAACAAGGATACGTAGGTAGCCCATCTGCAGGTATGATCCCAACTCTGAAATAATCCATGTCATTCTAAATGATAATAAATATGAAGTGCCCACTGAGTGGCTTAAAACCCAGTATAGTCATTATAATGACCAAGAGACTATTATATAATTTATTAAAGGACACCATTGACTAGGAATATTTAAAAAATATAGATGATTCTCTATCGATGAAGAACCTCGAATACATATAAAAAGATTCTATAAATTTCCTACATATCAATCATTGATTGCATGTTCTAAAGGAAAGCTCATTCTTATAATTGGTCACTAAATAAGGATTCACGAACATAACTCAAATCTATAAAGAGAGTCCCAGAGTAGACAATAATTCCACCAAAAACACTGTGATGAGTCCGACCTCCCAGCCTCTCGACCAATGCTAATTATTAAGCCTCATCAGTTCACAACTAATGAGCACCTACCTTTGGATAGTAGGTCCAAATGGATATATAATCATTGGATGTTTCAGTTTCTATGAAAAAACTATTAGAAACCACTTGGAATGATTGAACCTTAAACAAACTAGGCTATCCCCAATTCCAAAGGAATCAAAAAAATGTTAAACCCGACATGATTCCTTAACCAATTCAAAATGATGTTTTATTTATTTGTTAGGCCCCAATTTAAACTCAATAAAAGGGCCAACAAAACAATCAATAACATATGTGCTCATCCAAAAAATGCAGTGGTCGAACATATCTTGATTAAGTCTATTATATCAAATAGTCACTCTTTTCCAAGATCATTTGCGTTCCAGAAATGGCTTCTCTTAAGTGCACACCTGTGAATACCTCTGCTGTGAATGCATTTGCTGCTACTCCTGCTGGATTTTCATCCTCTTTGAGGACGACATCACCTACATAGCATCTTCAACACTGGGTATCAAATGTGATGGTTAAGGAGTACCATCAAAATGGTACTATTCTGACTCTGGAGGCTGCTCGACAAGCCCTCCAAGTCAATAATTCACCATGGTCGTCCGGACAGCGACGACCAGCGATTAAGAAGCAGGTGGTTCCAACCACCATCTCCAACAGTTTTGGGTCGTCATCCGCAGAACGCAATCAACATTCCCTCACATATTCCGGGGATATAAATAAGCAGGTCCCTCAAGGCCTTAATTCATGGAGACATAAGTCCTTCCCAAGGGCTCCCATCAACAATTGCCGCCAGACTCATGCAGCAGTGCGCCCTCAACATGATGAGGGTATCGTCTCCAAGAGTTTTTCTTAGGTTCCTCGAATTTGAGCAGGCAAGACGAACTACCAGAGGCGACAACTGGTAAATAGTGAGAAGGTTCTCATTTCTATCATTTCCAGAGAATTATACCTACCTAATGTGGTGGAATGCAACGAGCGGGCACACGCACCCTTCCGTTTTAATTCCGCTATCCAGCAGACTCATCTGGCAGCGACACGCCAATCCTGCCAGGAAATTCCGGCGGAGTACTATAGACAGGAACATACACCTGTTTATAAATCATCAGCTAGTCAGCAGGCTCGTAGGACTACATATGATGAATCCCACCAACCCAATGTGTTGACAACTGGTAAACAGGCACATACACCTTCTTACACTCATCAATACTGTCAGTAGCCTCGTCTGTCAGTATTGAAGGAAGTTCATCAACCACGTTCAAAGGAGTGCAATCAACAGTCACATACACCTGGTAGTAATGATCAAGCCTATCAACAATATCGTTTGGTATCCCCTGGAGAAGTCAATTGGAAATCCCCAAGGACAAACAGGAGGCAGACTCAACTCTCTGCCCCCACACTTGAGTACAGTCAGAATTCACTGTTAGGAAAAGGAGGACAGGAGCAAGAATACACACCTATTCCAAGCACGGAATAGACATATATCCCCGTTCCGACAGCTTAATTCACCAATCATATTCTATCAATGGTGAAAGTGAAGAAGCAAATCCCTGCTCATATTCTGGATGCCTACCGGGATATTATTACAACTTTAGCGGCATCACAGGGAAAGAAATGAAAATATATCCGTAACAGTGGAGTTAAACATGAAAATATCACTCTGGAACAGACACACACCTCTGTTCCAGTCCAAGAGGGTTGTGGGGCGTACTCCCCCATATCATACGAACATCCAAGTCAGGAAAATACACATGAATTGAGTGGAGATAATCAGCCTAACCTGATCATTTCTCCTGAGCAGGCACATACACCTACCCATAATGACCACATTCGTCAAAAAGTGGTTCCTAAATTGAGTAAGAAGGCATCTAAGAAGAAAGACCGCTCATCATAGTCAAAAAATCAAGAGCCAATTTGTAATAAGGCCTTTCTCTATGCTTGAGTTCTTGATTCCCTTAGACAATTATCTGTTGGGATTCAAGATTCTACTATCTCATTTCCCAATAGTGGGAGCATTAAATCTGAAGGTCTTCATCAGACACTAACTTATGATGGCTTGATTCATCATAATTCGGTCGATCTCAAAGTTTCACCTTCAGATGAGAGCCACAGGAACCCTCTGTGTGGCCAGAAGACCAAGGAGCAAAATGTTTCACCTTTTGTGGTAACCCTCCATGGTGGTCCTCCCCATGATGATGAATTTAACTGAAAAATACCTCTCTATAGTTATAATGCAAATTTCATTGAAAATGCTCCAATGGAAAATGTAGTGACGAGAAAGCCCTCTTATCTTGAGGTACATGAAAATGTGAAGCCTGTCATGTATGATGCTTTACCGCTAGTAGGTGAAATAATTTCTCAATCCGAAGATATTCTGGGGTGTAGGTAAATCTCTGAACCACCCGTGGGACGTTCATCTTCTAGTTTGATCAGTGAATTCTCTACCATTCTTGTTGAATCAGATGAATCAACAAAGAATAACTAACTCTAGTCTAATCAGGTAGAAGAATCTTCGTCAAATGATAAAGAGGAGGTACTAAATATGAGAAAACATCTTGTGAAAGGTGATGTTCTAGTCATGTTTTTGCCTCTATATGACTCTCAGTATGACATTCCAGAGATGTTGACAAAATATGGAATTCATGATATTCATCTCAACATATGGAAAACTCTTTGTCCATTGAAAAAGAAAATATTATCTTATGATGAATATGAAAATCATGTCAAGATAATAGTAGGGTTAAAATGCCTTATTGATTCGGCATCTCTCTCAATTCCTTGATATCCAAAGGCTAAGAAGTAGCAGAGAGCCCTTTAGCCTTCATTCCTTGGCGCACTAAGAAGATTACGCCAGTTAATTTCCAATGGCCCTTCTGGTATTGATATCAGGGGATATGATTCCCATGGAGCGCTACATTTCAATGTGCTCTTCAGTCCACATAGCCCTCAGAAAATGGTCTCATGCAATGTTATAGCCCATGGTCGGCCATAGTCAATTGGCTTTGTTTGTAATCAAGGGCTTGACCAAGAACATGCCTCAACTAGTTCTTCTCAAAATAATGTATACAGGGAACAATTTGTTGAATTACTCCTGCATCAAGTAAACGAGAATATTTATCATTCCCCTTGTTGGTGCAAGAACATCATCAAGTGACAGAAGTGTCAGAAATCATCCAGCGGTCTTTTGAGCCGGGTGATAAAAGTGGATGTAGGTTGATGAATCCAGCCAGATTCCGTACTAAAGTCCACAAGATCCAGAGATCTTTCATGAAATTCTCAGATATAGAATGTCAAGAATCACCCCATCTTTCCAGACTGGGGACTCTTTTAACCCAACCTTCAGAATTAACAAATAGGATTCGAGGTGTTGAGCAGGAATAATAGGAACAACCCGAGTCCACTAGACTGGGGAATTTTTCAAATCCTCAATATTTTCCTCATAGAAAGTCAGTCTTCTCTCGATTAGGGAAGAAAACCCAAGAGGAACGAAGAGACAAATTATCAGGATATTCCCTCCAAATTATGGTTTGTCAAGAAGTTCTTGAGGGATCAAATCAACAAAAGGCAATGTCTCATCAGAGTCATAGAAGAACACAATATCGCAGAAATGCCGATTGAAGGGATGTACTCCATTATGCATCAACTAATGTCATCAATGTCATTGTTACTGATTCAATGGATGAGTCTCACTCAGAGGGATCTGATGAAGAGGTTCCTGCTCAAGAAGTTGTATGCACAGACACAAATGAAGAAGGTGTGCACACAAGAAATCAAAGGCTTATCCAGAATCTGGGTGTTCCTTCAAATAACCCACTTCCCCATCTCCGAAAGGGATCCAACACGGGAAAGGAAAGAATAAGGTTACATACCCTTCCTCTAGAGAAGGCCAATCGCTATAAATATAGAAAATATTTGCACAACAGGAGGAAGAAATAGAGGAATTGAGGAGGTTGAATGCAGAATTAATTTAGGGTTGTCTTTCTCTTAAGCATGCTGGTGTCAGTCAGCCAAGGGAATTTGTTGTGGCAACTAATATGGATCAAGAATATCCTCTTCTACTATTACACCATCCCTGGTATAATCCTACGGGTCTAGTGCGACAGGAATTGGTGGTGCTACCATCAGTTGCAGTACCAGCCACCACACCTATCATAGCTCCAGTCATTGCACCGGTTCAGGTCCAAGCTCAACCGGATGAATCTAAAAAGTTAATAATAACTATTGAGTCATTAACATATCGATTTGAAGCTATGGAGGGAAAGCGTGATAAAATTCAACCAGAAAAGAGATCTTACCCAGAATGGTTTGATGCAATTCTTCCCCCATTAAAATTTTCTTGTACGACATTCCCAATCATTAATGGTTGGGAGATCTAGAGAAACACTAAACACATTTTGTTTCTAATTGTGATCCTATTATGGGAACCCCTCAACAAAAAGAAGCAGTTAAGATCAAGTGTTATGTATAGTCATTACAAGGACCATATTTTGTTTGGTAAACAAGATAGCAATCCCGGTTAATTACCAGAAGGGAAGATCTTCGTCAATGATTTCTTCTTCAATTCAGCTCAACATTGCCAAAGAAATCAGTTTTGTATCTTACAAACTGTAAGCAAAGGGAGATTGAAAGGGTTTTGGATTTCATTGATCGCTAGAAGGTATTAACATATTCCCTAAGCTTATCACTCCCTCAGGAAGAATTTTTTCCAATCTATGTGGCAAATTTACATGATGAGTTACGCACATCGTCGATCCCTATGAAATACACAGGAGGGTTTCGAGACCTTACTTTGATCGCTCAGCAGATTGAAGACTCTCTTATGAAGACTAAGGATAAAACTCGTGTAATTCCATCAGCTCCAAGAAGGAGAATGGGTAAAGAAGAGACTGCTACAATTATACTTAAACAAGCATCTGTACCTGCTTCTACTTAAAAACTGTCATCTTCTCGAAGGGCTCCACCTCCCGAGCGTCAAAAATAGAATTCATTTCTTCATGATGATCAAAGAGATCAAAGACGAAAACAATATGAGGATTTGAAAATAAAAGTTTAGTCTTTTTGAAATGAACAAGTTCCTGGTTACTTCATTTCGGATCTGGAAAATAATTTGGTTCAATTTCCAAGTCCCAAGAGGCCGAACAAGGAAGGAAATGAAGACCGTCCCAACTATTTCCCTTTTCATCAAGTGTTGGGGAATCCCATTTAGCGGTGTGTTGTCTTCAAGGACTTCCTGAAAAAAATGGTCTACTTGGGGAAAGTCAAATCAAAAGGTTCTTCAAATCCGGTAGTATGTGTTACTACTACAAATCCCGAGGAAGAAGGTGAGTAGAAAGAAGTCAAAATAAAAAATGAATAGAAATATGTTGATCGGATAGTCAGAAAAATGTTCAACCGAACTAATTCCATTTTTTGAACGCAATTGAAGAAACCAATTGTGTCTTTTGCTATGAATGCCAAAGAGAAACCCTTTTCATGAGAGGGAAAATCATCAAAGAAACGACATAATTAAAAGAAACAAGAACAATCATAAGAATATGAGATCATGTCAAAGCCCAAGTTGTCTTTAACTCTGGATGATTTAATGCCATCTACTTCGAAGCCACGGGCACCGTCCCACAAAACGGAACAACCTAAACTGGCTAATAAGTCAAAGTCTTCATCAGATGAAGACTTGATCTTCGGTTCTGTTAATATGATTCACTTAATAGATCCTTATGCCAGTCACAGTTTTGATTTCGAGGTGTCTAAGTTCCCTGTATCAAAAAGATGAATCAGAGGGAGTTCCTGAGGTATGGGATACAAAGGAAGAAGTAGACATCCTAGAAGACACTATCCAAATTCTACCCTTTCTAGAACTGTGTATGTAGTAGAAAATTGTGGTAGAGCCCTTCAGCGAGTTCAACAAGAACAAGCAAATTCTTTCACCATAGTAGATTCAGTCCTGTTACAGTTATTCTAGATGATCGGTTGGAGGTTCCACCATCTTCCTCAAAGAATGTAAATAGACCTAGTTGGTCTAATCTTCCAAATCTATGAGTATTCTCAACTCCTATCCCAATACAAGATTCATCAACTTCCAAAGCATCATCTTCCAATGAACCTGCTAAACCACATGTTACTGTTGGGAAATGCATACATTTGGATCAAATATATGATGTATTGAAACACCGGTCCCAATACCAGCCAAATTATCAATTTTGGATGCCCTGAATTCATCAAAGGACCTTCGGGAGGAACTCATCGAGGCTTTGTCAAGTCCTTAGGAGTTCGCAACTGAATTTGTTGTAGCTGAAGTCTACCATGTAGAGAATAATCTTGCAGAATTCCATGAAGTGATATCTTCCATAGATGAAGATTAAGATGATGTTGTGCATGGACATATTAGACCTTTGACTTATCTGGAAAGGTCAATGGAGTAGACATCCGAAGAGCTTTCATTGATAATGGTTCAAGAGTCAACCTCATCCCCATTCGTACACTTCGTCGATTGGGCCTCACAGAGTCTGATTTATCTCCTTCTACTTTGATGTTGAAAGGGTATGATAAAAATGAACAAGAACCACTGGGCGAGATTGTACTCAAGAACTATGTTTGGAGATCATGTATCCAATTCAGATTTCATGGTTATTGATCACGATATAGCCTTCAAAATTTTTCTTTCGAAGAGCTTGGCTACATCAACATGTGTCTATCCCTTCATCATACCATTAATGTCTCAAATATTGTTTCGATGGTCAAATAGGGACATTGTATGGTGATAAATCCCCATTCAAGACATGTGAATCGCAATACATTGAGGTGGAATTCTATCACATTAAGGGAAAGGAGAAATCCACAGCAAGGGAGGTTACAAAGGTTAATGCTCCATTTGGTTTGGAAAATATTACAGTAAATCCATTTGCACATGTGAGTACAAATTATGTGTTGCCTATCGGTCAAATTGACAAGATAGACCCAAATAAGAATACTCTTATGGAAACATACATAATGTCAATTATGGTAATCAAGGCAGATAGTATGGGAGAAATTGGTGATTCACCAAGAAATGATGAAAGCACAAATGGAGATGTCTTCATTTCATCAGCTGAAATCCATAAATCCAATACTTTTCCAACCAGGCTAGAAAAAGTTATAGAAATACCAGAGGTGAACAATGATGTCGATTCTCAATCCCTAATCTCCTCTTTAATACCCAAGAAAGACCCTCCACCATCAATACGGTCAGAAATGGAAGCCCCATCTTCAAGATGTTCAAATTTTAACATCTCTCCTGATCCGGAAAATTCTTCTTCATCATATACTATTCAAGTAGAAGCAGAAAAAATAACACATGTTGAAGTAGAAGAAGAAGATCATAGGGATGATCCTATAGAATTTGAAGAGGTTATCTCTACCACTGTAGATGAACTCATGGAAATAAATATCGGTACAAAAGAAGATCCACACCCCACATTAATTAGTGCGGCCATGACTCTGGAAGAGAAAGAGATTTATATTTCTCTTTTAAAGAAATTTTGAGTTTTATTTGTTTCGAACTATACAGAGATGTCAGGGCTTGATCCTGATGTTGCAACTCATCATTTGGGTTTTCTAGAAGAACATCGAGTATTGAAGCAAGCCGCAAGAAGAACACACCCAACTTATTCTTCCAAAATTGAAGCTGAAGTGGATATGCTTATCAAAGATAACTTCGTTTGAGAATTTCAATATCCCAAGTGGTTGGCTTATATTGTCCCAGTGAAAAAGAAGAACGTAGAAATTAGAGTTAGCATTGATTTCAGAGATCTTAATCGGCATTTTCCTAAGGATGATTTTCTAGTTCCGACCACAGAACTGTTAATTGATGCAACAGTTGGCTATGAAGCACTTTTCTTCATGGATGGATATTCCAGATATAATCAAACCAGAATGGCTCAAGAAGATGAAGAATCTATAGCCTTCAGATCCCCTCATGGTGTTATTTGAAATTAGGTAATGCCCTTTGGCCTAAAGAATGCAACCACAACATATCAGCGTGCCTTGCATCGTATCTTCAAACCCTTTTTAGGGAAGTTTGTCAAATGTAATGTGAAAGATTTTGTGGTAAAATATAAACAGTGTTCTAATCACTTGGATTATTTGGAAGTCATATTCCACAAACCTCGACAACATAATTCGAACATGAACCCCTTAAAATGTGCTTTTCAGGTCACCTCAGGAAAATTTCTCTTCTTTGTTTTACACCGTCATTGTATCGAAGTCGATCCTGGAAGAAAAATTCAATCCTTGGTATGTCACCTCCTCAAAATTTGAACGAATTGAGAGGACATCATGGACACCTGGCCTATATTCGGCGTTTCATCGCCAATTTGGCAGGCAAATGTTAACCCTTCAACAAGTTGATGAAGAATGGAGTCATTTACAGGTGGACTGAAGAATGTCAAGAAGCATTCAATGTTCTCAAGAAGTATCTCTTGAGTCCACTAGTATTAATGTCACCTATTGAAGGAATACCACTTATCCTTTATGTGATAGCTTTAGAGCGATCATTGGGTTCCTTTCTTGCTCAGAAGAATGATGCTGGGAATGAAATCAGCCTCTACTATATCAGTCAGACTATGATTGAAGCAGAAACCCGATATTCAAGTATTGAGAAGTGCTTCCTAGCATTAATATTTACAGTTCAGAAGTTGAGACACTACCTGCAATATCACAAGGTCTAATTGGTAACTCGTAATAACCCGCTCAAATTCATCCTTAGTCGTCCAATGCTTACAAGACGTCTGGGAAGGTGGGTAGTTATTTTGCAGAAATTCGACATCCAATATGTGTCTCAAAAGACAATAAAGGTCCATGATCTGGCTGATTTCCTTGCTGAACATCCTTCAATAGAAGATCCATCTTCATATATTGAACTCCCTGATGAGGAAGTCTTCTCTACTAAAGATAATCCTCTAGTATGGGAAATGTAATTTGATGGTACTTCTAGATGTCCAACAGGGAAGAAAATGGAGGATCCTAAATTCGACAAAGTTGGGTTAGGACTTGTACTTATTTCCCCGAAAAAGGTAGTGCTATCTTATTCATTCTTATTGTGGGAAGGTTGTACCAACAACGAAGCAGAATACCAAGCCCTCATCATAGGATTAGAGTTGGTGCTTCTAGCACAAGTGAATAACTTAAAGGTGAAAGGTGAATCAAACCTGGTAATCAAACAAGTCAATGGGGATTATGCCATCAGAAAAGAAGAACTAATCCCTTTGTATGATTATGTTAGAGAGTTAATGCTGTAATTTCCTATGGAACCGACATTTTCTTATGTCCCGTGATCACAAAATGTCCAAGATGATGCACTGGCTAATATAGCCACAACTCTGGCCGATCCAAATCGGGACGAGACAACCATTAGTATTGCTCTCCGTCGTACAATTTTACCTTATGTTCAAACTAGAACAGACGAAATCATTGAAATTAGTCCAATTTCTGAACAATATGGTTATGTTACAGGATGTATGACACCTATCAGCGAATACCTTCAAAATGGAAAAATTCCATCTGATAGATCTGGAAAAGAAAAAATCCAGTGACATGTGGTCAATTTTACTCTTTATGATAGCCCAGATCACCTAGTGAAAATTATCTACAAAAGAGGATTTGATGGAGTTCTCTTCAGATGCATTGATGGTGAAGAGACAATGGTTGTCATGAAAGAAGTACAAGAAAGAGTTTGTGGTGCCCACCAGTCTGGACATAGACTGTCTGATGAAATTTGAAGGCTTGGATACTTTTGGCCTTCAATGATACAAGATTGTGTTGATTTAACAAAGAAGTTTCATTCATTCCATGTACATTCCAACTTCATTCATCATCCCCTAGAGTGGATTCATACAGCTAAATACTCGTGGCCATTTTCCAAATGGGGAATGGATGTGGTGGGACCTTACCCTTCAGCTACATCCAAGCAGTTTAAGTATATTATTACTGCTACTGACTTCTTTTCCAAATGGGCAGAGGCAATACCTACCACGGAAGTTAGTTCTAAAAGCATTGTTAGCTTCATCAAGTCTAACATCATTACCATATTTGGTGTCCCTCATACCATATTGACGGACAATGGCACCAACTTCTGTTCATCCGAGGTAAATAGGTTATATCACGAATACAACATCAAATCCAACCCTTCATCTCGGTATCATGCAGTGTCCAATGGCCAGATATAATCCTTCAACAAGACTCTTTAAAAAATACTGCAAAAGATGGTGGATAATGATAATAAGTCATGGCCTGATAAACTCTTTCATCTTTATGGGCTTATCAAGCCACTACCCACACTGAAACGCGGTCAACTCCATATTCATTGGTATATGGAACCGAAGTAGTTAGCCCATTGATGTTCAATTACCTTCCCTCAGAGTAGCCAATTGTGGCCAGTCATCTACAGATGAACAATCTCAAAAGCGATTGGATGAATTGGAACGATTAGATGAGAATAGATTGCGCACCCTACACCACTTGGAAGTCTATCAGAATCAAATAGGACAATCTTTCAACAAAAAAGTTCATCTTCGTTCATTCATTCAGGGAGAATTGGTATTGGTTCTCAGAACTCAAATGATACCAGGAATGAAACCTCCCAAGCTTGAACCAAAATGGGAAGGACCTTACTCAATACATGAGGTCTACTCTAATGGACATTAGTCTTTAATCTCAATGGATGGAGAACTCATCACTACTCCGGCCAATGACGGATTTTTGCAGAAGTATTTTGTATAAACACAAAATACATCAGCTACAGTCCATAAATATAACCTCAAACTATTTTCATTTCTATTGTCCAACATGACATTAAACTGTGTTGTCCTTGCTGCAAGACATTAAACTGCATAGTCCCTTATGTAAAGTAAGACGTTAAACTACACCATCACTGATCCATGAATATGACCTTAAACTATTCTCACCATCATCCAACATGATGTTAAACTGTGAAAAAGTCCCTAATACATCCATCATGACATTAAAATGTGTTGTCCTTGCTGCAAGACTTTAAACTGCATAGTCCCTTATGTCCAGTAAGACGTTAAACTGCACCATCACCGATACATGCATATGACCTTAAACTATTCTCACCATCGTCAAACATGATGTTAAACTATGAAAAAGTCCCTAATACGTCCATCATGATGTTAAACTGTGTCCTCTTTTTTCCTTACTGCATAAAATTAAACTGCACAGTCCCCCTTTCTTCCAACATGATGTTAAACTATATTGTCCCCATCATCCTAGCTACATGACGCTAAACTGTACAGAAGTCCCTTAATACATCCTACATGACATTAAACTGTATTTTTTCCCTACTATATGACAATAAACTATGTAGCACCAATAGTCCTCCCTACAAGACTTTAAATTTCATAGTCCCTTCATATGCCCTACATGACATTAAATTGTGCATCGTTAGGGTTGTTTCTACCTCTTGTTTCTCACACCATGTATCACTCACTTGAGCTAAGAGTAAACTTCAACCATAACACCCTCTCTAGGCCACTAACCATGCGTAAGTCCCAACAACATTTTTAGGTCGTTGTTCTAAAAAACAACTTGATCACCAATTCATTCTTCAATTGAACTACGCGGACATTGATCCTTGCTTTCTAGGCTGGGTACGTAGGCACCCTACCAAGGTTCAAGCCCAAAACCAATCACTTCACATCGGTTCACCTTTGTCTCAGATGATGTTGATTCATGAAACTGCCCCCAGAACCAATATTTTTTACATTGGTTCACCTTTGTCCTTGCTATATGACGTTAAACTATACAAAACTTTTGTCTTCTACAACAATAAACTACAACATTATTTGATACCCTCACCTAAGATGAAATCATTATTTAAATTGATCTCCAATCATGTTATATTCCAAAGACTACGTGCATACATGGCAATGCACGAACCTTTTATCTGGGGTCAAACCATCATAGCACTAAATTCCCCTTTCACCCTTCATTTATGTGAACCAAATCTATACATAGGGTATTTCTATAACTACGGGGGCTTGATTCCCATCCTTATGGGATACATATGAACGTTCGAGCATCCCTCGAATCGAGCCCCAAGTCGTTGGTCCTAACCGCAAATTCTACTTTCAGCCCCCTGGCTAAAAAGTCCCAGTGAAAACACACATTGTGTATTCATTATTATGGTCCGAGCTCTATGAACCTAAACTAATATTTCCAACACTCTCATCCCACATGAAGTTAAACTATATTTCAAGAACTACATATGGCTTGATTTCTATCCTTATGGGATACGTAGTGATGTCCAACATTTCAATTCAAGACCCAGCCAAAACATTATTATGGCTAGCATTGATCTATGTATCTCTACATACATTGGACAATACCCATTTTTTATGTGTCATAATCCTAACATTAAATATTTTCATATCTTCATAACCATTTTCTTGACTTCAGGTCACAAAATGTTGATATCTGAGAGTTTTTTTTCCTAACTATGCAGCAAGTTCCCTTAGGCAGCCTTGCGTAAGTAGTCTACATAATGGACCTATAATAAAAATGATGCTATTATTTGATAATGCAGCCAATTCCCTTAGGTGGCCCTACATAATTGAACCCTCTAATGTGTTTTTTAAATAATGGTAACTCCTTTTTTAGGAAGAAAACCACTTTTGTCCTTAGTTGTATTAACGACAATATGTAGGGATCCGAAAAATAACCATCCTTAAAATAATTGTCACATACTCTTTTTCATGATCTGAATGTATTCAAGTCCATGGATTATATATCCCTTCCCTATTTTTGGGTTAGACCATCGTTGGAGTGCCATTCATCTAGTTCTTAGGCTATCTTGATTGGAAATATCTTCTCCATATTAAATTACCTTCTCCATATAGAAAACTCAATGCTTTAGAAAATTTGAATCTCCATAAACATCCACTAGCTTTTTAGCAGTAGAAAAGTAAATTTCTAAGAGTTCTTTTTCCTGACTATGCAGCATGTTCCCTTAGGCAGCCTTGCATAAATAGTCTACATAATGGACCTGTCATCCAAAAGATTCTATTATTTTACTATGCAACCAATGCTCTTAGTCAGACCTACATAATTCAACCCCCTAACAGGTTTTTTAAATAGTGGTAACTTCATTCTTGGGAAATACTTCTTCTAATGCCTTTTAGCCCTTTTTTGCATCATTCCATAGATTCAAAAAAATTTAAGTCATAGTTTACATGTATTCTCTCATAATTGAGTGTGGTAATATGTTTTCAGATAAATTTTCAAGGAATTGGGTCAATTTTAATCCATTCGGTCAAAGTTATTTCGACCTTAAACATTAGAATTTTTATGTCCGACGTGCATGACTTTAAACTTCCCACAAAAGACAAGGGAAATCTAAATAAAATTTAAGTTCCAGCTCACTAAAAATGTATTTCCTATGATTTAGGTAATATTGAGCAACTAAAATATTCAAAGTTGGTAGGGTTATTTATAATAATCCTAGAAAAAAAATCAATCTATGCTTAATAGGCCCATTGGATTAAGTAAAACTTTAAAGCATTTAGAAAAAGAAGGCAAGAAAAAATGATTGAAGATGAATTTGTTTTTCATTTGGTGCACAAGAGTTATAAGGACATCCACAGACTTGAGCCTATTCTCTTTTACAAGAATTAGAAAAGGTTGTCAACATAAATCTTCATTTGATTTACTGCATCCTGAGATTCCTCATCAGCCACTTGAAGCTCATGCACTCGACCAACATCACTCTTTTCATCTTGATGGGGGGATTTCTTGGAATGTTTGATGGCTTTCATACCATTCATTTGAGATCCTTCCAGTGAATTATTATGTTAGTCAAGTTCCCCAGTAACATCATCAAACTGTTTCTAAAGGTGCATCTACTGGACGAATTTCTCTTTGATCTTATGATTCATCTCCTTTAACTTGGCATCATAATCAACCTCATCTTGGGATAGCACAGCCTCAAGTTCCCTGATATTGGCTGATAGCCTCACCCAGGTAAAATCTTTATGGTATTTCTACTCCTGCTCCCTTATTAATATATCTTTCTTCACCGGGGCACAGATCTTTTGATATCCAAAACTGCCAATTCCCAACATGACGATAATGGATGACAGTCGGGGAATCTTTGATGAAATCTCTTCTAGAGGCACTTCAGATATGATTTTTACACATGTTCATCCATTCCTTACGTCGTGAAAATTGGAGAGCCATCTGTTTCTCTAGGTATGATTCGGCATCACTATCATAGGGGGGAATATAATCTAGGAATAATGAACTTAGGGAAGTTCCCTGTTCTTCTCCTTCCCCCTGACCCTTGTTACTTCACTTTCTATTCCCATTGGTGCGGAGGCTGAAGCTTCACATCCAGTTATAGCTACTTAAATTGATGTCCCTGCATAATCAATTGAAATATTTGGTTAGTTTCAAAGGATAAAAAAATTAATTGGATGTCTTGAAAATTAAATACAGTCACAAATATTGTTATTCCTTGCCCAACGGTAGATAAGCAACTTGAGAAGGCTCCTCCCCTTCTTTCCTAGCTTCAACATGGTTTTTAGGATGAGTTTCAGGAAGATATGCTAGGTTGAGCTCCACTTGAGCTAATGTCTCTCCAATAGTAGTGTTTTCTGTACCCCCTTCAGGCATTGGCAGTTCACCAGCTTCGTGAGATATAACTTCACATTTCAAACAATCATAATCAAAGATGTAATAAGAAGTTTATTTTAACAGGACAAAGGATAAAAATCACGTCCATAATCTTCTAAATAACATGGTAATTTTACATGATTTAAAATATCTTCAAAAGATGCGCCAAGTTCCACCATTTCATCAAATGTTATCTCATAATCCTATTTAATCTCACCAGTGAGAGAATTCAATATATCTTCTTGGCAACCTTCATTCTACGGTCGCTGACCCTAAACAGCTTCTTCAGATAATGTAGCGACATCTGTTGCAATGGCCGCCAAAATATCTTGTGCTGGGGTTGAAAATAATGTATTACTGAATGGAAGTTAGTTTCTATTTCATTCAACATTTTATGAATCATTTTTAACTTACCAGAAACAGGCTCTTCTCTTCTCGCAACAGCAGCAGGACGGATACTAGGAACAGACATTGGCTCTTTTCCAAGAGCATCCAAGTCAGCCTGAACATGTGATTGTTCACCTGTACCCTATGTTGTCCTCAAAGGAGGGTCGGTACTCTCCCTCAGAGGAGAAATTGAATAAGCCCCTGCAATCCCAAGTAGTATGACCAACCTTTTCATTGGTTAAGACTCATGATTATCCGAAGGACTTACCACTACTGATGAAGCGTTTAGTTGTGGACTTCATCCTTCGATGCCTTTGTCTCTTTGGTTTTTTGTGATTATTGACAATCTCCCTTACAGGTACATGAATTGGATAATGGAAAGCCATGTCCAACTCATCATCCATGGCTTGCTGGCCTAGATATATCATTCCCGACTCGCGAGGAGATTCATTAGCCCCAATGGCAGTACCACCAGGGATATACTGTGGCAAAGGAACCTCAGCAGTTCCATTATTTCCAAGCTGTAGAATGAAGAAAATAATTTCCTTGAGTAACAAAGCTTTGACAGAAATCAAGTTACAAAGAAAATAAGGAAAGAGACTTACATCTTCAGGAGCCACGTAATTGTGCTACTCCTCATCTCCAGAAAAACCAGTCTCCTCAGTGGCACCACGATCTATAATTTTCATCACCCGCTTGGTGACAGGAATGGAATCATCAGTGGAATATATGAGAATTTCTAGATCTCTAATGTAATCCCGCACTTTATTAGGGTTTTACTCGTAATGGATAACTGTAGAAGCCAAAATATTCCCTATTCTAGGGAGGTGTAGCCCCTCGCACAAATCCAGCCAGGCAGTTTCAGCACCGCAGTATAAACTCTACCATGTATGGACAGCCTCTGGTTGTAGATATTCAGTATGTGTACCAGAAAGGTGCGACGGGGGTCCTAAAACCATAGACATCATCTTCCTCCTAACTCCTGCAACTATAGATAGAGAATAAGAAAATAAGAGTTGTTTCTCTATAAAGTAATGGTGATTAAATTTCCCCAATGAAGTAACTCACTAGGAGTTGATGCAGTGGGTCTTTTGATTATGACATGAGGATTATATCGGGCCAGAGGAAGCTTTGCGGCAAGTTTTTCCTCATCAACCGCATCCTGTGAATCCGGCGAATCAGCTCCCGGTGGTGTTGAAGAATCACCTTCCAGATGAATGGCTTCTTTCTGTACGGTTATTTTCCTTTTCCCCACCTAATAAATCGGGTGATTCAACACACCTCCAGGGTATGATGCTATCCAGTTCTTGACATACCATGTAGTCAAATTACTTGCCGCATTATCAACTTCTAGATCAAACACTGCCCTGGTCCTCTCCATAGATGTCAACAACCATAGTTTTCGGCAACCATCAGATACTGCTCTGACCTGACACGCACAGGGTGAGATACAACAGTCTGTTGCAAACACATGAATTGACTTTCAAATCTTTATAGATCATAGGCCTTGCATATAATCTCTCATTAAATCCTAGTGGCCAGTACACCATCTCTGTAGGCCAGCATGTATGCCCCCAATTCTAGGCTGGTTATTCCATCATCATCAATCCACCTGGTTGGCAGATTTATATACGAAATGAAATTGAATACCTTATACATGCTCAGACACACCTTTATATCATAGGGGTTAAGGGACAATGGATCAATTCTAGAAAATTCTTTCACTGATGGCCAGAAGAAACTTCCAGGAACCTGTACTCTGTTCTGTACATTATACGTCCTGAAGTGATTGGTGATCCATCCCCACAAAACTTGGAATGGTCCCGCTATTCTCAAAGGATACATACCTATAAAAACATGGAGTAAGCTCCTTTAATTCTTCCCCAAAATGGGGTTGTCCAACCCAACCATTTTCTTCTCATCCAACTAGGATTCCACAATGACAGTCCCTGGCCTGACGGCTCCCTTCGAATCCCTGACTGGCAGATGATAAACTCTGAGCCACAAGGCTAAGAAGCCCTCCAAACAGGTCTTTTTTGGGATTATCTGATTTACTTCATATCCACACTTCTCAAATTCTCTTGCTTCCAAGGTTGGCCAAAATGTGCTGAGGGAACCCCTCTTCTCTGTTCTGGGGCAGGTAGTAGGACGAGTACAGGTGGGCCACTTCTCCTTCGTCCCCTTTTCCTTCGACCCCTTCTCCTTCGGCTCTTTCTCCTGCTTCTTGGTATGAAATATATTCATCCACTCCTCGAGATTAATATACTTTCTAGAATGAGTTATTCAGTTCTCTGAACTCTTAAGCTTTTGAATGATTTTCAATAATTCCAGATCTAAAGTCGGGGTCTTCTCTAAATCATTCCATGTCAACTTGGGGGGGATGAATTCATCATACATGTCGCCTAGAATTGGAGCCCCCGAGATCTTGTGGACATCCCAGAGACTGATGCCTACTTCTCCATGATTCAAATGGAGAGAATTGATTTCTAGTCTCCAGCGGCTGATTATCTCTAGTACAAACTCATCATTTCTGTAGACATATGTCTGCCTAGCCCAGACAGCTTCATATATCACATCTCCTTTCAAATCCACAACAAACTCTATATAGGTTTGTTGCACGTAGTATGCCCACATTGAAGTTGGTTTCACACCTCCTCCAAGACAGAAGTCCCAACTCTTCTTCCAGCCTTTGGATTGATCCATCTGAGAATTTTGGAAGATTGAAGGATATCAATGTAGTTGCAGCTTGGGCTTGTGAGGTTTTAGATATGGCACACACGGACTATGATGCATTATTTAGGCCTTCTACACTATTCTAGTAATTAAAAAAACTCCTCCACTTGAGATATTTGCTGAGGAAAAATTGGTTTAATTCTGAAACCAAGAATTTGGTAGATAATTATTTTCCTCTGTAATGTTGATGTCATGTAGATGACTATAGCCATACAGAGGAAATTAGGTGCTCTCTGGAAAGTAACGATGATACTTCTTTAAATTCTTATCCAAATCTGGGAGAGTTCTATCATAGACAGTTTAATAATCATGGCCAAAAACATTCATCAGGTCATCAATTCGTTTTCTATCCAATTCATCAGCAGTTCCGATTCATCTAGGAGCCATTGAATCTACCCAAAGGTTGAATAATTAACTCTTAAGTAATTTGATTTTTCATAAAATTTGTGATGAAAAGTTAAAAAATAGCTAAGTCATTAAGGCGCGAATGTCTCAAATTGGCACGCAAGTATAAGAGTGTTGTGCATGTTTTGGCACCCAGGTATCACCGCACAAGTCCAAATACATCTATAGCAGCGCGACCCAAAATGAAGCAGCGAAAAAAGAAGTAACTTGAGCGGCGAAGGAAACTTGTGTGACGAGAGCTCAGAAGCATTTAGATTTGTTGCTTTGCATGAGGAATGACCGCATATATATAGTCAAGGCCGCACCCCTGCGTGCTGAAGCCTGCGCGGCTCACCCTTGCGCGCCGCCATTTGCGCGCTCAACCCTTGCGCGCTGAATGTTCCGTGGTTTTCTTCTTTACCTTAGAGTCAAATCCTCATTTCTTTCAGATCCAACTCTGAGGGGGGAGTTTTTTTGACACTCCTTTCTATCACAAAGTCTAAACGACTGAAAAAGGGAATACCTTGGTCCATAGTGATTCATCTTGTGAAGAAACATAAAAAATCAACAAAGGCATGAAAAAGGATTTATTCCCACTTGGGTCGCGCAAGTTTCATCATGGTTGCACAGGTATACTTACACGCTGCATAGTGGTCGCGCAGGTGACTTGTGCACCTTCTTTGATTCCCGCTCAGGGTCTTCAAGAACATATTAGTACCCCCAATGGGCCCCCCATTTGAGGGATGAAATATTCCAGATACATAGATTTGAGCTCCCGGCACCCTAGTCTCTTCTCGAAAGCTTCCGAACACTTCTAAGGTAATTTCTTACATAGAACAAAAGATCTAAAGAGGGGTAATATGGCCTAAGTGTTGAAACTCATCAACACTTGCGCACCTATGTGGCCAGCCCTTAAGGAAAATGGACACACTTGCACACTGCCTTATCCCTTCAATAGAACCTGCACGCCACTCTTCTGGAAACCCCTTGGGATAATACTAAGGTCTTGAGCCAAGTCTCTCCCATGTATTTCCCAAAGGGTTGACCGTCACGCAAGTACCCATGTTTCGTGAAAGTATACATGCGCGACCAGTACTTGAACACCCACACATGACTTGCGCGCCTACTTATTTTTGGTTTCCCCTCCTGCCTATTCACCTCTCTTATGCCTATCCACCTCTCCTATTCAACATTCATCCTTCAAAACCCTCTTTACAGCCATTTCCTTCAGCATGGTTCCCTTGTTGGCTTCCTTATCTAAAAGGAATTATGTGGAACATATCTCAAAACATAGTGATTTACATATCTTCATGTCACTAAGGTTAGATATTTCATTAATTCAACCTCATCATTTAAGATGGGAGGATATTTTACCTGGGCCTCCTTTTTAGGAGTAATCCACAGTCCATGTTTTCTTAATTTGGGCATCCTCCTTAGGAGTAAGCCCCAGTCATAATTTCCCCAATCTGGGTATCCTCCTCAGGAGTAACCCCCAAGTTTCCAAATATAGGCATCCTCTTCATGAGTAATCCCCAACCATAATTCCCTTAACATGTTCATTCTTTTCAGGAGTAATCCACAGTCTCAAAATCTACAAATATGGAAATCCTCTTTAGGAGTAAGCCCCAAGTCCCTTAATTTGGGCCTCCTTCTCAGGAATAATCCCCAGTCATAATTTCTCTTGACCAGTCCTAATTTACTTTTGATTTAGGCTTCCTTATCAGGAGGAAAACCCAATCATAAGTCACCAATAATTTTGGAATCCTTCTCAGGAGTCAACCTTATGTTAAGTATCCAAATATCCATAAAGTACATATACCTTTATGGACCCTGTTCCCGGACTTCTTCTCTTAAATAAATCCCGATATCTATCTATTTGGGCAGTCGTACATACATAAGCCCCACATCATATCTTATGATTGCATATTTCATGGCACAATCATCTGGTTTTACCAATCACTCCTGTTTCTCACACCGAGCATGACTCACGTGAACTTAGAGCATAAGAGGAATAATGAAATCATTCTTTGGTCCATCAATCATGCATAAACATCATACTCCCTTACTCAAACTACGTGGGTTCTGATTTTTTTTTCTATAAAATGATACGTAGGTAGCCCATCTGCAGGTATGATCCCAAATCTGAAATAATCCATGTCCTTCTTGAATGACAATAAACTTCACGTGTCCCACCCAGTGGTTTTAACACCATTATGGTCATCATAATGACCATGAGACTTTTATATAATGTATTTAAGGATACCATTGACTAAGAATCTCTAACAAATATAGATTATTCTCTATCTATGAAGAACCTCGAATACATATATAAAGATTCTCTAAATTTCCTACATATCAATCATTGATTGAAATTTCTAAAGGGAATATAATTCTTATACTTGGTAACTTAATAAGGATCCACGAACATAACTCAAATCTATAAAGAGAGTCCCGGATTAGACCATAATTCCCCCCAAAAAGGTCTGATGAGTCCAACCTCCCATCCTCTCAACCAATGCAAATTCTTAAGCCTCATATGTTCACATATAATGAGAACCTACCTTTGGAAAGTAGGTCCCAATGGATATAGAATCATTGGATGTCTATGGTTCTATGAACAAACCCGTTAGAAACCACTTGGAATGTTTGAACCTTAAACAAATGAGGTCATGCCCAATTCTAGATGAAACAATCATCATTGTGTCATTAATAAACTTATTTATTTAATCTCTAAAAATTATAAATAAAATACCGTTATGTAGGAAATATTTTTATCTTTATAATTAATATTTATAGTTTAATTTATTTTATGTATTACCATATATTAAAAATGTTTTAGTTATTAAACTTTTATTTTAACTCTTTTAACTCTTCTTCAAATAAAATAACAATAAATGTCTTAATCTAATACATGTAGACCTAAATGGTCATATTTTATTCCTAAGGTTGTTTTTGGTTGAATTAATATTATCCAATAGAATTATGACATGTGTTAGGGTAATAATAATATTATTTTTACCCTTAATTACCCTATTTACTTTTAACCATTGTAAATAAAAGTAAAAAGTTACTATTCCTACAAAAATTATTTTAATCTTATTAAACCACATTTTACTCCTTGATATTAACCATGTCTCTAGGATTTTTCAAATTCAACTCACAGAAGCGGTAAAATTATGTTTTATGTAAATTTGCAAATGCTCTTCGATGGTGGGTAAAAGACGGTAAAATTTAAATAAAATTTTTATATATCTAAACATATTATAAATTGCCTCCAATTAATTGCATTGCACTTATATAGGTATTATGTATCTTTTTTGTCCTAAAATAAATTTAAATAAAATAAATAATTATTTAAATAAAAATTCGGTTTTAAACGATAACTTAGTGTTCTTTAACTATTCATCAAAAAATTGACCGTTTTCAGAAAAATACAAAAAATTCTCCCTAGGCTAATTTTGATATTTTGAATCAAAAAATGAAGTCTATTCTACCAAATTAAAATCATAAAAGGGTCATTTATTAATTTAAAATTAAATCTTGTTGTCAAAACAAATAGCGTGTTTTTTAGAAACAATAACTATCAAAAGATTGACACTAGTTTATGTATAATTTCAATGTGAAATTAATTCCAATGACCAATATTGGATTACAGGGTAAAAATATAATCTAATTATACTTCCAAAACATTAAAATTTATAATTCAACACTATAAATCAATTTTATTAAAAAGGTTGTTTTTAGTTAAAATATAGTATTTTTCTTATTCACCCATATATGAAAGTTATCAGAAAAACACCAAAAATTTATTGAAACAAAATTATTATGTCCCGATTATAAATAAAAAGTTTATTTTGTCAAATTCAATATATAAAAGTTTCAAATATTGGATTTAAATATGGTTCTCCATTAAAAGGCGGTAAAATTGCATTTTCGAAAAATAATTCTTTTATCTAAATAAAATGAATTTGTTCTTAAATTCTGTCTAAGAAACTCAAAAATATGTATTCTAAAATTATAAGGATTATATAATGTTCAAAATTTTGTTACTACTATTTATAACCGCTTTTGAACAACTAGTTTTGTAAGTCGTGATGCGCTTGAACGCAGTGTTGCGTCTAGTGAATGTTATTGCATTACTTTGAAGAAATAACGTACTATGGAATCTTGGGGTGTTAAAATTAATTTTCATTCCAGTATAAAGATGGATCTATTTGAGGCATTATATGGGAAGCGGTGTTGAACTCTAGTTTTTTTGGATGAAGTAGGTGAAAGGAAGTTTATGGGACTAGAATTGGTATAAGAGATAGCAGAGAAAGTTCAATTGATATATAAGCACATGAGGACAACTCAGAGTAGGGAGAGAAGTTATGCGGATAACTGGAGGAATGATATTTCTTTTGAGGTAAGTGAGCTGGTCTTTCTCAAAATTTCTCCATGGAAAAGTGTGATGAGTTTTGGTAGGAAGGGACAATTGAGTTCAAGGTTCATTGGACCTTATGAAATCCTACAGAAATTTTGATCAGTTGCCTATAGAGTGGCATTACCTCTATGTTTATACAAGGTATATAAATTTTTTCATGTTTTAATTTTGAGAAAGCACTTTCCAGATCCATCACATGTATTGAGTACAAGGGTAGTTCATTTGGAAGATAATATTTCTTATGAGGAACAACCAGTCTG
Organism: Viscum album; assembly: GCA_963277665.1. Taxonomy (NCBI): domain Eukaryota; kingdom Viridiplantae; phylum Streptophyta; class Magnoliopsida; order Santalales; family Viscaceae; genus Viscum; species Viscum album. The sequence continues at coordinate 45,012,368 of OY728131.1, forward strand.
GATTCTTGACCAAAGAGAGTAAGTGTTCTAGAATTAGGTAATTAATCAGGTGAAGGTTTTTTGGAGAAACTATATGGTTCAATAGGAAACATGGGAATTTGAGAATTATATGGGAGATAAACACACCCACTTATTTGATAAGTGAATAAAATTTTGAGGATGAAATTTCCAAAAGGGGGAAGGATGTAAAATCACATGTAAAAAAAGAATATGAAATTTTCATATATTTTAATATTTCTAAATTCAATATTAATTTTACTTTAAAGGGGATTCAATTTCCAATAGCCTACCCAACACATAACAACTGGTTTCTCCAAAATCTTACGTTGCAAACAACTTTGAGTTATACCAAAAAATAATATATTATTATTACTATTTTCAATATAAGTTAATGAATAGCCGTTATATTGATGGGAATGAACAGATATAACTATATTATAATGAAACATTTTTGTTAAATGTGATTAGATATATCCAATAAATTTTATAGGATTAAAATAAGAATGAATCCGATTTTAAGCATGAAATACTCTAGAAGGTCATTTTACAACCTTTTGATGGAGAACCCTTTTTTATATAGTTTTTTTCCATTTATATGTTCCATTTGAAAAAAATAAAATTATTCTTTAGAATCAGAATATCAAAATTTACTTTGGGTAAATTTTTTGTATTTCTCTGATAATGTACATTTTTTTATGATGAGTGAAAAATATTGCATTTTCAGTCAAATCTGTCTTTTCATCGGATTTATTTTTATTGTTATATTGTCCATTTAATTGGTTTTAAAGTTTAATTGGACTATATTTTTATTATTTAATCCCATTTTGGTCATGTAATGTAGTTTTCTATTGAAATTGGACATAAACACATGTCAATCTTCTGATAATAATTATTTCTTAAAAACACGCATTATGGTTTTAACAATGGGAACTAATTTTAAATTAATTTATTCAACTTCTATGTTCTGAATATGGAAAATTGGATTCCAAATTTGGGATATGGAGGTCCAAATTTTGTAAATATATATCTTTTATTGTTAGATATTATGAATAGTAACTTAAGTAAATATTTTATTTATCATGGTTAAAGGGTAAATCTGGTAAATAACCGTAAAAACAATATTATAATAATCATAAATTACCCAAAAATGTGACCTAATCTTATTGGCTGATACATTTCAGATCATGGTCATACTTGGGTCGATTTTGGGACCCCGTGTAGGCACTTGTAAGTGAAAACGACAATTTATAAAAATTAATTTAATGTTAAGGAAATGTAACATAAACATATATATTTTTATAAAAAGATTTTTATATCATGTTTTATAAGATATCATTTCAACTGTAAATAGTCATTAGAAATATAAAAATATTTAATAAATATTGATATTTTATTTTTAATTTTTAGACATCACATAAATAAATTTATTTATGAAACAATAATGATGTAGTGATTACCTTATTAATGAATGATTTACATAAATGATTTAATAAAAATAAAATAAATTTATTTTTGAAACATTTTATTCCATAAACTAATTTTAGATATGATTATGACTTTTTATCTTTGGTTTAATAAAGGATTTCTTAATTAATCCAGTTTATTTTGATTTTAAAAAATTCATGAAATGAATAGTGTCAAAATTGACCTAATTCATATTTTAAAATATAAAGTTTTTTATTAAAAGTTATAAAATTTCAAATAAACTGATATTCATATAAATAGTTATAATAAGTTAAGATATTTATTATTGACTCTTTAATTAGATATTTGGCATGTTTTGCAACTATATTTCTTCTCAAAGTGTTAAATTCTAGATAAAATGGTTAGAGTAAAATGGGGTTAAAGAAAAAAGGCAAGGATTTAAAAATATCCAAATCCTGTCCAATTATTATTGGATGATTTTATTTTAACATATATTCATCCTATATTATAATTTAATTAGTTTTTGACCTTATGAAACCCAATTTTTTTAATAATAAAAAATACTTTGAATCTTTTCTAAAAGCCCCGCCTTCATCTTATAAAAGGCCCAAACTCTAACCCATTAATCACCCCCCTCAATCCCCTAAGCTCATCAAAACTATACACGATTAACCTCCCAACACCCATATCTGACACCTAGAACCCTTATTTTGGAATAAGAAAATTCAATAAATTCTTTTGGATCAAACCAAAGGGAGGTACCAAATTTAAAGGTAACATCTTCTCTGAAGTTATTTTCTATAATTTTCCTTCTCAAAACCCTAAGTTCTCTTTATTACATTATTGTATAACAACAATAGTATCATAAATATTCTGGGATGTTTTTATGAGAATGATTCTAACTATAATTCTACACACCTCTATATAATGGATAAGAACATACTGTTTATGTGGATGACGCACTACTGTCTCACAAAACGAAGATTGTTCAATTATCTCATGCCGCCTCTCATGGTGGTCATTATGATAGAACAATATTTATAAGTGATATATATTATGTTTATACTTTCTTTATTCTTCTGTATTTTTCATTTATATCATTACTTTATGGTTTCCATTATGGGTAAATATGATAATTTTATTTGAGAAAGTGCAGACTACCGCCCACTCAAAGTGATATGACTCATTCATGCCGTACATTTAATATATAAAGTATGTAATTAATTAAATTAAATATGTTATTATACTGGAATTATAATATACATATGTATAATTAATTTTTTATTCAATTAAATATTAAATATAAATGAAAATAGTGTTAATGCATACGTATGGCTTACCATTTCCATGAACGATGCATTTCATTTCATATCTAAAAATGATATATACTATTATAAATACATATATATAATGGATAAATATGTTATATATTATATCTAAATCAGGTATATGATTATGATGATAATGTAATTTTGACAACATGGACAACATGTAATTATAAGAAGTTCATTTTTCACTCAAGTACTAAATATCAAAAAACTGACCATTATTGAAATAAATGATAATTTAATATTTATAATGTTGTAATAAGTGATATAAAAGGAAAAATAAACTTGAAAAAGTTTCTTAAGAAATATTAAATTAACCATTGTTTATTATTTCGGAGATTAAAGAATGAACGAGTCAAGTCGGACACAAGGTAAGGGACATCGTCTCAATCACTTTTTATTGAGGCATACATTGATTTATAAATAGCTTTCCTTTATACAGTGTATAAACTCCTTTGACATTATATTTCATTCAAAGGTAATATTTTCTCAACGAATTGTTTTACTAAATGACAAAAATAATGTTTCTTTTTAACATACATGGTGAAAATGATCTTTCTCCCACCACGAGCATTATATGATATTTGGCTTCTTCTACAAGTTGTAGTGTTTCTAAAAATAACATGAGTATCATATAATATTTTTACGTATTTTTTTTATTGAAAATGGTTTTGATAATTTATTGATTATGTCAATATATTGAAATTTTAGATTGTGATTTCAAAGTGGAAATTTTATCTTTCCTTTATGCTGGCTCATGTGTTATGATGATTTTGTGGTTATTAGGAACTTTTTACATATGTGGGTGGTTCCATGATAAACCTAGGGTGGGTGAGCTCAATATAGCTCTGCAATACATTTGGTAATGTGATGGAGGTAAACACTAATGTTTCTCCAATTATATTTAGGGAATATACTGTGTTGGGTATTCCAAACGTAACTCCATACATAGCTATGAAAGATACAACATAAGTATGTATGGGATTCCACATGTTAAATTATGATTTATGTTTTCCATGTGTTATTCACAAATATTTTGATTTTGTGTGGTATGTTAATGATTGAAAATTATGATTTCATTGATTTGTATGTCTTGATGGACTAATGTATTCTTTCCTTATTTTATAACTCTTAATGATCTTTTTATGCTCATCCCATGTTTTTGAAATGTTTTTCACATAGTATAAGGAAGTGTAAGGCAAACGGAGAATTCAAGAAGATTTATATGAAGAAAAGTGTTCCTGTTTTCTTTTATGATTTTTTATTTTATGAAAAAATGGATACTGATTAGAAGTGTCTACTTTTTAATATTTTAGATATAATGTAGTTGTTTTGACCTAATTATATACAACTCTAAACCTAAAAAGAACCTCAATATGTATTATTAACTTAGTTCAAGATTCTGTAATGTTTATGTTGGGCCATATATATATACTGGTGGAATAAATCATATGCAACAAGACCCTAATATTTTAATTATGTACATTAATTTTTTATTAGACAATAACTATACATTCATTCTATTGTTGTCACATTGTGAATCATTTTTAATTCACATATATTATTTTTGGTTAATATTAAAATTGGATTAAGAAATATATTTTTAATAAATAAAAGTATTTTTTTCCAAAATAATATTCTAATAAAGTATTATTATTAAATTACTTTTGTTAAATAGAAATGATCATGTAATATTTATGAAATCAAATGTAATTTTTATTAAGGTTTAAAAATAATTTTTGTCAAACCCTGTCAATTTACAATAAATATAGGTTTTCTAAAAAGAGAAAACTATTATCTATAGGAAATTATTTAGATAAAACTAATATTATTCTCTGAATTAGAATGTCAAAATTATAGAAAGTGTAATTTTTCAAAATTTTCTGAGATAGTTTAATTTTTGGGTAAAAATTAAATATCATGTAAATATTCTTTGGGTTTTACGAAACCATAATGGACCAATAATGATGTAATAAATACAATAAAAGGTATCATTTAAAAATATACATTTTCCTTTAAAATAATGTAATTGGACATTTATATTATTTATTTTATAAAGCCTTAGTTAGTCCACCAAAACATATAATATATTTTATGATTTTAAAATCATTTCCTTGATGTATGACTCACCTACACATAATTAAGGGATGTATATTGATATCATCATCCCATAGCCTTATAAAAATATTTATACCACTCCCCTTTTTAGAAACCATTGGAAAAACTCATGAGATGGTTTTCGGTTTCGAATATTTTATTATGTATTGCCCAAAACCAAATTAATAAAGATATCCCCCTCCTTTCCAATATAAATCCACCAAAGCTACCATTTCTCTTCACTAAAACTCTTTAAAACTCATGAAACCTCTGATCCTTACTTATATGAGTCCTCCGAGGTCACTCCCAAACACCCAAGAATCATATCCCAAGCCTTTGGAGTAACACATCCATGTAAGCGATCTTTCACTTTCCTCTTTTATCAAGAACCAATTTTGTGATATTCCTTTTATATTATATTTTTACATTTTGTGATATAATCGTCCATTCTCCACAAACATTCCATATTATTTGAAAATAATGGGAGATTACTTCAACAATCATTAATCCATTTGTGATCCATTATTTACACCTATTACCAAGATAAAATTATTTAAGGGATTTCTCTCTCCTCATTCCCATTAAAGAACATCTTTTTTGTTATAAATATTAAATTCCATTTCGTATGTTTGGATATTATGTTCAATGATCCCTTTACTATCCATTTCATCTAAAAATTATGTGATGCCACTTTCTTTCTCATCATCTTATTTTAGGAATTTCTATATGACATCGTTATGTTAACCAAATTGCAGTATGATATTCCGTACCAAAATAATCTTTTAGTGAATCCCATACCCATTCCAATGTCAAGGGTATTCACCTTTATTGACATATACTTATTGATTGAGGACATAGATATATTTATTACACATTCCTTGATCTTTTTAATACATTATTACATTGAATGAATCCATTTTAAAAGATCTATATGGGACACTTATGAATGATATTGAAATGATTATGAAGAGTGCCCCTAATAGCGGTCAAATTCATTGGGTAATGTTTTGTATCAGGATACATCATATTATGATAGGGGTTACCTAATTACATTATGGGACATTTTCCACCATGTTGGGATAAGGGTTTACACAATTTCTTTTTGTTTATGATGCACTATTTTATGTTGTTTCCACATTTCCATGTTATGGTTTTCATGTCATATCATGCCTTTATAATCAAGTTCCTTCATGCCTCATTGATATCCCCGACGTAACGGGTATTATTATCCTCATGTTATTCCATATTTATTCAATTACATGGATTTATATCTCACATATTTCTTAATTACATACTTAGGTTATCCCATGCAATGTTAAGTATGAAGTAATGTTGTGGTTATGTGAAAAAAGTTTTAAATAATGAGGTTTTATTTCTTTATTTAAGATGTTATGTAGTGTTCTTAATTTCCCAAAACACTAGAATTATTGATATTCTGGGTTGTTTTATGTGAAGATCTATCTAATAGATCATATTTAAATGTGTAATTGATACCAAGATTATTATAATGTGTATCTCTTCAAACACAAGAGTAACACTGCTATTTTTCATTGTACGGAAGTCATTATGTTATTTTGTATAAAACATGAAACCATTGATTACAAAAACAATATATGATATAACATTTTCATTTTTTCCTCTAACTTTCCATTTATGTTGTTCAACAATTTAATTCTGATTTTTAGACTAATCCATATAAATTTTATATCGTATCCATCAATAAACAGTTGACTATATTTATTTGAATTCCATCCTACAACCTTTGATGGATTCAAATCTATATGAATTTCTTTGGGGGATTCAATGTATGGATCAACATATTCACTATTATCTAATAGGTAATGTTGTACTTTATCTCACATTGTCAAGGTAATTCTAACAACATCTGTTCTGTGAATATTTCTTCCCCGAAGGTGTTCGTTGTGATGAGACTTTTGGAGGTCAATGCTTTAAATATTTGATTGGTAATTTGTACCGAATTCAATAGCTTCTTCAATAATATATCATTCTGTAACACAACCTTCTAGACAAATTCAGTTCTAGACATATCCTTTCAAAATATTCATATACCATTCATTGGGGTATGTCCATTTATAAAGGACATGACCACAGAGTTGAACCTCTCTAACCAAATTAACCATTAGATAGTCCATTGTATTAAAGAATGATGGTGGGAATAACATCTATTTTGCACATAATATGACTAAAATATCCTTAGTCATGTTGGTAAACATCTCTAGGTCTACATATTTACTGCATATTCCCTTGAAATAGATGCATTGTATGTTTAAGGTATGTCATACATTTTGAGGAAGAATCAAACAGAATGAAACATTCATTAAATATTTCAAAAAACATAACAATCATTTGATATTAGTCCAAATAACATAAAATTTTTCATTTTCATTACATTATTAATATTTTCTGAATATCATAGTGGAACTTTTAGACTAGTAAATAAAAGGAAAATTTTTAATTTTTTAATCTGGATATAGTTGAAGCTATTGGTGGACGAAAACTCCACTATTTTCCCTTCACAGATGCCAACTCTTCCCTTATACCCATTTCAATGAATTCCATACTAGCCATGATACCATCCATCATTTTTTTCAGGACCATTTTGTAACAATCCAATACCACTATCAAATAAATATTTTCTACATGCATGGCATTAGTAAAATGGGTAACATTCCAACAATTCCAATACAGTAATTCAAAGAAAATTGATATCTTCTTTCAACCTGATTTTGTAATTTCTTTAAAAATGTTTTATCGAGAACATTTTCAATATTTTTTACTCTATTTTATAGTTAATCATCCATTTCTACAGATTGTGTTGAACCTTTTTCGATATTCCCATTGAATTCTATCTTCTAGGGTCAATATTTATGTCCTTCAAATTAATATTTAAAATGTACTAATAATAGAGTCTTTGATTAATGTTTCAACAAAAATGAGAATGATCATTTTTTAACAATATGACACCCCAACATTCCATTAATGTTATATCATGATAAATTTCCATAATGGGGATGTAATTTATCATTCCTTATAACATGGATCACAATGTGTATTCTTTACTTCTAGAAGCATCATACATCATAACACATGTTTCCCACATCAATTTCATATCTTCGATCACTGTATCCAAATAGACATCAATATCATTACTTGGATTGTTTGGTCGATATATATGAAAATAAAAAATAATATATATTCACATGACTCATAATCATGGTGGAAACATAAAATTTACCAGCATGATGGGCCATGTACTGTGATTACAACTCTATATACCAAAAGAATTTATTCCATCTATAGATAACACAAGACGAATGTTTCATGGCCCATTTCCATATTGAGGAACTCATAATAAATTTTATTCCACTGAGGATAATCTGGTGGATTATGTAGATTCCCATTTTTAATTATTTTATTTGTATGAAATGATAATTGTCTCATGGTTTCCGGACATCCATATAGTATTCCAAATCATGGAATGATAGAAAACTACCATACATGTTTCAAAGGGATCAATTCATTTTTCTTTTATTGATCTATGCCCCACTTTGGGAATTTTAGTAGTCATTCATGGTCTTTTTGAAAAAATATGATATCATTTGGACAAGTATTTATTTTTTGAGATCATTACCATTGACCATTAAATTATTTTAATTTCATATTCATGAAATGGTAGTTAATTTTATTCTAGTAACATATCATTAAGGAGAAAAACTAGTTTCCAAAGTTGATAACACTCCATCCACTTCCATATTTAAAATTATAAAACATCAATAAAACTGAAATGTTTTGTATTTAATACAACTAGTATACACTAGTTTCTTTTTACAAACATTAAACTTATAAAAAACATTAGACAATCATGAATGTCATGTTCAATTAAAATTGTTATTTCTTTAATGCAATACCAATCACCATTTAAAAAGGTATTCATATAATATGATTCATAAACCATAGTGTCCTCCTAATCAGTGGAGACATTAGGGTTTTTACCATGTTTAGTCCAACATTAATAGGTTTCATTTATTCTATGACAAATCATATTTTCTTCCAAATCTCCTGGTTAATTTTTCTGGAATAACAACTTAATAATTCAAATAGGATTTTAGAAGGGTTGTATGCATGCTCTCTTGGAATATAGTTGAACTCGTTAACCCAATCTTCATATTCATTGGTCATATGATTATCCTACATCCATTTTCAATTTATATCTATCCTATTGTGTTAGAAAAGAATAATTTTGTAAAATTTTTAAATAAATACACATAATATATTCATTACCAAAGGTGAACGTAACATACAATTTCATAAGAGAAACTCATAATTTTATTATTTCAATGAATCTAATAATGTCGAAGAAAATGAGTAATTGTATTTAAGAATATAATTATACCATTATGGAAGGTGTTATCCTATGAATTCATTCAAATGTGAAATTTATGTACAATGAATCCTCATTGAATTTTCTATGATGAATACCCACCCATAATATTTATAGGTCATTCACAAAAAATATCTATTATTTTTTCATATTTGATTCATATTATATGTAAATATTTATTTATTCTATATTGAGAAATATATATATGGGAAAATGAAACTCCCTAATTATATAGTAATTCCTCCACCACCCTTTAATAACAATAATTAAAATTATGATCCCTCAACATAAGCTATATGTAATATTTATAATTTTTATCCATTAAACTTTTTAGAGGTCTTAGTCTCAATAGGATGTCCCAAACTAGTCCATATGCAGATAAATTTTAACAAAAGATATGGTTTCATTTATGTGATTAAAAAGTTCTTATATTTATTGTCTATTTATCATCATCGACTACATATTCCTAATAATAATTTACCACTTTAACAACATCAAAATAAAATTAGTATACTTCCGTAATAAATATATTACAATAAAATTATCTTCAAATTAATTCTCGTCCATTAATTATTAGATTTGATTTTTTTGGTCTATTTAACCACCAATAAGAAGGATGATATAAAATGATAACATGGTGATTATTTTTTCTATATCTATAATTAAAGGATTTGGGTTTGTGGTTCTATAAAGGTATCCTGAAAATTTAACCCAATCCTAATAAACCATATTATATTTTTCAAAAATTACTAAAACAAGAATGTTATAGGTTTTGATTTAGGGAAACATTCCGAAAAATATACATGGAATGAACATGAAATACATTAACTCACAATGAAATAGTAATTATAACACATTTAGTGTTAATAGGAAGATAACAAATTGAATAGGGATCAATGATCAAGATCAGTATATAGAAATAGATCATGGATAGTTGGAACTATTGTCAACCAATGATCAATATAAGTTAAAAACTAGGAATTTATCTTATGGAGAAATATAGGGTATACAAGTAGACTACGAAAAAAAATTCATTCAATAAAAAAATTTAAAAAGGAAAAAATAGGACATCTAAATCCATATTCAATCAAACAATGGCTAAAAATAGTTTCCTTCATACTCTAGAAGAAAGATATTATACGAGGATCAAGCGAAAAATAAATCATGATATCATCGAACAAGAAATAAAAAATGAAATGAAAAATAAAAAATGAAACAAATGAGGCCTACCTCCCTAGGTTGAGGAAATGTTTTTATGTAAAACCAAACACAAACTAAACAATGAATGGCCGACGATGTTTAAGTAACTCGTGGTAGTCGAGTGGTGTGATTCGATCTTTGATTAAGTGAGGAGGAGTGTTGACAGTTGTTGGATTCCATGGAAACCTTCTGATATCTCAATGGGTTTAGAAATGGAAAGGGGTTTTTAAATATATCAGGACACCTTTATCAGCACTTACAAATATGTGCTGATAAAGTGTCCTTTTATCTGTGCTTAAATTATAAGAGCTCATAAAAAGAATATTTATGAGCTCTTTTTTGTTGTTGATAAATGTAAGTCTTTATCATTTCTAAAATGTAGTAATGAAATCCATATTTATCCATGATAACATTTTGTAACTGATATACATTCCTTTTATCAGTTCTTTTTTA